>JAYKKI010000040.1:16122500-18702500 GCA_039881145.1 Druceiella hillmani
CGGGACGACCGCTTCATAGTCAGTCAAGCGCTACAAAATCGTCAAGTTACGTACGTTGATCTCAAACAGAACCTCGAGGACGTCAGAGGTACATGAGTAAGCCTATGGATAGTCAGAAGGAGACTTCAGGCCATCAATATACGTAGCTATTGCTCAGCTCGGGGCCTTACATTGCTCCGTGAGCAAGTTGCCAGATTGAGATTCGTTCAAAATTTTTCGTCATGGACTCAACAAGACTGAAATAGTGTTTTATTCTCCGATGAAGCTCGTATATCGATTAGTGGTGAGGGTAGATATCGGCGAGTCTTACGAAGACCTGGAGAATGTTTTGCTTTGAATTATGCTTTGAGAAAATCGCCCCTTACGGTGGGGGCTTTGTAATATTTTGGTCTGGTATTAACTCAGATGACCATACCGAGTCAGTTTTATTGAAAATGGCACACTTAATGCGCAAAGGTACATAACAGAGGTTCTTATTCCTCCTGCCCGGAATTACACACCCGCATTAATAGCAGTTGGAGGAGAGTTCATTTTTATGGACGACAACGCTCGCGCCCACCGCCCTAGAGACTGAAGACTGAAGTAAGTAAAAACGATATCTCAATAATAAATAACAATATTCTCATCATATCGCCATATAAAATGCATCAAATAATAATAAAAAAACTCTGATATGGTTTATTCCTATAAGTGCCCGTTTTTTTGCGAAAGAGTTTATAATAAACCATAACCTGAACAGGTTTGGTAATAAACTATTGTCTGGCTTTTACAAAGAGTTCCAGTATTTTTTGTTCCAGTGATTTAGGCTTCCGTAGTCAAATGGAAAATGACGAACCCTTATAATTCCGTCCTGTCCATCTGTCCGTTTGTCTGTCTATCCGTCTGTGTGTCTCTATGTTAAAATTATTTTATTCGAAAACTATTTGACAGTAGCTAGATGAAATTTGGATTATAGATGTCTTCTATGAGCTGTCATAAAATGAAATTTAAAAAAATTATATTAGAGGTGGCAGTGCAAACATGTAACTAAGGAATGAAAAAAAACATCCAGTGCACATAGATGTATTTAATACCATTAGATGGTCTTAAAAATCATATAGAGGACCCTGTATAACTTTCTTATTTAAATAAAAAGTCTTAAAATGTGTGGCCCCTCTTTACCTTTCAAAAAACGTGTGCAAAATTCTGAAAAAAATAAAGTAGTAGAAATAACAAATCTTCAACGAAAATTGGTTTGTGTAAGATGTATTTTGTAGTTTTTGAGATATGGGATATTTTTAGTACTGACCTCAGCAATAACTTCGTTTTCAACAGTGTCTCTGAGAAATGCAATCTTATTAGTTTAATATTGTTTGATGCTACGAAATGCTTCATGGGTGAATCCAACTCGCACTTGGTCGCTTTTGTTTATTGTTAATCTGTATAAAAGGCATGATACTCAAGCATTAGAGAATATAGCATTATTTGATAAACTTGATTTGTTACGTTCGACCGTAGCTTTGTTTATGTTTAAAAAAAATAAGCAAGTGAAAATGGAAAATTGCAAACAAATGGCATTTTCGTACTCATTTCGACAGTAATTTAAACAATTATAATTTCATAATTATTCACTTATTTTTAATTAGTATGAAAAAAGTGCTATTTTATTTAGTATGAAAAAAGTGCTATTTGCCATAATCAGTATATTATTACATTTCCAAGATTTAGTTCTAAGAACAATTATATTACAGCACTGCGTTCGGTTACAGTGACTTCTTCCATTCCGTGCTTTCATTTGTGATATTTCGTGAACTGATTTGAGTTGGCTTACCGTCCTGGTTAAACAAGTAAAAAAAAATTATTATAATTAAAAAAAAATTATTTTTTATATGTTCTTACATTTTCCTTTTTTACTATGATAAAAGAATTTACATTTTATGCATATTTTTATTTTATGACCCTTTTTCTCGGTTAAAACGGGGATTTTTTGTTTTCTTTTGTTATATTTGTTACACTCACACGTACGTATGTTACGTATGCTTTGATTACTTATAATTACATTTATTCTTTACATGTCCAAAATATTTCATTACAGTCAAATATAAATTTCGAATTTATACTCTATATCTCTCAAAACGGCCTGTTGTCGCATTTTGAACTTGCGCGCTCATGGAGTTAAATTTGACATTTTGTTTAAATAAATTTATTTTAATTTAGAGGTAAAGTAGCTGTAATAGCGACTAGTGATAATCATCCAATTGCTATGTCTTAGTTAAAGTTATCGCAAATCGTCGACTATTATACGGCCGGTTTACCTTCGTGACATGTGCCTTGTTTACATGATATTTTTCCATGTCGAAATCAGATCTTATCAAAACATTTTAAATTTATGAAGAAAATGTGATATGATGCAAATTTATGTAAATGAAATAGATAGTGCAAGATTTGCAAAAAAATGTTAAGAAACAAAAACAAAAGTGATGTCCAGATTTGGTTCGTTAATAACTTTCTACTTCTCTGAAAGTATGTACGTGTATATACTATACAATTATTGTTGACACATCATTTTGAGGTTCTATCAGCACCTCATACAAATCGAAAAATCAAGTCAGTTATTCTGCGAGTAAGTTATATAAATGAAAAGTAATGAATGTTTCACAAATACATACACACATACTCTCACACACACACATATATAGTTATATATATATATATATATATATATATATATATATGTATATATATATATATATATATATATATATATATATATTTATAGGAGAGATAGCGATTAGAGGATACCCATGATAAGTTTAGACATGACATCCACTAACGGGGAATATTGCTTGATCTGAGGTGCTGTTTTGACGTAAATATGCCGTGTGCTTTTTTTGCTCCTGCCATTGCTTCTGGCATGCAATATCTAGAAGACATAGATCAAAAGACATTTTGGAAATTGATTTCAGATGAATAGGTTTACCAAAAAATTCAATATTTTCTGCTTAATACAGCATATTAGGCAATTTTGATTGGATGATATGTAAAATGAATGATAATTTCATAATACTTATTATACAGCTGTTATGCAACAAATCTCATAAATTTTAAGCCCTTTCAAATACCATATTCACATTAAAAAAAAATCATTTTATTATTGATACGGAAAGGATTTTACCAGTTATGGTTACGAAAATGTAGTAATTCTCGTATACATGTGTTATTTTTTTTTTTAACTTTTATTTTTTGTCTAAAATATGTTTTACCCAATTTCATATTCATATCTTCGGTAGTAAGAGAAACAAAAAAATAAATTTATGTTTCGAAATTTATTTTCAGTCTATGTACCATTGAAAATCATAATCATTCATTGAATGTTACATCATGAATGCTTAAGAACTATAAAATCTGCAAATTTGAAATTTATCACGAATGTCCCACTTGATTTCAACTTTTCAAAATTCAACACTAAACGTTGATTTTCTGGATAATAACAAAAATTCTATTTAGACACTCAAGCATAATTAAAATATTACTGATTTCAGACTTTATACAGTCACTAACCGGAAATAATTATTACATATAGTATATAACATTACACTCTCTTTTTGTATGGGTAAAATCGGACGAGCAGCCTTTACATTAATAGATATAGACATTACCGAAGTCAATTTTTATTCGATACTTGTACATAAAGCACACTTAATTAAGTCAGTTTGTATATAATATATGCAAAATATTGTGTGTTCTTAACAAAATAATAAAAGATTAAAAAGCAGGCCGAATAAGACGTAGCAAAATAAATAATTGCATCACTCACATATATGTCAAAAATGAGCTAGATCGGTCTAAGGGTCAGTAAAGGTTAGGTAAAGTAAATTTTTGACAATAATTCTAATAATGCTAAGTTACAAACATTTGTATACAATACAAGGTTTATGTCATTATTACGTAAATAAAATATATCCACAAAAGTATCGACAAATGTAAACTATATCTCTAGTCAGAACAAATAAAGTAATAATTATAATATTTTAAGATTAAAAATATCAACTAATAAAAGTACATTATTATAAAATAGCAATATCGAAAAAAATGTCAAATATGAAATGTCGCGGCAATAATTAAAATGCTAATAGCGGTATTAAAAATAATAATTGTGAAATATTTATCAGTAAGTTAACGCTTAGTTTACTGCAAATATTTTCTTTTTCATAAGCATGATCTTCACTGTGCTCCGGATACGACTGTGACTGGCGTCTATACTCACAAAAAATTAACTTATTTTTGGCTAATGTGATGGCACTCAATTTTTGAGCTATCTCTTACTTATGACTGTCCAAATTGAATTTCTCATTTATAATTACACTTAAAAAATTAACAGTATTAGTTAAATTTATTATATTATTTAGGGATATATTATTATATTTGTTCGATTAAGCCTTTAGAAATGAAATGAAAAGTTATTAACGTCTGACGGTTACAAGTGGTAGACTCGTACGGTAGTTACAATAATATAACTGTAGGCATATTTTTTTGTAAATGGTAGATATAGTCTAAAAGTAAAATCACCTTTTGAATGACCACTAAATAAAAAGTTAGAATTGACACTTCGATAAAGATGCAATAATTTTAAATTTTCTATATTTTGGATTATGTAAAAGATAAAACACTGGAAGAACAACTAGCAAAGAAAATATTCAATACAACAAATTAAAAAATTGATAATTGGATTTAGCTCTAATTTTCGATCAAAACGTTATGCATCAGTTTTTCCACCTAAAATAATAATTATAATTGCGTATTCAAAAATAATACGCAATTATAATTAATCAGTAAAATGTACCCAAATTCGCAATGACCATCAAATATATTATTATCGAATGCGTTGTTCGATAAATGAATATTAAAATGATAGTTCTCCAAAATGTACATGATAGAACTATAGTTAATATGTAAAAACTAAACACAAATCCACACAGCAACGGAACACTCCAAAGGAACTTTCGTAGAGGTAAATAATATTAACTCGCAAAAAGCAGGATGCTTGATATTAAAAATAATCCCCATGATATTTTATTGGGAGGGTAAGTCCGGCTCTTTTTGTACTCGTCCATAAGTTGAATATATTGTTCACGCTACTAACTCCGTCATAATTTGTGCTTCAACTTGTCGTTATGGCCCCTTAGTTATAACTTATTGAAGAACCTTGATAAAAGAGTGAATTATTATGGTAATTGGCCTGAGGCTGTGTTTTTATTTATGACACATTCCTTTTTTCAGCAGCTCTTATTCTACAAAAATTATGGGTTATAATTAGTAAAAGATCTTGATGTGTACACTTAAACTTAATAATTTTTATTAACTACTGTATTAATTGATGATTAACGTACATTGGAATGATGAACTTCGATATTACGTTTTAAATGGAAAAAAATTAACAGAACAATGCTTTTTTATGGTAAGAATGTGTTCAAATACAAAATTTTTTGGTAGCCACTAACCAATATGACTAGAGATGATTTTAAACAGTGCTGTAGTTCAGAAATTAGCAATTTTTTTTTAAATATATCTATAACACGGCGAAATTTTAATAATTTTTTTAGAATTGTTTGACATAATTTAGAACGAACAAACTGTGTATCTCTATAACCTACAAATACAGGTGTTATTAAATTAGTACAATGACTTTCAAGGGTTTTCATGTCCATCTCTTCCAATTTTACAGAAGAAAACATGTTTTGACATGGTAGCTTTTAAATATTCATGTGACATCTAGAAATTGGAATTTCCTACGCAACATCTATCGTACATACAAAATTGGACCCAATGACATTGCGAAATTGGCGACAGTTTAACGGCACAGGGAGTATCAATATTTTCATATATAATATTATTATACTATATACATTGATGCTAACGTACAAAGTCCACATACGTTATAAAAACACGCGCAATATAGAGCCACCTGATTTAAAATATTAACCAACAAATATATTCGGTAATTTCTCCTTTAAAACTAATAATCCAGGTAACATTTTATTTTTGGGGTTTGCTAATTTATTTCCCGAGACGAATTTTGATATATAAGAGGGAACCTCGGGAAAATGAGTCTAGAACACATCAGATCGCATGACATGTTGACGATAAATTTATTACGTTTTTTTTCTTAATCAATGTATGTTGCTAAATCCATATTTTTTCTTAAAAGATATCTTAGAGAAGGATATTTTTTTTTAAATAATGTAAATTGCTAAATGCATATTTTTATATATAATAAGTAATTAAGAAAACGTAAGTTCCCCGAAAATAAAAGGATAACTTATCTAAGATTTTAGGGACATAAGCAGTTGGATGTGTTGTTAAAGAAGCATATTTTTTCTTAAATAAAGTAAACTAGCGTGACCCGTGCGAAGTCTTCGCATTATTTATTCTATTTTACTAAAATTTACAGATAGAGGCGCAAGTATCAAAAGCATTGAGCTAAAGTGCCACTTTATTTATATGTGAGTGGATTTGAAATTAAACAAAAATTTTACCGACCGTCAATCATATTGACGTTGAGCCGTTAGATGTCAGCATTGCTGTTTTGTGTATATAATTTTAATAATTAATTAATTTGCAAAAACAAAAGCAATAATAAATTTTTTAGTTGTGGATGCCGGTAGAGCAAGGAATTATCTATAAAATGATATATAATTTATGTGGATTATTTGTGAGGTTTTTTCTAAAAAGGGAGTGTAACATCTTAACCTTAGCGTATTAATATATATGATGATGATAATGATGATGATTGCTAAATAAGTAATTAAGAAAACGTAAGTTCCCCGAAAATAAAAGGATAACTTATCTAAGTTTTTAGGGACATAAGCAGTTGTATGTATTGTTAAAGAAGCATATTTTTTCTTAAATAAAGTAAATTGCTAAATGCATATTTTTATACATAATAATTAATTAAGAAAACGTAAGTTTCCCAAAAATAAAAGGATAACTTATTGTAGATTTTAGGGGCATAAGCAGTTGGATGTATTGTTAAAGAAGCATATTTTTTCTTAAATAAAGTACATTGCTAAATGCATATTTCCATATATAATAATTAATTAAGAAAACGTAAGTTTCCCAAAAATAAAAGGATAACTATCGTAGATTTTAGGGGCATAAGTAGTTGGATATATTGCTATCTCCTTTCTACGAAAACTTCTTTATGATATGATAGTGTAATATATTCCATTTTGATAGCGTGAAAGTGTAAATGAATTGATAGATACATAGTTTGGTGAGTTTCTGAATCTATGCAATAATTGTAGTGACAAGTGATTTTATTTCATCTATCTTAAACTGAAAGTATCGTCAAAATCTTGTTTCAAAACATGACAGAATAACAGAAAATTTTGACGAATATATCTAATAGAGGCCACATTTGGGAGAGAATCCAGATTAACACTGAGCTGGAAAGTTTCTGCATCTAACTTTTCGTCGTCTCAACTGAACAGATCAGCTGGAGCGTACGGGTGAAGTGCGGAACTCTAAAGAGTGATGTAAGGCATCCTGAGAGTTATAAGAGGATAGAAGGAAACTTATCGCCTAAAGTTGGCAGATTCAGATTCAATTTGAATTCCGGATTGTCTCCTATAGATGGTGCTAATATTAAACTGTAAACAGTTTAAACTAAACGTAAAATGTAAAATTCATTGTAAGCAAGTTCATTTGAAGTTGAACAATATTTAGTATAGAAAAAAAAAATGGTTCTTTACAATATACTACCCTGTGTTTTTTATATGCAATATATACACTTGTATAGCCTCTGTTGCAAGATTTATTTAACTTTTAATATTCCACAAATACGAAGAGAGAAAAAAGAATTTCACGTAATTGTAATTTTTAAAAAAAATACAATTATTTTACTTGTGACGTATCGCCTGAGAGTGCGAACTAATTTATAATAGTAGAATTATTGGAATCATGGTACGAATAAGTAGACCTGTAGATGTTTTTATTTTTTACATATTAAATATGCTAAAATGTAAATGTTTGAAAATACCTTCTTATTTGTATGAAATAAATGTATACATTATATATTTACTCCAGCAAGCATTGAATAATTTAAATAATGCAAAAAATTTGTTGGGAAATTATAAAATATTTCCAACTGTATTATCAAAGACGGTTGCCACATCGTCGATTTTCCTTCGTCTAGTACACGAATATAATAAAGTTTACATAAACTACATATTCCTTCTAACTAAATATTCCTTCTTTTATTAGTCGAAAAGTGCCTTTTCGATCGCGTAATTTTTATATCCTCCCAATAAAATTTAGTCACGATTTTAAGTAACTCAGAAAGCTAAATTCAATTAATTAAAGAAAAATATTGAGTACCAACCTTGCTTAGAGACAAAATAAGTTTTATCAGCCTAAGAAAAGGTACCGTCAGAATTTCTGCAAAAAAAAATTAAATATCTTTTAGTTTACTTAACTTATATTTTTCACCTAGCTTACATTACTCTAAACTTATATTTTTCACCAAGAGAATTGTAAAAAAAATATTTGCTGAAGTTTTCGTAAGAGGCTATAGAAAATTAAAACAAAATATGTTATAATAGTTTTAGGTGGGATCGTTTGTGTTGTCATAATGTAATCGATTCGATTCGATCGACCGAATCGATTTTTATACCGAATGTAAAGATAGGATATTTTTTGACCTGGAAAAGAATATATTATTTCTTTGTGTAATTAAAAAAAATCCGCAGGGAATAAGAACTTATAATATTTATATAACAAGTGGATAATATTATTTCAGTCTTATAAGTAGTAGTTTTCATTTGAGAAATATTTTTCAGGAACACTATTTATTTGATAATTTAGCAAAAAAGAAAGAAATGGTAAGTGTATAATGATTCTTTCTTTTCACCCCAGTTGTTTCATTACGTGTATCTCAAACTACTAAGCCATTTTTAACGCTAAGATACGATATTTTCCCAGGAATATTACTTTCCAATAACTCTGCCATTTATTTTCCTTTTCAACGCCAATGAATCTGTAAATATGAAAATAAAGAACGATATTTTTTCTAATAGTTTTGGAGATCAATTGTTACGGACAAAGAAACAAACTAACGTTTTATTTAGTGCCATGGCAGACACTAATTATATGTAATTTTTCCAATTGAGCTTTTCTGAGCGAAAAAAGTCTGAAGAGTTTTAAGTTTTGTGTAGAATTAATTTGTAGGTTCGACTATAATAATGACGTAAAGAATCACCTAAATTTCAATTTACTTTTCCATATGAAACTCACGGCTCCCACTCTCTACCACCTATTATATCGTTCAACCTGCTTAGTTACGAATGCTACTATTATGTTTTATGTCCTTAATTTATAAATTAAAAAAATATATTTGTCTTGATTTTAATTTGGAAAGCATTTAAGAAATATTGATCGCTTAAAAACATAAATTATCTACCTTTTAGAGCCTAGTATTTCATAGAAAAGCGAATATTACACAATAAGATTTTTTTTAGAAAGCGCTCACTTTTGTTTTGTAATTGTAAAACGGAAACTATTTTATTACTGTCTACAATGAATTATGCTAGTTGTACTATTTGAACTTACCTATCTTAATAAAATATTTTCGCTAAATTAATTTCATAGCATAAACCATATAGATTGTATATTAAACTAGTTGTGATAATGGCTGCGTTCCCGTGTGGATCTTTGAAATTATTTTTAAATTAACTGTAAGATTAATATACGTAGAGCAAAAATTCTAATATTGAATATATTTGGCGTAAATTTTGTAGAAATTCATTATTCACAATTAAATGGTACTACGTAGTGTAGTATTATTTCTACTTTCTTTAAGTTCTTTACCACTGGTGGTAAAGAATTTAAAGAAAGTAGAAATAATACTACATCACGCAGTTTCATTTAATTGTGAAAAATTATAATAGAAAATAACCTGTTTTTTAAGTAAGTTTATTTTGTATTCAAGTCACATTGCGACGTCATCTTTTAGGCTGGTTGATTATTATAAAACTTAGCGTATATTTTAGCCCGTACCCAACTACGTTGGATAATAATCAACCAGCCAAAAAGATGACGTCGCAATATGACTTTTGAATATAAAATAAACCAACGTAGTTGGGTACGGGCTAAAATATACGCTAGGTTTTATAATAATCGAAGTGTGTTGCATTGAACACAAGGCATATAGACTTGGCGGGTGGCGCACCGCGGAATCCGGGTTCGATTCCCGGCCGCTCGTCGGGCGGGAATCTGCTCTATACCAACCAACATATAATATAATGTATAGTACCAACTATATACTATTAAAGTATATAAGTAAATAAAGATTAGAATTCGAGGGTAAAAACCGCATCAAAATATTTTTAATATTTTTTATGTGATGCGCGAATAATCAAAACAGGCTCACAAGTAAGCGGAAAAGCATTCCACTAAGAATATATTTTATTCCTTTACTTTTTATGTTCTCTTAAATTATTTTTTTGAAAATAACTTTAATATACAGACATTCTTATCCTAGATATTTATTATATGTGTGGATAAAAAATGCGCAACAATAAAATGTATAGGGCTTAATACTAAACGTAACAAAATACTTCAGTTACGAATATTTACAAAAGATTAAAGTTTTAATCTAAATCCAGAAAATGGTAGCAAATTTATAGAAATTTTACGTATGAAAGAGGAACAACAATGTCATCTACTCTCCATCGTTTGCCCGCATTCAGGTTGCTTATTCAAGTATGTACTCTTCCAGTACCATTTCATAATTTACATCTGGCTATGCCCATTTTGCTAATATATGTCTGAGTGGAAAAATTTATTGCGGAATTTGGAATACACACAGCACCAACTCTTAGTATACACAGATGCATTACACTTTTATGCAATTACTACACGTAGAGTAGCCAGGCGATACTTTCTGTTTTTTGTTTAATGTAACTTAAATTCGTTTTTGAAAATATTAAATGCGTGTATTTATTTTGGAGTAAAGGAATTCCGATAAAATAAAAACTAAATGGAATTATATTTTACGCATTAGCATTCTGTATATATTTCTATGATGAATTTTATATGCATCAAAAATTTCATGAAGACTGACTTAGTAGTAGACCCATGAATGTGAAAGAAATAAACAAATATACAACGAAAACCCACTTTCTCATCTATACATTTAGTTGGGATTTGTTACAATTAATATATATATATATATATATATATATATATACACACAAATACATACACACATTTTTAATCTCCCTTGTAAACAAGACATTCAAATAAATAAATAGATATTCTGCAAAATCTGTACCCATACTGACTTCACTCGACCACCTTCTAACTTAATGATCAGACCACACTTACTTCATACATAGAAAATAGTATCTAAGACGAATAGGACTACGGAGTTTAGTTATTCTGGGATTATGGGGATATCTTGTTTTTTTGTTCCAGGATATAATATTTAATGTTTTTCTTTGTAATATGAACAATCTGTAAAATTTAATTTAAAACCTGATTTTTTTTCTGAGTATGAATGTGTAGTATAAATATTTTGTAACATGTGGAAAACCAACCCCTCTCTTTCTGGTTCATCCTAGATCAAATATAAAAAAAATTAAGGGTTACTTATTTTTACTATTTTAAACGATTTTCCTATATCCTGCATTCTATGTTTCTAACATAATCAAAGATAAGTGTATTTTAAAAAAAAACTTGAACCCCTGTCCTATTTTACGCCTTTGCAACACAAATTTCGAACATTTATTTTTTAACGATTCCTTATGCTACTTAATTAACCTTCTAGACCAAGCGTTTTAAACAGTGCATATATATATATATATATATATATATATATATATATATATATATATATATGTGTGTGTGTGTGTAAATAGACTTACTTGTTCCTGTAAAGAACATTTGTTTGTTTTTATGTATTTGGCATTTTGTTAATTTCCACTATTTAACGCAGGTAGCGTTAGACAATTGGGAATTTATAGTCAATATGAAATATTGACTATGAATATGATATACAAAAATGAGTGATTTTATACGCCTTCAGTTTTTCTTTCGGAGAAAAGTATTTAGTTAAGAATGAAAAACTTTTTCATTCATATATCTAGTTCACCTAATGATTGGCTTCTATACCCCTGAAGGAATAATAATTATTTGATCCGTCTAAGATACATCTGTTAACTGCATGCCTAAATATGGGGTTACTTTTCTTGATATAATTGTCCACTTATAAAATTTAACATGCCTTTTTCCATTTCAATCCGAAAAATTTTCAAATAATCGACCTAAGTCTTCGCAGACAGGGAATGTTACTTAATGTATCATAATGTTTATTGTGACATATTAAGTAACAGGACCAATTAAGGCCTTGATTTATATTTTTGCGCTGATAACCGGATCTATCACATAAGATTATCATAAATCGTTATTGGATACTTTGATATACCTAAAAATGTCCAGAATAAGATATAATATATTAGTACTTACTTCTTAGTACTTTAACGTAGATAAAAAGTACTAAATATATGTATAAACTATATATGAGCGTAAACGTATATGTTTTACAAATATGATTTTAATCTTTTATCTGAGTTGAAACATAACTATGGCCCACTTTTCATTACAGGTATCTCAATGTCCTGCCAGAAAGATGTCCCTCTTCTGTAAAGTACAAAATCACATTTTGCTGAGGTATATATGTGCTCATTTTTAACTATAAATAATCCATAAATCGCTAAAAATTAGCGATTTTGAGAAGTACTCGTAGCCTCTCTACGAGTACCTATACTTTTACAGTTAATTGAAAAAGGGCATCCAATTAAGTAAACAAAATAATTTAGTGGAGATACAAAGATAAGAACTTAGTTGAGACCCGAGGATTAGAATTCAATTGAAACATAATGATAAGAATTCTATTCAGATGTAAGGAGGATAAGAATTCATGGAAAACTTTGCAGTCAGGAAATGTTAATACGGCTAGATGAGGCTTTGATTTATTTAACGATTTTATTTCGCACTGGTAACTAAGTCGACTTATAATTATCATAAATGGTCTTTGAATACTTCAAAACGTCTAAAATGTAAAAATAAGGCATAAGATATTAAAATTACCTTTTTCGTATTTTAACATAGATAAATAAATGTGAAAACTATACATGAATATATACGTATATGTTTCACAAATATGTTTTTATTTTTTTATCGTGGACCTAAAATATCGTTATTGCCCACTTTCTGCTACAGGTAAATAATTGAATATATATACCAGAAGATATCCGTCCTCTATAAACATCTATGAAATATTTTGTTGAGGCTAGACATGCGCTCATTTTCATCTGCATTTTATTAAAATAAATAAAAGTCATATTTATTACTTCGTGCCATCAGCCTCCCAATTAAATTATCTATTGTAATGTACTCCGATTGTGTGCAGCGGGATATGATATGGCACAGCATATGCGCGGAGCTGAATGCGGAATGTTTCGTTGGAGTTAAATTAATTTTTTTTAAGGAAGGTATGAAACTTTTACTTGTTGCAATTAAATCTATTATTAAAATTTATCCCACTGGAATTTCTTAATGTCTGAAAAAATCAGAAAAGTCAGAAAGAATCATGTACTTTCTGAATCATTATCATTTATAGATTGAACAACAATTATAAACTTTTCAGGGCGATCCTTTTGGTGAAAATGATGGGGCCATTGATTTTTAAGCGTTTTTCCACAAAAATATTTTAAAAAGTTCATATCTGTATATATATATATATATATATATATATATATATATATATAATTCTTGCCGATTTTATTGTCATATTAATTTATGAAGGTTTTGAGAAAATAACACGAATGTCACATATCGGATTAATTTCTGATGAAACTTGATGAAGTCAGAAAAACAGTTACCGGTGAGGTATCTAGGCGTAACAGGTTAAATATACATGATTAAATATAGACTGGTTAATTCTAGACAATATACCCTAATCTCGTTCTTCGCAAAAGTTTTATGATAAAGTCTATGATAGCATATGTATATACATTACATAAAATGCGTAGCGAATATTTAAATGTTTAAAGAGAACATAATTTTACAATTTAATTTTCTAGACCCTGTTACTCAAGACTGTCCTAATTCTTATCGAGTCGCTGGTATGTGCATCAATACGTATATGCGTATGTACATACATACAAACCACCAACTTGATTTAGCCTGCCACAGTCAGATAAAAGGAATCAACATGCAACAGTGGTAATATTATTAATGAAAGAACAGCAAGACGAATCTATGACGTACAGGCCACGGTGGCGGTTCCGACAGAAATAAAAAAGAGCGTCAAGGATGATCATAGTTTTTTTTAATTAATTATTTGTATAATTTCTTTCATTTTGATTTAACGATTAGTTACGAAAATTAAGAAACACGTACGAACAAGTTACGATAATACAAAAATATGACCAAATTAGGTCCATCACGTGCGTTTCGCAGTCATCCACGAAACAAGTTTGAAATATTTTTAAATGAATATATTCCTTTATCTCTATTTTGAAATTTAAAAAAAATGTGTCATTTCAAGTATAATATTATCAACCACCTCACTTTGAAACTTAGTACTTTTACACAAGAATTAAAACAAAATTAGAACCTCAATTTTGTTTCAAAAGATCAATGACATTCAATTCAATACAGTTCAATTTTTTTCAACATTGCGTTATATCTATGAGACGATATATTGAAAGAAAAAAAAAAGTTTTATTTATTTTATGAATTAAGCAATAGAAGGATTTGAAGCGTTGTCATGTATCCGCGTATGACGTTTAAGTGCTGTTTACAATCTGGAATAGATATATAAATATTTCGTAAATACATAATTTTTTAAATGGTATTCTAATTTAAGAAATTACATAATTAAACGTTATGCAGGAATATGTTAAATTATATAAAAAAAATAATTATTTATCTCTTTGTACATATATGAGATTATTACGTTGATTTTCTAATTTTTAAAATTAAGTAAAAGAAACATAAAGTTTATAACAAATGGTTTCGCTTATCACCGTTGGTTATAACGACATGTTGTTTATAATGAATCTCATACGTGGTTAATTTTTTAAGTCTGACATGAAATTTAATACAAATGATTTTATACCGCGTCCTATAATCTGATTGATACCGAAAAAAGTACGAGTTTATGAAATAAGTGACTAAGTAACTTTGATTATATAGATCACGTGACGTCATTTATGATAGTCTGTCATTATTTGTCTTGACACGTAATTAAAACTATAGAAATCTATTATGAAAATGTATTTAAAATCCTGTCAAGTACGAGTGGAACACTCATTACGTGGGTTCCTTACACATTTACGCGCTTATAAGTATTTAAGAGCACATAGCATTTCCATTAAACTATTTAAAAATATTAATACATGATAAAATAAAAAATGATAAAATCTAAGATATTGGTTATAGTTATCCTGTAATCTTGTAGTCAGATTGTATCAACCTGGTTTCCTTCGTGATTTTTGATTCAGTAGTTTTGAAAATGAGTAGATGATGTATCCCATTTTTATAAATTTTTTGGAATATCTTTGAATATGAATTCATGAAAAAAATATTTTTGTATTCCTCGTAACAAGCCTTTTTTAATGATAATTTGGATGAATACTCGAATACTTTCTGAGAAGATCAGCTATGAGAGGCCGACTGATAGATACATAAATAATCTTATAAGGATTCTGTCTTCAGTCTATGGTAAAGAACTCTAAGAATTGAGCCATTTTTACGTATTATTGCGTGTTATCTTGGTTTTCCTTCAACGAATATCAATAATCAATTACCACTTTCCCCAAATTTTAAACTGTTACTTTGTTATAAGATTTGTTTTAACATCTCATATTTCGATGCGAAAATTGACCGCCATTTCAAGTAAATGGCTTAGTAAATAAAAACATAATTTTCTGTAGCATAATATAATAAAATTGCGTGAATATATAAATATAAATATATATATCAATATATATATTTATATTTATAAATATTATATCTTCAATACTTCAGACTTCTTTACGCTTATGGTTCATTTTAGGCCAATAACCAAAAGAAATATAATAAAATGCGATTCTACCCAATTCAGTTTCCGGAAGAGAGTCATTGGTACTCAGTTTCCATCTAAGTTCGTCTATAAGTACATACAAGTCAACAAACAGAGTATAGTTTCATATTACAGTCCTCACAATAATTTCCAACAAACATCCTTTTGATGTTGAGGTGGAAAGGTCTAAGTCAATACATGCTACATATCTACGTAGATTCCTACATATCTTATGGGCGTGCGAGTACGGTTCAATCGTTTTCTATCGCGATTGACTTAGATTTTTGGTAAGGTTTAATAAATAGAAAAAAATAAAAAAATTTAAAAGTATTTGAATTACCTCATGTACGGGAAGGAAAGAAAAACACAAACAGCATAATATAAAATACAAGCAAGTATTTCTTTGTCCAACTCAAAAGATTTATGTCGTAAGGCGACTTGCCAAATGTGATGGAAAATAAACAAAGTCTGACTGCGAATAAGGGAAATAGCCCCAAAGCGAATCAATATTCCGACTCAGCTTTGCAGATAAAAAAGTCCTTATCTATCCTGTTATAGATGATGCCACTTTTGCTGACAAATTTGTCTTAAATCACGAGTAATACTGCCACTCTCTTATGCGCGTCGTGTCCTACATACGAACTAGATTATTTTACATTTTGTACGATAGGGGGACTTCGAAAAATTTACTATTTTTTTTGATATAGTCATTTAACATAAATGACTATTTTGCCTCCAGACTTTACAACTATTTTTTGCTTTTTTAAACATATTGTTATTAAATTTCATGACTTTTATTGAAGAGTAAAACGCAATCGTCTAAGATAAGTTTATTTCATGACTCAAATATCCGCTAAGTGGATGGACTCAAGTGATTAGACTATTTTAAATATATGAAATATTATTTGCTTAACATGAAGTTGGTTTTTGTTTAGCTTTTATATATATCTAAAAAGACATGAAATTGTAGAACTCTTTGTCGTCACTGGCGATTTCTTTGCATGCAAATTTATTTATTACCGAATTTTACATTTTCTTGGTGACATTTTTCAAACATTAGAGTAATGTAGTGAAAATAAAAAAGGTTGTAATTTATTATAAAAATATTAATAATTGCAAATTCTAGGCGGCGGAAATTCTTGTTAAGCGCAGACATCCGTCAATATTATATGTCCCAACTCATGTACTAGTTTGGAGAGACGTTTGTGATGCATATCAATCCACTCTATTATATGGCGCGCCGCAAATTTCACCTTCACGTCCACGAACCGCAATTGTGAACCATACTATTAGGAGTAGGTACATTATGTTGTTAAAGTATTATTGAAGTGCGCGCGCGCACACACAAACACACACACACACGCGCGCGTGTGTGTGTGTGTGAATGAGTGTGTGTACGTGAGAGAGAAGAGAAGCGTCGACTTAGCCTCGATTCCAAAATATCTTTACTAGTAGCATTATTTATTTCTGTTTGGAAACGACATTGTACCTTAAAAGTTAACCAAACTCGTATTGTCGTATTCAATATCCGTTAATTTTTTTGTAAATAAGTTTTATTCTTTTATGGGTGGAATAATTTCTATAGAACTTTTTGTCTTCCTATCGGTTAGATAATTATACTAATATTACTAGTTGATTCAAATGAAAATTCTACTGAGATATTTTTTGGGGTTTTGGTTAAAGTGTAAACTATATATTTCTTCAATAAAATGTTCTGTAATAAATTGAAATTTAAGGAGATATGTAATTACAAAATCCACTAAAAGCGTGCCTGAGAACACGGATGCATTTACTATATTTTTGAGTAAAAAGGGACTGCTATGGCTGGTTGGGGCTTATGGTGGTAGAGGTTTATATTTTTAAACACTTTAAAGATAATAAAAATCCTAGTTTTTTTTACTTTACGTACTAAAGTTTTACTATATAAAAGGAAAGAAAAACTTTACGTACCTCCTCAATTATCCGGTTTAATGATTTAGTAATATTTTTCCACCCCAATAATGAAATTTTTTTTGAAGAAGCTAGTAATAATAATAATATCGTAGAATTGTAACATGTTCTTGAGAAAATATTAGAAAATTGCTTTTAGTTTCTTTTAAAAATTTACATAGTTTTGGTTTGAAGTCTTGCTTTTCGATGATTCATTACGCAACAAATATTTACACATATTTGCTCTTCTACTTCGGTCATTTTTGTTCACTTTAGCAAATATTCCTATCAAATGCAACATTATTGCAACGAAGTTACCCATGGCACGTTATACGCTAGGTGAATAAAAGCTAGCCGGAAAAAGTATAAGATTTCGAACGCTACTTTTACTATAATATAAAACGATACTTGCTACATTATATGTACAAGCGCATATCAATGTTTTTTTTCGGCTCTCTTTCTATTGTAAGTCAATAATCTGCCAAGCCGTTTCCAATTCGGTATTTATTTATTTGTATTATTAATTATCACTTTATCATTTATTAAATACTTCAAATTAATAAATTACCATACATTTTCAGCATTTTAATTTATTTTCATTAATAATTAAAATATATTTAGATTGTCTTAATAAATTTGACAATTTATTACATTCATTTACATTTTTGAAATAATTAAATTTAATTTTAAAACCAATTTTAAATTTAATTTAACTAATATATTAAAAACATTAAATGAAAAAAATTAAAATAAAATTATTGAATTAGATAAAAATTAGTGTAATAAAATTTAATGCAAAACTTAATTAAATTTTTTTTAGTTCTAGATAAAAGATGCAATTTTTCAATACTCTGTGTGAGAAAATAATAAAGTTGAAACACGACAATTCGGAAATTGCATGGTAGATGGTGTCTTACAGTGGAAAGCCAGTAGATAAGTAAAATGGTATACCCATCATGTGTCAAATACATTTTAAATTTTATTCTTTTTTAAATTTAATTATTTCACTGAATCACTGAACTGTATTATATCACTGAACTGTATTATATCACTGAACTCTATTATAATCACGCTGGAGACCTTTTGTCATTTTATTTTCATTAATTATTTGCGTACTAAATAAAGTAAATCTTGTGTTATGCCAAAGAAGTATAACTTGTAACGGGCGTAAAACATTGATTTAAATATCAACATAAGGCCCAAGGGAATATAACTCAAATCGAAAATGTCAACATCAATTCATGTGCGCCATCTATTGCAATGAAACAAAACTGCTTCGTTAGTTACATGGCCGACTGTATGCGACCGTAGATGTAATGTTGGCGTGGTGTTATCATATTTTATTATTTATTAATTAAATTAAAAAAAATGGTTTTCAATTTGTACGCTTGTATATTATTACGACGACTTGTTATGTGAAAAAATGAAAAAAAAAATTCATATAACAAAAGGCAATTATAATATGGAGATACAATGGCATTATATCACATATATATGTCAGGAATTATTCAAAATTAAGGTGGTTTAATTATCTCCACTTCATGCTGTGCCAATCGGTATTAATTTATTGCCTGTATCGGTGGTTGCGTGCTTATAGTTGTCGAGACGATTATGCGTTGGTAAGACGATTATGCAAACACCGAAATATACTTCATCAGCGATAAAAATCTTAAAGAAATTATAATGTTATAATACTCTCCGTCTAGATACAAGTACATATCTACGGCATGTTTTTGATAATTATTTACCCTTATAAGTATTTTATATTATTTTAGTTGAAAATATTAGTTTATTACTTTAGTACAAAATTAGTAATGTGCAATATTTGGGATCACATTTAAATTCTTACTGACCACATAGGAAACGCGACCTTTCGATAACTCTATCACTATGCAATTCATATGTTATACCGAATATTATGAAATCATCTTCAATTACGTTATGCTTTCTTATTTTATTTACCTTTACAAACAAGTTTCCTTTCTTATTGTTTTTCCCTGCTTTAAGAACTAACCAAAAATTTGACACAATCAGTTTAAAGTCGTTTTAGAGAGCAATATGTGTCAACTAGCTGTGTCTACTTGCTGTGACTTCTTTCGCGTGAAATTCGGAATAAACAGTTATTAGAATGTCTTTTTGAATGATGCTCTTGGAGATAAACCATTATCATATAAAATTTCATCTTAATCCGTCTAGTAAGTAGATTTTGCGTGATTGACGCACAAAATAACAGATGTATATATACCTACTAACTTCATTTTGCTTCGAGGGTTTTCTATTTTTCCGACACCGAACTCATCAGTATATTTTCAAAAAGTAAAGTATAGAAAAATTAAAATAATGTTTCAAAACACATCTTTACAAGATTCCAACGTTGTAATTCATATAATTACTGAAAATACATACCGTTTTAAACTTAAAATATAATTTTTTCAATAAATAACAAAAAATATGTATAAAAAACGACTGTTAACCGAAGGTAACATTTATCAACCTTTTTTAAAATTCTCGAACTGTAATTTAAATACATTTTACTACACAATCTGGCATTTTTTATAGTTTTCTGGATAAACATACTCACGAGAATCGATATGTTAAATTTAACGAAATTCTGCTAATACCGCCATTTAGTATCATTTCTATTGGGACATTTTTCGGTTGCTGTGGGCCTGTTCTTACGAAGTAATATAAGTCCACGGCGTAAATAAATACACACGATCTTCTTTATTAATAAAGAATTAAGTATGAGAATTTTTCAGTAGAAGTTGAAGATGGTGGTGATGAAGTTAGGTAAGAACTAGTGTTAAAGTGACAATAAAAATAATACCAATTTTAAATCAAAATTTTGGTGTCATCTTTTATTTGCATCGACAAAAGTTTACACATATGTTAACTGATACCAAAATTAAATCATGCAATGCGTATGATACAAGTATTATTTAATTAAAAGGTGTTGCTCGGATCGCTTCATTGCCCATATTATGTGTTCCTGTCTCAAAATGAACAATATTTCATTATACTGATTTTTTTTTATTCAATACGTAATATCAGCGAAAGGAATACATTCCAACCCGTTCCATGACGCGTTTATAATACATAAATACGTTGGAATATATTGATATAATTGAAATGAAATAGGCATAAGAATTGAGTTATCATGAATGAATTTTCTTAATTTTTTCTTAACCGATGACTTCAAAATTCAGTGATGCTACTTAAATGTCAATTTTTAAAAATTAATAGAACTTAATGTGATATAAAAATATTAAAAGACACTGTAGGAAATTACAAATAATTATCACTAATATTTAAGATGAGTACGAAAAGATCCTGCCCATTTTTACTAAATAATGTTTTTTGGTTAATTTTTTACATAATAGTTCCTTGTCGGTATTACATAATGTCTTTTAGGTATTTTAATGTTAAGTTCCCAACCCGTGCAAATATTTCATAGCACATAGATAACTATGTGGACATTTTGGCTAACTGGAATATATTGCTCTTATAGTAATAATATCCTTAATTGCTCATCTAGTGAAGACATTAAACGAATAAATAAAAAACAATTTTAAGTTCCATATGTGAAATTTGAAGGCATTTATTATGAAAACATTATTCTCAACTATGATCTCAATAATCGGAATTGAAATATCCCAAAAGTTAGGAAAACCTTGCAAGAAAAACCAAAGTTTTGTCACAACAAAAAGAGTGCGTATAAATGTGAAACGTTAAAGTCAAATGAGATATTTTACTTTCATAAAAGATTTTACAATAAGCCTAATGAAATAATTCAAAAATTGAATACATTTGGCGTTAATTTCGTACAAATTTATTATAATTAAATTTTTCTCAAATACTACTTGATGTAATATTATTAATACTTTATTTAAATTCTTTACAATAATTTAGTTTTCCTGGTATGACAACATGTTTAGGTGGATAATTTTTAAAGATATTTTTATAAATTGTCCATTTGAAGATTTTATCATTCAACGAAACCCAGGTTGTGGTAAATAATTTAAATACGGTGGAAATAACGGGAACGTAGTTTCATTTAGTTGAGGAAACCTTAATTAAATGTCATTCAAGATAATTATATTTTACAACACATACTCTTGACCCCTATTAAAGAAAATGCCCAAGAAATAACACAAGAAATGGACGCCCATTTTCAAAGCAATATATTAATACTAAGCATAAAACTAAACAAGAAGTTTCTGTATTTCGAGGTATTTTAAAAATTAAACAAAGCCATATTCTAATCTATATGCTGCTACAGGAAAAGCTGCATGAAAAACAGAAGGAGGAGATCGTAAATCTAAGCTTTCCAGTGTAAGAAAGAAGTTACACAGAAATTCTTAATGAGATGTCATCCATTAAATAGTAATTATTATTTGGAGGTAAAATTAAACACAGAGTTCACCTTGATCCCAGTCTAAATATACGTAAACTATACTAAATCTACTAAGACGAGTACCTGCTGGGATAATCAGTAACCAAAAGTTTCTTCAGAAAGGAATTCAATATCTTTTGTAATATTGGGCTTTGCTCTCCGCCAAGACGTGTATTTAGGTTGTTTCCAGTTATTAGAAAAGTTAAAAATAGAGCAAAATGAAATTGACTAACAGAGTCTACGTACCCAGGACAGGGTACATAAAATTAGAGCAAAATGCTTTTTCTTTAAATTAAAGAAAAAAAAGCAAAACTCACTAACGTAAACAGTGGGAAAACCCGTGCAAACCCCGCTTCCGCTATTGTTTTGTATAATATTTAAATGCTGTTGCAAGTTTCTAAAAGCCAATCTTGTAATGTTTAAATTCTGTGGCAAGTTCCTAAGAGTCAATCTTGGCCCACCTGAAGATATTGCTACACAACGCAACCTAGGTCGTGGTAAAGAATTTAAATAAAGTAGAAACAATACTACATCAAGTAGTTAATTGTTTAAATTTGGGGTTTAAAAGTGTTTTCCTGACATTCTAATGAAAAAATAAGCTATTGGTATTAAATTGAATATAGTTTAAGCAGTGATTTAAATTCATACGGGCAGAATAAAAAACTTGTCATCATATATTATTTTGCGATAAGATAGAAATCACGGTTGTTAATTTTTACATTATTTATGTGATTTATCATTATAATGTGACATTTTTGCAAATAATTTCGTGCGAAATCATATACAAATGCTTCGAAAGTATTGCACAAAGTAGCATTTAGGTAATTGCGGTTAGGTACAAAACCGAATAATTGACATTATATGTATAATTTTTCTAAACTGATTTAGTTAGAATTTAAATATTTTTGGAATCTTGATTTAATTATTGGTACAAATTACCTGCACTTACTTTCAAGGTCGATTCAAACTTAAGTTTGATTGAAAATTTGGTTTATGGTGCTGCTCGTAAAAGATTATGTCAAGTATCTAAGATACTTGTAATTATTTAAGGACTATTAAGCTGTTCCGTGGCTTCCATTTATTTGAACATAGTAAGCTCTACACTACCTAATAATATATTGTAATATTTAAACCATAATTACTATGTAAAAGCAATAATTTCCGTAATTTAACGAGAAATTTTAAAATATTCATGTACATGTATACAGTCCTTTGAGACCTTTCTTGCGACCATGCGTGCCACAATAAGTTTTCTTATTTGAAATTTGAAACACAAGGCTCTTCTTTACCAAAAGGAAAACTTTTCTTTATAGGGATAAAGGGGCGCTTGGTCGAAAAAAATCGCCATGAATTTTGACGTAGGGGAATGTCTCAAAGCGTTTTTTTTATAGAAATATTATAATAATTCGATTTTACAAGTTCATCTTTAGAATTTTTTTTTACGTCTGTTGACAAGGTTCAGGTTAAATTTTTTGATTTGAAATGCTTTTTAAAGTACTTACTTTTTTATTAAATTTCGGTTTTATTCCTCGAGATAACGATTTATGAGCATTTTCTACTTAGCCAACAATTCGATATGTCGTCTTATATTTATCGTTTTAATACAACGAAGGAAAGGAAGAATATAGCTTGCAGTAAAAAAATTACCGTGCCTTGTTGTAAAAGTGCTCAGAGTACATTTTGCACTTTATTTGTTTTCGATCAAAATGTAAGATTTCATCCAGTTTTTAAGATATCAAAAAATCATTATTGATTTACTAGTATCGATGTCTCATGTTATGTCATTGAACCATAAGAAACGTCGTAATTTTTGAGATAAATTCTAGGCACCACTTTCAAATTCATAAGCCCATAAATTTCCAGATGTACTTCAAAATATTAGCAAAGGAAAGTGAATAAAATAGGGAACTATAGATACTTCCTTCTCTTCTGTCTAAAGTCCAGGAACTGATTTTTTTTTGGTGCGAATATTAAAGAAATTATAAATAAAGAACTGCTAAAGGGCTCAAAAGGGATAAACGAAATCGTTTTAACACCACTCACGTATCTGTCCGTTAGAGTTGTTTTACTCTGAAACTGCTTGATGGTAGTCATAAAACATATCAACATGCACATGTCTCAATAACTAGCAAAATATTTACGTAAAACTTTTGTTAGCAAATCAGGTACTCGAATATTTTTGAATTCCACATAAATGGTGAGATAATGTTTTAAAGAGCTAATAACAATAGCATCAAAAATATTTTTCTGAAAAAATAACCTCACATTTTCAAATTAAATTTGCTCTGTCTATGAAAGATATGAAAGGTGATATATTTACGTAACAAAAATTTAAAATTTAAAATATTTCAATAGAAATAACATGTATTTTTAAATGTTTATATGTACCTAATGCGACGGAGTGCGAGTTTTACTCGTGTTCGACAGGTTTTTGTTTTGTAATTGCGTTACCTTCTCGCTTGTTAATTAAAATATGATAATTAATAAGAGGATTTTGATAAAAGTTTCAATGAAGTAAACATTTTCTAATTTAGTGGATAACGAAAACCTTACTTATTACCATGTATATTTTTAAACGTATTTAAAACCCATGACTCACATCTACTCAAATAAAGTTAAACTATTGTTTCCAAAACGCTTTTGAAATATTTAAGTCGTCAGAAAATTAATAGTAACTTAGATGAATTTAAAAATATCTGAGCGTGTAGTCCTTATTATAAAATGATATTGGAGCTGTCCTATTCTAGAATGCCTATCATCTCAATAAATAATCATGTTCAATTCAAACGTTGATAACTATTCGTCAAGTTCTGCTTTGAAATGACAATAAGTAAATAGCAAGAAAGTACAAACATGACATAGGTTTTTTTTAATATCGACTTAAGGCTTCTTGTATAAACAAATATACATAGGCTATTTCAGGTTTTTACTGAAGGAATTTTTTATCTGTATTACGAGTATAAAAATATTAATTATAAAGAGACGTGTGAATAACATTTTTAAAACATATGTCGATTGTTTGACATTTCTGCAAAAATACTTATATAATATTGAGTATTTAGTTATCTGCATGAAGTAAGATAATGTCACACCAAATGCAATATATTTAACGTACAAAGTTTTAATCATATTTGGAATTTGCACTTTGTTTTATCTTTACAACTGATTTACTTATTGAATCTTGAATATTGACTAGGTTATTTGAAATACATAATAACTGTTATTTATTATGGAAATGCCGAAAATGATATAGCCATATATTGTAGGTACAATGCAATTTTCATTGTACAAATCTTAAAAAGTCTGAAATTAATGCCAAGAAGGTCAACATTTTATTTCTGTAACTCTTCCCAACGAACCTGCAACATTTAAATCAATAAATGTCATTCTAAAATAAATTGGTACTTAGCGTGCTTAAGTTATGTCGCAAAATTAATATATAATCAAATTATTAAATAAATATCCCTTCTATAGGACAATATCAAATTGTTATGTTAATGAATTGCCCAGAGATATTCTTCGATTAGGTAAGGCTGGGTTCAAGACGAGCGGGCGGCCGGTTATACAAGACGACTGAGATGAAAATATAAAATGAAAAGTGGGGCTCGAACAAAAATAATCATTTCGCTTGAATTCGGGAGATATTTGTTTTTGCTTCTTTCCATATATTTTGTATTATGCTAAATTTGAATCATTATTCTTGTAAAGTTGATTACCAAATCTTTCTCAGTTAATTTGATTTACTAATTTCTCTGATTTTATTATCATTAGCGTTCTAAAAGAGGTCCTAAAAACAAAATATTTTTTTTTGTCTTTACGGAGGTTTTATAACTAAATTAACTTCAACTTTTTCTTTATCGTTAGCGTGTGAGTACCATGTTGAGACGATTTTAGTTTATTTCATTACGTGTCAATATAATACAACATCTTTAATGTTAGTGACCAGTACATGGTACAATTTCCCTGAGATTTCCGTACGTAGTATTTCACGTACTGCACGGAGTTTGTATCTTATTTTGCTCAATATTTATGCAAATGATATGATTTATTGGTGCTTGAAATATGGAATCGAATAAGGGACTTTTATGTAATCTGTATATCACAAAAATTATAGGTAAGTTTGAAAAATTAAAATCATTTGTTATCATGTTCACTGAAGTCATTATTTTATTCGGTATGGTTATGTTATTTGACCATGAATAACTACATTGCATTGTGAATAGTTTAAGAAAGTGTAACGAAATTTATTTCAGAGTAAAAATTATATATCAATGTAGATTTATATAAACTGATAAACATAAGTTTAAACTGTTTATGAAGGAGATCATGTTTTTAGAGTTCTGATCAACATTAAAAAAAGACTGAACGGGATATGTCGCCATATGTCTGCCTGTCTGTTTACTGTAAACATTTTTTTGAAAAAATATGAATTTTATTGACTGATAAATCGGTTTAGTTACGTAAGTTTCTTGTTCACAGCTAGCCCCAGTATCAAAATCTCCAAAATATTTTCTACCTTACGCTGAGGATAAAAACTGGAGGTAAAAATATTTATTCCCCATAACCAGATCGAGAGGAGGGAAACGTCAATATTAGCGGATTTTGAAAAAGATAATTATTAGCACATCCTAAAACTATTTTTATCTTAACTCTAACTTGCATGATTTTTGTACATTACAAAAATATCCGCAAGATGTTTCTCCCATATATTTGAAGTTAGAAGGTGAAAAATTTTGAAACTAATTTACCATCTCTGTCGTCAGCAGCAAGATAAATATAAATAATACACAAGTATACATTTGTATATAAATGTCCAGAAATATAAAGTCTAGAAACTTAACATTTGTCACTTATATTTCTTTTGGCTTTTAAGCGTTTGCTACAAAGATTTTTCGAATTGCAACACCCAAATGTGTGAAGATCGTACCGATGTTTTGAATTAATTCAAGTTAGATAAATGAAATGTTGTGTTTACATTTTTAGACAGAAATAAAATATCACCTATTTCAGCGTTTTCACTAAACGTAAGTAATTACTATATAAATAACATTATGGTCAGTTTTAGTTCGAGAATATTCGGACAAGTAGTTATTATTTTAATACAGACATTCTTAGTTTTAGTAATTGATTTTCTTTGATATTGCTTTATAAAATACTCTCAATTTGTACTTAATAAATACAAAATATTATGAAAAATAAAATACAAATAAAAACGTTTGAATGAGCAGGAGATAATAATAGAATTACATCGATATTAGATACAAGAACAAAGGTCAGATACAACACATTTTCAATAGTCTAATTCTATCAATACTAAAGTACATAAGTTTCAATACGTGGTAAATGTTATTTTCTCGTAAATTTAAGGTATCCACAAAAATGACGTTAAACGTAAACTGTATTACCAGTCAGAACAAATAATAATAATAGGAATAATAATAAAAACAACGTTTTAAACACTGAATATTAATAAGTAAAAGTACGTTATCATAAAGTAGTTTTAAAAAGTGTCAAATATGAAATACCTATTAATATCATTGGCAATAGTGGTATTAAAGATTATAATAATTGTGAAATATTTACTTATCAGCTAATTCTTCGTTTACTATACAAAAATCTCGTTTTATAAGCATAATGTCCCTGCACCCATGGAGAGTCTGCGCTTAATATTTATAATATTATGTCTATACCTAATATTATAGTTTTGTCCATCAAAGTTGAAATTAGTGATGGTAACATTTTTTGGCATACGTAATATTCCCCATACGTATGTCTATGGCGGGTTTATGATTCGGACCCTCCTTTGAGTCTTTGGATCTTAGATCTACTAAATATCTAATGGCATGTTTCTAAAGGATAAATGTTCTATTTGAATCTATGGCAGTACATTAAGCAGCAACCCATGATAAATTATGCTATCGAAAAAAGCAAAATAAATCTCTCTTTTTTGCATCTAACTCGTATATTTTCATTAACTTCTTTATGGCTAATGTTATGGTGCTTAATATTTGAGCTAGTTTTGGATATTTATTTATTATTTATTTACATAGAGATATGGATACATTACATTTTATTTTATTGTTTATTTACATATAGATATGGATACATTACTTCCTTACGTTTCAATAATTATACCAGGAGAACAAACTCAGCATTACAATACATCACAAACACTTCACATTCTAGCGAAACTGTGATCTGGCGATCTATGAGGGAAAGTGGAGAGCTTCGATATAACTTGGTTTTAGAAGAACAAAAAGATAATGACTACTGGAATGCTGGTACTTATCAGGTAAGTACTTACCAGTTTTTTTCATAAATTAGAGCGCAAAATCTTTCTATTTTAGAGCTGAAAATAAAATATATATAAAAGCTCCAATTTACTTTTGAAAGATCACGGATCACGTAGTTACACGAGAGAATATAAAGTGATTAATTGTATTTAGGGATACTTTTTTCAATAGCTATTGGATCAAGTCGATGACAAAAGTTACATTACGAATTACCACCATCTTAGTATTACGAGTTGTATAATTATATGGTAGTAATTCAAAATTTCCGTCACATTGGATTTTTTAAAATGAAATGCTGAAACAACGTGTTGAGAAGAATTTATAAAACGCAAAGAATTAAAGAAAAAGACTGGATAAAGCCAATCTTAACATTCATGACCGTACACACCAATTTTGCTATATTAGTTACTGTAATATATTAAATATGTAATTGTCATCCATCATTGGCCATCAAAAATACTTTTGATAAATGTCTTTTAAAATAAAAACTTTACTAAATGTATATATAGAGACTATAATAAATGGGTAAAAAACAAAAGCAAACGCACCCAGCAAAGGAACGTTCTTAAGGAACTCCCGTAGAAGTAAATAATATTTACTCAATAAGAAATAAGATGGCTGACGTAAAATGATTAGCCGTGATCTTTCATAAGGAGATTACCATTGCACTCATACACAAGGTGAAGCTATGGATGATGTCATTAATAGCGTAGAGTTAAAAAGAAAAAAACTGTATTTCATTTTATTTTAACAACACCTTTTGTTATAGATGAATGGTGATTGGAGAGTGAACAATTGTGTCAATTATCTTGAAGAAATGTTTACCGATGTTATTAAAGCTGCCCTTATTCTAAAAATGGATAGATTACTACATATAAGTAATAGACCTTCATGCAAATGCCAAAATCCTGTTAACATCGATTAACTACTATGCATTAGAATGACAAATGATTTTTTATTACACAGAATCGAGGTTTTATACCGTATGATTGTTTTATACCGATTGGTTGTTTCATGTCGAATGGCGGTGAATAAATTTACATATATCACTTTAATATTATATTGGAAATTTAAAATATTGTGCCCCAAATAATAAGTTTTTAGTCACTTGAATACATACTTTTTAGTAACCAACAATGTATAGTGATTATAAATGGTTGTGAACAATGTATTTCTGTAAATAGTTAATTATTTTTTGAAAACTTCGAATATTTTAAAATATTCTTTATAACGGTGAAAGTTATGATAACAATTTTTAGTATTTTTTAGATGATTTGAAATGAACATACAGTAACATTATCTACACATACAGAAGAACAAGCTGACTTTTAGCAGTTTTCATATGGATCAATTTCATTTTTATGACATAAGGTAAAGTTATAATATTTTTAACCATAAAACAAAATTTACAAATTTTTTATTAAATACTAATTTTTGCTCTGAAATTAAACATTATATGAAAATGGAACCAAGTATATCGCTTTAATATATATGTGGTTTTGATGCAAATGTATTTCTAATATAAAATTTTGATATAATAGAGCAAAATCCCAAAAAAAACTGATATAAAATACATTATGTCGCGTAAGGTTTTGATGATAAATTTATAATATTTCCCATTTTCGTTACGTAATCTATAACGAAAGCTACACGTTCAAGTCAAATTTATGTATCCACATGTAATAATTAATTAATCAAACATAAGTTCCTTCGAATAAAAAAATGATAGGCAGCATTTTGCGTACATAAATAAACGAATATATAGCCACCGCCTTTAATGTTATATGGAAATATCCTTAAAAAATAATGGGTGAAGCTGTTGAGCGATTTGATATCATTTTGACTGAAGATAGTGTGAAGGTATAACGGGATGGATGGACTTATAAATATATCGTAAAAAATAGCTTGGGTTTATTTGAATCAATACAATGTTGCTGTGATAATTGATATTAGTTTAGAGGTCTTAAACAGAGAATTTTGGTCAATTATTCTATCATGTATTTTTTTTAAATATAGTTAGTCGCAAATACAGATGAAAAATTGCTGAATATATGCGAATAGAACATTTTAATGATGATTTTTAATTGTGATTGTCTCTACTGGATAGAATTAAGACTAACACTAAGTTAGATAATATGTGCGTCCGACTTATCTTTGTATTAAACTGAAAGTCTGACTTCAGAATGTTTAGACTAAAGTAGTGAAATGCGGAGCCCAGAAAAAAGATACAAAATGCCCCACAACGTTTAGGAGGAAGCAAAAAAACTTAACACTTGAAATTGTTAACAGTCAAATTGTATCCCACAGAAGTTTTGTTTTTTGAGATGACTGTAAAAAATTTAAACTAAAGTGAAAAGTTAATCATAAGCAAATTTATTTGGAACTCAGCAACACTTAAAATTGACAAACATGTTTTCTTTGCCGTCCATTTATTATGTGACGTATGTAAAAATATTGACTTTCACATAGTCTCCGTCGCAAGATATATGTTTCTTTTAATATTTCAACGATATTAATAAAAAAAATTTTTTAATGAACATTTTATAAGAATATTATAAAATTATTTAAATGATCGTATACTACCCGAAAGCTGAAACTAATTTGTAATAGCCGAATTGTTTTATTTGGAGTAATTTTCTGAAAGTTGAAACTAATGTGTAGTAGTTGAATTACTTAAGTAATTTTGAAGTCATGCTACGAATATATAGACGGGTAGATGTACAAAGGTACTTCGTACCTCAACGCATTTCGCATTTCTCTCTAAAATATAATTTATTTGTTTATACGATAAACAATTGTAAAACGTTCCAAAGTAACTTGTTATTTGTTTATAATAAAGGTACACATTAAACGTGGTTCTAACAGGTACCAAATAATTTAAATAATGCTAAAATGTCATCGGTAGATAATAAAATAATACTGAACATATTATTGAAGACGGTTGCCACACTATGAATTTCCCTCCCCTAAATATACGAATATAATAAAGCTTATGTAAACTCTAAGTCGGACGTTGATAAACTGCAGTCTATTTCCCTCCTCTAGAATATTCGTCTAAAGCAGCTAATTTCTTGCAGAGCATTGTCAGATGAGAGAATTGAAACTTTGTGTCTAGATTTTATTTTGTATTAAGTCTAACAAAATATTGAACGTCGAATTTGGCATTTTACAAGTTTTTATTTTACAGTCTACATACTTTTTTTATAATATTTTGTCTTTTTTGCCAATACTCGTAATCATTTGTGCAGATATTTGACGACGAGGGATTGGATAATTAATAACACGATTTTTTAAATTCGCTTTATTTTTGTGCTTTTGTTTAGATTTATGAGTTTCCGGAAAGTTTTATTACTTTATACATAAAAAGTTCACAGTTGTTAACTACTCCACTTTGAGCCCTTTGTTTCATTATATCTGACAGTATGTATATACCTTGCAAGGACGAAAATAATTATTTATTAATTAGAGGTTTCTATCTGAAGTAAATCGTTTCAACGAGACCTTTAGTTATTTAGTTATTGATATTCTGTAATAAATATATGACTATATTTTGTTTCAATAGTGTATTATAAGGAATCAAAATGGAAGGGGAGGTTTGTGTAATAAAGTTCATTGAAAAAAAACTAATTGCTTAAAACATTGACGTTCGACAGCAACACCCTCGCAGTAGTATGCTTCTTTATCGCTATATCACTCACCCATACGAAGTTCATCTCTCTGTAAACATTCATCTATACGAACGACCGTAAATTTGACTTCTTTTAAAAATTATGGGTCGGTTGCTACATAACCCCAACTTTACACCTTTTGAAGTATAAACTGCTATAAATACGATTCTCGTATACCAAAAAGAGGAATTAATGCCTTCAAAAAGGGCATGGAAGGAACATTCAAGGAAGAGGGTTAAATATTTCTCCCAGTGGTTTCTTCTAATAAAGCGATGCGATGACGCTGAGACTATTTTAAAAAAGAGGAAATAAATTTCAAACGTGCTAATTGAGTGCATCAATAATGCAAAAACTTTCAGTCTTGCTTTTCATATTAACTGGTCAATGTTTCCAAACTTTGGAATTTTTCTTAAAAATTCCCCAATAAAGACGACACAAGCTGGCATATGCATCTGTAAATTTATATTTTGACATATTTTAAATGATTACACCATGTCAAGTTCGATATAGTGGATATAATTTTAATTTTATAAATATTATAATTTCATTGCTCACAAAAGAATAACATATATATTTGCGTCGTGAATATAATTGCGTTTAATTGCGGCAGAATGAACGCAACCAAAACATTTTAAGCATTTGCGTTATTTTACGTCTAACAGCGGAAAAATAAAAATTAAACTTTTATAATTTCGTCATGTCTGTCATTCTGTCCGTTGCCCTTGTTTTAGAGTACATATTTCTTTCATTTCAGAAACGATTATAATAAAATTTAAGATGAAGGCGGAGTTGCTTTATGTAGACATATGTAAATAAAGAATAAATGTTTAAATTTTAAGCTCTTTGTCATCGAACATCGAAGTCAGGAATTAATTTTTTTGCTTGGACGTCACTGAAATTAATATTATTGAAAAGGTCTTGTAAAAGAAATCAAAATAACCTACTATTATTTTTTGACACTACATCTCCTTCGCGTGATTTGAAACTATGAAAGGTTTTTCCCATTCTTTAAATATTCTATCATATAAGTCAAATATTTTACACACATACGTGACCTATAATAAAGGTATTTATTGTAGGTCACGTATGTGTATCATGTATCTTAAGGCAAAATTGTTTTGATCAATTTGTATTAACAAATCAATTAGATTTAGGCCATCAACCTTTTTATTTTATACTTAATAAAAACGATATCAACGTCTTTAAGTAGTTCAATAATTTTATATGCACGAGCCGTAACGCAAGGCCCATATTGAGAGTTCTAATTGAATAGAATGGGTTTATTTAGATTTGGTTACTGTGTGATTTCAATCCTTTACCGATGGTAATGTTCTATTTGAATTAAAGAATTTAATTTTGGAATATTTTGTTACGCTCCATTTGTTTCATTTTTTATAGCAGTCCGACGACTAATTTGTAACGAAAATTCTGTTTCCGCCACAAGTGTAGAAATATCGAATTGTTAATAAATTTCACAATCTGTTCCGTAGTATTAGCAATTTTATATTTCCATTACGTTATAACCACCATCAATATTCAGTACCTTTTTAATTTTTAAGTTACATGTTTGAAATTTGTTCTCAGATATAAACGAAATTAAAAAGATATACATATGCATAAATATTTACCACTGAATTTGCACATAAATATTATTCAAATTTCTGTTACTCCTATATAATTTTTCAAAGTAAAACATAAGCTGTACCAAATTTTTTATTAGTTTCTTGTAATACCTTAAGTTTTCCAGGAGAAAAAAGTTGCGATGATTGTGTTATTCTACTTTTTTATTTCTTGCTGTATAGTCGGATTCGATACTGTTCGAAATTATATAATGGAGGTGAAATAGTGGAAGAGGGGACAGCGCGTTAGGGTAGTCTTGCTAGAACATTCCTTGTTTAGAATAATGTAAAGAATTATATTTGTGATGAAAATCATAGAAACAATATTGAGGGTGCACGTGGAAATAAATTACAACATAAGTACTTCGAAAGTAACATTTGTGAATGGATTAGCTTAGTTGCTCAACTGCTTCTACGTATATGAGTACACAAAGCGAATTCTAGTTCACGTCGTCGTTTTTATGTCAACAACTTATTTATTAACACTACGTCATATCTATACATTATAGGGAATTATTATCGAATAAAATTTGTGGTGTAATTATGAGCCGTGTCAGGGTTAATTATATTAGATTCGTGGCACTGTTACATACAAGCTTATATAGAGTTTTAAGGTCAGTATTAAATATTACTAAGACGGGACTGTTGAACAAGTGTTGTTGTACAAGATCCCGATAACAATCAGTCGAAGTTCCTTCCTTTTACTGAACTAGCAAGTTATCTTCTAGTTATCGATTGGCGAAGTGAAGACATGGTGGTCTCACTTTTTCATTATAATTGGACAAATTCAGTTATTCCAAATTTTTAAAGTTAAATATTACGTAAAGAAAAGGATAATACCCCCTATTATACAAATTGAAGACTAAAAAAAGAATGAAACCTTTTTTATTCATAAGTTTTTAAGCCCACGACATACTAATAATAAATTATTTTGATTATGTGGCGGTTTTACTCAAAAGATGATATATCATCAAGTGACGTTATGTCAACTCTTTCGATTATTTATTGACTTAAAAAAGGAGGGCGATGTATGTACACCAATTATTTTCGTATTGGTGGGATTACGTTATTTTTTTTTGTTGCCGATTTACGTTATTCTTTTTGTTTGTAAAAACATTTATTCGCTCCTTAAGTATATGATAGTCGGTCGAACTTTCTTGTCTTTCTGTCGCTAATAACTACGAGACTAATAACGCGTTAATAATGGTTGAAGAGATCATTTTTGTTCGTATTTTGTTCGTATCGGGCTAATATATCGAAATGCATGCGTAGGATCATTGTAAATTAGCTTTGTATAAAATTATAAATTGGTGTTGCATGAAAACGCGTTTAGCAATGATGTTGATTTGAGTATCATTGTGAAGAACTTAAGAAGCTCTAATAAAAGAAAAAGGGAGATAATGAAAATATTCGCTGAAATAGAAGTAAAAATGGAAACTTACAAAAAAATTAAAAATGTCCTCTCATATGAATCGTAAATATGTTCAGAATTATAAAAAAACGCAAACCAGATAAAATCTTGCATCAAAAGGAATCCAAGAAAGCTAAAAGATCTAAAACCAAGTCAGTACGAGACCTAAGATAGCGTCAAAACAAATTACAAACCGATGCATAGTGATAACAAAGCTGGGCCAGCTTTGTTATCCGGCTATTATGATTCGTTAATATCCTCGGAATTATAGAAAATGCAAATCAAAGGACCACTTGCATCAAAAAGAATCCAAGAAATCTAAAAAAGTCTAGGGCCGAGCAAATGCGAGATCAACGATAGCATCGAAAAGAAAATGAAAAAACGACGCAAAGCGATTAAGTAGCTGATACATCAGGCATACAGCGTCCAGTGACATTACAAATGGGCAGAGATCATGTGTAGGCGTTACTGAAATGCAATACAGAAGACTGTGGTAATATAGAGATCGATGGTAACGTAACAGTGCCCGACGAATGTGTATTGCGATCACCAAATATCGTCTTGTAGTCATTTTCGGTCATCAATAAACTTACGTTAATGGAGAGTGCTACAGTAGGCTATGTTATTATCGAGCACGAAAGCATACATGCAATCGAGAATCGATGTGCTGTAGCACTGCTGGACTTCCATTGAAAGGTACACTGCAAACATATATATTGGGTGCGTTAAACCCAAGTGTAAGCGAGTGCAGTTTCCAGCGACATTGGTAATTGAATTATATATTAATACGAAGCAGTTTTATTCTCCAGTTTCCACGAACTTACGGCACGGAACCAGACTGTGTCTTTTGGTGTCTTTTTGTTTGAAACACTACACTGGCGATGTGGTTCCAAATAAGTGCGGTGATGATCTTATGATGAAATTAATAACGGAATTCCTTAAGAAATGGAGGAAATCTAGCGATTCAAGATAGTTGCTACCGGTAGCAGTTAATTTGCAAAATAACTACACCATCCGCTAGGTCAGGGTCTGATGACGAGTTTTGGTGGTAAACCATAAAACTCCTTAACGGATGGTAGTAAATCAACCGTGGTTCCAGATATTCATTCCTAGTAGTTGTTGCTTTGCAAAATAAGTAGACTATCGATCAAGTCAGAGTCGAATGACGAGTTTTGGATATGAACAATTGAGCTCCTGAACGACCGGTAATAAATCAACCATGATTCAAGATATTTGATGCCGGTAGTTATTACGTTGTAAAATACTTACAATATCGACTAGGTCAGGGTCTAATGTTATGAACCATGTAATCCTTTACCGGACGATAGCAAAACAAACGTGATATATGATACTTGCTACTGGATGCTGTCACTTGGCAACATAATTACACCATTGACCATGACTTAGGTCCTGGTCTCGTGACGAGGTTTAGAGATGAACAACTCCTTAATGTATGGTACTAAATCAATGATGATTCAAGATATTTACTGTCAATAGTTTTAGTTTGCAAAATAACCACACCATCGATCAGATTATAGCCTGATGATGAGTTTTGGAGATAAAAAATACAACTCCTTAACGAGTGGTAAAGCAACCGCAAGTGATTCAAACTATTTGCTCCTGGTAGTTGTTACTTTGCGAGATTAGATGTTGGATAGAGAACCACACTCCTTAACGGGTTACGGCAAACTATACGCGGCTTCTGCTATTGCTTTACTTCTGTATTTTATTGATAGCCAAGTCTAGACGAAGATGAAATTAACTTAAAGTTTCGGGTAAAATGCAGTATATCTACGTTTTTTCAGCAACTTTTAATAATTATACAATATTCTAAGAAAAAAATAATTTGAATGTTAGTAACAGTATGGTGATTAATACCATCAATCACTAAGAATTTTAAAATAAAATATTTTTTCAATTTACTGACTTCAAAAAGAAGTAGGTATTAAAAAGTAAAAAAAATAAATCGAGATAAGTACCTACCATAAATAATTAAGTTATTTATTTTTGAAATCGGTGCCAGCACTGTCGAACCATTTAAAGGCATTTATAATTTTACTTAATTTATGCCTTAAATGTAAAATATACACTTCTAATGTACTGACAGTACAATATAATTCCATAACGGGTATATTTGTAATTTAAATTTTGCATTTGTTAAAGTTAATCGGCGGTGCTGGCACCGACTTCCATAAATAAATACATTTAGTTATTTGTTGGGAAAAAGGAGGTATCTATTTTTTGTTAATTACTTTTTTACTTTTTATTACGTATCTTTTTGAAGTTGTTTTTAAAAATATATTTTATATTATTCATATTTAATATTGAAAGTTTGTGATTTTTTTTGTAGATTTAGATTTCCGTAGCCAAAATTGGCAAATACGAAACAATTAATTTTTTCGTGTCCATCTATCCGTCTGTCACTCCGTATATCACATCGTTATAGCTTTATCAGCTTAACACCGATATTTCTTTTAAAACAAATGAAAATATCTTATGGCCTCCAAAGTGTCTTGCAGCAGGTCTTCGCATTTCCTACTAATTTCCTAACTACATCTGTGAAAAATGTGAAAAAAATGATAAAAACGCGTTGAACATGAACTTCAATGCAAGATTCTTTCAATCAACTAGCATTCATAAATTTACAATATAAGCAGGAAATATTTATCTTATGTATTATCTGTGAAACATATACCGAGCAATTTATGTAGTGGAAAAAATATTAATAATTGTATTCGTATCACAAAAATGCTATATAAATTTAATTGTTTACAAGTGTACTTAGCTTATTTTGTGTGTGTATTTTATTGTCAATACTTAATTTTATAAATTTTGTTTTTTTTGATAGTTTTAGGGCTTCATCCAGTACCAGTCCAGTACCAACACTAGTACCAGCAGCACAAGTACCACTCCAGTACCAGTATCAGTACCAGAATCAGTACCAATACTAGTACCAGATCCCGCACCACTACCAGAACCGCTAACAGTATCAGAACCAGTACCAGTACCAGTATCGGTGTCAGTACCAAAACCAGCATCAGTACCAGTATCAGTACCAGTACCAGAACCAGTACCAGAACCCGTACCAGAACCAGTACCAGTACCAGAACCGGTACCAGTGCCAGTATCAGAACAAGTACCAGTACCAGCACTAAAACCAGCACAAGAACTAATCCAGTACCAGTATCAGTACCAAAACCAATACCAGTACCAGAACCAGTACCAGTACCAGGACCCGTACCATAACCAGTACCAGAACCGGTACGAGTACCAGTACTAGAACAAGTATCAGAGCCGGTACTAGTATCAGAACCAGTACCAGTACCAGTACCTGTACCAGTATCAGTGTCAGCACCAAGACCAGCAGCAGTACCAGTATCAGTACGAGAACCAGAACCAGTACCAGAACCCGTACCAGAACCAGGACCAGAACCAGTATCAGAACCGGTACCAGTACCAGTATTCCAACAAGTACCAAAACCGGTACCACTACCAGTACGAGAAAAAGTACCAGTATCAGTACCAGCACCAGTACCAGAACCTGTACCAGTACCAGAACCAGCACAAGTACCAGAATCGCTATCAGTACCAGAACCGGTAACAGTACCAGAACCGGTAACAGTACCAGAACCGTTAAGAGTACTAGAACCGGTGAAAGCACCAAGACCAGCCCCAGTACCAACACCAGTTGCAGCACAAGTACCGGTCCAGTACCAATACCGGAATCAGTACTAATACCAGAACCCGTATCAGGACCAGAACCAGTACCAGTACCAGCACAAAGACAAGCACCAGTACCAGTATCAGTACCAGTACCAGTACCAGAACCAGTACCAGTACCATAAACGGCACCAGTACCAGAACCGGTACAAATACCAGTACCAATGTTGGCACCAAAACCAGCACCAGTACAAGTATAAGTACCAGTACCAGAACCAGTACCAGAAACCGTACCAGAACCAGTACTAATACCAGAACCGGCACTAGTGCCAGTACCAGAACAAGTAACAGTACCAGCACTAAGGCCAGCGCCAGTAATAGTATCAGTACTAGTACCAGAACAACAACCAGTACCAGAACCAGTGCCAGTACCAGAACCAGAAACAGTACCAGAACCAGTACCAGTATTAGAACCGGTACCAGTACCAGTACCAGAACCGGTAACAGCACCAGAATCTTTATCAGTACCAGTACCAAGACAAGTACCAGTATCAGTACCAAAACTAGTACCAGTACCAGAACCAGTAACAGTACCAGAACCGGTAACAGTACTAGAACCAGCACCAGTACTAGAACAGTACTAGAACCAGAACCGGTAGCAGTACCAGAACCACTACCAGTACCAGCACCGGTACCACTACCAGAACTGGTAACAATGCCAGAATTGGTACTAGTACCAGTACCAGATCAAATATTAGTATCAGCACCAAGACCAAATGCTAGTATCAGTATCAGTACCAAAACTAGTACCAGTCCAGAACTAGTAACAGTACCAGAACCAGAATCGGTAACAATACCAGCTCTGGTACCAGTACCAGAACCGGTAACAATACCAGAACTGGTACCAGTACTAGTACCAGATCAAATATTAGTATCAGCCCCAAGACCAAGTGCCAGAACCAGTACCAGTTCTAGAACCGGTACCAGTACCAGAACCATTACCAGTACCAGAACCGGTACCAGAACCGGTGTCAGCTCCAAGACCAGCACCAGTACCAGCACAAGTACCGATCCAGTACCAGTATCAGTACCAGTACCGGAATCAGTACTAATACCAAAACCCGTACCAGGACCAGGGCCAGTACCAGTTCCAGCACATAGACCAGCACCAGTACCAGTATCAGTACCAGTACCAGTACCAGTACTAGAACCTGTACCAGTACCAGAACTAGAACCGCTACCACTACCATAAACGGTACCAGTACCAGAACCGGCACCAATACCAGTAAAGGTGTTGGCACCAAAACCAGTACCAGTACCAGAACCTGTATCAGTAACAGAACCAGTACCAGAACCGCTACCAGTACCATAAACGATACCAGTACCAGAACCGGTACCAATACCACTACCAGTGTTGGCTCCAGAACCAGCACCAGCACAACAGTAACAGAACCGGTACCAGTATCAGTACCAGAACCGGTACCAGCACCAGAACCTTTATCAGTACCAGTACCAAAACAAGTACCAGTACCAGCATCAAGACCAGCTCCAGTACCAAAACTAGTACCAGTACCAGAACCAGTAACAACAGTACCAGAACCGCTATCAGTACCAGAACCGATAACAGTACCAGAACCGGTAACAGTACTAGAACCAGCACCAGTACCAAAACCAGAACCAGTACCAGAACCAGTAACAGTACCAGAACCGCTATCAGTACCAGACCCGGTAACAGTACCAGAACCGGTAACAGTACTAGAACCAGTACCAGTACCAGCGTCAGCACCAAGACCGGCACCAGTACAAACACCAGCACCAGCACAAGTACCAGACCAGTATCAGTATTAGTACCAATAAGAACCAGTGCCAGTACCAGAACCGGTGCTAGTACCAGAACCGGTAACAATACCAGAACTGGTACCAGTAGGAGTACCCAATCAACCATATATCAAGAAATAACTTGTTTTGAAATACATCCTAATCTATTTAAGATTTACTCTCTACAAGTTTATCTCATTTTATTAACGACAAAATGTCGGTGTCTGTATAAATCACCCAATATTTTTTGAATGTTTTTATGTCTTTGCATCGTTTATGGTTTATTTTTATAAAACTCTTTACTTATTATCGGTAAAGGTAGCAGTAATTTTACACATATGTCGATATTGATATAATATACAAATAAGTGTCCATTTGGTACTTCGCCTTCTAAACACCTTCGCTCAAAATAACGATTCAACACTGACTCAACTCCAGCTTTTCTTTCAGCATCAGTTCAGCTTCCACTAGACGATCGATTCAGCGTTTACTAGTCGAACGTTCACGTGACGTCAACAAGACTACCGCACGGGGTTATTTATTAGACGAATCACAGTTTTCTATTGAACACCAGTGAATGAAAAAACGGAAGATCGATGGACATTTTGGAATATCCGAAAAAGTCTGGTAGATTATGAAGAAAAAATCTAAATAAATATATTTCCACATGCTAACATACTTGTCTTATTGTATTTTAAATTTGATTGACAATGACACACCCAAAAACACACACACGTACAAAAGAGAAACAATAACAACGAAACAAAAACTGATAGCGGCATTTAAGTAACCAATAATAAAAGAACTTTACTTAAGGTTATCTTTATTTATTATTGTAATAAATTAAATATAATTCTTAATAATTAAAGTTAAAGTAATTTTAGAACAATCCTTTGGGTGATGGTTCATCAACCCACGATTCTTCCAGGGTTTCGATTTGTTGTTCCCTTTACTGCCGCAAATATTTGTATTTCGAGTGCCCAAACCTGAAGTATTGCTTGGAGTTAATAAATCATTGAAGTGCGAGTTTTTGTATCTTGGCTTCAAATACTAAATTAATATTTGAAACAAAGTAATTTTTGACTTTAGAAGTGCACGAGTAAAGGTAAATATTTTTGATTACTGTCCCTAAAAAAATTGTTCATTTCATCCTGGGGGTTTTCTTAATGAATTTATCATTAACATATTCGCGGAACTTTCTTTAATTTTTTCGGTTTAGTAGTTTTCGGCATGTTAGAAAAAAGTGACTTAGATGATCCGTATATCAAAATCAAGTCATCATTTAAGATTGATGCCCCAAATCTTATTTATTGAGAATCTTAGCCTTGAGAATCGTTATTATTAGTCAAGATGTATGCCTTGACAGTATGCAAGGTGTCGTTATCATCACCATCACCTGGTTCATTGACTTAAATTGACGTCAGTGTAGACCGGTTTTTGTAATGTGATAATAAATAACACATTTCCTCTTTGTACAACAATAAGTTGCAAGTGGGCCATTTTTTGGTAGACGAAGCCTCCTTATTACTGACCACTTTTAGTTTTTTTTTCTTTTTAATGATTATTTAATGATATTCTCTTAAATTTTGTAACATTTTCCAGCACTTTGTTTCTGTAAATAAAGGTTATTTTATTAAACATAAAAAAAAGTATATTTTTTAAATATTAAAAGTAAGACATTAAATAGTTTATGTGTAATTAATTAAATAAAAATACATAAAACGGAATAAATTATAAATAAACAAATAACTTAAAAAAGAAATAAGGAATTAAATGATGAATAAAATATATATTCCTCTAACTCTTCTATTTCAAAATATATAAGAAATGTGTAAATAACCCTATTTTTAAATTAAAATAAATTAGTCAGTAATTGCGGCGTATTCTTATTTTTGTTTGATATACTTAGTAAGTGGAAGTTCATTAAAGATTATGAATTCAACTTTCAGATTAGAAGAAATAACCGTGATATTAAAAGGAGTATGCTGTGCAATCCTAAATAAAATGAAGAAAATGTTTATGCCTACAGCTACCACTGATGACCGGTAAAGAATCGTTGAGGGTTTCAATACCAGATGCACAAACTGCACAGGCAGTGAAGTGAAACATGTAAACATTATAGCTCCCCCAAATGTGGCTTGCCATTTATAATTACAAATCCATCGTCCTCATGGCTATCGTTGACGACAAATACAGCTGTAGGGCTATTGATGTAAGCGCCTATAGAAGGGACAGTTGTGGGGAATTTTGACATCCTCATAATTAGGAAGAGACATTGACGTGAATATATTTAATATTTCGATCAACAGAATATTGTCTTAAAATAATATACCAAGTCCACGTGTTTTTGTCGGAAACGAATCGTTTTAAAATAAATTACTGACGACCATATTCTATACAAGGGGAATTTCGGAAAAGGAAATTATAAATAATTACCTCGTATTACATGCTCGCAGAGTGGATGAGAGTACGTTCGTAACTTTATACGAATTTGTAGGAAAAAGTGATATTTACACCAAAAGTAGGTTGATATTGTGATCTTTAACTACACGCATTTTACACGATGTAATTCGGTGTTATAACGTAACCCATAATATGAACTCCAGGGGATGAAATCAATGCAAGGCAACGATGTTAATGATTATGATAATGAACAGAGATTACGGAGTAGACTGCCAGAAAACACAAGGGCAATTTCCAATCTTCAAATGCTGCTTTTGACACACGCGATATGTTTGCAACTTATTTTTAGTCTCTGTAGGACAAAATTCGTGGCGACATTTAACGTATTAAATCATGTTTTTCATGTGACTGTACAACAAATACAATTTCTCTAGATAATGTACTTGTAATATATATATATATATATATATATATATATATATATATATATCAGTACTCAATTAAGTATATTGCAATAATTAATGTACTTAATTTCGTTGGTTTATACATATTAATTTAATGTAAGGCCGTATCCGCGGGGAGTCAACGCGGGGCCGCCGAGTGGGCAATACACGTCCAATAAGTTGCAAGTGGGCCGTAGGTGTATAGTGTAAATGCGCGGTTCACTCGTCATATAGATACTATTTCAACTTAAATTTCGAAAATGTTACCATGCGTTTTTCGATATAAGACTCAGTTTTCAATGCTTTTCTTTGAGTCGAATCGGTGTTGATTCAATATTGTATGGGAAGACCGTAACTCTTGAATAGTTTTAGATCAAATTGGCGTTCAAATGTATCTACATTTGAACGTAGCGCTTATGGTTTCCATTTTTAATATGGAATTATTTACACTCTCAGCAAAAATGAATAAAATATTTTAGGGACTAACATATTCTATATTTTAAATAGATAGTATACATATTTAATATATTTGAAGTTTTTTATATATTTTTTTTTACCTACGTATACTCTAATTAAAAATTATCTCTTAAGAACAAATACAAACTTTCACTTTTTTTTTAAACTTATCCCCAATTTAAATGTTTGTATGAAAATTTACGTAATGGTAATGGCTACCGTTGAACATAATTTCCATTAAACAATTTTTATTTTAGAATCGTAAATCATGGAAATTTCAACAAAAAATACTTTTACTTAGAAAAATGGCTGCCATTTGTAAAAAGTACAAAAAATATGAGATGCAACGAACGAAGTTATAATATGACTTCTGAAGCTTTTCGTAGTTTATACCATATATGACATCTGAAGCTATTCGTAGTTTGTATCTACAAACTTTTGCTCAATCCACAGATACCGGAAAAATATTTGACACACCATAAATTTGTTAAAACTTATTAATTGACTTTTTCTTGAAATGTAAATTTGACTATAGATACTTCAACATGAGTGTCATAATATATATTTTCACAAGACACCGGTTTTTTGGGCGACAGTGGTGACTGTTTTACATTTTTGACATTTTTTAATTAGTAATTATTTTGTGACATTTTATCCGTGTAAAAATTTTAGAATACCGTTAATGTTTCACATTGGTGAACATGATATCTACCATTTACCATTCTATTATTTTTTTGAATAATAAAGTGACATATGTAGGTTTCAATAATGTAGATATAAAGTAGTTCCAAGCATAACATTAAACTTATATGAGGTTTATTAAAATGTGATTCAGAGTTTTGAATTAAATTCAGTGAGTTGTATTAAGAATTACACATTCGGTTTTCAGAAAAAATAAAGAGTGGCAGATAGTGTTTATGGATAGTATTGTGTAAACAATTTGATATTTATAGTTAAATGAAGCGCTACTATTATTGATGTATTTTAAAGAAATAGTTTAGCCAATGTTTTCAACGATCGCTTTAAAAAGATGCATATTTTTAATTTATTGTAGATAAAAGAAGTATATACATAACCTTGTCGATTTTTTTTCCCTATACTATCTGGTCTCGTCTTGTTTAAAGAAATGACCGAACAATTTTGTGATCTATTCTAAAAGGTTTTACAATATATGTTTCGATTTTGGACCGTTTTGTTTCGCCTCTGTTTAGCTCTTTTTGAAATTATGTCCGCAGTGACATAGCACTGGAAAACTTTTGAATGTGAAATAAACACATTTTGATTCGATGTATCTACATTTATTTTACTATAAAGAAAATAGAAATTATTGCCGGTTTATTTTTAGTAAATCTTCTTTTTAGAATAAGTTCTTAAAATCATTGCTTAAACATTACTAAGATAACTTCAGTTATATATATTAAATAAAGTAGTGCTCACGACTTCGTTCTGTTACGGCGTTTGCGAGATATATATTTTTAAAAGATAATTTAATTTAATTTAATTTGTTATTTACTTAAATTTAGAAATAAAGACAATATTTACAATAACACCAATATTTACAACAAAAATTTCTTAAGAATTAAAATACAATAATTCTTAAGAAATTGGTAAGTGTGCACACACAATGCGGGGTGAGGACTGACTAATTGATTAAAAGCCACGTTTTCTTTCTGAGATTCGTGTTATGGCTGGTTAAATATTTTTGAAATAAGAGGAATGGGATGTAAGGGAGTACTGAGATGATACAGACTTTGCTAAGCATATCCCTTTACCAGCGTGGAGTATAACAGCTGACGTGGACTTTTGGGTTTGTTTACACGTGTTATTTAAAAAAAAATAAGTCGAAAATATCGGCGTATATAATTAATGAATAGTTTTGCTAATGCGTCATGTAATTTCATTTCGCTATGTAATTTCATTGAAAAAGATTTGGATAATCCAGGGTTTTGCAATTGTATCAAAGATGGTGCCAGATGGAATATAATCGATATATAGATGTAATATAGATATGGTTTCAAATAAAATATTAAGTATTAATCAAAGAGTAAAGTAATTATAGGGTTTCATAAGGGAAGATATCTAGATTTGACCGCTCTTGAATGCGTATAGGACCTTAATTAAGTATACAGTAACGCGTAGATAAAACAATGACATAATTATATGACAAAATTCACATATCACATGACAAGGAAAACCAGGTAGTTTGATACTATTAAGTAACTCCGCAGGATAATAAACTGCTTCATCTCCTTGTAAAACTGAGTCAACAGACCTATATTCCATTCGAGATCTACAAACTACTTAAGTACGATGTCATTTATGGGCGACACACTCTTGTTACAGCACTTTCGCACGACCAGTCCATAAGTTTTGTGTGTATGTTAGAAACATTAGAATATATTCATCTATAAGGTCTATTAAAGTTGTCACAACTGTGGCTAGCCAGAGTAAAATAACCACTTTTCCTTCTGCTTCTGGATAATCCCACTTCTAATGTGTAGTGGTAGTTTAGAAGACTCTTCAGCAATAGTATCGCTTGAAGCTCATATTTTAATTCATAGTGAGTTTTTTGATGTTGAGGTCTGAGGATTTTATGCATGCCTTAATCTTGTCCGCTCGGGTACCTACAGGTACGGGAAGGTAGGAAGAGTTTGTTAAAAGTACCGAGACAGTAGTAGAATAACACTCATAATCACTCGATCAGTATTTCTGATGGAGGGATTACGAATGTTACTATTAAGTGCTTCAACTCTTGCCTTGTGTATCATAGTAATATCATCCCGTACTATAATTTTGCACTCCTGAAGAACTTAAGCCATGTTACTTTATCTAGAGATATTGCATAGTCTCAATTCGGGCAAAACTGAGCGGTAATTTAAAGATAGCATGAGCTGTTTTACTACCTTCCCATAGTGTAGCAGATAGATGATTCAGCCAGCTAAGGCAATACCCTGATCGGTTTTTATTATTGCCAGATATAAGTTTATTAAAATATCTTCCTGGTCCAACATATGTTCCACATTTTAATATAAATTTTTCTCTATTTACTCTATGATGTCTTTCGATAAATTATTTTTAAACTTTTCCCTGAAACTTAGTGGATCGGAGAGCTGATAGAAAACTAATATTACCGTGAAGAGCTCTCGTAGTTTAAGTGGTAAATAACAAAGTGTGGCTTCCTCTAATGTTTTACCATCCCTCGTTTTCTTTGCGTGAACTTTTTATTTTCCACATATAGTAAGAAGAGAGTTCAGAGTACGAAGAGTTTTTGCACATTCGTCGGTTTTCAGCTACATTTTTGGATGTAAAGTAAACATACAAATAGTTTCTAAGGTGAACCGAGAGATGGGTAACTCTAGGGCATCTCTTATGAATAGAAAACGCCAACATTCGTAAAACTGCGTCCAAAATGTTTTTCGTATAATTTTACCTCATATTTCTTATTTTCCAAAAAAATTGCGGCCTGATCACTGCCCTTATTTACATTTTTACAAATGTATTAAGTCAATATGATAGAGTTGTAATACAGGATATATGATTGTATGGTAACACCCAACGGTCTGCAAGGTTTACGTTTTTTATTTTCACTTTAAAGGCACCATAATCTGGCAACCTTCTTCGATCCGTCGTCACGTTTAATAGTTTTTTATAAATGGTTTGGGATAAAATTTACTTCAGACGTTTACCTTGATGCTAGGCGAATTCGTGTATGCCATAGGGTTCATGTATCATATTAGCATTAACGATATTGTGAAGAGACAGATTTTATTCAGGGTCTGGTATTTCAGCACAAATATCAATTATATCTGGAGTTATGGTTCGTTCGATCTTATGGTTTGTTGCAACATGTGAACATGCGGTAGACTCTGTTTTTATAATCCAACATAAGGCATTGTAGTGGTTTGAACACATTTCCTTTTGTCAACAGGTCCATCCTTTTCTTTACATTTAAATGGAATACTCTAGCTATAATATCGTGACGATTGTGAGAATTTTGACCACGAAACAATGCATCTATAATATGCTTCCATCAAGGGTTGCAGGTAAATGTGTTAAATAAATTAGAATGGCCATAGTGACGGACATATATCAAAGAATCTTGAGTACGTTCAAGCATGCAACGTGAGATACATGTAAAAGAGGATGTTCAGTCATCATACCATCAGATCAAGCTGAGTAGCATGGGCATTCAACCTCCCAACGGTGTCGGTATTCAAGTTAGCATGAAGCCGCTTTCTTTACTTTGCTTAGCTCTAAATAACGTCATTTGAAAACATCTATTGTATTTTCGAATACGATCCATGAAATGGGGCTACTATGGGTGCATGTCTATGAGCAGACTAAAAAGAGGCTCGAGTGATGGTTTGATGAATAGAAGCTGCATCTTTTCAGTATTGCAGCAAATTCAGGGGATTTCTTCCTTCTATTTAAGAGCTTTACAATATTCATAGCTAATGGTACCTAAAGCCACACTAATATCGACCTCATAAGCTATTTCTGAACATCATGCCCGAGTAAGCTTTTATTTTCCAAGATTGAGCACATGCCATAGCTTTTCTTCTAGGATTGTTTGGATCACATCTTAGATTTGCTGCTCTTTTGTACTTAAGTTTTTCATTCTGATTTTTTTGCTGGTATTTTAATTGCCACTGCTTTATACAATTTTGCATTATTTTATGTATATTTCCATAACGCACCTTTAAGTTATTTTCTTCTCATAAGGTCAGTGCATCGAGACTGACGTTTTATAGAAGAATAACACTTTACAGAAGAATTGCTGGAAGATCGAATAGGAAGTGATGACTGACTTCTTTATATTGAGGTAAGACATATGCATCAAAATAACCACTAGAGAAGTTATACGTAAATTTTAACCTGTCCAATGGGTTACCTACAGAACCAAATTTTGCATAAAGCTCTTGTGATAAACTTCGGAAACAAACTCAAACAATTGTATAGCCGCCACCAGCTTGAAATAACCACCATAAGTATGAGATCACATTTCAGCAAAGCAGGCAACGGAGATGCTACAATTGTTACCATCACTGTCAAGGATTTTTATGGAAACTTCCCAATTCTGTACGACGTAATCGACAATGTGTTCCTTTCGACATCTTCTAATGAGTTAAGTTTAAAATCTCCATAATATCTATTGAAAAATAAACAAAAGATGAGAATTTCGAAAAAAGGATTAAGTTGATGAAATATCCACTTAAACAACAAACAAAGGAAACTTACACAAACAAATGAAAAGAAAGATTATACCGTTGATATTTTCATCGAAGCATTAAACAATACCTTCGGGAACAGTTCAGCTGCACTTGCACAGACAAGTACTTAAAACTATTTTTTTATTTTTATTTTTAAATTACTTATGTAATCAGAATTCACATTCACAAAATTATTGTATAATATAAATCATCAAAAATATCTTTACATAAATAATTTTGAAAAAAGTCGCATCGAAAAATATAAAGAAAGATTAAATAGAAGCAAATTCCACTTAAACTACAAATAAAATAATAAACATTACTTAATAACGTCAATCAAAAATTGGCAAAGGCCAGTAAAGAAATCTATATTTCTATTATTATTATATTTAAAATTGACGTAAGGAAAATTCACGTTATAACACAGAGTAATAAATAGTGTCTTAAATTAACCAGAATATTTGATCGGGGATCGCAAACTAAATAAAGTAGAAAATTCAACAATTAGTAACGATGTGTGCCTTTACGTTTGTGCCTCTTCGGTCAGCGACTTAAATTCGTTAACGTTTGGGCGGACTCGGCGGATAGTGACGTGCATGGTTGCGCGGCGCGTTGTGCCGGAAATAGTGCATAAGATTGTATACAAAACACAAATTTATAATATTAGAAACAGATGACACATAACTACGTGAAAATCGTAATCAATAGGCGCAGTCTCATATATATAAATCAAATATTAACATATAAAAACTAAAACGTAAACATTATTTAAACATATCGAAACTTTTATTAGAACCTAAACCGGTTCCATATTAGTCATTGTAATATTTCCATATTAGTCACACGATACTTAAGGGTGCATTGACAATTGCCTAATTCCATTCACTATAAGAATTAATAATATTTTACTTTGTCTCCTTATTAGGTTAAAAAAAAATTAAGTTCAAAATTTTGTTATAACTCTGGAATATATTAATTAGATAAAGTTTTGAACCTCGAACATTTATAAAATTACAATATATATATATATATATATATATATACACACACACACACACACATATATATATATATATATATATATATATATATATATATATATATATATATATATGATGAGAAAATGACACAATAAATGATAAGAAAATTGTAATCTGAAACAATAAACATCTCATTTTATACATTTTTGTAATATAATACCTGACTATTTTCTGTATCAGACGCAATCACGTTCGTAGGCCCTACATTTAACCACTTTTATGGATAATTCTTGAACAAATTATTTGCGTAATTATTGAAATTCTAAATTAAGGATTAAACTCCATGAAGTTCACAATTCAGCTTGTCAATGTAACGCTCTGGTCACATGCAAAATTAATGCATAGTGATATTTTAGAGTTAAGAATTTATATGAAACAAATGCGATCTCGCCAGAACTATTACAAGTAACGACGAAAACAAAGAAATGAAAGTATGGCAGTCGTTATGATTATTGCTAGATATTGTCCGGTTATTTACAAGTCATCTGCTTTCTAATAATGTAAATCTTTGATCTTAAATTATTTTTTCGTATTATTACTGAATTTAGAAGCACGTTCTTTATTAATTTTGTTGAAGAGCATTATTATTAAGTTTCAAGTAAAAATTACTTACAAAATTTCATACACATATTTATTCACTCCTTTTCATCCCCTTAGGGGTGAAATGTTTAAAATTGATTAAATACGTGTTTCATTATTGGTCGGAGAGCATTAAAGCCAAGTTTTAAGTAAATTTTTCCCATATAACTTTTCGGGGTTGATGTCGAAAAATGTTGAAATACATGTTTCATTGTTTTCTTTACGGGTTGAATCTTGGAAAGTGCTTAAAGAAATGTTTCATTATTTATGTTGAAAAGCATTAAACTAAGTTTTAAGTAAAAATTACCATAAAAATATTATCCCATACAGACTTTGTCACCCTTTACACCCCCTTAGGGTTGTATCGCAGAAAATGCTGAGATACTTGTTTTATTATATGCGTTGAAGTGCATTAATATTAAGTTTCAACATAACATTTTACAATAAAAACATTTTTCCCCTACACATTTTGCAACCCTTTTCACACTCTTAGACATTTTAAAAAAAATTCGAGACTCATCCTGAATTTTTTTAAAAATGTTTTTCATTATTTGCGTTGAAGAGTATTAATATTAAGGTTTAAGTAAAAATTACCACAAAAATATTTTTTCGCCTACACATTTAGCCATCAGGGGGGTGAAAAGGGTTTCACCTCCTTCGGGATTGAATCTTGGAATGTGCTGAAATACGTTTTTCATTATTTGTGTTGAAGAGTATTAATGCCAAATTTTAAGTAAAATAGCCATTGAAAAAATTTCCTCCACAAATTTAACCACCTGTTTTTGTCGCATTAGGGGTTGAATCTCGGAAAATTCTGATACACGTTTTTCAATATTTGTGTTAAAGAGTAATAATTCCAAATTTTATGCAAAAATTTACATTAGAAATATTTTTCCTATATACATTTTTACCAGTTCCTTTCACCACCTAAGGGGATGAATTTCGAGAAATATCATCTTGAATGATGTCTTAAATATAAAATCAACACCCCCAAATGTCAAATTTCTATCATTGGCGATTTGGGCTGGGCGTTGATATGTCAGTCAATCAGGACTTTGCCTTTTAGATATTTAGATTACTATTATAAAACTCCAATCATGGAATACTTATAACAGAATCTAAATAATATTATGAATGTGTAAATTCTTGCAACTTAAAATAAAATTGGCTACTTTTTATGGTGTACATATACAATAAAATAATATGGTCCTCTGTGACTTTCCTTGATACTCAATATGCGCTGCAATATATTTTTTAATGGAAATTAGATTTTTTTAAAAATGAGGCGCCTTATCGGAAAAAAATCACTACAGAATTTGGCGTGCACGTGACGTTTTTTGGGAATGTTGTCTGAAAGCGTTTTGTTCATATGAATATTTCAACGACCCAATTTCACAATTTTATCTATGAAATTAGTGTTTATATCTTTGAAAATGATTCAGGTTATATTCATTTATTTATAGAGTTACTTCTTTTCATTTCTTTTTTATTAAGTGTAGGTTTTAATTTTCGAGAATACGATTCATGAATATCTCCTACTTATATTTTGCATTTAATTTATCAAATAATTAGATACTTCATATTATATTAATTGTCTTTAATATCACCTTTAAAACGAATGTTTTAAACTCTATTACCCCGGCTTTATTTACGGAATTTTTTAAACAATGATTTTACGATGTATTCAGATTTCGTTTCACAAAATAAACGAAATATTTATACCACGCAATCTAGTAAACTGAGTGCTTTAATGTCATAATAAATTATAAAAAACTAAGATTAAAAACTGTTATTAGATAAACGTAGTCCAAGTACCAGCATAGCAATTAAATATTGATCACGTTTAATTTTTGTTCTTATTTCACCTCATTTTCAATCAGTTCAAATAATAAATACAGGATAGTCTTTATAATTCATTATACATTAATACAGAGGTACCGATAAAATTAATTCGAATTAAAATAGAAGTGAAATAGTCTATCTATTCTTATATTGAATACTTCACTAATAGCGCCATTACGAATGGTAGTCCTCGTAAGAACATTGTCATATGTAAAATTTATCACCAATTTTTAAGTTAAAGTTTTTCTTTCTTTTCATATTTATAGGTGATAAAAATATTTCATTGATGAGCCCAAATGCTACAAAATCTTTATCTTTATATGTGTTAGCTCTTTTCGTTCTACTGGAACAGAGAGATAGATAGAGTGTTTCAGCACATGCGAAATTTTGCCTGTTTTTTATTGTCTTAAAAATGCTCTGAGAACTATTTTTTATATTTTTTTATTTTAATATGCCTAGCACATATTAAACCTTTTCAACTATATTAATAAAAGGTAATATACTATATTTATTTTGATTCTATTGATATGATATGATCGATACACGTGTCGATAACATGATCGATTTCTGTCCAAAGTACGACTTAACATTTTTAGTCGATGTGTATAATATTCCGTTGTCTCCTTACGTACGTCACTGAAATTAAAAACACTAATTTAAATAAAAAAAAATTAATAAATTCTTCATACTCTAAAATAAAATAATTTGGGACAAGCTACGGTTCTCTCCTTCTCGGTTGATTTTTTTGCAAATTGAAATTGGTTCACCCATGTCGGTTGTTTGAGCTACGTTTTGCAAAATTGATATAGTTAACACCAGTATAAGACTGTCACAGGATTATAATGTATCCTACTATGGTGGTCATTTATTTCGATTTATATTATTTAGCTTGAACTCGTTTATGGGGAAAGCTTGCATTTACTCTATAGGATTGATTTTTCATTACTGGTAAAAATATTTTGTTTCTTTAATATGATATAAACATGTCAATACTGTTTTATGACAAACCTTTCATAAGAAATACTGCTTCTCGTCCGGCTTATCCTGTAGAAATTTGAGAAGAATATGCTTAGATTTTGGTCGTTATTTTAACCTTATTAGCCTTGGTTTTTCAGCGTCCATCGAACTCTTTTTTTAAATTGACATTTTCAGGAAGGAAGTTGTTTTCAAGTGTGTACTTAAAATATAAAATAATGCTATCGTACGTATCGTGGCGCAAGTGCATACTTAAAATATAAAAAATTTTCCCCAAAAGGAAATGTTTCCTGTAGTCATAAATATTGAAAATCATAGGAAGAGAATTAAATGACTGTTTTGAAACGTAGACGAAATACATACGAATTGTATTTCAATCTTAAACCAAAGATAATATTTTACAAAGTGGCTGTCGCGATAACTAGTAATATTAACTACAAAAGTGCGTTGTATAAAAGAATCGATGTCACGTAATATAAATGTATCAGTTACCTTTTTGATATGGAATCGCATAAAGATTGAAAAAATTAATATTAAAAAATTAAAGGTTAAATATAAAATCTTAAGCGTATGTTTATAATGTCGAAGTAAGACAACAATGAACAAAGTTGTTTTAATTTTATAATTTATTTATCTGTTTAATATTTTTCTATTAATCACTTAATTCCATAAAGAGAAATAAAAAACGACACAGAAAAAATATCTTTTTTAAATTTCTCACTTTTGTAAAAATCTCACCTTAGGTAGGTGAGATTAGGTAATAATAAATATTTTTAATGCACGTTTGCTTTAAATTACAAGTTTAATATTATTTGTATTAAATCTGTAAAGTTATACCAATTTTCAATATTTAATGGTTTTTGGTGTTTAAGGGCAAATATAATTATAAATGGAAACTCAAAATAGTTAAATAATTGAAATCCGCCCAAAACTCATCGCTCTCAATAAACCATAATCTATTCAATTTAAAAAACAGCTCCTTATACGTGATAATGCAATCAGTACTGGCAAGTGGGCTAAAATATAATAATTTATTATGAACGAAGTGCAATACATCTAAAAATATTCATTTAAAGTCAAGTAGTCCAAAGAAATTAGCATCGAAGAAAGGGTAACATAATTGCGATATTAACGATTCAGTTTATGTTTACGTTCTAATTGGTTTATACCTTAAAAATATAAATCATCTAAAATTAAACTATTAGCCATATATTTTGTATTAACAAAGGCCAATTACGTTATTTTGTTTTGTCACATGAGATTAACTTAAATTTTCAGCCGCGTCATCTCTCGACAAAGAGCTGAAGTTTGACGATCGATGATGTTTATATTATCATGTCTTCGATAGATAATTTTATTTAAATCTCTAAATTTTATTTTAATCTTTTTAAATCTTTGATTTACCTTGATTTTATTTATTTTCTTTTCCAAATCAATTATGAGTTGTTCATGCTTCTTGAAACATTGCCACGATTCTGAAGCTTTAAAATATAGTAAATGTACCTTAAAATATAATTATATCTGCATCGAAATGACTGAAAACTACTAATGAATAAGGACAAAGGGAAACGCCTCGAACATAATGCTACAAAGGGACCTGAAGTTAACAATTATATTTTTCTGAATATAGAGACAAATCTCACAAGGGCAACTAATGTGTCAGTATCACTAGAGCAAATATGCGGTGTACATCGCGTTGCTACTGGCAAATCAGATCATCCACACAGCATTGTGGTGCGTGGTGCAGTGACGACATTGTCGCGGCGGCAGACGTACATCGATCACTTACTAACTATCCAACTCTCTGCGACTAATCACAGGATTCACGTTAATGAAACTACTTTATGTAAAAGTACGTGCCGTAAACAAAACAAAACATATGACGGTGTGAATTCGTACTACTTTGAAAACGTATTGATATATGTAATAGATAGTTATTATCGTAATATCAGGTATAACAACAATATATTTATACGTAAGTTTATTGATTTAGCACTGAAATTACCAATATGATACTTGATACAGATTATAAAACGGGAAGAAAAATTCTGGATGAATTAGAAGATTTATGGTAACTTGTCAGACTATCTAGAATTGTCACAAATTAAGAAGCCGATTAAAAAAAATTTGTATGCATTGTGTCAGTAGTTATATTCATTAGGCTGAGAAATTCTGCAATAGCAACATGAAAGATTCGTGGTCATATGTGTCATATTTTAAAAGACGGATGGATATTCATCCATATATTTTCCAGCTGAGTATTTTGCAGTTTTTCAATTCACCTTTTAGCAGAGTTTACCTATTAATCCGTATGACATATGCAACAAAAATTCAACATTATTTGCAAATACCAAGAAATGAAATAAAGCGCTTCAATAATTAGACATGAACAAAGGAGTGAGCCCAGATAAAGTAAAATCTATTTAAAAGAAAAATTCAACAATCGGCCTGGTCTGCTACACCTGAAACTGAGGGTATTGCTTCCAATAAATATAAATGTCCGCTGGAAATCAGAAGACTACTAGCTCTGAAACGTAGTACTCGAAAACGTTGGCAGCAGACCCGTTACCCAGCAGATAAAACGCTTTTAAATTCTTTGACATGTCGACTTAAACGTTTGTTGGTTGAAAACCAAGACAAGCGTGTCCAATCATATTTGAAGGATCTCGACGTCACGGCTGCGTCGGACTACACTCTGTGGAAGGCGACTAAACACTTGATGTACCCAATTGCAGCACAACCTCCTATACGGAAAGCAGATAAAAGCTGGGCTGTTAATGCTGCTGAGAAAGCACAGACATTTTCCGAACACTTGAAAACGGTATTTATCCAGAACCCTGACCTTGGATCAACTAAGATTGGACAAGTGACTGATTTCTTGCAACAAGTACATCAATTAGATTTTCCAATAAAGAGCTTTACTAAAAATGAAGTATCACAAACGATAAGGAGACTAGATTTAAATAAAGCTCCTGACTATGACATGATAACGGCGAAGATTCTCAAAGAATTACCAAATAAAGGCTTATTATATTTGACTTTTATCTACAATGCCATCTTAAGAAGAACGACTGTGCCTGAGTAGCGGAAAGTTGCACAGATCATAATGGTCCGAAAACCTGGCAAAAGGGGCTTTTGGTGAAAAGGTAAAATCTTATAGGCCTATCAGTCTACTGCCTATTCCATCGAAGGTTATGGAGACTCTATTCCTGAGCAGACTAATGCCGATTATAAAAGAGAGGTGCTTAGTCCCCAACCATAAGTTTGGATTCCGTCAAAAACACGGCACAATTGAGCAAGTCCATCGACTCGTTGCTAATATAAATTCAGCCTTCGAAAAAAAACAATACTGCACAGCCACTTTCTTAGATATCTCTCATACCGTGTTTGGCATGATGGGCTCCTCTTCAAGATCAAGTAGTCCATTCCGGTTAATTATTATAAATTCATGAAATCATATTTAGAAAACAGACATTTTTTTATAAAACAAGATGAAGACGTAACCTCCCTACATGCCATTCAAGCGGGTGTACCACAGGGCAGTGTAATGGGTCCAACCCTGTATCTTCTATACACTGCAGATCTACCTTGTACAGAAGGAGTTGTTACTGGCACATTTGCCGATGATACAGCTATACTATCCACGCATGATTCTCCAGACGTGGCGTCTCAAAAACTGCAAAAGAGTTTAGATGCAATTTCTGGCTGGTTGAAAGATTGGCGAAATAAAGCCAATGAAACCAAGTCTGTGCAAGTCACGTTTACCAATCGTAAATTTTCATGTCCTCCGGTAACATTGAACGGAGTACAAGTTCTACAAGCTGATGAAGCTAAATACTTGGGAATGTACCTCGACAGGCGGTTAACTTGGAGAAAACATATTTTCACTAAGCGCTTAGCAATGGGACAACAATTACGCAAAATATACTCGATGATCAGAAGAAAGTCGCAACTATCTCTTGAAAATAAATTGTTACTATACAAGTGTATCATTAAACCAGTCTGGAGCTACGGCCTACAATTGTGGGGAACGTCAGCAAATTCAAACATCGAGATACTACAAAGATTCCAGTCAAAGATTTTACGCATAATAGCTGACGCACCATGGTACTTAACCAATGATAGGCTGCATAGTGACCTGAACATAAAAACTGTTAAGGAACAAATTTTGGAAAGCACTGAAGCGTATAAATGTCGGATACTGCAACATCCGAACGATCTTGCGAAACACCTGATGGATGAGTCGAATCTGCCGAGGAGACTAAAAAAAAAAGTACCTCAAGATCTACTACTGTAGATAGCTGCAAATAAAGCGGACGTGCCACTGGGCACGCACCGTACATAGCCATCTAATAAGCGTATAGACGATACCAATTGCTAAATGTCTGTCTGACAGATCGTAAGGGAAAAAAAAAAATATCTATACTCCTAAGAATGTTGTTCAACATGTGTACCGAGCAGGGAAAATTCTCCATATGCTACAAATTGCACACGTTACGTCGATATAAATTATCTGTTAGTCTGGTAATAAATAATATGTAGAAAAATGTCGACCAATATCAATTTTGTCACCAATATCAAAGTTTTTGGAAAAAAAGTTCATGGCAGTATATATTCGGTTTTGATTCAGCATATTGTAGAGCAGGGTTTCCCAACCTTTTTTTTTGTTGAGGCTTCCCGGACTATAAATTATATTTTCATGCCCCCTCCCCTTTATTTTTACATGCCCTTTGACTTAGTAAATTAAATAAAAATTGTAACTGAAGTTTGTAAATACACAAACTTACCTTTTAACAGTGACACACAATAATTTTACACACTCCAACTGATTTCCCAATAAAAATGTACACCAAAACGTCAAATTTTTTGCAAGTTTGTGGTAATAATAGTGAATATGATATTTAATTTCATTAATTTTATGCATGTAAATTAAACATTAAATTGTAATGTTATTTGTTAATGTTGTTTGTATATTTTTTTGTTTTTTCTTTCTAAAATGCAAATGCTTTCCGCCCCCCTCGACATCTCTCTATGCCCCCCTTGGGAGGCACGCCCCCCTGGTTGGGAACTCCTATTATAGAGGGACCGTATGAATTTGTTCGAAATTGGTCAAAGTTAACGAATCTCCTCGTATATTCACTACATCATCTCAAGTTATTGGATACACGACACGAGTCGATTACATATATATATATATATATGTGTGTGTGTATATATATATATATATATATATATATATATATATATATATGTATATGTATACATATACAATCTTTTGATAAGGTCGATCGTCCGATTATTATAAAACTCTCTTATAATGATATAAAGGGTAATATTGTACAGAGTTCATTTCCTATCTCAACACCAGGTAACAAGCAGTCAAAATTAACGGTTTTGTATCATCAAAATTATATACTTGATACCTTTTTATTTATCAGACATATTATTTTACAAAATCTCTTGTAAGTGCAAATCGATTATTTTCTCTAAAAATAGGATGGGCCTTCCCGTCTCCTTAATATTTGTGGTATTTTATTGAAGTTTGTCCATGATATACGTTATCTTGGGCTATGCATTGGTGGGTTTCGCGTTGAGAACTGATAAACGGGCCTATGCATTGCTGAGTTTCGTGTTGAGAACTGCTAAACCTTTCAGAGAAATGACAATGTATCGCATCCTTAACCTGGCTCTTGTTCGATGTTAACTTCCGGGAATCCTTACCATACTACCTATTCTGATATAATCAAGCGAGAACAAAGGAAGTACAAACGCACATTGTTATACCGACTTAACATGCCAGAAAGTGACAGTGCTGAGGTAATTTTGATGTTTAAATACAGCACACTACACAGCAGATGTGTTTAATTGGGCTGTACGATATTTGCCAAGATCGATACGATTGTTCAAATATTGTGAGCCAATTGTAATTTCGTGTACCCGGGATATCGACTCAAAGCTATGGACTATTTCACTGTCCCACAGTTGGTACTATAACGCCAGTATACGTGCGCCTCTATACAGACTCGGTGATGAATGAGACAAGTTGTTCCATTCTGTCGACATTTTTGCTAGTTCGTCACCCAAAAACAAGCAGTTCATTTTTAGAATGTTGTATAAGGGACGATCCCTTAATAAAATTTAATTTAACTTTGAATGCCCGTATTCTTTCTCTTAATATTTAAATATTTATTTGTGTTGTAATATTTTCGTGCTGATTATTTTTAAAATGTTTGCATTTAAATCTTATATTGTTTTTGTTGAACACAAAGTAATTAATGTTCATTTTTAATTTTGCATTCCTTTATTATTACTATTTATATTATTCAACTATTGTTGTCATTTTATGCTATTCAATTACTGTTATATCTATTAATTTGTCCGTATACTCGTTTTCAAATTATCACTATTATTTTGCATAGCATTATAATTACAATTGGTTTAATAAAACTTCGTATGTTTCAATACTCAATGTAGGTTAGCATATGCATATGGAAATGTAAGGATTCACATCTGTCTAGTGTTAAACTCACGAATCATTATTACGTCTTGACTTTTATTTACTTTTTCGTTGCATAAAATAAATAAATAAACAAAATGGTGGAAAGGGAGTAAGTAATAAAATGATTGAATGGTAATAGTAGGTAATAACGAATTTTATTATTACACATTTTGTTCTATGACTAGAAATATAGATAATCAAATATGATGATGGTAAACAATGACTTGTAAACAAGCTATATCATGACTTGTAAACAAGCTATATCATTAAGGAATTCCCTTCTGCCTCGTATTAAAACATCATGTTAAAATAAAATATTCTCCTTCGATTACGAGTTAGAAAGATAACCGGTCACAGTTTAAGAATATTTAACAAATTTCTGCGATGCAAAGCTACCGAGCATACTCACGACCGATTTGTGATACCTGGAATAATAATTTAGGCCATCGCAGCAATCGAGATTGTTCCCATTAAATTTTGATTAAAAGTTAATTTACATAACAAAATCCTTTTTAGGACGAATAGTGTGTTGTAAAATAGATTATATTTTTCTGTTGATGAATTAATTTAATATTTTAAAAGTTTTGCTGGTGATGTAACCTTAAGAACTGTCTTTATAAATAATGGGTAGGGTTAGTTATTATAGGTATATATATTTAGTTTAATTAGGGAATTTCTGTAAAAAAATCAGTATTTTATGAATATTTAATTGATTTAAATATTTCGCGAATTGTTACGGAGAGTCTATTCAATAGTTTGTTAGAAACTTTATATTGAATGTGTTGGAATTATTAGATATCTGCTGTTGAGGAAAACGTTGGAATTAGGCAGATGTAATCTCTTACGAATTTGACAGATAAGTAATCATGTTTGGTAGCGAGTCTTGTAAGGTAGAAGTTTTGAATATTGTTTAGAATGAGATAATTAATCACAAAATATGCGTTAATAATATAATTAATGTGGTAATGATTTCTCTTCATAAAAGTTACGTTTCGTAAAAGGATGAATTATTCATAAGAGAAAATAAATGGAAATTGAAAAGGAGAAACAGATAAATGACATTACAAAAATAGATAACAGTAGAATTAATGACAAAGGTCACACTGTAGTTTTTATGTTTTGAAATTATATTGAACTTTTTGGCAGATAGTCGCGCAATAAAGTAAACGGGATTTTATAAATGTGCATAATGTGCAATTTTTGATGTGGGTTATATTTAAGTAACTAAATTTATTATTATACTATAAATTTTCAAAAGAAGGGATAGCTTTAGAATTTTTTAAATTCTCGTTATGATTTTGTTACGTCTATAACTATATATAAATATTTGAAGATGCATTATACGCATATAAATGTATACATGTACATAAATAAACATGTGTCTTTATATTTCACTTTGCAGCCAAAACTATCCTCCGCAAACAGCTGGTGTTTGTGCGTGATTATGACCTCGAGTTTCATTTCGTGTATTATTGTGGTTCCGTGTGAGTGGCAGAAGTGGTTGCATGTGAGTGATTGCGTGTGAGTTATGTGGAAGATATGGTTGTGCAAAGCAAACTTCCTTTAATGAATGTACAAGATTATGCTAGAATATCCTCGAATGTATTAGAATGAACAGGACCGAAGGAACTGGACCGATTAAAATCTGATATGTATTTTGCTGTTTTGTTTAAAAATCATAGTTGAACTACTTGAATATACATAACCAATGTAATCGATACGTTATTAGCTTTCTCTTCAACGTATTATAGTATTCCCGTATTATTTCTTATCCTCTATTTTTCTATCCAGATTCTTAGCTCTAATGCACATGACCTCCAACTATATATTCTGACTATCTCCATACATACTTGTTATTTCCACAAACGATGCATCTCTGTGAATATCCTTTACTATTTACTTTGATAAATTGTAGAATAAATTTGCCTTTGATTAGCATAAAGTGTCGTCTATAAACATTAAAAGATTACTTCAAAATTTTTCTCTCTCTTAGTTCAGCATTATTTTTCGTTATTTTTTTTCTATTTTAAAACCTCTTTCTGTCCGATTTCCGTTGATCTATTTAAATTTTTTATTCCGCGATGTTTTAAATTTTAATTCTGTTCCTATTTCGCATTTATATACTTTTTAATTCTTTTAATATTTATGTGCCTTCATATATATTAAAGACAAATAAATTATAAATTAATGATGTAATATATATTATTAACTTATGTGAATGTGAACTCGCAGAACTTAACAGCTCCGTATTGCGTCAAATTACGAAAATAAATATTCAAAGTGATCGGGAACATAGTATGTAGATAATCTTTAAAATCGTGTCATAAAATTATATTTATTTATTTATTTTCACACTTTAATTTTAATTTAGATAGCATATCATGTACATAAACAATCTCTTATAAAGAGTACTTGAGTTTATGAAACATTTAGTTAAACCTTTGATTTTGTTGAAAATTTAAACGACTTTACCTTGTTAATAATCCACAATTTTGAAACATAAAAGGCATTATAATTACAATAAAATATACAAAACAAAGAAATACAAATATCGACATGACGAGTTTAAGGAAAGGAAACAAAATGAGAATATGGACAGCTGGAGAAAATGATTACATAAAAGTAGAAAGAAAAGCATTGGTATTAAAAACGACACAACACATTATTAAATTATTTACAAAGCAAATAAAACCGATTTTAAATGCAGATTATAGGCAACCCCAATACACTCTAGCTAGTCGGCCTTATGTCAACGTCTCCCAAAAGTGCTAATAAAATCAACCTGTTCACATTATTACGAGAGCAAAAATTTGAAATGGTCTCAAGATGGTTTCCTTCGGTCAATAATGGAAGGGTTTTATTTCTAATGCCATATTTACTGCTGATCTTTCTGCATATGTTATTACAGCAGGTTCTACATATTTTTGGACCATTTTCCATTGAGAGCTCAATATTAAAGGGAGAGGAGAGAAAGTCACCAACCATCAAGGGACTAAATATAAAGCATCTGAAACATTTCAAAAGAATATACAATTTCTGAGTTTACCCGTGTATACACTGACATTAACATACAAACTGATATTAACATACAGAAATTAATAAACAAAGTACTTGCATATTGATATCAAAAAGGAAAACCCAGAACGTGATTATAATCATAGCCTAGATAAATTAATATTGTTGAAGTCATATAGCTCGAATGGTCAAAGAAAAATAAGCAATGAAACTACTGGAAAGAGGATCGCGCTTTTCTACGGGGTTGTATGGTGTCTATACAATCCCGTAGAAAAGGCCGTCGGCGTGATCGATAAACGATATTTACCAGTATAAGGACCGCAGTTGGGTGCTAACATTTCAAAATTACCAACATTAAGGAGACTGGAGTAAAACGGAATCGGCACCGGTGAAGGAATCGTTACAATGATATGCATATTAGTTAAGTTTCTGTACAAATTATTTTTTTCTTGTGTAGTATACAAATCTACATTTTTATACAGATCTACGTACCTGTCTGTCAAATCCGGTTATTTCAGAAACGGTTTAACGTAGATACTTCAATTATTTGGCGTAGTAATATTATATTTTCATATCTATTGCTATGCCAAATAAACCTTAACCTTATTTGGCATGGCAATATTGCATATTTTGTAGTAGCCAATATTTCAAAATGTTTATATTTTAAATTTATAGGGACAATTATGTATGGGAATATCCTTTGAATTTTATATGTCGCGCGCTTATATGAAGCTCAAATTGAAAAATATTTTTTCAGAATTTTACGTGGCATACCCTCAGAGACATGTAGCAAAATGTGGCAAAAAATGCGTCTTCCCCTTATTATTTTTATTATTATTTTAAAAATAATAATATTCAAATTATTTTAAAAATATTCCCTTAAAATAAACATTTATAATTTTCTTTGTCATAATTTTACCAACTATCTGAAAATGTTAATTTTTAATAAATATAAATATATTTTATTTGATTTAGGTGGTTGCTGCGTGATTAGAGGAATTAATCATCGGTTAATGGGATAAGTTTCTTTGAAATGAAATATTGCGGATGATTCTTTTATTTTTATGTAATCACAATAAAATAATTTTTTTCAATGTGAATCTCTCTTTTAAATAGCAAACAACATAATTTTTTTAATATTAATATTTGCATTGTTGGATAACATTTAATGAGTCTTAGATAGTCCTTAGTTGAGTCTTAGATAGTTCTTAGTTCTTGTAATTTACTGGGATCCAGTTTGTTGCTCTTTATTGGCGGCCTACTTTGAGATATTTGCTATAATTTTTCAATTTTCATGTGAGAATTACAAAATTCAGTGTAGTAAAGAAAATTTGTTAGTGTTAATTAATAAAAAGAAGTTTTAACACATAGATATTGCAAAATGACAAAGAGCCTCAAATGGTTCTACTCGTTTCTCTGGTAATTTCAAGAAAATGTAATTCGTAAGTAAATAATTCAAATACTCAATTACTTATTGATATATTATCTAATTATCTGATTACATGCATTATAAGAAAACGGTGCACAAAAATACTTAATTTTATTTCTATTTTCCAATTATCCACAATTTTATATCAAGTCATAATAAAAAAAATAGTTAAAGAGAATAGAAAGAATTTGTCAACACATAAGTATGTACATCGTTAAATTTTTGATCAACACAACATCATATTTTTGAACACAGATTGCAAATCAAGTAGTTATTCACTCGTAATTCATGCTCTTCCTCAATGTTTTGAGTTGTCCATTCAGTTTGAATCATTAGAAACTCATGTGGTCGCAGTTTTGAGCTACATATTCAGACTTACTGGATCTACTATTATAAAAAAACACATCCTCTTTCTAGGAAATTTTGTGTACAAATTTCGAAATTTTAAACGGATCGGGTGTTATCATAAATCAGTCGGATGATAGATCGATGGCGTTATCTTCGCTAACGTTTTAATAGGGCATTTGAAAACCCCCACCTACATTTGTCCATACTTATTTTTTTAAGTTTTCCGTTAATTTATTGGTATAAATACAGTGTTACATTTTAAAATTTTGATAAGTTTATTATCTTATTTAAGTGCCCAAATATTTATATGTCTATTTTCTTTTTTTAAATTTTTATTAAAATAAATTGTATGTGCATAACCTACCATGCAACTTGTCTTTTCCAGCTTATTTTTTAAAACTGTGGGAAAAAATTGATGTGGTAAAAATATAGTAATGTAATGAGGTTTCTTAGAAAGAACAAAATAATAAATAATTTGTTAAAAAATACCTTTCCGTTTGATTTTGCGACTGCATGGAAAATCCATACAATGCATAAAACTTATTAGGAATGCTCTTGAAAAAAATAGCAGGGTTGATAATTGTGATAAAAATAACTTTAATAAAAGAAGTAATGTCCATTTGAAGTAATGTCATTAGGCCCCTAACGTATAAGGTATCGTATTTACATAATAAAAGTCAAAGAACAACCATCATTCTGTCTTTATTATTCGAGAATGAAAAAGTATGGCATTAAAGAGAAATAAAAGATAATACCAGCGTTAATATTAAAAAAACGAACTAATGTTTGAAGGTAATTAATTAATTTTAAACAGTGAGGGTGCTGTTAAAAAGTTGATTATGAAAACAAAGTAGTAAAACATTGATTTGGAAATAATTTCTATAATACATTTTATAATAGTATTTTGAATATCGACTGTCATTAATGTAGACAAGTGATTAAATAATGCGTTATCGTTCCTTGTAAAATTTATATTACAATTAGCAGTAACAGATTGATTCTATCTGTCAATTTAATATATTACTTCTTCCCGTGTTCAATTCCCGGGTTAAATATTTAATTCTGAAATATATAAATGTAGATGAAGATAAGTAAGCACATCTTACTCAAGTAAAAATATATAAACAATTCCAAAAAAAAACCCAAGTTTTAAGTGGTTGACTTCTATATATTACGTTATGATAGATTGTTTGGAATTAAATTTTTTCTAAACTTTTATAAAATAAAAGTTTTCATTTAATCGTACAATTTTATGTATTTCGTAAAGAAAAAAACTATTTGTCTTTTCTAGCACTCGATTTTTTTAACAAAAATTAATAATTTTTTTAAAAATAATTATGCTTTTAGGGATCTCATTGCACTGAAGTTTTCGCGAGTTTTTCAGGACAGAAATAATATTATAAATTCTCAAATTAACTTACATGTAATATTAAATAAAATAAAGTATTTATTCATTTAAATCATGAATATTCATGAATTTGAATCACTGACAATAATATTGCTGCAAATTAATAAGAAAGCAAATGGAAAACGATCTGGTAGTGTCCTTAAGCAAATTGCAATCAATTGGAAGAAGCAGGCAAAATAGCGTCACGGATTGTTTAAAAGCTTGTGCAGCACAGCATTAAATGTATTCAACATTGTGTATTCCTTTGCATTAAATTTATTCCGAAATTATGAGTAGCCGAACAGTATATATGAAAAATAATTCCTAACAAACTTTTGGCGAAATTGCCGACTTCGTAATACATATGGTAAAATCTCCATAACGTATAAACGATCCTTCGTCTAAGCATCGACAAGTTTTCTTGTTTGGAATTTGTAACGCAAGAGTTTCGTTATCGAAAGGAAAAACTTCGCCGTAAAAACAAAGGGATCGTCGTAACGGAGAAAGTCGAGACGGGTTGCGGCGTAAAAGATGACACCATTCAGAAAGCGTTTTACTTGTAGGTAGTTTCCAACTATGCCATTTAAAAAGAAACTTGAATGTATATCCCATATATACTATAGAAATTGATTTACAGAATTTCCTGATAAATTAATTATTAAAATTTCAAATATTCAACTGCTTCAAGCCTTGAGAATTATTGTCCGAATTGAAACTTTCAATGATCCAGGTTCACTACTTAAAGTCACAATTTTCACAATATTTTTTCTTTAAATCATATGTTCAGTTTAAAGGTTTACACAAAGTCCTTGCTATTTGTAAGTACAAGAAGAAATCTAGATTAGATTGATTAACAACTCGTAAATATCCGACTGTATTTAATACAATGGAGTATGTGAAGACTTAACCAAGCGACAAACACGTGCTAAATATGCAATTATATCTCAATATGTATGCAAGGAAAGCAAAGTTTGTATATTTACACTCGAGAGAGGAATACGACAACACGACTCTGTTTTCATTGTCCGTTTATAGCTTTACTCCAATGTTATTTCAAAAACTTGATTATCGTATAAAAAATTTAGAGATTTAAATATAATCTATGAAAACTTGTACATAGTTTCCACTTTCGAAAAATAGAAAAGAACAAATATTGGCCCTCACAACAAATCTTCAAGCTCAAACTACACCACGCGCTAAACAAGAACATATGGACTCAAGATTACTGTCAATACTCTTATATGGATGCCATAATTATGCTATTACAAATAGGTCAATATCACACGTACAAATTTTATTAATGGACTACCAATCTCAGCATTTGGTACAGATTAAGGAAGGAACTAATTTTATGGATGTTGCAATATTGGCTTATAAGATAAGGTGGGGAAGGGAGATGCAGACCACCAGAATTTTTGCCGAAGTGAGCGCATCATATAAGAAAAACAGAAGTCAATGAGAAAAAATGGGGGAGTTTCTCAATCGGACATGGGTATCCCAAAAATCATAAAATAACTATATATGTACCAGCATATGTAGTTATATTCGTCGTATAATGTTATAATTAAATTAAAATATTTTCATTTATATTATTTTAAATATAACTTGTACTGTACTTTGTCTAAGATTAGGAAAATGAAAGGGTATATTAATATAAGGTACAAGAAAAGAATAGAAAAGGTTTAGAATTTATAAATAAAAAAACACAATATATTTTATTTAACAAAAAATTAGTCAAAGATTGATTACGAACGGTCAAGTAATTTCATAATCTCTTCCGTGAAATGATTGATGGACAGAAGATAAATGTTTGACAGGTCCTTTAATATTATATTAATTAATGTGGGCCGCGGAAAACAGTCGAATACGAAGAAATACTCGGATACTTTTAAAGAAGTGAATTACAATGTTTTTATTACTCCTCGCGCCTGGGCATACATCTAAACTTTAAGATATTCTTTGAAGCCTTTTTTAAATTTAAACGTATTTCTAATAATTTTTGACTATAAATCTGTAAAAAAACGTACTAACTTTAAGTGTAACAAATACGTAGGTTAGATACGTTCGTAGAAATTCATTTAATTGAATAGCTTCCAAGCTATATAATTAGAAACTATTTTCAGGCATATTTTCACAATTTTTAAGTACTTGAAAATGTTTAATTATTTTTCACATTATTTCTTGATGATAATACATTATAGGTAAGTATTATAAAATAAACCATTATTTGACGAACTTCATTTTTCGGGCTGTACTGTTTTGTCAATAATGAGGAAGCATCAGTAAGTTCGGATAAAAATTGGAAAAAGTGCTGTTTTCATTCTCATTTTTAACAGTAAATTATCCCATTCTAATTTATTTATTTGACACACATTTTTATTGTACTCTGTAGAAATTGTGATATTATTCCTGTAAATCCATGCTATTTTAGGGCAATTCCCACGCAAACAGTTTTGCTTTCTCCATTCGGAATATTACTAACTCTCCGGCAGTGGGTGTGTTTAAAAATGTTGTTATTTCTGGAACATTTGTAAACCTGTGTGGACGTTTATAAATGTGACTTGAAACGTAATTATCATTTAAAGGTTTTTAACACAGTTTGGATTTTTTATTCCTAAATTTTAATTTATATGCAATAGCAATCCTACATTTTTGCTTTATCTTCTTGAGATTGTCTCGATAATTATATCATCTTATGAAACATTTGGAATAATTTTTATAAAATAATAGTGTAATTTGGTTTAGCAATTTCTTATTTATTATGTAATAAAGATAAATTACGTAATTATTTTTTTAATCTACGATATATTTTTTTAATTTCTTTCTTCGAAATGAATATACTAATAATAACATTGCATTTATTTACTAATTCATTTAATACTTAATATTAAAAATGCTTATTATTTTTTTGAGCTGAAATTTCGTGCATGAATAGCAACTATCGTAAACGGAAAGAAAAAAAAAAATTTTTAGTTTTGTCTGTTTCTCAATAGTTGGCGATACCTGGCATATTACTATTATATTATCTGGTCGGATTAGTTTGATTAGCATCTAAAAAATTTCTGTTTTTTCATAATTTTTTCCGGTTTAACGCATTTGACAGTGTTTTTAAAGACAATTTTGATAGAACAAAGTATGCAGATTTCGAACATTTTACTAGTCAGATTGTTGTATCTTACACACAAGGAAAATGATAATTTCGCCCGTATTATTCAAATTTCATTTTAAACATTTATATATATATGGTTTTTCTTACACAAATTTAGGAACATTTTGAAAACAATTTTTGTTATTGTTTTTATGTTAATTTAACAAGAAGGCAAAAATAATTATAAGATGAATAGAACATGTTTAATAGAATATAAAAAAAAACAATTTTATTTTGCAAATAATTAATTATTTTAGCATTTTTTTATTAAACAACATAATATATATTTTAACATGAAAAAAAATAGAAACTGTTAATGTCCGCATTCTTCGTTAGCGAAAAGAAATACTAACTAAGTAATTGAATTGAAGTCTTCTTTTGAGGATGACGCATAACTATTTTTATTCCGGCGTTACCTTCAAAGAAAAAGTTGCTTCTACTTTCAATTTAAATTATTCGTTCAGCTTAAAACAACAGGTAATCAGTTGAAAAATTTTATAAAAGGGAAAGTTGTAAATTATATAATTGTGTTAAAAGCAGGCAGTTGTGAAGAATGAAGAAAAATATTTTGTTAAACAATGTGAAATGTTGTCATAATTTTATTTCAAAATCTTTGCCTATTATAATTTAAAATTTATAAGTAATAATTTCACTCTGACAATATTGCATAAACGCGGTTGCTAAAATACGGTTAGTGTGCATTATGGAACATTAGGTTTTAATTAGCATTGAGTTTTATTTCTTTTTGCGAACATTTAATTAAAAACTCATAAGTTGGAGAATAATGTAACATTTAATAATTCACATATTTATTTGACCGCTAAATTTTGTGCATTATATATTGAGTTCATTCAGGTACTATAAATATTTAGTATTACCACTATATAAAGTGAAATTCACTAGAGTCTTTGCCTTTTGATGGCATTTCAGTGTTCAAAGAAAAAATACAATATTTTAGATAAACTTGATTAGATAAATCGAAATTTTTCGTACGTTGTATGAATGTAGAAGATATATATGTATATATATATATATATATATATATTTATTTATATACGTATACAAGAAAGAAAGAATATTTTGTAAGAAGTAACATAGTTTCTTAAGTTTATCTGACTAAATATTCAATGTAAGTAATAGTCAATATAATAGTTTTTGTGGTTTTGTCCATAAAAAAACAATACTAAACATTTTTCAGATCACTCGCATATTCGTCCATCCGAAACTTGAAAACAGGTATACTGATAAAGCATATTAACTCACATGTTCTTCATTAGTTAATGTTCAAAAATAGTTTTCAATTCATAATGATTTTCAGAGTTTTATTCAAGATATTGTTGAAAATATCAACACAGTTTTTCTCAAAAACATTTGAATTTGACGTAATCGTCAATCGGCTCATGTGTAATAATTTTTGATATAATTCATTTGTTGTATATTTGAAAAAAGAAACTAATCAATACGTTTCTTTTTTTCTAGAATTTATTGCAAGATCTTTTTAAAGTTTTTGCTTAAGAATTCCCAAACTATGAAAGTCGAACTAATAAAAAAATAATTTATAGTTTATCGAAAATCTTCAGCAATTATTCAAAATGGCATACTGTTTGAAATTTCATGAATTGTTTACGTCCTTTGAAGGTATATTAGGCGATATACGTTCATGGTGAAAATTAAATTAATTTTAAAAATAGTTTATTAGAATACTGCCGACTTATAATTAAATATTTACATATACCTTATGTATTTGGAACCCTCTCGTGTTTCTACTCAACTAGTTCTATTCCTTGACACGCAAAGATATTTCACTGCTTGGAAATGTTCACATGTGAGCATGAATATTTTTTAGTTATGAGTAACATATAATTTAATATGCCTGGAAGATGAACCTATTACAAAGGAAGGATCAGTCAGGAATTTGTACGTTGCATCAGTGTATCGTTTTTATGTAAACACTTTTTTCTATACTGTAAACAGGTATACGATATACCTTCAAGGTAGATGGCTTAACGAGATTAGCTTCAATTTAATATAGGCGATTCTTTATTGAGTCTAAGTCATAATTACTATTGCTTTACAGAATCAAAGTCTAACTAGTTGTTCACAAACGTGGAGTTAAGAAACTAATCAAACAATATTTTTCTCCAAGCTTCCAAGGGTACAAAAGATTGATAAAGCAATTAATGAGTATTGCTACTACGTTTTTGGCTAGCTACTCCAGTATATATAGTACATATCGTAGAATTCAATTATGGTTCTAATATGTACAACCCCCGGAAGTACACAGCTCACCAAAGAAGAATTCATCTTTAATTTTTTTATCAAGTACTTGATTTTCTGAGAATTTTCTATAATATTATTGAAATTAATTTTACAGTGAAAAGTTTTTATCACCTGATTTGTGGAAAAAATCAACTCTTATAAGATTAATATTAATCGCCAAAGACCGGTTAGATTTTCTGAGTTTTTTTCACGAATGAGAATGAAGAATATTTCCAGGAAGAATTATATTAACATACTTTTGTTTACACATTGGGATAAGTAAGCCTATTATTAAAGTTAATAACAAAACTAAAAACTCCTGCATTGTTTACGCGAATAGGATAGATATATTCCACAAAAAATACGATCAACTTTATCCCAGTTGGTATTTGTATTGCAAATGGCTCTTAATCGATATATAATAGATTTACCTTTGGAAGAATATCCTGTATATTTTTGTGAATTTGAACTTTACAAAAATGAAAAAAATAAAGTAATTTTCCTCGTTTTGAGCTATTTTTTCTATGAAATATTATGAAACGTCCAATAAGTTACAAGAAAACGACGAAGTTAACAATAGTTTTGTTAAAAGTATAGCGACCAAGAGCAGAACGAAGCCAATTTATATGTACCCCCCGGTCTATTTCCGGACTTCTGTCTGATACCCACCTTTCAAAAAAACAACATGGTTATCTCATATAATTATTACTGTCCTTTGAAATATTTTGCAATCTTAGATGTGATTTAATAAATTTATGATAGCGACTAACATTTACTAAGTTTTCAAAAAGGTTAGAGGAGTTAATGAAAAAAAAGTGTCATTACAATTTTGTTAATGGCATAATCCAAATCAGCGCCCAACTTGATTTTGTCTTTAATGTATTCCATTCTAATATTACGAATAATAAATAGCATAAACAATAAATAAATTGCCCTTAAACTTTTCTCGGCTATCGGGATATTCTTAACTGCCACCAATTTATACAATACACTAATGAGTTCGATATTCAATACGTTTGGAGAAGTAATTGAAGTTTGTAACACTGCTAAATATTAGAAGAAAGCGGCATCATCGACTTCCAGGAAAACTTACAATTTGAATATTACTATGTTGAATATTTGAGTAATTTCTCACCTCATCCTCATTTTTTACTTTTAATTATAATTTTAATCTTGGCTAACAAAATGAATAAACGGTAATTGCAAGTAACTCAATGTAATGTTTAAAAATTTTTTTAAATCCCTATTCAAAACTTTTTCACAATTATATAAGAAATTGCCTATGAAATGAGCAATCAAGTAATTTTTGAAGATAGCAATAAAAAATAAGGTGTTTTTTATTTAACTCAGACTATCACTCATTTACGGCCTATTCGTTCGCTGTAATATTTATTGTGATCAGGTATTTTAAAATATATATCGTAACTCCAATAATGGAGAAAATGCGCCAATTATATTTATGTTTATTATTATGTTTATTCACCAGCATTACAACAAACTTGGTTTTTGGAAATGATACAAACAAATATATTTACTTGCTACTGAGAAAGTTAGCTTTAAAAAGTGGAGTTTTGAATTTCAAGCGAAAAAATATTCCTCCAACGTCTATGACATCATTCGTGCTACTGTCATTAGGAACCCATAATAGGTTTAAAAAAAAAGTTGCTCCGCATGCGGAGGGTTACTTAAATTTTCATTTAAGTAACATGTAACTTTAAACTCTGCATTGTTTTGTAATTGACAATTAAATTAATTTAAAAAAATATATATATGTGATAGTAATTAGCTAAAATTAAGTACAAAAAATACGTTTAAGTGTAAAAAAACAGCATAAAAATCTTTTTAAAGTAAAGAGACAAGAAACAGTCAAAATATCTAAACTGTCAAGTCTTGTTGGTCAATAATATTGTTTGAAGGACTATTTAGTAATTTAAAAAATACAGATCTATTTATGAAATATGATTTTTTTGAACCATACTTCTCTAATGGCATTCTATTGTTGTTTATCTGTCTGCCTTATTTGCTGCAATGATGCAATTTAAAAAATATATTTTTTAATATTTCAATAAATATGAGTTGTTTAAAAATTCTAGAAAAGAAAATTGTTTTTTACCATCACAGATACCATATAATGTAAACTAGTAGACGTCACGTAAGAAATATAGCAACCCATCTTTGAAATTATCGAGTAGTGTAAGATGCGCTATTTACGTCACTCTTATCTGTATTTACGTGTCCCTTAAACGGGACATTAATAATTTTCTTATTGTCAAGGAGCTCTTAACAACTAATTTACTGTTTATATTTAATATTACTGTAAAATAACCCATGACACAACTGAAATTAATCCCTATGGTTTCTTTTTTATAACATTTTTTTCTCGAAACTGGTAAGAGTACGCCATAGTTTTCCATATAAAAAAGTACTCAATCTGAAGAGGGCTACCGTAGTCTTTGCAACGTAGCGTCCAAATATAAAACCTTTTTTAAATATTCGTATAGGTAAATCAAAATCCAATTTTGCATGGCAAAACGAAACACTGTGTAGTGATTAAAAGCATGCCGCGCTTTGCTTTGCAACGTACATAACTGTTGCAAAATGATCTAATCCACAAAAATAATATTTCCAAAAGTATGATAGTAAGTAAGTAAAGTTGATTCAAAAATTCAATTTTCAAATTTAAAATTTCGTATATTTTTTATTTGTCAATAATCCCTGTTGAGAGTGTATGTATTACAAACCACTTTCGAATGAAGAAGCCAAAGGCGTCATACACCGTGGGCGCCGTGTTGCGTAAAAAGAATAATAAGGAATGTAAGGAAGAGGAAAGGACTACTTTAGAATACGTAGTTTGCTGATAGGGATGTAGTCTATATTATTTTTAAAACACAATTCATATTTTTATTGCTTGTTTTAAATTTGTCAAAAATTATAATCAATTTGACAATGTTTATAACAATATTTTGGGGAGATTTATTGGATGTAGTGATGATGACAAATAATGTGAATTGTTAAAGAAGAAGAACGACTATAGTAAAAACAGGAATTTTACTGTTTTTTCAAGGAAAAATATATGCCGAAAATTATATATTTGAATACGTAAGATACGGTAAAATAATTTTTTTTATAAAAATATTGTCAAAAAATTTGTGTCTTTTTCATTGCTAATGTTTTTTTTTATTATTTCACCTTTAAATATACAGACTTAACAAACAAGAAATGTTGGTCACAAAAATGAAATAATAGAAAGTAATTATTTAAAAAGTATTTAAGTAAAGATGTCCATTATATTTAATGCAAAAAACATTCAATCTTATCAACTTTAAAAATTTACATTTAAATATTCGTCTAATGCCAAGAATTAATTTAACGTTAATTGCCTCTTGTTATCTTTATACTCTAAATTATTAACAGTAAACAAATGCATTTATTTAAAAAAAATCACCTTTTTTTAAGAAAGAACCCAAGAGCTAAAATAAATAAAATGGTTATATTTACAAACACAAACTTATAACTGAAAAAAGCATATATGTATATTAAAATAAAGATTTAATATCATTTTTGAGATTAGCAAAATTGACAGTTTTTTCTTTAAATGTTTTATTAACGTCTCCAATTAAATGTTGATTTAGTTTATAGTATCTAATTTTAAATTAAAAGTGAAATATACTTTGGCACAAAAAAGATATTTATTGTGATCGAATTTTTATCTCAAATTAATTTTTTTGCAAATTCAATGAACGCCACTAAGGAACTCACATAGAGGTAAATAATATTGACTCGGTAAGAACTAAAATGCCCGACGTAAAGATATTCGCCACAACAGTTTGCAGAGAGGATAATACGGGCTCTTATTGCACGTTGAAAATATTGTTGATGTTATTAATTCCGTGGAGTAAAAGAGAAACATTTATTCTTTAGTTCATTGTCAAATTCCCCTTCTTTGTTATTTATAGTTCAGTGAAGATATAATAGTAGATAATCTGAATTATCTTGAGAAAATGTTTGTGTTTCTTACTTAGCGATATTATTCCAGCAGTATTTATTCTAAAAACTTTATAGGTGATATTTAAGTAATAGATCGTAACACGAAAGTATTTAAATCTATTATACCTTTAAATGAAGAAGGAATTTACTGAATGACAAATTTATAACGAATCAGGTTTTCATACCATTTGGTCGTTCCATGTCGAATGGCGGTGGGTGGATCTATATATGTTACATTTAGATCTAAACATGTTACAATATCACAAACATTCAAAATGAAAAATATCAAGCTGTGGATAATAATTCTATTTAGTCAGTATATATATAATCACACGTTACCTTAGGAACCACTAGCCAATAGTAATCAGAGGCACTTGAAAAGAGTATGCTATACATATGTCTAACATTTATTAATTATCATTTCACATGATAAGCTTAAAATATTTTAGACTATTCTGTATAATGGTGAAAGTTTCATTAATTTTTTCCGTATTTTTGAGATTTTACGTTCATGCAAAATCATTTAAAATATGCGAACCTGATATAAAAAAATTACTACTCGATAGCTTCTTTTTAGAAAGTAGTAAAGTTTTTTGTTCCAAATGAGTTTCCAGTTATACATTTTAATGTAAAATAGGTAAACCTCGAAATGAAAGTTTTGAAGAGGAATTGACAATTTTCCTTCCGTAAGGTTTAATAAAAATACACGTTCAAGTTAAATCTGGATATTTCGATATGTAATAGTTAATAAATCAAACAAAAGTTCTATAAAAACAAAAAAAAATTCTTGGCTAATTTCGGGACATAAGTACATAAATACATTGTCACCCCCTTTAATATTACATGAAAATGTCCTTATGATGGCGTAATAGATAAAGATGTAGTGTCCTATTTTGAATGTACATATTCAGGTTGTGCCCCAAAGAAGTCCCGTGTTACGACCGTAAAAAGTATCGAATGAACTAAAATGTAAATTCAATATATAAAAGTTTGTTAAAACTAAAGAAGAGAAAAAAAGAAAAGAAAAATTTGTTCGTGGCCTTTTTTCGTGTGTCAGAAACACACGAAAATGGATCGCGAAAGTACAATATACACATTTTCGTAGTCTCTCTTGAAAGATGTGTTTATCTTTTCAAATTTCACGAATATTAAAAAAAAGTCTGGTGTGATTATAAATAAAAGAAAACAATGCGTATTAATCTTAATTCTCCTATATTTCCTGAAAGCGAGAATTTATAACAGTTGAATAGTTTTAGTAATTTTGGACTCATGCTGTGGGTAGGTATACCGACAAACGCACAAAGGTATTTCGTACTTTCTAATAGAGTTTATGACAAGAATAGATTTTATTTTTTATCTGTTACATATTTAAAGCGGTAAATATTTGAAAGTGATTTTTTATATAAATGTACACATTGCAAACTGCTTAATTTAGGACACGCTAAAATTTCTTCGAAAAACGATAATACATGTAGAAATATATTGTTCAAGATAGTCGCTGCACTGTCAACTTTACTTCGCAAATTATACGAACATAATACAATTACAAAACTATAAGCCGGAAGCTGCTAAACGAGAGCCTATTTCCCTCCTCTAGAACCTTCGTCTACTTGTACAAATTTTCTTTCATAAGTTTCTAAAGGGTCATTTAGATCTACGTGAGGGTCTTTTCGAAGTACGTAATTTTCACAATCTCTCAATAAAATTGTAAACCAAATTCAATTAATTACATAAAACTATTTGATACCAAGCCTGTTTAGTTAGAAAATAAGTTTTTATCAACCTAAAAAAAGCCATTATTACAGTTACGGCAAAAAAATGAATGTCTCTCTTCATATCGTGACAAAAAGAAATGTTTTTTTCTTAACAGGAACAACATATATATAGACATAGATATAAATATATATGTACATATATATGTGTGTGTGTATACACTCACACACACACACACATATATATATATATATATATATATATATATATATATATATATATATGTGTGTGTGTGTGTGTGTGTGTAAATGTGTATGTATATATATATATATATTATATGAAGTTGTTTATTTAATTATATTTTGCCTATTCACAGTGAATGAGAAAAATATTTATTAAAGATATCTTAGGCAAATAAACGTATAATCGTGTAAAGTATACTCATAGAGGGTTATACATCAGGATAATATCCCTAATATTAAAAGTAAAAAACAGATTAATCTTATTCTAAACTTTATAAATTCGAAAGTGCGTTAAGTATTCGAAAGTGAGTTCATATCGCTTTCACGTCTCGAACACTCAACGGTTTTCGGTGAAATTTTGCTTGTATATAGTATATGTCATAGGACACATTTGTCCCAGATATGAAGATGGGATATTTGTCACCTGAAACAGAATTTATTATTTTCTTCAGTGATTAAAAAAAAACATTCCGTTAGTGATAGGGAGTGAATATAGATATGTATGTAGGTTTATGCAGTGAGCGGGTAATGTCATTTTAATATTATATATAATTTGTTTTGATTTTAAAAGGTATGATTCAATAAAATAACAAAATGTTTTTATATTTACAAATTAAAAAAAAGACAGAGGTTATAAGTTTTTAACATCTCCTTCATTATTCACGCTATTTAAACAACTATGTGTATTTCGAAGTAACCAAACCATTTATAATGTTTAGAAACGATATTTTTACACGAGTATTATTTTCAAATTATATATCGTTTTTCTTTCCATTTTTCACGCGAACGAGACCACTACTTCAAGTTACACCTAACTAATTAAAAATGAAAAAAATGGTATTTCGTTCTGTAGTTTTTCAGATGATACAAAAAAAACAAACTTAGATTTTATTTAGTGCCATAGTTGTCCTTAACTTGAATGCAATTAAACTCAAATATTTGTTACAACATTAGTTAATTCTAATGTCTTTGAAGTAATGTTAAACTTAGCGTCCAACCGAAGCTTTAGTTTTGGCTTCGGCTTCGGTTACCTTTGGCTGCAAAAAAACAACTTTAACTTTGTATTCGGCTTCAATGAAAAAATGACGAAATTTAGGTTAAAGTTGAAGATTTACGCATACGACTAAAATATAAATTACGATGCGCACAAGACGTAGCAGAGGTGCTATTTTGACAAATAATAAGGAGTTTATCGTTTATTTCTTTCCATTTTTAATATTCCAGGGGAAAATTTCCAAAATGAAATACTACTAGAATCACTTTGGTGTCCGTCCGTCCATCCAACGGACACACCGTTCGTCTATCACGGACAATTTTCTCGCAAAATATTCGACGTAACTGAAATTTTGCACAGATATAGATTATAGTGGACCAATTATAGGCGTGATGTGCAGTGAGGTGAATTTTGATTCAAGGAATTAATTTTAGGGGTAAATTTTGAAAGAATAAAACGTTTTTTCAAGCTTATGGAGTAGAAATTCAAATAAAAGATTATTGAAGTAGGTAATCTATGATATACACGATATATTTTTTGTAAATTTTCAAGACAAAAGCTTAAAAATGTTTGTACCTTATCCTTTTCATCAGAAGGGTTGCTCAGAAAAATGTGAAAAAATTAATGAAAATTTCAACGTGATTCATTTTATCAAAATTTTAATTGCTTACTTCGTTATAACTGCTTTTTGAGGAAAACTTTTTCAATAAAAATATTTTTTGTGATATAAGCAGCAATTTTGTCTTGTAATTTGATTCAGTCAAAACGCTCCCCACTCTGCCCCGCGCATACTCGATGCGATGCGGAAACGTTGCGGTCGGTGGCGGGACGCTCAGCACATGGGTCCCTTTTAACCACAAAATCGGAGTGCATTACTTTTAACATTTAAGTGGGTTCTGATGGAACATTAACTAAGTAAGTATTGCTTGCATACGACCTATTTATTATAAGTTCTGTAATAGTAAAAAGTGAAAGAGCAAGATTAAATGGATTGTGTAAACGTTAGTATTATTTAATTATCTTTTGTCATTTTATTAGACACTAATTATTGACAATAGTTATTAGGTAATAATGAATTCTATAATTTTATGTTGTGGGATTAAAATGATAGAGTGGTGATACGAGTGTACATATGTATGTATGTGTGCGTTGCTAGTTTAACGCAAAATTAGTTTTATAAAATAGTTAAAATACTTCAAATAGTAATTTTTTAACTTCGGGATTAGCATATTCATTTTAATTTAAAATTTCAAGTTCCACGTAATTTCCTACATTGATACAGATGTTGATGTTTTCTCATAACTACAAGTATACATTAACCGGTCTTTGAGTTGCACGTTTGGTGTTCTGATCACTTCTTTAACTCGTTTTATCCTTTTTCTGCTGATATAATTTCATCGGCCCAAATAGTCTATGAAATTAAAGAAATTAATCAGAAAAATGTTTCTGAACAATTTAACGCCAGCTTTATATGAGAACGTACAGAAAAAGTAGTATTACTTATCGAGAAGGCTAAACGAATCAGTTTAACAACTTACGTTGGAGTGATTCAACTAAAACCTGTGTTTTATTAAGTTTATAGCACATTTTATTGGTAGTTCAAAAAGACAAAAAGTTATATTATGCAATAAGTGTCATGAAGAAGATCAGACCCGATAATATATCACAGCAAAACTTGATCAATACATTACTGAATACAATATAAATGGAAAGACCCATATATCTATTCGCCACTACGCTGCCAATATGAAAGTAGCTATATATTGTAGAAACTTAGTTTTTATTGGCTATGCGACTTAAATCCTTGAACTCGTGATATATCTACAATTTTCAAAAAATACGCGATTGTAGACAATAACAAAAAAAATAAAGTTATAGGATTTTTTAAGTAAAGCGTCTTAATATCTTATTAAATTATAAACATAATATTTTAATAAATTTCGAGACACGTGTGACTCCTCCAAGCATCCTATGGTAAAGGGCATTGAAACACTTCGGCTTCTCCAGAAAAAATAAGCAGTCAATTGGTACACGACAGAATGCAGTGAAAGAGAAGTCGAAACTGCACAAGAATGGGAAGAAATTAACAATTTGATAACTGTACTTAAGTTTCTCGTCAGTGATGTTTCTGCGGATTCTTAGTCTGCATCTTCAATAATAATTTTCATTGTGTGGTCTTATAATTTTTTTTCATAAATGTAGAGTTTATGCAATTTTCGTCTTCGAAATTTTACATTCCCGCATAAATTTAAATATGCTTTTTCAACATATAATTAAGATCTGAATATGTACCGTCGTCTCCTTGTAAATTAAAACCTAAAACTGTAGAAAGTAGAGAGCTGTGAGAGACGAACACGACAACATTATGAGGTTTCCTTTTGTCACTGTGGAAACCTACCTTGTATCTTACATAGAAAGCGAATTAATGTTTATCTTATGAATTTAATTTTTTGACAATTTTCTGTAATAAATAATAAGTAAATCAAAATTATTTTACATTAAATATTTCAAATGTTCATTGCCATCATTTCAGAAAATTTATATCTTTATTTTATTTCGTGGTATTCACTGTATTTATGCACATACATACAGGTATATATATATATATATATATATATATATGTGTGTGTGTATGGAGTCTCCTAGTGCTACGAATAATTCTTAGAGAAATCCTATAAACCGAACTTAGCTAAGTTGTAAAATTTATAATTTATGCTCCTTTAGAAATTAAGTCCTGTCATCCCGTCGTCGCTACATTTCAAGAATTTCTACATTGCTTTTCACAATTGTTAATCAAGGTATTTCAAATGTCTTGCAGGCCTATGACAGAAATACCTATTTGGTGTGCTGTAATCTTTAAAAAATTATTTTTTCCACTATAACTTTTTACAATGCAAATACTTACCATACGTTATTTAAGATTTTCATGTTTTGCCAGAACTCTGAAATATTAAAATGTACATTAAATGTCGATAGACCTAATTTACAAGTTTATTTAATTCCATTGAGAAATCTCTACATGACAACTGTTAATAAATATTTTATAACGCGTTAAGAACCACATCCCTTCCTTTCTTTTACTTATACGCGTATTTCTACGTCGATTATCCAAAAACGATGAAATGTGTAATTTCAATATTTTTCTTTCTAAAATAAATTTCCATGAATTTCTAGATTTGTAGATATTGGAAAAATTTAAAACCTTATCTAATCACTTTTTCAACTTGAATTTGTAAAATTTTTCCTTAGTGCTTACCTATATCAATTGAAAAAATTAAAAAAAATTTCATTTGACGTATATTTATATCTCTTGTTAATGTAATCAGAAAACAAATCGTCTACTTAATGATCGGTTTTAGTTAGAGGTAGTAGTGTGTTCTTTACTTCCAACCTAAGATAATTTTTAAATAATCTACGTAAATCTTTCCAAGAAACGCTACTTAATATAGCTTGACAAGCATATGGGCGAGTCGAGGCTTTGATTTATTTAACAATTTCATTTCGCGTGACTACCTGGGCCGGACGGCATACAATTATCATAAATCGTTTTTGAATACTTCGATGCCGCTGAAATGCATAAAATAAGGAATAAGACATTAAAACTTTATTTTTCATATTCTATCGTAGATAAACATGCACAAGAAATATATAAAAGCTTAAAAGTATATATTTCCCAAAATGGTTTTTCATGTTTTTTTCGTTTTTTCTTTTACTTTGTGCTTTGTATAAAGTACAGAAAACATTTTGTTGAGCCCAGCCATGCGTTCATTTTTATCCACAAATATCACATATTGATCTTTCATTTATAAGTCGAAAGACGTAAAAAAAATATTAAATAACTGAAAACCAACATTTCCTTATTTATATCAGTTAAACCTAAAAATAAATAAAATTTTAAAAATCAAATAATATTTATAATATAATAAAAGAAGAAGTAAAGATCAGGGATTTTGAAGAGATACACTCGACAGTTTATAAGAATTAAGTTGAAATATAAGACTAAGGATTCAGTTGAGATAGAACAATAAGAATTTAATCAATATAGAAGAACAATAATTAAGTTGATATATAAACATACAAATTCAGTTAGGATATAAAAATAATAGAGCGGAGATAGAAAGATTAGACATCAGTTGATATAAAACGATAAGAAATCAGTTGCGACATAAAATCAACTGAGATATAAGGGTAAATGAGGAGAATTCAGTTGAGATATAGGGATGAAAATTCGTTGAGATACGATGAAAAGATTTAGGTTGGGATAAAGTAATAATTTCAGTTATGTGTACACACACACACACACACACACACACACACACACATATATATATATATATATATATATATATATATAAGGAATTTGGTTGAGATATAGAAATAAGATTAAGTTAGAAGTTTATTTCAGTTAATATTAAGGTTTCAACTGAGCTGTTAGGATCGGAATTCAATTGAGATATAAGGTTAAGACATGAGTTGAAATATAAAGACAAGGATTCAGTTTAGTTATAAAGAGATTCAACTGAGGTGCAAGGATATGAGTTTAGTTGAGGTATAGTGAAAGAGAATTTAAATGAGACGTAAGCACGTAAATTTATTTGAGATATGAGGGAAAGCTTTCAGTTGAGATATTTATGATGAGAATTAATTTGGGATATAAGGATAAGCATTCAGTGGAGAAATAAGGATAAGTATTCAGTTGCGATATAAATTTTATAAATTAATATAAAATCGGGGGAAAGTATTCAGTTGACATATAAAGTTAAGAATCAATTAATATGTAAGGATAAGGTTCATTTGAAATACAAGGAAAAGAATTTATTCCGGATATAAGATATGAATTCACTAGAGAAATAAGAATTAGAATTCAGTTAATATATACGGATAAGAATACAGTTGAGTTATGAGGATAAGAAATAAGTTGAGATACATACACAAGAATTCAATTGAGATATAAGGAAAATCTTTCAATGGGGATATAAAGATAAAAACTAAATTGATATAGGATGATAAGAATTAAGTTGAGATGTAAGTATAAGTGACAGTAAGCCGAGGATGTCAATTGAAACGCAAAAATACAACAACGAGGGTGAAAATCCCTTGTGTAAGAATGCAGTTAATTTTATAATTTTACAGCCCAGGTAGAAACGTTATCTGTATATTAGTAATGTGTTTGAAACTGGTAAAATACTGCAGTGATACTGGCAAACATATAATATAAAAATGTTTATTTTTGTAATTTTCAAGTGATTGATTTGAAAAATGTACGAGTTTACAAAACAAATGACCGTATAAATCTAATTATACTTAAATTTTATGACATGATTTGAATGAAAACTTACAATGTTATATCAGTTAAAATATTTGAATTTATTATTAAAATTCTTTAAAAATAAACCCAGTAATGGTGTAATATTAAATGAGATGCGGCCTACATTTTAGCGTGTTATTTAAACAAATGCTGTACAAGAACACAGAATTTTTAACTTCGCTTAATTTTTCTTCTACGAGTATCTCAGGATTATCAACTTTTGAAAACAGGTTAGCTGTAAACTTTAAGCGACGTCTTTGTAATGAGATTTGATAATATTTCGATGCAAAAATGGATGGACATTTCAAGAAAATACCTTCATAAAATATCGTAAAGTAATATCTTATAGCGATAAATAATATGATTTCATAAATACATTTACTCGATTAAGTTATCTTCAAATTTTCATCGTTGTTTCGCTTGCCCATTGTTTAGTGTAAATAAGATATAAGAATACACTAAGATTAAATTCGACCCATTTCAGTTCTGGGGAAAATATCGTCTCTAGTATAGGTAGTGTCTAGATAGTTATCTAAGTTCATGTATAAGTAGTTGCAAGTCAACAAAGAGAGAAAATTTCTCTCACAATAATTTTAAGCAAACATCCTTTTGACGTTGACATGGAAAGGTCAAAATCAATACACGCATACATATGTATGTAGGAATCTACCTTATGTAGGAACCTTATGAGCGTGTGAGTACGGTTCAGTCGTCTTCTATCGCAATTGACTTAGATATTTGGTTACATTTAATAAATAGATATAAACTAGAAAATGTGGAAAGTATCTGGAGAAACTTCCTTGCGGGAACCGAAGAAAAACACACTGGCATAATGCAAAACGGAAGCAAAGATCTCTTTGTTCAATTGAAAAGATTTACGTCGGAAGGCGACTTGTCAAATGTGACGGAAAATAATCCTTAGACCTTCCAATCCTGTTAGATATAATACTACCTCCCTGACCAATTTATCATGAATCACGAGTAATACTGTCACATAAATCATTCAATCATCAAGTCACTCACTTATGAGTGTCGTGTCCTACACACGAACTAGATTGTTGCACATTTTGAACAATAGTGGAACTTCGAAAAAATAAATATTTTTACTGAAATTGTCGAATGACTATGTCATTTGAGGATTTTATTGTGACGTGAAAAGTTCTTAAGATGGTTATTGATAAATTATTTAATTTCACAATTTTAAACATTTGTGTTTTCATTGAAAAATGTTCATATAGCGTAAATAGCACTAGTAATGTATATATATATATATATATATATATATATATATATATATACATATATATATATATGTACAGACAGATATAATTGAACACATTTTTAAGTCAGTTTCTAATCTCAAAACATAATACAAAGTATCTTTTATCCGTATACACAATCACGAAATTTACAGTCTACAAAACTATCAAAAATAACCATCGCGCTTTCAGTGCATTTTGAGCAAAAACATATGAATTTTCATTTACTGAAATATCTATGTCCTTTTTTTATATTTACCCTTAAATTTGTATTGCTCTTTATACTAATTCATTTGAATGATTCATAATCATAACAATATTTTGGACTAAGCGTAGAAGAAGCACCTGTCACTACATAGTACAAGACAAAGTCCTCCATTGCACCTCTCTCTCTCTTTTTCTGTACATACTGGCTAATCTTAATAACAACCGACGATTTTTCTTCGGTTTTCATTAATAGTAAGATTCATTACCGAGGATGGTATTGGTGTGTAATTTACGAATATTTTTGGGAAATTGATCAACTTACGACACAAAGAAAACAACCGCATGGGAGGTTTCTTGACGTGTGATGCATAAACCATGAGAGATATGTGTAAACAATGAATTGTTGATAAACATTCAGTATGTGCCTACCTACTAAAATTAATCCTTCGAAAAACTGGTTACTTCAAGTAAAGATAGTCGTTTAAGTAGGAAAAACAAAATCTTTGACATTATTTTTATTTATATCTAGTGGTGTGCCCAGTCCACTCGAACCGCAACGAGAGTTGATTTTTTGCAATTTTCTTGTGAAAAATGATCAAATATAAGCTATTATATACAAAGCTTTTAGACTTTTTTTGAAAATCAATCTCTATTATCAAATTCGTACTGGTAATTGTGGAATGGAAGATTGTGTTATATTATGTGTTCGATGAAGATATAAAATCATCTCGAAATTCGTTAATATCTATCTACTGTTAAGAAATTTATTAGTTCAAAATCGAGTTTTTCCGTCTTGGTCATTGTCACTTTTGTGAACATAGGGTAACTATGGATGCTAAAGAAGCCAGGCGATTGATAGTATTTATTTTATGCTATTTTTTATTCTTGTACAAAGGTACTGAACACATTTTTAGAGTTGGATCCAATATGGCATAATATATATTTTATATTTCGTAAGAGCTATAGGCTTATACTTGGTGAATTTTGTAAAGGCGTAAAGGCGTCATGCTCCAGATGTCTATTTATATGTCAGTATGTGAATTGATCACACTTATTTGAAGTATGGGAGAATTGAGGAGCAGATTTGATGATCATACTGGTGGGCTTGTAGGATGCATTTTAATTGGGGAATGATGATAAAGGACATTGTAATGACGATTTATTTAGCGGGTATTATAATATTTCGCAAACGCGCAAGCCTATCCGAAATGAGAATATTAAATGGTATTTTGATGGCAATAGAGAGCCTAAAAGTGATAATTAAATTGAACCACGATTAGATGCATCAATTAGAACACATTAAGGCTCAGTGAAAGATTCCACTATTGAACGCAATGCCTTATGTATTTTGGGATACATTATAACTATATATAAAAGCCAGGTACTTGGTATGAAATATACACTCATTATCATCTAGTCTACTGTTTTCTCTTATGACTAAGCTTACGTCGCGTAGTCTACAGTGAAGACATTTGATGGTATACATTTAATTTATAAAGAACACTTGATGGCGTTCATTTAATTTTTTGCCTTCCATATCATTTATAAAGATTTTTTTCAAAAAGTTAAAGACCGTGAGTGCGACCTGAAGAGCTCGGGAAAATGAAAACGGTAAAGAAAATGCAACGTTAAAATTTGGATAATAGATTAACATTATCGTATTTGTGCTAGGCATCCGACCTCAAAGAAACTCGACAAAAACATTTGAAATTCCGTCAAAAACGATACGGTAGAAAGGGCAAAGTTTCCTTTCAAAAAGTTAGCTGTAAAAAGTAACGAGATAAAAACAGCCAAGCTCTTGAAGAATTTCGATAAATGAGTGAGTCCGAGCTTTGCGTCAAGAATCATTAAATATTATATCCGTCACAACATTCAGAATTTAATTTGGCTTTTGAACTGCACTCATGTTTTTATAATATTATTTTTTGTCAACTTTTAAAAATGAGAGCAATTCTTAGATAATGTAGCATGGCATAATTAATGAATGACTTTTCTAAATAGTCTCCCATATTTTGATATATAATTTTATGGAAATTCTGATAACTCATAAAAATAAAGGAAGTATTTATTAGGATTTCGTATCTAAAAGTGTCCAGTAGAAACCCTATAATTGTGACAACTTTGTTCATCTAATTTATAACGTTATTTGATTTTTTGTAGCAAGTATGAATATTGTGTTTGATTTGCGCGAAATGTTAGAAAAGTTTTAATTGTGTATACGACATCGTTATTGAGAACGGAAGCTAGATATTATTATGAACTGGAAACTAAGAAGCGGTCTGCCCAAAGCGTATTCCTATTGAAGAATACGACTTTGAAGGCACGACCAAGTGGTGGAAAAATATTTTCGTTTCTTTATTTAGACGGACGGCTTAATATTCGACGATTGTTCTAGAAAATAAAAGAACAGTCACAGTAAACCGCTAGCATACCAGTATTTATTTGTCTACAATTTTAGAGAAAACATTGGCAGTAAAACTCTCGCAATAGAATCTTTCTGCATCACGACCTTGCGTCAGCAGACACAGCCACATGAACGACCAAATATTTGACTACCCCCTGTATGGAAATTACGTATCATCCATTGCACTGACCAACTTTTCATCACACAATTTCTATTTATTCCTGGAATAGGTTGCGAGAAATATGTTTCCGGGACACCAAAGAAGTAGTAATTATCTTCAAAAAGGCAGTAGAAGGAACGTGCAAGGACGAGTGAGCCAATTGTTTTTTCCAGTGGTTCTATCAAATAAAGTTATACTTAAAGTGCTAAGGAGGCTATTTCAAAAAGCAGTAAATAAATTACAAACTTATTAGTTGTCTGAATTGTTGATATTCTAAAGACTGTTATGTTATCTTTCTTATAATTTTTTCATTGCACCAGACTTGGCGGTTGTCTTACAATTCCCCAACACAGTCTATATAAGCTAGCACATTCTCATGAAAATTTATATTAGCTTTTCAAATGAGATCAGTTGGTGGGTTTGGTTTGATGGCTAACATTTTAATTGTATAAACATCAATAATCACAAGAGAGGAAGATATAAATTCCAATACAAAAAAGAACAAGTGCGTAATATACGTAATGAATTTTATTCCATTTATTTATGACATAATGAATGCCGTCACAGTATTCTACAGCAAGATTGGAATCTTTATTATTTCGTCATGTTCGTCTATCTATCTACCTGCTGTATATTACAGCATCATAGGTCTTTCATTCCAGGAATAACCGTGATGAAATTTTACAGGAAGGCTGAGTTGAATTACGTAAACGCTGGGAAAGAAAAAAAACTATTTTTAATTTTTTTAAGTGCCTATCCATACACCGGTCTTTGGGATTAGAGTTTTATTTGTCTCATGGACGTCACTGAAAGCATAACCATTGCGAAGATGACGTATCCTTCATAAGATTTAAGTCTCCAAAAGGTTTGGCATTGTGGGTGTCATCTGTTTCATCTCTCTAATAAAGTTTGCATCGGGGATCCCCGATTTATCTTTTTAATCACGTATGCCAAAAATCTAAAAAATTAATATAACGGTTATATTATAGAAAATGCACATTTTGGTGCAAAATTACCGGTCTATCCAGTTATTTATTTTAGGCATGTAAAGTAAAGTAATAGACAAAAAAGTAACATCGATGTTTATAAAGAGTCTAATAAAATATTTAATATTTTCTATGTACGAGTATTTAAGTGTGACCTTAAGGCTCACAGAAAGTATTCTAATCGAGCTTACTAGGTTTATTTAGATTTCATTACTATTCTATGTCTATTGTATTGTTGTATTTAACTCAAAGACTTTTACGTAAAAATATTTCGTTACACTCTATTTATTTTACTTTTTGTCGCAATAAAAAAATGGCGAATTTGAAAAGCCAACTCCATTTCTATTACCAGCGTGGAAATATTGATTTAAAAAAAAATTTCACAAACTGTAATCGCAAATATTCTAGGATATTAATAACTTTATGTGTAGAATATTTATAACTACAATCAAAAACGTTTATCTTTTAAATTTTTTTGCGCATTTAAACTTCGATTTCACGTAAAAGCAAAATTAACAAAATATACATATATTTGTTACTGAAGTTTCACATAAATATTATTTCATTTTGCTTGACTCCTTTTCAATATGAGAATGTAATCTTGCAAGATCCTACAATTCGAATGAAAAAAATGAAGTTGAGATAAATGCGTTTTCTCCCCTTTTTGTTTTTTGCTGGCAAGAATAGAGTCAACAATTTTTAGTAAGAAGTTAGGTAGTGAAAAAGGATAATGCGCTACGGTAGACTCGGTAGAGTATTCCCTGTTCAGAACAAGGGAAAGAATTGCACTTATAAAGAAAATCATAGGAAAATATTCGATGCACTCGTAAAAGCAAATTAAAATGAGTTAAACGAGTTAACTTGCAAACCCGACTGCCTCTTTGTCTACGAGTACATGACGCGATTAATACGACAGCTTATCGCTTCTATATTAACAATGTATATATTTGTCAATAATACGTCATATTTACTAATTAGGAGGAAATATTATCAAATAAAATTTGTGGTAATGCTTAATTAATCTTGTCATGGCTCACACTTACCAAATTATTAGACGATGATATTAAAATTTCATTGGATTTTTAAAGCCAGCATTAATTATGGTTAAGACGGGTTGCTTGAAAATAAGATCAATTGGTAGAAGTTCCTTCGTTTTGCTGAACAATAAACGCGTCTTCTAACTAACGACAGGTGAACTCGAGGCACGATGGTAGCACATTCCCGTTATAGTTTGGCAAATGCAGCTAATATACGAATACGTTTCTTTGTTTTTTTTTGCTGCATTCCACTTTGAAGAATAGACTGGATAGAAGTAAGTTAGTTAATGATCCGTGCTGATAGGACGATCTGATTGCGACCAACTTAGCAACATGGTAGAATTTGAAAGCGACGAAAATGGAAATCTCTGCAGGTATTAATTTCGTCTTGATTAAATTTAGATTCTTTCAGTCTCATGACTTTTAAAACTTCCTGAATATGTACTAAATGTGTGGTAAACCTTTTTTAGTGCGAAAATATTGTATATCTCTAAAAATTTTAAAATGCAGTCAAAATTATTTTCAAATTGGTAGGTTGATGATGTTATGTATAATGGACGTGGCTGAAATCCAACACTTCCGCTAGATTATATTCGCATTCATCATACAACATTAAAACAACAGCATAAAACGAGACACATCATAACATCAATATAATATAAAGCCACAAATAACAAAAGGAAAGAAAATAAAATAAAGACAGGATTGAAATAAATGAAGTAAAATTACCAGTATTTAGGAAAAATAAACAAAATTACAAATGCAAAAGTTGAAAAGTAATAAAAATGGAGAAAGAAAAAATAACCTAATTAATTTAAAAACAATATGTATTTAAATACGCGAGAAAATTCATTCTGATTGCGACAATAAATGAAACCAAACTATCATTGAATTATAAATTGTTGCACATTTGTAATATTGTACAATTAATAGACTCATAAATAAAAGCAAAATGATAATAATTCCAAGTAAACGATAATAATATGATGTTTGAACTATTGAAATATATATTAACAAGATATCGTCGTTTCTAGCGAATCGCTATGTCGAACATTATGTGACGTCGCCGCCATTATCGGTGTGGATATTTTTGACAAGTTGAAGTCGCAATTTAGGCGCGGTGTGGTGGAAGAGTGATATTGAAAGATAATTAATATGTCAATCAATTAAATAGGGAAGGAATTCCGAGAATAACTTCTACAATAATTTCAATAAGGACGTACGATTCATTTTACATTTATATATAGTATAAGTTTGTTAGATACGTATTCAGTTTGAACTGATCCAGCTGGGTTAGAATTTTTTTTTAAGTTCATCCATCTATACTCTTCAATTTTATTAGTTTCTTCTGTTCCATTATCACCCCTCATTGTTTAAAGCTTTCTTTAATATATATTCCAGTTATCGGCTATGATTTTAGCAGTACTGCCATTTAATTAAGTTGTTTATGTTATATCTTCAGAAATGTCATGTGCCCAAACAATATTTTTAATTACCTAATTGAATTGTTATAGTTAGTCCATACCATTTCCAATTGGTCAAGTTTTTACTTGAATAAGGGGAATATTATCTCCCTTTAATTCACAATATAAAGCATATTTTAAATAATTATTTAACAACACTTTAAAATTAATGCAAAATGCAAAGTTTGTTTATATTTCTATTCAAGGCAACATTATTCTTTATGTAAGCAAACTAATCTCATTTTAATATCATTGAAAGTTTATTTTATGAAACAATTTTGCACTTATTGTCAAGTACTAAATTTGAGCTGTTCATAATGAAGGAATGTCAAGTTTTTGCCTTTAAAATCAAAATTTCGTCTGCATCAAAAATGTTTCTATTTTTATTTCGAATTATTTTCCTTTTTTCTGAGTAACTCTATGGCAAATATGTTATTTTTTCTAAATGTATTTTATGTTTACTTTCATATTCTTGCTACTTGTAATTTATCTTAATGGAAAAGTGAACGTTTAATGGGAAATATCTTTTCCTTTGATCACAGTTAAAAGTCTTAAGTCAGTAAAAGCAATTGTTTGTCAAATTAAACTCATTTACGTCATCTTTTGCGAACTAGGTAATCGTTACAAAAGGCATTTTTTCAGATCTTCGCCGTTATTTTCCCGAAGTTTTATGAGATATATTGGTGTGGTATGAAAGACGTACGGGGATACTCATTTAAAAAGTTTTCTACCAAATTTTACCCTTCAATTAGTTTAATATATTTATGTGATAATTTTATTATCCCTTAATATCAAATCTACTGTGGGCATATTTATACAATCGACCGTTTGCACCATAATCACGATATCACATGCATAATCACTTTCGTAATGTGACTTTAGACGTTCTGTTTAATAGCTTGACTGCGGTTGTTCTTTTACCATTATAAAATGATATTACTCTTGAGCTATTTAGGTTAGCAAAAATTATTAATAAAAAAAAATTAACGAAAGTAATGTAAATTTTAATCGAAAATGTATTCAAAATAGAGATAAACCTAAAAGTTTTCAGAAAGTGGTTGAACATGAATTGAATTGGGACTATAGGGATTAGTTGATATCCATAAATATTAACTTTTTAAACAACGGAAAGACTTTTAATAAAAACATTTGTTTTGGAACGACTTTCATTTCATTCACAGTTTAATTAATATAATCTAGTATAAGCGTGTAATATACAAATATTACCCATTTAAGTCGGCAGGAAAACTAATATAACTTTCAAAATGTAAATATTACATTTTTTAAATTGGTGTTATATGTAAGTGAGTATAAAAACAACATAGTAAGTAATATTTAATGAAGGTTTTAATTTTTTGTAATATTTTTGGAGCAGGGTTTTCTTTTCTATATTTGACTGAATAAATTTTGATAATATTATAATTAGTTTAGCCAAAATAGTTTTGCTCCGCTACGTAAATAAAACTTGACATGCAAATCGCTGCAGCATTTCTACAAAAGATTAAAAATTAAAAATTCATAAAAGTGACGTACGAATTGATTTAAGAGTTTTATTTGAAACTGGTTAAAATCTGTATATGTTAAAACTTACTATATATGAATAAATAAATATAAGATATACTTATACATGATTTATTTCTTAGCGGATATTTTCAAACACTTCCATGAATTTTGAAGATAAAATTATTTCTATCTATACATAACTCTCCGAAAATATAACATTTAATAGTTTTAATTATATCTGAAAATTCATGCGAGCTTTTGTGTCCCAAAACGCTTTCAAATTTTTCTCATGCCCAATTTTGGTAACAGTAGGAAAAGAACGTAGACTTTGAGGTTCGCAAATAAATCAAACCCAAAAAAAACAAAAAGATTGAAATTTTGAAAAGAACAAGTCAGCCATTTTACTGATTGCTAATATAATTTTATAAACTAAAATCGATCTTCATAAAAAGCAACTGTATTAAACACAAGTTGTTTTTCTTTCAGTTTTTTCTGTGATTTTATGACTATCTTTATTAAATTCAACGGTATATATACCTATCAATTTTCAAATTCGGAGTCACTTTCCATAGAATCTCCCATATATATTAAGTGATAACATTTAAATAACTCAAAATTATTCAATTGGTAAAGAAAGACTAATGTGATGATGGGGTTAAAAATCTAATTTAATATCTCTATAAGGCTTAAATTATATTTAATTATTTACCTTACAGTGTAGTGTATATGCGTCATTTTACTGAAATGACAATAGAAACAGTAAAGACATAGTAGAGGCAGAAAGAGCGATCGGGATAAAATTCGACGATATCAGTAAATATCGATAAAATTAAGTGTTGACGGGTCACCATGATGATTAGAAAGAAAATCCTTCATGTAGGCTCGAAAAATCATTCATAAAGAAATTTTGTGATATAAAATTCTATATATTATTTTATATGAAAAAATACTTAAATTTTTAATTATATTTTATTTAAATCTGTGCTCAATTGTCTAATTTCTCAGAACTGAAAGATAATGCCAAAATATTTGTGAGATCTCCAAAATTTATTGAAAGCTTATTAATTGGCTTTTTCTTAAAACAAATTAAATGTAAATACATTAAAATGAGTGTTTTAATATATCCTTTCCCTAACCCTCCATTACGTCAATAATTTATGCAAAAATAATTATGACGAGAAACACTTCTCTGGATCTTAACAGTGGTGATCTTTTGAAACAGGCTTCCTTTCCTCTTAATGTAATTTTGGAAATTTTTGTAAGCTTTTGTAAGTCTTGTGTATCAGAAGTTTAGAATAGTGGTAATGTTTCAAATAGACGACCACGCCATTGCCATACAGTTATTTTTTCGAGGAATAATGTAAGATATATTGTTAGTGCAATCGAGAGGAACTGTTTTAGATGTTTTTTGTGAAGATACATCGTCGTTTCGAAAGTGTTGGACAGGAAAAAAATCGTTTATTCATTCAATCTTTGCAAAGTATTACTTTCTACATACACAGTCAAAATTTGGCAGGACTACATGTGCGCACTTGTTACCGAAGTTTTATTGGGGTAATAAGTAGAATGCTGTAGTTTTATTTATTAATTTGTATTTAATTTATGCGGTCATTACAATTTCGTAACTTTTAGTTTTGGTTGAAAAAATTAAACTTGTATTAGGCTTATAAACTACAAGAATTCCGTTTGTATTTAGGTGCTTATAAACACTTAAGGGTACATAGTATTTCTCTTAAAATATTTACAAATATTAATTTTTCACAACGTAAAATATATTGCCTAGTATATCTTTACCTACTTGTAAACTTAACTCATCATCAGTTTCAAGATGGCTTCCTAATTTCCTTAAATTTATTGTGAGTTATTGCCTGGGTTAGGATTACACGGGAGATCAAGTTTTCCTTCTTTAAATCTTTCGAACTAATTGCCTGTGTCTCAGGAGAGGGTATCTTCATTCATGGTTTTACATATATAGCGTATTGCTTTGGTCGCTTTTCGAAATAAACCTTAATCGCCCGTTCCTTAATTAGGATCACTCTAAGTCCTCTTTGAGAAATTTTCATATTCTGTTTGTTCTTTAACTAATAAAAGATGAAATACTGCTCTCTGCATGTACCATATCAGAGGTGTTCTACAAATTCACGAATCATAACCAATTTATTAGTTGACAACTCAAGGTTTTTTCCGGTATCAATTTAAGGTTTTAACTGCTAGAATGAAGTATGTAGCCAATAATCTCGGCAATTAATTAGGTAAGCGAATATGATAACAATAAAGCAAAGAAATATATATTAAAATTGGTTTAGTAATTAGACGTATCCCTAACTTTATTTACCAAACCGAATTCATTATATTCACTCGCATATCGTTTTACCCTTCGTTATAACTTCTCTCCGCTGTCTTGTGCATCTTACCATCCGCGCCTCCCAAATATCTGCGCCAATGGAAATTTCTAAGCGATCACATTGTAACAATTTGATATTGTTCGATAGTCACCATTAAAGAAGATCTATGTAAGAATTTTATTAAATATCAATTTAGCGGAATAATTCCTCAGCGCAAAATAATGATTTATTTTCACATTGTTTTATGCATTCAAAGTTATTTGGAGAGAAAATAACATTTTGGGAAACGGACGAGTTTTAACTCGGACAATTTTCATGTGTCATTAATTTTATAAGAATTTATACAATCACATATGTTTTTATATAATTCATTTACAAAATTGTTACTTTCTTGGTTTCATTTATTATCATCATGTCCTCCTTGTTCTGTGGTACCAAATATGTTTCCGTCTGTGCAACTTTAGTCTCGTTGCTTTATTTTTAATTTTAAAATGTTAAGCTGACAATTAATAAAGCAAATTTTTGAATTCATAAAGTCATTTAATTTATAATATGAAATTAATATAATTAAATTTAAATTTTACACCATTTTTATTATCACTTGTCGTCAGATACAAAATTAATAGAGACTAAATTAATTCTTTTTTAAATTCTTTGGTTGTTTGACATAAAATGATTAAGTTCGATCATAAGATGATATTCGCGTCTAATTTTTTTTCGGATCGGAGGAAATTGAATGAAAAATAGATAGTGCGTGTGCAGATAACGATTGGAGAAAGGGAAATCAGGAGAGTATGGTGGATGAGAAAACAGTCAATCTAAGTAAAAGTATTTATCTTACATTAAAATGGTTTCAGTATTTGATTGATTGATTTATTTCGAACTTTAATTTACATAAATATTTACATATGGCGAAATCACTGTTTATTTTAATTCAAAGAACACGTTGGATCTTTCCTAAAGTTAGTAGTATCTGACGAGAATATTTTCGTTTTTCCTTGAAGTATGAAATTAATGTCAATAAACGTAAACCTTTTTCTATAGCGATAGGAGATCACAAGATTAGCTTTAACTGATAATGCAAAATTAACGTGATATTTGTTTCAAAATAAATTTTTAATTTTGAAAATGATAATGTGCTGGATAGGAATATTACGAGAAATCCAATTTTCTTTCTACGAATGTCGAGCGCTGCTTTCCCTTAATCAATACTATGTATCGCGAGTGCTCTCTAAGCGCACACGGAAATTCGCTTCTTGTTTGTGGAGCTATCGGGAATGTTATTTTATTCATCAGTCAGCCAGTACAATTTATTAAATGAAAATAAGAACTTAACGAGAATAATAATTATTTAATTCAGAATTAATATTTTCCATTTAGAATAACATCATTGCTTTTTTAATTTACACACACATATATATATATATATATATATATATATATATATATATATATATATATGTGTGTGTGTGTGTGTGTGTGTGCGTGTGTGTGTGTGACTCCAACTAAGAAGAGGTTTTGCTTAATTTACCCCTTAAAGGGGCAAAGGGCCACCCTACCTTTTTGAAAAGACTACTTACGATAGATACTTGAAATTTGTTGTTTGGGTGGTTTATTTAGGAAATATTGTCATCGAAAGACGATTTTTTATTTTACAAATTGCTTCAACTCAATAATCGCTAGTTATATAGTTCTGAAATTTTCAGTTATATGGTTGTGAAGACTCCTTTTTACAAATATTGGAACGTAAAATCATTTCTTTTAAAATTCATTAATGAATCGGCTTTTTGAGAAGTTATATAAATATTTTACTTCATTAAAAGTTTTATTTTGGTATGACCTAAAACATTTAGGAGTAAGTTTTTGCAATTCGATTGTGTTTTCCATTTATTTTAAAGAACAGGGTTTTATAAAATTCAATTCGTACAAATGTGCCAATCGAAGAGAAATATCATTTGATTTATTGCGTGTAGCTGCACCTTGGAAAATATTTATTTATATAGTTTTTAAACTAAACAAAATTCAACTAATATTCTCATTTATTGTTAGAATATTTCAACTGACATTTTTCCAAGATTTTATTGGAAAATTATAAATATTAGCATGATGTTAAGAATACGATGAAATAAATTCGATTATGGTAACGTAGAGCGTTGAATAGTGTTTTTTGAACGACGATTAAAAAGTCGCAGGGGCAAATATTCAAATTTGCAGGTCCTAACTTGAGGCAGGACTGTTTTTTCACCGTTAGTTTTATATGGTTTAAAAAATGTATGAACATTGTTTATAAAGAAATATTATAAAAAGCCTTAATCCCATGCAGATGAACTCGTGGGTAAGGGCTAATTTATAAGAATGGACGTATAAACAATTGGGTGGTACTTAGTTCAAAAAAGTATGTTTACGATTGAGTCAAGTATAATGAAAGTTTAAGACAGTTGTGATGCAAATTCTGTTGCAATGCAGAAGACCAAAAAATGCTGAATTTACAAAAAGAGAAGGATTTCAAATGGGAAATTTACAATCATTTACAACTATGGAGTAAAATGGCAACGGAACATGTTGACATAGTCATTCACTGGACAAAGAATCTCACCCTTAACTTTTGTGTAAATGTTTAGAAGCATCTTTTAGAAGATAACAAGGTTCCGCGGGACGGTATCATTAATACAGCCGGAGGGGCTCCGGTCCTTAAAGAGTTGCATGAATTGTTCAATGCCGTTACCCTCGTTGGGACAATACCCAAGTTGTGGTGTAGGAGTACCGTTGTACTGTGCCCCAAAAAAAGAAGACAATACATTTCTAAAGGATAATTAACCGATTTCACTACAGTAGGTCATAGAGAAGATTTTTGAACATTTTAGAAGAGATTAGACAACGACTCCGATATAGCTACACAGAAAGGTCTTTAATCAGTGTGTATGGCTCATAATGTCTTTCGGTATTTAAATGTGGATATTGGTGGTCGTCCTGATAAAAAATTAATAGTGGCGTAGCGAATTAAGGAAAAAGCCACAAGACTAAAATCCGAAATAAAGATGTTCGACGGAGAACAAAAGCCGCAAACATCAGCAAATTGAAGTGGCTAAGCGTAGGCCATATTTGCAGAAGAACCGACAAGCAATGGGAAAGACTAGTTCTCGAGTGAAGACCAAGAATATAGATAGACTGACAACCTGGAGAAATCGGCGGGAAGTAGTTGGATGCAGAATCTGCTGGATCGTATGTGGCGGCATGCCTTGGGAAGGGCCTATGTCGAACAATGGAAATTTACAGGCTGATGATGATGACGTTTTAGAAGAAGGAAAATTTCTGTTGTTATAAATTACCATGTATAAATTCCAAAGCAGAAATTGAATATTAAAATTTACAGAGCTGATTTTCATTATTGTCAGTAAAAGTCCACGGATTTTTGTCATAAAAAGATAAAACGTGTATATTCAAAAATTTATGGATTAAACTTGTATTTATTTAGTTGAATGTCTTTTGGTAATATTTAAAAGTGGCTATAATATTTTTCTATTATATATTTTCTCTATAACTATTCTTGTAAAATTACAACCAAATTCTAATAGTTTTTGGTTATTCTGCTGTGAATAAGAAACTAACATTATCATATCATCTGAATAATATCCTGATTGGAACTGTTACACAAATATTAAAATTATTCCTAACAGAAGTAATCAAATTGTCCGAGTTAAAATTTGCCCGTTTCTCAAAGGCTGTAAAACCGTTTTCCAAACTTTTTCTGAAGAATTCCAAATAATTCAAACAACATGAAAATAAATTGATACTTGGCGCTAAGGAGTTATTTCGTTAAATTAATATTTAATCAAATTCGTAGATAAACTTAACGGAAACTCTATCGAACAATGCCAAATTGTTATGTTAATACGATCTTTTAAAATTTCCTATGGTTCATTTATTTGAGATGTGTTAACGATAAAGTGCGCAAGGCGGTGAAAACGAAAAGTTCTGAGGAAAATAAAAAAGTATTGGAGTAAAGTTAATTTTTACGTTTGTACGAAATGGAACAGGGCTAAACCGCATTTATAATCGAATCTTATAAAAACTTTTATCTAATGGATCTTGGCAACTTGAAATTACGTATAGGGCATTGAATTACTGCCTGCTTTTCATTGATTTATATAATAAATCTTTATGTTACATAATATTAGCATTGTAAAACTCATTTCATGGATTATGTATTACAGAATGTAAATAATATTGTAACAATATTAATTTCCGCAATTCCTTTTATCCTGCATACGTAGAGTAAAACTATACGATCCTACATGACGTTCATTGCTGTTCGATGCATGCTACAAACAGTTTTCTTATTTGAAATTTAAAACACACACCGTTCGTTACCGAAAGGAAAACTTTTCCTTGCAAGAATAAAGAGGCACCAGACCGGAGAAAATTATCACGAATTTTTGTGTAGAACGTGACACTGTTTGGGAATATTGTTCTAAATCGTTTTGTATCACAACAAATTGATCCTATGTTTCATTTAGAAGATTATTACTAAGAATTTTTTTTCATTTTCATTCGTGGCTTATGTTATTCGATAAAAATATACGTGTTTGTTAATGTCGGTTGTCGTCTTTATGAAGTCAAATTAATGGTTGCCAATTAATAACAAATAATAAGTGTAAACTCACACGCAACGTCAACCTTTCAAGTGGGGTTACCGAGGAAAATCTGATATTTCTAATTTGTTTTGAAGATAGGATTTTAAGTTCGCAGCTTATCCGTAGGCCAAAATTATGTGTTACATGCGTGTGGAGGTTGATGGGTGTATATACGTACCTATTTACATAAATTTTATTTGTGATTATAAGTATGAACTATTATATCGATTTATAAAAGTTTATATTTTGCAGGTTATTTTTTCATGACATGTTTAACAGAATGTAAAAAAAAGTTAAATTAATTTAATTTTGCATAAGATAGAATATTCAACATGTTTCTACAAAATCATTTATTTCTAATTTAAAAGGAAAAAGAATTAAAAATTGCGAACAGCCGTAAGCGAAAAAAAAATTTAATTAAGTAATTGAATTGCGCTCTTTTTTCAAGATGATGCATTTTTTATATCAGCACACTCCGTACTTTTTTCTTATTAATGTTAAATAAAACTCTAAAAGCTTTTCTTTCTTTCGTGATACACCTGACACCGTGACCTGACTCCACGAATTGTTCATTATCCACGAATTATGATAATATATAGGTTCATAAAGAAACGTATTTTCACAAGTCATAAGTAAATCATAGTTTTGCATATCGGGACAAAATACTCAGCTTTAAAATAAAAGCGAAAGTTAATTACAACGCAATTCTTTTAAAATATAGGCCCTTGTAAGGAATAAAGATCAGATTTTTTTTAAATGTAAAGTTTAAAATTTTGTTTTAAATAAACTTCCTAACGTTAATACGCGTACGTATTTACTATCAGCAAAAACTCAGTACACTTTTTTGTAAACATTCAATTATTACATTTTGTCTTGATTTTACATCAAATCTAAAAGCTATTACGTTTTGGAATGGTCACGTTTTTACATGGTGATGAGTGTTTTCTGTTTGGAATTTAACAAATGTACAAATAGTATTTGTGAAACTAATTAGGTATATATAAATAATACGTAATTTATAATAACACGCATTTATTTTAATAAAAAAATAAATAACAAACTTAAACTAATTTCTTCATGACAAGTCCACTTTAGTCAAATTGATTTTTTAATGGCTTTCTTTTATTTGAAAGTAAACGTACATTCAACCATATTAGTATTAATTATACGCGCTGCCCACGGCGTAATTTTTCTTAATTAAGACTTTCAGTTTAATTGTCCAAAGTAATAAGGTTCTGTAAAGAAAGTTCGTGAAATTATATTTGAAATTTTATAGCATAATTTTTTGACACACGTGCGCTTTAATAAAGTAGTTCTTCAGTTGATTTTTTTTCCAAACAACGTAACGATGATCCTTTGTAATTATAAAAACGCATTTTATAACATATCTATCAATTGAAAAAGAAAAAGGATAAATTATCTGTAACTAATCTGCACTTAAATGTAATATTTTATTAACTAACATTGACTTTTTTTCACAACACCGAAGAGTTGTTTTTGGGAAATAATTATCATACAAAAATGGATTCACTCATACGAATGAAGAGTTTATACGTTGTGTTTTTCGAATATTACATATTGAAGTTGAAGGACGTTAGCGTTAATTATTATTCTGTGGTTCAGACATTCCATTTTGTCCATTTCAGAATGAAAAAAATTTACTTTAGAAACGTTTAACAAATTTATAAGACAGGTTTTATTATCGTGAATCTCAATGAATGTAGCAAAGATGGCGTCAAAGTTGTTGGGTGTATGTTTTAGCGTAAAATTCAGAACCCAACTTTTTCAGCTCCATTTTCTCGGCAGTAACTAAAACTTATGTTGCTATAGGTAACAATGAGAAAGTTTGATACAATTCTATCAAATAAACAAAGATAAAATTTGTGCTTGTTCCTCATTCTTAAATTTCATGTTCGCAGACAGAATAGTCAGAATAGAAAGCATCGTAACTGAAGGTGCACAAAACAAGAAAGCATTACCTTTATCTGTTTGTAGAAGTTCCAAAACTCATTTTCAGCATTTTTGTTGATGCAAAGTGAAAAAAAATGTTCAACATAAATTAATTACTAAGAGATATAGATAATATATATTTTTTTAAATTGAGGCTTTCAGGGTAAGGGATATTGTGGATTACAATTTTTTTGCGTCTAGTCCTTTTACACCTTATTGTTCATATAATTATTTTTTGTTATTAATTGTATTCATATGAGCTATCCTTCATTGCCATTGTGTGTCGTAATAAAACGTGGCTTAATATAATTTTGCATAACTAATACAAATAATTTTTGCATAGATTGCAATCAGAAGAAATATATTGGAATGAAATAAAAAACACCATGACATTTTGTTATAAATTATTTGGTGAATGCATATATATATATTTCAATATAGTATTATATTTATGAGCGCATATTTTAATATTCAAGCACAATGAATATTTAAGTTCATTTTTGAATTTCAATTTAGGTATGTTTTAAACATAACATGAAATTTTCCAGGCACGTGCTTGCTGCAATAAAAGCTTCGTCACCCGCCAAGTGAAGTTCAGACGGTGCTTGTATTAATACATTTATGTGAAATTCGTTTTAAAGCTCGCATGTTTATATTCGTCGTCGTATAAAAATGAATTCGGAGCCACATTCTTTTGTAAAATATGTAAAAGATATAAAACATAATTTACGTAAATTTGTTTCTAGAGAATATTGATAGTAAAAAGGAAGCATTTTTCTATTAAGAAGTAATTTTTCTAAAACAGAATTTCTGCAAGTGATGAATTAGAAGACTTAATTTGTACAATCTAAAGATGATTTGCTTATAATACTTGTGCACATTATTATATTAAACACTCTAGAAGCAACGCATAATTGACATAATTCATGTTTTCGTTGAAAGTTTTAGTAATATACTTTTTATCACGGTAGTAACAAATGAGGAGTATACGACTACAGATACATACATTGATAAAGGTCACAAAATAAAATATATAATTATATAAACCCAGCCGGTCTTTAAATGTCGGGCGATAGAGGTTTTATTGCATCTAATGCTTGCCTGAAAAATTTTACTTTGTCTCAAATTTGAACTTGAATTGAAATATGCAAATGAGAATCATAGTCAGACATTTGAGTTTGCGTTCATAAATTTAGGCCTGTGCTTGTACGTATCAGAGATATAATATTTCTGTTGTAATATTTTTTAAATCTAATTCCAGCTACATTCAAAAAGTCATAGGTGGTGAGTAAATTATGGTGATATTGAATATATTTCTATAATAAAATCAACATGCAATATTTTGATGTTAGGTTTATTTCCAGTTGTTCAACCTTTTAATAATGTTCTTCTAAGTCAAAAAATAATCTGACGGTAAATATTTCACTTATTTCCTGAATTGTTAATTTGTCTGTTACGTCTCACATTTGATTTCTGTTTTCAGCATTAGCTTTATCTCAAAGTGACTTTTCATTTGAGGTCTTCACTTTTTTATGGTATTTCACTATCAGAGACTACTTTAGAAACGTAGTTGTTAGTTAGTTGAGAACGCTGCTAATAAGCTTAAGCTAACGTGATTTTATCGATGTTTCAAAAGAATTACTTAAGTATATTTTGGTTTTATAAATAATCTGTTTTGCAAAAAATTTTAGGTTTGTAATTTACTTCTTTGTTCAATATTTTGAATTGATGGTATAGTTAACGGCATCACTTTAATTGATTAAAGAGTCTGTTGAGTAAAGAGTGTGTGTGAGTTTTGATAAGCATTTCAAAGTCGTTCGAAAACATCTCATAACATTATTCTTTCGGAATTTTTGTTAATTTATTTTCTTATTTAAACTTCGTTAAATTTTAAGACGTAAACTATATTCTAAAATTTTACTAATTTGTTTTCCTTTTTAAAATGGGCAGATATTTTTATATTTTAAACACATTTTGTTTCTTTTTCGTATTTCTCTTACACAATCTTTTACGCAACTGCATGGAAAATCCATATATGGCAAATGATTGATTACGTGTGCTTTTGAATATAATGACGAATTTCATAATTTGTTGCGTTTTGTAAATGAAATAATATCCTCTTGGAGAATTTTATCGTTCTTAACATGTAGTAATAATGTAACGTAACAAAGTTCAAAAAATTATTCTGGTGTAATCTTTGTACAGACATATAATATTCTTGGATGAAAAATTATTATGTTAAAGGGCGAAAAACAAAAACGCTAAAAATACACAAATTGAACTTTATTCATCAAAATTAATTATGTCACCTTTAAAGTAATCCCCATTGTTTGCAATATGACTGGTAATGCCGCATCCGCTCTTCTATACACTTCTTATAGGCCGAAAGTGGTATGGCCTTTAATTACCGCTGAGAATTTCGTTTGATGTCTTCAATCGAGTCAAAACGGGTTTCACGGAGTGACAATTTTAATTTTTGGAAACAGGAAGAAGACACACGGGGCTGATTTGGGCGAATACGGTGTATGATCGATGGTATTCATGAAGTTTTTGACTTTGGACTTAGAATCGTCTCAAGAAATCATGTATTCAGAAACCTGCTTTCGATACGGAACCAATATTGCGACGACGGATCTCATGCGCGAAACATTGATTAAAATTTCATTAACGGTCATTTATCAATATTAAACTCTCGTTAACTCTGAATACCTAAATAATGATTTTAAAGTACTAATTATTTGATTTTTTGATATTATCGTCAGAGGTAGATATTGAAGTGTATCCAAGATGAGGCAAATCATCGACCCTATTACGCCTCTTTTTGAACGATTTGTACCATTCGTATGTGCCTTTGTCATAGTCGAGTCACTATAGGCCTTTTTTCAACATTTATTTAACGTTTTTATAGTACAAGAAATTTTGTTTAAACACAAAATTTAAGACAAACTGTTAAACTAATTTATCCATAATAAAATTCGCAGAGTAACTAACTGTTTCCAACAACCATGAGTCGCAGAATAGTATTTCTGAAGAATCATCTCGAAATTGAAATTAATTTTCAGAAATACTATTTCTTGGAAATGAACAGTATTTCATAAATACTGTTCTGCGACTCATGGTCGCAACAAAATTTGAAACTTTATAATACATATGATAAAAAATTAAATGAAACTACGTCATGTAGTATTATTTCTACTATCTTTAATTTCTTTACCACGACCTAGGTTTCGTTGTATTACAACATCTTCAGGTGGGATATTAGCAAAGATCTTTGCTTTGAATAATGAATTTCAACAAAATTAACGCCAAATATATTCAACATATGATAAAATTTCCATAACGTATAAACGATCCCTGGCGTGAGCATCAACAAATTTTCTTGTCTGAAATTTATAATATAAGAGCTTCCTTGTCGAAAGAAAAATCTTCGCCGTAACAAAAAAAGGTAGCATCCTGGCTGAAAAAATCTAGACGGATTGTGGTATTAAAAATGGATGTTATTTGGAAGCGTTTTACTTGTAGATATTTTTCAAATATGCAATTTATAAGTCGTTTTTTGGAATTTACTGTTATAACAATTTTTGGAATTGTGAAAATTTAACCTGTAATGACTTTTTTTTCTAGTCTAATGTTTCCTTTCTAGAAATTTTATGTTCGGTTGGAAGGTTAAATTTAGACGATGGATATGTGTATGTATAAGAAAATAATATATATATATATATATATATATATATATATATATATATAAAGCTTACGAATGTGTTTACAATAACGGAACATGACAAACAAAGCATGTATGCTAAATAGATGATCACATTACAAAATATACATAAGAATACAGACCAAAAGACTAGTTGGTGCACGCTTGACATGGGAATACTACCTCAAAGAAAATAACAAAGGAAGTCGGAATAAATGCTGGTTTTTGAAAGGTATTTTCAAGCCCAAACTATTGCGTGCGGCAAGCAAAAGATATGAGATTCAAGAGCTGTAAATTCCCCTGTATTTTTGTCAGAATTTCCAGAATGCAGTTTCAATATAGATCTCAAGGAAAGAATTAAGCTTATCGATGTTGCAATATTAGTCTATAAGCCAAAAAAACGAAGCACGATAAGTACCAAAAGAACTGTTGTTGGAGTGAATGCGTAGTATAACAAGACCCACCTAGCCGAGATAGCAGATAACAGGAGTCAATGACGAAAAATTAGGAGAGTCCTTTATCCAAACATTACAAAGGGTTATCATAAAGTATATGATACATTTTTGCTTATGGTAAAAACAAAATTATTTTTGAACTAAAATGTTATATTAATATAATGAAATTATTCTGGTGGTTTATTGTTATTATTTTGAATATAATTAAATAGATTGTCAATAGATGGCGCTGTTTTAAATAATTACTATCAGGCACCTTAGTTAAGTAGATTGCCTATAAATGACGCTTCAACGCCTTTGAGAAATTTAATTGTCAAATTAATTTTGAATTATAATCAAATTATCAATAGATCGCGCTGTTTTAAATAACTACTATTAAGCGATTTAGTTTAACCGATTAGAATCTGTTAAACTAACGTGCTTAATTGTAATTATTTTAATGAAATAAACACCTGAGAAATAATATTTAAAGCAATTTATAAAATTAATTTTGAATCGTTTGTCTATTTTTGTCATTAGCGGAGAACGTAAAGGTTTTAAAACAATGTTTGAATCATTTATTTTGATGAAGAATTAAGGGAGGTATAGCGTTGCAATAAAACACCTTTGAATACTAATATATACGATTGCAGTTTCTCTAAGATTTCAGAAATGGGAAGGTATATTTACATTAAATGTAAGGAAAAATAGAAATAATAAGATACATTATGTAGTATTTGATAAAATATTAATCAAAGATTGACTAAAAATAGTCAAGTAATTTCAGAATATTTGAAGTAATTTCAGAAATAATTGATGTATGATAAATAAATATTTCGCACGACATTCAATATTACATTAATCAATGTAGGTGCATAGAAAATAATTTAGTACTCTTGAATTTTCGAGCGCTTTCTAGACATGGAAACTACAATGTTTTCTCAATCGCATCCTCTTGCAAGTTCACAAATATGTGAACTTGTAAATGTTTCATCTGCTTCAGGACTTAATTCCAGTTTTATTTTTTTTTAATTTAAGATGTGATTTTTTTTCAATAAATCTGTATATAAATTGATAGTTGTAAGTGTAATAAATACAAACATAAGCTACATTCGTTGAAATCCGTTTAATTGATAAAGGCATGGTTTGTTAAGTTTAAATGTACTATTTTTAGGCGCATTCTCATAATTTTTCTAAAAGCAGTTTTAAAAACTTTTTGATGCTAATCTCATTAATTGGCATTTGATACAAGCATCGCGATATAAAATATTATTTAAACGAACTTAATTTGTTGGGGTTAGAATGTAGCTTCGTCAAAGTTTAAAAAGAAGATGCATCAGCAAGTGAAGATGAAAAATTATAAGAAATATCGTTTCCATATTTCATTGTTCATCTATTTTAATGCACTTTATAGAAGGCGTAATGTATAATCTCTGGCAGTAAGTACAGTTAAAATTTTGCTATTTCTAAAATACTTATAAAATTTAAAAGCCATATCGAGTATGTGAGTTTTTGGTGAAATGTAGTTTTAAAAAATACATTTTTGACGTCTTTGAGTTAGCTTTGTTTATTTATTAAACGAACCCTTCTAAATTTAATTTTTATGCACAAAATAATCTTGCTTTTTTTCTTGGGTCTCTTAAGATAATTAATTTGCTAACATTATATATATAAACTTAAAATTATTACTATTAAAAATGCATATTTAATTAATATACAAAAACTATTACGTTTGAAATAATTTTAATAAAATAATCATATACCATTAATTGCGTTAACGTTTTTTATTTTGTGAAAATAAAAACATTCTTAAAAGTTTCACCATATTTCTTTTCATTGTTCTACAAATTCTTGTTCCTATTTTTTATAAGAATAATAATAATTTGATGGTACAAACATGTGTGTAAATATTTTGCTGGTGTTTATATCTTAGTATTATTTTTCTTCATAAGGAGGAAACGAAATAAAAATTTACTGTATTTGTTTTCTTCTAAGAATAAGTACATACACATGCATGATCGAGCATAATGCTTATAAAGGCTTAATTTATTTGTTGTGTCTCAGAAACGTAGGCGGAAACTTGGTAATTTCGCCCATATTCTAAATATTTGTATCTGAGTTTTCGTAGACAACAACACTCTAATTTTAGTTCGGAATCAGTGCACACCGGTATATTGTTAAAAATTGCTGGAAAGACTGCCGTTTGGAATATAGATAAATAAAAGTATTAGCTAGATAGCTAATATTTGCCCATCTAGTACTCATTTTCCGGCTTGCTTGAATGTAAAGAGATCAGTATGTTAAAAGTAGGTTAAAAGGAAGGCTCTAATCGCTTGTAGCTTATGTGGAAATTTATTTGTATAAAGTTGTACGTAAATTATGATATTGGCTATTTTAAGGTGTTCACATAATTTGCACTGATTTAATATTGCTATGCTATTCTGGTCAAATACCAAACTCAATCTACATTTCAAATGGCATTGCCAAAAAAAGGTAAAAACCATTTTAAGAGGTTTTCAAATTTTAAGAAATGTTCAAGATTACTACATAATTTCGTTAGTATTATGTGTGCATATATACAAATATGTTTGCAATTATTTTTAACCATTGTGTCGATTTAAAATATTTTAAATTTATTTGTGTTAATTACCAAGATAACGAAAGTTAATAAAAGATAGATATGATATATTCAATAGAATATAAAAATACATTTAATTTTACTTTCTAAATGATAAATAATTTTATCGTCTCTTTATTAAATAACCTTATTGATGTTATACTGTGAATAAAATAACAAATAGTTAACATGCGCATTCTTTGTTAGAAAAAAGAAATCTTAAATAAATAAATTGAGATGTCTTTTAGAAAGTGAAACTTATCTACTTTTATTTCAGTGTTATCTTCAAAAGAATGTTTATATTTTTTAATTTAAGTCTCTTTCAGTTTCAAATATCAATACAAGATAATCAGTTGAAATTTCTAATAAAATGGGAAGTACAATATTGTGGAATTTTATTAAATGAAGCAATGTTAAAACATCCAATCCTATTTACAACTAGCTGGTGCCCGTGATTTCGTTAGCGTGGACCTCATTTTGGTTTTATCAGATTTTCTTTTAGTGAAAAGTTGTCACGTATTTGTCCATCTACATGTACTCATAATATAAAAAAAATAGAAAGCAGAAGTGATACATGTCGTTACATTGACTGTACGTCATTTTATTAGTTTAACAGTTAATGAGTTACAGTAATGCTTCTTTGTGTACGATATTACATGTATCAGAAATTAATGCATAGAGTTTCCTGTGAGCCATCAGAAATTAAAGCATAGAGTTTCCTGGAGTTGCTAACACGCGTCAGAGCCACATAAAGCTGATCCTGCGAAAAAAGAGTACTAAGATCTACACGCGCAACACTCAGCGTCGCACCCTGGGCTTTGTTAATTTTTATAGCGTAACGTAAGCTCACTGGCAAATAAAGTCGTTTAAATCCAAACGGAAAATTGTTTGGAATAATAGGGGCATAAAGACAGTATCACCTATGCCGTATCCTATTAAAATCTCTGCTTTTATGACATTTCATTGCAAAATTGGTTACTTCTAACTTGGTACCGTTATACAATTTAGGAGAGCTTATATTTCTTAGAAGCATTTTAGGTACGCCTACTTTTAAATTTATCTTACGAACTGGCAGTCTAAGAGTGCTTAGGGATTGTAAAAAATCAACTGCATGGTTAGTAGATTCTTCTTGATTCAAAATTCTGTTAATAGAGATATACTCTACATTAGTTCCCGGAAAAAAAGCTAAGAATTTCACCATTTATTGCCGCCGCCTGGCCGTTACGTGAGGTCAAAATAGCTCTTTCACAAAGCCAAGAGTTTTCACAATTTGTTAAATGAATTTCGTCTCCATACACAGATAATGTGCAATCCCGCATCGTTGTATCGTACGAAAAGACCACTTCGTAAAAGACCACTTTTCCTTGTTCCTCTGGACGGTAATGGTACGTCCATTACGATTCTCAAGTAACAAACCAGAAAACACTTGTGCATTGTCGTTGGCTCCAATTCGGGCTCGCATATTTATTGTTAAATGTATAGGGATTATAAAGTGTCACAGACTGGAACTTTTAAGACAGGCTCTAATTTCATCAGCCATTGTTCCACGTAGTATAACAAGCAGACAATCACCACAAAATAGTACTGTAATGCCACCCGTGGGTTGGTCGTTTTGCATGATATCACCTAATGTCCGGTCCACTGTTTCTACCGCTTTGCGGTTTGCCATAGTATTTTCACCCCATATGATAAGACTACAATCACGTAGAACCTTTGCTTTGTCATTGGTTCTTAAACTATTACAAGCATGGCTCTCTGTGGGGTTTAACTTGATTAGGCTCTTAAACATCGTGTGGGTTTTTCCTTCTGGCAATAAAATAGCTGCTATACCTTATGAGGTGACAGCAAGAGCAATTATACTTTGACTTCGAACCTTTGCAGAAATGACTTTGGTGAGAAAAGTCTTTCTTGTTCCAAAGGGAGCATCTATGAACATCATTTCTCCCAAAGCATTATCTACGCTGCGACAAACACGATCGAATATTAAACGACGTTCTTTTGTTAATTCCAAGACACCAGTTTGGAAACGTTCAGCCAATTCTACTGGATCATAAATTATTTCCATCGTGTGATCTCTGTTAATATATAAATGTGTTCCTTTAAATGATGACTCTAGCATAACATATTGACAAATAGGGTTACCTCAAATAGACCTAACTTTATCTTGAATAGCTAGCAAACATCAATTCAAATGACTTTCATATAACCTTGCAGTAATTGTGTTGTCGTTAGTTACTTGGGCGTGCTTGAACAAATCTTCAATTAATTTATCTTCGTATTTATATCACAACTGTGCGCGATCTGAGTGCAAAAAACACCATCATAACCGCAAACTTAGATGTGTACTTTTACTTATACGTGCTTTGGCCAAAGCGTCGATCACCTTCTAGTAAGTGACATACCCGGTAAGCTTTTTGGTAATTAGAATACATAATATCATCAACCCTTCAAATATCGGTGAAAGAAGTAGATCCTCGAACAGTATATAAAAGTAGGCGCAAGTAAAAGCATTCGGGTTCATTTGGACGTACGGTGTAAACTTTTCCAATAACGTGTTCTTTAAAAAAATCTGTTCATAATTTACAGCTGTTCCACGTCTTCTGCGATTAAAAATGCCTTTTTGTTTATTAAAGGTATAATAAGACAGAACTTCGTTGTATAAAAGTGTTTTAGCAAGTGTATCTGTTTCACAAAGTTGAAAGAATGCAAGCGGAGTGGTTCGTCTTGGGTTTTCTAAACACTCCGTCACATTAGAAGGTTTTGCCCACTTTCAAGATGAACATTCAGATGAATTACGGGTGGTATCTTTAATGGATCGGAAAGCTTAAAATGCGCCAAACCGCCTGAGATGAGCTAATATATCGGCCAGATTGAAACCTTGCAACTTCATCATTATTATTATTTGTAAACCCAACCGTTGCTTGATAACTTTTCTTGTTAAAATATGAATATATGTATTTTATAGATTGAACGCTATGGCATATTTCAACGTTGATATGAGCTTGAAATATTTTGGATAATAACCATGAATACGGTACGACCCATCTATTATCCAAAACAATTTCATGGCTGTGTAAATTAATTTTAGCCGCAAAGCCACCATTTTGAGGTGACTTTGACGATGCAGCGGATACCCGTTTTCCCCCGATATCGTTTGCTCTAAAAGCGCTCGAGTTATTTTTTAGAACAAAGACATCCTTCCATACAGGCGAGTCTCTGTTCAGAGCGCCGCATGATCCGTGATTCATGTGAGCCTTTACGATCTCATGTAACGTCGTTTCTTCGTTCTGATCAGGAATATCAACACCATCAAGGATACCATCAGCCCTAATTTTTTCTTTCTACTACAGTAGTATGCACTATGTATGTGATTTCCCTCATATGTTCTTTGTCACTTCAAACACGAGTTCCATTAATCATGTGTAATCCGGCAATATGTAATTGTTTTCATATAGTCGCCTAGTATATAAAATAATGACAGTTTAAATGTTGTATGAAATGATAATTATGTTGAAATTAATACCCTATAACCTTTACACTAAATATCAGTTTGGCAACGTGTTCGCCTATTCCAAACTGTCAAGTGTCAAAATGAAATGTCACTTATCCGTTTCAAAAAATCTAGTTTTTTAAACGCGCGTACATAGTATTTAAAACACAAATAATTTTATTTTAGAATGTATTTAGTATATAAACTTATCTAAATTTTATGTTCAGTTTCCGTGTTAAGTATTTTCCGCGTACTCATTGCACGTTCGAAACCGACGACAATAATTTTGACTTAAATTAACTATATGGTGCGTCTTGTATTCGAATTTTGCTTCCTTATAAAATGAGTCAGCACATTTTGTTCCATGTTTATTGATATTGTTGGAGAAGTATCACCTGATATCATTGAAATGACGGGTTATCATTCTGTATTGAATTGATCGAATCGATCGTAACAAAATTTGATTGTTGGATAACGCTCGATGTATTAGGGCTACTATAATGACATTTGACATACTAATACCATGTTACACCAGCACTAAGAAACGACATAATATTTGTAATTTTACTTACTCGATATCATAAATAACAAATCATTTAACAGAATAAAATGGCAATACTATATATATAATAGAAAAAATTGGTTTAATGCCAATCAACTGTTATGCTAAACTGTGAAAAATATCTAGCCAGAAGAAATGTGTCAGAGTTGCCATAATAAATAATAAATAATCCATAAATATTGAATTTGAAATAAGCAATTAAAATTAATATTATTATAGTAATAAGAAGCGAATAATAATTTATTTAAACGACAAATGAAAAAAAATATCTTGTTAATAATTATTCTGACAAGTTTGTTTTTAAAATCGATAATATTTTTTTATAAACTTTAATATTTCCGGGAATAATAAATGGAAGTTAAAGATTTTTAAATGGCAATAATTTTGATTTACAAAATGTAAACAAAGTTGGCCTTGAAATTAATTTTGATTCCTTTTCTTTTTTTAACCTTTTTATGTAAAACTATGCAAATGAAAGGGATTGTTAGATAAGTAAAATTCACTATCGATTGCTAAGAAGAGTAATCATGCAATATTGCCACATTTCTTACGTTTATCGAAATATAAGTTATAGGTTGACGCATTTTCATGTTAATGACTTATGACAATTTAATTATATATAAAAAAATACATGTATTACATTCTACCCATTACGTACTATTACAGATTAAAGTTCAAAATTTTCCTAACTTTACATAAGGTACAGGCAGATGCGACAAGCCCTGTTTTTGCCACTCAACGCTGTACATGAAACAAACAGATGAAAAGAAAACTTTTCCTTTAGTGATCAGTCAATCATCATCTTTATCTTTAAATGAAAAATTTGGGCTATTATATCATGCCTATCATAATGTGCCTGGCCGGGAAGAAGTGGTTGTGAAATTTTAATCCATTTTGGGTTATTTGTAAATATTATAAAAAGATTAGGTTGACCATACTTTTAAACGTGACATAAAGCGTCTTGCGAAAGCTCATGCATGTAACGTGAACCTCCGGTAAAACTTAATGGGAAAATAACCGATTATCCCATATTCTACAGGCTATAATCTTGTTGCATTGCGTCTCACAGGTGCACGTAATCTTCAGCATGTAAACGTGCCTGGTTAGTGCGTATGTAAATTACCTCTCCGTCTATTTTTGCATACATCTCTACGATAAATTGGCTAAACAGTCCTCGAAATCGTTGCAAATAATTCACGATCTACATTTAATCGTATTTCATGTTCTAAATTACTTTTCAGATCTCTAAACTGCGTTGTCCGAACTCTTCGAGAGCTCAAGCGAGATTCTCTATTAGTGAAGGTCTCAGACTCACGCTATAGTGCATGAGTTTCATGATCCGCGGTTAGACTCGTTTCACGTTTTTTATTAGTCTACTGGGACGGAGTGTTCGCCGTCCGAATTCTGTGAGAGCTAAAGCGAGATTCCTTGTCAATGAAAGGTTCACACTCACGTAAAAGTGCATGAGCTTAGCGATCAGCGGTTAGATGCGCGTCGTGTTCTCCGTAACTCTCCTGAGAACAATGTTCACTCTCCGAGCTCTGAGAACTTAACCGAGATTCTTTATCAGTAAGGACCCGGATTCGCGTGACAGGGCATGCCATTGTCGATCTGCGGATAAGCTTGCCTCAACTGTTCGCTGTTCTCCCAATTACGAGAGGCCACCATTCAAGAACACTGCAAACTCATCCGAGACTTACGCTGAACCGCGTTTCTATAACACGATATTTGACTTAACGTTCTCGAGCTGCAGCAAGTCACTCCACGAGATCTTCTTCAGATTCCTGAGATCGAGTTAATCCCATCCTTTTAGCGTTTCTGATAAGAGAATTGATGTTTTATGAGGCATTTTATAAATAATTAATACTAGCACATGAAGTTATTTACAACAAGTTATTAACAGCAAATAACGTACTCAACTTATTTAAGTCTATTCTTAACAGTACTAAAGCCTAATTACCTTGTGAAAACCTGTAAGAAACAAAACAATAAATTTATTTTATTTAATAATTTTATTTTTTCTTTGTTATTTGGCAACTTAGATTATTATAGTTAGAAAAAACTTTACATTTAAATTTTGTTGGTTTTAGTGTTTTTGGCTTAAATCAGGTGTTTATAACAATAACTTCATTCTTACATAATAGTACCTATAATAAGTACGGTGTTATTAAGCATTTTATGGGCAGGAATTTTTAATTTTATTGTTTGTTTGTAAATATATTATATTTTATAAAAAAAATAGAATATACAAACACACAATAAAATAAAACTTCTACCAACTTAATAAAGCCCTACTTATTATAGCTAATCTTGCGTAAGAATAAATTGATTAATAAAACACAGGATTTTAGTCAAACACAATAAAATCCACGGAATTTACTTATATATTTTCTAACTATAATATTCTAAGTTACCAAATAGGTACAGAATACACTTCAAAAATTATATGAAATTATTTTATTTAATTACTTTTAAACTAATATATACCATAGATAGGTCAAGAGATTGACCAGCTAGACTGCGTTACCGAGCCCAGCTGTTACCAAGCTGCTCCACGCGTATTCGAATACGTGTATTCACTGTGAATCAACCAATGCCATAGGGCGCAGCGCGGCTCGCGGTGCGCTTTACAGAGGCCACCTGCGAAAAACCAATAAGCTGATCCCTATTTAAAATGATCGGCCATATTAATGAGAGTTCAACTTAAATTGGGCATGTCTATAGCTTCGAAACCATGAAGTATTTTTTAACTTTATTTTCATGTGAACTTCCAATAATGGTTTTATAAACTGCAGTTAACAAAAGTTTCAGCTAAGTCGACCGAAGCACGTTTCTAGAATAGCGCGTATTATTTCAACGTATTATTATAACTTCCTTGTTTGTTAACCGATTGGAATGAAATATCTAAAGATTACAGAAAGCTTGCCGCAATAAATTAGTGAAATCTGCGTTCAAATCAGTTAAGCTTTTTCTTAAATTATCGTGCACAAATGCACAGACAGACAGAAAAATAAACAGATTCTAAAATCAATTTTTTTGGCCTCGGTAACATAAGTACAATGTACATAAATTGTTTCATTTTATAAAAACGTATAGTCGGCTTATTTACGACTTTATTATATGTATAGAAAAGTAGAAACTGTCTTTAAAAGTCGGCTGTAAATGGAATAGATAATAACCATATCGATAATAACCAGGAATTTTTTTTACCCTCCATCAGTTACTACATGATATTTGACATTGTACAAAACGTGGGAGCGGTCATGTTTCGGAGCTGTACGCTTTTAGAAACACGTATTGACCTAATATTTGCCTTAGTTGTAAGTATGAAAAAATGCACTTTTAACTGTAAGAAATGTCTATACATTTTTTACAAACGTTTTGAGTAGTAGAATTTGTAATTCTTGAATATGAATGAATAAAATTGTCAGAATTGAACGCATCATAAATGAAATTAAACAAAACCTGGAACCATCAATTTTACTTGTTAGTAGAATAGTCGAAACTTATTTTTAAAAAAGGTAAAAACCAATAATTGAAAAAGTGTTATGAAAACTTTCCAGAACATTGTAGAAATTACTTATAATTTCTAGAACTTTTTGGAAAAATACTGGTACTTTCATATTGGAAGTCGCACATTTTCGAGATTTACTATTTTCAACATCCAGAACTTTTGCACCCTTATAGGCATCGACGCGCAACCACAATAATGCACGACGGGAGGGTTGAGGCTACAACCATCCACTATTGTCATTTGTCTGCGATATGTAATTTGGGCAGCAGATTGGAATATAAGCACACAAACGACCAATTTTATATAATGTTTTTATATAAAGGAAAAAAATATTATCGCATTTTTAAGATTAGCACAATATATGTTTTTATTGTTATTAAGTGAGATATATACGTCAAAAATATTTCACTTTTTTAACCGACTTCAAACAAAGAAGGAGGTTCTCAATTTTTCGAAAACTTTTTTTATAATTTTTTCTCAAAGAAACTGAAAAACAACTAATTGATGTGTTCGTAACGAAAATATCACTTATCACAAAAATTGCACAACATAATTTAAATTAGTTTGAATAATTTAAGTTGAAAGTTTACTTTATGTTTTACTACCTTAATTTTTTCGGAGGTTAGTTGAGGATTTAGAAAGTTTAGTTGAGGATTTAGAGGGGGGCTGGGCAAACTTTTAAGACTTTAAAAGGGCATACCTCACCATTGACTTAAATAAGAAAATTAGTTTGTAATCTCTATCATTTTTAGGACATATCTAACCATATCCCATACGCCTATGTACACTAGATTTTTTTCGTTCCTTAGTGATATGTATGGAGTGCCGTTCCTGATAATATGTTTTTATAATTCCACTATTGCCTTATATATCAATTCATAGAATATATCTATCATTCAAATTTAGGGTTATATGGTTAACGCGTATTTTTTCACCAATTTCACCGTAATCATTTATTGTTTCAAAGAGTATACCAGTGAGGCAATTCCACATAATTATGGTGATAATTTGTTGATTAGGCTCGGAAATGAACAATGCGAATTCTTAATGAGCAGCAATAAATCAATTGCGATTCAAGATATTTACTACTGATCGTTGTTATTTTGCAAAAAAAAAATACAAAATCCACCAGGTCAGGATATGATATTGAGTTTTGGAGATGAACAATGGAACTAATTAACGGATGGTAGTATATCAACCGTGATTCAGGATACCTGCTACCGGTAGTGGTTACTTTAAACTAGTCGGAGCCAGAACTGATGACTTTAGTGTGTAAATTGAATTACTTCTGGTTCATGCAGTTTTGGTTCCTATAGCTGATAATTATGATAAGAAGATCAGATATAAATGGTAAGACTATTGGTAAAACTATGAAATCAGAAATATTGAAAAGGATAATATTTAAAATAACTCATGAAACATGTCGGTTAGACTCCATTAAATGATGGATTGAAATGTAATTTGTTGAAAATGGTGGTAGCATTAAAATTTTCCCAAGTCTACAAAATTTGGTTATTTCATTGATAAATTTTATTCATTTAGAGACATTTTTAAAATCACAGAGCATCATTTGTTTTTTATCAACGAAATTTGACACAAGATCGTTTAGAAGTTTTATTTGGATAAATTCGTTCGCTTTATTTTAGAATTATTAATCCATCGCTTATACAATTTAAAAATTCTATGAAACCTTTATTGACTCCAGATTTAACCGTCAATTTTAAAATAGATTTCTCAAAAAATATTATAGATTCAAAACAATTGTTTTAGTTTGGTTTCCAACCTAACCAATACAAAGAGAAAAACATTTGTTATTTGCTAAACTTATTTCTTCCCTCGCTAATAGTTTATGGAATTACCAATACGAAGTCAGCTTTCAGATAAGTTTAATACAAATCAGTATAATATAAACGTTGCCTTTAACTTCTACATCTAAATAATTTGTTCATGTATTGATTAGGCACATGTAGCCAATTAATAAATAATATGAAAATATTTTTCAAAAATACAATTTAATTAATGGCTTATTTAAATATTTACGTATTAATTTTGATTTTAGTTTCTTAGAATGTTTAGATGACAGCCGTTGTGCTATATGTAGTTTTATGTTTGTTTATTTGATTAGTATATATAAAGAAAATCGTTGGTGTAATGTAATTAATACTTTATTTGCGAATAATGTGGGTAAGCCAAATGATAGATTAAGTAGAATACAAAAATTAGCCCACGATAAATACAAAAAATGATTAAAATCAAAACACGATTTTTATTTAATTATATTCAGCATACAGTTTATACTTATTTTAAATAATTTAAATATATTGAAAATATTTGCTGATTTACCATTTTCTTACATATAATTTCTTAGTAGCCCAAAAATAAAACACACGTTAAAAGTTTTTTTAATTTTTCTCCTCAGGACAAAAAGCTGAAATATAATTTCTACAGTACTTTATTTGATTTCACTATATTAAAGGCAAAATTCAAAGTTACAAGCAGCAAATCTAATTACTTTTTGTTGTTAAAATATAGAGTGTGGACATTTTTCAGAATAAAGTTTGTGAATTAATTGAACCATGATAGTATATGTTGATTTTAATAAATGAATTAGCGTTAACACGTTTTTGAGTTTTGAGTTATAATACATTAAACAGTAGCGAAAGTTGACAATAAATTTAATAACCGTTTAAACAAATAACACATTTAAGTAATTACAATAACACATACAATAACACATTTAAGTAATTACAATAACACATACAATAACACATTTAATTACAATAACACATTTAAGTAACACATTTAAGTAATTACAAGTAGTATAAATATTCGTACAACATGCAATGATAATTACTTTAAAACGTATATTTCTTAAACTTGAAAGGTATATTTCGAAACTTATTATTTTTTAAACGTATATACATCTGCCACAGAATATCTTAAACATAATTAATTAAAAAAAAATATTATGTTAAGCTATTCTTTACACGTGTTCATGTTACGTTCCTGTTTTCCCAGATTATTGGAATATATATGTAATGGTTACATACCATTAGTCATCTAAAGTATATTTAATAAATATACATTAAAATGATAACTGCACAAAATATATGTATCACACCTATAATAAATATGTCAAAAATAAACGTAAATGCATGCAGTAACGGAACGCTATTAAGGAACTTCCATAGAGGTAAATAGTATTGACTCGCTAAGAGTTAAGATGTCTAATGTAAAAAAGATTCGCCATGCTATTTTATGAATAGGGTGACACAGGCTGTTATTGTATTCATCTACGAGTTAGAAATATCGTTTAGATTATTAATTTTGTGGAGTAGGAAATAATAACAGTAAATAACTATGTTAATTATTCGGGGGAATATTTTAATTCCCATATACCCATGTTACTCCAGCAACACTTATTCTAAAAAAAAAATGATAGGATATTTTTACAAGTCCGTTACGTTTCACATTTTCCAGATTATTGGAATATACACATGTAATGGTTACATTATATTGGTCATCAAAAGCATATTTGATAAATGTACCCCAAAATGAGAACTTCACAAAATGTTAGTACCATATCTATAATAAATAGTTAAAAAATAAATGCAAACGTACACAGTAAGGGAACGCTATTAAGGAACTTCTATGGAGGTAAACACTATTGACTCGCTAAGGGTAAGATGCCTGCAATAAAAAAGATTCGCCACGATATTTTATAGATAGATAACTTCGTAGAGTAGAAAAGAAGAATTTGAGCTTGTGTTTAATGTCATGCTCCTGGGGTGTAGTTTATCGACGAATTATGATAAAACAGCTATGTTAATTATCATGATGGAATATTTTATTTCCTAGAATGACTTTTATTTCTAAAATACCGATATTGCTCCAGCAACCTATATTTTAAAAATAGATGGGCTATATGTCTTGATAGATTGCTTAAATGTTAATAAGATTGATTAACTGCTAAGCCGATGTTTCATATCAATTGGTCGTTTTACGCCAAGTGGCCGTACGTAGACTTATATAAGCCATTTCAATATTACTTTGAAAATGGAAAAAAATTGTAAGACAGAATATTTTTTTAGCCTCTCGGTATTTGAATACACGCTACCCTAGTAGCCACTAAGCATTAATGGCTACAAACCTTTGTAAAAATAATGCTATTCCTCTGAAACTAGTTACAAGATAAAATTTGAATTATTTTAGAACATTCTCTATAATGGTGGAAGTTTTGATAAAAACTTTTTGATATGATTTGAACGGAACACACACCCACACACCTAGCTACATTACCAACATATACAGGTGTTATTCGTATATTAAGCCGAGTTTTAGCGGTTCCCACCTGAATTAGTTTCATGATCAGTTAAAAGATGAAGAAGATGGGTAAAGTGATAAGTGAGTGAGTTCATATGCCTTCATATTTTGTTCCGAGGTAAGTTTTTACTTTAGTGTTTTAGTAGAAAAGGGTTGAAAACATTTTCATTAGACATGTATTCATATTTATAATTTCCCTAAGCAGAAAACAATCCGTTCACTCAACGATAGGATTTGGGAGCGCAAATAATTATTTATTCCATGTAGAATACGTCTGTTATCTGCTTGCCTAACAAATGGAGTCAGTTACCTTGATATATATGTTACCTTCCAAGAATTAACATGTTTTCTTTCTTTCCAACCCGAGGTAATTTTCAAACAATCAACATAAATCTTTGTAGCAGGATAAACACACGTGCAAGATAAGGCTTTGATTTATTTAACGATTTTATTTCACGCAGGTAAATAAAAGTCGATCAGCATACAATTATCATAAGTCTTCTCTGTATACTACGATATGTTTAAAAACGTTCAAATTAAGGCATAGATAAAAAAATATACAATAATATAATATTTCTTTAATGTATTTTAACATAGTAAATGAGTTTGAAAAATATCTTCTTCTTAGTCGTGCACTCTTGACAGAATGGTCGTGATCATGATTCGGCCGGTTCCTTCGCCACTGCCACCCATGACGCGATGTGACGCCATTGTCGGTGTTCGGTGTTTTGCGGAGTGAGAACAGTCATTTACACTGGAGTGCGTCGCAGATTTTATTAGGTCTGTCCACCTTGTCGGAGAGCGTCCGCGGGATCGTTTGCCTTCGACTTTGCCTTGCACCACCAGTCGTTCCATGGAGTCCTCGTTACGGGTGACATGTCCAAAGAATTTGAGGATTCGCAATTGCACAGTCGACGATAATCTCTCTTTGATGTTAAGTTCCTTGAGGTTGCCTCCAGCACCACATTTCCAGCGCGTCAATTTTGTGGCGGTCTTGCATCCTCAGCGTCCACGTCTCAGTTCCATATAGAAAAATCGGAAAGACCAGGCATTTCATAAGTCGAACCTTTGTGTTTCTGGCTATTCTGCGGTCTTTCCAGATCTTTGTGAGTTTTTCCACTGATGATCTCGTCACGGCGCAACGTCTTCGAAACTCATCCTCGCAACCACCATAATTTGCGATAGTGGAGCCCAGATATACGTAGCTCTTCATTACCTGGCATCCTGCTATATTTTGAAAAATATACATGAGCGTAAATACATGTATTCCAAAAATATTTTCTCAATCTTTCATCGTATCCCTGAAATATCCTCGTTGCCCACTTTTCATTACACGTTATGTACGTGTAATAGAAAGTGGGTCTTACTGTCGTACCAAGAAGCTCATTTTTATTCATATTTGGCTCACATAGATTCTTTCATCTATAAGTAAAAATGTATAAAAAATTCGGTCAAGTGCAAGTCATACTTACACAATTAGTGCTCGGTGCCATCAGTTGCTCAATTAAATTATTAATTATCTGATTATATGCAGTGGGATAGGATAGGGCACTAATACCATAGGGCAAAGCGTGTGCGCGGAGTAAAGTGGTGATTCAAACACTCCTTCATTTTTTGGTTATTTTGATTGGGTTGTTAAAAAATAAAAGTGCTACTGATTTACTGAAAACTATCTTCCAAATCACTGTTAAAAATATATTTAGATTTTAACAAAAAAAAATTATATTCAAATAGGTATGTTTTGGTTTAGTCTTCACATTTAATCATCAGGTTTAATGCTATTTATAGTCAAGTACATGAAAATTTTGGTTTTTGATTGGGTAATTCGTAAGTCTACTTCTTATGTTAAAGTATATTACTAGATTTTTCTAAATAATGGACAATTTGAACAATCAACTATTCATTATCATTCAGTTCCTATATGACTTATTTTGTTATATATACATACATCATTGTATGTTATATATAAGACATGATATATTATTATATATAAGACATGATTTTACATAGAATCTGTTTGTAAAATCGTGTCTTATCTCTAAAAGGGTGTAGGCATTTAATAGTAACTCAAATCAATTAGACTTGACGGCCTGAAATATTACGTTTATTTACAGACCAAGTTTACAATGTACGGGAACAAAATCACTATGAAACGAAAACTTACCAACTACGTCCATATGGATCTGCATATTATTTAATATCTTAAGTATACCTAAAGCAACATTTATTTGTTATATAGCATGTTGCTCTAAGTTGCATATATTTCGTTGTTTTTAAAGCCGCAATAGTCGAGTCATGAATTATCTTGTCTACAAAATTTTACACTCCGCCTTTATAATTTATTACGATACAGAGATTTATAATTTAGTTTAAGAGCTTGTTTTACCGACTTTTTTCTTCGTTCTTATGGCAATCACAAATCTCTACATTGTGCTATTTTCTTTTGCCCTGTCTCAAAATCAGGATAAACAAAAGTTTTTGTGTGGGTTTTTAATTAATTTTAATGTTATTAAAAATGTGTACGGTACACATTTTTAATGTAAAAAAATTCATTCATTTAAATCATTTTAATGTAAAAAGTCGTGTAAAAAAATATGTTTTGTGTAGAATGAAAACTGTTGGACGATTGGAGACCGTTATAAATATTTTGATTGATTAGTTAACAAAGCAATATATAAAGCCAGTTTCTTGATGAAATTGACAACGTCAACCGGTCAGATCCCTCAATTGTAGTCCAGATATGGCTGGACGACCTTTTCAGAAGCGGCCAAAAATTTATGAAACCATCAAAAACACAACTGTTTTTTCAACCTGAGATGCCATTTTCTGCAAAACTTGACAAGTATCGGCACTTACAATAGATCTGTATATATATATATATATATATATATATATATATATATTTAATTTTTAAAGACGCAGTAGAAACATTTCTCAAATAATCATATGCATAAGGTGACTGAAAATATTACATATGCAAAAACTATCGATGCCACACTGTACGTTTTTCTATTTGTTTGAAGTAACTTAATTTTTTCATTAATTTTTCAAGATTTTTAACTAAAGTATGATCACTGCTGACGAAGAAGTTAGAATTGACATGAGTCGTAATAATAATAAATGTTCTTCTTAAAGAGATCTTTCCACTGCTATGTATTATATGTATCATATTGTCAATATTGTGTTCATTCTTCCTTTTGTATACAAATGTATGGAGATTTATATATATAATTTATGAATATTTTGTGAAAATTACAAAACGAACTTTGACGATGAATGTTGACGAAGTCGGAAAATAAGCATTCATCGGAGGGGTATCTTGGCATTTACTGCTTAAATAGTTAGAGATACAAAGAAATCGTATATCACAACGTTATTCTTTTCAAAAAGTTTCATAATGAATTCTTAACATTTTATAAAAAAACATTATTTTTCCAATTAATTTTCTAGAGCTTGTTATGCAAAATTGACTTATTTTCATTAAATTAAACTGTGATCCGGGAAACTTCCCCAACTTTTATTAATTTCGTTTGCATACCGTAGTTTTCTAACAGTTTAAAAGTTATGTCGGTATAATTAAGGAAGTAAAGCTATACTTACGGGCTTTCAGTGCTTACCTGTGTGAAGCTAGGCATGTCGCTATTACACGTACCGATATAGACATACATATAAACTACCAACTTGATTAAGTCTACCGTAGTCGGATAAAAGCAACTCGGCGTACAGCAGCAGAAATATGATTAACGATAGAACTGCAACATGAACCCTGGGCTTTTCTTACTGAAAAACAAAAATAGTGTTAACAATTGGAATATGTGGATATGTCTATATTTTTTATTTATTTTGTTAATAAATTAAAAATACAGACATAAATTATTTCTTAAAATTTTCTCCTTTTATTTTCACGATAAACAAGGAAAATTAATTAAGACAAAACAAGATACGATAACACAACGATGTAAAAGAATGAAATCTGACAAGTGAGTTTCGTAGTTATTCCATGAAATAGGTCCTCAATACATCAAAATTAAGTATTATTTTCAAATTTTTTAAAATATTTTTACATCATTTCCATTAGAGAGGTATGGGTTCTGTTATCAACGATTCCACTTTGAAACTTAATACTTTTCTATAAGAGCTCCAAAAAAATCTGAACCTCAATTTCATTTCAAAAGAACAATGACTTTCCATTCAATGGAGATTAATATTTTCTTACCACGTTTTAATTATATAGGCAGTAGAAAAGAATTAAAAAAACATGGAAAGAATTAAAATGTTTAATTTATTTTAGTTATTAAGCAATTAAAGGATTTGATGCATTGTCATGAATCCATGAAATTTCGTGCGCGTTGTTTAATAAAATTATAATAAAGCCTAATTCCTTTCTTAAGTACTGTTTACAACCTGGAATGAATGTATAAATATTTTATAAACATATAAATAATTAAAATTTAATCACATTTAAGAAATTTTATAATGAAATTCAAGCTTTAAAAAAGGAAAATTACATAAAAGAACTAATGTATTTATTTCCTTCTATATTTACAAGATTATTAAGTTTATTTTTTAGTTTTGAAATTCAATGAATGTTTCTCAACTCGCCGTTGTTTATAATGAACCTCATCCGTGGTACCTTTTCAAGTCTGATATAGTTGCCACAAATGGTTTTATTCTATTTTATGTAGATGTCATGATATATTTTATGAAATTTGTGATCATTTATTTCATATTTGTTATGAAATTGTATTTAAAAAACCTATCAAAGAGAGTAAAATAGATAATACTATGATTTCATATGCATTGAGGTACTTATAAACATGTAAGGGTATATAGTATTTCTTGTGTGTTATTTACAAATATTATTTTTTTACCACGTTAATATATTACCTACTGTATCCTTTATCAACGTAAAAATGTCGCATATTTGAAAAATTTACTATTTTAGGATAATCGCTATAGTTTTCTCGTAATCTTCTCTGGTTAAATTTTACCAATCCTCTGTTGTCCATAATCTTTGATTCAGTTAATTCGAATATAAGTGAGGGAAGAAAGTAAGTAAGGGGGGATTCGCATATTTTTGGGATATCTTTTTAAATATGAACTGGAAAATAACTTACTATTCCGCGTAATAAGGAAAATATTTTACTATTCCTCATAAAAAGGTTGTTCAAATAATACTCTGTATGATACATAAAATAAAAAAGAGTGCTATATTTAATGACTCTTCAATTCTTATTCAAATACTACAAAAATTGCTTGAACCAAATATGTGGGTTAATAAAATGCATTCCTTGGCCAAATTTTATGTTTCTGCCACGCACAGGCTGGCTGACACGTGAGTTATCCTTTAACCGTTCTACTTTCAGTTTGCAAAACAGAACCCTAAAAATTATATCACCCTTAATTAGATGCAGTTTTTGTTGTTACGTATTATCTTAATTCTTGTTCTACGAATGTCACAAGTGTAATCAATCACCACTTTAACACCACCATAAGAAATCACCATAAGAAAATCACCATAAGAAGTTTTATGATAAAATATGATTAATTTTCTTCTCCTATATTTTATATTTCGATGCAAAAATTTACAGCCATTCAAAGTAAATGGCTTCATAAAAATTAAGTACATAATTTCTTATGGTATTACATAAAAGAATTTTATAAATATTCTTATTCAATTAATTTTTTTATAATATTTCAGATTTTTTTATGCCAATATTTTATTTTGAACAAAAAAGAAATGGGAATATATTAAGATTAAACTCTAACATAATTCTGTTTCTAGACAAGTACCCTCTCAGAGGTATTTATTTTTCATCTCAGTTTTTCTATAAGTACATACAAGTCAATAAACAGAGAATTTTTCATATTATAGTATTCACAATAATTTCTAGCAATAATCTGTTTGATGTTGATATACATATATACGTGTATGGACATTCGCTCATTTATGTGGATACGCGAGTACGGTTCATTCGTCTTCTATTTCAGATTGGCTTAAATTTTGTATTACAATTAATAAAAAATTATAAAAGGAGGCAAGTGGTTGAATAACCTCCCGCGCGGGGATGAAAGAAAAGCACATTGGTGTAATGTAAATTGCGAGCAAATGTGTCTCTGTTCACTTCGAAAGATTAATGTCGTAATTCCACTTGTGAAATGTGATGGAAAATAAACGAACTGCCTAAAAAGATTGCAAAAAGGGGAATAGTCTCTAAGTGAATTAATGGTAAGACTCAGCTTTGAAGTTAAGAAAGTCTTTATCTATCCTGTTATTGAGGACGCCACTTTTGCCAACAAAGTTATTTTATCACGAGTAATACAGTTACTTACTTGTGCGAGTCGTATTCTTCAGATTTTTGCACATTTTGAAAGATAGTCGGACTTTAAAAGTTACTATTTTTACTGAAATATTAAATGAATATCTCAGTTGAATATTTTACCGTTTTTCCACGCATTTTTATTTAAATTTTTATTATATTGTACGACTTTATTGAAAAAGTTTCCAACATAGTTATTTAGATCCTAATTCTGAATAATTTATTTTTGAGTATTTGAACATTTGTATTCTTCATCAAAAAATATTATTTCGGTGTAAATATCACTTTAAAATCTAGTTACATGGAAACACGGATTTAGTTCTACATTTATACATATTTATTCATGTTTTGCAAAATTTTTAGTCATCAAAAATAATTAGTCATTAAAAACAAATTTTGATCTTCAAACATAATCTCTAGTGTAAAGTTTTCTTTGCGTTTTTATGATCATAATTACACTTAGTCTGTCATAGATAAAAATCTTGATATTGTGAATGAAGAAACATTGTTGTGAACAATCTTTTGCAATAAAATTATTTATCTAGTTTTTGAATTAGACATTTACGGCCTAAACCCTTTCATATTTAAATAATATTATTTCAAGCTTTCTCAACAAAAACTAGTTTTTTTTATTATTTTATATACATCGGTAATAAACTTGAAGGTATTGGTGTATTTGCAGTTACCGACGAAGTAATCGATATGAAATTTTGAATGAATTTGATATTCTATTGATGATATTTTGCACTGATTGGGATTGAGTAATAAAAGTATTATAACAATATTAACAAAAGGAAATTCTAAGCAGCGGAAATTGTTGTTAAGCGGAGATGTCGGTCAATACTGTGTACCCTAACGCGTATGCCCTTTGGATAGATTTATTTTATAATGAGTACCCATCCGCGCTATACCGCGCGCTGCAGATATTATCTGCGCATACACGACTTGTGAGTTTAAACCCTACTATCAGATATATAATGTGCTGTTAGAGCATTACTGAATTATTTGATATCATAGAATATTATGTATTCATTCAAAGGTTCTTTGTGCATAGTGAAGAAAGTACATGAGGTAAAGGGCGAATAGGTGTAGACGTGATTAGTATGTATCCTTTTATTTTGTGATTTATTTATTAATGGGGCCCTTTGTATTTACTTCGGTAAGAATTCATAACAATCAGTTTTGTTTTTAACTATAGTCGGGTAAATTATATATTTGTACTGTACCTTCGGATTCCTTTTATTGTATATGCATATTAAAAGAAACTCTGAGTAAAAAATTACCCACCATCCTGGAGAAATTGCCATATTAAATTTAGGACCACGTGTGTAGCGTCATGTGTACTGTATTTTTCTCCTAGTTTTAATGGAATTTTCTAATGCATAGTTGATAGATACACATCATATAGGTATGCATATATAATGCATACCTATGTAATGTTTATCTATCAACTGGCCATATTGGACTTTTTGAAAATGAAAATCTTAACATAACCAATTACTTTATACGTATATATATATATATATATATATATATATATATATATATATATATATATACGTATTTATTATAATAGTTTAATTAATATTTGAATATATTATGCCCAACTGATTTGGGAAACTGCCCCAGAAACACGTTTTTACTTGAAGAACAATTTATCTCTCTTTGAAGGGAGGGTTCTAATCACATGCATTTGTTCACTAGAGCAGACAATAGTATGGCGGCGAATGAGATCGACTACTCCATGTGGATGCACTAGGGGCATAGTCTTCATCAACATAGAAGGCGGCGGCGCAAAATTTTATATTTACCTTATTTTTCATGCTTACCGTTATTCAAAACGCTCTCGTAAAAGCAAAATTTTTCATTGAAATAGTTCAAAGGTAAATGATAATTTTCATTATACATGTTCAACAAATTAAATACTCCTACCCAAACGATACTTAACTGGTTTCCATGTAAATGACTCTTTTTAGTCGAAGCAACTTGACACGACCTCTTTGATAAGACGTGTGATCGGGGGGACTGGGACGGCCAAATCCTGACTTTCAGCATTTTTTTCCGCTCCAAGTTTTTCAAATTATCATCACATAGTTTTGATGAATGTTTGGGCCATTATCGTACTGAAATGTAAAATTTCTTCCAATCAATCGATAATCTGACGATGTAATTTCCTTCTGTAGTAGTCATTTTTGCAATCTTTCTTAAGAATCTTCTCTACTCTCACCAAGTCTCCGGTTGCATTTCCTCTAAAACACCCTTAAACTATTATACAGAGCCCTCCGTCTTTAATCGTATGGACATATAATCATCAGACATCCATTATTCTGCAGTTCTACGCAAATAACCTTCTTTTTTAAGAGAAAACCTCGTATTTTGATTCATCACTCCACGACATATTTTCGTGTGTCCAGTTGTTTTGTTAACAAGCTAACCGAGGTTTTTTATCTTATTTTGGCACGAAAGAAGTTATTCTTTCACTGCAATATATCCAAAGAACCTGCTTCTCGTACCTGATTATCATTGAACTAGGTATTTTCTCATATTCAATTTAGTTTTAAAGTATAAATTTGTATTTTATTCCATTTTTAGAAATATTACATAATTTCTACATTTCTTAATATTAGAATTAATTTACTAAATTTATAAAATATAGTAATTAGCCTCAATTTTATTTTTAAAGCATTAATTATATTTGGAAACTATATGTTCTTGACAATGTAATTAGGTCACGAAATATAGTGCATTTTATTTAGTTAGTACATCTTTCAAAGTTAGTACATTTTAAAGTTTTGTACTGTCAGATCATGCAAAGAAAAATAAATTATACAATTATCATCTAATAAAGATAAAGTATAGTAGTGCTGTATACACATCGATGACAGTAATATGAGTGAGATGTATCTAAAATTTCTAATTTCTTTCAGCCGGGCCGAGCCATGTGGGGCCGAGCCAAGCCGTGCTGGGCCGGGCAGGGTCGGGCCGGGCAGCGCTGGGCCGAGCGAGGCTGGGCCGGGCAGGGTCGGGTCAAGCTGGACCGGACAGAGACGGGCCGGACTGTGATGAGCCGAGACGGGTAGAACCGGGCCAGGCCAGGCCAAGCCGGGCCGAGCCGGATCGAGCCAGGGCGAGACAGGGCAAGCCGGGCCGAGCCGGGCAGAGTCGGGCCGAGCCGGGTAGAGTTGGGCCGAGATGGGCCGAACTAAGCCGAGCCGGGCTAAACCGAGTCGTGACAGGCCGAGTCTTTACTATGAAAGGTAAAAATTGGTGAATGGAACGCGCCTGATGCATTTATGGCAAACTAGAAAGTGTTGTATTTCCTCACTCTGAACTTGTGATAGATCCTTTTTTTTTAATCCTTTCCCAGCTAGTGGTTTTACCTGGTTCTAGTTGTCATGAGATATACCATTTTTCTTTCTATCCAATCGCATTTTGCAATTTTCGTAAACATATGGAATTTATATGGCAAACAAACTTTTGGTATATTCAAATGATACTTTTTTAGCTGATTGGCAATACATCCTTCGAATATTTCTGTCATTTTCTTTCTATGTATACTATATTTTGGTCCATTTAGTACAGTGCTTTTTTCTCGAATCTGACTTCAAGTCGAGTTTTTTTTGTATCCCTTCTGTAGAGTTGAAAATGGATTACTTATTGCTTTAGCGGGTTTTTTCCTAGAATAACCTTTTCCTCCTTGAGCTGTACAATTTTATTTAATATTTTTGACGACTAAGCAGGCTCATTCGTTTTTCTAGTTTGCAGGTTTTTGATATAAATGCATTGATAGTGATTTAACATAAGTCATTCTCATGAAACCCTACTTTTTGTTTAGCTATAATTAGAAAAAAATATATTTACATATTTGTTGATATTTCATCGTTATTAGTACAAATTTTTCAGCGTTAACCGAACTCAAATAAATCCTCAATACTGTTACTGTAAACTATACACGATTATTAATTTATCACAGCGTAAATAAATTGCCAACTACTAAATACTATAGTTTTAATATGCGTACAAATATGGTGCATAGGATAATTGCAATGTTTTCCTATAATCTTCATGTCAGATTTTACGAACCCTGTTTTTTATGATTTTTAGCATAGTAGTTTCGAGCTCGGGGCAGAAATCTATATTTTTTGCATATTTTGCAATAGTTTTCAAAAATGACTTGCTTGGGGGTTGGGGATTGCTGGGGAGACGAACTCGAAGTTTTTTTTATTCCATATATAGTGTAGGGTATCGGTTGGAAGGACTAGATATAAGGTATTTTTTTTAATAATTACAGATATCATATTTTTAGAGATAGCCCGAAAAGTATAAAAAATACATACTGAAAATAATACGTTCTAATTCCGAGGCTACTGAGCGCAATATTATGAAAATTAGAAGTGTTTTGAAGTAAAGGCTCTAGGAAAACTAGAACGATTCTAGATATCATAATTTTTTAATTATACACGGTGTTTTTAAGCTTATAAATATAGACTAGGAAATGTATTTATGTTTTTCTATATTTTCAACGGATTTTTTCAGAAACTGTGAGACGTTAAAGCTTGAAATTAGCATAGTAATTCATCTTATCGGACCATAAATATCGAATTTTTTTTAAATTTTTAACTGTGAAATTGAAAAAGCGGTAAACATAGACCATATTTTTTTCTGGATGTCATCTCTTATGGATATCATTTGCTTATGAAGCATAGAAATTAAATTTAGCATTCCCACTTATTTCCGAAACTGCTTAGTACATTTATGTTATTAGAAATTGATATTTGCAAAAAGTTCAATAGAAATACCACATACCCTCAAATATTTATAGCTGCCTAAGTGCCTACATTACTTTTGTATCGCGGTTGATAGACGCCGTTGATCAGCGGTTGACATTTTTATGTATATTGTTTAAATGAGTCTACGTCTTAAATTTTAAAATTTCTTTTCCATTATTGTCTGTATTCATAATCAAATTAATAATCACTAAACCTTATTATTATTAATTTTAATTTCATTCTATATATTCGACTATTTAACGTATTTCACTTACTTGTTCTAATAAATTATTTTAGTAAGTAAACTTTTAAATAGTATTTGAATTATTTCATCCATTCGTTAGTTAGTTTGAAATTTAAACATATGCAAAAGAATGAAATATCACAAGTCCTGCTCTTTTCATAAAATTTCCAATTGACATTTAAGAACAACACCGATTTATTTAAAGTTTGCGTAAAAAAACATAAAAGAGAAACCGATTTTAAATACAAATATTAACTTTTACCCATGGCTTCCCTCACATGGTTATTTTTTTGTGTCTTTATGATACAAATGATATGTTATATATGTTATATTGCACATATGACGTTCAGAAATAACGTCTATCTGTGTCTCTATTACGATGTTGTTTCGTTAATCCCATTGTGTAATTTCTTGCTTCAAATAAGAATATTTTCGGAGGAATGAGATTTTATAAAATAAAAAGTATATCATATCCCGGCTCACCAGCTATTTCTCTGCATAAAATCATGTCGATTTATTGCTTCATTGCGACTTGAGAGAAGAAAATAGAAACATATTCTTGCTGTTAAAATATTAGTTAGGATGATCGTATTAATGAAAGTGAGATATCCAGGGATGAAAATTACCCAATTTCGTTTCCTGGTCCACCACTCAGATTACGAAATTGAATTTAGTATTAGTTCGAATATAGTATCTTGACAAAAGAAGTCTATATCATTTCCCCGTAAGCTAAATATCTCTGGACAAAAAATCACTTTGACACATTATTGCGCTATGACGTGAATAAAAAACAAACACATTTTTGCATTTATGATATTGTAGGTAAGACTCTAAATTAAGGATTTAACTAAATGACCCTGTTTTTCCTTTATAATACATATATAAGGAATAAAACAGATCAGAACGGTTGAGATCCTGCTTCCTTACTCACTTGTTGGCTTTTTTCAGCTTTAAATTACATTTTGCAGTAATATAAAGTATTTTATGCTATTTTCCAATCATTCAGTTATCTTTTCGTAATAATATTCATTAATATCTCGCGCCTTTGCAACGTGAAAAAAGAACAAACATACTTTAGCATTATGTTAGATAGGATAATAAAACGGTTAGCTTGGTCTGTGTGTACATTGAACATATTTATGAAAAGAAATATTCATGGAAGCATAACAAAACACAAAGATTTAAATGTGTGTTCTTTTATTTTAATTTTGTTTAAATGTGTGTAAGGCTGTTTATTTGTTCACGCACGATGCAAGCATAGCCAAAAGAATGTTAATGAAGTTTTTACCGGTGGATTCTGTTGAATCTTAGGTAAAATATAGGCAATGTTTTATTACAGTCGACAAGTTAAAAAGAAGATATGGTAATTTCACGTTTCAATATAATTACTCTTACAATTTTTCTGATAGGTGACATTATAGACTGGCTCTAAAATAACTGAACCCATAATTGTCATATTTATAATTGGTACTTATCTCAATTATTTATTTTAAATCGATTTAAAGTTGTTTACTTCTAGACTAAACGTATTTTGGAAAGGAGGGAGGAAGCAAGTGCATCAGAATCTTTAGTAAGTATTAGAGAAATCTTTTTCTTATATTTCAATTAAATTCATGTAAAAATATGATATTTAGTGGTTATATTTTTAAATGGTGTTTTTAATTTATAGACAGGAACCAATTAGACAAACCAAAGTGCATGGCAAAACAAACAGAATAGTATATACTAGTTAGTAGCCATGAATTATTGCTACCTTGAGAGAGCCGCATGTGGAAAATAAAATCATTGCACGTAACCATTATAGCGGCCGTATTAGGTTTGGTCTATGGATAAAACCCTAATTAATACCGTAATAATAATAAAATGTGTTATTATTGTATGGACGTAATTTAAATGGCAAAAAAAAGTAAAACTGGGTACCAAACAAATGTTGAACACTTATTTCCATTTTAATTATGATGTCGGATTATTAATTTAGATCAAGGTAATACAAACGGACTATAAATTTGTTACACACCACAAGCAGCGTCACTATATGCGTGTATTACTGATTTTACGACTATTAAATATCTATTTTCATGCGGCGGGATTTTTCAATTACGTTCTTAATATGTTTTATTACCGCGCTATATTTCTAAATCATGCGGTTTCTTAGAAATACAGTTCCAATGGCCGTACGGATGGATACATGAGTGACCTTGTAAGGGTTCCATTTTTCCTTTTAAGGTGCAGAACATTATGAAAGAAAATTATATTTATATATATATATATATGTATATATATATATATATATATATATATATATATACCTAAATATAAAATCTTAAGCGTAGGTTCACAGTTTCGAAGTAAAAAAACAACGAACACAGATAGGAAGATAGGAAATAAACAATTTTCTTATCCACGATTTTCAGCATAGATATTCAAATATCGCTTCAACCCGTAAAAGCTAAATTATTGTCAATTTTACTTCGACCTCAGATTCTAGCATCATATTAAAACAATATATACATTTTAGCTTACAAGTTAAAAAGATAACCGATCAGCGCTCAAATATCATATAACAAATTACCGCGACGCATATTACCGAGCGTGCTTACGAGCGAATAGCGATACCTGGAGTAATGATTTACGACATTGCAGCACTCGAGGTTGTTCCCATTACATTTTGATTAAAAATTAATTTACATAACGAGCTCTTTTAAGGGCCAATATTGTGTTGTGTGATAGAATATATTTTTACGTTGATGAATTAATTTAACATTTCAAGACGTGAGAGTGCGCTGGCTTTCGACAAATTTAAATATTGTTTTGCTAGTGATGTAACCTGAAGGACTCTTTTTATAAATAACTGGTGGACATAATTGTTAGAGGTAGATGTTAGGTTTATTATGAATAGCAATTTATTTAAAACAATTCTCAAATTGGTGTTGGTTGTCTGTTCCATAGATTGTTGGACACTTTTCACTTCTGCTTTGCAAAGGTATTTTAGGATAAGATTAGAAATAGATAGAAGTACGGTTATGAATCATATGTATATATAAAAGCTACATGTCAATTATGTGATGGCTCAGTTGTGTCAGTAATTACGTTTGTTGGTGAATCTTATATGATAGAAAATTGTTGAGAACGAATGAAAATCAGAGTTTCAGATCTACTATATTCAACGTTTACACCAAACTCATAATGAGAATTACTCTTTAGAACTGGACAGAACGCGTCGGCGTTGGTGGTTATACAATATCGAACTTGCGCTACACAGATGACACCACCTTGTTTGCTTCTGATGCACGTCACATGTCGGAAATACTTCTCGAGATGGAGCGCGTTGTGTTGAGTTTGTTGAGTTTGGTTTACAGATTAATCTTAGCAAAACAAAAATGACGATTGTTGACCGTGCCAACAACAACTCGCCTGAAGTCACTCAAATAGCAAACTGCGAAGTAGTTCAGTCATATATATACCTTATAGAGTTGATCTCTAACAACGGCGGATGCGTGGATGAAGTGAGGAGACCTACGGCGATGACAAGATGCACTGTGGACAAATTGAAAAAAAATATGGAGGTGTCGAAACATTAGCAAGGCTACTAAAACTCCTCGTTCGATCTCTTGTGTCCGCCATATTTCTCTAGGCCGCATAGACATGGACCCTACGAATAATTGAGAAGAACAAAATAGATGCTCTAGAAACGTGGTGCTGGAAAAAATGCTTGGGTCATCGTGGACTGAGTTTCGCACGAATGTCTATTTACTTCAAGAACTCGTCACCAAGCAACAATCGTGTTCAGACTCGGATTCTACAATTTTTTTGTCACGTTATGCGTGGAGATAGTAGCTCCATAGAGCACAATGTTGTGCAGGGAAGAATAGAAGGCACTAGACCACGTGGGAGGTCATGGATGCTGTGGACAGACGAGATATATATATATATACGCACATAATATTTTATCATTACATTTCCATAGACAATTACATACAATAACATACTTTCGAATGATGTATTTTTTAGGAAATATTGGCTAGTGATATTTTGTATTATTTTATACTTTTAACGGATAAGTAAATCTGCTTATACGGTCGAAAAACTGCTTGTCCCTATAATAATGCGCAAGAGCTTAATATTTGAAATGGTTAAAATAAGTTTAAATTAAGTAAGCTTTTTATTTTGCTGCCTTTCTGTATCAATATAATTACTATAAAAATATTTGACAACTTTGAACTCAATTTCACCATCTCATCATTTAAGATGTTTGACATTTCTTAAAAAAATCAAATAGGTTATATTAATATACGTTGCCACTAGGAAGTTAAATAATAATAAAAACTGTAGATATAAGCTAGATTTCAACGCAGTCACTCTTTAGCAATTATTACCAAGTAGTTGTATGTATTTTTCATTAGTTACTTAATAAAAACTTGAAAAAAATCGGTCCAATGTTTGGTATATGATATTTAAGATTTATTTACATATGTATAAGATATAATTTTTAATAAAGGTTATATATAAATGCCTCAAGTAATTACATTACGTCGTCGTATCGTGGTAAAGAAATTAAAGAAAGTAGAAATAGTACTACATCACGTAGTTTCATTTAATTGTGAATAATGAATTTCTACAAAATTAACGCCAAATATATTCAATATCAGTAATTACATTACTATAATTTGCTTTCAAAATAAAAAATACCTCTAGAAGCGTTTTAACCTTTGCTATAATCTTATTATACATATGAGTAAATATATCAAAATCTTAACCTTAATATAAAATATGTTATTTTACTAAGTCGATTAATTATACTCTTTCTTAATATATAAAATATATTATAATTTGATCTCAGATTGTGTGAAATATTTGTTGTTGAGTTTAGTACTCTTAGTACTCCTTAAAAGAATTTCAATAAACACGAGAGTTAGTTTTCATGACAATAATTACGAAATTGATATTTAGGAATTTTAGTCATTAGAATTTAAATTATATATTAATAATATTATATTCATTAGAACCTTAAAATTAAATCAAAGTTCAATGTAGATATTTTATTTTCTTGTGGACAAAATAAGGCAAGCAGCATTATAGGAATGGCCAGTACCCATTCCTTTATATGACCAATATAACAGCCCAAAAGATATTTCTAACTTCGTTATTATAGCAGTGTTCTCGCATCTTTTGGATAAAAGTCGGCAAATTCATAACTACTGTTAAAATACAGGGACAAATCTATTATTATGTAATATCTGAAGGTAATCTGAAGTTTTTTTTTCTAATCTATAGGGCAGCTTCAAAATATTTACAAATTTATATTTTATTTCACTCCAAGGAAGGCAGCATCTGTTACATGGACCATGTTTTTCACGACAATACTCTTGGGTAGTATTTTAAATACACTGAACTTCTACGGAAATTTCTTTGAATATCACGCTGAATTTAGGAACGAGTGATTATTAAATATCTTTCGATAAATTCTTTGTAAGTTTTTCGAGCATCTTTTGAATTTAAATTTCATGTAATTTATTTGACTTCGTAAATAAAAATGAAACGAAATGTACCAAAACGATGAAAAGAAGAATCGGTAAAAATATATGGAAGCTGGTCTAGGACTAACGAAGACAATACATTTTGATTTGCTACAATAATTAGTATGGCAGTTAATTTCTCAATTATTGTGAGAAAAAAGTTTCGAATCAGATCTTGAATATGAGATGCAAATCCCGTCCACAAAATTAAAGCGTGAAACACAGTTAACTACTGACCGAGCCAATAAGCCAAGGTTGATTACCACAGTCGTTGGTTGGTGGAAATGGTTAATGGGCGAGTTAAGCGTGGTTATAAACTGTTACATCAAGATTATTTTAATACCATTTTACGGAATATATTCCCAGATTTTAGAATGCCTTGTACTTTGATAAATGCTTTTCACATCCCCATTTTTGATCATATAAATGCAGTCAAATATTGAATTCTATAAATCAAAAGAGTCACGTACCAAATCATCTGTATGATTATGGGAATGACAGGCATATAAATAGACAAATGGTGATTTTCAATAGATTAGACGCAAATAATCCTAAAGTACACGAATCTTCTTATTTTAAAGACAGTGATAACATGATGGTTGCATTAGGACCGTATCATTCAAAATCCATAACGGCATACCGTGGCACTCACATAAATGATGGGCTGTACTTAATCAAAATATTTTAAGAAAGTTCACTAGCCGATTTGCATATTTGTAATATGTCGCGAGACATATGGTTATTAGGAGTATTTATGCAGTCGAAACATGTAAGAGCAAGAACTTACTACAACAATATTTTATTTGGCAGAAGTCGGGAAGTCACAATATTGCTGCTGTTGATTGTATAATACAATATGTCAATGTTGCTGCTGTTGATTGACTTTGCACAGTAGGCAGCTCTACTCACATAGTATTCGTAGTGTAATACTTGGGATTTAGCTGGAATCTGTCTTTCAGGGCTCCTGCGGTCAATTTAGAGGATATATTGTGAACGACAATATATAAAAAAGAATAATAATTATTATTACGCTATGTTTTCACTCAATTTCCGTACCTTTTTACGTTCTCATATAGTGGTATAAAAAATTATCTAACCTATGAAACACCACCGTAACTTTTTTCTCACAGCTATTTGAAATGTGTCGCCACAACAATTGTTTTAACATATTAAAATAGCTTCCTGGTGAAATATGGGGTATGCTTATTGGTCATGTAGACCGTTTTATCTGGTCCTCCTTTCTTAAAATATTCTTATAACTGCAGTTTTTGGAAATCAAATTACAAGCTATGTTTTTTGGATGTTTTACTTAGGTAGTAGAATAAAAATGGTTCTCACGAAACTTATATCCGCCAATGTCCTAAATGAAGGAAGAATGCAAGAAGAAATAAAACTATTAGCAGGTAAAACTAAGAGCAAATATATTATTATTATAATTATATTTGCTGTTTACTATACTACACGATTTTGAACTAATTTTTGTCCATAAAGAGCGTTATAATTTATAATCTTGAAATCTCAAACTCCGCTTTCTAATTAATAAACCCAGAAATTTTTAGATACAGTTCTTTACTTTCAGGCTTAATCAACCTGAAAGTAAAGAACTGTAGTCACTTTCTTCTCCTCCTACCACTATGTTGAGAGTCAAGGAACTTACTTCATTTTATACGGCAAAATTAAATAAATTACCATTAAAAACAATTTTTTTGGTTCCATACGTTAAAAGGACCTTATAAGATCAGTCACGTGTCTGTCTGTTTATAAGATCACTCACATGTCTGTCTGTTTATCTGTCACATCCTTTTTTCTCAGAAATCATTTGGTACAATAACTTGAAATTTGGCATAAAAATATAATGTATTAACCCACATATATTTCAATAGCTAATACTCAAAAAGATTTACGCGGAAATTTCAGGGAGGGCAATCTAAGTATTGGAAATTTTTGTTTAATTTAGTAACGTGTGTAAGGGTTAATAAGGGCCTTGAAGCAATTTTAGGTAGTATATCTTCAGATATGTTCTAAAAATGTTAAGTTGAGTACTTTCGGATACAAGGGGGTAAATACGTTCCCCATTATTTCCGAAACTCGTCGACTCAAAATTATAAAAAAAATGGATTTTTATAAGTTTAGGACATATTGTAGGAAAAATATATAATTTTAGAAAGATATAAGTGGATTAATAAACTCCCTCACTATGCCAGATTTAAAATTTCTACATTAAACGGTTTTTGAGGAAAACTGTTGTGACGGATTGACCTAAGTGATTTTATAAGGGTTACGTTATTTTCCATTTGAGATAGGCAATCCAAAAATCATGATAATTATGTATATTAACACAGTGTATCAAACCACTAGACAATCATCAGAATAAAAAAAATCTATAATAATATTAAAGTAAGTAGAACTCGAGCTACGGCGGTTTCGTAAGCCCTTAATTTTATATAATAATTTAAACACTTAAGTGCACAAAATATTTCTCTGAGATATACACCATGTTTTCACCCCCGTGATAGATATAGGTACTGAATTACTATATTGTGCACAATTAATATTTATAAACAGTTCAATTAAAATATTGCGTAGGCTTGAATGTTTCAAAGGTCCTAATTGTGTACAGAAACCTCGTAGTGCGAGTTCTACCTGTACTTGACAGATTTTTGATCATGTGAATACGTCATCTTCACAACTAATAATGGATACTAGATATCCATTAATAAGAAGATTTTGGATAATTTCAATTTAGTGGATTAAGATAACAATACTAATTATCATATTAGTCGAGTTGATGAAGCATAAAAATCTTTAAAACTTCTTAGTCCTCAGAAACAGATCCGATTTTGGTGATATTTTTAAATTGGTGACATTTTTAATTATTTGTTTTTATATATTATTTGAAAAAGAAACATTTTAATGTGAGCAATTAAATATTTATATTCTTTCAACAATAAACATATAATTTATGAAGAAATAAAATTTTTCACGAAACATATCTTAAAGAAAGTTTTTTTAATGAAATTTTAACTTATAAAAAAAGTTATGAGTTAAAATTTGTAGATAAAATTAAATGTTTATATCATAAAAATGCGGTATTATAAAAATCGCAAAATGTGTTAATATTACATGTATATATACATGATACGTATTAAATGTGTATATATTTATCACTACTACATCGATACTTTGCTAACATTCAAGAACAGATACAATGTGATTTAGTTATTACTTGCCGAAATACACCTTACCATGTAGAAAATTCAATGTCGAATTCAAAGTGTTCGGTCAGTTGTCTATTCCTATTGTTTACATTACATTCAGTATTAGTTCCTATGTTTTTTGGATTAAACGTATATTTCGTTACGTTTTTAAAATGAAATTTTGCTAATTCCAGTATGAAAAAAATTGATGAAAAATGAATTTTGATTAAATTAAATAGTGTAATACAATAAAAAATATCGTAATGGGGAAGGTATTTACTTGTAATTTATACATTTCACGATTTCTAACAATAAATGTAATTTGTCCTTCAAATGTTTTTAAAGTATGTAGATATATTAGTATTTAATTTATTAAATGATTTTTATTTCTCATATTTATTAAGAGCAAGCACAAGATGCTGTAGATTCTACAGATTTTATATATTTGTGAGCAGACTACCTCAAGTTGTTTTGCGGAAAAATTTATAGAAGTAAGAAGAGATTGTCAACGTTAAAAACAACGGCTAAAATATTACAAAACAATCGACTGTTTAATTTTTAAATGGTAGAAAAAATATTTTTGTCTATTTCAGCTGTCGAGAAGATTTGCGATGGGAGTGAGATTATGGATAAAAAGAATAATTCTGGTATTGGACTCGATAAACGTCTACGAGTATATCAATAGCTCATCCGTTTATATCTACTGAAAGATCAAATAAATAAAACATCATATATAACAGTTTATAATTTTTTTAATGATTTTCATTAATATGAAAGTCTTTAATGATCACAAAAATAATAGAAACAGAAATTGTTAACCTCTTGTTATTTAAAATTTGATAAACACCGTGAAAAAAAAAGAATTCATTTTTTATTCAAACAATATAAATATTTAAATGTGCATATTAATATGTTTCTGATTTCAAATAATATATAAAGCTAACATTTAAGTAAAAATACCAAAATCGGACCTATTCCTAGACATGTTTCTTAAATGTACTAAAGCGCACGACTTTCACTTTATGAAACAAAGTTAAATTGTGGTTTCAATAAAACTTTTGGGAATTTAAGTCCTCTGAAACTTAACATTGGAACCCATCTGAAGTTGACATCCTGACAGTAAAATATGTCTAAACTGTCACATTATCCCAAACTTACGATCACAGTACCATTTTCTAATCACGTATTGGTCCAAGTCTGTTTTGAAATGATAATAAACAAATTGCAAAGAACTAACTTTAAATTTACTTTAAACCGACTTAACGCTTCTTGCACGGACAACTATATGTCGTGTGTTTTAAATATATAGGTACAACATTTTAATGTGGACGATTTTCATCTGCACTTCAAATATTAAAACAAAACCTTTGGTTATAAAGAAGCTAGAGAATCAATTTGTTTAAGCCATATATCAATTAAATAACAAATTATTCAACAGCCGTTGAGTAATTTCTGTGAGAAAAGTTACGGGATGTTAAATAATTAGTTATTTTCCAAAGTAATTAAATTTCAATCAAAGTACAATAAATTTAACGAAAATCAGCATAGTAATATTTGAGATTTCCACTTTATTTTATCGTAACACACTTTTTTTAAGATATGTTATTTGCCTCATACTTCTGCGAAACACTGACCTGATTTAGAAACGTTCAATTATTTATCCCAACCTAAATGTAACACATTTTAGGAATATCTGTTTTGTAATTTGTAATTTTCAAGAGTCGCACCTTGTTCTCTTTTAATGTCCAAATATTATTGGTTACTTGTATACATCATGCACCACCACTTAATAGAACTCCTTCAAACTCTTGTGCAATCCGGCCTATGTTATCAAATAATTAAAGTTTAAATTTTATAGGAAATCATAGATAAATGTAAATTATCATGCTATATAAATAGCACCGATTGTTAGTTTAGCAATGTATAACGTAGTGTAAATTAATTAACTAATTTATTAACTTAATTAACTCTTTTTAACTAAATTAATTAGCTTTACAAACTTCACTTAAATATTATAATGTTAATAACTAGTTAATTAACGAAATAATGCATTTAGTATGATACATTTGCTTCCTTTTATAATTTATTCATTTACTAGGTATTTCTAGTCTGTTTAGTGGAATTTATTGAACATTAGTTTGTACATATATACACAATAATAAACATTTAAATTATTTTATTTAAGAATATACTGTACTTACTTAAATTTCAAGTTCGATTCAGGTGTTGCAGGACCTAAATGTTAAGTGTTTCATCAGTATTATAATTGCCTTCGGCATATACCAAATATTTTCATCGCACTAAAAACGACCTCTTCACTAATTCTACTCACTCGAAAACGTGTAACAAATGTTAAAAAAAGCTACTAACGCGCATTATACAGACCTGTCATTTCGCAATAATAACTATCCCTTGAAAGATATTCGAACGTTTTAATTGGTTGTTGATATATGTGAGTGTAACCATATTGAAAAATAAATAAACCATGTGGGTTTATTTTTAAATCATAAATAAAATTTGGCTAATATTGGCATTAAGAAACAAATAATAATGCATCTAAATATATTTTAATGAATAATTATTCTGATAAGATTATTTTAAAAATCGATGACAGTGTGTTTCATAATCTTAGATTGAAATTGACCGTGAAATTAAATTGTAAAACAATTTATATTTTCACCTTTTAATTTTTAGATTTTCTTTATAAATTATGCAAATGGAATTGATAGTTAAAAAAGTCAAATTCACCATCGATAGCTAAGAAGTATATATATAGAAGTATGTATATATACTTTATACAATATTGCCTCATCTCTGATGCAGTTTAATGATTTATGATCATTTTTAAATTTCAAATAAATTATCATTGAAAAGAAAACGAAGTCGCATGATTTTTGTTGTTGTATCTGTGGGTTTCTTCTAAATGTCTTCACGACAAGAGTCGCAAGTTCCGTGACTTGATGCTTGTGGAGTATTGTATTTGGTTAGGAAACAAGTTGGAAATAGGAAGCAATAATGGCTTGGCAGTTGAAGATGTGGTCCGGTGCCAATGGTGTTTGGGGACAGATGTGATCCGGTGTCAATGGTGTTTTCTGCAGCTGGGATAGGATCTTGAGCTATTCTCTGAGGACATTTTCATGCCTGTAGAAAGTCCTGTATGGAGTCATGATCTGGGATTATTTCCTTACCAAACCGCCGGTTACATATTTTACGCTTGGCAACAGCGTTTGCGTCTGCAGGAGTGACTGTGAGAGATTGATCCAGGTCTCGAGCGTCCTTAGCAAGAACATCTGCATACTCATTTCCTTCAATGTCCACATGAGCTGGAAACCACTGGATTATATAAGGTTTATTTATTGAACGGATAAAGATATTTGTTTCTTGTATTTACTTTGCCTCGCTGTTGTCTAAGGCTTTGAGTGCTAATTTTGAGTCTGAGAAAATGACTAGTTCTCCTATTGAACAGTTGTATTGTTGTGAGAGGTAGAAAATGGGGGCTTCTTTATTTGCAGTTAGTTCACTGTTAAAGTTTGAAGCAATTTGCTGCTGGGAATTTTTAGTTTGACATTGTTGTCGGAGGGTGTATAAGAAAGATGCCTGCACCTCCTCTGTTAAAGGAATTATCTGTGAAGACTATTACGTTGTTTTATTTGGTAAATGAACGGATTATGTTATCACATTTCTGTAATAAAACTTGAGTTGGTTCTTCCTTTGAACATAGTTCTACTAAATTTACTTTAGTTTTAATATTAGCATGTGGCTTGATAGGAAACAGTGGTTCTTGAATATATATAGAGAGTGGTCAAAGAGGATCTCTTTTCTTATGTCTCTCTTATCGTGAAGTGTTAATGATATGTGAAGCATTGTTGGCTTTTTTATTGGTTGTTGTCCTCTAAGTTTGTTAGTAAATTTCACAGTGGCATGTTTTTGTCTATTTTCCAAAGAAATAAGACCGCTTTCAAGCTCAGTTTTAATGTTATTAGTAGAGGACATAGCACCGGTAATAATTTTTATTGCTCTATATTGAACTGTATCTAATTTGCTTTCAACTATTTTGGACGCATGTGCCCAAATAGGAAAACAATATTCTAGTACTGGCCTGATGACGATGCAGTAAGTATTTTTTAACGTCAGTGACCGTGAGTTTCAGTTTGAGCCACATAACTTGCGAAGCATGTTTAATTTCTTGAGGGTTTTATTTGCTGTGTTTTGTGAAACGAAATTCTGGGTCTAATATGACACCCAAGTATTTTGGATTGTTAACGCCTCCAAACATGGAGTTTTGAATTTTTAAAACCGAATAGAAAGTCCGATGATGTTTTCTGTCTGAAAAAATACAGTAGTTAGAATTGCTGGTGTTTATAGTCAGTTTGAGATCTGCAGCTCAGGTTACAATACTCTTCAAGATAAGATTAAAGTATCTTGACTTGTATTCCAAATGGCAATATCTTCTTTATAGCAGGCAATCTTGGTATTTTTACGGATATGAAAATCGATTGTATTCATGTATAGAAGAAAAAGAAGTGGGCTGAGGATGCCTTATCACCTATCGACAATACGCCTTATCTTAAAAAAATCAATACTTAGCCTGCTAAAGTTATTTCGCAAAATTGACTACGAATCAAACTTTTAGATAAATCTTCCTTCTATTGAAAAATATCAAATTATTATATAAATGGAATTGTCAAATACCTCCTCTGATTAAATTAGTTTGTGTCAAGATACGAAAATTTATAATGAAGAGAAAATTAAGTGTTTGAACGAAAATCACTTCGTTTGAATTCGGTAGATATTTGGTTGTTTTTGCTCCTTTCAACATATTTTGTATTATTCTGAATTTTCATCACTATTTCCTTAAAGTTAATTATCTAAACTTTGTTCTAGTTAATTGAAAAATACCTGTTTAGAAAACCCCAGTCATAGATCTTATTAACGTTAGTGCTCTAAAAGTGGTACCCAAAGCAAGTAATTGCCTTATTTTCATTATGTCTATCTCATTTTTATGCATCTTCGTTCCTCTATCCTCATCAGTCTGCGTGTGAACATTAATTGGAGACATTTTTTTTTCATTTTATAACGTATCAATTTGACATAACCTCATTGACCGTGTTGTATAGAATTTCTTATTTGGTAATATGTTCAATATTTTTTCATTTAATACTGCTAGAAATGTAGAAAGCAATACATTTTATTGACTTGAAAACCATCATAGGTACATAAGTTGCTTGAACATATCCAGCCTCATTATAAAAACATAAAACATTTTTTTTCTTCTTACTGAGGTTAAGGGCAGTGTATGCTGATAAACCTTTCTTATTTTTTTCACATGGAAAAATATCGATATAAATTATGATGATTTAAAAACTTTTAAGTTTCATAAGACTTTATTTATTAGCTTATACTAGTATTTTCCTATCAAGATACTGTTCTATGTTGGGTATTTAGTTCTATATATTTAAATTGGAGTAAGAAAATTTAAGCCATAAATTATATTATCAGCATAATTTCAAATTGACTAAAAAAACATTGTTTTATTAAATATAAGTGTAATAATTTAACATAAGAGAATAGAAAAATTAATACAATAACTAAATAAAAAAACATAATAATAATTTAATAATTCAAATAATAATTAAAACAATACATACATAACAAAATAATTAATTAACTAATTATTATTAACAGATTGACCCTAAAATTATGTTTGATAAATCGACAGTTTATATCGGGATGCAAAACTACTGATTACGTAGAGAAAAGGGAATAATTTGTTGGAATTATCACGCATATTAATCTCCAGAGCACATGAAATTGCAGTTGTTACAATGTCAAAACAATCGTGTCGTTTTAGATAAGCATTCTCGATCCTAGTTTAATAAATACGCTGTGTAGTACGCTGTACTCAAACGGAAAAATTGGTATCAGAATATTTATCATAGTGACGATTCCAGATTTCAACAAAATAATAGAGCAAAAATCAAACAATGGCTATGTAAAGATACATTCTCATTTCTTCCCATCACATGACACGTCTACATTAACACATTAACGGTTTACGTAGTAATCTGCTCCAAGTGAGCATCAAAATGTAATTTATTCATTAAATTGAGACGATTAACCTTGACAAAAGCTTTTTTGAAATCTTGTGTATATCAAAAGACTTGCTTGGTATATGACATGATATGATATGATAAACATTGTGAATATATAAGGAGATGGGTTAGTGTTTACTAATTCGATTCAAATTCATGCCGTTCGTTTGTACCATGAACTATTGGTAGGTTATTTCCTAATGTTTCTTTATTTCTAAACTTGTTTATCAGTGTAACGTGTGCAATTTTCCACCACGCGAGGAATACGTTGTGTAAAATATGTATCTTTAACAACATAGTAATAGAAAAAGATATAGTCTTGTACGTATTTTTATATAGGTGTGTTCTGTGTTATGTGGAAATGGTATTTTATGCGTAAGATAACTAAGTATCTAATTCCTTTCCAAACTAGTAGTAATCATATTTCTGTGATGTGTAGTATTGAGTTTGTGCCACAGAAAACATTCTGATTAATAGGTAAGTTTATTTTGATTGAGAGTCACTTGATGCGTAATTTTTAAAGTCAACGAAGATGAATATCCATAAGACTTTTTTAAAGGCGATACATATAACCTAAATATTTTATTTTACTACTGATGGGCTTTTAAGTGTCGTGAATGTAACTATTAACAACTTCCTAACTAAAGGATTTTGGGCAGTTTGAAAAGTTATTATAGATTTTTCACTTCATTCAGAATTTTTTTTTCACTCTTATTATTCAGATTAAGTTGGAAGAGAACCATTTTGGATACTTCCAATCTTTTTTGACTTAAATATCAGTAATATCAAGAGTTATTATTAATAATACCAAAAAACCTTCCAAAATTGTTCCAAGGTACAGTTAGTTATGAGAAGATTGAATTTCTTAACGTAATCTATTGACTTCAATATCTCATTAGGCTGCGGCTTTTGGCTACAGTTTTATTTGGGCATTTGCAAAAATTACATTTTAAAGATCTGCTTTTTTCATCGCAACATCGGGATGGAAATTGATTACGAATAAGAAGAAAGTGTGATAGCAAAGTAATAAATGTGCTGTTGTGAATTTTGACTACAGTCGTATAGCGCAAGACCAAGAGCTATGCTATTAGAATTTTTAAGACCATTAAATTACTAAAGTTTTACTTTGCATTAGTGGCAACGGCTATAGAATCAGGGCAACAATTAACACCGAGTAGGCAATTTTGCATAAAGTTGTCATTCATGGATGGAATGTCGTGGTCACCTATTATGATACTCTGCTTGCTTGAAACTTCTATAAAATATTTTTATGATTGGACAGTTGTTTTTCATAAATATCCCGTTAAAATTTTTATAGAATATAAATAGCACATATGGTGATGCAAAAACTTCCAGCTTATAAACAAATAAAGTTTTATTATATATATATATACGAGTATTGCATACAAAACTCTGCTTCTGGTACTGAAAACTACGAACTGTTTGATAATACCAAAAGGATGCAAAATATTTTCACTATTGAATATTATTAGATGGCGATTAAGAGTTAAGAACATTGTTCAAAGTTTAAATAGAGTTTTAAAACAATTATTGTACGTAGGAGTAAATACAATGTTGTTACATTTATCATTATGTCGAATTTTATTTTAAATCACATGAGAAATCGCTTCCAAATTATATATTTGCACAGTGTCATCTTTCCGAAGCAACCCACAACAGGAAACTCCCTTTTGTATTTTCGGCTAAATTTTTCCCTTAGAGAGCATAGCTCTCATATTAAAAATTCCAAAGAAGAAAACTTGTCGATGCTTACGTGCCAACGGTTCTTTATAAGTCATGGAAATTTTATCGTTTGTATTACGAAATCACCAAATTGACCATAATTTGTGGTGTGTGTATCTTTTTTCATAAATACAATTCTGTTATTCATGATTGTTGGATAAAATGGTAGTCATGATCATATTGATGCAATAACATAAAATGAGCCCTTTAAATGTGCGCACGCATAATTTTCAAACATATGAGCAAACGTTTTTAATAAGTCGAAGTAAACTACTTACTTCTTTCAATTGATAGAAATTTGCCAAAAAGCCTTACTTCTTTCCTTTCTTATTCATCCTCTTGATTGGCAGTAATATAATTGTCAATTTATTAGTTCTTATCTACGATTATATTCATATGTACGTTAATTAAAGAAATGTCATGTTTTAATTAATATTACGCATACGTTTATTTCGCGAAAGAATTGTTTTTGTGCTCCAAAATTCACTAAAATGTCAATGCTTCATAAACATTGAAGACAAAATATTTCCGAAGTAAATTTTCTGTTCCTGTTTCAAAAAATTACGTGGTAGAAAAGGCCAACAATTTTTTCCTTAAACGTGTATGAAATTGTACGATTAATTTATTCGTCAGGTTTTGCTTCCAAACTTCAGCGTTGTTGAATGTACATTAAAAAATCGTATACTACGAAGTGTTAGGAAATATTTATCTTAAAGTAATCTATAAAGATCATAATACTCGAAACCAAAGCTTGGTTTACATTCAAATTTTTTTGTTATTAGATATATTTACTTGTTTCAAACGTATCTACTCATTTACATCCACTATATTATGTTATACAAAATATATAAGTAAAAATCGTGCAAAGTTTTCGTATTAAAATATAAAATGAATTCTGGAAAAAGTAATAGATCAAATCAACGGATATATTTAATTCGTTCCTGATAATTATAATGGCCTATAACATAAGATAAATATTACATTCAATACCTTATTAAATTTGTTTCCTAAGGTAATGAGAATGGATGCTCGAATTATTATTTTAATTTTTATTGAAAAAAATATTTTCCTAATAAAAAGTGTTACAATATAGATTATTTACCAATGCGTGAATATCATGTTTACCAAATTAATGGCGCAGTCGCCGTTTATAATTAATGTTTATTTCAAAACTTTAGTTCTCTTTTTTCACTATCAATTCTAGTGAAAAGTGAAATATCTTTGTTTATTGCCAATCATATCGTTCTTTTACAAATAATGTGAATAATTAGGGATTATAAAACGATTACGCTAGAATGACTTTTGTTCTTTGACCTTCATTATATCATTGTGATACGTTATATGTTTAAGTGGATTTTTTTTCAACTACACCAGTAATTTTATCGCAATTATCAAATCTAATGTTAGTTTGGGAAGCGTTTCTGGTCTTATTTATATTCCTAGTCTATTTGATACAGTTGAGTAAATAAGAAGTAATTTTGTTTAATTATTAAATACTATTTATATTATGGTAGCCCATTCGATTACTATCTTTTAAATTTTGTAACTTCTTCCCACTATTCAAAATAATAAGCTGGAAAAGATAGGTTTTATAGCAGATTGTACAAATTCAAATTAAATATTGAATAAATATGGAAAAAAAATTAAATGAATAATAAATATAAAAATTTTTGAAATGAAGGTATTAAAATTTCAGCATATAATACGGTGTTTAAATACAATAATTAATTGAGATTTTAAGAAAAAAAAAGTGAATAAATTTATATAGGGCTTTTTAACACAATCTATAAAATATTTATTGCTAATAAATTTTTAACCAAAACTTAACTTGGTGCACTTGATTTAACAATTTCAAAGTTTGGAAAATAACTTTTTATAGAAAGCAGACATTTCTGGGTAATAAATAGATCAATATAATTCAAGTATATAAATCAAAATCGCGATTAAGTGAGTCTTTGGTTCACTAATGAGACGAATAAAGCTTTACAATTAATTCAAAATATTGAACCATGGCATGAGTTACGAGTCTACAACTATTTAAAGGCGATCTGTATCCATAAAAGTGATCATGTTTGAATTCAAAGATTCATATCCGCATATGCTGACAATTTCGCATCTTGTTTACATTTGATTACCAAAATAGCGTACGTTTTGATAGATAATTACAGAAAAGGAAAATTTCGCAAAGGCGAATTTATATCGTAATCCAAAGATAAATAAATATTTTGGGTAAAATTTTGATGCATAACCCAAATAATTTTGTTTCATAAATACATAAATAAAAATGCGTTGACTATAGTAATTTCTTTGAACTTGAAATATAGTGAACATATCACCATATTTCATTTTTCAAGAAATGCCAGCAATAGATAAAATAAAAAATATTTTAATTGGGAATTTAGTATTTGCGATAAGATTAAATGCAATCATATATGGAAAAATGGGACATATTTTTAATTAAGGCAAAAGTGAAATACAATATCAAAGAAATAAAAAAACAAACACACAATACAAAAACAAAACAATACAAAATTTCGTGCAATATTATTCTGTTTTTTTTCGGTTGTAAACTGATACAGATATATTTCTTTAACGCTGTTTTAGCAAGTCTTGAAGATTCTGCAAAATCTTAAAGGGAAAAACAGTTTCTTTTCTGTTTAAAAGGGACGTGACACGTTCAGAAAGTATTCAACTACTGCTAGAAGTATTTGGGAAGTCTGCAGAACCTAAAAGCTATCTATTTATAGGTCAATAATTTTAAAGCTAGTAGAATATTGCACGAGAACCATCCGCGTATTGGACCTCAGAGTACCTCTGTAAATGAAAGAAAAGTCACCGTGGATAATATATTCGAAGGTGATCGACGAATACCCATTTGTGAATTTAGTGTCAGTGTAGGAACGGGTATATGACAGATTTGTAAAATTTTACACGGTCGTTGGGTGTAAATAAAGTTTCATCTCGTTGGGTACCAAGGCTGTTAGAACCAGAACAGAGACTCAATAATATTCAACATATGCTGCTAACTTTAAAAGCTTTTAGCCTATCACGAAAACAACGGATAATAACTACTGATAGAACATGGAAATCTTACTTCAATCCCGAGTCCGAAAATCAATCCAAATATGCACATTTATTGAATTTTAGGCACGTGCAGTTCCGCTGATTGAAAAGCTAGTATTGCATTCATTCTGGTTTTGCACGGGTATATTTTTTATAAATTATCTACCATTATATTATCTATATAATTCAGCGTAAGGTACTACAATTAACGAAGAATGGTACTCATTTGAGTATATCTGGTCTGCTAGTGCAGACAGTTTCCAAAAATTGGCTTTGAATGTTCCATAAACGTCCGATGTTCAAAAAAGATAATGCAATTGCTTTCATATACTTCTTACTCATTGAATCGGGATTTTAGTAATTATCATCTGTTTCTAAACATGAAAAAAACACTACGGGGTGTATGCTTTGAGAGCTTAAATAACGTGAAACTTGCTATAAATAGGTGGATCGCAGAAACTCCAAAAAAATATTTTGAGCATGTTTAAAAAATATAATTTACGCGTTGGTAAACATAAATTCCATTAAATGGAGATCATAGTAAAATATATCTTTTAATTTTCACGAAAATTAACAAAACAAAACTTTCAGAGCCGGGTTGCTGGAAAGATCTGGAAAGATCCATCGCACAAAGCATGTTGTATTTCACAAATGAAATTTCATGAAAATATGATTATTTAATTCTCTTTCTGCGTCTTCTCTTCTTGAGTCAGTTCTTCACCGCTGAGGCTCGTGGCTGCTTTTAGATAAAACATTTCCTTTTATGGCGTACTGCTATAAGATCCTATTAATAACATCATGTTGAAACGAATCTGGTCCGTCTAGAGGTAAGGGCAGCGCCTCTATTTTCTCGCCCGTCAGCATGCCTGTGAAAAAGAGCTTGTTAATGCTTTTGGCAGGTTTCCGCGTAATGTGTTTTAAATATTCAAGAACTCTTCAGAGATAGATAATGGGTAACATTGTTTCGATTCCCAGCTCAGATATGTAAAGAATCCTCATAGTGAAAGTTTCACTCATATTTGAAAAATTTGTTGCAAATAATTGGAACATATCCCTATGTGTATTTCATACAAAATAAATGTATTAATTTCTTGAATCTTGATGAAGAATCACGTTTTTATTTCAATTTGCTATAATCGTAAAATACGCGCAATATCCTTTTTTTACATAAAAGTTAAATATTTTGAAAATATCATAATATATTTTATTAGGATAAATATTACTGTTATAGGTAAATGTGATGGGAGACTACAAGAGGGAAGGGCTTTATAAGAAGAGAAATCGTTGAAAATTTCATCTACTTGGGTTCCAGCGTCTACTAGAAGAGTGAACGCAGTTATGGTGAAAAACGCTATGGCTCACTTAGGTATACAAGGGTATACCCCTTGTATGAACATCTCTAGATATGCCAAGTAGGCTTTTGTAAGAAGGCTGACCTTATCCACCATTCTGTACGAAGGACTTCGAAACGTCCTGCTGGAGGTATGTCAATATTTCATAGACCAAACACGGAACCAACATTTCGAGTCTGAAAGAGCTGGGAATTAAAATATGGTTGCCCACCATCGGTCCCTAGAGAGTCCAATAATATTTTGAATACATTGTGCAAAATCCTGTCGACAGCATTAAGATAATTATCATCGGAATGGTTGAACAAACAAAACAGGGGTGATTCCCTTGCCTCTGGATGGATTAGATTCGATTCGATATATCTCCGGGAATATGACATTGTGGTGAAATGCTATAAAACTAAAAGATTTATTTAAAGGGAGCCACGATCCTCAGCAGCGAGGAACCGACTCAAGAAACGAAGATGCAGAAAGAAGCGAAACAGAATTAAAAATAATAACCATTTCATGAAATTTCATTGGTTAAATACAACATGCTTCACACCAAATAATTCTAGGAACTGTATGTAAAGAAGATCTTTTTAATCTTTGTCAACTTTCAACAGTTAATTAAAAATTACTATGTGAATTAGATTGAAACGGGTATAATACCAGGATTAAATTACTGGATCAAATATTGAGGAAATATCAATATTTTGATAACATAATTCAAAACAATTTTTATCACATGAAGATACTGCAATACGGCGAAAAGCCTCAGATTATTTTCCTCTCTTTTTCTAAGAATTTGAAATAAACAAAAATATTTATGAACACCCGACGTGTGTTCAAGTAGTGCACGTGAAATGCAATAAATGTTTCGCTCCTTTCAGTCGCATTTCAGACTATGCTCCTTCTCAAATCTTTACAAAACGATCGTTTCGAAAGCAGTGTTCCATTTGGTTTTTTTTGTTTATTGCTGGCATTTCTCAAAACATGAAATATGGATGAACATAAAATAACTTATTATATTTGATCCATCCTTATTTATATGCGTATGAACACAAATTATTTGGTTTATGTATATAATTGATTGGTTATGTAATATACTTAATTTTTTCGGATTAAAATTGGGATTCGCCCTTGCAAAACACTTTATTTATCTACAACTATCTATCAAGGCGTGTGCTATCTTATTAATCATATATAAGCAAGATGAAAAAAAAACAGGATAAAAAAACGAATGTTAATCTTTGGCCTTAAAAATGATCACTTTTGTGCACTTAGATCGCCTTTATAAAAAATCTTTTAAAAAACCGACTTCAAAAAAGCAGGTACTAAAAAGTCAAAAATTATTAATTCAAAATAGGCACCTACTTATTCGCAATAAATAAATAAGAGACTTATTTTTGAAGTCAGTGCCAGCACTGTCGATTAACTTAAACAAATTTATAATTTAGTTTAATTTAAAACCGTCACTTTTAATGTACTCACAATACGAAATAGATTCATAAATGGTGTATTCATAATATAACATTTTACATTTGTTTTAGTTCATCGACCGTGCTGGTATTGACTTCAAAAATAATTAACTTAGTGATTCATTGCGAAAAATACGTGTCCGTTTTGAATTAAACGTTTTTTACTTTTTAGTACTTGCTTTTTTGAAATCGGTTTTTAAAAAGATATTTTTTGTCAGAATTTTTAGTGTCGTCGCCTTGGTGTGTTGGGTTGATCAAAAGGCATACGGCCTTTGACTGCGCAGTTGCCTCATGGGAACTCGGATTCGATTCCCGGCCGATCCTTAAGCGGATCTGGATTGGCGTTTTGGTTGGCGGAAAGAGATTACTCTCTTAGCAATACATCTTCCGTATTCATCAATTATATACATTAAAATACATAAACAATTCAATAAATAAAATTCCTGTAATAAATGAAGTAATTTCCATTTGGAGAAGAGCACCCTTAACACATAACGTATTATGATAATAAAGGTCAAAGGACAACATTCATTTTAGCATAATTTTTTATACCCCATTATTATTTGTGGTGGAAAATATGATTTGAATAGCAATAAATGAAAATATTTCGCCTTTTACCAACCTTAAGGTTAAAAAAGATAACTAACGTTTTAAAATAAATATTAATAATAAACAGTGACTACGCTATTAATTTGCTAATCATGAAATGCACGCATTAGGAATTGATTAGGACAATAATTCATTCAGTATAAATTTAAAAGCTATCCTTAGCGCAGGAAACAGATTCAGTAATGAATTTATATTACCATTTCTCTTATATTATAGTCCATTACAATTAACAGTTATAAACTAAGTCTCTCGGTTGATTTAACGTATTACTTTTCCGGTAGTAATTTTCTATTCCAATATAGAAAACTCTGCACGATTTTATTTATATATTTGGTAATATATGATTTAGAAGCTGATGTAAATAAGTAAATACATCTCAATAAGTAATTGTATCTAATAATCAAAAAAACCCTGAATGTAAGCCGTGTTTTGTTTCGAGTGTCAAGATTATTTTAGGTATAATATTTTATAAGCCTTCGTGGCATACAATTTTTTCCTATACGGTTTATCGATGATAAAGTTTGAAATTAAAATTTTATGAATAAATTAATCGTCCAATTTCATGTTTTTTACAACAAAATAATTGTTGGCCTTTTCTTCCATGTAATTTCTTTAAAAGAAAACAGTATTTTTTATAAATCTTATTTCTTTCAAATTTCCAAGGCCCTGAGATTTTTGTGAATATTGGAGCACAATAATAAATAATTCACAAATAAAATGTGAATAATATTAAATATAACATAAAATTTCTTTAATTAAATCGCACATATGAATTAATCATTTGAAAAATGTATTGCTGCCAAATAAGAGAATAAATAAGACGGGAAGGTAGTAAGGTAATCATAATTTCTTTGCAAACAGAAATCAATTCGAAGAAGGAAGATATTTCCTTGGGTAGTTTGAAATCTTTTGCTAGTAAATTTGAAAATTGTTTTGACCACATTTGAAGAACCCTTTGTTTTTGTTTGCATTAATATGCACATAAATATCAATTTATTCAATAGCCATTAGCAGCAGAATGGTATTTATGTAAAATGATTCCCAATAGCTTATGGTGAATTTGGTAACTCTGTAATACACGTTGTAAAATTTTCGTAACGTATAAACGTCCCTCGGCCCGAGAATCGACAAGTTTCCTTGTTTGGAATTCGTAATACAAGAACTTTGTTATTGAAAGGAAAAACTTCACCTTAAAAACAAAGGGAGCATCTTGGCGAAGAAAATCTAGATTGGTTGCATCGAAAAAGATGACACCTTGCGAGTATGTTATTTGGAAGCGTTTTACTTGTAGGCATTTCTTATGTGATTTAAGAAGATATTTGAAATAACTAAAAATTATTGTATCCGATACACCAACCATCTCTGAATGCCGTTTTTTCTTTAGTCTGACATCTTCCAATACTAATTTTTCAACTTTTTCAATAATTTCCGGAGTAGTCCTTTCGATCGGTCGACCGGTGCGTGGGTCGTCTTGAAGCGAGTCTCTTCCTTGTTTAAAGAGAATATGCCACTTGTAAGGGGGCAAGAGTCCCCCTAAATGGATTCCATCTCTTTCAGTATGGTTTGAACCGACTTCCCTTGCTTGGTAAGGAACTTTATAACGGCGCGGTACTCGATTTTTTCCATAGTTCAGACTTTCTTCCAGATTGATTTGTTTGTTCGACGATAGTTCAAAGACTAATGATCCGATTATGATAAAACTTACTTAACTTGAATTAAATGTAATGTAAAAGTAAATGAGTTACTTAACTTGCTATCATTCCATCAATCACCTTTACTAATGGCCTACCTTTCCATTCCGCGAACTTAAAAACGGCCCCTCGCATATCCAATATATGTTACAAAATATTACTGAAATTCTATGGATTAAATTTTTTCAAACATTTCAATTAATTATATGCATTGAACCCTTATAATGATAGAAACATATTGTTTAAATATTACAATTATCTTTCACAGGTCTCATGATCAGGTGAAAAGTTAACTTTAAAGCACCATTTGAAAGAATTCATCTGAATAATAAAAATATCAATATGTCAATACAAATGGTGAAAACCTATGTACAGTTTCCGCCTTTCACCGATAGAAAGATTAAAAGAAGCTTGAAATAAATACTGGTAGTTAAAGCATATCTTCAAACCCCTGGCGCCGAGAGACATGGTATTACAGATTATTGTTTCTTTTATATGGATATCAGATTTTGGCTTTAACATAAAAATCAGTATCTAAAATAAAAGGTTTTTTTACGAGTAACCTAAGTCAACAACTTAAGTCGCAAGGCCACTCAGTAATATAAATATCATGGAAGGAAAAAATCTCATCGATATTGTAATGTTAGCCCATAATCTAAAATGGCATAGGGCATAGTGTGTGCCAAAAGGATAGTTTATGGAGTACAATCGTAAAATAGTAAGAACTATGTGGTCAAGAATGGTAGCTAAGAGGAATCAATGGCGAAAAATGGAGGATTCTTTCATCCCTAAACAAGTGTGTGAAATAAAATGACACAACTATATTAATAAGTATACAAATATTTATGAAATTAAGTGTTTTCATTTGGCACGACCTTCTATATTGCATTGATCAATGTAGGCACACGAAAAGTAGTTGAGATTGAGAAATATAAGGGTGCTTTTCAAGAAAGTGACCTACTTTGAGTGATCTCCGCTTAATCGGAGGGGCTTGTGCAAAATGTGTAAACTTGTATTTTTTGAACAAAGATCTATTTTAAGACAATATGATCCTTTTTTTTACAGTTCTTGCGATTTTTTAGTATAAATTTATGCAAAAAGTGCTAAGCGTAAATATAATAAATATAATGGATAAACTTTCACAGAAATCTGTTCAATGGATTAGGACAAAGCTATATAAACTGCTCACTTTCACAAGAGTTTTTGTTTATCAATTCAATGTGTATGTTTTTAAAAAGTTTATATTTAAAATATATTGAATATATTTGGCGTTAATTTTGTAGAAATTCATTATTCGCAATTAAATGAAACTACGTGATGTAGTATTATTTCTACTTTCTTTAATTTCTTTACCACGACCTAGGTTTCGTTGTATTAGAACATCTTCAGGTGGGATATTATCTTTGCTAATATCCCACCTGAAGATGTTGTAATACAACGAAACCTTGGTCGTGGTAAAGAAATTAAAGAAAGTAGAAATAATACTACATCACGTAGTTTCATTTAATTGCATCTAAAATATAAATAAATATAAAACAATACTAACAGTTTGACTGTCTATGAAATCTCCAGAAATCTAAAGTCTACAAACTTGAAATTTGACACGCATGAAAGATACATACTGGGCTTCTAGGCTAATAAATTATTTTAAACCTATGGAGGTGTGAAAATTTTACGGAAATTACGAAATAATTAAAAAAATAATATATTTAGACTCTCAAATAGAAATAAAGAATTGCCAATTTCAGAGTTTTGGAAAGTCACTAAGCGTAAACAATTATTATATAAAAAAGAGTTAGGGTTAAAGGTTGCCCAAGCAAAGTCGGGGCGGACAGCTATCCTCTTGCATATTTTATCAGCAATGCCGAAATATTCTTGGTAAATTAGAAAGAAAAATATCTTCGTTCTAAACAAATAAATGGGTTATTTTCAGTGATATATATATATATATATATATATATATATATGTGTGTGTGTGTGTGTGTATATATATATATATATATGTGTGTGTGTGTGTGTGTGCGCGTGCGTGAGTGTACGTGCGTGTATATATATACAAATACATAGCTATATTTTACACATCGACGTAATATTTTTATAAATATTTTTTTACAATTTTCTTGAACCGTTTATTTTTTGTCATAGCATGAACCGAGGCATATTTTTTTTTTTTGCAGAAACTCTACAAGTAGATTTTTTAAGCTAAAAAAATTGTTTTCTCTCTAAGCAATCTTCGTACCCAATATTTTTTTAATTGGTTGATTTTATTTTTCCGAATTATTTAGTAATCTAAGTAAATTTTATTTTTGTATAAAAAACTATCTACTTGTATATCAATAACGTGGTGGTCACTCGTACTCGACTTTATATTGAGAAAGCAATCGCATAAAACGAAAGGATCCTTTGACGATTAATGGATAAAGGAACATTTTTTGCAAATAGATGAAGTTTCTAGAGCTGGGTAACAGGCTCCCGTTTGTCAGCTCTTCGGCTCGTAGTTTACGTAAACTGTGTTATATTTGTGTGCTTGTTGATGGGAAATTGACTCTGCGCTAACCATCTTGGACTAAATCTTTAGATACATTTTGTCATCTTCCGACGAAATATTAGTGACGAAATATTAGTAGCTTAAATTATGTGACGATTTCGAAGTTAATATGTGATCTGTATATTTATTTTATATAAATATATGTCTCAAGTTGCCATTAGGAATTTATATTTTAAACATATTTAATTGGTAACATTTAAATTCTTATTATATTGTTTTTAAATTCATTCATTTTTAACCCTTCCATTAAATTCCTAATCTTTACTTCTAACCCTTCCATTTAAATTTCTATCTTATTATTTGATTTCTGTTATTTTTATTATGTATTTTATATATTATTAATTATATGTTATAATTAATAATATGTAAAATATATAATAAAAATATGTAAAATATATAATAAGAATATGTAAAATATATAATGACAATATAACATGCATATACCGATTAAAAATTACTAAAGTAATTCAACTATTACACAGTTAACTGCTGCTTCCAGAAAATATGTTTCTATTAAAATAATGATTCATGTTTTTTTTGTGAAATTACAATTATAAAAAACTTATTTTCTTTAGTATTAGTGAAATATAATAAGATACAGAAAAATACTTTGAAAGTGTGTACATTACGAACGAAACACACGGAATTGGATTGCGAAACATTATTTAGCTTATGTTTAGTATACATTTCATTTCAAAAAAATTTAATGCAAGGTCTTCATCAAAATTTTTTGTTTATGTATATCCATTAAATTTTCATCCATATTTGTGAACAACCTTATTTTGAAACAAGATTTAAGAAATGGGATTTTCAGTGAAAGGCATGTAAAATAATTATATAATAATTGATATTATTATGATAAACACCTAGCTATCTTCTACCATGTACCTATCCGTCCATTTAGATATTTTTACCTTTACACTATCATCAATCAAAATAGGAAATTGCTCCCTTATATATTAAGCCATCATATTATAATGACACTTTCATGTACCATTGAAGAGATGAAAATATATTCATGTTCTTATGTCCAGAAAATCTACTTATTAATTTTCTCTCCCTTTTAACGTTTTTTTTTGTTTGATTAAATAATAATTCACAAAACACTCATTTAATTTGTACATACATTTTTAGCATGCTTTATTTAAAAAAATGGAAAATGAAATAAATTTCTCGTCAAAATGTCACGCAATGCAATACCCATCGCCAATAATGCGCAAAACCCATTTTTTTGCATCATAATATTCTACTGCATCAAAACCCAGTTTTGAATTTTTCGAAGAACAATATTGAGTTGATAATTTGGTTATCTTTTATAATAGGCTACCATATCTAGGATATTATTGTCACACACGCAGACTTGTACATCAGTGTCAGTATATGCAGTAGTTTATTGAATAACGATTGCCATTGTCAAAAAATATTAAAGATGATACTTGGATCCAATTTTGTATGAGCGATATTTGTGGCATTGAAAATTAAAATTCCTAAATATCGAGTGAACATTTCATGTTAAATTATGGTTAAAAATGTGAAAATATACTCTTATCGTGTAGAAATAAAAATGTGTACATGAAACTCCTAGATGACGCTATACAAATTTTGCAACCTATATGTGTAGGTCCTGTAGTCGTGTGCATTTTTGTTTCACATGTCTCAAAAAAAATAGCGAAAATTTAATCAAAACTCATACCTTTATACAGAATATTATAAAATATATCACCTTTATCCTATTCAGTAGGGCATTATTAGCAACCATATATATTCACTATTGGTTAGTGGTTGCCGAAGAGCGAATATTAAAATAATTAAAAAATTATTTTTGTAGGTCACTATTTTCTAAATTCAATGCAATACTGAAGTACCTTATGTGAATTCACCCACCACTATTCGGCTTAAAACAATCAATCGGTATAAAACTATCATTCGGTAAAACAACCAATCGGTATAAAACTATCGTTCCGTATAGAATCCCCATTTACCATAAATCATATGTCATTCGGATGCATAGTAGTTAATTGGTAATAATAAATTTCAATATTTGTACAACAACCCAATACTGCACATAGCCCATCCATTTTTTGAATAAGGGCTGCTGAAGTAACATCGGTATTTAAACAGAAATAAAAATATTCCCTTAACATAATTACCATAACCTTTATTCCCTGTTGTATCATCATTAACCAAAAAACTGTAATCAAGGGACTGTGACAAAAAATTTCAATTTAAATTCTTTTCTTCTACTGTATGGTATTAACAGCGTGAACAATATTTTCAACGACTGCTGTAAAATTCTGTATTATCCTCTTCATCAAATATCGTGACGAATGTTCTTTATGTCAGGCACCTTAGTTCTTAGAGCGTAGAAATTATTTACCTCTATGGCCATCCCTTAAGAGTGTTCCGTTACTGTGTGGGTTATATAGTACCTATATTGGGGTAATCTGGTAAAATTATTTCATGGCATATTTATCAAGAACGTTAAGATTAGCGTGAAATAGTCATATTTTTTTAATAATTATTTTTTAAACATTATTTGGTACACATTCTTTAAGTGTTAAATTGACATGTAAAAGGCATTTCTATTTTTAGAAATAGACAACAAAATGCGCCCTACAAGTATATGCTATCAGTATATCAAATATATGCATACATATTGCATATATATATATATATATATACATATATATATATATATATATATGTATGTATGTATATATATATATATATATATATATATATATATATATATATAATGCGATAGCGCGTAACTAAAAATTGTAATACCGCGTCAGCGCGAAAATAGCGAATAATGAAATAAATCATTCAAAGTTTCGTTAAGAAAATTTTTGAAATTAAATTTTTAGACATATTGAATATTGTACAGAGTCTGATGAAAAGTTAGAGCTTACTATGAATTTTTCTAAAATATTTGTAAACATTTAAATTTTTATCATTAACAGACATAAATTGTATATTTCATTTGCACGCGTATTGCCATCTATTCTCCTATTATATATATATCTATCCTATTGATTTTAATTATTTTAAATTTAATTTATGAATGGTAGATATTATAGTTAAATCAACTCATGTACAGCGAATTTATCTTCATAAATTCATAGGTAAAGTTCATTTTTAGTGCAAGTGTATACATCATTAAAATTGTAAAAAAATCATGTAAAATACATCAATACTGCACGGTATGGCTGGCACAATGAGTATTTTTAATGACAGTATAAAAAGTTATTTTTTATAAAAGAACATAACATAATATTAGTCAATATAATATATTCTTACTAAGCGCGCAATTTTGACACAAAATACTTCTCATTTAAGCTACGACGCAAGTTACCAATATACGAAAAATAAATTTTCTCGGGTCTGATTGCAGTACCAACTGCTGGGTCTGACCAATATGCTAGAAATTGTCAAAACGTTTCTTAAACACGATCGGAGCGCCACCTACAGGATACAATTGTAAACTTTAAGCCAACCAAAAATCAACTAAAATTTATAAATTAAATAATTAATTAAAAAAACTATCGGATCGAATTGTGAGTCTACACCATTCTCGAACTAATTCAATCTCACACAAAAAAATTCATAAAAATCTGTCCAAGCGTTTAGGAGGAGTTCAAGGACTAACACACGGACACAAGAAATACATATTATATATATATATATATATATATATATATATATATATATATATATATATATATATATTAATACAATTATTTATTTAAAATTTCTAACATGCTCATACTTATTTTACCTTTAAGTTCATAAGCGGTTTACGTCTCTTTTTACGTTTATGTTCGTAATAATTTTAAATTCAGGTGACTTGAAAAATGAGTAACCTATTTAATTTATTTTTATGTATACTTAGGCCTAAATTTATGTCAATTAAATGATTGTTTTAAATTTGTTTAGTCTATATCGTAGCTCGAATTGTCTTCGTTATTAGTCCTCTTGTCCGTTATTAATCCTTTTGTTCTTTATGTACGCAAATGAAATAATTTTCGAAATTATTGAAGAAAATTTAATAAAAGTCTGTAACTTTAGATCTTCACGTTAGCATATTAGCTTCATCAGGCTTGATGTCAGATAAACCTCATACGATATAAGTAATATTTATTAGCTACAGTACATTTAAAAATAGTTTTAATGTTGAACAAAAAACTTACACATCGTGGAATCTACATCCCAGGTTTTACCAATTTTATAATTAAAGCTTAATATTTTCCTAACATTCTCCATAACTATTAAATTCAATCGATAAATTACTCTAAAGTACGCCAAACAAACAGTAGCCTCAGAAATTACAGAAATAAGTTCATTTCAATTTACACTGCTGCATCCTTTAGTTTACTGAGAATAAAAAAGAACGTGAAGTATTTTGTTATGTCAAGAAAGGGCTAGTAATTAACTTTGGTGTATAAATAGTTAGGTCATAGAGTATATTTACTTCACATACTTTTAATACTGTTTAATACTTTTAATATTGTATACATCATCTGAATGTATAACATCATTGTGGTGCAAAATATCAATAGAGATTTATAAAAACAGAAGTAGAACTTTTAGTTCACTTCCTAATTGGCGAGCCTAAAATCATTTACCGGCATGGAGAAAAATGAAAGTATGTGGTCTGCATATATTCATCCATTAGGCGAAGCGTCTCTTCATTAAATTTTAGCTATTGCAACCAAATATGAAGATATTGAAAAATTTTGGGAACCATCTTTTAGAAGAAGGTAAATTTGACGTCTAAAAAGTCATTAACGTTGACCTTATTAGATGCAAGATTAATAAAGTATTAATACCAAAGCAGAAACGGACTAAAATACGTCACATTTAGTGAAATGATTCCCGCCATTTTAGTAAAAATCTATGGATTAATTTCATAAAAATGTAATAAGGATATATTCATAAATATACGAATTACAGTTGTATATAGTATTTATTAAGTCGGCTTTTATAAATCGTTCAAAGTGGTTACAACATTAAAAAAAATCACTACCCAAAGTTACCTTTATAAACTCACTATGTAAAAATACAATGTATAACTTATTTTCCCTGTCCTATTTATAGAGATGAGAAATATCTTGATTAAAACTGTTACATGAATAATAAAATAACTATTAACGAAAATCATCTGAATTAAGACACGCTACTTCTCAAAGGGGCGTAAGGTTATTTTCAAAACACTCCTTGACAAGCTTTAAATAATTAAAACTACATGAGAATAAATTGATACTTTGCGCTGAGGAGTTATTTCGCTAAATTAATATTTAATCAAATTCTTAAACAAATCTTCCTTAACGGAAACCCTATAGAATAATATCAAATTGTTATGTTAATATGATCTCTTAGAAATTTCCTTTGGTTCGGTTATTTGATACGCGTGGGCGACGGGATGGACAAGACGGCGAAGCAGAAAAGTTATAATGAAAAATAGAAAGGTATTGGAGCGAAAGTTATTACTTCGTATTAGGAAAGAATATTTATAGTATATTTATTTGTTTTGCGTGCGTTTTAAAATATGTTTATTTACATTTCGTGACTCAACTTTATTATTGGTTTATTTGATTATATTTAAAATTTGATCTTTTTTTGTATTCACGATAAACATTATTTAAATTAAGATTTCCATACAAAATAATATATATATATATATATATATATATATATATAAATATATATTTATACATATACACGTATATATGTACTCAGATTGTATGAGTGATGAGATTTCTTTACAAGTGGTTCTGATATTTAAAAGATTAAAAATCATTTTACCCAGTTCAAATCACAGGTTTGGAATTCACTATTGGAGTAATATCTGCTGGCATATTAATATCTAGATTCCAATTTTATAGAGTACAAGTTGGTGAATCGCGTGGGCAAACTGTCAATAACGTAGTAGAGTTAATGGAGTATTGTTTATTTAAGGCATCCTGGTACTAGGGCTATTCAGATGGATCGAATATTTATACCGGAATGAAATGTCCAGATTGATTCTTAAATTGACTGTTTTGTATTGATGAGTTTTAGAGAACAAACATGTACACGTGCTGAAATATATCCTTCATCGCGATTTTTTAATAAAACTTGTAAAATTAATCTCAAATCATTGTTATTCAATACGATGTAGATTTGAACGAGATAATTTTATAACTAATCAAATAAATTTTAAGATTTTATGATATGATACTAAATTTAGAGAAGTGGTTGAATAATATGAATGAATAAGATACGATGGGATATTAGGGCTTTAATTTCAATTATGGCTCAAGAAAATATTGTTTTGCCGAACACGTCTTTTACGTGATAATGTGCTAAATCGCTATATTTGTCATATATTATTATAATCAGTTGCTGAGGATTTTTTATTCATAAATTTTGGAAATTTATATATTAATTATGCATATATTATTGAAGATACTTATGACAGAATGATGTAGGAGGACAAAAGTAAGAGAACATATAAATTTTATATTTGAATTTTTGCCTGCTGGTTTATTTGTTTGTCTATTTATGTTTATATTTTACCACAAATCACTAAATATATAATTAATATAATTGAATTATTACAACAATAAAAACATGTGCCTAACTAATCAGCGTATAGTAACTATACAGATGTATAGCGTAGATACCCTATAAACATGTACATCAATATATGGCATAACGTGTATTTTAAATGGCGCAATGAAATTTTCCACCACTAGCGAAATGCGCTTGATCCGAGGTGAAGTGTCGATTGATGTGGGAGGTATACGTAATTCAGTAAGCAACCCGAATGCAGACATAGACGTAAGTGCACATGACATGTAAAATTTTAATTTTGTACGAGTTGTTTCCTTAAACAAAAGTTTGATTTTCTTTTGCTTGTTTATTTGTCTACGCATCACGCTAGAACAGCATACATAAAAGGATTTTGATGAAGTTTCCTGGTGAATTTTGTTAGATAACTTATGGACTACGATTTATTGTAATCAAGTAATCAAAAATAAGATATAAAAAAGTTAACTTTTGTAATCAGTATAACAGAATGTGTTAATTTTATTAATATTTCTGGTAAACTATAAAAAGTACCTGTTTGTTTTAATTTTTTTTTATTTCGTAGAGCTGTTTATATCCCAATAATTTAATAAAATAAGAATGAATATTAATGTACCAAAATTTTTTAGAAAAGGTTTAAAACTTTATTTTCAATTTATTATGTATTTTTTTTTGCAAATTTATTTTTTTACGTAACTCAATTTGTGATTGTCAAGTAGGGTCGTCGTCATGGTGTATTGTGTAGATCACAAGCTTTTGACGGGTTTGATTCCCAGCCACTCATCGAGTAAGAGGACTGTTGTGCATGAAGTCCGCCGTATTTATCCAATTTACACATTTATGAAAATAAATTATAAATCCATAAACAAAGGTTTGTTTGATTCTGAGTGAGTACCGTTGAATGAAAAGTCAAACCGCGAATTTGTTTAGTTTAGTTAAATGTTTATAAAATAGACCTAATAATAGAACAAGTTAATGGTAGTTTTATGAAACGTAAGCTAGGTTGATCAATTTACACAACTTTGAGGTGATAAATGAATCCTTGAAGAAATACACTACTATTTTTTTAAATTTTTAAATTCAGTAATATTCAAACATAACCAAGGGCAGATTCAGTCTTCGAGTCACGGGAGGGGGGGGGGGGTTTCATAGTCCACGTCCAGTCATCCAAATTTAAATTAATAAGTTATAATATTTTTATCGTTTTACGTCAAAATTATTTAATCAAATAACAAAATAATTTTTTCTCTTTTGCTTCTCGCGAAATGAGTTACGATTTCCTCTACTTGAATGGGTATGTTTTGTGTACATGGAGAAGTGTCGGTTCAGTTAGGCGGTCTTCTGCCATTGACGCTCTAATTCAAGTTTTGAGTCCCTTGAAAATAGAATAGTTTCTCTCTGCCATCGCTAAACTAACTGGTAGTTTAGCAAGTATACATAAAAAAAGTTTATGTTGGGATACGTTTCAGCATTACAATTTTCTATTACATTAGAAATTTACGGCAGCATGTTCTTATTCCACTTCCATTTTACTACCCACAGTTGATATTAGTTAATATTTACTGAAACTAGAGCGTTGTGCATAAGCAGTTGATTATCGTTTACGAGTTATTTAACAGTTTTAGTGTCTTCATTAATGTAATTAAAATCGACTTTTGGTATAAAAACCCTATTTGAAATACCGCCTAGTTGAAATAAATTATTATTATTTATTACAGAATCTAAAAAAAGAATGTATACGGCCCTATGGAATACTCTTCACTTGATTAAGCAGGTTGGTTATTGGCTCTCAGTGTTTATCTTGACACTATTCTGAGGTATTAATTTCTACGTCTAGTCGCTCAGTTACTTCTTTATACTCTTCAAAAAGCTGCCGGAAAACTATGTGCGCCTGTTCCCTTTTTTGTTGTAGGACATTCATTGTGTCATATAAGGTTTCAGTACCCCTTTTCAAATCAATTGAGATTGTTTGCAATATTCTGCTATAGGATACAATTGTACCTGAAAAATATGAAATTTACGTTTAAATGTGTTTGTCCGAGTTTTTATGCGATATAAACTGTAATTTAAATTGCCTTTGTGGAAATGCATAAAACAAGAGTTATTTATAAAATAAATTAACCAAGAATAACAAGCGAAATACTTAGAAGAGAAAGAGAAAGAATACATAAAGAATCACTCAAGCAGATGGATTATACAATGAAGTCCGAACTGCAAAATGTTTGCAAAAAGCAATGCACGTCATTGTCTTGTTGTCTTGAAAAATAGAAATATTTTCCAGAGCACTACAAATTGCACCAAGTTATCTCCTGGAAGTTGTATATACTTTTCATGCCTCTTAATTTAACGCATCTTACAAATACCTTGCATTCTAACTCCATGTTTTTTTTTATTTGATGCCCTTTAGCGGATGCAATGGCAAACTCTACCACTTTTCTCATCGCCTGGAAGTATTGCGGTAAGAAATTATTTTAAATGACGTACCTAATCAGTTGTTAAAAACGTGATTACTACACGGGCAACGTTTGGCATGTACAGCTTTTTTGACAACTCTTGTACTACATTCTTTGCATCTGAAGCCACAACCAAACAGCTATCGGTTCCAATATCCACACACCATATTAAATCTATGTTAACGATTTTAACTACTGCTACACCTGTCAACTAACGCTCTATATCGCCTGTATTGTTATCCACTAAATCACATCTAAGTGTGTCACGAGTATCACAGAAAGTCACAAAATCTTTCTTTATAAAACCATTGTGAAGATATTTCAATGATAGTCTCAGCTGTAAGGGATGTGATATATCTATTGTTTCATCAAATAAAATTATTAAGAATTTAAGCTAAATTCTTCACATTCCGTAAAATACTTTCCTGAATTATTTTCTTGCAAACATGAATCAACTCATTTTGCACAGTTTTACTGATGTATGTAGCGTTAGACTTAGAAGTCTCTAAATGTTGCTGCAATGTTTTGTCACCAGGTTCTATACAACATATTAAAATCGCTTTAAAATTTCTTTCATCAGCTACCACGCTATCGTTTCTGGCTCCTTTACCCAAAAATTTGCCATCATCATGATGGCCACCTAGCGATATATTTTGATGAACACCAAAAATTACCGTACTTACAATTGGTCGCAAGCGTTTCCTGTTTTCATTCCCTATGACATGATATAATGAATCTTTGACTACTATTTGCTTAATAATATTAGTTTCAGATTTATGAAATGTTAATAAAAATGTATTTTCTCGCTTCGACAGCTATTTCGTGATATTGGTTTTACTGATGTATTAGCAGTATACCACTTTCACCAAATATATCATTAAAGACTTTTAATGGTTTTTTGACCAGTCGTTTTAGAAGGTTTTTGAATGTATACCACCTCCAGTTGCTGCAAACAAAACGTAATATTTGTATTTGCAGTAAAGGCCCCGGTCTTTATGCAACAAACGGAACGAGTGAACTTGACTCGAGTGTGTTGTTTATGGTTTTGTTTGTTTTCCTTTTTTTTTTGACAACAAAGTGCGGGATCAACTGTACTCAGTATAGTTAAATTTTTCGGATGTTTTTCAATCCCAAGCCTTGGTTTCTTGGGTATTACGTTTTGACCCATCACCACCATTACTTTTTGCCCTAGAGTCACCCTATAAACAAAACACATGATAAAAAATATACTTGCAGGAAACAGCTAATATTTAAATAAATGGATACATCAGTTTACTAAACTGGGTTTAGTACCTACTATATATCATCAAACAAAATCGTCGTATAACATCAAATGGTTGAATAAATAATAACGTTTTTTTTTACAATCAGACTCTTAAATGAAGTCTATCTTCTAAAATAACACTTTTAGCCTTCATTGTAATTGTAAAGTTAAAAAAAGTAAAGCAAAAAGTAATAGAGTGCTAAAGAACTCCCCCATCCCAAAGCATATACATACTTGCTTATAACTTTTATGTAAGCAGATAATAACATTAACAACAACAAGATTTTGACACTGTTTTGTTAATTATGATTATATAATACTTTCCTGCAAGTACCATTTCCATTTCCTGCAAGTCATTTCCTGCAACCAAGTTGTAAGAACTCTGGTTCTGTCTGTTGAAATGTTGAAGCCCCATTAAGTTTTTTTTTTTTGTATTTTTATGAGCTGTTTAATTTACGCCAATTTTGCATTCTCGCTAAATAAGCGTGAAGCGACACGACTGACTACTACGAGCGAAATGGTCGGCCCGCAGCTTGATTGATGGATCGATGATCGAATTATTTGTATATCACAATTTTTAGCTTTATTTAAATGTTCATTTTTACATCTGCTCTATAAACTTATACCTTTGCCACAATGACGAGTCAAATAAAAGACTTCATGAAATAAAATTCCATTCATAATTTTATGACGTGAAACATCTTTCATTTCGCTCAGAGGGGGGTCACTTGTAAAAAGCATACGTGTCGAATAATGTTTTGGCAAGATCGCTTATAACCTTGGAAGTATAGCACCTATCGACACTTTTGGTACCATAATTTAGACATAGAAACCATTTCTCGATAATGCATATGTTGCTGGCGTAAATGGCGCTGCGGTCGTCTGCAGCACGACTCATTTGGAACTAAATTTACCATCGCGCGCTGTATTTAATTAGTGATTACTCAGCAGTACATTGATCGATTAAGGCGGGAGAGATCGAGTTTGATAGAGCCCATGACGTTATAATAGGTGGGATACATAAAACTCATATTTGTGACCATTAGAATTTGTAGAATTTTAAAAATGTATTGTTTTTGGAGAAATATGAGGACTACTCTACTATGACGCCAATGCGTGCGGTACGTAATGTATAAAACTGGCGTGCAAGAGCTTGGGTAATAAGAAAAAGAGATTCCAGCTCTCGACAACCCGCTTTGACCTCGGCGCAACGTGTTCGTCTCCACAGGGAACGTATTAAATTGAGTCAAGCACAGGAACCATAGTCATCTACGAGTACGGCAGGTTCAAGAGGCACGTGGCCGTCTGGAGCACCACTATTTAATGTAAATGTGGTGGCAATATTGGCAGATAACGGAACCACCTCATCAATATCATCACCGCCCGACAGTAACAGTATACGGCTACAGTTAGAGCAGATTACACGTGCACCGGGCTAGGACCGATCGAGGAAAGGCTCGTTTCCCCAAGGTCGCCGTACATGCAGATATATGACGGTTGCGATATGCAGGACAATACGGCATTTTGGAACAAGAAATTAATATTCCGGTTGCCGTAAACAACATGATGCAAACCCACAAATAAGCTCAAGACGTCTCACGTAGTCCACTGTGGCTGCGTCCCAAATACAACCTATCACATTTTTTTTACAAATTCGAACACATGAAACATGGTACCTATATTTTTGGAGTTTGCATTAAAGTTTCATTGCCGATGTTACAATAATAAGGTATAAGGTATTTGTCAATTATGTTTTCAAATTTTATCGTGCATATATAAAAAACGAGCTAATGTAAGCCTTTAATTAGAAGCAAAATATTTCAATAGATTTTAGCACGAATACGACAGTTTTAGCGGAATAACTATTGTTAGTGTGATTATTATAATAGAACATATTGTCAGTATTTTATTATTACTCTCACGACTGGCTCAAAACAGTTGAGTCAACGTTGTGACAAGATAATTATATTTTACAAATATTTGTTTAATATTAAATCAAAAGTATGATTTACAATAAATAATAAAATATGTCTAGCATGATGAAGGTTCCGTACACATTTAGGCATTTATAAACATTTAATGGTGCATAATATTCCTATTAAATTATTTACAAAATTTTAATTTTATGGAAATAAAATATATTGCCACTTTTTGTGTGATATAACTAAAAATTTACGATTTTTTCCTTAACTTCTAATATGAGACCTTACTTCTTGCCAAATTCCATGAATCTAGGTTAATGGAAAGTACCTTAAAGATTTTAATTTATTCTCGAGTATCAAAATATGCGGCATAAGTGGCTATATTTTTAGGGTTCTTCTTGATTTCGTTGAGTTAGAAGTTTATTTTTTTACAGCATCAAAGAACCTCTATATGTAAGTATTTAATATTAATTTTGGCTTGATACTTTCACGTGTTCCTGAGAAAAAGGATCTCGACACACCGATAGACTGATAACGAAGTGATCCTGTAAAAGTTTATTTTTCCTTTTCAGGTACGGAACTCTAAAAATGATGTAAAGTAATCAAATGTTATAGGTTTTTCCTAATTTTTTGTTATTCTTGAGTTAATTAATACATTAAATACAAAAAGTTAAAAACGAAAAATATTGTGACAAGTTGTTTACGTAAATATAATGATGGACAAACGTTTTAATGTATGAGAACGAGAAGAAGTGATTAATGTGCGTGATTATTTGTTTGAAAGGATGCATTGTAAGCACAAATATAATTTTTTAAGCTTACAATATCTCTCACTTTTATTTCCAGTTTTACTGAGTACGCAAATATCCTAGTTATTATGATCAATTGTATAATTATATTGTAGCAATTTACCAAGCAATTATTTCCATGTTTACATGGTTTTAATGTAATATTTGTATAAGAAATCATCAATTGAAGACTCAGTTCAATAAATATCTAACCACTACACGACTCAGAATACGCAATTTAAGTCTATATGTAAAAAGGAATGGTCATATTACATATTAAACATAATTATTAACTTTTCTTTTATCTGCATTATTCTTCTTCTTCAAACTTCAATTTATAAATTTATCTTTATTCAATAATAAATTAAAACCCAACAAAATTATCTTGTATAAAAATGGGGAAAATTATTTGTAATTGATTTTTTTTATTTGTTATTATTTTATATAAAGGCATAATATATTGTATAAAATCTGGTCTATATTTAAAAATAAACATTTATTTACTTAGGAAAACCGAGAAAATAGATTTCTGTCAGCCTATAAACCTTTTATTATTGACTTAGCCATTATGTATTTAAACTTCTAGTATAGTAAAATATTGCGTGCATAATGACAAGTCACCATGAATATTTTTGAAATCAGGATTGAAATAATAAGAGAAAATGTTCCCTTATGCCGCGTAAAATAATTTTGTTTAAGTGTAGATTTAGTTAAATTATCACAAGCGAGTCTTCGTTCATTTTTTTAAAAAAGTCATTTATTTTGATTAATGTCTGCTTTCTGTAGTCTTAAAAAGATACGAACCTAAATATAGTCATCTATTCTTTTATCTTTATTCATAAAATTTTGCAAATCAAGTCTATTAATCAAATTTATTTAACGTGGATTTTTAACCTTTTCTTTATTTTAATGATTAAGGGGCATCATTTATTTTAACAAATAATGATACACAATTAAATGAAACTACGTGATGTAATATTATTTCTACTTTCTTTAAGTCCTTTACCACGACCTAGGTTTCGTTGTATTACAACATCTTCAGATGGGCTATTAGCAAAGATTCTTGCTAAAGAGCTTCTTGAAAGATCTTTGCTAACAGCCCGCCTGAAGATGTTGTAATACAACCAAACCTAGATCGTGGTAAAGAACTTAAAGAAAGTAGAAATAATATTACATCACGTAATTTAATTTAATTGTGAATAATGAATTTCTACAAAATTAACGCTAAATATTAGTATTCAATTTAATACATATTGTTAACAAATAATAATTCCACCTAATACGAAAATAATCGGGAAAAATGAGTGGATAGGAATTATTTTCTCAGCATATTGCGAAGGTTCGTTTTATCTTTAGTTAAAGTGTTTTTTTCACGAATTATCTACAAGAACAGTTATTCAAGTCAAATAACAAAAAATATTTATATTTGCCAAAAGCGAGCACAACCTCGCGTTTCAAAATGTTTAATTAATTCACTAACGTAAAAATTTAACCTATTATGCTATATTGGCCCTTAGAATAGCTTTATAAATTAACTTTTGATCAAAATTTAATAGGAACAATCTCGAGTGACGCGATGTCCTTAATCATTACTCCAGGTATCGCTAGGGGGTCGTGAGCACTCTCGGCAATTTTGATCGCGGTAATTTGTTAGATATTATTTAAGCGCTGATTGGCTATTGTTCAAACTTATAAGCGAGCAAGTAAGCAACAATAATTAAATTAATATTAATAATTATATTAACTTCAGGTATGACTACGTTTCTGTTCGTAGCAATTTCAGGGGCTCTGTGTATATATATATATATATATATATATATATATATATATATATATATATATATATGTTTGTTCTTACATGGGTTCCAACAATTGCAAGTCATCTTGTGTAAAACTTTCAAAGTATTTTTGCTAAAGATATTAAGTTCTGATGAAAAATCGCATAAATAACATAAAGTAGTTAGAAACACGAGCTCTACAATATCAATACTCAATAGATGATGATATGTCTTTTATTCTGCTCCTGTTAATTTAAATATTAATATAAAATAATATTATTCAATTAAAACCATTTGTTCAAACCTTTATTAGAAGTTCGGAAAAGCGCTTTGCCTCAAACAAAATAATGCAAAAGGAAAAAAGTGTGTAATTAAAAAGTGACAAAATATACTGTGAAAAGTGTCTGCCCATAATTTTGAAGTTAATTTTATATTACAATTGTCACACTGTAATAATAAATAATATAAACCATATAAAAATTGTTAAGCAAATAAGATCTTCCGTATCATAGCCTAATAAATGTTTATAATTTTGCTCATATTAATTGAAACAACTATTTAAACAACATTATTTTATGTATACCACTTATTTATTTCGATATTAGATGTGCAGAGAAACACTTTAACCCAAATACTGTAATGCAAGAGGTAAATAATTCCTATTTCAGACGAAATCCTAATTTTCTTATTATTTCAAATTAAAAAAACAAAATGTTAAAATGAATGATAGGAAAAATAAAATTATTATATACCGAAATAATTGACCGCTCCCTTCGTCATAATTTATATTTACTCGTTAAAATAATAAACAAAAACATTTAAAATTGACACTAATTTTGCTTAGGAGTTAAATTTTATTTGTTTCCTGGCTGATTTCATTTAATGACAGTGTTATGGTATTATTATAAAGCCTATTTAGCTACATGTATAAAATTCTGTACAGTATTATTTACAAACGTCATTTTGGTCAGTAATCATGTGATCAGAGAGGTGCAATAGAAGTGTACTGACCTTGAAACCTAAGCGAACGCTCGATTTAAGTCACTGTTATATAATTTTTTTATAAAATGAAATGATTTGACATAACATTATTTTGGTATTTTAGATAGAAGAAATAAAACCAGGAATGTTTTTGTCATATTTACGATTATTATTCGCAGTATAGGTCCACATTATCGATGCAAATTTGTTACGTTAAAGACAGTGGACTTCCACAAGTGCTGAAAATGTATGGGCGCATTTATTTTTTGATAGTTTTTACTGAAAAAATAAATCACTGATTTATTAATAATTTTTTACCTTTCGATATAAATTTTCCAAACTCTGGAGAAAGTATTACATTTGTCACAAGCTCCGATTAGTACAGCGGGTAGATTTTCAGCTGTCATTTTTTGTACCTTTTAGCCAGTTCATAGTGTAATGAAATAAACAGTGTCTGTTATTTGATTGAGATACTGCTAGTATACATATACTTTATGGTTTTGCTAGGTATTATGAAGTTGTTGTAGTTAATACCAGTATGGAACTACCGGAAATGATGATGAGGTACTTTAAATCGAGCATTACACTCATTTCGGGAAGATATGACTTGGATACCTCTATGGCGAACATTTGTTCTTATTATACAGGATCGTTTTTATGTAACAGATACAATATTGTTTTCATATCAGTCCTTCATCTGAAAACCTGTTTCTGGGTCAGCTGAAGTTTAAAAGAAACTGCTTAGAATGAAGATGGTAGATCTTCATAATTTTGGCCTTGGATTTTGATCATCCACTAAACTCTTTCTTCATATTGAAATTATCAGAAAGGAATTAATAGACTCAATAACACACTATACGCTCATTTGTTGTGCTTAGTACGTACATTTCCTTGAAATCCGTATGTCATTTAAACTCTAAGAGCATATTCAGAACTAAATAATCATAACATGTAACAAAGTAGCTAATAACACGACTAATATCTTCATAAAACTTATTTATTTGGAATTATAATGTAAAAACACGTCAATTGTATGTAACAATATATCAATGAACTTTTTGACATATTTTAAAAATAGTAAGATACTTAAGAGAATAAATTCCAAAATGAAAATGTAGATTTAAAATCTTAAGCGTAATAAGTATGCGCTGTAGGGCAAAAATAGAGAGATATATTAAAAAAAAACCTTAATTATATTTTATTTATATTCAAATGTCTTGTGTAAATAAAGCTTACTTGCTCGCTTATTAGTTAGAACAATAGCCAATCAGCGCTTAAATAATATCTAACAAATTACCGCGATCAAAATTGCCGAGAGGGCTCACGACCCCCTAGCGATACCTGGAGTAATGATTAAAGACATCGCGTCACTCGAGATTGTTCCTATTAAATTTTGATCAAAAGTTAATTTATAAAGCTATTCTAAGGGCCAATATAGCATAATAGGTTAAATTTTTACGTTAGTGAATTAATTAAACATTTTGAAACGCGAGGTTGTGCTCGCTTTTGGCAAATATAAATATTTTTTGTTATTTGACATGAATAACTGTTCTTGTAGATAATTCGTGGGATTCGTTACTGGAGATAGATAATATATATATATATATATATATATATATATATATATATATATATATATATATAACATTTTATCTAAACTTTATTTGAAAAGTCGCTCTGTTAAAATTACCGGAGTTGATGCTAAATAGTACAGTAATCTTTGATATAAATTACCTTTAATTGTCCCTTCCGGCGTGTGCTCTCCTGTTATCAACGAAGAATATTTTAATAAGCTAGAGGACTTTAAAAATTTATGAATACTTCTCCGAATATATAAACCGTTCACAATTTGTTACCGATGCCAATTTCGTATTCTTTGAGTTCCCGTTACAATCAATTATGTATACATAGTCTGTATACATAATTGATCTCCTGTATTAAATATATGGTGTTTTGCTTTGAAAAATATATAAAAAAATAATATAAAAAATATGGTAATCAATAAAAATCTACATATTAAAACGTTTAGAGTTGAAAAACTAAGGTAAGGAACTTCGTTCCTGACGGGATCCCCCGACCACACAGTTTTATTTTTTATTATATGTATTGTGGATTGTCTATATAACAAGAAATATTTTTTTCCTTGGAATGAAAAAGATACCTATAAGTTATGTCAGTCAACTATTGATCATACTTTAATTATATAATTTAAATATTTCAATACATAATGTTCCATTATTCTGTATCAGCTAATGTTTATAAACATGGCTAAACCAATTTAAAACCAATTACTTTAAATATTTCACCTTAGAAAATGGATTACATACATTCGCGTCGATATAACCAATTACTACGTATGATACTAATTGGTAATTATAACGGCACAGGACACTTTAAGTTTAATAGGCAGAATTAATATATTAAAAAATAATTAAGCGGAGAGCCACGGACCTACGTAAGAATGGTAATAAGTAAAACAAATGTAGGCAATATAACGTCATATGATTATACTATTAGCAACGTTACCATTTTAAACAAATTCAGCAAATTTAAGAACCTGTTCTTTAAAATTCTTTAAAACCAAAGCTTTTCTTTGGTTTAAAATCAAGGCTTTTTATCAACATCAAAATTTATATTATTTATAAACCTCATCAACTGAACGAAATTAACTAGATTAGGGGCTATAGATATTTTTTTTTATTTTATGTGAGATATTACAAAACAATGATGTAGTTTATGCCTGCGAGATTAATTAGCATTTAGAATACAAAGTAAAGTTATTTATAATAATTATTTCCTCGTATGCAGTTTCAACTGGGAATAGTTTAAGAAATATTAGAGGGATTTCCACCACAGAATGACATACATGACAGCAATAAAATATAATTACCCAAAGAGGATTATTCTATAGTTACTGCCTACAATATTTGATATAGATAACAAAATAAATATTTTAAAATTTAAATTTTACTCTATTATATCTTACACGGATAAGCAAAATACGAGAAAATTATTGCCTCTTTGATAATACGGGCTCAATATTGGTATTGGTTAGAATAAGTTGTGTGGCTTTTTGTTTTGCTGTCTAATATTTTAACATTTAAGAAGCTTGATTTTCATTGATTATTTTAAATATGGGATACTACCATATGTTGCCAACATAAGTGAAATAATAAAGAAAATAGTAGGTATTTCTACAGTTTTTAATGATTATATCAAGAGCAAAAAATTATATAAAGCAATTATTTATATATTAAATTTAATTGCAGTGACTGCCTAGTATTTTTAACAGAGTAAATGTACCTTAATCAATACTTGAATAAACTCATTATATAAATAATCCTTGAAGAAATCTCGATCAAACGTGTTAGCCTATTTAGATGGAATTACCGATTATTTTTTTTAATTAAACCGTAAAATAATATTTAGTATTTAATTTAACACGTATAGCTTTTGCGATTGGGTAAATTAGAATAACTTAAAACGGTGTTATGCTATAATTCATCACACTATATAATTCATTTACATATGAGACAGCTCTAGAAGTGCTTTGATTCTCAGCATAATTTGTTACATCTCAAAGTATAAATACCTAATATACAAAATTTTTAGATTTTATTAAGCTAGCTCATAGTTTCTTCGTCGATAGTACACACTTTCATTTATTATATCTTTATTTAAAATATCTTTGTTGAATCTATTAATAAACTCTTTTACATTACCGTCTTGAAATGTATGTCTTGAATTACAATCAACCAAACGGTTAATGTCCTTGGCACAAATTACGAAGTTGATATGAATATTTGGCGTATGTTAAGAGCCTCTGGTCTTAAAATGGTGTCAAAATCCAATAAAAATAACAGGGTACACAAAATATCTTTGTATAACCAAAGTTTAAAGGTATTTTGGAATTTAGGATTAAAAGCCGACGATCAATGTATACTGTCCAAGTAAAGAGGAAAGTCTATTATTAAATATTATAGGCCCGTTTTTCCTTATTTGTACTGAGGCTTCCATGTTTTTACCGATATATTTTTTTGGCTATGAAGGATATATCATTTTGTATATGGACCATGAGAGGAGGCGTTTGCATACATTAGATCTGCCTCACTTATGTGGAAATTTCTCTATGAAATTTCGAGATCATTAGATGCTTAGAGTCCAAGAATAGATATTACGATATCACGATAAGAAATATTTTAAAAAACTGATTCCAAAAAGAAAAGGTACTAAAAAGTAAAAAATAATTAACTCGAAATTGGTACCTATTTATCGCAATAAATAACTAAGTTACTTATTTTTGAAGTCGATGCCGACCAATTTAAATAATTTAGTAATTTATAATGTAAATTTCAAACATTAACTACATAACAATATGAATAAACGGCGTATTTATAATGTAAAATTTTACATTTGTTTAAGTTGACCGGCGGTACAGGCGCCGACTTCAAAAATAAATAACATAGTTATTAATTGCGAATAAGTAGGTACCGATTTCGAATCAGTTCTGCATTCTGTTCATCTCTAGAATGCATCATCAGACTTGCATCATAAGTAAATATCTTGAATCACGATTAACTTACTACCAAGCGTTAAGAAGTTTCATTGTTCATATCCAGAACTCAGCATCATCTCACCTCGTCGCCGGTGTAATTATATTACAACGTAACAATTACTATTACAAAATATGTATAATAACGGTTGATTTACGTTAAGGAGTTTCATCGTTTATCTCCAAAACTTATTACCAGATCCTGACCTGGTAAGTGATATAGTACTTAGCAAAATAATAACTATCAGTAGCAAATATTTTGAATTATCGTTGATTCATTGCCATTCGTTAAAGAGTTTCACCATTATTTTTTGCACTTAATCATTAGATCTCCTTTATATTTATTTGCAAGGTTTACTTGTGCTTGACAAGTTTTATGTGAATGCGTCATCTTCTCGAAAAGTAATGAACACATTATGGTAATTAATAAGACGATTATGGATATCAGCCACGACGGTGTAAATTTCTTTCGAATTTAATGGATTGAGATAATATTATTAATTTTCATACATATTTATTAAACGTATTTAAAGTATAAGTGTGAAAAACTTAAGTCCTCCAAAATATTTCATTAATTAACGGTGGAACCCACCTAAAGTTATTATTATAATGTTTTTTTGCAAATAGTGAAAATTCAAATTATGTGTAAAATATATTCCTTTTTACACTTAATTTGAATTTTCACTATTTGCAAAAAAAACGTATGTTTTTTTACAAATAGTAAAAATTCAAATTAAGTGTAAAAAGGAATATAAAAAATATGAATACACATAAAATTTAAAAATATTTGCACATTTCAAAAAGAAAACGGAATCTGTAAAATTTTAGAATATAATACGGTGTTTAAATACAAATAAATTTTAAATAAGTTAAGCAATGAACAATGCAAAATTTCAATATATAGGGCTATTTCAAGTAGTGTATAAAAATATTTACCGATGAAAAATTGTTGATGCCAAGACTTACTTAATTTCAAAATTTCATTGTTTTACAAAAAAATTTTCAATGTCATATTTGTTGTATTCTTCCTATTCCTTGTTGTTACTCTATTGCCATTACAAAGCAGAACTTAACCAATAGTTGCCAACGTTTGAATCGAAAATGATAACTTACACTGGCCTGACAGTAATTCTGGAATGTAAATTTGCTTCAATGAAATTTTTTGTTAGAATTTTAGGTGGGTTCCACTGTTAATTAAAGAAATATTTTGGAAGACTTAAGTTTTTCACACTTATACTTTAAATACGTTTAATAAATATGTATGAAAATTAATAATATTATCTCAATCCATTAAATTCGAAAGAAATTTACACCGTCGTGAAAACTTGTCAAGCACAAGTAAACCTTGCACTATAAGAATTCCGTAAATATATAGGTACTTATAAACACTTAAGGATACATGGCATATCTATGAAATTTTTTACTAATATTAATTTATCACAACGCTAACTCTGTTGTCCAAGGTATCTACCACAGTTGTGAAAGATACCTTTTATAAAAGAGTTACTTTGTGCACGGTATCTTTCATGGTGCACGTTTACGAAATTATGAGGTTTAGGATTATTGCTCTAGTTTTCCTACAGCTTTTATTTAGGCTTCTATGAACCTTATTTCCTTCATAATTTTAAGTTGAGCAATTTAAAAAATAAAAGAACAACCTATTTTTTACACGTTTCTCAATACATTTCTGAAGACATAACACAAAAAGTAGGAAATTGTCTTTACTAGTAATTTCCTTAATAATCATATAAAAGGGAATCAGTTCTTCGACTCTAGATACAGCGGTAGAAGGAGAAAAAGGAACCCATGGTTCTTTATTTTCTTCTTCTTTGCAATTTTTTTTTAAAAATATGGAAATTCCTGGGCAAATAAATTTGTAAGGGGTCCTCAAGATTTCAAACTCTTAAGTTATGGCGCCTTTTATGAATCATTTACATCCTATGAAATATCAATAATAATAATTAATCGGTATTTTTAAAATTGATAATTATTATTAATATATTGTAATTTATATTAATATTATATTGTATTAAAAATATCCTGAGCAGCTCGGTAGTTGACAATAATTTTCGGCAGCTGTTTTACTGCAAGCCGTACTCTTTCTTTACTTCGAACGTTGCCGAGTGTCAATGTATCAGTTAATGAGAAACACTTTTTATGCACCACCTGGATAAAGCATTCAAACGACATTTTGATTTGTAATAACTGCAGTCATAAAGTTATTAAAAACAATTTGCTTCTTCTTAATTAATTTCGGCTTCTTCTGTGTCACGAAACTAGTTCAATAATGTAATAATTAATTTAAAAATTTCTCGAAATATTTGCCTTCAATTAAAATCGTGTATTTTTCGAGATTTAATACGCATTTTTTAACCGACTTCAAAGAAAGGAGGAGGTTCTCAATTCTTTTTTTTTGTATTTTCAGAGAGGATTCTGTCCACATTGGATGATTTCTTTTATTTAATCTTTCAAATAAAGAATTAGAAGTTGTCCCAAATAAATATAATGGTGATCTAATGATTAAGTGCAAAAAATAATGGTGAAACTCTTTAACGAATGACAATGAATCAACAAAAATTCAAAATATTTGCTACGGATAGTTATTATTTTGCTAAGTACTATATCACTTACCAGGTCAGGATCTGGTAATAAGTTTTGGAGATAAACGATGAAACTCCTTAACGTAAATCAACCGTTATTATACATATTTTGTAATAGTAATTGTTACGTTGTAATATAATTACACCGTCGACGAGGTGAGATGATGATGAGTTCTGGATATGAACAATGAAACTTCTTAACGCTTGGTAGTAAGTTAAACGTGATTCAAGATATTTACTGATGATGCAAGTCTGATGATGCATTCTAGAGATGAATAGAATGCAGAACTGATTCGAAATCGGTACCTACTTATTCGCAATTAATAACTATGTTATTTATTTTTGAAGTCGGCGCCAGTACCGCCGGTCAACTTAAACAAATGTAAACTTTTATATTATAAATACGCCGTTTATTCATATTGTGAGTTAATGTTTGAAATTTACATTATACATTACTAATTTGTTTGTTGGTCGGCATCGACCTCAAAAATAAGTAACTGCGAATAAACAAGTACCAATTTCGAGTTAATTATTTTTTAATTTTTAGTACCTTTTCTTTTTGGAATCAGTTTTTTTTTAATATTTGTTATCGTGATATCAGCCCTTTTCTTGGATTCTAAGCATCTTGATTTCGAAATTTCATAGAGACATTTCTACATAAGCGAGGCAGATCTAATATATGCAAACGAGTGCCTCCTCTCATGGTCCATATACAACATGATATGTCCTTCATTGCCAAAAAATATATCTGTAAAAATATGGAAGCCTCAATACAAATAAGGAAAAACGGACCTATAATATTTAATAATAAACTTTCGTCTTTACTTGGACAGTATAAATTGATCGTCGACTTTTATCCCTAAATTTCAAAATATCTTTAAACTTTGGTTATACAAATATATTTTGTGTACCCTGTTATTTTTATTGGATTTTGACACCATTTTAGAGGCTCTTAACATACGTCAAATATTCATATCAACTTCGAAAATTCACACACAAACACACATATATACATATATATATATATATATATATATATATATATATATATATATATTATATATATATATATATATATTTATATATATATATATATATATATATATTTATAATTGTATTTTATATTTGCAGGCTGAACTAGAATATTATTTAAAAATGAACTTTAATGATAAATATACAAAGACATAGATAAAAACTTTCACGGTTTATATTTTAACCCACACATAGTCCCCAACTTCAAAAAACAGAATGAACTAAATGAAACAAATAATAACAAACTACCCTTGGCGTTAGAGAACTGTTAATTCCCTTATGTAGATGCTAGAACTTGGCTTTAACAAAAAAGTCTAAACTTAAAATATCATACTTTTAAAGGAAAACCGAACGCAACACATTCAAGTTGCAAGTTGCAAGACTGCCACTGTAATATATAATAAAGTCACTTCAGAATCGTGTCCCTAAAGTGATTGATGGATAAAAAATAATATTTGGCCCGACTTTAAATATTGCATTAATCATTGTAGGCGTACGGAAAGATGAGTACTGTGGAGTTCTGGGTGCTTTTTTAAATTAGTGACACGATATTCTCCTATTGGCACGTAAGTGTGTAAATTTGCAAATATTTAATTAAAAGCTGTTTAAGGACTTAATTTTTTTTAAATACTTAAATATTTTAAAGATTTATATAAAAAAAATCATGAACACAGGGAAAACGGAAAAGCACGAACTATCGTGTGATTCTTTGATATAAATATATATACGAGGTGCTAGTTGTTAATGTAACAAATGTAAATACGAGAACACAGCTCGGTCCATGTCTAATTATATTCTATTTTTAGGCACTTTTTCATTATTGTGTAATACTTGAAAACAGTTCAAATGATTTTATACTGCTAATTTCTCTAAAAGGCGTTAAATGTAAGTATCAAGAAATAAATCATTATTTGAAAGAACTTGATTTTACGATTATACTGTTGCTTCGTCAAGGTTCGACTAGGAGAAGCATCAGCAAGTGAAGATGGAAAATGGCAAAAGGCATTTTCGTATTAATTTTCATACTAATTTAAAAAATCTTAAATTATTTGTTATTTGCCTATTATGTTTATGTATCATGCAGTTTGTAAAAGTCAAGATTTCAATTAGAGAAATCCATGCTATTTTGAAGATGCTCCCCTTCTTTGCAACATTCAGAATATTATTACATTACGTACAGTATATTATTACATCACATACAGCGGGAAAAGCTAACATTTCGTTATTTCTGAAATGTTAATACAACTTCAGAGATCTCCAAAAACGTGCGTACGAGTTTTTTGTTGAAATGTAGTTTCAAAGTACACAATTTTTTATGCCTTATAAGCCAAGTAATTTGTATATAAAATAAATATTTCTAAATTTTAGTTTTTATTGCCTTATTGACTTAGCATTTTTTATAGATAATGTCATAATTATTTATTATATTTCCAATTAAAATTAATTAATCTTACCTATAATAATCATTATTTTGTACTATATATCTTCAAGGCACTGACAGGGAGTGAATAGCGCTTGCGTAAAAGGTGGCTTGGAATGAAAAAATTGGCGTATGAACTGTCGTAGGTCGTCTTCATCATCAAAGTTTATTTCCGCGTAAGGCTAAGGCTAAATCTAAAGAAACGATAATCAGCGAGTGCAAGGTCTAGGGAATATGGCGAGTGTAAGGTTTGTGTCCAACCAAAATCCAAAATTCTACAGGTGTTATCATCGAGAGAAAATATTTTGTCATGTTAAGGACGTTCACGTTGGAGTTCCTGCTTCAGATGATCAAGTTGCTGACAGTAGACTGCGGCAGTTATAGTGTTATTAGTTGAAAAAAGTTTCCAGTTTAATATCCCTTGATCAGTTACTCAGTATAACTTTGTTTGACTCAACCTCATTTTGGGTGTTGGTATACCAGTTTCATGCGATTCTAACCATTGGTATTTCTGGTTTTGATTAATATGGAACACCCATTTTTCATCTTTGGTAATAAGATAATCTAACCAGAGAAAGATTTAGCAAAAAGTCAAAAGTTTAGAACAGGTTTCAGTGTGCTGGTGAAGCTAGTCCGGGCTAAGTTCATGTGGTACCCACGCACCGCATGTCAAGCTTTTTCCCAAGCTGTGTATATCATTATCTATAATTTGGAAGAACCACGCGAGCTCAGTTGCTAGCCAGCGTGTCGTTAATCGGCTATCTTCCTCTAGTAACCGTTTTAATCCGCCGCTGTCCAATTGCACCGCTCGACAAAAGCGTGGTTGATCACTCAGGGGATAATTGCAGCCGTAAAACCACTGAAACCATTGTTTTGCAGTAGCTTCAGATATCGTGTCGGGAGTTACGCGTAAACAAATATTACACGTAGCTTCGACAGCAGAGTGACCAGATTGGTACTCCTAGAGTAGACAGTGTTTCACATGCGTCTTAATGTCGTCTATATTTTATGCGTGTTAAAAATAGGGCGTCTTAGTTACAATTGAATTAGTGAGAGCGTGCCACGCCCTTTATACAGGATCTCCAGTGGCAGATTTCAAAGTTTGAACAAACATAGTTTTTGAACGCAACACATAAGAGGGGCGCGGGGGGCGTCGTTAGAAGCGCAAGCGGTGCGGATATTTTAGTAGCCATGGAACAGTGGAGTGGAGAGCACCACGCTTTTGCCGTCGACGCGTACATTTCGAGTGGATTTTCGCTGTCTATAGCACGCCGTCGATTTAATAATCGTCACAGTATTCGTCGATTACGTGATGGACCATCGATCAACCTCATTCAGTTATGGGCAGCAAGGTTACAGCTACAGGATCTACAAGCTATAGGATACACAGCTATAAGGATACACAGCTACAAGCTACAGGATCAACATTAAATAGGCCCAGGCTAGGACCTACATCATTGGTAGCCACGGATGAAAATGTCGAGCGTGTTATGGTTTCTGTCGTTAAAAATCCCCGTTTATCACTGCGTACACGTTCATCGATATTGGGAATTCCGAAATCAACTTTACAGGTAATAATGCAAAAAAGCTCAAGTTCCATCCATATAAAATTCAAATTGTTCAAGATTTACACGATTCTGAATTTGAATTAAGAAAAACTTACACGGAGGTGATGTTGTTGAGATTTGGTACTGCTACTCGGATGGGCAACATATTCTTTAGTGACGTATCCTAAAGTAACAGTCTGGTGAGCCATGTCTGCGTCTGCAATCATAGGGCCTTATTTCTTTGAAAATCAACGTGGCCAAACTGTAACTGTGAATTCGGAGAGATATGCCCAGATGTTAAATGACTTTTTCAGAGTAGAACTACAGAATAGTCCATCCTTCAACCAAAATATATGGTTCCAGCAGGACGGGGCCACAGCTCATACTGCTAATGTGTCCCTGAATGCAGTGCGACAGTTATTTCCAGAAAAAAACATATCCCGAAACGGTACCGTACCGTGGCCACCTAGGTCACCCGATTTAAACCCATGTGACTTTTTCTTATGGGGATACTTAAAATCCGTTGTTTACAAAAGAAATCCGAGCACTGTGACACAACTTAAAGAAAATATTCGAGCCAAAGTCAGTAGGATACCCCAGTCGCTCTGCAAACGCGTTTTTTGAAAACATGCGACTCACTCGACTTTCGGAAAACGTGGTTTTTAAAAAATGAAATCCGTATTTATTGTTATAAAGTTAAAATAAACCTATTTTGTATTAGAGGTGTAGTTTTTTTTAAAAATTTTTAAAACATTTAAATGTGCCACTGGACACACTGTATATCTTCGATCATCAAAGCTTCTAGAACGTCCCCATATTTTTTAGAAACTTTTCAAAAAAACGCTCAATACTTATTAGCCAACCCAATAGATACGTACTTAAAAATTTGGAAGAATTTTTTTAGCGTTTTACAAATTTGTTTTAATATTTTTTTAGAAATACTAATGATAATAATTTGAGTATTTATTAGTTGTTAATTTGTTTATTAAATAATAAAATAGAAACTAAGGCTGAAATTTCGTGCATAAAAATACTGTTATATAAATATGTCTAATACAATCGAATAATAATTTTTTGAAAAAAGTTCACGTTGAGGAAATTTCTGGTCCATTTGATCTGCGTCTAATAAAATTAAATGTTCTTTACTTGATTGTATTTCCAGTTTATCGAATTTGAAGATGTTTATTAAAAATTATTTGATGGTAAAAAGCAAATATCAAACTCAGTCTCCGCCTTTCAAGTAGGATAATTTATTAAAAGGTAAAACCGGTATTTTTATTTAACCTTTCGTTGATATTTTACTCGCCTCTTATATTTTAATATTAGTTTACTGCAAAAGAAGTAAACAAATAAAAATACTTATTTTTTATGTATTCTTAACAATAGCAAATATGCAAAGACCTCGACCTGGCATATTGGTTTGCAAGGCCAATTGGTTTGTAGTATCTCAAAAACATAAACGGATGGATGGTAATTTCGCCCATGTTCTACATAAAGTCTGAACAATTAACTTTACTTGTAGTTCAGAATCGATCTACAACCGTAGAGCATTAAGCGTTATTAGTAGGGCTGCCGTTTAGCTTCCAAAAGCTAAAATAGCGGTCTTGTTGCTAAACCTGAGTGGATATCCCGATATTAGTACGTAAAAAGCATGAACGCATTAATCTTTCGTAGTTTATGCGAAAATTTATTTATAAAAAGATCTACGTATTGCTAATATCATCTTTTTTACGGCCTCTATTTAATATTGCTTTGCTATACTGATCAAACATCAAACCGAACCTTTATTACGAGTGAGATTGCCGAAAAAAGATAAAAAGTTCACCGAATATTTATGTATAATATTTATGCGTTAGTTATGCATATGGATATAGACAAGTGTATGTTTGTACTGGTTTTAACTAGTGTGTCTATATAAAAACAATGTTAGTTTGAATGAAAATGCCTACAATAAGTACTAAATACTTAATAAAATTTAAAAAAAAACAACAATTTAATTTATTTTGCAAATTATGAACTATTTGAGAATATTTTTATTCAAAAAGGTCCCGTATATTTTAATAGAAAAAAAATTAGAAATTTTAAATACCCGTAGTCTCCTTTAGCGAAAACAATTTAAATAGGTAACTGCATTGAGGTCTTCACTTGAAAGTTACTTAACAAATTTTGTTTCAGCGTTCTCTTAAAAAGAAGAAGTCGCTTATATTTTTAATTTAAATTTTCCTTGTGGATGTAAGACATGCAAATTTTAAATTTATTTTTATGAAGAAACCTATTTTGATCTGCTAAATGTAAATGACAATTTGATTTATGGAGACAAGGTAATTAACTACTCGAAAATTCTGATAAAACGGAAAGTTAATTATTGTAATTCAATTAAAACGTAGGCAGTAATAAGAAATGAAGAATATTTTTTTTTTAAAAACATGGGGTTTAAATTTTTTTTAAATAATAACAAATTTCTTAAAATTAAATCACTCTAATTTTCAGTGGACGGAACTCGGGCACTATCTGCAGTAAGTCGGTTATAAATAGAATAGAATATTCATATAATTTCAGGCATCATAAGAAAGTTGTTTATAATATTTAAATGATTACAATGTATTTGGCTTTGTATAAAACTTGCAACTGGTCACGTTTCGGAGCGGTCAAGTTTTCACAAACACATGTTGGTATAATACTTCTGTAATATATGAAGTTCAGCTGTAGGAAATGTACCTTCATAAATATCGTATTTACAAGCATTTTCATGTAGAGAATTTGTATTTCTTGAATATAACCGAACACAATGTTCATATCAGAACATATTATAAATGAGAAAAAAAAACAAAGCTGGCAAACATTCATTTTACATGTTAATGGAAAGTATTGTATATGTAGTCAAGTATAAAAAAAATATACAAGATAACGTTACTTACCATAAGATGTAGATAACATTTCTGTTTATAAATAGGTTACAAAAAAGTGATATTTTGAGGTATGGGATATTGCTACCTGGTTTTCTCTTGGAGTATAAATTTCTTTAACATCTTTTTTATCCTAGTCCTTATTTCCTTGTTTTTATGTAAATATTTTTGCAGCTGAATATTTTATCATGGACTACATTTTATTAACATTTTATGGCAAATTAGGGCTTAGTAAATTCCACTCAATTAATATAAACAATTTTTAATTAGGCTGGAATTTGAAGGTGTATATTAGATGACTATGTCTATTGATGAACATGTCCTGACGCCAACAAAATTAGTGACAGGACATGTTCAGATCAAAGTTTGCTTGAAAGTTATCTATCATCTCATTCATGTAATGAATCATGTTCATTTTTCCTCTGAAAATAACAATCCGTTTTCAATGTAGAGCAAGAAACATAGCCATAATTTTGACGTTGTTTTTAATAATCTTGACTTTTTCAGTTTACGATATAGGAAGGAAGGGGGGAGCTAATTTTTTTAAATATTCGCCACTTACTTTTTCAGTTGATATCACACACAATATTGGAAATTTAAAAAAAAAATTATTACATCATGGTTACATAATAATTATTTTTATGTGTAAACTAAAAATTTTAATTTTTACTCCTTAAAATATTTACAAATGCGCAAAATGGCAATAGAATTTTGAAGTAAATACATTATTCAATAATTCCTTCTACTTAGACCGGTATTGGTCTAATTTAGCCACATGTTCAATTAACTAATCAGGACATATTTACAAAATTTCTATTCCAGAACGCTTTTTGATCTTTGAAATGGTTCTATCTTGACACTTGTGGTTCTCGCAATTATAGCAACGAAATTTTAAAGCAACGTTATTTTGAAAATGCACTTACTACATTATTCCCTAATGCATTAGTTCGGAAATATGTCTGATATATCTGATCTAAGTAACGTTCACAGTATACTTACCAATTTCCTACAAAATGTCCTCTCCAGAACGCTTTTGGTCTTTTCAAAACGGTTCTATTTTGTTTGTTAGAGTTACCTATCACATTATTGACATCACAATTATATTTATGTAGCTACAAAAACGCAAGTCTCGAATTAGATCAGTTTTGAAGTGAATAACAATGTTCTGGAGTTTAAATTTTATAAGAGAATTTTAACACAGAGTAAATAATCGATCAATATTTCCGACCTAGCTGAAATAACTTACTAAATATAGTTGGCGCATTCTCAAAATGACGTTGCTTCAAAACTCGGTTGCTGTGATTGCGATAATCACCAGCGCCAATAATGTGGTCCTAACTTGCACCAAAATAGAATTCATGGCAACTTATAAAACGCCAAAAGGGCAGCATAGTTAAAAGAGTTATTAAGTAATTTAGTGAGTATAATAAAAACATTTTCAGAAGCGATGCAATTATACAGATATTAAATATAAATTTGTGAAAAATGAAATTTCGTGAAAATATTATTGGCCTTAAGCTATCTATGGACAAATAGTCCGCTGTAAGCTGATGTGTTTACAAATGTCTTGCCTATAAACTTCTAGGAGGTTCTAATCAAGTGGGAGGTCACCTTTTATCGTGTAATCCTTCTGCTAGAAGGTAAAAAAACCGTGATTCAGAACTATTGTAATTTAACAAAATAATTTCCAGGGCTTTTAAAAATATGCTAATGTTTAATTTTTTGGAAAAATAAATTCATTGAAGTAAATTAATATAGTACTAGAAAAAGTAATTTTTGCGTATTTGTAAATCTTTTAAGGAGTAAAAATAAATATTTTTAGTTTACACACAAAAATAATTATTATGTAACCATGATGTAATCATTTTTTTTAATTTCTGATGTTGCGTGTGATATCAACTGAAAAAGTAAGTGGCGAGAATTTAAAAATATTAGCTCCCCCACACCCCCTTCCTATACCGTAAACTAAAAAAGTCAAGATTATTAAAAAAACAGCGTAAAAATTATGGCTATGATTCTAAACCTGCTAGTTTTGAAGCATTTACGATATTTTCAAAGTTGGGAAATATATAGCAGACAACAAAATATCGCAATTAAAATTATTTTAACATTAATATTAATTATACGTTTACATGGAAAAATATTTAAGGCCATGTAATAGTTCCAAACAAATGTTTACAAATGTTACATACATGTATACACTGGAAAAAAGTTAATTAAGAAAAAACATTTTGAAAGGATTTTTGAGAAAAGCAGGTTCAAACCTAGATTTTACATGTTTTATTGATCTTTAATCTGAAAAGAAATGTAATCAAAAGTTTTTTCGATTTATATTTTTTTATGCTTTTCATTATTATTCACCTGAAAAATATGCCAAGTCTTGAAATGCATTGTACCTTCTATAAAAATGACTTAATTTTCAAAAGCCAAAAGTAATCATACCAAATGAAAAAAACAAACGTTCAATTCGAAACTTGAATGTGTGATTCAAAAATAAGACACTTAAGTTTTTGGAATATCGTATATATTTTTTTCTTTAAAAAAGAAAACATCTGCAATATTACTGCTAAAGTTAATTTTTTATTACTACATATTCGGTAATTTTTGGGACAGTTATGATGTAGACCAGTAGGCATATTTTTAAACAGGGATTTCGTTAACTGCATTAAAAATAGAAAATGCATCTAAAAAATGTTTAGAATTTAACCACGGACAAAGAATGTGTAATCAACTGTGGGAACGATGGGTAGAGTATGTAAAGTAAAAGACTGAAGAAAAACTAAGTTATTTCATATTAATTATAAAGCAAAGTTTAAAAATGTAAATAAATACATTTAAATCTCTTTACAAGAATACCTATGAAAAATTACAGGTGGAAGGAAAATAGGTATGTTCAGAATATATTCAGCACTTAAAAAAACAGGACATACTCATGAACCTACTTATCGCAGAATTGTAGTTACGTAAGTGTAGTTCATGTTGTATATATATATATATATACATATATATATATATATATATATATATATATATATATTTATACACATACACATATATATGTGTGTGTGTGTGTGTATGTGTCATGTGTGTGTGTTCATGTGTGTGTGTGCGTGCATGCGTGTATGTGTGTGTGTGTATGTATGTGCTATATATTTACATCAGAAATCGCTTTGATGTGTCAAATAGTACGCCGTGATGTTTTATTATCCCTACATACATAAAATTATACTATCGAAATGAGGTTAATAGAGTGAAGAGTTTCTTGAGCTTGACCTTGTGGAAAGAAATAAGTTTGTTAATTAGGAAATATTTTAGTGCTTTAAGTTGCTGATAAAATATTCAGAAAATAATTAAAACTAAAATTAAACAAAGAAAGAAAAGAACTTCTTTCCCACTTTTCTTCATGCCAACTTAATTAAAAACAGTATATATATATATATATATATATATATATATATATATATATATATATATCGTAATGACATTAAAGTTCCCTCTCTCAAGATTTCTTATTCAATGTAGAAATATATTTTTTTTAAATATGTGTCTATGAGAATTACAAAAGGCAAGATTTATTTATTTATATAATAATCTCACTCACTGATCATTAAGACCTACAGGTGACTTCTGGTCTACCTACAAGTCGAAAAGTCGGTGTACTGGGGGATCTTATTGCACAAGTAAAGGAAAATAACCAAATATCAATTATTTTTAGTTCTATGTGAAATCATTAATTTTTTGAATCGTGCGTCTGTGAAAGATATAGCAGGCAATATATTCACGCTCTGAATAATTCACATTTTATAAATATTTCATGAATAATACTATGGTCCGTTAAATGTTCACATATGCCTAAATGTGTATTCCACTCGTGATTAACAGGTTTTTTACATAATTTGGCCTGTTACTCATTTTGTGATGATAATATAACTGTATCACCATGAATGAATATTTTATTCAAGGATAAATAAACAATAATAAAATATATATCTAACAACTGATAACCTACTTTTATTTTCAGTGTATTAGAAATAAATGGTAAGAGTACTATGTTTCCTTTTTACCCGCATAGTTGAAGTCGGTAATTGTTTTCTTGCTATTTTTCATTTATTAGTTCTTTTTTCAAAAACAAAATTCCAAGGTAAAGTAACTAAGTATTGCAGATAGTTAGCTTTTTTTCCGTTGTTATGTTGCGAGGACTATTCAGTTTATTTAATTGTTAGTAATATTAAGATGATCGTATGTGGTCAGTGGTCAATTGTGCCGTGGCCGACAATTCGTTGACAGTCCAATATAAAAGAAATCTGTTTTTTGTTTTTTTTTCCTAAATTGACAATAAAGGAAACTTATAATTTATTTAATATTTGTATGCATTAAGTTAGCAACTAGTAAAAAAAGTTCATCTTTGGTTTAATCACTGTTTAGCATCGAATAATAAATATTATATAGACAATATTTTACGAGAATATCGTGATACATGTAATACATTATAACAAATGTTTCCTTACGTCCATTGTATTGATAAAGTATTCAGTCATCCGGTAGCATACAAAAAGTGTTTTCTTATTAGTAAGTGAAATATGATGCACATGAAAGCACGCTAGAATAAAAAGGTAACAGTAAGATAATGCACATGCAAACAGTATCATAGGTAACAGTGTGACATCAAGACTATAAATTTAATAATAATATGCCCATTGAATATTCAGTACACTAAATAGTGCATGTAAACTGTATACAGCTGACGTGAAGTTTCTTTATACTGAATATAGTATGAATTGAATGAAAGTTTAACTTTCCAGTAAAAAACACAATTACATTCCTTTAGGAATCGATGTAAAGGGTGAAGCGTGAGTTTAGCATAGCACGCCATCCTCACCTCTGCTACTTTACTTCTATCACCTATTTCTGTGACGATAGAATAATACTGGATCTGATGCATGTTGACATTGTTCCATATACTATTCGGCATAGTTGATAGATTCTGAAGTACATTCGTAATTAAATGTTTGATACCTCGTTGGGTTGCTATGTTTCAAATCATCGACTGGCCACTTTAAGCGTTATGTGATTGATTGCAGTATTTTGCAAGATCGTGAACTGAACAGACTAGATAGGCTTTGTAATGGCAAGAGTATATTTGATTATGCAAAATCGCTCTTTGATTAAGAATTCATAAGTTAATTAGCTGATAATAACTAGGTAATGCGAGTACTTATGAAGTATTTATTGCATAATAAACAGTTTACTGCATAGCTCACGGTCGAATTCAGTACAATCGCTACACAACTGGGGCACAGCTGGGGCAAATTGTTATTATTTACGCGTTGACTGTGAGCTTACTTTCGATAACATTTTATATTCATTTTAATAAAACAACTTGACTATTTAATGCTGTAATGATATTCATGACTCTTTGCTAATATATTTTAATTTATAGTAAGTAATAAATTAAATATACATGATCTTGAAATAATTTTTTATTTTGCATTCTGTGATACGGAACCATAATTTTCGAAACATTAAATTTGATCTTGGAAAATTTGGTATTGATTTGAACAGGAAATGATTTTACCTAATCACTAAAGATAACTAAAATTTTTGAGAAGAAAACGTCTATTATTATGTATTAGTTATGTGACTAAATTATTTTGTCATAAAATCCAAACCTGGACCTCATATACCAAATAGGAAAGATACGATAATATTTTCACATGTAACTTCTTTCAAGCATCCTGATAGTATTATGGAAAAATAAGGTAATGGCTGATGTAATATTTAAAACTTTACTGTAATTTGTAAGTGCATTAAAATACATTTGTTGACCTAGACGCCTTATGCTAAGTCTAAAGGCAGCAAAATCCCGTTGCGTATAAAAACGTTGCAATTTCAAGTACAATTTCACTAATGTTCCTGCTAAATAAAAATAGCGACCGAAAACGGAAAGTATAGATTGATAGCGGTGATCTCATTGATCACAAGAGTATTTGGTTCAAATTTTGGGCTGGAAACAAACTCTACAAGAGTGCATCAATAACGGAATCCCGCTTTAACATACAGTTGGTATACGGAGAGTGCATACGACAAGGCCATTAAGAAATTGGATTATCATATCGATTATGAGACAAAAAAGAAAGGTGACAATGCCCGTGTAAAATTAAAATGCAATATAATAAAATGAAGGAAAAATAAATTTTGCTTTACGTAAATTTTTAATTGTGAAAAATAAAAACAATTAAATTTTTAGTTTTAAAATATATATAACAAAATATATTCTATCCGTTTTTGTATCGTATACTTATTTCTTAAATGTATAAAATGGTTCAAGAATAGCTATAGGATCTTGAGCACAAAAAGAACTTATTTGGTTTGGTTACAAACGCAATTCTTGACAATTAATTTTTGGCGTAGTTGCTAACTATTTCATAAACATGTCGTTCGTCAATCATTTCGTCCAGTTATAAGAAGGTTTTTTGCAAGTTTTTGAACATTATTATCAGATGTGGTTGATTACTGAAGCTATTTTATTACAACCGTCGTTGGTATAACATATATATTATGACAGCAAAGTAAATAGAATTTCCCCAAACGCTGTATTAACATGCTTAATGCTATGTCCGTTGATCCGGGATGTGAAACGAAGCAAGTGAAGCTAGCTGTCAACAGTATCCATTAATAAGATAAATATCAATAATTCTTAAAAAGGACATGTACTGACGAAGGGCTGTTTCCTAATAATATATAATCATTATGGGTTATAAACGAAGAACTTTATTTTCTAAATAGTCAAGGAAAATTAAATCTAAAGCAAAAAAGAACATTTTTTTCTTTTATATGAGAATAGTCGACAACTCTGGATATTCAAATGTAAAAGTCCGACGAATACAGTTTGATGAACAGCGCAAAAGCCTATGCGTTTAAAACGAGTACTACACTGTATTAAGCGACGCGATATCAAGAAATATTATTTATATTATATATATATATATATATATATATATATATATATATATATATCTATATTTTTACAATTACCAATTGCAAAGTTTATAAATTAACAATTCCATTCTAATCCTACATTAATTTTGTTTTATTACATATCTTCATGATATGTGGGTCTCCAATATTTCTGGATACTTTTTCTGTAGGAATGTTCTGAATTTATGCACGAAACCTTCATGCCACACTTTATTTAATGTCTGTGCAACGTCAAGGAAGATGACAGAAGAGATCTTCTTTTCTGTTAATAATTTCTACCTTATATTGGATATTTTTAGTACAAGAATGTCACTCGTGTCTATAAGTATGATAAACTTACCCCTTTCCCCCCGAACCCATTAATTTTTTGATTTGCCTATTTTTTTATATGGTGCAATACTTATTACAGCATCTCGTTATTAAACTGAACAGCGCGATGCGGCTAATAACCTCTCAGAAATATTATTGCAGTACCGTGCAGTGTCATTCCCTTACAGTGCAGTAATTGCGGTGCATCGTTAGCGTATATCTTGTGTTTGGCACGTGGCGGAGATTAACACAAGGTAAAAAATATAAGCTGTTATTAGGAGCCGTGTATATTTATATAAAAAATATAAAGATAAATTAATCAATATGAAATCAGGAAACATGTAGAAGGAAATATTTACATAAATAAGTCTTCCGCAAAATTTAAAATGATCCCATTTTTAATTGTCACAACAAAAAATTTAATTGTCACAACATAAACATCGTCCTTGTCGTAGGTGAAATATCTGTTAACCACGTCTCTTGACTGATCCTCGTAAAGAACTGAAGTAATTTTTTAATGTATTTTGAGTAGAAAAATGGCTACTAGTAAAATTACCTTCATATTTATTAAATTACTGTAGCTTCTATTCAGAAGATATCTGAAATCTGAATTAATCGTGTAAAAAATTTAATCGACTCCATTAAATTTTGATTTTTGATCCTTTATTTATTTTAATTGTTTCAAATTTATTTCACGTCGATCTAATATGTTTCCAACTTACGATGTAACATCGCCTAGCACGCTACACAATAGTCGCAGTAGTACGTACTACGCGTGTAGTTCCTTTTAACCTAATGCAGACGTTGCATTGCTTGATTTTTATTTAACGTCAAAACGCGCTAGAGCAGCTTGAAATTTTTCAGTGTTGGAGTGCGACAGCAAAAATAATATACTACATGTAGGTATGACAGAAAGTGCTCTAAAGTGACCGACTTGCCGCATTTAATAAATGCTTTGAGTGCTGCGTTGCGTCGTTTTACTACATTTTGATGCTTATAAGTGACTTTTTGATATGTACTTCTAAAGGATAATATTAGTTTAAGGTTAAAATTATAGTACACTTCAGATTTTTAATAAATATGCATATTATTGTTAAGTAAATATTTTTACCTCTAAGAAGGAATAATAGACCGCATGCTGCATACATTTTATAAAATTAAACTTTATATAATATATAAATGCCCGCACTTGCTTAACTATTGAAGATCGAAATGCAGCAGTATTTGCTATCATTTATTTTCTTCCAGAGCCTCAACTACTCTTTTAAGTTTGAAATCTAATTAGATTCTTCTTGATCCCACGGGGGATCTTAAATGAAACATAATTATATATATATATATATATATATATATATATATATATATATATATATACCTATATATATCTTTTTGATTGACTGATCGAGGAACGCCCAGCAAATTTAGAAAGTAGTGTATTTTTACAATTTCGACGATAATGCACTTTCAAAAGTATGACGGTCGCTTCGTAAAATTTCAATGAAGTTTATTTATTCTTGCTCCATTTATGGAGTATCCTAGATGACAAAAGTATTTTTTTTAGAATTTCATTACAAATTTTGTTTTTTTTTTAAATATGTATGATATCTTCATTCGAACCTTTTTTACAGTTTCATTACATATATTCAGCTTCTCGCTCGTTACTATTAGATAAGTTGGATAAATGTTTAAACATTTTGAACCGAGAAGAAATATAAGTCACAGCACAGATTCTAACTGAAGTGAAAGTCGTGATCGCTCATTAAGTCATTCGACTACAAATATTTTGTTGGAGAAGAAAAGTGCATATAAATGCATATTACGTTAAGATAATTCCTTTTGAGCAATCCAAACAAATTATGTTCGAGATAAAAATATAAGCGAGGTAACACTAAAACTTTTCAGAATACGAAAAACGAAACAGACTGGTAAGATTGTAATTAATTTATCGAATTTTTCAAAGTCAAAGAATTTTCAGTTTTTAAAGTCATAGTGGCACTCCAGTCATTATTTTATTCGATGAAATCACTGAGAGAATCAATAACCCCACTCTTCATTGTATGTCTTTTTCACCGCATTTTCGAAAATAGCAATATTTTTTCATGGTCCGCGGATCGTATTTCTTGCAGTTTATCTTATATTCTCTTGTTATGACCGATGACCCATAATTCCTATATCCAACTTTGTCAATTATGTCATCACATGGTTGAATATATGATGGAGGATTTTATTGCAAAGCCGTTGCTCCAGAACTTTTTCTAAAACACAAGGCAATTATTGATTTACGAGGCCGCGGTTCCGATTATTCACTTTTGTAAGTAATTTAAAAAAAAACACATATTGCCTACGGATTGCCTCTTAATTTTTTGTTCGTAAAAATATCCCAAGGTCTTATTACCTTACATCGAATTGTCCTAACATTTTCTCGACACAAATCAACGCGATGGCATTTTCAAATTTCAGTGTGATCAGAGGATATTCTTTTACCAAAAAGCTTTTTGACGTTTAAATATTTATTTAGAACTTTCTTTACTTGATTTATTCCAATGCTTAATCGCACTTGAATCCGTTGATAAGTTATTTCTCTTCAATCTTTACACTGAGCCGCACTAATTTTTTGGTAACTTTTGTCGTTTGTATTGAGAAACCTCCCTCACGCCAATCGTCACAGAGAATTGTACGATGAAGCTTATACTTATTAAAGCAGCTGTAAACCGTAGCGTACAATAGGGCTTTATCAGAAAATGTAAATCAAAAACCTTAATATGTCTCTTGTTCATCAGGACCACAATGAAAGTCATAAGAAATAATCGATCGAATATTTTCATATTTTAAATTAATGTTGATCTTACCGTCACAAATTTCAAATTGCCGTCAATTTATATAATAATAACTTACTGTTAGTAGGACAGTCTCAGTCGGCTTCCGTCAGTCTCATCAGTCTTAGTTATTCATAACCAAACACTAGCATGTATAACAATAAAAAATTCATAGGTGGTAACTTTTCTTAAACCTTCGATGAATTTGATCTAACAAAATTAATTTGTAAGTGAATTAGGATAAACTTATTTGAATGGTTTAGTCTAATAACCAAATTTGGTTTAGTCTAAAAACCAAACCTGGCATCAAAATAAGACCTCCTGCTTTTTGTATGTCCAACTATAAGTCATGTATTTCAAATTTAATACATCGAAAAAAGAAATCATTTACTCTTCAAATCAATGAAATGAACAATGTTAATAAAATACACTAACAACCTTATTATGTTATATAATTTATGTTAACAAAAATATCCTAACGACCTTATTTTGTTCTCATGTCGATTATTTGTCTCATGAGATTTTGCGGCACTTCCCGGCCGCCCAATATCTGTAGACACAACACATCCACATATATATATATATATATATATATATATATATATATATTTATATATTCAAATATATATATATATATATACACATATATATATATATATATATATATATATATATATATATATATTAAGACGAAATTTCCAAATATCACCTGTATATTTTATGTGAAATTCCTAACGCACTCAAATTTGTGTGGAACTTCACGATAAAGTAGAAAAATTATTTAATAAAGTTTATTACTCGATGCTAGTTTCCGTAAATTTTTTCTGCTAGAAGCACTCAAAGACTAAAATTTAATAAGAACTGTTCTCATTATATATTTACTAATGAAATAGAAAAAAACAACTAACCTATTGGGTAAGTTTGCAAACAAATAAAATCTCGATGGTGTTAAAACCACCCAAACATTTTGTAAGAAGTTTCTGTGTTGTAAAAAAATGTTGATTAACGTCAGAATTTTTTTTCCACAAGAACAAATCGGCGACCTGAGAAATAAGTCTCTGCATTTAGTAAAGTGTTTAATAAATATCAAAGGAATTTAATTTGAAAAGCTATGTCAATCCGAAAACACGAAGCTTAGTTTTATGACAAAGCTCCGTTGCTGTCTCATTACTATTAACGGTCACCGGTGACTCATAACGTATGTAAATCACAGCAGCCAAATAAAACTTTGAGGCTGTGTAAGATGTTAGAAAGACATAATCTCATGAAACTGAAATATGAAATTGCTTTCGAAACTTAACAATGTCCACATTAAATTAATTGTAACGAATATTCGGTACAAAACTAAAAAAAAAATGTAAATAAAATTTGCACTTCATAAATTATGTATTATGCTAAGAATTTTGAGGATTAATAAATACCTGAAATAATTAAAATTTCAAAACCGTTTGACGTTATCCCTCGTAAAGTTGAAATAAACATAGTGATAAAGTATATTATGTAATCATAAAAATTAAAAAGCAATATTTAAATTAAGTATTCGAATAAATTTTTTTAAAGCAAATTATAAATATTTCAAAAATATTTTTCTGTTTCATTGCATAATGCAAATTAGTTTTAAAGATCAATATCTTTTCAAAATTATTCACAAAAATATATGCTATTCCTTTTTTCCAAGAATGCTACTGAATATTGCGAAAAAATAGCGTTACTAGACAATTATTCAAAATCGTAAATTTTTTACTGTTTGAGATATTTTTACGCCTATGTAAGATAAACTAGACAATATATTTATGGACTATTTTACTATAACTAATTTAAAAAAATATCATATGCGCTTAAATATTTAAGAGTATTTTTGTACTGAGAGTTCTACTCGCACTTAACAAGTTTGATTGATTAATAATTACTTTTAGATTATGTAATAACCATCATCGAAATATATATTATTTAGCAAATTGTCGTGGTTGTTCATATATTTTTATTTTAATAGTAATATTAAACATCACAACCATATTTGCGAAATGGTGGTACGACACTCATATACTCAATCTCGCTTATTAACATTTAGAGTAGCGATTTAAATAAAAGGCCCATATAAACACCAATCAATTAAAGTATTTTTTTTAAATTTTGTAGCTCTAAACTAATTTGAATATCCTAAATTCCTTGACATAGAAATAATTTAGATGCAGTTCAAGGCATCATTTACTCCATCGTAGTTCAAATTCTAATATCTGTAAAGTACGATGGCAGCTTCGTTAATGTAAAACTTAACTGGAAATGCAGGAAATAAAAGGAAATTATGACACGTGTAATTATTATTCCCTTCAAAGACCGACACAAGTACGCGCGTCTTTTCTCAATGTCTCGTCATTCACTCTGCATGGGAGACACACACGATGAAACATTTACCAAGAAGCTTAAAATCTTAAGGCAAGTATCAACCCTGCACATACCTTATACTTATGGATGCTATCACGAATGAGGAGACGCTTCTCTACTTAACAAGATTACATTTAGAAGGCATGTAGCATTCAGTATGGGATTAAATTTTCCTTCGGCATAACTTATCTTCGTAAAATTTCAAGAATGAATGTATTAATTTAAATACCTCACATAATACACGTAATAGATGTGGCTGTGTGGATCTCGGCGGAGTCTTACGATGTAGCGTTGTCGTAAGGTGTATGAGATCAGAGGAAGTAGAAATGTATGTGAGGCAAGTTAGTACTGGGTGTTAGGAGTGATATTTGTTTATTTATTTCTGCAGTAATTGCTTCAAAATAAAATTAATTTAAAAGGAGCCATTCACCATTTATTTATCAATCGAAATTAATTAAAATCTCTTATTGCCAATTTATATAATTTTAATTTTTGAAAAATAATTTTTCCCGCATATTCAATACCCACAACATAATTATAGATAAAACTATGCATATTTATCACAACTGGAATATAAAATAGAGAAATGCGATTATTTTTTAAATTTGAAATTGATAGAATTTCACAGAAAAGCTATTAGCTGCCATTTTCCCATGAGAGCAAAATATAGTCGCATGTTTTTACATTGTAAAATACGTCCTTCTTATAATTTTAAATTCTCTAAAAGGTATAAAAAATAAAACACTTACGAGTCTACTAACGAGTCCGTCCGTCCGTCACAGACGTTTATCTCGGAAACCGCTTGATGGAGAAAATTGGAATTTCACATGGTATCAAAACATGTTAATCTGCAAAGTTTAAAGTGAGAAATATAAATTTTGAAATGTCATGAGGGCCAAATTAAATACTTGATTTATTTTATTTACACAGGTAGTTTGGGGTATTGTTTGAAAGGCCTAGTTGCAAGGGTCTCAAAAATATTTTTTTCATAACACGGATGTTATATTTTCAGGTATACTATATATTGAAAATACACAAAAAAATATGCTTTCACGCTCCTTATTTCCGATACTGCTCCACCCAAAGTTACGAAAAAGTATGGATTTTCAGAAGCCCACGCAAAGTTTGTAGGAACACTATAAGGATGATTCTAGATGTCATAATTTTTTTAATATGCACCATGATTTTGCGCTTATGACAGATATAGCAGTCAACATTTTAAGTTTGTATTTATTTACAGCCAATTTTCTTAAAAAACATTTTCTTTCTATCTTGAAATTTGGCACAGTAATACATCTTATTAACCCACAAATTTTGCGCTATGTAATTTTTGAAATTGTTTATATAATAAATAAAGAGGGGTATACAAAAATATCAAATTTGTTTTTTTTTAATTTTGTATGTCATACGGGTAATATAATTTGAAAGGGCTTATTATTAGGAATACTAACCTATTTATTTTAATGAAAAAAAAAACGAAACTCTTATTAGATCGCTCAAATGTCCATCCATATGTTCAATTACTGCAGCCGTTTTTCTCAGAAACTTTTTGACGTAAAGAAGTTAAAATTTGGCACAGTGATTTATATATTAATCCTCACATACTTATTATCCTTTAGTACTCGAAAAATAATTCGTAAATTGTAAGGGTGGCAAATAAATCAGAGATTTTTTTTAAATTTTTTTATATTGTGTGGGGTATCAATTCTAAAGCAAATGCGCGGATAAAGTCGCAGTCAAATTGTAGTTATATATGCATATATGTAAACAGGTGTATCCAAATTTTTTTTAGTGTTTTATAGTGCTCCTATCCATTAAACCGAATATATTCCAAGCATGTACCTACAAAAAAAAATTCAGAAACGAACTAAAATTTTAATATAGCTAGTGATTCTTATCATACCAAGATTAATAAATATTCCTGTTATGTGAAGCGGTTTTTTGTTATACAAAGGCTACTAAATGTACTTTAATTGAAAAGAGCTTAGGAACGATTCTTATTTTGACGACGTAAAATATCTTTTGTATATTTTGTCATGAACATTCTAGGTAACGAAGGATTACTTTTTAATTAAATGAGATGACAACGAATCCATCGCCGTTACGTATTCTTATAATTTTATGTATGTCTACAAATATTTTACTAGTTCGTTATTTAAATACAAAAGTGACATAATTTTCAACACGTTTCTTTTAGTATAAAATCACCGTTTTGATATATTTAATATTATAAATTAATTTTCTATTTGATATCATTAAATTCTCTTCTCTTTTAATCAGTATATTTTTACAATAATTTTAAAACTTTTTTTTTATTAATCTGTATATCAACGAAGTAGAGTTTATGTCTATAATGTATTAAATAATTAATTATTAATTAATATATAAATTACTGTCACTTAGCTAGAAACGTAACTCGAAAAGATACTATTCTAAAATTAAATCTCGCGTATCAAAATACTAAGACTTGAGTGCTTTTTCCGAAAAACCAATTTATATACCTTGAGTGGGCCGATTACGGCGTACACTTAAAATCGATATATATGCCGTCGTCAGCTTTTAGTTTTCTTTAGCGTATTGGAACAATATCATATCGCCGATATTTCACATAAATACACATAGCATGTGATGAATTGAAAGAAATTAATTTCAGACGGTCGAAACGATTATCTCCTTCAGAAATTATTAGACTTCATTCCAAAAGAGATTTTGTTTAAATTCAAATAATTTGGTTCACTCATAAGTAAACATTTTATAAAAATATCCTTTGTCTTACTTCCTGCAACAGGTTAGGAGAGACGAGAGAAAAGAAAATGAAAAAAATTTAGCAATAAATCTTAATACCAAATCAAGCTGAGAGTGAAATGGCTACATTTTGTGACTGTTTATTATATCGTGCAGGCTTGATGGTTTAAAGAACTAAACGTTGGAGATTTTTTTTAATAATTATCATTTTCGATAGAATGTGAACTTGTAATTGTAAATGGCATGCAATTTCCAAACAAGAAATATTAAATCATATGAGAAATAAATAAAATGTAGTAATTAAGTTCTTGCAATCATTAATACGTAATTTTTTGATAATAAAATTATTTTGAAAAATGGACTCAAGATACAAAGTTTTAAATACGTTTTTTACAAAATTTGTCATTCTTAGCTGTTTCATGTTGTAAATAATCATTTTAAATAATATATTCTATATGTTAAAAAGGAAAAACGATTTTTCTAAATTCTTTTTCTGTTTTTAAAGTAATTTTCATAATTTATTATCATATTACTTTTAACAGAATTAACTGTGCGTTTCGGAGCACGCGAAACGCATATACATAAATACCTATATACATACACTTATATACACACGCATACACACCCACATGTATACATATACAAACGTAGTGTATATATATGTGTACATATATATATATATATATATATATATATATAGTATTCTAATTTAGGTTCAGTGGTTACCCATAGCTAAAAAGATCGTTATGTGTATAAAATTTATCACAGTTTTTTATTAAACACAAAGAATACTTGTATCATGAACATGTAACAACAGTAATATTTTGTTATAACATTCATGAAAAATAATAATTGTTGAAACTCATTTTAACCAAATTCGTCATTACTGTTTTTTTTAAAGTGTGACCAGTTTATAATTTTTAATCTGTCATAAATTGACAAAAGCACCATCTATGGAATTCCGATCGAAATAAAATAAAAAAAAGCAACATAAATTAATATTCTTTTCCAAAGTGTGCAACCATTGAGAGAGGGAAATCACTTTCTGGTTTTCCCTATATATATATACATAAATATATTTCAACAATTTCATGCATAATTTAAGAAAAAAAGACATTAAATCACCCATTATTCTTTAATTTGATGTAAATTAAACTACTTTGTTTTAAGATAATGATATTACGGTATTAAATTTTGAGTAAAGGTCTCCTCCATCATCGTCCAGCGGGGTCTATTTATCGCTAGTTTGGTTCAGGTCGGACCTACGAAGGTCATCACTTCATCGGTCCAGAGGGCGCTCGGACACCATCGCGGCCTCCTATTCTGCGTGGCCTGTCGACGACACGAGCCATATGCCTCCTATCTCGAGTTTGCGAGCGATTTAGGTGGCGTCGGTCATCTGTATTTTCTTTCAAGTATCGGTATTTCTATAACAATCACTTATTTATATATCAAGCATGCGATTCTCGGTTGCTCTTTGAAATGTCTAATCTTCTTTACATGTTCAGTAAAATGTCCACGTTAGGCATGTATACAATAGTGTTGGAAGATTGTAAAGGATATATAATTCCATGGCTTTGATTTTTCGTTTTGAAAATACGCTTCATCGCCCAGTATTTATTCCACGAAATCTTCACTCCTCTCTCGACTTCTTTGTTAGTAGAATCTACAAAAGTTATATCTTGACCTAGACAGGTACACTCATTTAAACAGTTAATTTTTATGGGCATCTTTTTGATATTAATCATCATACATGTTTTACTGGCGCTCATTTCAAGTTGTACTTTAATTTTTTTACAATTGTTATTTTATACGTTGAGAGTATATGTTACGTTACATATCTCATCATGACTTATCAACATAATGTCATTAGAAAATCTCAAGGGATTTAATAATTCCTCATCGATATTGATACCTCTTCTTATCCTTAGAAATCTTCCACTTGTTCTAGCTTAATCGAAGTTTTATGTTTCTGTAAAACACTGTGATTTATTCGCAGGTACTTTGCTTCTATATTCAGCCGTGCACACGAGAGGTTATTATATAAAAAGATTTTAACAACTCAAAATAATCACTAACTAAAAGTAGGAGTTATTTTTTTTCGAAATGTAGGGAAACTCAGTAATTAAATAAATTGATTGTCTAATTTCAATGAATCATTGAAACAAATTAATATTTTTGCCGAAATAGTTACAAATATATAATTAATTAAACAGTTATCGTAAACAGAAATAGCATGTGATGAAATGTAATGAGCCAATGAGTAATGAAACATTTTTTTTTAAATAAATAAGCATGAGAAATTTTAATTTTACCCTAATAATTATTTCGCTTGGATTCCAATTGAATTCGCGCTTGAAATGTGTTCTGTAATGTCATAATCATTTTGGCGAGCCATGACCTGCGTGGTGTGACCGTGAATATTTTCAAAATTTATTTTAAAATTCCCTATCGCTGATCAATTCATGGGACTAACTTACCAATTCATGACTTATTTAATCTATTTTTTTTGTTCACAAAATTCCCCAGGGAGGAGCTATGTTCGTGTCGCTATGTTTAACTGCCTGGCGTTATATTTTTTTTTATTTATTTATATTATTTATGTGCTCCAATTTATAGAGTTAATACATATGGCGGACTTATTGCTACGAGGGCAATCTCTTCCAGCCAACCAGAATACCAGTCCAGCCGCGCTTGACGAACGGCCGGGAATCTTACCCAGACTTCCGCGGTGCGCCATGTCGTCAAAGGCCGTATGCCTTGTGATGAGTTGAACACTTCACCGCGATTGAAAGAAAATTTAGACTATTCTCGTAATTTCTTAGCAAAATATACAAACGTGACTATTTGCATTGCCAAAGTAATTGTTAGACGTACATATTTGACATCAGCCAACACTTCAAAGAAATTAAAATTTGAAATTACATTCTTTTGTGGTGTCTTTTAAATAATTTTCTTTTTCGCACAAATTTGTTTACACTACTGTTTATTATTTTTTTATAATTAATAACTTTTGTGATATTATTAGAATTAATAAAATGTGTTTTAATGCCGCTCTCAATCGATAGAACTCAAAATTTATATTTTTAATTGAAAGTTTAATAGTTCGAAATTTTATTTTTATTGTTTTAGAAAAGAGACTGGAAGTTCAACGAAGTTTAAATTTTCCAAACTAAAGAAACATTTGCTCTTAAAAAGCAAAATTAAATGATTTTGTAAAAAATAAACCGTCTCCAGAAAGAAGATATAATTCTGATAATTTACGATGATGGGTTTTGAAATTATTACATCCCGTGAAATATTTGTGCAGTAATTGTTTTTATGAGAGAAGAGTCACTGCATATCGATTTTATCATTTCTTATACGAAATGGAGTGTAATTTAAAAAATTTAAATAGTGTAAATAAAAATGAAATATTGAGAAAACCAAATTATACCCACACACACACACACGTGCACATATATATATATATATATATATATATATATACATATAAATATATATATATATATATATATATACATATATATATATATATATATATATATATTTATATATATATATTTAGTCTCAATAGCGGTGATGTGCTAAACTGGTCACAAGGCATACGGCCTTTGACAACACGGCGCACCGCGAAATTCCGGGGAATTTTGTACACATAAAACATATATCAAATAGCGATAGGAATTTTTAAAATAAATTTTGAAAATATTCATGGTCATATAAAAATTTTAGCATGGTTGGCCAAAATTATTATGATATTATAAAATTGAAGGGCGAATTCAATTGGAATCCAATAATTATTCGGGTAAAATTAAAATTGGTCAGGCTTATCGATTTAAAAAAAAAATTTTCATTACGTTTGGTCCGTTACGTTTCACCACGTGAAATTTTTGTTTATGATAACTATTTAATTAATAATATTATTGTAACTATTTCGACAATAATAATAATTTGTTTTAATAATTCATTAAAATTAGACAATTTATTTAATTAGTGAGTTTCTCTATATTATGAGTTTTCCTATTATTTTTAGTTTAGATTAGTTTATAGCATTTTTTAGCCATTATATACTTGAAGTGTAATTAGAACAATTAAATTTTTTTATAAATACTTGTCTAATAGTAATAAGTCAAACTTCAGGAAAAAGGGATCGAATATATTTACCACGACGAGTACTTAATAAAAATATATTAAAATTTTATTGTGTATAATGAAAAAATTTATATAGAACATTTTTTTGGTTTTTCCCGTAATTAATAACAATTGTTGATTGTTTTAAAAAATTTGGTAATTATCGAGGCACTATTGTTGTAATCAGTGCTAAATGTAAACATTTTCAAAAGTATATCTAATTTTTAATATGCTAAACTAAATTTAAACCAAAATAAATACTTCCGTATTATGTGTAATGGATAAAAAATAAGGACACTTGCACATTCATTAAGGATAATTTTTCATATCCATAAATCAATTATTACCATAGAATTCACTACAGCGTAAAATACGAAAATGTATTTTTCTAATATACTAATAACCACAATTTCGTAATTTGTAAGGAATTAGTATTATTTAAATTAATAAAAGAAACTAAATGCTTTTCATTATTATAAAAGAAACGAAATACTTTTTACTTAGTTGCTATAAACAATGTAAAACAAAACTTTTCCTGTTGCGTGTATAAGACCAGCAAATAGAACTCGCATTATGAGGATCTTATACGTACTTAATGATATGTGAAATTTCAAATATTTAAGGATTACCTTGTATCCTTAAACTAATAACCACATTTTGTCATTATTGTTGGCAGTTGCGGAGATTATGGCATATGTTTACGAACATTTTCAATAATACCTATAAAATTATCTTCCATAAAACCTTAAAAAATAATTCCAGAATCTCCTAACTCACCTTTTAATTGACACGCCTTACCAATTAAAGAAAAATAATATTTTTTTAAAGCCATATTGCCCCTTTTAAAGTTATGAAATCAATTTTTTTTTAAGTTTCTATTATTATGAAATATGCGGATTTATGAACTACGTAGCTATACCAAATTTTAAGTTCCAACATCAAATAAACGATTTCTCAAAATAATAGTTGTGAGAGGCCTGTGGACGGATAAATTATTACTTTTATAATGTTTTTGTACTTGCTTTGCGTAGTACGGAATCCTTAAAAACTAATTATTTGTTTCATTAAAAATTTGGTTCCCAACGCAGTAGTATTCAGGAAATTTATCTTGCGCGCCATTTATGACATTTACAAGCGCTATTACCAGCCAATTTACAGCCTTCTAACTTCAGATCTATTTGACGAGCCAATTTAAAAAATATATAAATAAAAAGACGATAAATATTACACAGCATTAAAAATGAGTCTATAAGGTTCTGTACCCAAGGGAAAGACACAAAAAATTGCTGATATTTAGTACTCACTGACTCTGGATAACGAAACATCAAAATTATTAGCTTATTTTTAGTCGAATAGGAAACTTTAACTTGACATATTTTGGTTCTCGCAATATGTTTTATTCGATTTTAAAAACTTGTTGCGTTCAAATATAAAAGATAAATAAGGTAGTTATGTAATTGTTAATGCGTGTATTTTATAGCTGTTTTCTAATTCCACGTAAAAAAACTATTTGAAACTTGCCCTTTATTTTAATTTAAACCCATTTTTAGATCAAATGTTGATTTCAAGAGAGCTTTCCAATTTTCTTTTAAATTAATCAAATAATATATATTCAATTGCGTCAGTTTCCTCGTGAATTTGAGAAATTTGAGTACAAGAAGTTTATCATCTGGCCGAAGGTAGAAATATTAGAATTGCATTATATGAAAATTATATATGTGAATAGCACCTGCTTCGGTTATCTAAATCCCAAAACTAACGTTTCCTGAAGTTTGACTTATTACTATTACACAACAAGTATTTATAAAAAATTTTAATTGCTTTAATTACACTACAAGTATATGATGGCTAAAAAATGCTGTAAACTAATTATGAATTCTAATTATTTCGTATATAATTGCATTTCGTATATAAATCAGGTTTAATGCCACAATGTATCAAATTGTTATCAAATAAAAGCTTCATAACCTAAAAATTGCCAAAGGCAAGTGAAATTCACGTTTATACATATTTTTGGGGTCATCGAACATATTAAAAAGATTTTAAAGATTCAAAGTGATCACCAACTAAAAATAATAGGAAAACTCATAATATAGAGAAACTCACTAATTAAATAAATTGTCTAATTTTAATGAATTATTAAAACAAATTATTATTATTGTCGAAATTGTTACAATAATATTATTAATTAAATAGTTATCATAAACAAAAATTTCAAAATTTGACAATAATAATAATATGTTTTAATAATTCATTAAAATTAGACAATTTATTTAATTAGTGAGTTTCTCTATATTATGAGTTTTCCTATTATTTTTAGTTGGTGATCACTTTGAATCTTTAAAATCTTTTTAATATGTTCGATGACCCCAAAAATATGTATAAACGTGAATTTCACTTGCCTTTGGCAATTTTTAGGTTATGAAGCTTTTATTTGATAACAATTTGATACATTGTGGCATTAAACCTGATTTATATACGAAATGCAATTATATACGAAATAATTAGAATTCATAATTAGTTTACAGCATTTTTTAGCCATCATATACTTGTAGTGTAATTAAAGCAATTAAAATTTTTTATAAATACTTGTTGTGTAATAGTAATAATTCAAACTTCAGGAAACGTTAGTTTTGGGATTTAGATAACCGAAGCAGGTGCTATTCACATATATAATTTTCATATAATGCAATTCTAATATTTCTACCTTCGGCCAAATGATAAACTTCTTGTACTCAAATTTCTCAAATTCACGAGGAAACTGACGCAATTGAATATATATTATTTGATTAATTTAAAAGAAAATTGGAAAGCTCTCTTGAAATCAACATTTGATCTAAAAATGGGTTTAAATTAAAATAAAGGGCAAGTTTCAAATAGTTTTTTTACGTGGAATTAGAAAACAGCTATAAAATACACGCATTAACAATTACATAACTACCTTATTTATCTTTTATATTTGAACGCAACAAGTTTTTAAAATCGAATAAAACATATTGCGAGAACCAAAATATGTCAAGTTAAAGTTTCCTATTCGACTAAAAATAAGCTAAAAATTTTGATGTTTCGTTATCCAGAGTCAGTGAGTACTAAATATCAGCAATTTTTTGTGTCTTTCCCTTGGGTACAGAACCTTATAGACTCATTTTTAATGCTGTGTAATATTTATCGTCTTTTTATTTATATATTTTTTAAATTGGCTCGTCAAATAGATCTGAAGTTAGAAGGCTGTAAATTGGCTGGTAATAGCGCTTGTAAATGTCATAAATGGCGCGCAAGATAAATTTCCTGAATACTACTGCGTTGGGAACCAAATTTTTAATGAAACAAATAATTAGTTTTTAAGGATTCCGTACTACGCAAAGCAAGTACAAAAACATTATAAAAGTAATAATTTATCCGTCCACAGGCCTCTCACAACTATTATTTTGAGAAATCGTTTATTTGATGTTGGAATTTAAAATTTGGTATAGCTACGTAGTTCATAAATCCGCATATTTCATAATAATAGAAACTTAAAAAAAAATCGATTTCATAACTTTAAAAGGGGCAATATGGCTGTAAAAAATATTATTTTTCTTTAATTGGTAAGACGTGTCAATTAAAAGGTGAGTTAAGAGATTCTGGAATTATTTTTTAAGGTTTTATGGAAGATAATTTTATAGGTATTATTGAAAATGTTCGTAAACATATGCCATAATCTCCGCAACTGCCAACAATAATGACAAAATGTGGTTATTAGTTTAAGGATACAAGGTAATCCTTAAATATTTAAAATTTCACATATCATTAAGTACGTATAAGATCCTCATAATGCGAGTTCTATTTGCTGGTCTTATACACGCAACAGGAAAAGTTTTGTTTTACATTGTTTATAGCAACTAAGTAAAAAGTATTTCGTTTCTTTTATAATAATGAAAAGCATTTCGTTTCTTTTATTAATTTTAAAATACTAATTCCTCACAAATTTCGAAATTGTGGTTATTAGTATATTAGAAAAATACATTTTCGTATTTTACGCTGTAGTGAATTCTATGGTAATAATTGATTTATGGATATGAAAAATTATCCTTAATGAATGTGCAAGTGTCCTTATTTTTTATCCATTACACATAATACGGAAGTATTTATTTTGGTTTAAATTTAGTTTAGCATATTAAAAATTAGATATACTTTTGAAAATGTTTACATTTAGCACTGATTACAACAATAGTGCCTCGATAATTACCAAATTTTTTAAAACAATCAACAATTACTATTAATTACGGGAAAAACCAAAAAATGTTCTATGTAAATTTTTTCATTATACACAATAAAATTTTAATATATTTTTATTGAGTACTCGTCGTGGTAAGTAATTATATATTCGATCCCTTTTTCTTGAATCATTATCAAAATTTTCTTCCAATTGTAATTGGCTACTGACATGCAATAAAACCGTTTTATTTGCTTCGAATTAAAACAATCGAACTTTAATGATTTAACAATATTTCTACAAATATATAAAAAAACTGAGATGTTATTTTTGTAATTAAATAAAGTAATTAAATGTATATATATATATATATATATATATATATATATATATATATATATATATATATGTATATATATATATATATATATATGTATATATATATATATGTTTGATCGTGAAAATGAGGTTCATGTGAACCTTTATTCATCCATGGAAAATACATAAAAATTTACTTGCTACTGTGAGTTGGGCTAAGTCTAAATAATTATTTTACAACTGTTTTGTTTAGTGACATAAAAATCAATTTAAGCCCATTTCTTATTTTCAAAATAAAGACCAAAACTTATTACGCAAATACATCAATACCTGTGGGATAATTAATATTTAATTTTGTAAATGAATTAAGAATGATGTAACAATGTATAAAGTTCATCAAAGGTTAAGGTATTAAAATTTACATTCATTGCTGTCGACAAAATAACCTTGAAGTAAATAGCCTACAACTACATTTAAACTAATCAATGAAGATCAAAACAAGATATAAAATAAACAATAAGCTTCAAAAAGCAAAGTGTAATTGGATTGACTAGTGTTAGTGTGTAGTTTGCTATTTGAGGACACGCACTACACTAGGACTTTACGTAGAGCCTTTGTTCGCTACCGGCCCCGCCCCCGTGGTTGCCACACGCAAGTCAGCAATCAGTCTAGTCTCACTCGTTAATTATTCTCACCAGAGGAAACGATTTTACTGTCATAGCCGGTGACAGTGTACACTGTGAAATATGGCGGTCGTAAATACTAATAATGGAGACAGGAAGGAATGTTTATGTAACTTTCTAGCCAAACGTGACTAATGCCTGTCGTATTTGAAGAATATGTTTCAAACAATGCTTTGATATTTTATGGGTTCACTTATTTCAAATTATATCTTTGTAAATCCACACAGCACAAATGTCATAGAGGTATAGAGTTACATGACGTACAATGTTCTAAAATTCAATGCAAAAAATTGTAAATCGTTAGAAACTCCAAATATAATGACGCAGTTAGAATTGAGTCCATTCGATAAAGCTGCGCAGACAATAACTCCTATTATAAAATTCGTAAGTAAAACTGAAACAATAGGGATTGTAAGAATACAACGGAATATAATTTTCACTTTTCCCAATACAGTCTAATTACCACTGTTGTTGGTTATGGCTTGACGCCTACGAGGCATATTATCAACTAGGCTTTATTCTTTGTCACGAGACAAAGTGCTAATTTAGATGACAAGACTCTTAAAATGAAGATGAATTTTCTTCTAACCTTAGATTTTCTCAGTAACAAAAATTTTCTATTGTACATTATTATCTCTCATAGGTTAATTTTTTTTGGTATTTAAAAAAATGATATCTCTAGTTTTTTGTTATTTTTTCCTATTTGAAAAATCATAATTTATTCTATTTCAATTACAAGGATTTGTACAATTTTCAATTATTCAATTATTGGCAAAATAAATTCATAAGGAATATTCCTCAACCAAAACTGTTGTGTAAATTTATTTCATTTACAACATTAAATGGTATATTGATTAAAATCTTTTCCTAATTGCTCTATCCACATATTTGTGTCGAGTTTCGCTTAATCTGAAATTTAATAATAGCAAAGAAATAATTTCTGTCCTCGAGTCGCCGATCAATACAAATAGAATATTTCCTTGCAAATATTGAAGTGAAATGTGAAAATAGAAAAGAGCTTTTTGGTTTACGCTCATCTTATCGTAATGTTCTGCAAGTTTTTAATTTCTTCGATTTGCTTGTCATCTAAAACAGTTCAAAATATTTCATGACTCACAAGATACTTTGGGATGTTTCTTAAGTACAAGTTGTTTATATTTTTTGTAGTATAAAAGTGTTTTTTTCTTATGGTACATTCCTATAGTAAGTTCAAGAAACTGTCTTCTAATTTCCATAAATTTACTACCACGCGCATTCTCCATTTGACAACAATTTTTTTCCTTTCTTCGCTTTTCACGAAATAATGGCAGAATTTCTTTGATTTTCTTCTAATCGATTTTTGCGCAATCCAAGTTTTTATTTTTCATTTTTTATATCGTTAAAACAAAATAATAACCTATGTATTATATAAAGTCATCCTACAAAGCCAAATAGTAATCGTGGAATAGTAATTTACTTCATCTGGGCCCCTCACGCATTCGCCCATTACCAACTTTGACTCTTTATGATGTTATTAACACTCGTAATATTGAACATCTTTAGTTAAGTTATATATTAAAATTTAATGCAACTAGATCACCCATAATTTTACATGCTTCATTTGATTATCGACTTTATACCTGAGTTTTAACCTATAAACGTAAGGATATTCGTTTATAAAATAATAATTATGAATATGCCATCAGATTGAAGGAAACTTAAAAATAATATAATGAGTGTATATGAAATGAATACTAAAAAGACAAACACAAATAATTTTGAAAGTGATTGGAAAATATACTTCAATAAATGCGTTTATTAGGAAATAAAAAAAACGTTTTAGCTAGGAGATAAATACTCTTAGTATTTCTTAATGTAAAAGATGAACAGATTTTCAATATTTCTGATATTACGCTGAAGTTACCTAATCCGCTAATCAATAAAGGCACTAGCAGAGTAGCTTCTCCATTTCATTTTAAGATACATTTTTTTCCTTATAAGATTTCAATGTAAGTAGGTGTTGGACATTAAAATGTATACTGATATACGAATAGAATATTAAAATAGACCTGAAGCAATCTAGAGAATAATTATCTTATCCTTAAAATACTTATTTTTTGCTTTTGAATGCTTTTCTTTATTTTAAATATTCAAATATCTCAAGAAAGCTTAATTCAAATTAAAACTAACTTTGTGTGTTAATTAAATACATAAATTAACACACAAATCACGAAATACTAAAATAATTATTAAATTATTAATTGTTATAACAATTTTGAAAAACGTGTTTTATTAATAGACATATTTCAATAAATGATGATTAATTGGCTATGAATTAAAGTATCCCTTATGTGTATCAATGTAACCCTTGAGTGGTTCTGTTTGATACAAGTTCCTTTATTAAATAAATAGACCCTGACATTTTTTTCTGAATGAATCTAAGAGTAAATTTGTTTCATTTAAATTAATAATTTGAGTTAAACACTGCACACATCAAAATATTTTACTTTGTTATTACTGTAAGAATGCTGCCTTTTTTGAGTCCCAAAGAAAATCGAATCAAATTGGGGCACCCCCAAGTCCCCCCATGTAGTATTCAGGAAAAAGAAATAAAACTTTGGAAACTTGGAAATTCAAAATGAAGATAGATTTCATATTCGAATACCAGTTAATTTTATATGTATACATACCGGATTACTACGGCTCTATACACGTTTGTATGCATGTATCAAAGCTGCGGTTCTAGAAGTATTCAATAAATAAATTAAGGTAGGTAAATTCAGGATCATAGGCTTGCTTAATCGGCACTATCCATATCAAATAAAATTCAATATGGATGATGCCAAAATACAGATATTTATATATAGATAGATGCCAAGCAAATCCATGATTCTGAATAAATTGGTCTTAACTAATCTTTTAGGAAATATGTCTTTAAGGAAGCAATCGATTAATTTTTATACTATAAACTTAGATCTTCGTGATAAATGGAAAATACTTACTTACTCTGGAGCATTTTATCGAGGAAAAAATCGAGTATTTAGATGTTGTTGATGGTGATCAGACCACAATCCACAGACTAATTCACTTGGCAGGGCATGGGTCATGTTTATGTCTTAGTGCAATGTTACGATAGATATAGTATCCTACAAATCGAGATGCAGATCTCTAACTCAGTCTTCTACCCATCCATAAAAAAACCCTGCAAGAACATTGTTACTTTTATCTAACTTCTTTTCACAACAAACTTTTAAAGAGGAATTTGGACCTGTTTACAACATTCTGAGATAATATTTAAATATCACATATAAAGTTAAATTACATCTAGCCGCAGTTAATAATCATCAGAAATCACCGGTCTAACTGAGACGAAATATTTCAAAGCTCAAACTACGTGTAACCATTTAAAATATATACCTTTATATGTTTTAAACAATTCACCTCAGACAAAATGCTGCTAACGCCGTCATATTGTTTTTAGGGCTCTACAATGAAACAAGTGACTCATATTCTTTAATTATTTCCATCTCTTCGACCATTTGTCATAGCCTCAGAATGTCTATAGCTTTTATCTTATGTGATGAATTTTCAAATAGATCGTTTTTAGGGAGATCTTGATTTACTTGTTGCAAAATAATATTTATTTAATATAGCTCCACACATATGTGAGTCGAGGTGAACGATAACACCGCACATTGAATAAATTTATGTAATTTGATTTATTCGATGTATGCGAGTATATTTTAAAATTAAATTCAGTTACCTTTTATTTTTATTTTTAATAAAGGTAGTACCTTGTGTCAGTCTCTGTCATATACCGAGCAATGGATGTATGCTAATCTTGATCTTGATTTACTTGTTGCAAAATAATATTTATTTAATATAGCTCCACACATATGTGAGTCGAGGCGAACGATAACACCGTACATTGAATAAATTTATGTAATTTGATTTATTCGATGTATGCGAGTATATTTTAAAATTAAATTCAGTTACCTTTTATTTTTATTTTTAATGAAGGTAGTACCTTGTGTCAGACTCTGTCATATGCCGAGCAATGGATGTATTCTAATGTCATACTGCTTTTACTGCACTATAGCAAAGTGACGCTTTAAAGTACTAAAGTAATGTCTCGAAGAGGTTATTGGTCACAAAGCGATATACGGTGAAATAAAATAAACATATAATTAAAGAAATTGAAATTAAATCTAAGGGGGTCCACTTCAAAAATTTAACTGCTGATTCAATCAGTAAGAATTCATTTTGGGAAAGTTGCTAAAGTTATAAAAGGATATCTGACCACCAATGAAATCAGACAATGGCAACTGAGCCAGAAGCATCAAACACAAAAATCTACCAGATAGGCAGAACGTGTGAAAAATAGGTTCACAATAAATGTATATTCATGAAACAAGCCAAGGTGGAATGACCCAATTCAAATAGCAGAAAACAATTTATGGTAAGTTCCCTCAAAGAAGTAATGAAGAAAATTGAAGAAAACGACAACCAGAAAAGAGGTTTAGATTTTTTCTTAATGACATGTAAAATACTCAAAAAACTCCTGAGAAAAACCACAGTGTAACTGACCAATTGAATTACACCACCTTCAGATTGAAGTAACTACTTGCTCATATTTTGAAAAGTAACGGAATTAGTAATGATGACCAAGCCGGAAAAACCTTCTCAAAAAGTCTCTTCATACTGATCGATATCGCTACTACCCAAAAATGACAAAACCATACGAGAAACTTCTACTCAGAAAAACGAAACCCATTATTAAGGTCAAAAATCTAATTCCGATCCATCAATTTGGGTTTATGAACAAAAATCCCACATGGATCAAGCATACAGAATAACTAATATAATTTAGAAATCACTAACAAAAAAGAAATTCCATTCTGCCATATTCATTGATGTTGCACAAGCATTCAATAAAGTATGGCATGAAGGTCTCGTGTATAAACTCAAAACATTCCTACCTAAAAATAATTCAGAAATATTGGAGTCGAAAATATTATGAACATATCTTGTAATTAAACGGAACGATACCGTTTTAGATTTAACAGAAATTAGAATAGGTATCCGACCAGGAAGTGTGACAGATTCCGTCCTTTATATATCATATATGAGTGACATTCTTGTACTAAAAATAATACTATTGCGACCTTTGCGAACAACATTATCATTCTACCAGTGCTATAAGTGAAGCAAATACGAATAAAAAGACAACTAAGAAACTCCAAGTAACAATTCAGCAAATTGACAAGTGGACCGAAAAATCGAAAATCAAGCTGAACGAAACTAATCCCGTTCATATCCATTTTACCATAGTATACAATAGTACAAAGTATTCCAGTTCAAATTAAAAGTTTACAATACGTAAAAGGTATTATTAGTTAGTTAAAATTAAAGATTCCCAACATCATTATATACCGATACTGCAAAATATTTATTGCAAAATATTACACTAGACGCTAAAATACGTTGGAAAGTATACGTTAAGAAAAAAGAGAAGAATTTGGTACAAGATACAAAAGATTTTCTTAAATGGAAAGAACTCAACTCTGTTTATATCTAATAAGCTTTTACTTTACAGGCAAATATTAAGAACTCTACAGACCTAGGGCAGTTAAAATTAAAAATACCCAACATCATTATATACCAATACTGCAAAATATTTATTGCAAAATATTACACTAGACGCTAAAATACACTGGAAAGTATACGTTAAGAAAAAAGAGAAGAACTTGGTACAAGATACAAAAGATTTTCTTAAATGGAAAGAACTCAACTCTGTTTATAACTAATAAGCTTTTACTTTACAGGCAAATATTAAGAACTCTACAGACCTAGGGCAGTCAACTTTGAGACTGAATCAGGCAATTAAAATATCAATAATACAGAATAAAATATTGCTAACTTGGTAGGTGCTCCTAGGTACGCGAGAAACAGTGACCTCGATCGGAATATGAACATGAATACTTTGGATAAAATGAATAAAAAGGTAGCAAAGTCTTAAATAGAGACTCGACAATCATGTTAACGCTGAGAACATCCAGTTATTCAATAATAGTATACTAATAACAAGATTGAATTGTTCATTGGTCAACTTTGACCACTGAGCAATTCATATCTCGTCTTAAATTAACACGTATTTTTTATTATAATTTGTAATTGCAAAAAATTAAATATAAATATTTGTATGTAAAATAGTATAAATAATATTCCTTGGCATCTCGCCGCTTAGCGCAGTGTAGTGTAGTTATATTGTGTTTAATATATAAGTGAGACAGGTGTGTCACTATTAAACGCGTACGGTTTTGCGCTGTTCATTTAACTGTATACGTCGAACTTATACACTTGAAAATCCAGAGTTGTCGGCTAAGTGTAACTTCCCCATAAAATGATTAAAAAATGTTTTTATTTGCTTTAGATTTCATTTTGGTTGACTATTTATAAAATAACGTTATTTACATACAACCTAAGAGAGGTTTATATGTTGTTTATTTAGGAAGCGGACTTTGTCAGTACATGTTCTTACTGAGAGTTGTTTGTTTTTCTTGCGTTACGGATACTGCTGATTGCATCCTTTACCTGCTTTGCCTTATATCCCGGACAATAATAATGGACCAATAAGTCGCATGACTGCGCACCGCGAGGACCCGGGTTCGATTCCTGACCGCTCATCGAAGTGTGACTGGTAGAAGTCCAAACTTTCGAGGCTCTGGCGACCATTTTTTCATATGAGATATTCTTCATCTCATGTGGACACGACAATCAACAACAACAATATAACGGACGTTAAGTACGTTACTACAGTGTTTGAGAAAACGCTAGTTACATTTATATAATAATACATATGTTGATATAGCTTCAATAATCAACTACTCTGTTAACAATGTTTAAAAAGATAGCAAGGACGTTCTTACATTTTATTAAACGATTAACGAACGATTGTTTATGAAATAGTTCGCAACTACGCCAAGATTTAATTGTCATGGCATACATTGGTAACCAAAGTAAAATAAATAATTTTTGTGCTCAAGATCTTATAGATATTATTGAGAGGTTTCGTAAGATTTGAATGTGCGACGCAAAAGCAGATGGATTAGATATTTTATATTGTACATACTTTACAACTAGAAATGAAATTATTTTTATTTTTTATGATTAGGAATTTATGTTTGCAGAAATTTATTTTTCCTTAACTTTATAATATTGCATTATAATTTGACACGAACACTGTCACCTATATTTTTTTATAATCAACACGATAATCTAATTTAGAAGAGTCTTCCCCACTCTCCGTAAACCAACTGTGTATCTAGTGGAACGTAGTTGCCGACGCGCTCGTACCATAGAATTTGTCTCCGGCTTAAAATGTTTGTTTGTTTGTTTGTTTATTGTTTTGAGTAATCCAATCTTCCGTTATCTATCGATATTTTTATATATCAGTAGCTGTTCGATAGGTGTTTTCAAATGCAGCGAGAAGAATCAGCAAAAAGAGTGCAATTCAACAAATATATTTTAGTGCACATATAAGGTACTGTGAAGTTTCAAATATTACATCAGCTATTACCTTACCCTTCCAAAACATGACCAGAATACTTCGAAGAAAATACACATGAAAATATTATCATATCTTTCCTTTTGGTATATGAGGTCCAAGTTTGGATTCTATAAGAAATCTTTCAAGAGTCAAGGCACATGCCTAATACATACCAAATTTGATGTTTTCTTCTAGAATATTTTTGGTTATTTATAATAATTAGATGAACTTATAGTTCGTGCAAATCGATCTAAATTTTTCAAGATCAAAGTTGATGTTTCGAAAGTTACGGTTCAGTATTAGACAAGGTAAAGTTAAAAATAATTTCACGAAGATAATGTATTTTAATTTATTACAAATATAAATTAAATATATCTGCAAAGAACCGTAAATATCAATATGGTATTACATCTTCAAGTTGTTTTATTAAAATGAATTTAAACATTTTATCAAAAGTAAGCACATAATCAATGTGTTGATAGTAAAAATTTCGCCAGAGTTCGTTAACTGCCGTGTAAAGATTGTATTAAATTCGACGGTGCGCTATCCAGTAAACTGTTTATGATGTAATAAACACTCCATTCGTGCTCAAATTACGTGGTCAATTTCCGTTAATTAACTTATGAATTATTAATCAAGGAGCGAAGTAAAAAACAATTTTGAATAATTAAATATTGCCATTACAAAGTTTATACTGTTTATTAAGTTCATAATTTTGTAAAATACTGCAATCACGTTTATGCTTAAAGTGGCCCATCGATGATTTGACCAAACGAGGTATTATAAGTCTAGTTACGTATGTACTTGAAAATAATTTAACAATATTAACACACGTCGAATCCGATAAGATGCGTCGAAATTTTGTTTCCCAAAAAGTCATAAGATGAAAAATAGCAAGAAAAGGGTCACCGACTTCCACTTTGTTAGTAAAAAGGCAACATAGCACTCTTAAGGTTTATTTTTAACCTGCTGCAAATAAAAGTAGGTCATCATTTATTAGACATATATTTTATTTTTCGTTGAATATAAGATTTATTCATGGTGATCCAATTATATTATCATCACAATATGAGTAACAGGGCGAATTACACAAAGAAACCTGTAAAGCACAAATGGAATTCCGTTACAAGGTTTCCGTACAAATTTAGGCATTTATAAACATTTGACGTTACATAGTATTTTTATTAGAATATTTACAAAATGTTAACTATTCAAAATGTCAAATATATTGTCTACTATATCTTTCACAGAGACATATTTCAAAAAAGAACGTATAGTTCCACACGGAACTGAAATAATTCATTTTTGGATACTTCCCTTTACTTGTGTTACAGAACGAACTATATAGAACGAACTATATAAAACGAACTATATAGACTAGAGTTCCCAACCTGGGGGGGGGCGCCTCCCAAGGGGGGCATAGAGAGATGTCAAGGGAGGCGGAAAGCGTTTGCATTTTAGAAAGAAAAAACAATAAAATATACAAAAAACATTAACCAATAACATTACAATATAATGTTTAATTTACATGCATAAAATTAATGAAATTAAATATCATATTCACTATTATTACGACAAACTTGCGAAAAATTTGACGTTTTGGTGTACATTTTTTGTTGAGAAATCAGTTTGAGTGTGTAAAATTATTGTGTCTCACTGTTAAAAGGTAAGTTTGTGTATTTACAAACTTCAGTTACCATTTTTATTTAATTTACTAAATCAAAGGGGGGGGGGGGCATGAAAATATAATTTATAGTCTGGGGAGCCTCAACAAAAAAAAAGTTGGGAAACCCTGATATAGACGATATAAAGAAATATTGCCTACTGTAACCTTCACAGGCGCTTGTTTAAAAAAATTATAATTTTGCATGTGATTACAAAACATTGATTTTTTAATGTTTTTCAAAGAGTCTAGAAATACCGTATAAGTTGTAATGATTTATGAGTAAGTATTATGATAAAAATCAGAAAAAATATGCTTTGAAGGTCGTAGCTATTTATTATATTGTCGTAGATATTAATATAATTAAAAATTTCGGTTTTTGGTTTTACATAACAAATAATGCTGTTGGTCTCAGTACACGTCATTGATATCAATTTAATATACAAAAGTCCGTTTCCAAGAAAAATGGCTTTGGCAGAGAGGCGGGCGAATGAACGAATAACCAACCTTTTTCTCATTTTGCGGAAAGGAAATTTAAAACACTACGCTATTACAAATTCGATTTTATTAGGTTTATTTATTTCCTTTTGTTATTCTTATATTTGTAAATTGTTGAAAATTAACCTTAAAGAAACTAATAAAGTTACCTTACCAACTCGTTTTTTTAATTACTATTTATAACAATATTTTCAATGAAATTGGCATAAATAAAAATGGAAGTTGCTTTTCTTTGTTGCTTAATTAAATTTTAATTATTTTCTGTGCAATTTACAAACAATTTAATGTACTAAAAATATTGCCTACTGAACAAAAAATTTTTAATCATAACTCAAGCTCGAGAAACCGTTCACGCTATTAATCTTATTTTGACATAACTTTTTCATGTATGTGGCTATAATAGAAAATCACGATGTACCATTTGACATACCAAAACAATTTCACTGATGTATATACCATTATACTATTCGTAGGTTCATCAGTTAGTCCTCTCTTGATAAATGGTGAATATAATATGAACATATCTGATGGAATTTTTTACACGTTTTCTTCATAGGTATTCTGACTTTGTTTTAGAATCAATATAAATATTTTAGCGTTTCTTCAGTCTCTTATTTTGTAAACTCTGCCTTCTGAAAATAACAATAAATATAACATGTGTTGTTTTAATTTTTTATTAATTAATTAAAATTCAAATAATCGAATTATTATTTTTCGTCAACTTTTCTGATAAAATGAAATACATATATATGTATGTATGTGTATATTTTTATATATATATGTATATATATATATACATATATATATATATATACATATATATATTTATATACATATATATATATATATATATATATATATACATATATTTATATTTATATATATCTGTGTGTGTGTGTATTTAAACCAGTAATATGCATTAAACAGGCTACTTAGATAAATAATGAAAGTAATTATGTAACATTTTTATCTTATTTAAATATCCATGACAAGAAAGAAACCTGAAATCTGTAAATCTGTAAATTAGGAACCAAAAGGTTTCTGTTTTTTCATTCATATTTTCAAGCCCTTTCCCACTAAATGTTTTCAGTCATAATGTATTGCATATTCGCGTTGCACAGTAACATTCAGTTAAAATAACAGGGGTCATATCAGTCTTATATTAGCAGAACGTTACTTCACCAGGGTATGAATTAATCGATCAGCTTTTCTGTGTATACTAAATTAAAATACATCAGGATGCAGCAAAAACCGTAGCTTTGTAGACTTATTTATTTTCATCTCACTATCGCTATCAATTTGATAAACTAGGCCGTATTTACATTCTACCAAATATTCATGTACTAAATATTCAATAATTGATTTACTTTTCAAAGAATTTAATAATTAGCATAATTATAAAAACTAAGGGTGCCCTTTAGCGGCGGCATGGTAATTTTTTTATTAAATTACATTAATTCTAAGTCACGGTTTTTATATCCGCTACCATAAGGATCATACGGAAAGGTGCGACTTTCCACTTAATTAGAATTTTCTCAAAGGGTATAGGCAAGACCTTTATAAACATATCAGCTTACTGACTATTTGTCCAAATATAGTTCAAAGTACATTTTCACGAAATTTCTGTTTTACAAATTTATATTTAAAATTTTTGCATAGTTTATGAAAATGTTTTGATTATATTTACTTAAATTACTTATTAATTTTTAACTAGGCTGCCTCTTTGGCGATTGTACAGCGATTGTACATTCTGTTTTGGTGATAGAGAGAACCGCACTATTGACGCTGACAGCAGCACGTAATAGCGGCTTCTTTCTTGAGAAAAGTGTATATAGTTATTGAGCGTCAGGTTTCGATGCCGTTTGCATGGTCCGCGTCACTATAGCCGATTAGACCAATGACATTATGCAGATAGAGCAATCCTAGTCCCTTGGATTCCTTTGAATACTTTAATATTTTCTTTTTTTCTCATGAGATTACATTTCCGGTGAGACATATTTTAACAATCAGACAAGTTTTCTTTTCTGTACGACGCATATTGAATATACTTAATAGTTGTTCAATATGTTTGGTCTAGTACGCATACCAGCAACATTAGTAGCAATACATGTTTTTGATCAGTTTGCTTGAAAGTTATCTGTTATCTCATTCGTGATAAGAGATAACTTTCAGTGATAACAGATAAAATCCGGAGACAGCATTTGCTTTCGCTAATTCATCTTACGTGAATATATTGATCAATTTTACTTCTGGTAAAACCGTACTTGTTGAAAACTAATTAAAATTTTGTATTCTGGACCTAGGTACCTGTTTTATTCCGTATAATATTCTTTTCCAATTTAATACTATATCTGGTTATATTCTAGTCCCCCGTCCACCTTCTTTGTGTTAATATATAAGAAATATGTTCAGAAGTGAAAATTATTCGTTTCTAAATTTTTCTGAGCGGCTATAAACAATAACAATATTATTGTGTAAGTAATATAGTCATGTGACTAATAGAAATAGAATAAAAACATGACTACGAGGGAAAACGTTCCGTTATAGTAGATACTTTCGTCTTATGCGTATCCTTTTGCGCGTCTATTTGTTTTTTGGCTTTAATGTTACATTTAGAGGAATTGGAACTTCTATACTAATATTCATCGAATATTTAACTTGACACGATGAAAAGTTACTTTGAAACTTGTCTTCTAGGTTAGGCTGGCGGGGATGGATGGTTTGCAGACGCTGACATATTATGGGGCTAAAGAAACTGTGAGGTATAAATGACTCATACGTCGCCTCTTCCAAAACTAGGTGTTATAAATTTGTACCCTTTGGTAATTTCATAGTTTCCGATAAAGGGTACTTTTCTTGCTCTATGAACCCATTTAGGATTATCGGATCTTTCTCTGGGATCATTTTATTACATTTTATTCACCTAATTCATTAATCGTATTAAATTCCAAAATCTCAGATGATTGATATCTGATTTCTTCCTCACTACTTCCATTTTCTGACCATACTTTTCCTAGAATTTTGGATTCCAATGCCCTTATTAGGACTCTATAGGTGAAGTAAACAGCTCTTTGTACTGCCTCTACCCAACAGTATTTCGGTTGCACCCAGGTCGGTATTCAGCAAGTACTTTAACTTTTCAAATAGTGTTGTATTCATCCGTCCTATCGCCCCATCCTGTTCGCATGTAAGTAGTACATTTGATTGGTATATGATCCCAAAATCTATTTGAAAACATTTTTAAACTGGATATCGAATTCCTTAATTTTTTAATTCAATCCGATTTCTTGCACAGCAAATAAGTTTTTTGCACCTTTTGCTAATAATCGTCTCCAGTTGTTAAGAAATACTTCGCTCCACCAAGCGATGTAGTTTTCATCGGGTCATAAACATTCGACTACACTATATCGTACACTTTTATAGTGCTTGACACTTTGTGTTTAAGATGCAATCATGTCTATTTACCTTCTAGATGATCTTTACTTTATAATTATCAATCTGTGTTTACTCTTGGATAATACCATAAGTCATTTTTTGTGTATTTTTTTCTGTCAAAGGAATTAAGGAATTTAGATACACAGGAAAATGTCGGTTTGAACAACGTCGCCATATTCAGCCGGTACACATGGTTAATTAAACTTGAAGTAGCTACAGTTTCCCCGTTTTCTTTATTACAAAATACCTGTATTATTAAATTTTACTTACCAACCGTTTTTAACAACTTAACTCGCTGTCAAAAGATTTGTTGTCAGAACTTATACCTGTAGCACATTTTATTGTATTGACCTTCTTGTATATTATAGAATTCTTTACTTGCAAAAGTTTGTCATCTGCTATTTTCATGGTATTGACAGATAACACCATCCCTGCTGGTGAGTGGCGGTAGCTACTCGTTTCTTCATGCCAGAGGTACTTATCTTTTCGTGATGTACATAGAAGCACTAGAGCGTGCGTAACATGCTTCAGTGTCGTTTATCGAGGCTATAAATGCAAAACGTCACTTAAGCCTTCTTAACACCGCATGTAAGCCTTCTTAACACCTATGTGTGGTAATGTAAGTTATTAAACGTAATTACAAATGAAAATGACTAATAACAAATTACATGATGGCTGAAACTTAAAAATTAACCATCACGTCTGTTCGATCCATTTTCATTTTCTTCATCCAAACACACAATAAATTTGTTCCCATATATGTTGTATTTAAAAATAAATTTTACCACTAATTTTTTTCCAATCTTCGAAAATAAATGAAAATAGTAATAATTTAAAAATTGCATTCAAATACAATGATCACTTATAATTTATCGTAGCTACTTTAAAATATCTTATGTAAAGGAGCCGAGTATCGACTTGCGTATAAGTCGAATATCGGATTCTATACAAAAAAACTGTTCTTCTTATGTCATCATCTTGAGGTCCTAGATACTAAGAGGTATGAAACTTATTCTGGCATACAATTGATAATGTTTAAATGCATACGTGCTTGAATGCATGCAGGCGAACATGCGGGTTTGTATGTATGTGTGTGGGTGCGACTGTAGACTTATTTGATTGTCAAGCGATCATTGTGCACTTTTATAACATTTCCTAAATTTTTATTATTATCAACAAACAACCATGTGAAATGTAAGCTAATATAAGGTATGGTCGTAATTGAGTTTCATGATAATAAACACAAATAATTTATTTTATATCACATAAATTCTGATACAAATTCTGATTTCTGACACACATATGCGTGTGTGTAACACGCATATGTGTGTCAGAAATCAGAATTTGTATCAGAATTTATGTGATATAAAATAAATTATTTGTGTTTATTATCATGAAACTCAATTACGACCATACCTTATATTAAGCTTAATTGAAAGGAGATAAATGACAAAAACGGTAATTTATATTTCCTTCATATGTCTATAAGTCGCACCTTCATAGCTACTTCAGCTCAAGATCAAATGTAATGTTATTTTATATGGTGTGTTTTTCAATGACACAAATACCCAGATTTTCTTTTCAAATCAATTTAATTTTCTTTCAATTATATTTAACTTTGGGTTTTCAATTTTCGTTTTAAATAACGTCCATTTTCTTTTTTATTTTATTGAAATTTGGGATGAAAATTTTATTTCTCGCGATTTTTATCTATTAAATGTAGTAACCAGTTTACACGGAGAACAATTAGGTGAATATAATTAAAATTAGGTGAATATACTTTAAAGCTAACATATACCCCTGCGGGCACTGGAAAATAAATGAATTAGGAAATTCTTTAGAATTTTTTTCCGTAAAAATATTAATCAAAATGTTGATTACACATTTTTTGTTTTGTGTTTAAACACTAAACATTTCTTTTATATGTTTTCTTTAGTTAATGCCGTCAACGAAACCCTGAATGAAAAATATCTGTCTCTTAGTATTCAACATAAATGTTCCAAAAATAAACGAATATAAAGAAAAAAAAAATAAACTTTAGAAGTAACAATTTAGACAAAACCGACGAGAGGTTTCCTTTTAAAAAACAAATAAATATGCTATTCCAAATTCAAGCGTTTTATTTTCGAACCACATATTCAATTTCCGAATTAAATATCAGGCTTTTCATTTGGAAAGATTACTATTGTTCTTGAATATTAGATGATTTTTGCCACAGTTACGATACAATCCATTATAATCGACTATTTTTGAAATAAAATCGATGGCATGTTTTCAATTGAAATATACTTAGCGGCATTAAACACAGATAAAAAAATAAATTGAAAAAAATCCTTGTCATTTTCTTGCAGATCAAACATTTTTTCCAGTGCGTCCATACATATAAGCACTTAATATTTATAAATAGGTATGTGTAACTACTTAATATCCTTAAATATTTTCTCATTAAAACATGTAATTAATAACAATGTTAACACGCTAACATTATTTTTAATTATGTAATAAAATTATCTACCATATTTTTCATAAGTCTGAAATTATCTTAAATTTTTCCGACACTGCGAGAAATTTACAAAATTGTTTAACTAGCAGAAGATATAGTAGACGATATAGTTTCATAATTATAAGTTTTTTATTAACTTTATTATTGTCAGAATCATTGCTATGATTTTAAGATTTTTTTTAGCAATTTCAACATTTGCAGTTAGACCTCCCCCCCACCCACTACTTCCCTAATAGAGTAGTATTTTTAGATACACTCGACTTATTTTTTTAAATGGATATCACACACACACAACATTAGAATTTAAAAAAATGGTTTAGATTACGTCATTGTTACATAATATGAAACGATTTACAATTATGTTAAATTTCTTTTTTCTTTTAAGTTAAACGGTGTCCATAATTTCAACAATATCTCTAAAACTATATTTAAATAAATATAAAATGCGAGAAAAAATAGTTTTAGGATTTGCATAACTTGCTCTTTTAATTGTTCCTGTATAAGAAATATGAAATAAATTGGTAAAATAAATTCATTAACTTCTTTGCACCATCACAAATTTCTATGTGAATATTTTCAAGCTTTAGCTAATAAAGTATATGTAGGTTATTTAGCTAGGACGAACATGTGAGTGTTCCTATAAACGTCTTATTTTCTGTTTGAGCTAGGAAATATAAAAACCTTTAGTGTCAAAACTAGATTCACCATTGCTTATGTCGAGCTAACATTGTCGCTGTTTCGTTAACAAAGTTTACCTTTTTTGTATACACAAATATACTAATTAATAACGTATGTACAATATGAATCGAACAATTCCCACACAATATAACTTTCGTGAGTAACAATTATCGGGAATAAATACATATTTTTAAATCCAATGTTACTTATCTCCGAACTAATGTAAGTGACGTGGATTACTTAATATCAAGCTTCTTAAGAAATATACTAATAATTAAAATGTATGTTGTCACAATTTTATGAAACTGAAATATACTTTACGTGATGCTTTTGTAATATTCTATTTGTTAAGTCAACGTTAGCTTAAGCTTATTAACAAACTTCTCAACTTTTCTAAAAAAAGCGTGGGATGCAATTTACGACAACTGATATCAAGCATCCCACGTTCGTTTTAAAATTAAAGTTAATTTATTTGTCAATTAATGTATTATTTTTTTAAGCTTATTCAAAAAATTAAGTTATGTCGAAATATTTATTAAATTTAAGATTTTTGTTTAAAGACCAGAAAAAGGTTTTTTAATGTTTTTTCACTATAATTATTTTTTTTAACTACTGCATTGTGATCGGTTCTTAATACTTATGCAAAATTTTAAATAATTATGTCGTCTTGAAGTGGGCGAAATTTATAGATTCCGATAAAAAAAGCACTTGCTTAAACTGACTACAACCATGTAAGTTCTGCAATGCTTCTATTATGATTAATGTAATATGTCAGGTTTTATTAAGAAACCTATTTCAGTCTATGAAAAATTTTATTTTGGTAAAGTTATTTATGATTTCAAGGTCAATTTTCTCTCCAAAATAGTTTATATAAATTGGCATTTATATATTTCAGCATTTACGAGGGGAATGTCTACAAATTTTCACACTTCAAACTTGTACTACAAATACAGAGTGTCACTTAATATAAAACAGGTGAGGTTTTAAATAAGCGCCAAATTAAAATAATAACACGAGCACGGCCAGAGCCCAATTGTACTTGGCGAGCGGTGTTGTATTTTTAAAACCTAATTCAATTTGAACTCAAAATTAACGTAAATGATCATCGCACTTGAATATTCAAGTGTACGCTCATAAATATATAATATAAAATGATATGAAATAAATATGAATAATGAAGAAATATAATATGAAATAATTCATGAAAAACATATCAAGGTGTTCTCACTTCATTCCAATATATTCTTCTGAATTGCAACCTAATTAAAAATTGTTTCTATTAGTTGAGTAAAACTTTACTAAGCCATAATTTAACATCAGATGGTTATAAAATATAGCTCATGATAACCTATACAGTAACAAAAATATTTATATAAACAACAAGGCAAAAAGGACTGGAAGAAAACAGATAATAAAAATGTTATATTCCAAGAAAAAAACCCAGACGGCAATATCCCGTTGCTCAAGAAATCACTTGTTTGTAATCCATTTATAAACAAAAATGCCATCCACGTTTTATAGTAACTAACGTTATCTTGTACATTTTCTTATACTTTTCCACATAGAACATTTTGAAAATGAGTTCACGTATTTTCAATTAACACGTAAACTCAATATTTGCCTGCTTTGTAATTTTAAATTACAATGTGTTCTAATCTGAATATTCTATTCATTCATAGTCAAGAATTACAAATTCTATTCACGAAAATACCTGTGAATAAAATATTGATATGGGTACATTTCCTACTAAGGAAATATTATACCAACACGCGTCTCTGTAAACGTGACCGCTCCGAAACGTGATCAATTTTAACTTTTATACCAAGTCAAATACAATGTAAAACTGAAAGGGTATGAAAAACTTTCTTGTGATACCTGAGACTGAATGAATATTGAACATTCCATTTACAACTGACTTCCTGCAGATTGTGCTGAGTTTTCTGTTGACTGTAAATAAAGAAGGAAGTTAATGTCAAGAAATTTATCATTTAAAAAAATATTTAAAACTCACGCTATTAAAAAAAATATTCTCCGTTTTTTACTTTAACTGCCTACGTTTTAATTGATATAAACTATAGTTAACTTTCTTTTTTTTCAGAATTTTCAAGTAATTAATTACATTTTCTCCATAAATCAAATTATCATTTGAATTTAGCATGTGAAATGGAGACCATTCATACAAAATAAATTTAAAAATTCGCGTACTTTACATTGATAAGGAAAATTGAAATTAAAGGTAATAATACATAACACAAAATTTTAAATTAAAAGTATAAACTTTTACTTTTTGAGACGTTGCTGAAATAAAATTGGTTAAAAAATTATTACTTATTTACCATTTTTTCGCTTAGAAAGAATGCGGGTGTTAAAAATACGTCGTTTTTGTTTTCCTGTCCAAATATAAGGGAGATTGTCTAATAAAGAGATGCTAAAATAGTTCATAAAGAATAAATTTAGTGTTTTTTTTAATTTAATTAAGGGAGTTAATTTCATTAGGACAGTAGAATAATCTCCAAAACGAACATTGTATTTAAATAGACGTAGAAATTCAAAATAACCGCAAACAAATTTATGCACAAGGGTACAAATATACACTTATGTATATCTACATGAATATATAACATATAATTATGACACAGAAAATAAAAAATTTGCAAACTTTTTATATTTTCCCCGAATCCCACTTGAAGAGATGACGATATTGGTAACACGTGCAACTTTGTTTAAATAAATTTGTATATAAACAACGAACAATTAATGCGTTCATACTTTTTACGTACTAATATCGGGATATCCACTCAGGTCTGGCTACAAGTACTGAATAATTGGTTTAGCTATCAGAAGCTAATCGGCACCCCTACTAATAACGCTTAATGCTCTAGGGTTGAAGATCGGTTCCTAACTACAATTAAAGTTATGTGGTCTGCGAAAAACTAGTATACAAAATGTTCACACCTCATTTTGAAGATGGACGAAATCACCGTCCATTTGTCTTTATTTCTAAGATACCACAAACTAATTAGCCTTTCAGACAATTTTACCGTATTGGGGTCTTTACCTATTAGCTTTTGAGATAACTACATACAAAATAAACATTTTTATTCGTTCACTTTTCTTGAAGTAAAATAATATTAAAACATAAATCGCGAGTAAAATATCCAAAATGTTAAATAAAAATATTGGTTTTATAATATTCATTCCACTCCAAGTTTGTATTTAATTTCATTTCAAGTTTGTATTTCATTAATAAATAAACGAAATAATAGCTAATAAATATGTAAATTATTATTATTAGTAATTTCATTTCAAAAATAAATTTGCATAGTACCGAAAACATCTTTTAAAATTTTAAGTATATTTTTATTTTTACATTATCTATCAAAAATTTCTAAGTCAATAAAGTAATAAATATTAAAATTGAGATATATTTAATTTATACACAAATCTAACTGGCTTGAAAGGCTTAAATGCATAATTTGAAACTATATTTCAACGAATAACTGGTACTCGCGATTTTAAACATGCTATAGTTTTTTAATATTTTATAAATAGCAAAGTTTTAACTAAACCCGCTGGCGAAAAATATGTAATAATACACTGAAAGTTGAAAATACCTCCTATTTATATTATTAAAATAACAATAAATACCTAATATTATTAATATTATTGTGAATAATAAATATATTAGGATCGTTTAAATTAGTATGAAAATGAGTACAAAAATGGTACTTTGCCAATTTCCATCTTCACTTGCTGACACTTCTTTTTGTTGAACGTTGACAAAGCTACACTATAATCTACAAATCAAGTTCCTTCAAATAATGTGTTATTTCCTAATTCTTGAATTTAATGATTGGCAGCAAAAAATCATTTGAGCTCTTTTCAGGTATTGGATAATAATGAAAAATGCATAAAAATAGAACATAATTAGACATTTATCGAGCTGTTTTCTGGTATATGCTTTTGTTACATTAACAGCTAGTACCTTGTTTATAGATTTATATCAAAAAATCACGCAAATTATTTTGAAATATTAACGTACAAACATAATATCGTAAAACAGCTTTTTAGTAAACATTTGCAAGCATACGTACTTGCACAAGCGCGTGTCATTAGGAGAATATCCTAAGTCACTGACTTAAAAAACACTCCAGTACTTCACATTACCCAACTTCCCGTGCGCCTACATTGATTATTGCAATATTTAAGGCCGGGCCAAATACTATTTTTTATCCATTATTCACTTTAGGGACACAATTATGAAGTGACTTTGTCTGACTCGTGACTTTGACTGAATCTGTAAAATTTTGGAATATAATACGGCGTTTAAAAAAATGCAAAATGAAAATAAAAACTTTGAATAAGAAAAGGAAAAAAATAAAGCAAGAGGACTCGACATAAGATGAAAATACAGGGCTATTTCAAATGATCTATGTTATTAACTAATGAAAAATTAGTGATACCAAGACTCAATTAATTTGAAAATTTCTTTATTTTACTGTTTCATAGAAAGTAGGGTGTTTTATTAAAGTAGCAGTATGTTTGAGTGTACAGCTAAACAGCTAAAAGCCATTATAAAACGAGACTTTAATCGATTAATGAGATAATATGAACTATTCCAAATATTGAATCAAAACCTAAATAAGGAGTCTGTGATTATTGTATTTGAAATGGGATCTGTGTCACAAATGTGATATTTTTACGGCAAAAGATTTAAAGTATTCACATGTGTATTTTAATACCTGTTTATCTAATTTGAACATTATTTGTTAAGGTAAAGATGGCAACCGTTTTAAGAGAATATTGTGAATAATTGCAGTGTTTAGCACAGGTGAAATTAAATTTTAATTGTCAGAAAATTAAACACCTTTGCGCGCCATTTTTTTTAATTTCATGTTAATCCGATAATTTGCGTTCATCCACGGATGTGATTTTTTTTATATAGAATATAGGTGAATTTGATATATTTTAAGAAACTCTTACTATAAAAAAATAAACTCCATTAAATCAAAATTCCACATTTGAGCGAAAATTTAAAACCAATGGACAAATGCGTAAACACAAACGTATTTTTCATCCAACCTAGAAAAAGTGATAAATTCTATGTCACATAAAAAATATCTCTAAAATAGAAATAAATATAAAATTACCTCTAAATTAGAGTAAAATAGAAGTTAAATATAAACTTTACAAAGCTCTGCCAAAACGCCTTAAAACGATTTCAACAGAAATACAGTCGGAAATGCCGCCAGGTGGAACGAAACTTTTATTGCATTCGACGCGCGCTACCCAAGCTCATAACCATACCATAAGCATCGCACTTGAACATTCGAATTTATTACCCTAAATGTTGTTATTTTTTAAATTCTCAGAGAAAAGAAAGAAAACCAGAGATCCTTTGCCTTTTCCCAATACCTACATATGTTAAAGCTTGTTTTAAACATCATTATCAGGATAAGTTTAATACATATTGATAGCATTTAATTCTTTAATTTGTTTGATAGTATTATACTTGTCCCAGTTTGATCCATATAGTAGCATTTCTTTTATTACATCGAATGAAAAATGGCAAATTATAGTACACCGTTCAAAGTAAATTGCTGATATGGCAAGGCAGAAGTTTTGAAACTGAGTGGCAGTAAATCACAAACTAATTACTGTCGAAGATGTATTATTTGTTAAGCAACAATAATCTAATTGATAAAAACGAATATAAACATTTCTCCTAAATGTACCAGAATTTTGTTGTTTGCTATATAAATGGGAGAACTATATTAAATGTATATTTTATGACATTTATAAAGAGTATCTAACATGTATATGTATATATATATATATATATATATATATATATATATATATATATATATATATACGTAACAACACATGAGTAGTAACTAATTAATTTCAGTATCGATATCAAGATCAAGTTTCCATCATCTTACAGCAATAAGTCAGGAATATATTTTATTGCGTGAAAATAATTATTTTCAAATATGTAGAAGTATTATCATAAAGAAAATCGTAAATATTTTTTCGCTAAATTGATACCGAACCTAATCTCATAAATTTATAAATAACTTTTCTTCCTTTTTTCCGAAAATATGTACGAACTAAATAATTTAGTTCATAGCGAGGCAAAAAAATAACTCGCAGGATTCTCTTGTGAAATATGTTTCTTATACAATGTTCCCACGTCGAAGAGATATTCCTTTGTGTGGAAGGATCTTCTGCATATAATGATCCTAAAGTTTTATTGATAAAACTTTTTATATTTCGCAAATGATATTTTATGGAAACGTTATCACATTTTTTTAATAGCTTTTATTTCCTTCTTCTCCTACTTATGTATATGTAACAATAATGCTCCTACTAATTAAATATGGAAATAAGTTAACATTTTTATAATTTTTCTGTAAAAAAAGAAGACACAAATTACGCAATACGTTTTAGAATTATAAATAATGAGGATAAGATGGGTTTTTTCATTATGAACTATACTTAGGGTGTTGCGAAATTATATAACAAAATTAATGTATTTGTTCAACATAAAATAAACGTAGTTACATTTCACTTCCAAATGCTCCCAAAAACTTATCAAATGTTAATAAAACTCCCACTGCTATAGTTTTGTGCATACTTGTGTACATATAAAAATTTAAACATTTGAGGGTACAAATCGTTTCTACTAAATAATTTATAATAATCTATAATAATGTCATAAATTTGTCAATAATTATAAGGCTTGGTTTTCCTATTAACTTTGAATCAAATTCAACCAACCACATTTATTTATTTTTTTATGATTTTTTTATTCGGCAAGTTTGAAAATGAAATGAGATGGGAAGATGCATTTATTTACAAATCTTCATACGTATTTCCATTAATTGGCCATGTAAAATTTATAAATTTTTTTTATAAGTAACAAATAACCCATATATAAAACTAAAAAAAATCGAGCACTTAATTACCCTCTTTAAAATTATCAAATAAATATTTGAAAGTATCAGCTACTGCAAGATATGCGGGTTAATAGGAATTTATTATGATGTCAGATAATTTTATCATCTATGCCAAACTATTTGTAAGAAAATCGGTAGACAATATTTTAGATAAGGACAAAAAAATCTTCCATATATTATTGTCATAACTAATATACTTATTATCACAATGATTTGCAGTCTATTTTTAAGCGAAGATTTCCTGCAATTTCCTTCACTGTTGGCGATTATGAACTTTAAGAATCTAACTTCGACCTACATACAGGTATAATATATATTCTATTTAACTCTCCGGTGGCCTTTGCGCGGCCTGTGAATATCACAGTGGAGCGATCCCCATTCCAGTAGTTTCTTTGGCTGCTTATCTTTATACATTCTAGTATTGTGACCCCAGTAATTCTATTTGAGTCCTTTCGGATGTCAAAAGGAGTAAATTTTTTTATATATTTGCATGTTAACCTCTGTGTGTCAGTATTTATGTGGAATAACTCAGAAAATTTAATGAAATCATTTTGTATTTTCCGATGTTTTATGACGTTTAATCTCTTGACTGTTAGTCATTTTATTTCGTCGATCGCACCATTTGCTCATACTATAACTTTTTCCCTCTCAGCGACGAAAAATTAAATTCTGTGTTAGAAATATCAAATAAGTAAACTACCTCACTTATCCAATTTTTTTTCAACCATTCATTCAATCTATTAGTTCATATATAGAATATATGCAACTATGCCAACTTCGAGTTGCATAGTCACTCGTGTTGCTTGTTTACACTTAGAATGCGTTCTTAATTATTACAACAATATCAGTAATAATAAAAATATACTGTAAGTTTTCTTTTTTCCTAAACGACAAATATTCTGAAAACAAATGTTATTAGCTAAAAGACAAATATTACTATAAGATTTCTTTTTTCCAATTTGGTACGGAACTCAAAAAACGTAATCGTATTTAGAAACAATGTTGACTCAAGTATAACACTTTATATATAATAAGTTTACTCTTATATTTAATTTTATATTGCATTAAAATTCATATAAAGTTCATTCCATTTTTCAAACTATTTGTACTTGATTGATAAATAAATATACGAATCAATAAGGAGAAAGATCTCTCTATTGATGCGTATATTTATTTATCAATCAAGAACAAATAGTTTAAAAAATGGAATGAACTTTATATCAATGTTAATGCAATATAAAATTAAATATAAGAGTAAACTTATTAGAGCGTCACCTGCTACGAGGACCCCTTTCAGAGCATTGACCCATGACTTCTTAATCAACATTTACTAGATCTATAGGTTTAGCCTTATTAAATCGACTAGGATGAATTGTTTTAAAACTTTGAGAGTTTTGATAGTCAACTTTCCGCAAATAGTGATTAAAATTTAGCATAATACAAAATTTATTGAAAGAGGCAAAACAATTATATATTTGCTGAAATCAAACAAAGTCGTTATTTTCGACCAAACACCCACATTCCTCTTCATATTTTCGTCTCCACCGTCTTTTGTTCAATCTTACCTAATCAAAAGAGATCTCTAAAAATAGCATTAATATAAAGACTTGACAAGATTCAATAGAAGGAAGATTATCTAAAATTTTATTAAATTTTTGATTTTGCTAAACAACTTCAGGACGCTAAGAATCAATTTACTTTAAAATGACACATATTAATTTAAATGTTCCAGTCATGCTACAAAGAGCTATAGAAATAAAGCCTTTTAGGGTATAATTTAGACTTTTGAAAATTTCGACTGTGAAAATTTCACTATAGGTAACAATTTAATTTTAGATATTGCTTTCATAAAATTACCGTTATTACGCGTTTCAAATAACTTGGTCAAGTTTTGATGTTAACAATTTAATTATAAATAAACCCATAAATTACAGAAATCTCAGAGAAACTCCAAAGAATTCCTATAACAACCAGGGTTAAATAAAGAATACTCCATGAATCAAAATTTGAGGATGATCTTAAACTCTTCTTACTAACCTACATATATCAAAATATTACAAGACCATTTTTACATGTATAATAATGATTCACCAATACAATTTAGCTTTCACCCACACCTTTAAGTATGACTATCAGTATATATGATATTATAAATATGTAATCAAAAAGTGTGATTGAACCAATCGCGAATCTTAAAAATAACAAAACAGATATTCGTTAAATATATTGCATTTAGGTAGGCATTATCTTGCATCGGGTAAATAAATAAATTTACAACATCTGATAAGTATTTTTGCAGTAGTATGAAAAAATTATAATATCTTAAAGAAATTTATTTTGATAAAATTAAGTATTACTTCCATATATCACTAAATTAATTTTTGTTAAATATATTTGATTTAGGCGGATAATATCTTGAATCGGGTAAATAACTAAATATTCAACATCAGGCAAGTATTTAGGAAGAGGTATTAAACAACTTACATGTTTAAAAAAATATTTTTTGTATCGTTTACAGTCCAGATTTTCAATTTTGATGTTTGGAATACATATGAAAGACTTCCGTTGTAAAAAGCTGTATCTACTTCTACTATCCTTAAGTATCTACTATCCTTAAGTAGATTTTAAAGAAATCTGTATTATGTTTGTTATTCCTCCAATAAATAGTGGTTAGCCACTTATTGTCGCTACATTGTCATTTCAAAGCAGACTTTAACCAATAGTTGCCAACGTTTGAATTGAAAATGATAATTGATTGGCATTGCAGGAATTGTGGAATAGATAGATTGCTAAATTTTAAATTGAAATTTTATTGTAAGGACATGGCTAATAGATGGGCCCACTGTTATTTTGGAGCCCATAAATTTCTCAAAACACACATATACCTGAAATACCTTTAAGAAATATATATGATAATTAATTATGTCACCTTAATCCACCAAATTCGAAAAAGTTTCCATCAGTTGTAGCTGTTATGCAAAATCGTCTTATCAATTACCACGATATACTCATTATTTTTCGAGAAAATGACGCAATCGCATAAACTTGTTATGCAAAAGTAAACTTCTTACTGCAAGTATTCCATACATATTTACGCAATTATAATCATTTAAGGTTACATGACATTTCTATTAAAAATGATTTACTGATAATTATTTATCACATTGTAACTGTTTTTTCCAATGTATTTCCATGTTGTGTATTTTCGAAATTAATTTCGATATACCTTATTTTCTTGATAACTTTGTGTTGATAGTTTTATAAATTAGAGGACGAGGTATTTTTTTCATATTTCTCAACACATTTTTCAAGATGTAATACAAAAATACATGAAATTGCGTTTATTACCAATTTCGGCAACACTCGTACAAAAAAGAAATCATTTCTTTGGCTCTAGATACGGTAGAAGGACAAAGAGGAATCCAAAGTTATCCATTTTGTTCAGATTTTGTTTCTTTGCCAGTTTCTTAAATAAAATTTGAAAATTCCTCGGCAGGTGTGTTTAAAAACAGACCTGAGAAATTTAAACTAATAAGCTACGGCGCTTTTTATGAATCATTAACATCCTATTTAATGTAAATAATAGTAAATTTCTAAGACGAATAAACCTAATGTCATTTTTAAAATGGATTCAAAACCATTGAAATATAAATGCGTTGAATAGTTCCGAAGTTGACAGTGATTTTCGACAAATGTTTTACTGCGGGCCGTATTTTTTCTTTACTTTGAACTTTGCCGAGCGTTGGGGTGGGGAGAAACATTTTTATGAACTGCAGTCATAAACTTATTAAAATCAATTTGCATATCTCAAATATATTTCAGCTTGCTTTGCATCATGAAACTTGTTCAATTAAAACGATGTAATTTTGAATATTCCGTAAGTCTTTGTCTGGATCTCAGCCCTTTTATTGATGAACATATCAATTAACATAGTTCCTTTTTATGTAGACAATCCATATGTATTAGTCGACTTTTATCCCTAAACTTCAAAATATCTCTGAATGTTAGTTATGCATTTTATGTGCCTGATTGGTTGCCCATGTTTATGTGTTTTTATTATTTTGACTTATATATTATATTGAACTTTGATACCATATATATATATATATATATATATATATATATATATATATATATATATATATATATGTGTGTATATATATATGATTAAAATCATAAATATTATGTCTATATTTAATTAAAAAAAATAATCGGCAATTCTGTCTAAGGAGGATAATACATTTGACCCAGATTTTTTCATAGGATTTTTAGGTATATTTAATGAGAAGTGCACACAGTTACACAGTCAAAATTCTATACGTTACATACTAGTAATTGTTTTGTATAGTTTTCTTCTGAATACGATACAGAATAGTTACTTATATATTGCAGTGACTCTTTAGTATTCAATGTTTAGAATTTTGACTGTGTAACTGTGTTATATAATACTCTTGATATGATCATACGAAACTTCGTAGAAATATGTATTACTTTCTGTGTTATTTCATTTCTGTTTGCAGCATCTGGCAGTATTCCATGTTCAAAAAAATTATTAATCTTACAATTAGACAGCAAAATAATAAGCTACAAATTACTTTAATTGCATTATCGGTTCAAGATCTAATAAAGTAAAATATATATTTTAAAATATTTATTATTTTATCTATACGTAGTAATATAGGCACTAACTACAGAATAGCGCTCTTTTGGTAATTCTAATTTATTGTTGTCATGAACTTCATTTTGCAAAAAAATCCCTAAAATATTTTTAATACTATTCCCGGTCACAAATACATACGAGTAGATAAATATTCCAAATAACGTTAATTTGTTCTCTAATCGCTAGTTAATGTTACACGCCCAAAATACATGATTCTGACCTAACATCTAATATAGATTGATGGAATGTTTTTTTCCCAAATACCAGTTACATAGCATCTACAACCTGTTCAATGCAAATTTTCTAACAATCGGTGGAGTAGAGTATCCATACAAATTCGCTAAAAGTTTTAATCTATTACTTTTTCAGAAAACACTAATATTTTTAAGTAAACTATTTCATCTACCTTCTATAACTGATCTCATCAGTTATCTATAAGACCAGTCTTTCATTTTAAATGACTAGTGAAACAACATTTAAATTTATCGAAAGCCAGCGCACCCTCGCGTTTTAAAATGTTAAATTCATTCATCAACGTAAAAATATAACCTATTACACCTCGCTATATTGGTCCTTAGAAGAGCTCGTTACGTAAATTAACTTTTAATAAAAAATTTAATGGGAGCAATCTCGAGTGCTGCGATGTCCTTAATCATTACTCCAGGTATCGCTAATCGGTCTTGAGCAAGCTCGGTAATTTTCATTGCGGTAATTTATTAGATATTATTTAAGCGCTGATCGGTTTTCTTTTTAACTTATAAGCCCGGAAGTATGCTTTGTTTTCATATTACATTGAGATATGACATACAAGAAGAATTGTCAGTAATTTGGCCTTTGTGAATTGAAAAATAATTTGGATAGTTGTGCTGCAAGTCATTGAACAAAATAAATAATAATCTAAGATTTTTTATATATCTCTCTATTCTTACCCCACGGCGCATACTTATTACTTTGGTAATATGAACATACGCTTAAGAGGTCAAATTTATATTTTCATTTTGGAATATGTTCTCTTCTTAAAATATATTAAAAAATTAATTGATGCATTTTGTTATAAAAGTGTATGCTTTTTGTATTGTAATTCGTAATAAATATTTTTTTTGTGAAGTTACAAGTCTTTGTATTAGCTACTTTGTGATATTTTATCTTTGATTTAATGTTGAAATTCCATTCGTATTTATTTAGTTTTAAGGCCATTTTCAAAACTAATCATTTAATTATCTTCCATGATTTCGTCATATTTAGTATTGTAGGGAAATTTGTATTATCGACAATTTATAAAAAAATATTTGAGCATGAATTTTCTCTACAAAATTATTGCAGTGTAAATGATATACGATATCAAGATGGTGTTCGTACTAAACAAAGCAAATAAGCGGATAGTGTGATAATAATTCCTTTCTTACAATTTCGACATGCAAGAGTTCATTGGATGCTCAAAATACAAGGCAAAAATTATAAAGATGATAGTCTAAGCAAAATCCACCCAAACTTCAGCTGAACCAGAAGAAGGATTTCTAACAAAGCACTTAAAATAATATTGAGATATGTATATTTCTATCTGTCAAATAAAAATGGCCCTGTAAAATAAGGAAACATATTCGCCATAAAGGTGTGTAAGCCAAATCGTGCCCGAAATAAATGTTCAAGTTGAAGAACGTTATTATCATTTCCGGTGATTTTATACCGGTATTAACTATAATGAATTCGAAAAACTTAGCGTGATCTTAAGGAAGATGTATACTATCAGTACCTCAATAAGACACTTAATAAGACACTGGTCATTTCATTACGCTATGGACTATCTAAAAGTTCCACAAATTACACCCGAAATCCTCCCTCTATATTAATCATAGCTCGTGTCTAGTGTGACATTTTCCAGCGTTTCGAAAATTTATCTCAAGATAAAAAATTAAATCAGTAATTTTTTCTCAATAAAAATTATCCAAAAATAATGCGTCTATTCCCATTCAGCAGTTATAAAAGACAACTGCTCCAAAATATTAAAATTGCATCGATAATATGGATTTATACTTCGATTGATTGTCATAAAAGTGACAAAAAATTCAAGGTTTTATTTCTTGTACCTAGAATGAGAAATTCTTGATACTTGCGGCATGTTACATCTCGAATAAAATGGCTCATCTCATGCTTAAAAGCATCTTAATAAACTAAAGTCCCTGTAATAACAATGATTCTTGCACCAAAATAACTTAATAATAATTCATTGAATTTTATAAAAATATTGCATCATAGAGTGGTATAGATCAGATGGTAGGTTAGAAATCAAATTCAATACATTCTTACTGCAACTTTCTAATTGTACGATTACTGATCTGAACGACGATTGTATCGTCTAAACGTATTTTACATTAACAAAATAACATCGTTATTCAGTGAAATCAGCCTAGAAATAAAAAGGTCAACATTGCTTGTTGCGAGCTGACACACTTTCATTTAAAATCGATTTGACGACAACCAAATTTTAGCTTAATTAAATGTCATATTAGCTTTTTTGAGTAAAGTTAACATCAAACTCCCAAGCAAACTTAATGTTACCTTTGAATGTTTTTGTTTATTATTCTGACGAATAAATTTGAATTATGGAGATCAATTATTTTGACGCATAATATTAATTATATTTCCTATCATTATTCTCAACATTACGTTTATTTATTGAAAATAATAAGAGAAATAGGGTTTAATCCATAGTACGAATTATTTCTATGCATATTTTAAAGAGTCGTTTTTTGTTTCATACTTTCTTGCCTATTGCATTACATTGTTAAAGTGTTTCTCTGAACTTCTAATATCAAAATTAGTAATTGGAACACGTAAAATAGTGTTATTTAAACAGCTGTTGCAATTAACATGAGCAGCATTGTAGACATCTCTCAGGCTTATGACAAGAAACAGCTCATGTGTGTGACAATTGTTATATTGTATTTGTTATTTATCATTAGAATGTGACAATTTTAATGCAAAATTAATTGTAAAATTATAGGCAGTTACTTTTCTCAGTATAATGTGAAGACATATTTTTATCTACTGTGTAACTACACACTTTCTTTCCCGTTGCATAATTTTATTTTGGCCAAAGTGCTTTTCTAAAATTCTAATACAGATTTAAGCAATTGGTATAATTTGAATTATATTACTTAAGAGTATTATTTAAATTAATAGAAGCAAAATAAAAGACTCGTCATCTTCTCTCAATTATTGACATGGAAGAGTTCATGTCAACAACTATTTTATATTATTTATATGATTTACCATTATAACGTAACATTTTTACTATAAAAATTAGTGCAAAATTATGTACAGATATTTTGAAAATGTTTTACAAATTGATTATTACCGTTATTGGGACCCACGAAATAAACATATAATATATACCAATATATGTTTCTATACATAATGGAGTAATTGGTATACAATATTCAGTTTCTATTTACTTATTTAATATAAATTCGAATATTTAAGTGCTGTAACCAATAAATAATAGATATATTCTGGATTGGTTTTCAGGTTTTCTTGAAACTTAAAATATTATAGAAGTTTATATAATGGACCTCGGCTGTGTAAAATTACTTAAGGACTGTTGAATTGCTGCATTACGTTAAAGCATGTTTTCCATTTATTTTACAAAACTCAAAGTGTAAATTATGCATTTTTGCTATCATAAAACTCCATCCATGGAATGTGTATAACAAGACGGCATGCATTTACTTTGAACCTATTTGATAATAGATATATTTAGTAAAAATTTATTGAAATTAACATGAGAAAATAAAAAAATTCGTTATTTTTAGTTTCTCTTCATTTATAATTTTTTATTTAATAATGAATATTTATTTTAATTCAATATCATTTGACTTTATTTTTGAATGGAGACCGAACTAATATATTTGCCTGCAAACGATGTACGAAGTAAAGGAAACATACTTCATCATCCAAAAATTCTAAGTCGAGGTTTGAACAGAAATCCATTATATTCCATAAATACAATAAAAAAATGGATATGCACGCGAGTGTTAAATAAAATGTGATAAGAATCCGCTTCTACTATAGTACAATATCTCTCCTTCTCTCATTAGGGGAAAAGGGAGCTGACAGATTGCAGGATATTTTGCTAAACGTGTACGTACGAAGAAAATTTTTGATGATTCAGACTCACCAATTAAATATTTTTTGTTATCTATAAATATGGTAATAGTCCGGTGCTATCGCATCCGTGAGTCATTGACGTGAGTAGAATAGCTGTCGTATAATTTAAAAATATAAAAATCTCATCTTTGAAGTAACAATATAAATTTAAATATATCAAATGAAACTAAATCAACTAATGTGGAAGTGGTGATAATTATTCGTAAAATGTACTTAAAAATCCATTTAAACTGAACCCATAACCAAACACCGTGATGGAAACTGTGGTTTATTATGAACAAAAAGAAGGTGGTCTCTGATTTGAAATCAGTACCGGGTGTGAAAATAAAGAAACGTATTTACAATGTATGCGTATTGAGTGAATGAAGCGTATTGACAACCGCACGTTACGTACAATCGAATAATCAACCATTTTTCGTGGCTCCTCGCAGCACGTTCGCAGCGCAGCATGTAACGTTTGCGCCCACGTCACTATACCCATCCGCGAGTGGCGTGAGCCTACGAGTTCAAAACCAGCGAGCATGCTTTTTGGATGTCTTCGTTTTTTTTAATATTGCCAATTTGAACAACACTGTCCCAACAAACTAAAAGCTACTTGAATCTAAAGAATAATGTCAAAAATGCAATTTAAGTAAAAAAATCCGAATGAAACAAGTGCCGAACTAATATTATGAGATCTAAACAGCGATTTCCTATCTTTGAGGTTAGCTGACAGCGACCACCGAAAAGTGAGTGTGAAAGCACTTGTTTAGTACCGACGTAACAATACGATTTAGGCTGCGCCACGTTCCGTATCACTTCACACTAATAGCCGAATTCGGAATAGAAAATTCAAACTTAAAAGATAAATTAACAGAAATTGATAAACACAAAAAGAAAAATAATATCATTTTTATAGAGTTGACGAAATGAAAACCCAGCACTCGATCTCCTGGATGCTATAACAGAAGAAATCAATTTTTTTCTAAAGATTTTGCTAGAAAAAAGATATTAATGTTATTTATAGAATTGGGAGAAAAGACGTTAAGAACGACAAAAACCCACAATAATAACTCTTGTCAAAGGTTGGAAGAAGAACAAAATTATGGAAAATAGGACGAAACGCAAAGACACATATGTGTCGGAGTAATATATGAAAAAAGTTATGGAAAAAAGAAGACAATTATTATTGAAGCTCAAAGAAAAAAGGAAGAAAAGCAAATTGGCAAATACGACAAGCTTATAATTATTAAAGGGGGGAAGTCTACGATGGAGAAATGGAACTAGATGAGACCAAACCTCCTAAATATTAAATCCATCCTCGAAAACAATAGACATAATCAAAACTTAACACAATAAATGCATTTGATGTAATGAGATCTAGAATCAACTCACAGTCCGAAAACACTATTATACCAGGGAATGATACCTAGGATAAAGTTATCATCCACAGGAATAAAACAAAAAATAAGTCTGAACCACAAAGTATGAAAGTAAAAAAATTCTCCAAGCCGACTTTTTAAACTTTTAGATAACACAATATATTTCAGATAAATATTAAAAAATGAGCTAAAAATATGTTTCCGCACCCGTCTATTTTCGAAACTGTTCAATGTGAAATTGGGGAAAATAGAGTTTTTACAAAGCCACGCTTACAAATGTTATATGAAAGCTGTAGCGATTATCGCAGACTTCATTATTTTTTTAAATATGCACCATGTTTTTATGCCTGTAATGGATATGGCAGCAATATATTTACATTATGAAAAATCAATATATGTAAATAAGTTAATAGAAATAGGATGTGCCTAAATTTTTGTGGCATTTTTGTAGTGCGTAGTCTACGCGTACTTCACAAGTTTATAAATTTTTAATTCGGATGATTATGATTTATATTAATGTCATTGAAGTTATACGTAGCAACTTTTGGTTGGGCTTTATTTTCCAATGCGGGAAGTATATATAGAAAGTATGCGCTGTAGATTATTTTAAATATTTCAATAATGAACAATAGATTATTTACAAAGTAATATTTTTGGAGGCTTTTTTGGTTTTGAAACATTGCAGGTAATATATGCAATTTGCGGGATTAAATGTTTTTTCAATGATTCTATATTTTTAGGAAAGTAAAAGAAAATCTATTAGAGTTTAGTGAGAGAAATTAAATGAATGAGCGCAAGTAAATATGCGAGCTCGGTATAAAGGAAATACAAAACTCTGGTAAATTACGCAAAAATATAGAAAGTAAAGATCAGGATTAGCGAACAATATTATCCTAAATTGAATATGTTTTCTGAATGATAGCATGAGATTTACTTATTTCAATTCAATTGCTTGAGAGGGGCTGTTGTTTTAAATAACAGACAGTATGTGTTTAAACATATTTAAGCATTAAAAAATACAACGTGATAAATGTAAATAATAAAATAGAAAATATAATGTGATTATTTATTATATGATACATTTATACATAAAATAATACAATACATAACATTCTTGAATTCTGAAAATATAACCATAATGAAAATATATCTAAGATTATAGATTATAGCTTCTTAGAAATACGTGACCAGCACATTAAACAATTATTTTCGTTTGTTTTCTTTTAACTTACCAAAATAATCTTAGAGTTACCAGTTAAGTCCAATCTTTTTAGCATTCTTCAAATATGGTTTTGGACTTCAATCTTTTCGAACGTTTTCTTTATCTACTTCTCCGAAAACGGATTTAACAAAACTTTGATTGATCGGGACAAATTAATTCGTTAATTCATCAAGTATATTTTTATGCAGACGCAATTAAATAAATAAATGGATTATGAAGAGAAAAAAGACCATAAAAATTGTAATGCAGTTCAATATTTAAAATAAAAGTAGGTTGTAAATGTATGAAAATGAAATCGGAAATGATAACTAAAAGAAAAAGGCATTTTCTTTTGATGAAAATTACTAGTAAAACCAGAGATTTTAAAATTGCTGGTGTTGATTGTTTTGGGAAGTCTGTTAAGAATTCATCTCGTAAATAAAATGTTGCTACATTTCATATTAAAACATTTATTCAAATCGACTTCTAAATGTAAATACAATACATCTTTCATTAAATTTTTTCAATAATTAATGGGATTTGATGCATTGAGTTTGTATTAGGAAAATTAAAGATTTTTTCGCTATTTAAATGACACCTTTCTCTTTCTTTCTTTATACCTTCGCGATAAAAAATAATGTAACATAAGGCAAAAAATACAGAAAGAATTGTTTATAAGGAAATAAAACTTATAATGAATTTTTCTTAGTAATGTGATTCTAATTCGTAAACCAACGAATGCAAAATTTTGTACAATTAAAAATTCGTTCCATAGAAAAATGTAAATATAATATGTACGCTTAATTCATTTTGTCCAAAATATAGCTGCCGTTAAAGGAAACCATAAATAAATCACTTTTTCCTTTCTTACCTATGTCACTGTATAACTTTTGTTTTCACGTCAGTATCATCCCGGGCAGATCTTCTAATTTATCAGTAGATTATTGTGGCCATTTTTGGTATTTTCTGTACTAAATTAGTTTACTTACGGCGATGCAAAGTTCAATTTGTATAGTTGTAACTAAATATTTCCCTTAACATATTAATATTTTTTAACATTATTGGTTTTCATACAAATTGTGCACCCACTTTTATATATAAAATTATAATTTTTTTAAGATTTATAATTAAATTTGATGTAATTGAATTTTATTATATGATTAAAAAAATATTGGAAATTTTAAAAATATTTCAGGCACTTTAAATCTTTTAAAAATATTTACCAAAAACATATTTTGCTAATACTTTGCAAATCGTTGAGTTTAAATCCTTAACACTTGAAGTAAATTAAAGAAAGTAGGATAATATAACATTAATAACAAAGTTCTTAATAATACGGACAGTGTAAGGGGTTATAAATGTCATTCAAGATGCAAGTTAAGTATTAATAGATCAACTAAATTCATTACTCAATCGCCATTGTTATTACAGAGAGTGTAATTTTGGACATAATATTTAAAAATACTAAGCAATTCGTAATAAGCGCAACGCACGTATATTACGAAATTAAATAGACTTACCCTAATTTGTCTTATGAAAATCAAAGAAAAAATTATATGGTTTTATTTTTATACAAATCAAATGGATATATACCGATATATATCCACGCAGTATAGCAGTGGAAAATTAGTAGAAGGCTACGGGAAAAAAAATAGTAAATAGACCACCTCTGAGAAAGACAAGCTAATAAGAGTGATGATTAGGAACGATTTATTGTAAAAAAAATTGTGAGAAGATTTTAATGACAAAAACTCCCCCAGATTCGATATTCTGAAATAAATATATCTTATTAAACCAATTCTATTCAATCTATATTGACCAAATACCGACGTTACTTAGAAGTGATTAGACAAAACTATTCAAACCATAAATACATCGCTGAAGCCTACATAAACAAATAGTTTTTTATTCTTTTTTTCGCATTCCCTTCAACATTTTGCGGTGAAATATTTTTCTACCTTCGATGAACCGTTAATGATTTGTAAAAAGATGTCCTATTTATGTAGATGCCCTATTTTTTATTTATTATCAGTATGCTTACAGTAGAAAACCAAAATTCGAAATTTTAAATACAATGCGTATTTATTTGATTACCAATATATATGAAATATAAATGACTAATGTTGACATTTAATTAATAAATTTTAAAAAAGGCATTAAAATTTGGTCTCTTGTCTAGGATGTGGGAATTTTTGAAAAGATAATTCAAGTTCAAGACTGGTTCTAATCAGAAACTTATTTATTTTGCTGTAACAATTTAGAACTATATACTTTACAATTGTAACGTTTGGTTAAGAAATTTAAAATTGCTTTACATTAAATTAAAGCTCTTATTATTGTTAAATATTTGCGTAGTCGTCTTCATAAAATAGGTCTTTCGAAATTTATACTGTCAGTATTAACTATATATCCACTTCAGAGGACAATCGTTTATGCATTGAACATATTTTACAGACCAACACAATTAATTCCCCAATATGCCTATATACTTAGATATTATTAAACACTATGTTTAAGTTATTAGTTTTCACAATTAATATTTCTGGTAAAAACCCCTAATTGTTTCATTAATTCAGTAACTACAAGAAAAATCTTAAGCCAACTAGTGAATTGTGAATAATTTATCTACTTCGAATGTTTAATGAAGACCGAACCTGCATTAATTAGAACCTGGTTGAAATTAATTTTCAAAACCTATTTTCGGGTGTCGGCTGACGCTAAAAAGATCAAATGAAATTAAAATAAAATATCTCTTGATATATAAAATAATGGAAAATTAAGATGTCCAACTAAATAAAATTTATTTATTGAAGACACAAGCAAGTTCCAAAATTGTTTCGAATTTATGTGTATTGAACTTATTTTTATCGATTTCAGAACTGAATCGACTTTAGAGTAAAGCATAGTCACTTCAAAGTTGTTAATGATAAACATTAACGTTCCAGGGAAATATTTTCTGTACAAGCATGAAATAGATAAAAGAAAAAAATAGATCTTAAATGTTTATAGTAAACATGACATTTCCGTTTCATTTTTATGACGATTGTAAATGAATATAGAAAAAAGCGATATTATAAATGAATTTGTTAATAATGAAATAATGTTAATATCAATCATTGAAAAGTGTAAAATAATTTAATAGAATTAGTGTAGTAGAGAATGTGGTGAAGAAATCGCACAAGGGATAGTTTGATTAAATTAAAGCATTACACATTAAAACCCTTAAAATAACCCTTAAAAATAGGAAACTTGTATCCTAATATAGAAATACGTGGTCCATTAAAAATAATTGAATTATTTGGATATCAATACAGAACGCAGGATAGTGAAATTGCATATGAATGCATATTTTTCATAATTACACTGGGTAGCATATTATCGCGTAAATGGAAACATTTTTCGTGGATATTGAATAAAACATTTATGCCATATTTTATTGAATGAAAATTAAGAAAATGACAGGGTCCGGAAGACCTCATTAAGGTTGTATCTATTTTTAACACACTTTTATTTACTTCACTTGCATACTTGCTTTGCATACATAATGTATGAATATAACGGAATTTTTCAATTAAATTTTCACCCATTTATTGACTTTCAAAGTATTTAAATTTTTTTATATTAAATTGTACACGTATAAAGGACCGCTGACATTATAAAACTATTCCAAAAAAAACTTTTTTAGTCATAAAATAAAAATTTTAAACATAACAATTTTGTTTTAAGACTAAACAAATCAATTAAACGTTAAAAAAGTAAGAATAAATGCTTTTTAGCAATATGAAATGAAAATAAAAAACAATATAAATATTAAAATATTGGTCATGAGCGAAAAATGCCCCGGGATACCAAAAAAAATCGAACAACGACCGTGCCGTATACATTTAAGCAATTCTAAATATTTCAGAATTTCTCTTAAATTATTAACAAATGCAATTTTTCATAACCTGAACAATTTGCCATGTTCAGTTCAATTTAAAAATTACAAAATCTAGGATAATTGCTATAATTTTCCTGCATACTTTGCATAGACTTTGAAATACCCTATTCTTTTCATAATTAAAGATTAAGTAGTTTCGAAAATAATATATATTTCAGTTTATCTCTGAACGTATAATAGGTAAAATTGTGAAAAAAATATTTTTGAGGCCCTTATTTTTAGCCTTCACTACACTGGAACATGGTATGGAAATTTAAGAAACTTGACAATATAGTTTGTATCGCCTCGACCCCCGTAATTTGCGAACAACTAACGTTAAGGATCGAGATATACGAGGTTTAATATATCTTATTGGTATGCAAAATTTCAAGTCTCATATCAAGCGGTCTCTGAAAAAGTTGGCTATAACAGACAGAAACAGACAACAGACTCGCGAGTGATCACATTTGTCGCTCGTTAAAGGATAAAGAACGTAAAATATGGCTGGAAGCGTAATATTCATTTTATAGATCCCGAAAACACGTAAAACAGAAGTCTGAATGGAATATCTGTTTTCCAAGCTTTCGTTCGACGTGAGTACTATAAGTGTAATTCAAAATAAATAGAAGAAAAGCAGAGTTTTGGAAAATAAATGTTATGATTAATTACAAAAAGGTTGTAATTTTTAATATTTTTGACGTTTTTACATGTAAGCAATAATAAATGTTAGAACTAATACCGCGATTTATTATATTAGATCGAAGTATATTGGTATTATCTCATTTACAAGACTAATGCTCCTATAAATGATAAGATAACGAAGTGAAATGGTATAGAGACTTAGAAGGAAAATAAATTTCTTTTTAAATTCATATCAATTGTGAAAGAAATTGTTCGCAAATTTTCTATATCAGGTCAATTAATTATATCTTCACAAAGTATGGTGTTAATTTAGACACATTATAAAGTCGATATTTACTTTTTGAATATGTCAATAAATATTCCACGCACCATAAACTTATCTAATAGTAAATACACACCGTATATGGGCCCAGTAAAAAAAATTCAAATGAAAATATATCAATCTCTTTATTACTTAGCGTCGTCAATTTTTATCTTTAGTGCCATTTTTAGTCACAATTAAATAAAACTATGTAGTATTCCTGATACCTGATGTAGTATTATTTCTATTTTCTTTAAGTTCTATACCACAACCTTAGTTCCTTTATTTTAGTTGTGATATGATAAATTTTTCACAAAATTTTTAGGTAACAAGATCGGAATTAATGCTAAAAATGGCGATATTGAATATATTTGGCGTTAATTTTGTAGAAATCTTACTTCTTAAGATTCTACTTTCTTCAAGTTCTTTACCACAACCTAGGTTTCGTTGTAATACAACCTAGGTCGTGGTAAAGAACTTAAAGAAAGTGGAAATAATACTACATCACGTAGTTTCATTTAATTGTACATAATGTATTTCAACAAAATTAACGCCAAATATATTTAATATCGCCATTCTTAGTATTAATTCAAATCTTGTTACCTATAGATTTTGTGAAAAATTTATGATGTCACAACTAAAGATACAATTCTCTCATGCCTTAAAAATATGTATACGCATAGAAGAAAAATGTATCATATATTTTTAGACAACTAGGAAGCATGCGACTGTATTTACCTTAATGGAATGTGGGAAAGAAGGGAAATGCAAGCTAATTCTATTTTCATTACACATTCTCAGCTCTGCCTTTAAAACGGCTTTGATGATAAAAACATAAAGAGTTAAATAAAAACCTTCACGATTTATATTTTAACCCACATATAGTTTATGGTGGAGTGGACCACTGAGGTGGTAAGAACCACCAGGACAGTGATAGCAACTGATAGGAATCAATAGAGAAAAATTGAAAAGTTCTTCATAACTATTTATGTTAGTAAGCAAGTATAATGTTAAAGTTAAATGGTTTCATTTAATACACATTAGTTATTTTTTTGCATTCATTTTTGTTTTTCTTTAAATAATTTAAAGAAATATTTTTCCAAGTTTTAGGAAATCAAAAAGCATATTAATATCAAGCATAAAAAGAAATGAATTTGAAATATAAAAACGTATTCTATTGAATTTAATAAAATTTTAGGTACAGGTTGATTATACACCATTAAATCACTTCATGACGGCATCCGTAAAGTGATTAATGGTTTAAAAATAAATATTTGGCCCGGCTATGAATATTGCATTAATCACTTTAGGCGCACGGAAAGTTGAGTACTGTGAAGTACTGGGGTGTTTTTTTTTAAATTAGTGACTTACGATATTCTGCTAATTGCACGCACTTGTGCAAATGCGTAAATATGCAAATGTTTAATCAAAAGCTGTTTTGGACATTACTTTTTTTTAATACTGAAATGTTTTAATGATTTTATTCAAAAATTTAATAGATTAATTACAAAATTGAATTAATCAATTTTATAAATTTATATAAAAAAATCACGAACACAGGGAAACGGAATGACACGAACTATCGTGTGATTCTTTGGTATAAATCTATATACAAGGTGCTAGTAGTAACATCTCGGTAGATGTTTAATTATGTACTATTTTTAGGCGTTTTTTCATTATTGTTCAATACTTGAAAATAGTTCGACTGAATTTTTTCTGCTAATTTCTATAAAAGGCGTCAAAAGCATGTATCAGGAAATAAACCATTATTTGAAGGAACAAGTTTGTCGATTATACTGTAGCTTCGACAACGTTCAACAAGGAGAAGCAACAGCAAATGAAGATGGAAATTGGTAAAAAGTTCCATTTTGGTACTCATTTTCACACTGATTTAAACAATCCTAATTTATTCGTTATTTACCTATATATGTATGTATAAAGCAATTTTTATAAGTAAAGATAGTATTCCAGGAAATTCATGACGTTTTGTTCCCCTATTTGTAATATTTAGTATATTATTACATATTTTCTGAAAGCGAGTGTAGTTAAAATTTCGTTATTTCTGAAGTTTAAATACAACTTTAGAAACGTCTAATAACGTGCGTACGCGTGCAGTTTTTTGTTGAAATGAAATTTCAAAGTGCGCCATTTATTTATCTGTTAAGTCAGTTAATTTGTGCATAAGACAAATATTACTAAATTTTTAGCTTTCATTACGTTATTTACTCAGCAATTTTTCGTTGAAAATGTAAAAATAAATATATATTGCAATTTTGATTTTTTTTAGTATTGTACAAATTTCTTTCAGTATGTTTTTAGAAAAATACTACGAATAACAACAATTTCTGTGTCTATTAGTTATTAATTCATTTATTAATTAATAAAATTCAAAGTGAGAATGAAATTTCGTGCATGAAAATACTCGACTAATATGCATAATAGAATCGAATAGTAATTTTCCGAAAAAAATTCAAGATGAGCAAAACTATCTAGAACGGTTGACATATCATTATCTTCTGATCTGGTCCATTTGATCTGCATTTAATATAATTAATAGTTCTTTCCTACATTTTTTCCTAGTTTATCGAATTTAGAAATATTTATTGAGAATGGTTTGATAATAAAAAGCAAATATCCGACTCAGTCTTCACCTTTCAAGCGGAATACTTAAAAGGGTAATCCGATATTTTTAATTACCATTTCAGACATCTCATTCACCGTTTATGTTTTTATATTACTTTACTTCACGAGAAGCAAACAAATAAAAATGTTCATCTTGTATTTAATAACCCGATCCGGTATAATAGCCTGAAAGGCCAGTTAGTTTGTTTCTTAGAAATATAGACGGGTGGATTGTGATTTCGTCCATATTCAAATAGACTACATAACTTTAATTGTAGTTTGGAATGGATTTACTAGATTAGTAAGTGTTACAATAAGGATTGCCGTGTTGTGTTGCGTGCTTGGCATGTTTTACTATCGCTCTACTAGTACGACAAAAGTATGAATGCTTTAATGACTCGTAGCTAATGTGGAAATTTATTTTTATACAGCTGTACGTATTATTAATATCGCCTGTTTGTATGACGTCTACTTAATTGGCCTCACTTTAATATTGCTATACTCTTCTGGTCAAATACCAAACCTAACATCTTTTTCGACTGGGATTATCGAGAAAATATAAAAAGTTCGCCGCATATTAATGTGTCATAATTTTGCGTCGTCTATGGGTGTGGATATAGATAAGTGTATATTTGTACCTGTATGCATAAATTAGTTTGCGTTTATTACCAACCACTGTGTCTATATAAAAACAACATTTGTTTAAATGAAAACCACTCTAGAAAAAGTACTACATGTATAAAGAAATAAAAAAAATAACAATTAAATTTATTTTGCAGGTCATTCAGCATCTTTTTATTAAAAAATCTCTCTTAGATTTTAATAGGAAAATAGTTAGAAATTTTTAACACCGGCAGACTATGTTAGCGATAAAAATTAAACAAATAATTATCTCTTGAAAATGATACTTAAAAAAATTATTTCAGCATTATCTTAAAAAGAAAAAAACTATTTATGCTTTTTATCTAAATTGTCCTTCTCAATTTCTTCATTAATCCTTATAAAAATTTTAAATTTATTTTTATCGAGGAGCCTATTTTGATATACCAAATTCAAATGACAATTTGATTTATGGAGAAGAGGTCGAGGTTTCAACTAATTGAAATTTCTAATAAAAAAAAATGGGGTGTGGCTGTGTCATACATAATTTATATTATTGAATGCATGTGAAATTAAATTAATGTGCGGCCTCATTGTCTGTATTCAAAAGTCGTCAATAATTACATTATTAGTAAAATTTAGCGTAGTGGAATCCCTTCTATAACCTACCGTTAACTCGTCCCTGCCCCTAACGTATCGTTTTTCTTTTTCTTTTATTTAATTTTACATTTTATCACAATTCAATGAAACTACGTGATGTTGTATTATTTCTATTTTCTTTAATTTCTTTACCACGACCTAGGTTTCGTTGTATTACAACCTCTTCAGGTGGGATAATAGCAAAGGTGTTTCATTTAATTGTGAAATATGAATTTCTACAAAATTAACGCCAAATATATTCAATATTTACATTTTATATTAGTATTTTCAATGTCCGTCCCATATAGAATATTTTTTTCAGTTTCAGTGATTTATATTAATAAATAATTTACAGTCTACGTACACGCTTAGTATTCTCACTCCATTAATTGCAATTGTCTATAAGAGATTGCTCTTGTAACCACAAATAAGCCATCGTACACTTAGTTTTATGAACTTAATAAGTATGATAAATAAATTAAAAATTACTATTTAACTATTTTATTAGCATGTTGGCATGTGCTTCGGAATATTTCGACACAATCTAATATTTGCTTCTTCGAACGAAAGGACATCGAACTGAAAATTTATTATAAAAATTATGTTGTACAAATTGTGTCGTAATCGTACAGTGTATTAAATATTTATCATTTAACCAAAAGGCGCTTATATTTCTTATCAAAAGAATTTGTCAAAGTAAATTTCTCAATCAACTTCTTCACAAGATTTTTGCATATTTCCAAACATTTATATCATGTTCACTGGTGATATTATTTGTTTTAATTCATTCATTTTCATGCCACAATGCCACATTATTAAAGCGTATTTTTTTAGGAACGCAGTTACATTTATAAGCCCTAATAATTCTAATGTAAAATGCGATTATAAAATGGATAATAAAATAAAGCTTGCAAAATTAAACAAGACCTACTGGTATTAAATTGATATGCATAAATTTCCTGAATGGTATCGACATTACGAGAGTTAATAATAGAGGAGATTTCAAAAAGAGTTAAAGGTTAGGAATAAGCGAAGGCGTGATGGGTCAAGATAACATTAAAGACTTTATTTTTTGTTTTAAACCTGTGGGAAAGGAGAATTCAAAAACTTAGATGATGCAAAAAAAGGAATAAAAATTTTGCCATAAAATTTGAAAAAAAGCTTCGTAGTAAATTTATGGAAACCCGAAAATAGTTTCTCGAACCTACAATAAGAATATAATAATAATAATAATAAAGCTTTATTTAATTAAATTAAAGTCCACACAAAAAATTACAATATGTTAATTTCTTTACGTTCAACAAACCAAATTATAAATAGTCAGAAACGATTTAACGTAGTTAAACACTGTTCAAAAATAAGTTTAACCTAATTAGAATTGGATCTCAAATAATAATTTATATTATTATTTTATATTGTGATGTTGTTACATTATGAACAGAAATTATTTTTGCATATACTCCCTTCGAGTAAAAGCCTCCTCCAAGTAAAGATAATATAATGCTTTTTAATATTGCTATAATAAAATAAAAATTACAAATATGCATTTATATCTCTATATTGAAATTGCCGCGTTGAGTTTTATATCTGTCAGTGTATAATAATGGCTCTGATTGGTGTTATTATTCATAGAATACAATACAAGTCCATTACTTCTCATGAGTTTCAACTTTATTCTGTTGCTATAACTATATATAATAGCTAGTCGACATTTTCAGTTCAGAATAATTTAATTCAATTGTCCACTAAAACATAACATACAACATATGATGAGAAAATGTTTGTGTAATAATAATATTAAAAAAATATATCGAAATGGTGACTTTCCTAAACTAGGACAAAAGAATATACCATACACAAAACTCATTTTATGTCGCAAGAATTATTAATAACTCATATTTAAGAAATATTGTAAAATATTAGCAAGATGAAACGACATGAAATATTTTGGACTGTTTTAGATGACAAGCGAGCCGAACAAATTAAAACCGTGCAGAACGTCACGAAATGATGAGCTTCAATATAAAACATTCCTTATAATTTTCCATTTACATTCAGTATTTTGTCGGTATTGATTGGTGACTCGAAGAGAGAAATAATTTTTTTTAAATAATTAAATTTCAGATTAAGGGAAACTCAATACAGATCTGTAGGGAATGCAATTAGGAAACAATATTTATTTATACCATTTAACGTCATAAGTGAGTAAACAATTTGAAATTATATAAAACCTTGTATATAAAATAGAATAAATTGTGGTTTTGCAAAGAGTACTTTCAATAATTTCTGCATATAATAAGTAAATCCTAACAAAAAATAAAAAAACTAGAAAAATAATTTCCTAAAACACCTGAAAAACCAACCTTTGACAAATATTAATGAACAATAAGAACTGTAGGTTTATGAAGAAATCTAAGATTAGAAGAAAATTCATCTTCATTTTAGAAGCCTCCTCATTGAAAAGTAGCAAAATGTGACACCCTTTGTCTCGTGAATATGCATAAAACCTAGTTGATAGCAAGCCCCGTAGGCATTAAGCAATAACCAGTAACAATTATATATCAGATTATCCGTATTTTTATTTATCAGATTATCCGTAGCGTAAAAGTTAAAGAAAACTGTACTCATTTTTGTAAGCGTGCTAATTATCATAATTACAGACATTGTACAAAATCATGTGATGGCTAAAAAGTATTTTATCGTTAAAATCTATTAATAAATAAAGACAAGTTTTATTTCAAAGATACTTTAGTTTTAATACAAAACATTTAAATATGTGAAATGAAGTGACATCTTAAATATAATACAGATTTCATCTTAGTGCGGCTTAGTGACAATAAAAAATTAAAGTGAAAAAGTGGGTGTTTTAAAAATTGTAACAAGGTGTAAGTTCAATAATAACTCTGTTGCTGACATCGCTTTTATTTAACTATATTACTGTGACGCTTGGCGAGCCGCTGTGTGGGAACTTCGCATGTGACGCAGCGGATAGCACACAGACCCGCGACGGAAGCGCAACATTGCCGGAGGGTTTGAGGTCAGGACACTAACACATTCTCTGTCTTGTTTTTTTTTCTTTCCTCATATTTCTTGTTGGATTGAATGACATTTCACGCAGCGCCACCCAATCGTCAATCGCGCACTTCAAATACGCGTCAGTGTTACCAATATACAAGGAAGAAAGTACCAAATATGGAGACAATTTAAAATACTTTTAGACCAAATGAAAATAGGAATGGAAAACAAACAAATATTGTATTTGAAAAAGTGAATGAAAAGTTAGAATCACTGATAGAAGATAATAAAATTATGAAAAATAAAATTGAAATGATGGAAAAGAAGATTGATGATTTGGAGAAGGAAAAGAGAAGAAATATTATTTTATTTTTGGTTTGGAAGAGAAAGAGAAATCTTTATTACAGCTATTTCAGAGTAGAAAAAATGTTTAAAACAGACCTGAAAATTACCATGGGTGCAAAAGATATATCTAAGATTAACCGCATTGGTCTCCAAAAATAAAACCAAAAAAAGACGGATATTTTAAAAATGAGGAGCCTAAAAGACGTATACGTTACTGAAGATTTTCTTAAGGAAGTATTAGAAAAAAGAAGGGAATTGAACCAAAGCTACTTGAAGAACGTGCGAAAGGAAATATTGCATAAATAAAATGTGATAAATTGCTAGTTGAAAAAAGAAGTTCAAACAATAGACAACTTGACCAATAAACTGGCTGCTGACGAACATTTTATCTTAGAAGATCTAAAATATATAGCTTACTCTGTGTAGAGTATAAGTATAAACTGTATATTGAAGTCAGTGAATAAAGGCTTTATTATTATTATTATTTGCAATAAGTGAATATATAAAATATTAAAACATTTCTTGAAACATATTTCTTTGAACGTGACAGGCATTAGTCAGGTTTAGCTTGAAGGTTACATAAACATTCCTTCCATCTCCATTATTAGTATTTACGACCGCCATATTTTACAGTAAACACTGTCACCGGACATGACAGTAAAATCGTTTCCTCTCATGAGAATAATTAACGAGTGAGACTGAACTGATTGCTGATTTGCATGTGAGGAGCACGGGAGCGGGGATGTTAAAAAATTAAAGCTCTGTGTAAAATCCAAGGATAATGTGTGCCTTCAACAAGCAATATGTAATTGGATGGACACTCATTGTTTGTTTTTTTGAAGCTTATTGTTTGTTTTTTTTATCTTAATTGATTGATTTAATTATAGTCGAACTTTATTTACGTTAATTTTATGAACAACAATGAATATGAATTTCATTAACATTTATTTCTGTAACTCTTATTGGCAACTTTGTTGATGAACTGTTGTTGATCTTTATGCAATGTTACATAATTTTTAATTCATTTACACAATTAAATACTTCTTATTCTGCAGATATAAATGTATTGATATGTTATATATATATATATATATATATATATATATATATATCAACTGTTTATGCGCATCTTTTAAATTATCATTTTTTATAAATTTAATTCTACACAAACGGGCAATTTGAAATTTAATGATCTGAATATAGCACTCTAATTTTTTTTTAAATAAATCAAATAAATTACATTCAATTACGTGCATTTGTAAATCGATTAAAATGTCAGTTTGCTCTTGAATTTGAGAATTTTGAGTACAAATAGTTTATTATCTGGACGAAGATGGAATTATTAAAACTGAATTGTATCAAAATTAAATGTGTGAATAGCATCTGCATTTGTCTGTTAAAACCCAAAACTTAATTACATAAAAGTCTAGCATTTCTTTCGATGGTCCCGTTTTCTGAAAATTGAGTTTTCAATATTACTTTCTGAGACACCATGGTATATATTACTTCTACTGCTACTAAATTTTTGAAGAAATCTTATTATCCGTAGCGACATTGAACAGAGTTACTATAATTGACTACATGTATAGAATGGCTAACAAAGTGCTGTTAACTAATTTATGAATTCTAATTTTCCCATACATGTTTGGATAAAGATGAAACGATACAGACTATCAACCTTTGCAAATTTCCGTGACATACTAAGATCTGTTATATTTTGTATATCATAATGTCAATTTAAATATTTTATAATGTTGTGAGGTTTAAGACAATAATGTATCAAATTCTCTTCACGTAAACGCTTCATAACCATCAAAACCGAAGACAGGTAAAATTCATTTTTATACATATTTTTGGAATCAAGTATATTTAAAAAATTTTAGCGACTCGAAATAATCATCAAGTAAAAATAGTAGTTATGTTTCATTCGAAATATAGGGAAACTGCCTAATTAAATAAATAAATAAATAAATTTTTTGCCTAATTTTAATGAATTATTTAAACAATTAACATTATTTCAAAAATAATAACAATAATATTATTAACAACTGTAATAAACAAAAATTACACATATTGAAATATAATGAGTCAAACGTAATGAAACAATTTTTTTTAATAATGGTCCGATCAATTTTAATTTTGTCGCACTAATTATCATCACTTGGATGGCAGTTGAAATCGCTCTTACGTTTTATTTTGTAATACCATAATAATTTTAGCAAACCATGTTAAAATTTTTACATGACCATGAATATTTTCAAAATTTATGTTAAAAATTTCGATCGATGACCAATTTATGCGACGAACTTACAAATTCATGACCTATTTGATGCATGGTTTTTGTTTACAAAATTCCCCAGGGGTGCTATGTTTAACTGTTTAGCGTGAAGTTTTGAGATTGTATTTGGATGACATTCTTAATTTTTTAGCAAAATGTGCGGATTTAAAAATATATTTATATTGTCAAAATAATTGAATGTAAATATTTAACAGCGGCCAGGAATTTAATTAAATTATTTAAAATTAGAAATTACATTCTTTAGTGGGTCTTTTAAATAATGTTCTTTTTAACCCAACTGCGACGCAGCAAAGAAAGGGTAATGAATTTAGCGGTCTACGTATGTATCTATGTATGCTCAAAAACTGCTAATCCATTTAAGCAAATAATTAATTATTTTTAGGGTAGATTTTTAGGAACAAAAAATATTTTGGCGGACTAGAACGAAGGACTAGGACGGGACGGGAAAGAAGTCGTATATCTTATCGAAAGGAATGTCATTCGGCAAGTCTTTAAAAGTAATTATGAGATTTCTTTAACCATTTTTTTTACAAACATGGAAAAATAGCAAAGTTTGGCACCGATATTAAGAATACAAAGTTCTATGTGCATCCGGTTTCGAAATATGTACATGAAAATGAGCTAGAAAACAGGGTAAAATAAAAACTAAAACCCGACTGCATCAAAACTGGAAAGTGGAAATCCAAGTTAGATGAGCATAATTTCACTGAACGATAATCGTCACTGAATAGTAAAACCGTAGACAGCTTTCACTTTTGACATATATTGTACTGGCAAAAATATTGACATGTAAAAACTGAACGCCGCCGCGGCTCCACAGTTCAAAGATGATGATATTTCAGTAATTTATATTTATATAACTATATTATATAATTTTTGACGTAACCAGATTTTAGTATTTTATGGCTTCCTTTTTATTGTACAAGGTTTTTTTACATTGCTGTTTATCATTTTATTATCGTCAATAACGTGTGTTATATGTTATTAACAATAAATGTATTTTTAACAACAGGAAATTTATATTTTTAACTCAAAATTTAATATATATATATATATATATATGTGTGTGTGTGTGTATGACGCAATTATCAATTAATAATTTTTTTTATGTAACGTATCTCAAAAATATTATCATTGTGATAATAATTACGAAATTGTAATATTTTTATGAAAATATATATTTTTTATAAAAAACCAACTCGTTTTATATATATATATAAAAAACCAACAATATTTTCGTGTATTTTACTTACAGAAAAATTATGTCAGAATAGTTATTTTAAAATAATTTAAAAATTTGATTTTTTCAATTCATTTTTTTCTAAAATTCAAATATCCCGACTATTTCGAATAATAATCTAGATAAACACGAATAATTGATTTTGCTTAAAGATATATTTTGAATAAAAGCAGAACAATTGCAGTTTCGTATACTTGTATGTTCTACTGGGAAAACTTTGGACAAAAGTTAATGTTATTTTTAATCAAATAAATACATTAGCTGGTACATATTTTACGGGTATAAAGGTATAATTAATTTCCCTGAATCATTTTGAATCGATGACTCATTTTTTTGTGTTATAATTTAAGTTTTCTCAGTAGTCTTTGTTAACTTTTTAGTACTTCGTTTAAATGTATTGAATACAGGATAAGAGAATATTAAAAATGGATTACAAGTCGTTTTAAGTACCAATTTTAATTTTGTGCCAAGGAAGTACTTATTATATCTGAGTTTCAAGTGTCTATCTTATCTTGTTCAAAACAAAGCTGCACACATCCCACAGGATTTGTATACCTTCCTTTCTTTGAAACTTTAGCCACTTTCCTATGAGTGAGAAATAAAGAACATCTAATCATTTTGCCTGAAATAATTATCTACTTCATAATCCAGCAAAGTACGAGATACACCTGAAATTCTCAAATGACATGTTTTCCATTATAAAAAAGAGCTTTATTGGCCTTGAAAGAAAACATATTCAGGTAAGAAGATTGAAAAATGAGAACACAGTTGATGAAGCTAATGAATCTAAAAATAAAGATGGAAAATGCCATCGATATTAAATTGTCGCTTCAAGAAGAAAATGTATTCAATTGAAAAAGAGGAAAAAGTGACCCTTAAAACATAAAAGAGAATAAATTAAAAAATATTAAGTAGGAAATTACTGAATACGAAAGTATGGAAATAAAAGACAAAATTTATGTACGTGTCTTCAATCAGAAATAAAGTGCGGAGGATCCCTCTCACACTTTAACCGAGGATCTGAATAAAACACAATAACATATTATTATTTACTAATAGGAGATAAAGTAAAAAAAAAAGGTTTAAAAAAATTCTTAAATGATAATATTTTGTATATTTTATTCAACGTTATATTAATATATTTCATACGGTTTATGGTGAATTTTAAAGTATTTACATAATTTATACTTATCCAATGAACCGTCCACTAGGCGAACGACAGAGGTTAGTTACTGAAAGAATTTTTAAGTTTAAAAAAATAGTTTTTGGATGACCCGGTCGTATTTTTAAAGTCACAAAATGGAAAATATTGTTTAAACTACACATAAACGTATAACACGTAAGTATCGTCCCTCTTACTCGAAATTTTGCACCTGATGATAAAAAAGAAAATATGATAAAAAAGAGCAACAGCTTTTGCTTTGAATATCTTTAACCATAATTAAAATTGTTTTTAACTTTAAATTTTATTTCTAACTTTTATGTCGCACGTGCATTAGAGCCAATTGCCAACAGTTTCAAAATTTGTTATAACGAACACTAAAACGAACACATTTTGCAGAAATTGATAATTTTTTTTAACTTTAAATCACTTTTTTGTTTTTTTCCAGGAGTACTTAATAGTTTCCATGAAAAAAAATTGAAGGATAATACATTTCCATAAAAATGAAAACACAGAGTTTTTAACTCATAATGGGTACCGTCTGTGCTTAAGTGTGAATATATTTTATTTGTAGTTGAAAGCAGTTAGTTTTTTATAAATTTAATTTTTCATATCCCAATTTGTAGAGTAGTTTTCAAAGTCTGAGTAGAAGACTTTTTTAGCACAAACACTCAAAATAGAGTGACGAAAATACAAAATCCTAAGAAACAGATTTTTGATCTTTTTTTTGACAGAAGCGCATCAGTTGTCCTAAAATGTTCCAAATAACTCAAAAGAGTTATTTCTTAATTATACTTAACTAAGAACAAAATTAAAAATTATATGTAATTTGTAGTCGTGGCATTGAATAGGTCGATCCAGAGTAGTAATTTTTACAAATTTAAAGAAAGGTGTACATCTCGAAAATTAGGAGACTTTAATAAAAGTCTCTGGATCGACCTATTGAATGCCACGACTACAAATTACATATAATTTTTAATTTTGTTCTTAGTTAAGTATAATTAAGAAATAACTCTTTTGAGTTATTTGGAACATTTTAGGACAACTGATGCGCTTCTGTCAAAAAAAAGATCAAAAATCTGTTTCTTAGGATTTTGTATTTTCGTCACTCTATTTTGAGTGTTTGTGCTAAAAAAGTCTTCTACTCAGACTTTGAAAACTACTCTACAAATTGGGATATGAAAAATTAAATTTATAAAAAACTAACTGCTTTCAACTACAAATAAAATATATTCACACTTAAGCACAGACGGTACCCATTATGAGTTAAAAACTCTGTGTTTTCATTTTTATGGAAATGTATTATCCTTCAATTTTTTTTCATGGAAACTATTAAGTACTCCTGGAAAAAAACAAAAAAGTGATTTAAAGTTAAAAAAAATTATCAATTTCTGCAAAATGTGTTCGTTTTAGTGTTCGTTATAACAAATTTTGAAACTGTTGGCAATTGGCTCTAATGCACGTGCGACATAAAAGTTAGAAATAAAATTTAAAGTTAAAAACAATTTTAATTATGGTTAAAGATATTCAAAGCAAAAGCTGTTGCTCTTTTTTATCATATTTTCTTTTTTATCATCAGGTGCAAAATTTCGAGTAAGAGGGACGATACTTACGTGTTATACGTTTATGTGTAGTTTAAACAATATTTTCCATTTTGTGACTTTAAAAATACGACCGGGTCATCCAAAAACTATTTTTTTAAACTTAAAAATTCTTTCAGTAACTAACCTCTGTCGTTCGCCTAGTGGACGGTTCATTGGATAAGTATAAATTATGTAAATACTTTAAAATTCACCATAAACCGTATGAAATATATTAATATAACGTTGAATAAAATATACAAAATATTATCATTTAAGAATTTTTTTAAACCTTTTTTTTTTACTTTATCTCCTATTAGTAAATAATAATATGTTATTGTGTTTTATTCAGATCCTCGGTTAAAGTGTGAGAGGGATCCTCCGCACTTTATTTCTGATTGAAGACACGTACATAAATTTTGTCTTTTATTTCCATACTTTCGTATTCAGTAATTTCCTACTTAATATTTTTTAATTTATTCTCTTTTATGTTTTAAGGGTCACTTTTTCCTCTTTTTCAATTGAATACATTTTCTTCTTGAAGCGACAATTTAATATCGATGGCATTTTCCATCTTTATTTTTAGATTCATTAGCTTCATCAACTGTGTTCTCATTTTTCAATCTTCTTACCTGAATATGTTTTCTTTCAAGGCCAATAAAGCTCTTTTTTATAATGGAAAACATGTCATTTGAGAATTTCAGGTGTATCTCGTACTTTGCTGGATTATGAAGTAGATAATTATTTCAGGCAAAATGATTAGATGTTCTTTATTTCTCACTCATAGGAAAGTGGCTAAAGTTTCAAAGAAAGGAAGGTATACAAATCCTGTGGGATGTGTGCAGCTTTGTTTTGAACAAGATAAGATAGACACTTGAAACTCAGATATAATAAGTACTTCCTTGGCACAAAATTAAAATTGGTACTTAAAACGACTTGTAATCCATTTTTAATATTCTCTTATCCTGTATTCAATACATTTAAACGAAGTACTAAAAAGTTAACAAAGACTACTGAGAAAACTTAAATTATAACACAAAAAAATGAGTCATCGATTCAAAATGATTCAGGGAAATTAATTATACCTTTATACCCGTAAAATATGTACCAGCTAATGTATTTATTTGATTAAAAATAACATTAACTTTTGTCCAAAGTTTTCCCAGTAGAACATACAAGTATACGAAACTGCAATTGTTCTGCTTTTATGAAAAATATATCTTTAAGCAAAATCAATTATTCGTGTTTATCTAGATTATTATTCGAAATAGTCGGGATATTTGAATTTTAGAAAAAAATGAATTGAAAAAATCAAATTTTTAAATTATTTTAAAATAACTATTCTGACATAATTTTTCTGTAAGTAAAATACACGAAAATATTGTTGGTTTTTTATATATATATATAAAACGAGTTGGTTTTTTATAAAAAATATATATTTTCATAAAAATATTACAATTTCGTAATTATTATCACAATGATAATATTTTTGAGATACGTTACATAAAAAAAATTATTAATTGATAATTGCGTCATACACACACACACACATATATATATATATATATATATATATATATTAAATTTTCAGTTAAAAATATAAATTTCCTGTTGTTAAAAATACATTTATTGTTAATAACATATAACACACGTTATTGACGATAATAAAATGATAAACAGCAATGTAAAAAAACCTTGTACAATAAAAAGGAAGCCATAAAATACTAAAATCTGGTTACGTCAAAAATTATATAATATAGTTATATAAATATAAATTACTGAAATATCATCATCTTTGAACTGTGGAGCCGCGGCGGCGTTCAGTTTTTACATGTCAATATTTTTGCCAGTACAATATATGTCAAAAGTGAAAGCTGTCTACGGTTTTACTATTCAGTGACGATTATCGTTCAGTGAAATTATGCTCATCTAACTTGGATTTCCACTTTCCAGTTTTGATGCAGTCGGGTTTTAGTTTTTATTTTACCCTGTTTTCTAGCTCATTTTCATGTACATATTTCGAAACCGGATGCACATAGAACTTTGTATTCTTAATATCGGTGCCAAACTTTGCTATTTTTCCATGTTTGTAAAAAAAATGGTTAAAGAAATCTCATAATTACTTTTAAAGACTTGCCGAATGACATTCCTTTCGATAAGATATACGACTTCTTTCCCGTCCCGTCCTAGTCCTTCGTTCTAGTCCGCCAAAATATTTTTTGTTCCTAAAAATCTACCCTAAAAATAATTAATTATTTGCTTAAATGGATTAGCAGTTTTTGAGCATACATAGATACATACGTAGACCGCTAAATTCATTACCCTTTCTTTGCTGCGTCGCAGTTGGGTTAAAAAGAACATTATTTAAAAGACCCACTAAAGAATGTAATTTCTAATTTTAAATAATTTAATTAAATTCCTGGCCGCTGTTAAATATTTACATTCTATTATTTTGACAATATAAATATATTTTTAAATCCGCACATTTTGCTAAAAAATTAAGAATGTCATCCAAATACAATCTCAAAACTTCACGCTAAACAGTTAAACATAGCACCCCTGGGGAATTTTGTAAACAAAAACCATGCATCAAATAGGTCATGAATTTGTAAGTTCGTCGCATAAATTGGTCATCGATCGAAATTTTTAACATAAATTTTGAAAATATTCATGGTCATGTAAAAATTTTAACATGGTTTGCTAAAATTATTATGGTATTACAAAATAAAACGTAAGAGCGATTTCAACTGCCATCCAAGTGATGATAATTAGTGTAATTTATCAGAGTAGTAATTTTTACAAATTTAAAGAAAGGTGTACATCTCGAAAATTAGGAGACTTTTATTAAAGTCAATAAAATCAATTTATTAACCGAGCCATAGCCTGACCTATCTCCCCTTTTCGGTTGATTCATGACCTATGAGATAGCCTGCATACTTTCAAAGAAGAGATTTAATAATTATTTTGAAAGCATTTCAACGTACTTTTGTTGTAGTTCATCTAATGTGAGATATAAGAATCCGAACTCATTGAAAGTGTTTCCACAAAAATGTTCATATTACCTTGTTAATAAGCATTATGTTCCAAATTTCCCCTATCTTTTACGCTTAATTATCGCTCTTATCGGCACTTCAGAGCTCTCTGTGGAAACCCACAATTTAGTTAATATATATAATCCATTGTTCTTGTATACACTTTCCAGTAACGCCATCGTTGCGAGTCAAAGTGATAGTGTTTGATTGTAAATGTTATTACTTTAGCTTTATTCTCGTATTCATATTGCTAAAATGACATCGAATATTACAAAAACGCAAAAAGGACTGAAATATGGTTAATTGGACAATCTCGTTCCGAATTGGTGCAAACAAAATTACCGTCAGTGAAAGAAGTGATGTGTTTATTTTTTCATTACAAAAACGTAATGAACAGCAAGTGATGTAATGACACTATAGCAAAAAGCAATTATTCCTACCAATATAAAACATCATGTTATCACAAAAATACTCTAATATTTCAAAGAATGGCAGAATTTAAAAAAAATAAGGCAAAACGCTCAGCAGAAATAAAAGAAAAAGAAAATAAATGACAATCAAATTTAAACGTTTTATTTGATACTGCTTACTCTAATACCCTTAATATGATAAATATTGAAGAAGATAAGCAATTTCTTATAAAATAAAGAGAAATGAGTTGTCCAAGAAAAATTAATAATATCGAGAGAAGCCATGCAAAAAAACTTAACAAATGTTTACAAAAAGAACACAAGTTGCAAAAGATGATAGGAAAGGAAAAAGAAGCATTGAAGTAATTAACTGAGAAATGTGATTTACTATCTTCTTCAGCTTCTTCTGCAGGGAATGAAAGTGTATAAGTCAAAGTCATCCTATATCTTCTCAGCCAGGGCCGTCTTCAAACTATGGTTTTACTATACCACAGAAAGGATCTACTACTTTTGATGTCGCTAAGTGGACTGACCGAAAACCAACTATTGTTTTGGCTTCTACGCTCAAACATCTGGGCTGTGACTTAAAACAATATAACTTTAGCTATTCTTATATACGTCGCCAAAGAATGGATATTAGGCCAAAAATAAACCAAAAAGACTTCAAAACCACAATGTCCGAATCATCTACATGTCTGTCTCGAAAGATATCATTGCTTTTGCTGATAATCAATTGGAACAATTTCAGCTTCATGATAATTACAAAGAGCTCCTTCATTTGATAATTATCGTTTTGGGAGGGATTCCTGAAAGCTATATCTCATTCAAAGCCCCTGCTGGAATGCGATGGATAGCAAAAGCTATATACGCACTAAAATTTTTTTGTTTAAGCACCAGCTTAAAATCACAATTAAGCAAGCTAAGGGCGTTACAGATATTTATACATTTGTTGTAGTTGTTTACGCAAAATACTGGTTTACAGCGCCAGTGGCTCATATGGCCTCAGTGAATGACTTGCAGATATTAAAATATTTGGTTGACATCGAAAAATATAACACAGTTGTAGCCAAAGTCGCCATCAAGAAAATGTTTGGTCATCTTTGGTCATCTTTCCGAAGAGCTAATTGCTTTAGATTTTTTTTTGACAAACGAGTTTCTATCGAAACAAAACGTAATATGATTTTGGCTCTGAAAATTAAAGAAACGGAAAACAAAAAAAGAAGGCATCCTGGAATATGATGCAATCGTAAACAGATACATCAAAGATTTCATATCAACAAACACTATTAACAAACACTACTAACAAAATCACTTGAATTTCTCGCGAGTTTATTCAGAAAGGTCCTGAGCTATGGAAACAGAAAGAAAGCTTTAAATCGGCTAAAGAAATTGTACAACATATGAGAGTTGTTAATGATATAACTGAAAAGGGTGTTGCATTGATGGAAGAGTACATTAAATTACACACTAATGAGGATGAGCAGAAGCAATACCTCATGTTGTTAGTTAAGAGTTATAAGCAGAAAAACCCAAAAATATAATAAGGCAAATGTACTATAACGTTTTCTCTTTTTACTTAATAATTTAGAGGAACGATAGTTATTGTCATCTAGTATAATATTTTCCCTAAAACCTATGCGTAACACTCGTTTCTGGTATTAGTAAACTTTTCAAAATAAATGCTTTTTTTCTAATTTAAAAAGTGGGTAGCGACACTTAAATATAAATTTTAAAAAAAATAAAGAATCCTGGTATGTTTTCTAGTGGAATAAATAAAATTAAGAGGTTGAGAGTGAAGAAAATGCCAAAAAAAAATTTCCGGTCTTTTATGAATCACCCTAATATATATATATATATATATATATATATATATATATATATATAGATATATATATGTATATATATATATATATATAGATATATATATATATATACATATTTTTTTAAATATTTAATATAATGTATTATAATAAATTTATAACACAATATATTAATTAAATAATTTTACGTTGAGAGAAACCTGTCAAAAATATCGAAACGCCCAAATTTTGAGTTGTGGTATTATTATATTTAGCTAGCGATCTAATAAAATATTGGCAAACTTACATAAAACTATATGAAAGTACAAGTAAAATGAATTCGTTTTTATGTCATTTAAGTAAAAAGTAATCCTTTGTTGCCTAGAAATAATCATAATGAAATATATAAGTAATCGTTAAGCGTCATAAACGCAAAAAAATACTTTTATGTTCTTTTTAATTTAAATACACTAAAGTCCTTATATGACAAAAATCAGTATTTTTAAAACGTCACGAATATTTACTAGTCTCTGCATGAAAAGAATCACTATTTTCAGAAATCGGTAAGGCTTGAAATCAATATTTTAGTTGCCTATGATCATACTGGTGGTACAACGTAAATTATTCGTGCAGGTGATTCTATGTATCAAATTGGGAAAGTTAAAGGATCTCTATTTAGATTCTCATTCGTTTTTGTAGAAAAAAATATTTCTTTTGTAGAAATACGCTCCAAATGTATTCAGTTTTATGCACAGAATCATGTGCATAAACACTAGATACGTTATTTAATATATCTGTTTACATATATAAATATATTACTACATTTTTTATACAATTTGGCCTGTTGCATAGTCTTTTTTCAAATCCCAGACAATGCAAGGGAATTAAAAAACTTCACTGATTTATTTGCCTGTTTTAGAATTTAGGCATGATTTTTTAAGTATTAAAAAGCAAAAAATATATGTATTTTAATATGTAAATTGCTGTGCCAAATTTTAAGTTTTTTACGTCAAAAGATTTCTGAGATAAGCAGCTACTGTAGTTGGACAGATACACTTGAGCGATCTAATAAGGGTTTCGTTTCTTTTTTCATTTGAAGCAGGGAACCGCAAAAATGATAAGAGTTATGAAAACACGATATCAAAATTTATTAGAAACTTCGTAACGCCCGTAAGAGCTATGTTCTTATTATACATTTTTGAAAAAAAAACTATACTTACGATTTTGAAAATTAGCAAAAACATCGGCTAAATTTAGATATTTTTTACATTGCGGGATATTTTGGAATATATATTTAATTTTTATTTAAACAAAAAGGTTAGTTTTCTGGTAGTATTAAATTTAACAAAAACTCAAAAATTCTAAATTGCTGATAATACAACTAATTTATTTCATATACTTAAGAATTTTTGTTTTCTTTCTATTAGACAAAAACAATTAAATTAAATATATATATATATATATTTCAAAGTTCTAAAACAACCTAAAAGTTCCTGTCAAGGCAAACATTCCTTGATTTGTACTATGTAGCCCCATAACTGAATTTTTTCCTAACACTGATATTAAAAAAAATAAATTGCCTTCTACATATATTTTTCATAGGCGATTAATTAAAAAATATAGTTCATACTTCATAAATTAAAATATCTGGGATGAACTTTATAGTTTTTCTGCAATATTCTAGTCATGGTTTACCAACTCTGTTTTTTCATGATGTTTAGCTTTGTAGTTTCGGATATAAGGAGGGAGAATGCAAAGATATATGCAATTATAATAATCAAAGAATAGGTCAGTTTTCCTCATAATAAACCCATTTCATTTATATCTCTCACCTGATATAAAATAAAAGAAAAAATTTGGTGCCTTTATTTTTTACGTATTTCTCACATAAATAAGACGTATTACTGTACCAAATTTCAAGATTCTGGGTCACATGGTCTTTGAGAAAATCGGTGTGAATAAAGGAAGACATAAATATATTCCCTATTATATATTCCATATGCTCAAAGACATGATATAATTTTTAAAAAAATATGACGTCTAAAATCATCTTTGTAGTTTTCCTGCAACCTTTATGTGGGCTTCTGAAAATCCATACTTTTTCATAACTTGGGTTGAGCAGTACCGAAAATAAAAGAGGGTGAATCATACTTTTTGTATATTTTTGATATACGCTTGGAGTACTAATAACCACATTATGAAAAAAATATTTTTGGGATCCTCATAACTAGCCCTTTCAAACCATATCCCACACTATATACGTAACTTAAAAAGATCGAGTATTTAATTTAACCACCCTAAAATTTAAAAACGAAAATTTTTCAGTTTAGACTTTCCAGATTAATGTTTTATTACTAAGTAAAATTCTAAGTTTCTTCGTAAAGCTGCTTCTAAGGTTAACGTCCGTGATGGACGGACCGAAACGTGAGTGGTCTCATTAGTGTTCCCTTTTTGCTTTTGAGAGGATTTTAAAATATAAGAAAGACAAAAACATACAACTATATTTTTCTCGCATGGGAGAATGTCAGCTAGTTGTTTTTCTAATCCCAATCGAAATTCTGTCAATTTAAAAAATAATTATTTTTCTCCATCTAATTTTCCATTCGTGATAAATGTGGATAGTTTTGTCTTTAATTATATTGTGGGTATTGAATATCCAAGAAAAATTCTTATTCATATATTAAAATACTATAAAATGCCAATTTGGGGTTTTAATTAATTTTTATTGATCAATAAATGGTGAATGGTTCCTTTTGAATTAATTTTATTTGAAACAATTATGGAAAATAAATAAATAAATACTTCTCCTGACACCCGGTAGTAATCTGCCTCGCATGAATTTCTGCTTCCTCTAATCTCATACATCTCAAGACAACGCTACATCGTAAAACTTACCGCTGAGATCCATACCGCCACACTTAGCCGAGATCCATACCGCCACATCTATTACGCGTATTATACGAGGTATTTAAATTAATACATTCATTCTTGAAATTTTACTTTTTAAGTTATGTTTTTTAAGTTATGCCGAAGGAAACTTTTATCCCATACTGAATGCCACATACCTTCTTAACGTAATCTTGTTAAGTAGACAAGCGTCTCCATATCCGTGTTAGCATCCATAAGTATAGGTATGTACAGTGTTGATACTTGCCTTAAGTTTTTAAGCAACTTTGTAAATGTGTAATCGTGTGTCTCCCGTACATAGTGAATGACGAGCCGTTAAGAAAAGACGCCCGCTTTTGTTTCAGGCTTTGGAGGGAGTAATAATGACATGCGTCGTAATTGATATATATATATATATATATATATATATATGTATATACATGCGTGTGTGTATGTGTGTGTGTGTGCGAGTGTGTACATATACGTGTGTAATTATTAAATATATTTTCATTTACCTCCTCATTAACTACCCAGGTTCAAAAAAATTTAGCTTTTATGAGGTGAAAGACAACAAACACAGTTTTCTATTTATAATATTAATTAGGATAAGCCAAAATGCAGGAAATTTCACGGGATCGATGTGCTCGTGATTTCTTTATTATTGTTTTTTACATTTATAATTTATTCTTCTTCATTGGGATGGCAGCCCAAAAGTAACTTGGAAATTCTATGTAAAATTCTAAACGCTTTTAAATATATTTAATTACTAAACGATGAAAGTAGAAAAATCGACGCTAGTTCCGGTAAACCATTTCTGCCTGATACACTCAAATATTAAAATTTTTATGTTAAGTGTTTGGTAATATGTAAACTGGTCAAATAGAAAAAAATATCTGTAATATGTTGGACAAGACAACTGAAATAGAGTTGTTATTAAAAACACTAAAAATATTTTGAAAGAAATTAAAGAAATTTTAGAAGAAATTAAACAAGGCGAGGAGAGATTATCTTCTGTCTTATAAAAAAGTTGATTACCGCCTGAATTTTTTTTCAAAAAGATAAATCGGCGACTTGACAAATATTTCCATTCGTATGTAGGAAAGTATTTAATAAATATGGAAGAAATTTCACTTCAGATGGATTGTCATAACGATCACAAAAGCTACGTGAATCCGAAAACACGAAGCTTAGTTTTATGGCAAAAGCTCCATTCCGGGCCCATTATTTTCAACGTAACCGGTGACTCATAACGTATGTAAATCACAGCAGCCAGATAAAACTTTGAGGCTATATAATGAAGCCTTCAAAATTACAGAGACATAATCTCAAGAAATTGAAATATGAAACTGCTTTTGAAATTTAACAATATCTGCATTACATATATTGTAACGGGTGTTTGGTAGAACACTTTAAAAAAAATTTAGTATTTGTACACTTTATAAAATATATGTTTTCTAAGAATTATTATTTTTTAGGACCCATAAGTATTTGAAAATAACTAAAATCGCTGTTGTGTTTTTCCAGGAATTCTTTCCGAAATCCACAAAATTTTCACCTTTTAAATCTTTAATTTTTGAAAGGAGATGGAAAGAAAAAAATGAATTCCTTAGAAAATTACTTAGATATAGACTTCTATTTTCTCAGAAACAAAAATTATGTAAAAGAGTATTGAAAATATTATACAGATGTAATATGTGCCACTCCTTTTTCCCCGGAATTGCTATTCAATATTACGGAAAAATAGCATGAAGAAATATATCCAAAAGTCTAAAGAAAAACTAAAACGATGATCGAAAATTTCATACTGTTTGAGATATTTACGCCTATAAAAGATATTAAAGTTATTTTTTTAGTAAATAATTAAATACAATAGTAAATAATAATAATAGTTAAGAGCGTCAATAGGTCAAGTTCTACTCATGCTTAACATGTTTAATTAATAATTTAGATTTAACAATAACCGTGATCAAAATATCCATTATTTAACAAATCGTGGTGGTTAGTTGTTCATATATTTTTATTTTAATAGTACGAGTAAAAATCACAACCACGTTTCTGAAGCAGTGATACGAGAGTCGAATACTCAATCTCGATGATTAACATTTAGAGTAGTGATTTAAATAGAAGTTCCATATCAACACCAATCAATTGATAGTTTTTCAGCATTTTATAGCTCTAAACTAATTTGAATATTCTAAATTCCTTAATATAGAAATAATTTATATGCAGTTCAATTATTCCATCGTAGTTCAAATTGTAATACCTATAGGGTACGGTGGCTCTATAACAGTTTGATAGGTGTAAAACCTAACTGAAATAAAAGGAAATTACGACGCATGTAATTATTATTCCCTCCAAAGCCCGAAACAAAAGCGGGCGCCTATTCTTAACGGCTCGCCATTTACTCTGCATGGGAGACTCACGATTACACATTTACGAAGTTGCTTAAAATCTTAAGGCAAGTATCAACATTGTACATACCTATTCTTATGGATACTAACACGGATGTGGAGACGCTTGTTTACTTAACAAGATTACGTTAGGAAGGTACGTGGCATTTAGTATGGGATAAAAGTTTTCTTCGGCATAACTTATCTTAGTAAAATTTCAAGAATGAATGTATTAATTTAAATACCTCATGTAATACGCTTAATAGATGTGGCGGTATGGATCTCGGTAAAGTTTTACGATGTAGCGTTGTCGTGAGGTGTATGAGATTAGAGGAAGCAGAAATTCATGCGAGGCAGTTAGTACCGGGTGTCAGGAGAAGTATTTATTTATTTATTTTCCATAATTGTTTCAAATAAAATTAATTCAAAAGGAACCATTCACCATTTATTCATCAATCAAAATTAATTAAAACCCCAAATTGCCACTTTACAGTATTTTACTACATGAATAAGAATTTTTCTCGCATATTCAATACCCACAATATAATTAAAAACAAAACTATCCACATTTATCACGAATGGAAAATTAGATGGAGAAAAATAATTATTTTTTAAATTGACAGAATTTCGATTGGGATTAGAAAAACTACTAGATGCCATTCTCCCATGAGAGAAAAATATAATTGCATGTTTTTGTCTTTCTTATATTTTCAAATCCTCTCAAAAGCAAAAAGGGAACACTTATGAGACCACTTACGTTTCGGTCCATCCATCACGGACGTTAACCTTAGAAGCAGCTTTACGAAGAAACTTAGAATTTTACTTAGTAATAAAACATATTAATCTGGAAAGTTTATACGGAAAAATATTGGTTTTTTAATTTTAAGGCGGTTAAGTTAAATACTCGATTTTTTTTAGTTACGTATATAGGTTTATGAGGATCTCAGAAATATTTTTTTCATGATGTGGGTATTAGTGCTCCAGACGTATATCAAAAATATATAAAAAATATGATTCACCCTCTCTTATTTCCGATACTGCTCAACCCAAAGTTGTGAAAAAGTATGGATTTTCAGAAGCCCCCACAAAGGTTGTAGGAAAGCTACAAGGATGATTTTACACGTCTTATTTTTTTTAAACTACATCGTGTTTTTGAGCTTATGGAATATATAATACGCAATATATTTACGTTATTCTTTATTCACACCGATTTTCTCAAAGACCATGTGACGCAGAATCTTTATTAGAAATTTGGTAAAGTAACACGTCTTATTTACGTTTATTAATTAAAAATATTTAAAAGCATCAAGAATTTTACATAGAATTTCCAAGTTACTTTTGGAACTGTCATCCCAATAAAGAAGAATAAATTATAAATGTAAAAAACAATAATGAACAAATCACGAGCATATCAATCCCGTGAATTTTCCTGCATCTTGACTTATTTTAATCATTATTATAAATAGAAAACTGTGTTTGTTGTCTTTAACGTCATAACAGCGAAACTTTTTTGAACCGGGGTAGTTAACGAGGAGGTAAATGAAAATATTTTTAATAATTACACACGTATATGTACACACTCACACTCACACGCACACACACACATACACACACACACACGTGTGTATATATATATATATATATATATATATACATATATGCATATGTGTGTGTGTAAAAATTCAACCTAAATATGTTTGTGCTTGCATAACTCGAAAAGTAATGGGTCAATTAACTTCAAATCTTAACACATTTCATTCTAATATGCATATGTTATATAAAACATGTTTTCATTATTATTATTCTTTTAATTATGTGACTTAATTTTTTTAGTCATTGTCCCGCCTAATTTCTGCAATATCTTGAATTCAAAAGAAGGACTAATAGAAAAGACAGACAAGAAAACAAATTATCTAAATCATGAATAGTTGAATGAAAGATAAACTCTAGGGGCTAAAAATCTCAATGTAGATGACTTGGTCAGCCAAAGTTTTTCTGATAGAAGGGAGATTTGGTAACGTTTGGAGGAATTATAGCTGGGACTGGCAACATTCCATAACAATATTCTGCCTGTTTATGTTTCCCAGAGTTCAAAACAAAAGTCATTTTTTGAATGGTGTTTCGAAGCAACTTTTGGGTTTGTCACCTATATCTGATTGATTAAATGGGTAACTATTCTTAGTCTATTGTGAATGAACAAATTTAAAAACGTATAAACAGTACTGTTTGTATGTTTCTGAAAGTGTTCATTGAAAAATATTTTTTTGTATTAAAGAAAGACCTATTCTTCTAATTTGTAATAAATATGAGTCCCAGGTTTCAGTCAATGCAATTAATTATACCTGTGACAAGGATAGTTTATTTATCACAGGACAGTTTACTTGTCGTTTCTTCCATACACGTCCCACAAACTGTAGCCTCCTTATATTATTGTCTTCGGTCCGTTTAAGCTAAAGTTCAAAGTAGCTTTTAATAACTGGTACTTTAATCATCTTGGAAAAGCGTTAACTACTTATAGTATTCCAAGTCTTGGTAAGTGGGCCTTTATTGAATCATATACTGCGAAAAATATTACGAGCGCATTTGCTAAACCTGGAATTGTACCATTTAATTAATAGGATTTCTCAGATAAAGATTTATCTCCTTGAGATTTATAGGAACCAAGATTCATAAGAGCCCCTTGAGGCCTATTTAACTTCTGCCAGTCCCGTTGATCTTGATGAAACGATGGGAAATGATGCGATGATTCTGAGTTTCATAATATGCCTTACACGTCAAGCGCTTCTGAGGTAACTAGTGAAACTTTAACGTCCGAAGTGTGCATAAACCCTGACGTTTTAAGGCCCTATTAAAAAATTAACCAAAAACCTTTATACAAAAACGCATAATCAAAAAAGGGAAAGGGGAAGGTAAATCAAAACAGATACTTCAGAAACGCCAAGAATAAAAATACCAAAAAGGCTTAAGATGGAGCAAAATTAAAATAAAAGAAAGCATACAAAAGGTCTAAAAACTGCTCAAAATTTGCTAGACTTAATTGAAAATCCTATCAAGGAGCCAAACATAAAGACTAACAAGGCTATAATTATGGAATCAAACTCTTCAATTATTGCCGGGAAATTTAATTACAAGAATAATTCGATTCTGAAGAATCCAACGTGGAACTATGTGATGATGCCACTGTTAATACTGCCCCAACTCTAGCATATAATCTTCAGAAAGGGGACTATGTAATAATAAAGATAAGTAACATAGGAAAGTAGCCACACTTTAAGCATTTTATTGGGAAAATTTTATATAGATATGGAGAGTCAAAGAAACGACTCTCACATCTCGTTTTTGAAATGTAAACCGACTGTAATTTTGTATTTCCTGGTGTAAAAGATGAGGCTTCTGTTAATATTCTTATACTATGCCAATGTTATAAAGCCCGACAGTCAAGAAAGGTTCTCTATGTAAACCGCTTCTCTATGTAATTTTAAGGTAAATTTGTCTCCTTTTAACATTTCATTAGATATTTGAAATTAAATATATGTGCCGATACACTCCTGTAATATTAAAATGGCTCCGAATAATTCTGAAGACTCATTATCTTATTCCTAGAATACTTAGTTCATGGTTTTTATGGGAGAATTCAATTTTTTAACACTATTTATGGTATCAGCCCCGCATCCAAAGATTAATTCACGTGGCAGGCCATGGGTTATGTTTCTGTACAGCTTATTTTTATTCTACATAAACATTGTGCAGCATATGGTAGGTTACTACAAAAATTTAAATTCAATTTGGTAAAGTACCTGAGAAAAATAAAATGAAAACACAACATGAAAGGAATAATTAGAATCTAATCGCGTCTAATATTAAATTAAGAGTTAAATTGAAATGAATTTTAAAATAAATTGAAGGAACCAAAGGTTTCCTTTTTTTTTTAAAGTTTCCTTTGACAATAAAATATAAGTTAACTATGCTCACAGCATTGGTTTATGAAATAAAGTTGAATTTGATCAAATATATGCATTATGCTATTATTCCTTTTTTGGTAAAATATATTCTTTACTTACTCATAACTCTAATATGCATATTTATTAAAGATCTGAAATTAATAACATATCTACTATAATTTTAATCTTTAAATTGATTTTGTACCTCTAAAATTATAAAACAAAAAGTCACCTGTAAAGTTTAAAATGTAACAAAGGGGCGCTACGTTGTACTCAAACCATTTATTCTGTGGCGCAAGTCGGTCGGTGTAGAGTGTTTTGCATCATACCGAATATTAAAATTACTATTAGTGTTATCGCGCTCCGTCATTTCACACAAATTTATGCTGCTCTAGTACGTTTTGAACTTAAAACTGACTTTAAGCAATGCAGCGTCTGCATTAGGTCAAAATGAACTACTTTTGCACTACTCCGGCAGACGGCGCTATATCATAAAATATTAGAATGGCGTTAAATAAATCTGAACGAAACAAAGTAAGTAATACATCAGGAATATATAGTAAAAAAGTGGGCACGAAGTGTAGGTGACTACGTTCTCTATATGTTATATATGATTGACATTCTCGTATTAAAAATAACACTATTGCCACCTTTGCAAGCAACACTGTCAGTTTGCCAGTGGCAAATACAAGTAAAGAGACCACTAACAAACTTAAAGTAGCGGTTCACCAAATTCATAAGGGGAACGAAAAATCGAAAATCAAGCTGAACGAGACTAAACCTGTTCATATCAATTTTACAAATAAATAATACAAGATTTTCTAGTTAAAATTCCAAATGTCATATACCGATACTACAAAAGATTTATGCACTACACTAAACGCTAAAATACGCTGGAAAGTACACCTTAAGAAAAAAAGGGAAGAACTCGATACAAGATACGTAAAATATTCTATATGATTGAAAGGAACTCTACTCTTTGTATATGTAATAAGCTTTTACTTTACAGGCACATATTGAGACTTCTATGGACTTAGGGCAGTCAACTCTTGGTCTGAACTAGGCCAAGTAAAATTGCGACAATACGAATAGTCCAGAAAAAATACTGCTAATATCGTAGATTCTTCTAAGTGCGTGAGGAACAGTGACCTCGATTTCGATCTGATCATGAATACTGTGAATAAAATGATTAAGGAGATAGCAAAAAGTCATAAACTCCAACTCTTCGATAATAATAGACTAGTGAAAAGTCTCAAGAGTACTAAATCCTTTGAGTAAGTGTAATATGTTTAGCGCAAAAGCAGAGCTACATAAAAAGTTGGTATAAAAACAGAGCGTAACTTAGTTTAAATATATATTAGCATAGTGTATATTGGGTTAGAATAGAATAAGAGATGTATAGTTAAGCCCTTAATTTAAAAAACGCATTAATATATAATTAGAGAAGAGTTGTTCATTGGTAAACTTTGAACCTTATTACAAAAATAAAATATATATGTATGTTTAAAAAATAATATAAATAATATTCCTTGATATTGGGGTACTTAGCGCAGTATAGTGCAGCTATATTGTGTTTGATAAATAAATGAGACACTTGATATTGAATATATTTGGCGTTAATTTTGTAGAAATTCATTATTCACAATCAAATGAAACTACGTGATGTCGTATTATTTTCACTTTCTTTAAGTTCTTTACCACGACCTAGGTTTCGTTGTATTACAACATCTTCAGTTGGGCTGTTAGCAAAGATATCTTGAAAGGTGGGCTGTTAGCAAAGAGAATCAGTTAGTTTCATTTAATTGTGAAGTGAGACACTATTAAACGGGTAGCGGTTTGCGCTGTTAATTAAACTGTATTCGCGATAACTTTTACATTTCAAAATTCAGAGTTTACGGCTAAGTGTAATTTTTGTCATATAATTTAAAAAATGTTCTTATTTGCTTTAGATTTTATTTTCATTGACTAAAAAAAACGATATTTATTTATAATCCAAAATTACTATATATTATTTATTTAGTAAGCGCACTGTGTCAAATGGAGAGAATTATACAAAGAAACCTGTAAAGCACGAGTAGAATTCACATTACGAGGATTCCGTTCATATTTAGGCATTTATAAACATTTAACGATACATAGTATTATTATTGAAATATTTAAACAATATTTAATATTCAGAACGTAAAATATATTGCTTACAATATCTTTCACATACGCAAATTTAAAAAAAATCTATAATTCCACATAGAACATAAGTAACTGATTTTTGTATACTTCCCTTTACTTGTGCTACAAGACCCCCTAACATGCCGATTTTCTGGATTGTAGGTTGACCGGAAGTAGTCTATAAGTTTGGATGATCAGTGCATAATCAGATACTGTAACTTTCATAGGCACGCAGCTATAAAAAGGTATTATTTTCGCATAGAATTATAAATCATTTATTTTGGATTTGTTATGCTATAAGTCCTCACGTTATGCTACTCCAATTTATTTTATTTTGTGTTATAATCGTCCCGTTTCAACATTGCATGTCGATTGGAAATACCAAATATATTTTGGTAATTTGTGTTTAAATTTTATGATAAAAATAAAGAAAAAATACGCTTTAAACGGTCATATACATTTGTTGTGTGAACCAAAAATTTAAATTTTTAAAACAAAGTTTCTGATGGATTAATTTCATTCTAATATCTAAAGCCGTTTTCGAGAAAAGGAGCTTTGACAGAGAGACGGGAACGAACGTATAACCAAGTGAACCTATAAAAGAGTTTCCGTCCCTTCTTTGTTAATGTTTGTCATTATAAAATCGTTTTCAATAGATTTGCTTATTTCATTACGTTATTCTTATATTTATTAATGTTTCAAAGTAAACCTTAAGTTACCAAACTAACCCTTTTTTTACTATTTACAACACTATTTTCAATTAAATTGGCATAAACAAGAGTGTAAGTACTTTTTTCGTTCGCTTAATTTAAGTTTTAATTATTTCCTGAATATTTTACAAACGATTTATGCACTAAAAATATTGCCTAATAAACAAAAAGCTTTTACTTAGTTTTTTTTCAATCAACTCAAGGTAGAGAAACCGCTCACTCTATTAACCTCATTTCCATGTTAATTTTTTTATATATGTAGCTATAACTAAACATTGGGGACAACCATTTGATATACACAAAGCTTTTTCACTGATGTAAATACAATTATACAATATGTAGGTTCATTGGTTTGTTCTGTTTTGATAATCTGAACATATTTTATGGAACTCTTGGAAAAGCATATTTGAATAAGATTTTAATTTATGCGTATATATTTTTTAGACTTTGCTTTAAAATTGATATCAAATATTTTAGTTTTTCTTCGATATCTAACTTAATATCCTCCATTCTTGGTTCCTTCTGAAAAAAAAAACAATATCAATAAATAATAAATGGAACGTTTCGCTTATTTTAATTTTAATTTTAATTTAATAATCTGAATTATTATTTACCTTTTATTAAGAAAATACATAAGTCTGTATTACACATTAATAAACGGTTTAGAAAAATAATGAAAGTAATAATATTAAATTTTTTCACATAACGCAGCAATTATTTCAATTTGATCGATACATTAAATGTACTTTTTTTAGATATGCATGATATGAAAAAATCTGAATATCATGTGAAGTAGAAGCCAAAAGATTTCTGTTTATCCATTTTTATTTAAATTTCTTCTAATCATTTTCCACTAAATGTAATCAGTGACATTCACGTTGCACAGTAACGTTCTGCTAAGCTAACAGGCGATACGATGTCTGTTATCTTAGCAAAACTTTACTTCAGCAGGATGTGATTTGAGTGGTCAGCTTTTCCATATATACTATATTTAATACGCCAGTATGTTATGCTATTTTATTTCGTATTTCCTTCCTCTATTATTAAAAAAAAATTATTACTAATTTACTTTTCCGCAATAATCACATATTAGCACATTTTGGAAACCCAAGGGTGATGTTGAGTGGCGCCATAGTGATTAAAACAGTGTTAATATTTTTGTTAAATTTTGTCACAGTTTTTACACCCATCACCATAAGGATCGCACAGGAAGGGTGAGCTCCGCCTAATTAGAACTTTCCTGACGGGTGTAGGCTCTTTAAATGAAAAGGTGAATGATAGACTCTCACAGTATTGCATATAGTTAAACAATTATGATCACTTCGTTGATAGATGTTGAACTAACGACTACGACTACATTAAACAATATTACCTTAACATTAAAGATTTGTCATCGTGGTATCAGAATAAACAGAATTAAATAAATGCAAACAAATTTCAAGAATCGATAAACAGCTCTTAAAATTACAATTACCTGTATGGTTTTAGATAACTAATTACAAACAGAATGCAACTTATCCCAAGTTATGAGGAAGAGAATCGAAAACATAGAATTATACATTTTTACTACACTTCTGCTTCCCAATTTATACTTTCATGAATTTAATTTTAGTTCTAAATATATATATATATATATATATATATATATATATATATATATACCTAATTTAAGACCGATAACATTTTCCGGAAATGTTTCTGTTACAATTTTTTTTGAATATCTATTTATATTCTACTTTACTTAAATTACTTTATAACTATTAACTACACTGCCTCTCGAGTGATTGTACAGACTGCTCAGAATTATGTTTTGTTGATAGATAGGACCACACTATTGGCGCTGAGTCCAGTTATTAAGCGTCAGGTTTCGTTATCGTTTGTACAGACCGCGTCACTATAGACGTTTAGACTAATGACATTATGGAAATAGAATAATCCTAGTCCCTTGGATTCCTTTAAATACTTTAATGATTTTCTTTTTTTTTTCTATTCTGGTAAAACACGTGGTAAATTTTAAAAATTAACTCATCTTACTTACACAGAACATATCTAACTTATATGAACAAGTGCTACATAAATTAGTAATCCTACTGCTTCTCTTGATAATTGTTTTCTGACGGAGGAAGACTTTTCTACTTTACATAAATTTGGTCGAGTGTTGATACCCATATCAACAAAATTAGTAGCAGGACAAGTTTTCTGATCGAAGTTTGCTTGAAAGTTATTTATTATTTCATTCGTGACCTATTTCTCTGTCATCAAGGTAGGTATAGATATAGCATCTGATTCTATTAATTTGTGTTACGTGAACGTATTGATCAGTTTTAATTCCGGTAAAGACGAACTTGTTGAAAACTAAACCAAATTTCGTATTCCAGCACCTAGGCGCTAGTTTTAAACCGTATAGTCCTTTCATTTTAATTTACATACTCTATCCGATTTGCATTCTAATCCCCTGCGTAGTGTTTTATATATTGTCCTTCTTTGTACTACCGTATAATAAATCTGTTCAAAAATTAAATTGAATCTTTTCTAAATTTTTCTGAGCGACTATAAAAATAACCATAATAATATATAAGTGATATAATAATTTGAATAGTAGCAAGCAAATAGAAACATGCCTGAGTATGGGGAAAAAATATTTCGCCAAATCGATATTTGTATGTGCAGTGCACAGCTTGTGCGTATACTTTTGTGCGTTCGATTGTTTCTTGGTTTTAATATTACATCTAGAGGATTTGGGGTTTCCATACTTTTATTACGTAAGTACGTGCTTGGAAAAGATGAAAAGTTATTTTGAAGCTTTTCTTCTTAATTAGACTTACATCCTATGGAGCTATGTATAGACTCTGATATATTACGGGAGCTAACGAAAGTGTAAAGTGTAGACGACTAACACTTTTACTCTGTCAAGTTTATAGCTTCTCCTTACTATGAAATTTAAGAAAATTTGTAACTCTGCTTTTTATTACTGTTTTTAAACTGGTTATTATAAATCCCTTTTGTAATTCCACATTTTGGAATAAAGATTACTTTTGTTGCTCTATGATCTCATGTAAGATCATAGGATCTTGCTCTAGGAAAATTTTGTCAATTTTTCTTCTGGTAAATGAATAGTCACATCATATTAAAAAAACTTCATGATGATTAACATCTGGTTTGTTCCATACTACTTCCATTTTCTATACATACTTCTTCTGGAGTTTTGCATTCCAGTATCTGGCACTGGAGTTTTGCATCCCTTATTTGGGCACTGTTGGCGAGATAAGCAGCCATGTACTGCCACTTCCCAGTATTATTTTGTTGGGTTGGCATTAAGTAGCAAGCGTTTTGACTTTACAACTAGTGTTATATTCATGCGTTCTGTCACTCCATTTTGTTCGAATGTATATGGGATACTTGATTGGTACATGATCCCAAAAATTCTTAAAAATTTGGAAAAATCACTGTTTTTATACTCAACAATCATTGTTTCCTACCATTTTCTTACGGAACGATATATTTTGTAACACATTTTAACTGGTTTTCCATTTGATTCTTCAACTCCTTGAATGTCTTCCACAGAAAATAAATGAATACATTTTGCAAATAATCGTCTATAATTGTTGAGAAATACTTTGCTCCCCCAAACGATGTAGTATCCATCGGACCACAAACATTCGAGTGCACTATATCGGACCCTTTTGTTATTCTTGATACTTTGTATTTAAGAGGTAAACATATCTATTTACCTTCTCGATGATCGTCATGTTGTACTTATTAACCTGTTGTTACTCTTGGATTGTCATAATATCAGTTTTTGTCTATTTTTTTTCTAGCAAGGGAATTTATATAACCTTGCTGGTGCCACAGGAAAATTTCTGTTTGAACGACGTCTTCAGATGGTACAAATTGTTTATTAAAATTTCAGTGCCCACAATGTCACCCTTTTTGTTTATTATTAACCATCCCCCAATATTAAATTTTACTTAACCACCGTTTTTAACAATTTAACTTTCTTACAATAGATTTGATACATACAATATATTTCCAAATAACATTATGGTATACTGATTTTTATTGTTTATTATGAGAATCCTTTACTTGGAAATGTTTGACGTCTGTTATTTTTAAGGCCTTGATGGATAACACCATCTCTGCTGCGAAATAGCCGTGGCTACTCATTTCTTCATACCAAAGTTATTACGTTTATTAATTTATATAGAAGCACCAGAGACTATCTACCATGCTTCAATGTCATTTGTCGAGGCTATAAATGCAGCAACATAACTTTGGCCTTCTTAACGCCTATGCTCGATAATGTCAATTACTAGTTTGCAAATGACAATACTAAGTTTGCAAATGACAATGACTGAAAACAAATTGCATGATAGCTAAAACTTAATAATTAACCATCCCACTCTCTTTTCTTCTCATTCAACCTGTTCGCTCTCTTTTTATTTTCTTCATCTTTGTTCCCTTAGAGGCTGTGTTTAAAAATGAATTTTGCATTCAATCTTCCGATTTTCAAAAATAATTTAAAAATAGTTGAAATTACATTCAAATACAATGATCATTTATAATTCATCATGGCTACTTCAAGCAACTTATGTAAAGGAGCCGACGATCGACTTGCACATACGTCGATCGCCGGATAATATATAAGAAAACTGTTCTTCTGTGTCATCATCTTGAGCGAAAAAAGACGTATCATAGGCCCTAATAGGTATACAGCTACAAAATTATACTTACATACAAATTTATAAAGTTTAAATGATACGTGTATGTATGTGAGTGAATGTGTGACTGTAGACTTACACGATTATCAAAGAATCAATATGCAGCGTTTATTAATACTTTAAATTATAGTTTAAACGTTGTGCAGGATGACATGCTGTTACTTCATGACTTTGTGGGGGTGATTAACAGAAAAATTGAACGAAAATGTAAACAAGAGCTGCAGTCATTTGATGAGGTAAGTTAATTTGAATTTAATAATTTATCATTTTTAGTATAGGAAATTCTTAAGTACTGAAACTGAAAGTTTTCAATGCCGATAGATTTATAAAGTTACTAAAAGATATTGAATCTTTCTATGATAATATTCAAGGAATATTTTATTTATTAAATGATATCATTAAACTCGCATTTTTATAAAAGCACTATATCCCAAATATTTTCTTGCATTCTATAAGTTATTTTATTAGAAAATCATGTTAATTTACACACGCATGCATTTTAATATCATAGTTTATGTGATATAAAATAAAGTATTTCTATGTAGTTGTATCAAACTGAACTACTACCATATACTAAATAAATTATTTTCATTACTATCACCATTACCAAATTAATTTTGTTGGTAAGGATACGAAAGTGTATTTTCTGACCAAATATAGCCTTAACTGCAATGAGATAAATGGCAAAAACGGTATCATTATAATTCCTTCATATGCCTTTAAATGTCAGACCTTCATAGCTCTTTCAGCTTTGAATCAAATACATGAAGTTATTTTACATGAAATGCTTTTTTAATTACGTAGATATACAGACTTTATTTTTAAATACCGTAATTATGTTTTTAATTATATTGAATTTTGGGATTTTAAAATATATTTAAACTGCTTTGTTTTTCTTTTTAATTTTATGGACATTCGAGAAAAAAAAACTATTTTTAGTGAAATTTAAACTAAAATTTTTTTTTCTTTAACTTCATCATAACTGTCCTAAAATGAACTAATTTATAGAAATAAAAAATAAACTTTAGAAATAACCTTGTAGATATAATCCCTCGAGGGAAGTTACCTTTTATTTTAAATAAGTATGTACACTATTCCAAATTAAATCAGTTTTTTTTAATTAAATGTAATGTTTTCCATTTGAAAAGATTACCTTTAGTTTTTGAAGATTAGGTGATTCTTGATTTTCAATACAAAATATGACACGCTTTTCAGTTGCAAAATATTTGTCAATATAAAACATGGATTATAAATAGAAAAAAACATTATTTATAATTTCAGATATAATATCGATTTTACAGATTAAATATATATAACGATTGAGTAACCAAAGTTTGAATTTGCTTTTTACAGAAAACCTTTCAAAATATTTTCCTTAATGCGCCTTTTTCTCCAGTGCCATGTACGCACTGGAAAAAATGTGCATTAAGAAAAAACGCACGGTACTATGTAAGCATTTAACAATTATAAATAGTCATATGGAACTACTTTATAGTCTTAAATGTTTTTCTCATATAAACACGTAATTAATTGTAATATTATCATTACTTATAATTATGTAATTATATTGTCTACTATATTTTTCAATGGCCTAAAATATCGTAAATTTCTAAAATATTTTTTATGAGATTTATTATGAGATTTAAAATCATTGCTATAATTTTAACATAATTTTTTAACGATTTAGACTTTTGCAGTTTAGAATATAGGAGGTGACGGACGGATTTGCTTTTTCTGTTGATATCACACCAATATTAGAAATCAAACAAAAGTTTAGGTTATGTCATTGTTACCTAATAGAAAATAATTAACATTACTCATTAAACGATGTATAATTATATCAAAGTTCTTTTTTTTTAGTAAAACGGTATCCATAATTTCAACAACATCTTTAGAATTAAATTTAAGTAAAGACAAAATACGAAAAAGAAAATAGTTTCAGGATCTTTATAAGTTGCTATTTCAACTGATCCTGTATACAAATATATTAATAAACTATTCTAATAAACTAATATTAATCTTATTTTACATAAAATTAATTAATTACCTTCTTGGGCCCGTCTAAAATCATTTCAAGTTTTGGAGAATATAGAAGAACAAAACCATAAAACTCTCAGTATCGAAAATAGTTCCACCAGTTTCCTCATGTTGAGCTATTATTGTCGCTATTTAGTTCATAAAACTTGAATATTTCTTACAAGGTACTCTACCTTTCTTGTATATAAATATACTAATTAATAATTACATTACTCGCTAACTGGAAAAATTCCCGTATAATATCATTTTATTGAATTTCAATTACCGGGAATAAAAATATAGTGTTTAAATTTTGATGTTAAGTCAACGTTAGCTTGATGAAATTTACGATATGATATCAAGCGTCACATACTTTTTTTGATTAAAATTATTTTTTAAAAAAAATTAAATTATGCCGAATTGTGCGACGTTCTCTCACTCTTAACCAAAATCTTTCTATCTAAAGGTTATTTTTTATTTTTTAGTTCATCTAGCTACGTAAGCGTGTTTATTTTAGATGTTTATTTTTTTTAAACTATAATTTATTTTAAGACTAAATAAACTTAAAATTATTTCTTTGAAATTAAAATTATTGTTTTAGAACTAAAAAAAAGATATTTTTTTGTTTTTTTCAAATATTTTATAAAAACATACTAAATATTTCATAAAAAACATATCAAGGTGTTCTCTGCTTCTTTCCAATACATTCCTTCGAATTGCAACCTAATCAAACATTTTAATTAATAGTAGTTGAATAAAAATTTACTAAGCCATAATTTGACATAAAATGGTTATAAAATATAGTCCATCATAACATATTCAATTACAAAAATATTTACATAAAGAACAAGGTTAGAAGAACTCAAGGAAAAAAGATATAAAAAAATATTATTCTCCAAGAAAAAGCAATATTCCGTAGATCAAGAAATTACTTTTTTGTGACCCATTTATAAACAAAAATATTATCTGCGTCTTTTTGTAACTAACATTAACTTGTATATTTTTTTACACTTTTCCACACATACAATTTTAAAAATAAGTTCCAATATTTTCAATTAACATGTATCATCAATACTTGCCTCCTTTGTTCATTTTTAATTACAATATGTTCGAATCTGAATATTCTATTGGTTTTTATTCAATAACTGCAAAATCTCTTCACGAAAACGCCTGTAAATAATATATTGATGTGTGTACGTTTCCTACAGCTGAACTTCATATCTTACAGAAGTATTATACTAATACGTATCTCTGTAAATGTGAGCGCTCCGTTATGTGATCAGTTTAAAATTTTACACAAAGCCAAATACAATGTAACAATTAAAAGAGTAAAAAAACGCTCTTCCTCTATTTGATACTGTACGAATATTATATATTCCATTCACAATTTACTTCTGCAGATTTTGCTGGATTTCCGCTTATAAATTTCTTATTTAAAATAAAATTAAACGACACGTTATTAAAAAAATATTCTTCACTCCTTATTATAACTACCTACGTTTTAATTGAGTTATACTTTAGTTGACTTTAATTTTTGACGTGAATACGTCTTTAAATTTGCTACCGGGGGCAATCCAAAAAACCTTAAAATTAAATATACCACTAGATAGCTAAAGGATCAAAGAATTCATTACAATAAGCGAGAACAGTGACGCATCGCGCGCGGTGGAGGAGGAAGCGCCGCCATTTTGAGGTTATTTTGCTGCGTGTCGAGATTTGCAATTAGTATAACTCTTGATTTGGAAAAGCTATGATGTTCGTTTAAGTTTTAATCGTCAGCTGTCATCAAAATCTATCAAATATATATAAAACATTAGTTTAAAGTAGTGATAGTGAATATAGTAAGGTGTTAGAATAAAAAAATATTACCAAAAATATATAATGTCGGCCTATACGCTTCGAAAAGCCAAAACCAAGTACAGAGATCGTATACGGCGGGAAAAGGCTTGTCAAGAACAATCGAATAGTAATAATAAAACACCATATGACCGAGTCCAGCAGTGCCGGGAACGTAAAAGAATGAATGCGGCCGAGCGGATCAACGTTACATAGACGTATTCACGTACAACACACGGCCGTGTCCATGACACAGCCACACCCCATTTTTTTTATTAGAAATTTCAATTAGTTGAAACCTCGACCTCTTCTCCATAAATCAAATTGTCATTTGAATTTGGTATATCAAAATAGGCTCCTCGATAAAAATAAATTTAAAATTTTTATAAGGATTAATGAAGAAATTGAGGACAATTTAGATAAAAAACATAAATAGTTTTATTCTTTTTAAGATAATGCTGAAATAATTTTTTTAAGTATCATTTTCAAGAGATAATTATTTGTTTAATTTTTATCGCTAACATAGTCTGCCGGTGTTAAAAATTTCTAACTATTTTCCTATTAAAATCTAAGAGAGATTTTTAATAAAAAGATGCTGAATGACCTGCAAAATAAATTTAATTGTTATTTTTTTAATTTCTTTATACATGTAGTACTTTTTCTAGAGTGGTTTTCATTTAAACAAATGTTGTTTTTATATAGACACAGTGGTTGGTAATAAACGCAAACTAATTTATGCATACGGGTACAAATATACACTTATCTATATCCACACCCACAGACGACGCAAAATTATAACACATTAATATGCGGCGAACTTTTTATTTTTTTTCGGTAATCCCAGTCGAAAAAGATGTTAGGTTTGGTATTTGACCAGAAGAGTATAGCAATATTAAAATGAGACCAATTAAGTAGACGTCATACAAACAGGCGATATTAATAATACGTAAAACTGTATACAAATAAATTTCCACATAAGCTACGAGTCATTAAAGCATTCATAGTTTTGTCGTACTAGTAGAGCGATAGTAAAACATGCCAAGCACGCAACACAATACGGCAACCCTTATTGTAACACTTACTAATCTAGTAAATCCATTCCAAACTACAATTAAAGTTATGTAGTCTATTTGAATATGGACGAAATCACCATCCACCCGTCTATATTTCTAAGAAACAAATTAACTGGCCTTTCAGACTATTATACCGGATCGGGTTATTAAATACAAGATGAACATTTTTATTTGTTTGCTTCTCGTGAAGTAAAGTAATATAAACACATAAACGGTGAATGAGATGTCTGAAATGGTAATTAAAAATATCGGATTACCTTTTTAAGTATTCCGCTTGAAAGGTGAAGACTGAGTCGGATATTTGCTTTTTATTATCAAACCATTCTCAATAAATATTTCTAAATTCGATAAACTAGGAAAAAATGTAGGAAAGAACTATTAATTATATTAAAAGTGAGTAAATGAGTGAGCTGAGTAAATAACGTAATGAAAGCTAAAAATTTAGTAATATTTGTCTTATGCACAAATTAACTGACTTAACAGATAAATAAATGGCGCTCTTTGAAATTTCATTTCAACAAAAAACTGCACGCGTACGCACGTTATTAGACGTTTCTAAAGTTGTATTTAAACTTCAGAAATAACGAAATTTTAACTACACTCGCTTTCAGAAAATATGTAATAATATACTAAATATTACAAATAGGGGAACAAAACGTCATGAATTTCCTGGAATACTATCTTTACTTATAAAAATTGCTTTATACATACATATATAGGTAAATAACGAATAAATTAGGATTGTTTAAATCAGTGTGAAAATGAGTACCAAAATGGAACTTTTTACCAATTTCCATCTTCATTTGCTGTTGCTTCTCCTTGTTGAACGTTGTCGAAGCTACAGTATAATCGACAAACTTGTTCCTTCAAATAATGGTTTATTTCCTGATACATGCTTTTGACGCCTTTTATAGAAATTAGCAGAAAAAATTCAGTCGAACTATTTTCAAGTATTGAACAATAATGAAAAAACGCCTAAAAATAGTACATAATTAAACATCTACCGAGATGTTACTACTAGCACCTTGTATATAGATTTATACCAAAGAATCACACGATAGTTCGTGTCATTCCGTTTCCCTGTGTTCGTGATTTTTTTATATAAATTTATAAAATTGATTAATTCAATTTTGTAATTAATCTATTAAATTTTTGAATAAAATCATTAAAACATTTCAGTATTAAAAAAAAGTAATGTCCAAAACAGCTTTTGATTAAACATTTGCATATTTACGCATTTGCACAAGTGCGTGCAATTAGCAGAATATCGTAAGTCACTAATTTAAAAAAAAACACCCCAGTACTTCACAGTACTCAACTTTCCGTGCGCCTAAAGTGATTAATGCAATATTCATAGCCGGGCCAAATATTTATTTTTAAACCATTAATCACTTTACGGATGCCGTCATGAAGTGATTTAATGGTGTATAATCAACCTGTACCTAAAATTTTATTAAATTCAATAGAATACGTTTTTATATTTCAAATTCATTTCTTTTTATGCTTGATATTAATATGCTTTTTGATTTCCTAAAACTTGGAAAAATATTTCTTTAAATTATTTAAAGAAAAACAAAAATGAATGCAAAAAAATAACTAATGTGTATTAAATGAAACCATTTAACTTTAACATTATACTTGCTTACTAACATAAATAGTTATGAAGAACTTTTCAATTTTTCTCTATTGATTCCTATCAGTTGCTATCACCGTCCAGGTGGTTCTTAACACCTCGGTGGTCCACACCACCATAAACTATATGTGGGTTAAAATATAAATCTTGAAGGTTTTTATTTAACTCTTTATGTTTTTATCATCAAAGCCGTTTTAAAGGCAGAGCTGAGAATGTGTAATGAAAACAGAATTAGCTTGCATTTCCCTTCCTTCCCACATTCCATTACGGTAAATACAGTCGCATGCTTCCTAGTTGTCTAAAAATATAAGATACATTTTTCTTCTATGCGTATACATATTTTTAAGGCATGAGAGAATTGTATCTTTAGTTGTGACATCATAAATTTTTCACAAAATCTATAGGTAACAAGATTTGAATTAATACTAAGAATGGCGATATTGAATATATTTGGCGTTAATTTTGTTGAAATACATTATGTACAATTAAATGAAACTACGTGATGTAGTATTATTTCCACTTTCTTTAAGTTCTTTACCACGACCTAGGTTGTATTACAACGAAACCTAGGTTGTGGTAAAGAACTTGAAGAAAGTAGAATCTTAAGAAGTAAGATTTCTACAAAATTAACGCCAAATATATTCAATATCGCCATTTTTAGCATTAATCCCAATCTTGTTACCCAAAAATTTTGTGAAAAGTTTATGATATCACAACTAAAATACAGAAACTAAGGTCGTGGTATAAACTTAAAGAAAGTAGAAATAATACTTCATCAGGTAGTTTTACTTAATTGTGACTAAAAATGGCACTAAAGATAAAAATTGACGACGCTAAGTAATAAAGAGATTGATATATTTTCATTTGAATTTTTTTTACTGGGCCCATATACGGTGTGTATTTACTATTAGATAAGTTTATGGTGCGTGGAATATTTATTGACATATTCAAAAAGTAAATATCGACTTTATAATGTGTCTAAATTAACACCATACTTTGTGAAGATATAATTAATTGACCTGATATAGAAAATTTGCGAACAATTTCTTTCACAATTGATATGAATTTAAAAAGAAATTTATTTTCCTTCTAAGTCTCTATACCATTTCACTTCGTTATCTTATCATTTATAGGAGCATTAGTCTTGTAAATGAGATAATACCAATATACTTCGATCTAATATAATAAATCGCGGTATTAGTTCTAACATTTAATATTGCTTACATGTAAAAACGTCAAAAATATTAAAAATTACAACCTTTTTGTAATTAATCATAACATTTATTTTCCAAAACTCTGCTTTTCTTCTATTTATTTTGAATTACACTTATAGTACTCACGTCGAACGAAAGCTTGGAAAACAGATATTCCATTCAGACTTCTGTTTTACGTGTTTTCGGGATCTATAAAATGAATATTACGCTTCCAGCCATATTTTACGTTCTTTATCCTTTAACGAGCGACAAATGTGATCACTCGCGAGTCTGTTGTCTGTTTCTGTCTGTGACAGCCAACTTTTTCAGAGACCGCTTGATATGAGACTTGAAATTTTGCATACCAATAAGATATATTAAACCTCGTATATCTCGATCCTTAACGTTAGTTGTTCGCAAATTACGGGGGTCGAGGCGATACAAATTATATTGCCAAATTTCTTAAATTTCCATACCATGTTCCAGTGTAGTGAAGGCTAAAAATAAGGGCCTCAAAAATATTTTTTTCACAATTTTACCTATTATACGTTCAGAGATAAACTGAAATATATATTATTTTCGAAACTACTTAATCTTTAATTATGAAAAGAATAGGGTATTTCAAAGTCTATGCAAAGTATGCAGGAAAATTATAGCAATTATCCTAGATTTTGTAATTTTTAAATTGAACTGAACATGGCAAATTGTTCAGGTTATGAAATATTGCATTTGTAAATAATTTAAGAGAAATTCTGAAATATTCAGAAGTGCTTAAATGTATACGGCACGGTCGTTGTTCGATTTCTTTTGGTCTCCCGGGACATTTTTCGCTCATGACCAATTTTTTAATATTTATATTGTTTTTTATTTTCATTTCATATTGCTAAAAAGCATTTTTTCTTACTTTTTTAACGTATAATTGCTTTGTTTAGTTTTAAAACAAAATTGTCATGTTTAAAATTTTTATTTTATGACAAAAAAAGTTTTTTTTGGATTAGTTTTATAATGTCACCGGTCCTTTATACGTGTACAATTTAATATAAAAAAATTTAAATACTTTGAAAGTCAATAAGTGGGTGAAAATTTAATTGAAAAATTCCGTTATATTCATACATTATGTATGCAAAGCAAGTATGCAAGTGAAGTAAATAAAAGTGTGTTAAAAATAGATACAACCTTAATGAGGTCTTCCGGACCCTGTCATTTTCTTAATTTTCATTCAATAAAATATGGCATAAATGTTTTATTCAATATCCATGAAAAATGTTTCCATTTACGCGATAATATGCTACCCAGTGTAATTATGGAAAATATGCATTCATATGCAATTTCACTATCCTGCGTTCTGTATTTATATCCAAATAATTCAATTATTTTTAATGGACCACGTATTTCTATATTAGGATACAAGTTTCCTATTTTTAAGGGTTATTTTAAGGGTTTTAATGTGTAATGCTTTAATTTAATCAAACTATCCCTTGTGCGATTTCTTCACCACATTCTCTACTACACTAATTCTACTAAATTATTTTACACTTTTCAATGAGTAATATAAACATTATAGCATAATTAACAAATTTATTTATAATATCGCTTTTTTCTATATTCATTTACAATCGTCATAAAAATGAAATGGAAATTTCATCTTTACTATAAACATTTAAGATCTATTTTTTTCTTTTATCTATTTCATGCTTGTACAGAAAATATTTCCCTGGAACGTTAATGTTTCATCATTAACAACTTTGACGTGACTATGCTTTACTCTAAAGTCGATTCAGTTCTGAAATCGATAAAAATAAGTTCAATACACATAAATTCCAAACAATTTTGGAACTTGCTTGTGTCTTCAATAAATAAATTTTATTTAGTTGGACATCTTAATTTTCCATTATTTTATATATCAAGAGATATTTTATTTTAATTTCATTTGATCTTTTTAGCGTCAGCCGACACCTGAAAATAGGTTTTGAAAATTAATTTCAACCAGGTTCTAATTAATGCAGGTTCGGTCTTCATTAAACATTCGAAGTAAAGAGATAAATTATTCACAATTCACTAGTTAGCTTAAGATTTTTCTTGTAGTTACTGAATTAATGAAACAATTAGGGGTTTTTACCAGAAATAATAATTGTGAAAATTAAATTAACTTAAACATAGTGTTTAATAATATCTAAGTATATAGGCATATTGGGGAATTAATTGTGTTGGTCTGTAAAATATGTTCAATGCATAAACGATTGTCCTCTGAAGTGGATAAATAGTTAATACTGACAGTATAAATTTCGAAAGACCTATTTTATGAAGACGACTACGCAAATATTTAACAATAATAAGAGCTTTAATTTAATGTAAAGCAATTTTAAATTTCTTAACCAAACGTTACAATTGTAAATTATATAGTTCTAAATTGTCACAGCAAAATAAATAAGTTTCTGATTTGAACCAGTCTTGAACTTGAATTATCTTTTCAAAAATTCCCACATTATAGACAAGAGACCAAATTTTAATGCCTTTTTTAAAATTTATTAATTAAATGTCAACATAAGTCATTTATATTTCATATATATTGGTAATCAAATAAATACGCTTTGTATTTAAAATTTCGAATTTTGGTTTTCTACTGTAAGCATACTGATAATAAATAAAAAATAGGGCATCTACATAAATAGGACATCTTTTTACAAATCATTAACGGTTCATCGAAGGTAGAAAAATATTTCACCGCAAAATGTTGAAGGGAATGCGAAAAAAAGAATAAAAAACTATTTGTTTATGTAGGCTTCAGCGATGTATTTATGGTTTGAATAGTTTTGTCTAATCACTTCTAAGTAACGTCGGTATTTGATCAATATAGATTGAATAGAATTGGTTTAATAAGATATATTTATTTCAGAATATCGAATCTGGGGGAGTTTTTGTCATTAAAATCTTCTCACAATTTTTTTTACAATAAATCGTTCCTAATCATCACCCTTATTAGCTTGTCTTTCTCAGAGGTGGTTTATTTTCTATTTTTTTTCCCGTAGCCTTCTACTAATTTTCCACTGCTATACTGCGTGGATATATATCGGTATATATCCATTTGATTTGTATAAAAATAAAACCATATAATTTTTTCTTTGATTTTCATAAGACAAATTAGGGTAAGTCTATTTAATTTCGTAATATACGTGCGTTGCGCTTATTACGAATTGCTTAGTATTTTTAAATATTATGTCCAAAATTACACTCTCTGTAATAACAATGGCGATTGAGTAATGAATTTAGTTGATCTATTAATACTTAACTTGCATCTTGAATGACATTTATAACCCCTTACACTGTCCGTATTATTAAGAACTTTGTTATTAATGTTATATTATCCTACTTTCTTTAATTTACTTCAAGTGTTAAGGATTTAAACTCAACGATTTGCAAAGTATTAGCAAAATATGTTTTTGGTAAATATTTTTAAAAGATTTAAAGTGCCTGAAATATTTTTAAAATTTCCAATATTTTTTTAATCATATAATAAAATTCAATTACATCAAATTTAATTATAAATCTTAAAAAAATTATAATTTTATATATAAAAGTGGGTGCACAATTTGTATGAAAACCAATAATGTTAAAAAATATTAATATGTTAAGGGAAATATTTAGTTACAACTATACAAATTGAACTTTGCATCGCCGTAAGTAAACTAATTTAGTACAGAAAATACCAAAAATGGCCACAATAATCTACTGATAAATTAGAAGATCTGCCCGGGATGATACTGACGTGAAAACAAAAGTTATACAGTGACATAGGTAAGAAAGGAAAAAGTGATTTATTTATGGTTTCCTTTAACGGCAGCTATATTTTGGACAAAATGAATTAAGCGTACATATTATATTTACATTTTTCTATGGAACGAATTTTTAATTGTACAAAATTTTGCATTCGTTGGTTTACGAATTAGAATCACATTACTAAGAAAAATTCATTATAAGTTTTATTTCCTTATAAACAATTCTTTCTGTATTTTTTGCCTTATGTTACATTATTTTTTATCGCGAAGGTATAAAGAAAGAAAGAGAAAGGTGTCATTTAAATAGCGAAAAAATCTTTAATTTTCCTAATACAAACTCAATGCATCAAATCCCATTAATTATTGAAAAAATTTAATGAAAGATGTATTGTATTTACATTTAGAAGTCGATTTGAATAAATGTTTTAATATGAAATGTAGCAACATTTTATTTACGAGATGAATTCTTAACAGACTTCCCAAAACAATCAACACCAGCAATTTTAAAATCTCTGGTTTTACTAGTAATTTTCATCAAAAGAAAATGCCTTTTTCTTTTAGTTATCATTTCCGATTTCATTTTCATACATTTACAACCTACTTTTATTTTAAATATTGAACTGCATTACAATTTTTATGGTCTTTTTTCTCTTCATAATCCATTTATTTATTTAATTGCGTCTGCATAAAAATATACTTGATGAATTAACGAATTAATTTGTCCCGATCAATCAAAGTTTTGTTAAATCCGTTTTCGGAGAAGTAGATAAAGAAAACGTTCGAAAAGATTGAAGTCCAAAACCATATTTGAAGAATGCTAAAAAGATTGGACTTAACTGGTAACTCTAAGATTATTTTGGTAAGTTAAAAGAAAACAAACGAAAATAATTGTTTAATGTGCTGGTCACGTATTTCTAAGAAGCTATAATCTATAATCTTAGATATATTTTCATTATGGTTATATTTTCAGAATTCAAGAATGTTATGTATTGTATTATTTTATGTAAAAATGTATTATATAATAAATAATCACATTATATTTTCTATTTTGTTATTTACATTTATTACGTTGTATTTTTTAATGCTTAAATATATTTAAACCATATACGATCAAAGCTGTTAAACAGTAATTATTGACCCTATGTATTTCTGATGACCAAAATTTACACGTTTGAGATATGGCATTGGTAACCATCATATCTGACGTCGTTTAATAATAATAATAATATAATTAACAATAATAATACGAAAGCTATCACTTAAAATAAAAAATAACAAATAATCAAAAAATCTTTAAAACAGGGGTCCATAAAAGCAAGTTTTTGCTGATCGACAAAGAGATGAAGAGAAATTTAAAAATATAGGTTTTTATTTCACATAAATATCATACCTATTCACATACTGTCTGTTATTTAAAACAACAACCCTTCTCAAACAATTGAACTGAAATAAGTAAATCTCATGCTATCATTCAGAAAACATATTCAATTTAGGATAATATTGTTCGCTAATCCTGATCTCTACTTTCTATATTCTTTGCGTAATTTACCAGAGTTTTGTATTTCCTTTATACCGAGCTTGCATATTTACTTGCATCATTTGATTTCTCTCACTAAACTCTAATAGATTTTCTTTCACTTTTTTAAAAATATAGAACCATTGAAAAAACATTTAATCCCGCAAATTGCATATATTACCTGGAATATTTCAAAACCAAAAAAGCCTCCAAAATATTACTTTGTAAATAATCTATTGTTCATTATTGAAATATTTAAAATAATCTATAGCGCATACTTTCTATATATACTTCCCGCATTGGAAAATAAAGCCCAACCAAAAGTTGTTACGTATAACTTCAATGACATTAATATAAATCATAATCATCCGAATTAAAAATTTATAAACTTGTGAAGTACGCTTAGACTACGCACTACAAAAATGCCACAAAAATTTAGGCACATCCTATTTCTATTAACTTATTTACAAATATTGATTTTTCATAATGTATATATATTGCTGCCATATCCATTACAGGCATAAAAACATGGTGCATATTTAAATAAATAATGAAGTCTGCGATAATCGCTACAGCTTTCATATAACATGTGTAAGCGTGGTTTTGTAAAAACTCTATTTTCCCCAATTTCACATTGAACAGTTTCGAAAATAGACGGGTGCGGAAACATATTTTTAGCTCATTTTTTAATATTTATCTGAAATATATTGTGTTATCTAAAAGTTTAAAAAGTCGGCTTGGAGAATTTTTTTACTTTCATACTTTGTGGTTCAGACTTATTTTTTGTTTTATTCCTGTGGATGATAACTTTATCCTAGGTATCATTCCCTGGTATAATAGTGTTTTCGGACTGTGAGTTGATTCTAGATCTCATTACATCAAATGCATTTATTGTGTTAAGTTTTGATTATGTCTATTGTTTTCGAGGATGGATTTAATATTTAGGAGGTTTGGTCTCATCTAGTTCCATTTCTCCATCGTAGACTTCCCCCCTTTAATAATTATAAGCTTGTCGTATTTGCCAATTTGCCTTTCTTCCTTTTTTCTTTGAGCTTCGGTAATAATTGTCTTCGTTTTTCCATAACTTTCTTCATATATTACTCCGACACATATGTGTCTTTGCGTTTCGTCCTATTTTCCATAATTTTGTTTTTCTTCCAACCTTTGACAAGAGTTATTATTGTGGGTTTTTGTCGTTCTTAACGTCTTTTCTCCCATATCTATAAATAACATTGATATCTTTTTTCTAGCAAAATCTTTAGAAAAATTTTGATTTCTTCTATTATAGCATCCAGGAGATAGAGTGCTGGGTTTTCATTTCGTCAACTCTATAAAAATGATAATATTTTTCTTTTTGTGTTTATCAATTTCTGTTAATTTATCTTTTAAGTTTGGATTTTCTATTCCGAATTCGGCTATTAGTGTGAAGTGATACGGAACGTGGCGCAGCCTAAATCGTATTGTTACGTCGGTACTAAACAAGTGCTTTCACACTCACTTTTCGGTGGTCGCTGTCAGCTAACCTCAAAGATAGGAAATCGCTGTTTAGATCTCATAATATTAGTTCGGCACTTGTTTCATTCGGATTTTTTTACTTAAATTGCATTTTTGACATTATTCTTTAGATTCAAGTAGCTTTTAGTTTGTTGAGACAGTGTTATTCAAATTGGCAATATTAAAAAAAACGAAGACATCCAAAAAGCATGCTCGCTGGTTTTGAACTCGTAGGCTCACGCCACTCGCGGATGGGTATAGTGACGTGGGCGCAAACGTTACATGCTGCGCTGCGAACGTGCTGCGAGGAGCCACGAAAAATGGTTGATTATACGATTGTACGTAACGTGCGGTTGTCAATACGTTTCATTCACTCAATACGCATACATTGTAAATACGTTTCTTTATTTTCACACCCGGCACTGATTTCAAATCAGAGACCACCTTCTTTTTGTTCATAATAAACCACAGTTTCCATCACGGTGTTTGGTTATGGGTTCAGTTTAAATGGATTTTTAAGTACATTTTACGAATAATTATCACCACTTCCACATTAGTTGATTTAGTTTCATTTGATATATTTAAATTTATATTGTTACTTCAAAGATGAGATTTTTATATTTTTAAATTATACGACAGCTATTCTACTCACGTCAATGACTCACGGATGCGATAGCACCGGACTATTACCATATTTATAGATAACAAAAAATATTTAATTGGTGAGTCTGAATCATCAAAAATTTTCTTCGTACGTACACGTTTAGCAAAATATCCTGCAATCTGTCAGCTCCCTTTTCCCCTAATGAGAGAAGGAGAGATATTGTACTATAGTAGAAGCGGATTTTTATCACATTTTGTTTAACACTCGCGTGCATATCCATTTTTTTATTGTATTTATGGAATATAATGGATTTCTGTTCAAACCTCGACTTAGAATTTTTGGATGATGAAGTATGTTTCCTTTACTTCGTACATCGTTTGCAGGCAAATATATTAGTTCGGTCTCCATTCAAAAATAAAGTCAAATGATATTGAATTAAAATAAATATTCATTATTAAATAAAAAATTATAAATGAAGAGAAACTAAAAATAACGAATTTTTTTATTTTCTCATGTTAATTTCAATAAATTTTTACTAAATATATCTATTGTCAAATAGGTTCAAAGTAAATGCATGCCGTCTTGTTATACACATTCCATGGATGGAGTTTTATGATAGCAAAAATGCATAATTTACACTTTGAGTTTTGTAAAATAAATGGAAAACATGCTTTAACGTAATGCAGCAATTCAACAGTCCTTAAGTAATTTTACACAGCCGAGGTCCATTATATAAACTTCTATAATATTTTAAGTTTCAAGAAAACCTGAAAACCAATCCAGAATATATCTATTATTTATTGGTTACAGCACTTAAATATTCGAATTTATATTAAATAAGTAAATAGAAACTGAATATTGTATACCAATTACTCCATTATGTAAAGAAACATATATTGGTATATATTATATGTTTATTTCGTGGGTCCCAATAACGGTAATAATCAATTTGTAAAACATTTTCAAAATATCTGTACATAATTTTGCACTAATTTTTATAGTAAAAATGTTACGTTATAATGGTAAATCATATAAATAATATAAAATAGTTGTTGACATGAACTCTTCCATGTCAATAATTGAGAGAAGATGACGAGTCTTTTATTTTGCTTCTATTAATTTAAATAATACTCTTAAGTAATATAATTCAAATTATACCAATTGTTTAAATCTGTATTAGAATCTTAGAAAAGCACTTTGGCCAAAATAAAATTATGCAACGGGAAAGAAAGTGTGTAGTTACACAGTAGATAAAAATATGTCTTCACATTATACTGAGAAAAGTAACTGCCTATAATTTTACAATTAATTTTGCATTAAAATTGTCACATTCTAATGATAAATAACAAATACAATATAACAATTGTCACACACATGAGCTGTTTCTTGTCATAAGCCTGAGAGATGTCTACAATGCTGCTCATGTTAATTGCAACAGCTGTTTAAATAACACTATTTTACGTGTTCCAATTACTAATTTTGATATTAGAAGTTCAGAGAAACACTTTAACAATGTAATGCAATAGGCAAGAAAGTATGAAACAAAAAACGACTCTTTAAAATATGCATAGAAATAATTCGTACTATGGATTAAACCCTATTTCTCTTATTATTTTCAATAAATAAACGTAATGTTGAGAATAATGATAGGAAATATAATTAATATTATGCGTCAAAATAATTGATCTCCATAATTCAAATTTATTCGTCAGAATAATAAACAAAAACATTCAAAGGTAACATTAAGTTTGCTTGGGAGTTTGATGTTAACTTTACTCAAAAAAGCTAATATGACATTTGATTAAGCTAAAATTTGGTTGTCGTCAAATCGATTTTAAATGAAAGTGTGTCAGCTCGCAACAAGCAATGTTGACCTTTTTATTTCTAGGCTGATTTCACTGAATAACGATGTTATTTTGTTAATGTAAAATACGTTTAGACGATACAATCGTCGTTCAGATCAGTAATCGTACAATTAGAAAGTTGCAGTAAGAATGTATTGAATTTGATTTCTAACCTACCATCTGATCTATACCACTCTATGATGCAATATTTTTATAAAATTCAATGAATTATTATTAAGTTATTTTGGTGCAAGAATCATTGTTATTACAGGGACTTTAGTTTATTAAGATGCTTTTAAGCATGAGATGAGCCATTTTATTCGAGATGTAACATGCCGCAAGTATCAAGAATTTCTCATTCTAGGTACAAGAAATAAAACCTTGAATTTTTTGTCACTTTTATGACAATCAATCGAAGTATAAATCCATATTATCGATGCAATTTTAATATTTTGGAGCAGTTGTCTTTTATAACTGCTGAATGGGAATAGACGCATTATTTTTGGATAATTTTTATTGAGAAAAAATTACTGATTTAATTTTTTATCTTGAGATAAATTTTCGAAACGCTGGAAAATGTCACACTAGACACGAGCTATGATTAATATAGAGGGAGGATTTCGGGTGTAATTTGTGGAACTTTTAGATAGTCCATAGCGTAATGAAATGACCAGTGTCTTATTAAGTGTCTTATTGAGGTACTGATAGTATACATCTTCCTTAAGATCACGCTAAGTTTTTCGAATTCATTATAGTTAATACCGGTATAAAATCACCGGAAATGATAATAACGTTCTTCAACTTGAACATTTATTTCGGGCACGATTTGGCTTACACACCTTTATGGCGAATATGTTTCCTTATTTTACAGGGCCATTTTTATTTGACAGATAGAAATATACATATCTCAATATTATTTTAAGTGCTTTGTTAGAAATCCTTCTTTTGGTTCAGCTGAAGTTTGGGTGGATTTTGCTTAGACTATCATCTTTATAATTTTTGCCTTGTATTTTGAGCATCCAATGAACTCTTGCATGTCGAAATTGTAAGAAAGGAATTATTATCACACTATCCGCTTATTTGCTTTGTTTAGTACGAACACCATCTTGATATCGTATATCATTTACACTGCAATAATTTTGTAGAGAAAATTCATGCTCAAATATTTTTTTATAAATTGTCGATAATACAAATTTCCCTACAATACTAAATATGACGAAATCATGGAAGATAATTAAATGATTAGTTTTGAAAATGGCCTTAAAACTAAATAAATACGAATGGAATTTCAACATTAAATCAAAGATAAAATATCACAAAGTAGCTAATACAAAGACTTGTAACTTCACAAAAAAAATATTTATTACGAATTACAATACAAAAAGCATACACTTTTATAACAAAATGCATCAATTAATTTTTTAATATATTTTAAGAAGAGAACATATTCCAAAATGAAAATATAAATTTGACCTCTTAAGCGTATGTTCATATTACCAAAGTAATAAGTATGCGCCGTGGGGTAAGAATAGAGAGATATATAAAAAATCTTAGATTATTATTTATTTTGTTCAATGACTTGCAGCACAACTATCCAAATTATTTTTCAATTCACAAAGGCCAAATTACTGACAATTCTTCTTGTATGTCATATCTCAATGTAATATGAAAACAAAGCATACTTCCGGGCTTATAAGTTAAAAAGAAAACCGATCAGCGCTTAAATAATATCTAATAAATTACCGCAATGAAAATTACCGAGCTTGCTCAAGACCGATTAGCGATACTTGGAGTAATGATTAAGGACATCGCAGCACTCGAGATTGCTCCCATTAAATTTTTTATTAAAAGTTAATTTACGTAACGAGCTCTTCTAAGGACCAATATAGCGAGGTGTAATAGGTTATATTTTTACGTTGATGAATGAATTTAACATTTTAAAACGCGAGGGTGCGCTGGCTTTCGATAAATTTAAATGTTGTTTCACTAGTCATTTAAAATGAAAGACTGGTCTTATAGATAACTGATGAGATCAGTTATAGAAGGTAGATGAAATAGTTTACTTAAAAATATTAGTGTTTTCTGAAAAAGTAATAGATTAAAACTTTTAGCGAATTTGTATGGATACTCTACTCCACCGATTGTTAGAAAATTTGCATTGAACAGGTTGTAGATGCTATGTAACTGGTATTTGGGAAAAAAACATTCCATCAATCTATATTAGATGTTAGGTCAGAATCATGTATTTTGGGCGTGTAACATTAACTAGCGATTAGAGAACAAATTAACGTTATTTGGAATATTTATCTACTCGTATGTATTTGTGACCGGGAATAGTATTAAAAATATTTTAGGGATTTTTTTGCAAAATGAAGTTCATGACAACAATAAATTAGAATTACCAAAAGAGCGCTATTCTGTAGTTAGTGCCTATATTACTACGTATAGATAAAATAATAAATATTTTAAAATATATATTTTACTTTATTAGATCTTGAACCGATAATGCAATTAAAGTAATTTGTAGCTTATTATTTTGCTGTCTAATTGTAAGATTAATAATTTTTTTGAACATGGAATACTGCCAGATGCTGCAAACAGAAATGAAATAACACAGAAAGTAATACATATTTCTACGAAGTTTCGTATGATCATATCAAGAGTATTATATAACACAGTTACACAGTCAAAATTCTAAACATTGAATACTAAAGAGTCACTGCAATATATAAGTAACTATTCTGTATCGTATTCAGAAGAAAACTATACAAAACAATTACTAGTATGTAACGTATAGAATTTTGACTGTGTAACTGTGTGCACTTCTCATTAAATATACCTAAAAATCCTATGAAAAAATCTGGGTCAAATGTATTATCCTCCTTAGACAGAATTGCCGATTATTTTTTTTAATTAAATATAGACATAATATTTATGATTTTAATCATATATATATACACACATATATATATATATATATATATATATATATATATATATATATATATATATATATATATATGGTATCAAAGTTCAATATAATATATAAGTCAAAATAATAAAAACACATAAACATGGGCAACCAATCAGGCACATAAAATGCATAACTAACATTCAGAGATATTTTGAAGTTTAGGGATAAAAGTCGACTAATACATATGGATTGTCTACATAAAAAGGAACTATGTTAATTGATATGTTCATCAATAAAAGGGCTGAGATCCAGACAAAGACTTACGGAATATTCAAAATTACATCGTTTTAATTGAACAAGTTTCATGATGCAAAGCAAGCTGAAATATATTTGAGATATGCAAATTGATTTTAATAAGTTTATGACTGCAGTTCATAAAAATGTTTCTCCCCACCCCAACGCTCGGCAAAGTTCAAAGTAAAGAAAAAATACGGCCCGCAGTAAAACATTTGTCGAAAATCACTGTCAACTTCGGAACTATTCAACGCATTTATATTTCAATGGGTTTTGAATCCATTTTAAAAATGACATTAGGTTTATTCGTCTTAGAAATTTACTATTATTTACATTAAATAGGATGTTAATGATTCATAAAAAGCGCCGTAGCTTATTAGTTTAAATTTCTCAGGTCTGTTTTTAAACACACCTGCCGAGGAATTTTCAAATTTTATTTAAGAAACTGGCAAAGAAACAAAATCTGAACAAAATGGATAACTTTGGATTCCTCTTTGTCCTTCTACCGTATCTAGAGCCAAAGAAATGATTTCTTTTTTGTACGAGTGTTGCCGAAATTGGTAATAAACGCAATTTCATGTATTTTTGTATTACATCTTGAAAAATGTGTTGAGAAATATGAAAAAAATACCTCGTCCTCTAATTTATAAAACTATCAACACAAAGTTATCAAGAAAATAAGGTATATCGAAATTAATTTCGAAAATACACAACATGGAAATACATTGGAAAAAACAGTTACAATGTGATAAATAATTATCAGTAAATCATTTTTAATAGAAATGTCATGTAACCTTAAATGATTATAATTGCGTAAATATGTATGGAATACTTGCAGTAAGAAGTTTACTTTTGCATAACAAGTTTATGCGATTGCGTCATTTTCTCGAAAAATAATGAGTATATCGTGGTAATTGATAAGACGATTTTGCATAACAGCTACAACTGATGGAAACTTTTTCGAATTTGGTGGATTAAGGTGACATAATTAATTATCATATATATTTCTTAAAGGTATTTCAGGTATATGTGTGTTTTGAGAAATTTATGGGCTCCAAAATAACAGTGGGCCCATCTATTAGCCATGTCCTTACAATAAAATTTCAATTTAAAATTTAGCAATCTATCTATTCCACAATTCCTGCAATGCCAATCAATTATCATTTTCAATTCAAACGTTGGCAACTATTGGTTAAAGTCTGCTTTGAAATGACAATGTAGCGACAATAAGTGGCTAACCACTATTTATTGGAGGAATAACAAACATAATACAGATTTCTTTAAAATCTACTTAAGGATAGTAGATACTTAAGGATAGTAGAAGTAGATACAGCTTTTTACAACGGAAGTCTTTCATATGTATTCCAAACATCAAAATTGAAAATCTGGACTGTAAACGATACAAAAAATATTTTTTTAAACATGTAAGTTGTTTAATACCTCTTCCTAAATACTTGCCTGATGTTGAATATTTAGTTATTTACCCGATTCAAGATATTATCCGCCTAAATCAAATATATTTAACAAAAATTAATTTAGTGATATATGGAAGTAATACTTAATTTTATCAAAATAAATTTCTTTAAGATATTATAATTTTTTCATACTACTGCAAAAATACTTATCAGATGTTGTAAATTTATTTATTTACCCGATGCAAGATAATGCCTACCTAAATGCAATATATTTAACGAATATCTGTTTTGTTATTTTTAAGATTCGCGATTGGTTCAATCACACTTTTTGATTACATATTTATAATATCATATATACTGATAGTCATACTTAAAGGTGTGGGTGAAAGCTAAATTGTATTGGTGAATCATTATTATACATGTAAAAATGGTCTTGTAATATTTTGATATATGTAGGTTAGTAAGAAGAGTTTAAGATCATCCTCAAATTTTGATTCATGGAGTATTCTTTATTTAACCCTGGTTGTTATAGGAATTCTTTGGAGTTTCTCTGAGATTTCTGTAATTTATGGGTTTATTTATAATTAAATTGTTAACATCAAAACTTGACCAAGTTATTTGAAACGCGTAATAACGGTAATTTTATGAAAGCAATATCTAAAATTAAATTGTTACCTATAGTGAAATTTTCACAGTCGAAATTTTCAAAAGTCTAAATTATACCCTAAAAGGCTTTATTTCTATAGCTCTTTGTAGCATGACTGGAACATTTAAATTAATATGTGTCATTTTAAAGTAAATTGATTCTTAGCGTCCTGAAGTTGTTTAGCAAAATCAAAAATTTAATAAAATTTTAGATAATCTTCCTTCTATTGAATCTTGTCAAGTCTTTATATTAATGCTATTTTTAGAGATCTCTTTTGATTAGGTAAGATTGAACAAAAGACGGTGGAGACGAAAATATGAAGAGGAATGTGGGTGTTTGGTCGAAAATAACGACTTTGTTTGATTTCAGCAAATATATAATTGTTTTGCCTCTTTCAATAAATTTTGTATTATGCTAAATTTTAATCACTATTTGCGGAAAGTTGACTATCAAAACTCTCAAAGTTTTAAAACAATTCATCCTAGTCGATTTAATAAGGCTAAACCTATAGATCTAGTAAATGTTGATTAAGAAGTCATGGGTCAATGCTCTGAAAGGGGTCCTCGTAGCAGGTGACGCTCTAATAAGTTTACTCTTATATTTAATTTTATATTGCATTAACATTGATATAAAGTTCATTCCATTTTTTAAACTATTTGTTCTTGATTGATAAATAAATATACGCATCAATAGAGAGATCTTTCTCCTTATTGATTCGTATATTTATTTATCAATCAAATACAAATAGTTTGAAAAATGGAATGAACTTTATATGAATTTTAATGCAATATCAAATTAAATATAAGAGTAAACTTATTATATATAAAGTGTTATACTTGAGTCAACATTGTTTCTAAATACGATTACGTTTTTTGAGTTCCGTACCAAATTGGAAAAAAGAAATCTTATAGTAATATTTGTCTTTTAGCTAATAACATTTGTTTTCAGAATATTTGTCGTTTAGGAAAAAAGAAAACTTACAGTATATTTTTATTATTACTGATATTGTTGTAATAATTAAGAACGCATTCTAAGTGTAAACAAGCAACACGAGTGACTATGCAACTCGAAGTTGGCATAGTTGCATATATTCTATATATGAACTAATAGATTGAATGAATGGTTGAAAAAAAATTGGATAAGTGAGGTAGTTTACTTATTTGATATTTCTAACACAGAATTTAATTTTTCGTCGCTGAGAGGGAAAAAGTTATAGTATGAGCAAATGGTGCGATCGACGAAATAAAATGACTAACAGTCAAGAGATTAAACGTCATAAAACATCGGAAAATACAAAATGATTTCATTAAATTTTCTGAGTTATTCCACATAAATACTGACACACAGAGGTTAACATGCAAATATATAAAAAAATTTACTCCTTTTGACATCCGAAAGGACTCAAATAGAATTACTGGGGTCACAATACTAGAATGTATAAAGATAAGCAGCCAAAGAAACTACTGGAATGGGGATCGCTCCACTGTGATATTCACAGGCCGCGCAAAGGCCACCGAAGAGTTAAATAGAATATATATTATACCTGTATGTAGGTCGAAGTTAGATGCTTAAAGTTCATAATCGCCAACAGTGAAGGAAATTGCAGGAAATCTTCGTTTAAAAATAGACTGCAAATCATTGTGATAATAAGTATATTAGTTATGACAATAATATATGGAAGATTTTCTTGTCCTTATCTAAAATATTTCTACCGATTTTCTTACAAATAGTTTGGTATAGATGATAAAATTATCTGACATCATAATAAATTCCTATTAACCCGCATATCTTGCAGTAGCTGATACTTTCAAATATTTATTTGATAATTTTAAAGAGGGTAATTAAGTGCTCGATTTTTTTTAGTTTTATATATGGGTTATTTGTTACTTATAAAAAAAATTTATAAATTTTACATGGCCAATTAATGGAAATACGTATGAAGATTTGTAAATAAATGCATCTTCCCTCCTCATTTTATTTTCAAACTTGCCGAATAAAAAAATCATAAAAATATAAATAAATGGGGTTGGTTGAATTTGATTCAAAGTTAACAGGAAAACCAAGCCCTATAATTATTGACAAATTTATGACATTATTATAGATTATTATAAATTATTTAGTAGAAACGATTTGTACCCTCAAATGTTTAAATTTTTATATGTACACAAGTATGCACAAAACTATAGCAGTGGGAGTTCTATTAAAATTTGATAAGTTTTTTGGGAGCATTTGGAAGTGAAATGTAACTACGTTTATTTTGTATTGAACAAATACATTAATTTCGTTATATAATTTCGCAACACCCTAAGTATAGTTCATAATGAAAAAACCCGTCTTATCCTCATTATTTATAATATTAAAACGTATTGCGTAATTTGTGTCTTCTTTTTTTACAGAAAAATTATAACAATTTTAACTTATTTCCATATTTAATTAGTAGGAGCATTATTGTTACATATACATAAGTAGGAGAAGAAGGAAATAAAAGCTATTAAAAAAATGTGATAACGTTTCCATAAAATATCATTTGCGAAATATAAAAAGTTTTATCAATAAAACTTTAGGATCATTATATGCAGAAGATCCTTCCACACAAAGGAATATTTCTTCGACGTGGGAACATTGTATAAGAAACATATTTCGCAAGAGAATCCTGCGAGTTATTTTTTTGCCTCGCTATGAACTAAATTATTTAGTTCATACATATTTTCAGAAAAAAGGAAGAAAAGTTATTTATAAATTTATGAGATTAGGTTAGGTATCAATTTAGCGAAAAAATATTTACGATTTTCTTTATGATAATACTTCTACATATTTGAAAATAATTATTTTCACGCAATAAAATATACTCCTGACTTATTGCTGTAAGATGATGGAAACTTGATCTTGATATCGATACTGAAATTAATTAGTTACTACTCGTGTGTTGTTACGTATATATATATATATATATATATATATATATATATATATATATATATATATATATATATATACATGTTAGATACTCTTTATAAATGTCATAAAATATACATTTAATATAGTTCTCCCATTTACATAGCAAACAACAAAATTCTGGTACATTTAGGAGAAATGTTTATATTCGTTTTTATCAATTAGATTATTGTTGCTTAACAAATAATACATCTTCGACAGTAATTAGTTTGTGATTTACTGCCACTCAGTTTCAAAACTTCTGCCTTGTATATACATATGTAGGTATTGGGAAAAGGCAAAGGATCTCTGGTTTTCTTTCTTTTCTCTGAGAATTTAAAAAATAACAACATTTACGGTAATAAATTCGAATGTTCAAGTGCGATGCTTATGGTATGGTTAGGAGCTTGGGTAGCGCGCGTCGAATGCAATAAAAGTTTCGTTCCACCTGGCGGCATTTCCTACTGTATTTCTGCTGAAATCGTTTTAAGGCGTTTTGGCAGAGCCTTGTAAAGTTTATATTTTACCTTCTATTTTACTCTAATTTAGAGGTAATTTTATATTTATTTCTATTTTAGAGATATTTTTTATGTGACATAGAATTTGGCACTTTTTCTGGGTTGGATGAAAAATACGTTTGTGTTTAATTTTCGATTAAACACAACCGTATTTTTCATATAAGTTTTAAATTTTCGCGCAAATGTGGAATTTTGATTTAATGGAATTTATTTTTTTATAGTAAGAGTTTCTTAAAATATATAAAATTCACCTATATTCTATATAAAAAAAAATCACATCCGTGGATGAACGCAAATTATCTGACATGAAATTTAAAAAAATGGCGTGCAAAGGTATTTAATTTTCTGACAATTAAAATTCAATTTCACCTGTGCTAAACACTGCAATTATTCACAATATTCTATTAAAACGGTTGCTATCTTTACCTTAACAAATAATGTTCAAATTAGATAAACAGGTATTAAAATACACATATGAATACTTTAAATCTTTTGCCATAAAAATATCACATTTGTGACACAGATCCCATTTCAAATACAATAATCACAGACTCCTTATTTAGGTTTTGATTCAATATTTGGAATAGTTCATATTATCTCATTAATCGATTAAAGTCTCGTTTGATAATGGCTTTTAGCTGTTTAGCTGTGCACTCAAACATACTGCTACTTTAATAAAACACCCTACTTTCTATGAAATAGTAAAATAAAGAAATTTTAAAATAAAGTGAGTCTTGGTATCACTAATTTTTCATTAGTTAATAACATAGATCATTTGAAATAGCCCTGTATTTTCATCTAATGTCGAGTCCTCTTCCTTTTCTTATTCAAAGTTTTTATTTTCATTTTGCATTTTTTTAAAAGCCGTATTATATTCTAAAATTTTACAGATTCAGTTTTCATTTTTAAATGTGCAAATTTTTTATACATTATGTCTATTTAATTTTTTTGCAGTTTAGTCACTAAGAATCGATTTTAATATACAGCCCCGGTATGAAGTTTGATGAGCAGTAAAATGAGAAGTTAAGAGCGTTAAGGGTAACAGTTTTTAAGTTTTGATGTAGGAAATAATCTCCGAAACTACTCATAAAATTTCAAAAATTATTTCACCAAGTTTAGAAAGGATCTTCAGGATGGACGTAAGTTGAATATTATTCTGTTAAAAAAAATTCATATATTATAAAAAAAAGTTAAATTTGGTAATTTTACAGTCATATTAAGGTTTGTTGTTGACTTTTAAGGACCAACATATATAGTTTCCAACGTAAGCGCATGTGTAATGATAAAAAAAAAAATCATAATACTTTTTTAATTATGTGCTAGTCAATCGACTATCACATTACTGCCAACAGAGAAAAAAGATATGATTATATGAAAGGGAGTACGTCATACATTTGATTGGTTGACAGTTTAAACATTTTTGGTTTTAAAATTTCAGGAATTGATGGTTTCAAAATTTATATATTTGCATTTGAATAATTATGTGTCATGACCAAAAATGTTTCAGACAACTATGAATAGCAAAATAGCATTTAAGAAAAATAATTTCCGAAAACTTGGGGTGAAATTGCTAACTTCATAATACATATGGTAAAATTTTCTGAACTTATGAACAATCCTTGTCGCGAACGTCGACAAGTAGTCTTATAATGCAAGAGGTTTGTTATCAAAAGCTTTGCCAGAACTTTGCCTTAAGAACAAAGGGAGCATCCTATCAGTGAGGTTTCAGTGTAAAAGATGACACTGTGTAGGAATTTTATTTGGAAGCGTTTTACTTGTAAGTAATTGTTAACTAGCGATTTAAAAATATACTAGTGTATGAGATATACTACAAATTTTGGTTTATGGAATTTGCTAATGTAATATTTGTTAAAATTCTAAAAATTCAGATCGTTCACGCCTTAAAAATAATTGTACGCATCGAACTCGTAGTGGCAGTGAAATTTTGTCGATGCAAGTATTTGACTCTAACAAAAAATGCAATACCCAAAATGTTAGATTTTTGACATAAAACCGAACGCATCATAATCAAGTTGCAAGCTGCAAGGCTGCCACTGTAAATGTAATAAAGTCACTTCATAATTGTGTCCCTAAACTGAATAACGGATAAAAAATAGTATTTGGCCCGGCCTTAAATATTGCATTAATCAATGTAGGCGCACGGGAAGTTGGGCAATGTGAAGTACTGGGGTGTTTTTTAAGTCAGTGACTTAGGATATTCTCCTAATGACACGCGCTTGTGCAAGTACGTATGCTTGCAAATGTTTACTAAAAAGCTGTTTTACGATATTATGTTTATACGTTAATATTTCAAAATAGTTTGCGTAATTTTTTGATATAAATCTATAAACAAGGTGCTAGCTGTTAATGTAACAAAAGCATATACGAGAACACAGCTCGATAAATGTCTAATTATGTTCTATTTTTATGCATTTTTCATTATTATCCAATACTTGAAAAGAGCTCAAATGATTTTTTGCTGCTAATCATTAAATTTAAGAATTAGGAAATAACACATTATTTGAAGGAACTTGATTTGTAGATTATAGTGTAGCTTTGTCAACGTTCAACAAAAAGAAGTGTCAGCAAGTGAAGATGGAAATTGGCAAAGTACCATTTTTGTACTCATTTTCATACTAATTTAAACGATCCTAATATATTTATTATTCACAATAATATTAATAATATTAGGTATTTATTGTTATTTTAATAATATAAATAGGAGGTAATTTCAACTTTCAGTGTATTATTACATATTTTTCGCCAGCAGGTGTAGTTAAAACTTTGCTATTTATAAAATATTAAAAAACTATAGCATGTTTAAAATCGCGAGTACCAGTTATTCGTTGAAATATAGTTTCAAATTATGCATTTAAGCCTTTCAAGCCAGTTAGATTTGTGTATAAATTAAATATATCTCAATTTTAATATTTATTACTTTATTGACTTAGAAATTTTTGATATATAATGTAAAAATAAAAATATACTTCAAATTTTAAAAGATGTTTTCGGTACTATGCAAATTTATTTTTGAAATGAAATTACTAATAATAATAATTTACACATTTATTAGCTATTATTTCGTTTATTTTTTAATGAAATACAAACTTGAAATGAAATTAAATACAAACTTGGAGTGGAATGAATATTATAAAACCGATATTTTTATTTAACATTTTGGATATTTTACTCGCGATTTATGTTTTAATATTATTTTACTTCAAGAAAAGTGAACGAATAAAAATGTTTATTTTGTATGTAGTTATCTCAAAAGCTAATAGGTAAAGACCCCAATACGGTAAAATTGTCTGAAAGACTAATTAGTTTGTGGTATCTTAGAAATAAAGACGAATGGACGGTGATTTCGTCCATATTCAAAATGAGGTGTGAACATTTTGTATACTAGTTTTTCGCAGACCACATAACTTTAATTGTAGTTAGGAACCGATCTTCAACCCTAGAGCATTAAGCGTTATTAGTAGGGCTGCCGATTAGCTTCTGATAGCTAAACCACTTATTCAGTACTTGTAGCCAGACCTGAGTGGATATCCCGATATTAGTACGTAAAAAGTATGAACGCATTAATTGTTCGTTGTTTATATACAAATTTATTTAAACAAAGTTGCACGTGTTAATATCGTCATCTCTTCAAGTGGGATTCGGGGAAAATATAAAAAGTTTGCAAATTTTTTATTTTCTGTGTCATAATTATATGTTATATATTCATGTAGACATACATAAGTGTATATTTGTACCCTTGTGCATAAATTTGCGGTTATTTTGAATTTCTACGTCTATTTAAATACAATGTTCGTTTTGGAGATTATTCTACTGTCCTAATGAAATTAATTCCCTTAATTAAATTTAAAAAAACACTAAATTTATTCTTTATGAACTATTTTAGCATCTCTTTATTAGACAATCTCCCTTATATTTGGACAGGAAAACAAAAACGACGTATTTTTAACACCCGCATTCTTTCTAAGCGAAAAAATGGTAAATAAGTAATAATTTTTTAACCAATTTTATTTCAGCAACGTCTCAAAAAGTAAAAGTTTATACTTTTAATTTAAATTTTGTGTTATGTATTATTACCTTTAATTTCAATTTTCCTTATCAATGTAAAGTACGCGAATTTTTAAATTTATTTTGTATGAATGGTCTCCATTTCACATGCTAAATGCAAATGATAATTTGATTTATGGAGAAAATGTAATTAATTACTTGAAAATTCTGAAAAAAAAGAAAGTTAACTATAGTTTATATCAATTAAAACGTAGGCAGTTAAAGTAAAAAACGGAGAATATTTTTTTTAATAGCGTGAGTTTTAAATATTTTTTTAAACGATAAATTTCTTAACATTAACTTCGTTCTTTATTTACAGTCAACAGAAAACTCAGCACAATCTGCAGGAAGTCAGTTGTAAATGGAATGTTCAATATTCATTCAGTCTCAGGTATCACAAGAAAGTTTTTCATACCCTTTCAGTTTTACATTGTATTTGACTTGGTATAAAAGTTAAAATTGATCACGTTTCGGAGCGGTCACGTTTACAGAGACGCGTGTTGGTATAATATTTCCTTAGTAGGAAATGTACCCATATCAATATTTTATTCACAGGTATTTTCGTGAATAGAATTTGTAATTCTTGACTATGAATGAATAGAATATTCAGATTAGAACACATTGTAATTTAAAATTACAAAGCAGGCAAATATTGAGTTTACGTGTTAATTGAAAATACGTGAACTCATTTTCAAAATGTTCTATGTGGAAAAGTATAAGAAAATGTACAAGATAACGTTAGTTACTATAAAACGTGGATGGCATTTTTGTTTATAAATGGATTACAAACAAGTGATTTCTTGAGCAACGGGATATTGCCGTCTGGGTTTTTTTCTTGGAATATAACATTTTTATTATCTGTTTTCTTCCAGTCCTTTTTGCCTTGTTGTTTATATAAATATTTTTGTTACTGTATAGGTTATCATGAGCTATATTTTATAACCATCTGATGTTAAATTATGGCTTAGTAAAGTTTTACTCAACTAATAGAAACAATTTTTAATTAGGTTGCAATTCAGAAGAATATATTGGAATGAAGTGAGAACACCTTGATATGTTTTTCATGAATTATTTCATATTATATTTCTTAATTATTCAAATTTATTTCATATCATTTTATATTATATATTTATGAGCGTACACTTGAATATTCAAGTGCGATGATCATTTACGTTAATTTTGAGTTCAAATTGAATTAGGTTTTAAAAATACAACACCGCTCGCCAAGTACAATTGGGGCTCTGGCCGTGCTCGTGTTAATATTTTAATTTGGCGCTTATTTAAAACCTCACCTGTTTTATATTAAGTGACACTCTATATTTGTAGTACAAGTTTGAAGTGTGAAAATTTGTAGACATTCCCCTCGTAAATGCTGAAATATATAAATGCCAATTTATATAAACTATTTTGGAGAGAAAATTGACCTTGAAATCATAAATAACTTTACCAAAATAAAATTTTTCATAGACTGAAATAGGTTTCTTAATAAAACCTGACATATTACATTAATCATAATAGAAGCATTGCAGAACTTACATGGTTGTAGTCAGTTTAAGCAAGTGTTTTTTTTATCGGAATCTGTAAATTTCGCCCACTTCAAGACGACATAATTATTTAAAATTTTGCATAAGTATTAAGAACCGATCACAATGCAGTAGTTAAAAAAAATAATTATAGTGAAAAAACATTAAAAAACCTTTTTCTGGTCTTTAAACAAAAATCTTAAATTTAATAAATATTTCGACATAACTTAATTTTTTGAATAAGCTTAAAAAAATAATACATTAATTGACAAATAAATTAACTTTAATTTTAAAACGAACGTGGGATGCTTGATATCAGTTGTCGTAAATTGCATCCCACGCTTTTTTTAGAAAAGTTGAGAAGTTTGTTAATAAGCTTAAGCTAACGTTGACTTAACAAATAGAATATTACAAAAGCATCACGTAAAGTATATTTCAGTTTCATAAAATTGTGACAACATACATTTTAATTATTAGTATATTTCTTAAGAAGCTTGATATTAAGTAATCCACGTCACTTACATTAGTTCGGAGATAAGTAACATTGGATTTAAAAATATGTATTTATTCCCGATAATTGTTACTCACGAAAGTTATATTGTGTGGGAATTGTTCGATTCATATTGTACATACGTTATTAATTAGTATATTTGTGTATACAAAAAAGGTAAACTTTGTTAACGAAACAGCGACAATGTTAGCTCGACATAAGCAATGGTGAATCTAGTTTTGACACTAAAGGTTTTTATATTTCCTAGCTCAAACAGAAAATAAGACGTTTATAGGAACACTCACATGTTCGTCCTAGCTAAATAACCTACATATACTTTATTAGTTAAAGCTTGAAAATATTCACATAGAAATTTGTGATGGTGCAAAGAAGTTAATGAATTTATTTTACCAATTTATTTCATATTTCTTATACAGGAACAATTAAAAGAGCAAGTTATGCAAATCCTGAAACTATTTTTTTTCGCATTTTATATTTATTTAAATATAGTTTTAGAGATATTGTTGAAATTATGGACACCGTTTAACTTAAAAGAAAAAAGAAATTTAACATAATTGTAAATCGTTTCATATTATGTAACAATGACGTAATCTAAACCATTTTTTTAAATTCTAATGTTGTGTGTGTGTGATATCCATTTAAAAAAATAAGTCGAGTGTATCTAAAAATACTACTCTATTAGGGAAGTGGTGGGTGGGGGGGGAGGTCTAACTGCAAATGTTGAAATTGCTAAAAAAAATCTTAAAATCATAGCAATGATTCTAACAATAATAAAGTTATTAAAAAACTTATAATTATGAAACTATATCGTCTATTATATCTTCTGCTAGTTAAACAATTTTGTAAATTTCACGCAGTGTCGGAAAAATTTAAGATAATTTCAGACTTATGAAAAGTATGGTAGATAATTTTATTACATAATTAAAAATAATGTTAGTGTGTTAACATTGTTATTAATTACATGTTTTAATGAGAAAATATTTAAGGATATTAAGTAGTTACACATACCTATTTATAAATATTAAGTGCTTATATGTATGGACGCACTTGAAAAAATGTTTGATCTGCAAGAAAATGACAAGGATTTTTTTCAATTTATTTTTTTATCTGTGTTTAATACCGCTAAGTATATTTCAATTGAAAACATGCCATCGATTTTATTTCAAAAATAGTCGATTATAATGGATTGTATCGTAACTGTGGCAAAAATCATCTAATATTCAAGAACAATAGTAATCTTTCCAAATGAAAAGCCTGATATTTAATTCGGAAATTGAATATGTGGTTCGAAAATAAAACGCTTGAATTTGGAATAGCATATTTATTTGTTTTTTAAAAGGAAACCTCTCGTCGGTTTTGTCTAAATTGTTACTTCTAAAGTTTATTTTTTTTTTCTTTATATTCGTTTATTTTTGGAACATTTATGATGAATACTAAGAGACAGATATTTTTCATTCAGGGTTTCGTTGACGGCATTAACTAAAGAAAACATATAAAAGAAATGTTTAGTGTTTAAACACAAAACAAAAAATGTGTAATCAACATTTTGATTAATATTTTTACGGAAAAAAATTCTAAAGAATTTCCTAATTCATTTATTTTCCAGTGCCCGCAGGGGTATATGTTAGCTTTAAAGTATATTCACCTAATTTTAATTATATTCACCTAATTGTTCTCCATGTAAACTGGTTACTACATTTAATAGATAAAAATCGCGAGAAATAAAATTTTCATCCCAAATTTCAATAAAATCAAAAAGAAAATGAACGTTATTTAAAACGAAAATTGAAAACCCAAAGTTAAATATAATTGAAAAGAAAATTAAATTGATTTGAAAAGAAAATCTGGGTATTTGTGTCATTGAAAAACACACCATATAAAATAACATTACATTTGATCTTGAGCTGAAGTAGCTATGAAGGTGCGACTTATAGACATATGAAGGAAATATAAATTACCGTTTTTGTCATTTATCTCCTTGCAGTTAAGCTTAATATAAGGTATGGTCGTAATTGAGTTTCATGATAATAAACACAAATAATTTATTTTATATCACATAAATTCTGATACAAATTCTGATTTCTGACACACATATGCGTGTGTGTAATTTCACATGGTTGTTTGTTGATAATAATAAAAATTTAGGAAATGTTATAAAAGATCGAATATTTTTAATTAATTTTCAAATTTTGAATTTTTTGTTCCAAATTAACATACAGTAATATGCATATGTAGTCAAATGGCTAGGCGCTTCGTCTTTACATTATTGTTTGAAATATATTTGTTCATATGTTAGTCACTCGCAAGATCCCAAAGTAATAGTATGTCACCCTACACTTTATTTGAATTGTAATTTAACGCAGTAATAAACTGTGCACAATGATCGCTTGACAATCAAATAAGTCTACAGTCGCACCCACACACATACATACAAACCCGCATGTTCGCCTGCATGCATTCAAGCACGTATGCATTTAAACATTATCAATTGTATGCCAGAATAAGTTTCATACCTCTTAGTATCTAGGACCTCAAGATGATGACATAAGAAGAACAGTTTTTTTGTATAGAATCCGATATTCGACTTATACGCAAGTCGATACTCGGCTCCTTTACATAAGATATTTTAAAGTAGCTACGATAAATTATAAGTGATCATTGTGTTTGAATGCAATTTTTAAATTATTACTATTTTCATTTATTGTCGAAGATTGGAAAAAAATTAGTGGTAAAATTTATTTTTAAATACAACATATATGGGAACAAATTTATTGTGTGTTTGGATGAAGAAAATGAAAATGGATCGAACAGACGTGATGGTTAATTTTTAAGTTTCAGCCATCATGTAATTTGTTATTAGTCATTTTCATTTGTAATTACGTTTAATAACTTACATTACCACACATAGGTGTTAAGAAGGCTTACATGCGGTGTTAAGAAGGCTTAAGTGACGTTTTGCATTTATAGCCTCGATAAACGACACTGAAGCATGTTACGCACGCTCTAGTGCTTCTATGTACATCACGAAAAGATAAGTACCTCTGGCATGAAGAAACGAGTAGCTACCGCCACTCACCAGCAGGGATGGTGTTATCTGTCAATACCATGAAAATAGCAGATGACAAACTTTTGCTAGTAAAGGATTCTATAATATACAAGAAGGTCAATACAATAAAATGTGCTACAGGTATAAGTTCTGACAACAAATCTCTTGACAGCGAGTTAAGTTGTTAAAAACGATTGGTAAGTAAAATTTAATAATACAGGTATTTTGTAATAAAGAAAACGGGGAAACTGTAGCTACTTCAAGTTTAATTAACCATGTGTACCGGCTGAATATGGCGACGTTGTTCAAACCGACATTTTCCTGTGTATCTAAATTCCTTAATACCTTTGACAGAAAAAAATACACAAAAAATGACTTATGGTATTATCCAAGAGTAAACACAGATTGATAATTATAAAGTAAAGATCATCTAGAAGGTAAATAGACATGATTGCATCTTAAACACAAAGTGTCAAGCACTATAAAAGTGTACGATATAGTGTAGTCGAATGTTTATGACCCGATGAAAACTACATCGCTTGGTGGAGCGAAGTATTTCTTAACAACTGGAGACGATTATTAGCAAAAGGTGCAAAAAACTTATTTGCTGTGCAAGAAATCGGATTGAATTAAAAAATTAAGGAATTCGATATCCAGTTTAAAAATGTTTTCAAATAGATTTTGGGATCATATACCAATCAAATGTACTACTTACATGCGAACAGGATGGGGCGATAGGACGGATGAATACAACACTATTTGAAAAGTTAAAGTACTTGCTGAATACCGACCTGGGTGCAACCGAAATACTGTTGGGTAGAGGCAGTACAAAGAGCTGTTTACTTCACCTATAGAGTCCTAATAAGGGCATTGGAATCCAAAATTCTAGGAAAAGTATGGTCAGAAAATGGAAGTAGTGAGGAAGAAATCAGATATCAATCATCTGAGATTTTGGAATTTAATACGATTAATGAATTAGGTGAATAAAATGTAATAAAATGATCCCAGAGAAAGATCCGATAATCCTAAATGGGTTCATAGAGCAAGAAAAGTACCCTTTATCGGAAACTATGAAATTACCAAAGGGTACAAATTTATAACACCTAGTTTTGGAAGAGGCGACGTATGAGTCATTTATACCTCACAGTTTCTTTAGCCCCATAATATGTCAGCGTCTGCAAACCATCCATCCCCGCCAGCCTAACCTAGAAGTCAAGTTTCAAAGTAACTTTTCATCGTGTCAAGTTAAATATTCGATGAATATTAGTATAGAAGTTCCAATTCCTCTAAATGTAACATTAAAGCCAAAAAACAAATAGACGCGCAAAAGGATACGCATAAGACGAAAGTATCTACTATAACGGAACGTTTTCCCTCGTAGTCATGTTTTTATTCTATTTCTATTAGTCACATGACTATATTACTTACACAATAATATTGTTATTGTTTATAGCCGCTCAGAAAAATTTAGAAACGAATAATTTTCACTTCTGAACATATTTCTTATATATTAACACAAAGAAGGTGGACGGGGGACTAGAATATAACCAGATATAGTATTAAATTGGAAAAGAATATTATACGGAATAAAACAGGTACCTAGGTTCCAGAATACAAAATTTTAATTAGTTTTCAACAAGTACGGTTTTACCAGAAGTAAAATTGATCAATATATTCACGTAAGATGAATTAGCGAAAGCAAATGCTGTCTCCGGATTTTATCTGTTATCACTGAAAGTTATCTCTTATCACGAATGAGATAACAGATAACTTTCAAGCAAACTGATCAAAAACATGTATTGCTACTAATGTTGCTGGTATGCGTACTAGACCAAACATATTGAACAACTATTAAGTATATTCAATATGCGTCGTACAGAAAAGAAAACTTGTCTGATTGTTAAAATATGTCTCACCGGAAATGTAATCTCATGAGAAAAAAAGAAAATATTAAAGTATTCAAAGGAATCCAAGGGACTAGGATTGCTCTATCTGCATAATGTCATTGGTCTAATCGGCTATAGTGACGCGGACCATGCAAACGGCATCGAAACCTGACGCTCAATAACTATATACACTTTTCTCAAGAAAGAAGCCGCTATTACGTGCTGCTGTCAGCGTCAATAGTGCGGTTCTCTCTATCACCAAAACAGAATGTACAATCGCTGTACAATCGCCAAAGAGGCAGCCTAGTTAAAAATTAATAAGTAATTTAAGTAAATATAATCAAAACATTTTCATAAACTATGCAAAAATTTTAAATATAAATTTGTAAAACAGAAATTTCGTGAAAATGTACTTTGAACTATATTTGGACAAATAGTCAGTAAGCTGATATGTTTATAAAGGTCTTGCCTATACCCTTTGAGAAAATTCTAATTAAGTGGAAAGTCGCACCTTTCCGTATGATCCTTATGGTAGCGGATATAAAAACCGTGACTTAGAATTAATGTAATTTAATAAAAAAATTACCATGCCGCCGCTAAAGGGCACCCTTAGTTTTTATAATTATGCTAATTATTAAATTCTTTGAAAAGTAAATCAATTATTGAATATTTAGTACATGAATATTTGGTAGAATGTAAATACGGCCTAGTTTATCAAATTGATAGCGATAGTGAGATGAAAATAAATAAGTCTACAAAGCTACGGTTTTTGCTGCATCCTGATGTATTTTAATTTAGTATACACAGAAAAGCTGATCGATTAATTCATACCCTGGTGAAGTAACGTTCTGCTAATATAAGACTGATATGACCCCTGTTATTTTAACTGAATGTTACTGTGCAACGCGAATATGCAATACATTATGACTGAAAACATTTAGTGGGAAAGGGCTTGAAAATATGAATGAAAAAACAGAAACCTTTTGGTTCCTAATTTACAGATTTACAGATTTCAGGTTTCTTTCTTGTCATGGATATTTAAATAAGATAAAAATGTTACATAATTACTTTCATTATTTATCTAAGTAGCCTGTTTAATGCATATTACTGGTTTAAATACACACACACACAGATATATATAAATATAAATATATATATATATATATATATATATATATATATATATATATATATATATATATATGTATATAAATATATATATGTATATATATATATATGTATATATATATATACATATATATATAAAAATATACACATACATACATATATATGTATTTCATTTTATCAGAAAAGTTGACGAAAAATAATAATTCGATTATTTGAATTTTAATTAATTAATAAAAAATTAAAACAACACATGTTATATTTATTGTTATTTTCAGAAGGCAGAGTTTACAAAATAAGAGACTGAAGAAACGCTAAAATATTTATATTGATTCTAAAACAAAGTCAGAATACCTATGAAGAAAACGTGTAAAAAATTCCATCAGATATGTTCATATTATATTCACCATTTATCAAGAGAGGACTAACTGATGAACCTACGAATAGTATAATGGTATATACATCAGTGAAATTGTTTTGGTATGTCAAATGGTACATCGTGATTTTCTATTATAGCCACATACATGAAAAAGTTATGTCAAAATAAGATTAATAGCGTGAACGGTTTCTCGAGCTTGAGTTATGATTCAAAATTTTTTGTTCAGTAGGCAATATTTTTAGTACATTAAATTGTTTGTAAATTGCACAGAAAATAATTAAAATTTAATTAAGCAACAAAGAAAAGCAACTTCCATTTTTATTTATGCCAATTTCATTGAAAATATTGTTATAAATAGTAATTAAAAAAACGAGTTGGTAAGGTAACTTTATTAGTTTCTTTAAGGTTAATTTTCAACAATTTACAAATATAAGAATAACAAAAGGAAATAAATAAACCTAATAAAATCGAATTTGTAATAGCGTAGTGTTTTAAATTTCCTTTCCGCAAAATGAGAAAAAGGTTGGTTATTCGTTCATTCGCCCGCCTCTCTGCCAAAGCCATTTTTCTTGGAAACGGACTTTTGTATATTAAATTGATATCAATGACGTGTACTGAGACCAACAGCATTATTTGTTATGTAAAACCAAAAACCGAAATTTTTAATTATATTAATATCTACGACAATATAATAAATAGCTACGACCTTCAAAGCATATTTTTTCTGATTTTTATCATAATACTTACTCATAAATCATTACAACTTATACGGTATTTCTAGACTCTTTGAAAAACATTAAAAAATCAATGTTTTGTAATCACATGCAAAATTATAATTTTTTTAAACAAGCGCCTGTGAAGGTTACAGTAGGCAATATTTCTTTATATCGTCTATATCAGGGTTTCCCAACTTTTTTTTTGTTGAGGCTCCCCAGACTATAAATTATATTTTCATGCCCCCCCCCCCTTTGATTTAGTAAATTAAATAAAAATGGTAACTGAAGTTTGTAAATACACAAACTTACCTTTTAACAGTGAGACACAATAATTTTACACACTCAAACTGATTTCTCAACAAAAAATGTACACCAAAACGTCAAATTTTTCGCAAGTTTGTCGTAATAATAGTGAATATGATATTTAATTTCATTAATTTTATGCATGTAAATTAAACATTATATTGTAATGTTATTGGTTAATGTTTTTTGTATATTTTATTGTTTTTTCTTTCTAAAATGCAAACGCTTTCCGCCTCCCTTGACATCTCTCTATGCCCCCCTTGGGAGGCGCCCCCCCCCAGGTTGGGAACTCTAGTCTATATAGTTCGTTTTATATAGTTCGTTCTATATAGTTCGTTCTGTAACACAAGTAAAGGGAAGTATCCAAAAATGAATTATTTCAGTTCCGTGTGGAACTATACGTTCTTTTTTGAAATATGTCTCTGTGAAAGATATAGTAGACAATATATTTGACATTTTGAATAGTTAACATTTTGTAAATATTCTAATAAAAATACTATGTAACGTCAAATGTTTATAAATGCCTAAATTTGTACGGAAACCTTGTAACGGAATTCCATTTGTGCTTTACAGGTTTCTTTGTGTAATTCGCCCTGTTACTCATATTGTGATGATAATATAATTGGATCACCATGAATAAATCTTATATTCAACGAAAAATAAAATATATGTCTAATAAATGATGACCTACTTTTATTTGCAGCAGGTTAAAAATAAACCTTAAGAGTGCTATGTTGCCTTTTTACTCACAAAGTGGAAGTCGGTGACCCTTTTCTTGCTATTTTTCATCTTATGACTTTTTGGGAAACAAAATTTCGACGCATCTTATCGGATTCGACGTGTGTTAATATTGTTAAATTATTTTCAAGTACATACGTAACTAGACTTATAATACCTCGTTTGGTCAAATCATCGATGGGCCACTTTAAGCATAAACGTGATTGCAGTATTTTACAAAATTATGAACTCAATAAACAGTATAAACTTTGTAATGGCAATATTTAATTATTCAAAATTGTTTTTTACTTCGCTCCTTGATTAATAATTCATAAGTTAATTAACGGAAATTGACCACGTAATTTGAGCACGAATGGAGTGTTTATTACATCATAAACAGTTTACTGGATAGCGCACCGTCGAATTTAATACAATCTTTACACGGCAGTTAACGAACTCTGGCGAAATTTTTACTATCAACACATTGATTATGTGCTTACTTTTGATAAAATGTTTAAATTCATTTTAATAAAACAACTTGAAGATGTAATACCATATTGATATTTACGGTTCTTTGCAGATATATTTAATTTATATTTGTAATAAATTAAAATACATTATCTTCGTGAAATTATTTTTAACTTTACCTTGTCTAATACTGAACCGTAACTTTCGAAACATCAACTTTGATCTTGAAAAATTTAGATCGATTTGCACGAACTATAAGTTCATCTAATTATTATAAATAACCAAAAATATTCTAGAAGAAAACATCAAATTTGGTATGTATTAGGCATGTGCCTTGACTCTTGAAAGATTTCTTATAGAATCCAAACTTGGACCTCATATACCAAAAGGAAAGATATGATAATATTTTCATGTGTATTTTCTTCGAAGTATTCTGGTCATGTTTTGGAAGGGTAAGGTAATAGCTGATGTAATATTTGAAACTTCACAGTACCTTATATGTGCACTAAAATATATTTGTTGAATTGCACTCTTTTTGCTGATTCTTCTCGCTGCATTTGAAAACACCTATCGAACAGCTACTGATATATAAAAATATCGATAGATAACGGAAGATTGGATTACTCAAAACAATAAACAAACAAACAAACAAACATTTTAAGCCGGAGACAAATTCTATGGTACGAGCGCGTCGGCAACTACGTTCCACTAGATACACAGTTGGTTTACGGAGAGTGGGGAAGACTCTTCTAAATTAGATTATCGTGTTGATTATAAAAAAATATAGGTGACAGTGTTCGTGTCAAATTATAATGCAATATTATAAAGTTAAGGAAAAATAAATTTCTGCAAACATAAATTCCTAATCATAAAAAATAAAAATAATTTCATTTCTAGTTGTAAAGTATGTACAATATAAAATATCTAATCCATCTGCTTTTGCGTCGCACATTCAAATCTTACGAAACCTCTCAATAATATCTATAAGATCTTGAGCACAAAAATTATTTATTTTACTTTGGTTACCAATGTATGCCATGACAATTAAATCTTGGCGTAGTTGCGAACTATTTCATAAACAATCGTTCGTTAATCGTTTAATAAAATGTAAGAACGTCCTTGCTATCTTTTTAAACATTGTTAACAGAGTAGTTGATTATTGAAGCTATATCAACATATGTATTATTATATAAATGTAACTAGCGTTTTCTCAAACACTGTAGTAACGTACTTAACGTCCGTTATATTGTTGTTGTTGATTGTCGTGTCCACATGAGATGAAGAATATCTCATATGAAAAAATGGTCGCCAGAGCCTCGAAAGTTTGGACTTCTACCAGTCACACTTCGATGAGCGGTCAGGAATCGAACCCGGGTCCTCGCGGTGCGCAGTCATGCGACTTATTGGTCCATTATTATTGTCCGGGATATAAGGCAAAGCAGGTAAAGGATGCAATCAGCAGTATCCGTAACGCAAGAAAAACAAACAACTCTCAGTAAGAACATGTACTGACAAAGTCCGCTTCCTAAATAAACAACATATAAACCTCTCTTAGGTTGTATGTAAATAACGTTATTTTATAAATAGTCAACCAAAATGAAATCTAAAGCAAATAAAAACATTTTTTAATCATTTTATGGGGAAGTTACACTTAGCCGACAACTCTGGATTTTCAAGTGTATAAGTTCGACGTATACAGTTAAATGAACAGCGCAAAACCGTACGCGTTTAATAGTGACACACCTGTCTCACTTATATATTAAACACAATATAACTACACTACACTGCGCTAAGCGGCGAGATGCCAAGGAATATTATTTATACTATTTTACATACAAATATTTATATTTAATTTTTTGCAATTACAAATTATAATAAAAAATACGTGTTAATTTAAGACGAGATATGAATTGCTCAGTGGTCAAAGTTGACCAATGAACAATTCAATCTAAACATAATTTTTCGAAACAAGCCGACAAGATCATCTGAAACTCTTTTTTTAAATTCTTAAGTTGTTTGAGGAACTAATCCTTTTCAGTTTAATATTTTGTAAATGATGGATGTAAAGCTTTACATCTTGATTATTATTTTTAAAGCATTTTATGACGAAGAAATTGCGCATTTATAATTCCAAGAATTTAATTGAAAATCCGTTTGTTAAATTCATCACCCTTCATTTGGTGCGCAGTTGGTTAAAAACGAATAAAATTTAGAAGACACCACAAAAGAATATAATTTCTAATCTTAGTTTGATTAAACTTCTGGCTGTCGTCAAATATTCATATTCAATTATGTTAACGAATTAAATATATTTTTACGTGCGTAAATTATGTTGAGAAATTACGAGGTAATTTCTTAGTAAAAAGTGCGAACGTAAAAATTTTTTTTTTTTCATTAACTTAATTGTACGTAATAATTCAATACCAAATTCAATCTCACAATTCAAAAGAGGTAGTTAAACATAGCACCATGAATGTAGCTTTCTACCGAATTTTGTAAATAAAAAAAACATGGATCAAGTAGGTCATGGATTGTCAATTTGGTCCCGTGAATTGATCAAAGAGAGGGATTTTGATAATAAATTTTGAAAATATTCATGGTCATGTGACAATTTTAGCATGGTTTGCCAAAATTATTATGCTATTACAAAATAAAATTGAAGAACGATTTTAATTGAAATCCAAGGGATGATAACCGAAATTAGGCTTATTTAACTAAACATTTGTTTCATTACCTTTGGTTCATTATATTTAATCTTGTGAAATTTTTATTTGTGATAATTATTCAATTAAGAAAATTATTTTCTTATTAATTATTAATTTGTTTATTTAATTCATTAAAATAAAACCATTTATTTAATTAGTCAGCTTCCCTATATTTCGAATAAACTACTATCATTAGTCGGTGATTATTTTGAGTTGAGAAATCTTTTTGATACATTTGATGGTCTCAAAAATATGTACAAAAGTAAGTTGTACTTGTCTTTTATAATTTTTCGTGGTTATGAAGCGCTTACTTGATAAGAATTTGATACATTGTAGTCTTAAACCTCATTAGAAAATATTACATTGACATTATATTTGGCAAAATATGATAAATATTAATGTATCACGGAAATTTCACGGAGGTCAATTGTTTGTATCGTTTTATAAAAATATTTCTCCAATTTTGTACGAGAAAATTAGAATTAATAAATTAGTCAACAACACTTTTTTAGCCGTTGTAAAGTTATAGCCGATTGAAATAATTGTGTACCATACCGGATAATGAGTCTTTTATCAAAAATTTACAATAAAACCAATTATTTATCTAGGTGTCTGAAAAAAACAATAAAAATAATGTTGAAAATTCAAAGTTTAGCCAATGATACCATCGAAAGAAATATTAGATTTGTACGTAAGTTTAAATTACCTTTTGGGTTTTAAAATACAGATGTAGATGCAACAATGTAGAAGCAAGTATTTAATCTTCATACAATGCAATGTGAATGTTCAAAAATGTTTGTTCTCAACGTCTAATTCAAGACTGACATTTTAGCGTATTCACAAACTCATGTAACAGATTGTAATTTCTTTGATTCATTTAAATAAAATTGGAAAGCCGTCTTCAGATCATCATGTCAGCTGAAAAATGTGCAATAAGTGCAAGTTTCAAATAATTTGTTTACGTGGAATTAGAAAAGAACTTTAAAAGATATGCGTTAACAATTATTTAACATCCTTATTTATCTTTTATATTTGAAATCTATTAGTTTTAAAATCTAGTAAAACATGTTGCGAGAACAAAAATATGTCAAATTAAAGTTTCTTATTCGACTGAAAATAGACTAAAAATTTGAATGATGCTTTAACTTTAAATTTAGTCAACAGTGCTATATATTACCAAGTTTTTTTGGGTATATATATACATATATATACATATATATATATATATACATATATATACATATATATATATATATATATATATATATATATAAATATACATATATACACATAATTTTTAAAGTGGCTCGAAATGGTGCGTGTCAATTTCACAGGTGCGCGCACAACAAATTACTTGCGAGTTACTGCGCTGAGATCTTAGTCATTATTTTTTTCTTGATAGAAAAAGCAGTCAAAGAATTAGAATGTGTAATGTGGGTTAATTGTTTTCTTTAAGATTCCGCGCTTCACAAAGAAAATGCGGAAACTGTATAAAAGCAACTATATATCTTTCCGCAGGTCCGTAACAACCATTTTTCTAAAAATGGTTGTTACCGACCTGCGGAAAGATATGTTAAATTTGTTATAGTATTTATAAATCGACATATTTCTTATTAATAGAAACTTAAAAAAATATCGGTTTCACAATTTTATAGTGAGCAAGGGGGAAATTAATAAAATTATTCTTATTTAAGGTGTGAATGTCCTTATTTTTTATCTATTACACATAATACGGAAGTATTTTTGTTTGGTTTTAGACTTGGTTTAGTATACTAAAACTTAGATATATATTTGAAAATGATTATAGTTAGCACTAATTTGAACACAAGTGCTTCTATAATTATTAATTTTCTTACAACTATCAAAAATTGTTATTAGTTAAAGCAAAAAACAAAAAAATATTGTATGTAATTTTTTCCATTACGCACACTAAAATGTAAAAGTATTTTAATTTAATATTTATCGTGGTAACTAATCACATATTCGATCTTTTTTTCTTTAATCATAATCATGATTTTCTTCCAATAATTTGCTATTGGGTTCGTTTTAGCGTAAAACATTTTGGACAAAACAGAAAAAGAAAAGTTTAAAGTCCTGATTTTCCACAAAATATTGTTTAATGTATCTCTTTTAATGATTCCTACCCATATTTCTTTCAATTAGACTATTGTTCCGGCGGAAAATGTAAAATTGTAAGAAACAAGTTTGAACTATACTTGAATTTTGTTCAACCACTTTGACGTGATTATTGTAATACTATATAAAATATAGATATCAATAAAACTTTTTGGCAAATAAATACTTTTACATGCGTAATTTAACCATTAGTTTTTCCAACTAGGCTCCGTCAAATGGCATTTAATGTAGATATTATTATACATTGAACGTCAAAATGTGTATTTCATTTTTGCGTATTACTCTCGTGTTTCTTTTTCGTTAAAAAAATTACTGAATATACATTGCGTTAATTTGGTAGAAATTCATTATTTACAATTAAATGAAACTACGTGATGTGGTATTATTTCTACTTTCTTTAAGTTCTTTACCACGATCTAGGTTTCGTTGTATTACATCTTCAGGTTGGTTATTATCTTTGCTAATAGCCCACCTGAAGTTGTTGTAATACAACGAAACCTAGGTCGTGGTATAGAACTTAAAGAAAGTAGAAATAATACTACATTACTTAGTTTCATGTAATTGTAAACAAATTAGCTTAGGCAACTGAAAAGGACGACTTTAAAATTTTAAATTGACTAATGACATAGTTTTATAATCATAAGCAATCATCACACAGACTACTTAACAATTTAACAAATATATATTCCAATCGTGAATAAGTTATCGTCTCCTCAATTTCAGTGCTGTTATTAGCCTTTTTTCAAATTTATGGAGTTCTTGTATATTACTTTCTCTTTGAATACACACACATATGTATATATATATATATATATATATATATATACATGTACATATATACATTTATATATATACAGTATGTAACATAAGCAAACTTAGTTTGAAATGATAATTATGTTTAAATTAACACGCCTTTACATTAAATATCAGTTTGGCAACATAGCACGCCTATCGCAAATTGTCAAGCACCAAAATGTAACATCACTTATCCGTTTCAAAAAACTGGGAAACACGCATAAATAGTAATTAAAATACAAATTAATATGGTTTTTTTCACTTAACTAAATTTTTGTTCAAAGAGTTTTCCCCGTACTTAACGTATTTTTGCAACCAACGTGAATTATTTTAAATTAATTATCTATGCTCTGCGTCTGGTATTCAAATGTTGCTCCCTTCTAAAATGAATTAGCACATGTTCTTCCATATTTATCGATATTGTTGGAGAAGTACCCCCTGAAATTAGTGAAAGGATCCACCTATTTTTGTATTACTTATTCTTGTATTGCATTGATAATTATTAAACTTGGTTGTCGCCATTTCGGATAGCGTTCGGCGTCCATCCTTTGTGAGTATTATAATGGCATTCGACATATACAAATAACATGTCCTTATATTCACCAACACTAAAAAATTACATATTTATAACTCCCTTATTATCACAAATAAGAAATTATTTTAAAAAAGCCAGCGATGCGCATTAAACCATCCAACTGTTAATATGCCAAAGGTAATAATATTTTCTAATGATAATAAAACTTTCAGAAATATTCATAGGTAATATTATAAAGTAAATAATCCATAAAAATTGAATTTCACGAAATGTAAACAAAAGTGGCTTTGAAATTAATTTTCTTATCCCTTTCTTTCTTTAATTTTCATTATGTAAAACTATGCAAATGAAAGGCATAGTTTGACAAGTAAAATTAACCACTGATCGCTAAGAAGAACAATAAGCAGACAATAGTGTCACATTTCTTACATTTGTCGAATTAAATAAAATAAAGTGATATTATTTAAAAAAAATAAATAGGTTTATTTGCAATCTATCCACAATGCACTATTACAGATTAAAGTATGGCGAAGATTCGTTATTTTCCATACTTTTTATATATATATATATATATATATATATATATATATATATAAACACATACCCATACACATATATTTTCAATCGTGAAGATGAGGTTCACGTAAACATTTATTTATTATGAAACACGCATAAAAATAGATTACTTGTGACTATGAGTTGGGCTATGGAGAAGTAAATAATTAAATTAATTTTTATGGATGTTTTATTTATTGATAAAAGAAAGAATCTAAGCCGATTTTCTATCACAATTAAAAGGCAAAAAGTTATTACGGAAATACATCAATACTTTAATGAGTAGATAAAATTAAGAGTCAATGAAAGTTACAGAATGAAATGGTCTTAAATTTCACGTTACTTGCTGTTGAGAAAATTAATGTAATTAGCCTTCAACTATGATTAAAATAATCAATTAAGATAAAAATGAGAAAAAAAACAATAAGCATGAGAAATCAAAGTGTTGACTGATTAGTAAAAACAAAAGTTAAACTTGAAAAAGCAAAGTGGTGAATTGACTAGTGTCAATCCAACTACTCTTTGCTATTTGAAGGCACTTTACGCAGAGCCCCGATTCGTTACATTCTCCGTCCCGGGTTTGTCTCACGCCAATCGGCAATCAGTCCAGTCTAACTCGTTAATTATTTTCACTAGAAGAAACGATTTTACTGTCATATCCGGTGACAGTGTACACTGTGAAATATGGTGGTCGTAAACACTAATAATGGAGACAGGAAGGAATGTTTATGTAGTTTTCCAGCCAAACGTGACTAATAACGGTTGGGTTCAAAGAAATATGTTTCAAACAATGTTTAAATATATTATGTGTTCGCTTATTCAAAATTATATGTTTGTAAATGTACACAGGATAAATGTGACAGACACGACGTACAAGGTTTCAAAATAAACTAAAAAAATTGTAAATCATTAGAAACTCGAAATATAATGAGGAAAATAGAAGTAAGTCAGTTCGATAAAGCTGCACAGACGATATCTCCTGTAATGAAAGGCTTCAGTGCAACTGAAGCAATAGGGGTTGTCAGAATACAACTGACTATAATTTACAATTTTCCTAATACGGTCTAATTGTCACTGTTATTGGTCACGCTTGACGCCTACGGGGCAAGTTGTCAAATAGGCTTTTTTTCTTATTCACGAGACAAAGTGAGCCACATTTTGATAATTTTAAATTATGAGGCTCTTAAAGCGAAGATGAATTTTCTTCTAACCTTAGATTTTCTCAGTAATAAACATTTTCTAATGTTCACTATTATCTGTCATAGGTTCATACTTTGGTGTCTAAGGAAATTATTATTTTAGTTTATTGTTATTTTTGCTAGGATTTACTGTATAGAAGTTACTGAAAGTACTGTACACAAAAACTAAATTTTTATTTAAATTTTTATTAATATTATTTTTTAGATGTATTTTCGTTAAAAGAAGCAAGTTATAGCAAATGTGGCGAAATATTCTGAGTCATACTGATAAGAAGGTTTTTTGTTGGTGTTTTTTTTATTTATCATATTTATTGCAAGCTTACACAACTAATTTCATGTGGCGGATCTGTCGCTACAAGAGTAACACCTGTAGCCAACTTGAGTGAGTAAGATAGATACTATTGCAGACTGTTGGTGATTTATAAATGTTAACAAATTATACTTAAAAAATAAATGTACGTTGTATAGATATTATACGTGAAGAGTTAATATAAATTTAAGTAAATTTAAAGCAAAACGACAGGTTAGGGGTAGAGACGGGGTAAGGATTGGTTATAGAAGGTATTTTGATATTTCTATTATTACTGGCGATGTGAATTTTATAAGACATTTGAATACAGAAAATAGAGGCGCAATTTGTGTATTTGAGTTCCGTTGATTTTATAATCTGGTAGCGTATCTGTTAAAGCCTTCTCCTTTGAGTGCAGTTATATGCTGGGAGATAAGGAGGGTGAATTAACCAAGAATTGGTGGAAGTAGACTTTAATAAACGTGTAATTTGATTTGAAAAACAAGAAAACTTTAAAACCGATAAGACGGTTTGTGTTTTCTCTAAGAAATCGTATTTTCGAGAAAATCTTACAACTAATATCATTTGCTCGAGGGTGATGGTAAGATGTTAATCAAACAATTGGTTAAGTTTTTTAGCATTAAAATATAAATAATAGCATAGACGTTAATGAACAGCTGTGGTAAATTAGCTTCGCCAATTTACGACAGTTGCTTCTAACTGCCAATAATGATAGACCGTAATTTAATTGGTTTAACCAGATGACCTTGTTTGTTAGTATAATAGTTAGAATTTAGTATATCAATGCAGGAAAAAAAATTGCGGACCCTATTTTATGAGTATATTAAAAGAACCTCAGTATATAAAATATAGATGATGGTAATTGAAGAAAGGTATAAATTGTATTGTTATATTGTGTTAGTATGTTCAGTGTATACTAACACAATACAACAAAATGTAGACAATTGTTGTGTTATGTTAGTAAAATTCGTATAAAACTAGGGTTTCTCAATGCTTAAGATCTTATATGTGGTAAATCCATTGATCTAAATATCAAGATACGGTCAAAGGAACATTAAACTAAATAAAAATATACACCAATTCATGTGCGTCAACTATTACTATTAAACTAAACTAATTTGTCAGTCGCATGACCGACTGTATGCGACTGTAGATGTAACCTTGTCGTGTCGTTACCTTATTTTCTTATTTTGTTTGTATGCAGGTATATTGATATGACAATAATTAAATAGCTTGCAATTTATGTAAAATAATGAAAAAAGTTACTTTTATAAAACAAAACACAATAATAATAGGTAGATGCAATGGCACTATATAAATACAAAATATTTTAAAACTAAAAAAGATAACGGTGACCAAATTCGACAAATTTACTTTCAATCATTATAAATAATTGAAAGTAAATTTGTAAATGCTCGGGTGCGACGCGATCAGGTTGTTGAGGAGTTGAACACTACAGGGGAAGGGGAACTACAGAGAAGGGGAAGGGAACTACAGAGTTTCAATACAATTCGCTTCTGGAGGGTGGTATAACAAACAGGGGATGGTTGCGTGAAAGCAGGAAATTGTCAGGTACGAAGAATGAATGTTTATTCAATAGAACATATAATGTTTCCTTTTAATAGCTGAAAGATAAATTTCATCAGTGCAATATCTCTTCTGAGTTGAAATTAATGAAAACCTAGCATACCCAATTAAATGTATTGAAAATAGAAAGGGGAAGTAACCATACTCTGTCATATGCAGATATCGAACGAACATCTTTTGCACACGTTCAATCATCAAGCTGTACTTGACTTCGTGTGGGTTCCAAATAACGGAGCAGGATTGTAATCAGTAATGCACCAATGAACTGCAGCAGACGAATTGATGATATAGATTTAAAATCTTTTGAATTATTTAACACGAATCCAGTTTTCCTACATAATTTTTTTGCTACATCCGTCATAAGCCCACGAAACGTTAATCGCCAATCAAATCTGACTCCCAAATCAACGACCTTACAGACATGGGATTTCGTTGAACATATATTCGTACTTCAATTCGTAATGTAACTCGCTTTTGCACATTTGCTTGCGTTAAGCCGTAAGTCACTTAATGTACTCCATCAACGATGGCACTGATGTTATGCTGCAACTGTTCGACATCTGCAACATTCTTGACGGTAGTAAAAAGTTTCATGTCGTCCGCGAAGAAGAAACAACGCGCAGTTTTCACCGCATGACCAAAACCATTTACCAGAATCGTGAAAAGTAGCGACCCGAGATTCAAAAGCTGGCTTACTCCCGACCGGGTAAAAAAAGTCTCGGATGTAAAGTTGCCCACTTGTACGTATTGCTTTCTATCCGCAAGATACGAAGAGAAACTCGTAAAAGTGGAACGGAGCGGACCCTGCCTCGTCAAGACGATTTAATAAGATTTCATTATCTACAAGATCGAAAGCTTTCTGATAATCAACATATGTAATATCAACTTGAAATGTGAGGTCGATATGATAAGCAACATAGTAATGGAAACATAAAATATCCGTGACTATCGAACGTGTGACTCGAAACCCATGGTTTCGAGTTACACGTTCGGTGTTAAGTTTTGATTGATATGTCAGGAATGATTCAAAATTAAAACAGCTTAATTATTTCAAATTCAACCTGTGCTAATCAGTTTTAATTTATTTCGTGCATCAGGAGGCCGCGTACTTATAGTTGACGATTATGTAAGAACCAATATATACTTCATCGGTGAAGGAAAGGTTAAGATTTAAAAAATAAAATCTTCCTTAAACAAATTAAAATATAATACTCTCCATCCATATACAGGTACACATCCACAGCACGTTTTCGATAATCATTTACACTCTTCTCGTATTTTATATTATTTTAGTTAAAAATATATGTTTATTACTTTAGTACAAAATTGGTAATGTGCAAGATATATAAAAAAAATAGCAACACATTCAAGATCATATTTAAATTCTACCTGACAACTTAAGAAAACGCAAATTTTCGTTAACTCTGTCACAATACAATTTAAAAATTATACCGATATTATTTAATTATCTTCAATTACGTTGTGCTTACCAGTTTCATTTATTTTTACAAAAAAAATCCCTCTCTACTTGCTCTTCCCTGTTTTAAGAATTAATTAAGCATTTGACACAATAAATTTAAATTTATTTTAGAGAGCGATAAGACGATGTCGAGTTGTTTACCAATATTTCAAACTAGCTGTGTCTACGACTTCGTTTGCGTGAAATTCGGAATAATGAAATTTATTTGATTTTTTCTCTCTCATGTATTGCTCTTATCTCTATACCATACCAATTTTCATAAAAATCTGTTCAGTAAATTTTATGTGATTGACGCACAAAGTAACAGACAGACAGCTAAACATTTTAAAAAATATTTCTGTGGCTTCTGATAATATTTTATGTGCTAATTAAATTACTCTTTTTAAAATATTTTCCATGTACAGAATTCACTCTAGTAAAATTTTATTATATGTATAAATATTATTCTCTGGAAGGTTAACTATCTAGATTTGTCGATTCTGTTTTCTAACGAAAAGTAAAGGTTTGAAAAATTACTTATTTTAACAGGCTTCGGGTACGCACGCATGCACACACATACGGATACAGACATAAATATATACATACGTACATACAGTAACACGTTGAAAATTGATAAGCTACTGCTGTTTTCTTTAATATGCGAAATCCTTTTTCAATACATATATTTGACAAACTGAAAAAAACGATTTTAATAGACTACAAGATAGTAGACATTTTTCTCAATAATTAAAAACACACGTGTATTTAAGCATGTGTGTCTTTCATGTATAAGCTTTGTCAAAAATTATATGCTATGTTTAATCATTAAATGACTCAAACCTATGAACATTTTATACTTACATTTCCAGTTTTACGTATATCAGTTGAGAGGTGTTTGAGTTATTGAAGTGACAGACAGATGGACAAATTTTAATTAATTTTGTTTTTTCGACACTATACTCGTCAGTAGATTTTCAGAAAGCAAAGCAAAGAAAAATTAATATTTAAAAGAATAATCATGAAAACACGCCCTTACAAAGTCACAACGTTAGAATTCATACACCTAAAATACAACTATTTTTTTCAATAAATAATAAAAAATATACAGGGAAAACAATTATTAACTGAAGGTAACGTACATTAATATTTTTTAAAATTCTCGAACTGTAATTTAAACACAACCGGTTTACCACACGATTTTCTTTTCAGGATAAACATACTCGTGAAAATGGAAATGTCAAGTGAAACGTAACTCTGCTAATTTCTCTATTTAGCACCGTTTCTACTGGGGCATTTTTCGGTTGCTATGGGCCTGTATTTACGAAATCTATGGGTAAATCAATAAACGGTCCCAAAGGTAGTGGATAAGAAAACCCGGGCGGAAGAATGTTTTACCACGATAGGCAGCTAGGAGAGGACTTTCACTTACCAGCGAACTTACAAAGTTTTGTTTATAAAATATTAAAATAATTTATTAGTTCAGAAGAAAATAAATAGAATACGTAGAGTACTTAAACCTGTCGCATATATGTAAAAGGTGAATTTAAAAGTCTCTAAGAAAATAAATAGAATAAAAAAGGGTTTGTAAATCATGAAAAATAACATAATTTAGTTGAATCAAGAAAAAAATATGTAATTTGTTTAGCTTAGAAGGCCGGAGACGTTTAAGAGTAGGTCGGAAAACTCAACCGTGTCCCGCTCACCAATTTAGTCCAGTATATTTTTTTCATGTTCAGTCGCGCGGTAAGAAGTTTCACTTCAAAAATCAGTGTACTTACTAACAGCTTTTAATATTCAACGACCTTACTCATAATGAAGTAGTATAAATAGTTAGGAATAGCATAAATAGTTACTGCGTATTAGGAACAATCACAAAAAATAATATGAACATTTTTTAGCTATAAGCAGTCTATTATTTCGATTTTGATAAAGAATATACATAAAAATTATAATTTGAAATTTAATTCTTCTTTTGGAATTCAATGGCGAAAGGAAGAAAAATGGAATCATTTATAACTCCATCACGTCCGTCATACAACATCAGAACAGTAAGCAATTACAATTAATTTTTTCGATCAGCCTTTCATTAAATCAAAATTATCATTTTATCGACCTCATCAAGTTTTTAAAATTCCATCGAATATATTTTTTACTTTTTTCCCAACGTTTCCTTCTCGAAATATAAGTCTCCAAAATATTAATTCGGAACAAAACACAGTAAAAAAAGCATTCACTTTTATTTTACTAATAGTTCACTAATGCGTTTCTATACGTAAACAAGAAATGAAATTTTCTGTTCGAACTAGAGATATACAATGTCCAAAGGCAGATTTCAAAGTTTGAACAAACATAGTTTCTGAACGCAACACACAAGAGGGGCGCGGGAGGCGTCGTTAGAAGTGCAAGCGGTGCGGATGTTTTAGTAGCCATGGAACAGTGGAGTGGAGTGCACCGCGCTTTTGCCGTCGAGGCGTACATTTCGAGTGGATTTTCACTGTGGACATCCCCGAACTTTCGTTACTGGGATGTCCACAACCCAAGACAAATGCATCAAGAGCCTTTACATAAGCCTAAAGTAACAGTCTGGCGTGCCATGTCTGCATCTGCAATCATAGGGTCTTATTTCTTTGAAAATCAACATGGCCAAACTGCAACTGTGAATTCGGAGAGATATGCCCAGATGTTAAATGACTTTTTCAGAGTAGAACTACAGAATAGTCCATCCTTCAACCAAAACACATGGTTCCAGCAGGACGGGGCCACAGCTCACAGGATTTCCAGAAAAAAACATATCCCGAAACGGTACCGTACCGTGGCCACCTAGGTCACCCGATTTAAGCCCATGTAAGTTTTTCTTATGGGGATATTCAAAATCCGTTGTTTACAAAACAAATCCGAGCACTGTGACACAGCTTAAAGAAAATATTCGAGCCGAAGTCAGTAGGATACCCCAGTCGCTCTGCAAACGCGTTTTTGAAAACATGCGTGCTAGACTCGAAGAGTGTGTCAGACTCGATGGCCGCTATTTGGAAAACGTGGTTTTAAAAAAATGAAATCCGCATTTGTTGTTATAAAGTTAAAATAAACCTATTTTGTATTAGAGGTATAGTTTTTTTTTACATTTTTTCAAACATTGAAATCTGCCACTGGACACCTGTATTAGCGACAAGCTGCAGCCTTCGTGGCAAATTCCCTCTTCACATATCCACTTGTTGCTAGTATACAAGCGAGAAACTAGTATTGTTAGTAAAAAAATATATCATAATCAGCCATTTGAATAGTAAAATTATAAAAAAGTGAAATTATAAGGGATAGAAAAAATATTATGCTTCAGAAAAATTATAACGCTTAGATATCTCCATTAACGTCACTTCATCCCATCATTTTAGGTTTGGATTAGAAAAAAAATATTTTTTCGTTTCATCCTAATATAAGTAAGTTTTCATAATGAAATATTATTTTCAGAGATATTTTTGTACGTGTAAACATGTAGTTTAATGGCTTAAATAAATAAAAATTAAATCAGTGAGAGCACGTGTGCTCAGCGTACCCGCGCGAATTTATAGCAAACTTAGCTGACGTCATCCAATGCTTTAGGAAATTAACGTCACGAGCGCAGATCCACAAACATGGCGGCATACACCGAAGAGACACTCGTTGATGAACGGACGTGAGATATTTTAAATAGTGTTGTGATTTTGATATTTCTTTGATGCCAATGGTGTTACCTTGTTTGATATCCCAAGTATTCTAACGAGACTATATTGTAATATAATATTTATTATGAGACTATAATATATATATACATATATATATATATACATATATATATATATATATATATATATATATATATATATATATATATATATAGAGGGATATTAACAAAGATTTTGTCTTGTTTTAACCTTATTTTGCAACTCTTGGGTGGACCTAATTACATAAGAGAGTCCGTCAACGTGAGATGGGTAATTTCACAAATTGTATTTTTCCTTATGCTCATAAATTATATTTATTATATCTTTTACAAACTATTTTGTGACCACTGCTATATTTTAAGATTACTTTCGACATAAATTGATCTGTCCCCTAAGACATTATTAAATAATTCCATTAGTGTCTCCAATATGCTTTTGGTCTTTTTTTTTACTTCCTGTGTTTGTTATAGTCCGTTACACTGCTTGGCCTGAACTTGTTTTGCATTATTTATAAAGCATTAATCCAAACAAAACGCTAAAAAATGCATGTTTTATTATCATTTGATAGCTATGAAAGCAAGTTTGCATCTGTTGAAATTTATTTGCAATATATACCCAGAGAAGGTTTGGTTTTAAAACAATAAATGCAAATAAGTATTTATAATTTGTATTATATTTTCCCTTTTTTTAATTTCCCGCATGACTTACTTTTCAGCTTCTACGAAAAAATGTTATTTTTTTCATTCTTATTTGTTTTTAAATTCACAGGACCGTAAGGTCTTATCTTTATTTATAGTTTTAATACCGGGCAGACGGATTTGTAATTCGAATATTTTATGCGTATTGTTGTTATTTTTTGGGACAAGCAACTCTTCCAGATATTTTTGGATCTCAACTGTACCTGACTGTGTTTGTGCATCCTCTACGTATAAGTAACGAACTATGCACATCTTAGTATGATAGATGTATCGATAGCTGCAATGGTGCGACAGCATTTGAACCCTGGTTCAACATCGGTGACAGCATCTGAAGTACAGTCGATTTGATAAATATAATGGTTCAGTTTGTATATCCTCTAAAAGTAAAGAAGCGAATTATATATTTCTAACCATAACCACAGTGTAAACATGTTGGTCTAAATATGCTCTTCTGTTATCTGTTAGACTGTGCTGTAGCGGTAGTTGGTGGTACATGTCATTAATGCAAATATCAATTTAAAATTTTGCTAGATATTTCAAGCAACATAACCTGTTTTGTCACTTCTTAATCATTATATAATAGTATAGTTCACTATTTTTAAATGAAATAGTGCTTTAGTCTTTATGGATTTTTGTACAATAAGAATTTATAAATTGTGTGCGACTGACCTTGATTATTTTTATATTTTTTACAGATGCTTCATAGAAAGATAAACTTTGATGCATGAATGAGTCATCTTCGAAATCATGCTCCCTTGATATTTATTTGGTAACATTTATGTACCGAATTTGAAAAGTTTTGTTTTTACTCTAATAATTTTTTTTTTATTTTATACAACATTCGATTTCCTAATTATTGAATTTTATTAAGTTTATGAGAATACTAAGAGAAGAGACGAACACAAGTTTTCAAAAAGGTTATTTCAGAATGGAATTAAACTAGAATAGAAATGAAGTTAAAAAATTTACAACTCAAAAATTCAAAGTTATAAATTTATTATTTTGTTTATATTCCAGTTCATTCTAAATACTTATGGACGTTTCTTATTGAAATAGGTTTTATTCACAAAGTAATTCGATGAGAATCATAGTAGCGAATATCTTAATTATAATTAGCAAACACGTTAATTACGATTGACAAATTCTACGAAACCAAATCCTAGAGCTACAGTCGATTTGATCAACCAATTTCAACACGGAATTAAAGTAGAAGATCACAAGCCTTTAAACCAAAACTTAACCAAAGTGATGCCAACGCTACTCGTAACTTTGCGAGTTATATTACAGAGCTTTAACCCTTCACTGCCACTATCGGCATCGTGGCGTACAGAAATTAGCAATTAATCCAGTCAAACTCGTTATTTATTTCTATTCAAAGGAATAGCGTTACTGTCGTGTTGGGTGACAATTTATACTCTGAAAAGTAATTAAAATACTCTCAAGGAAATAGAGGAAAACGTTTAGTTCCAAGCTATACATTACTAATGCCTGACATATATCAAGAATTTAGGTAAAATTATAAAAATAATTTTTTTGCGTTAGTGTTACTTATTGCAAATTGTGAATTTCAAAAGCTTGTAACTTTAATTTGAAGATAAACGGCATAAAAGAACAAGTATATATTTTACTATAGTCCATTCAATGTCAAAAGAGAATTTTTGTAAACAATGGAATTAAAATATGGTTGGCAGTTAAAATATGGTTGGAACAAATATATTTTCGATCAGCTGACGACAATTTATAAAATTCATTGTACAACTGTATACCCAGAGTATTATAAAACTGTATACATAATCAAAATATTGACTTCAGAAAGTTTCACTATGAAAAACGTAATAAATACAAGTATTACACCATCACTTACTGATGCGAATTGTAAAATTTTACACGGAAAAATGGACAACTCTCCATTTTTTAATAATATCATATAATAATCAGGTGTTTCAAACGTTTCGAATATCGAAATCTGATACTGAAAAAGTCTTGACCATACATGGTATTCATTAATTTTATAAAATGTGAGGTAAATTGCAAGTTTGAATTTAAAAAATACTTTTTATTATGTGTTTTATAATATTAAATTCGTTGCATTAAATGTTTAATATTTTTAAGTCTGAGTGTAATGAAAACGGCGAATGTTGTTTTAAGGACAGTACGGCTGTCCGAGAATACATATCACTGTAAAATACTAAGATTATAGTCATATCAATGTAAAATTTAAAAAAATCAATATGATCTGGACACAAAAGAAATGATATGTGGCGAAAGAAACACTACTTTTAAATTAAACGATGTCCGAAGATTTCTACTTAGAACAATGTCATTTAATAAGCCCTGGAGCATGGCTGAACAAACTTTGTTAATGTTGATATATTATGTAATAGATAGATTCATGATGAATATGTTTTGCGAATATGTTATGTAATAGATATGATATGTTCTGTAACACTATTTCTCAGTGATATCGACACCAGCATTAGGTACAACCATCATTGGATATCTATGTGAAGCCCAGATTCATTGTGATGTAATTGTATATTTATGCAGTGTATATTTTCTCTGAAATATTATTGTATTTCGTGTATTTTTATACATTAGTTCGTTTCTGAAAACGTATTTTAATGATTATTCAAAAATTTAGTATTTGTGGTTATTTTGCAGTAATTTTCCGTATAAATTTACGTTTAATTAAACGGCTATTTTTACTGAAATTTTTGGTATTATTTTATTATTTGTCTTTTTTATGTAATAGTTGATATTTATAAATTGTGCGAAATACTTCATCTTACTTATCTGAATTTCTCTTATTTAGAAAATATAACCTGTATGATATAAGTTACGTATGTATACAGGGTAAAAACGCATACTAATAAAAATATGTTTTTTAATCTTTTGTACTAAATAAATCCACATTAAATTACTAACGTGAATGTAAGAAAAATGTTTACAATATCTGAACTCTCAAATCTCATTGTAAACATTCACTTTAAAAACTGAAAGGAGTATTGTTTTTTTATTTTAGTTGTAATATGATAAATTTTTCACGAAATTTATAGGTAACAATGTTAAAACTAGTACTAAAAATGGCACTAAAGGTAAAAACTGACGACGACAAGTATATATTTTCATTTGAAAATTTTTCACAATGCTCATATGCGGTGTGTAATTACAGTTAGACAATTTGTGAATTAATGGTGCTTGGAATATTTATTGACTTAACCAAAAAGTAAATATTGGCTCCATATAAGGGGTATTTATAGAAATATTATGTGAAGATGAAATTAATTCACCCAATAGAGAAAATTTGCGAAAAATTTCTTTCGTAATTGGTATAAATTTAAAGGAAATTAATTTTTATTTCAAGCCTCTATACCGTTTGACGTTGTTACTTTATCACATTCAACATTAAGTCTAATACATGAAATAACACCGATATCCTTTGGTCTAATAAAATAAATAAGATTATTAGTTCTGACAAACACTATTGCAACTTACATATGAAAATGTCAAAAATGTTACAAAACAGAACCTTTTTGCATTAAATCAATACATTAATTTTTAACAATTCAGCTTTTCCGATATGGACTTCGAATCACGAATATAACTTATTACAGTTATAGTACTTACGCCGAACTAAAGCTTATTGAACAAATATTCCACTCACACTTCTATTTCAATTTAAAATTCTGTTTTATATTTCATAGTTTCAGAGAGCACGTGGAACTTTCACGTGTCCTCTGGATCTATGAAAAAATACTACACTTTCAACTGTATTTTATATTCTCTATTCTTTAAATGTGAAAAACAATAACTCATTAGCGTTTCGTACCTTAAATTCCTATGAAAAAACGGGATCTTTATAAGATTACTAAAGGCCAGTTTTTCTGTCTATCATAGCCGTTCTTCTCAGAGACCTCACTTCTCAGAGAGTCCCTAATCCTCAAAAATATTTATACTTAAATAGGGGGGTTAACGTCTAGTTACGAATTGAGTACTCGAACTTATTTTAAATTCCATGCATAGTTTAGTGAGGGCTATTAATAAGGGCCTAACAATAAGTTTTTCACAATTTTAATATTATATATTCAGAGGTATACTGAAAAATAAGTTATTCCTGAAATTACTAAATTAAAACTTATAAAATGAACAGAGTATTTAGACGACCATGCGAAGATTGCAGGAAAATTATAGCCATAAACCTAGATCTTGTAATTTTTGAAATATGCACTATATTTCACAACTTCTGAAAGATACATTGGAAATATAGTTACGATTTGAGAAACTTGTTTTTGTGAATAATTTAAGAAAAACTCTCAATTACTTAGAAGTGCCTAAAGAAGTGCTATTGCCGTGATGCAAGTTTTTTTGTCTTCACTTACATCCTTTCACATTTTTCAACATCTCGCTCTTGACCAAAACCTTCATATTTAAAGGATATTTTCTGCGATTTAAATTATAATTGAATTTTTTAGTGTTAAAAATATTTATATTAAGGTTTTTTAATTTCAATTTAATTTTTTGTATATATTATATTGTGTCCAGTTCCTGAAACGAGTGCAAAATTTTAAATAATTTGAACGTCTATAAGCAGGTGACAATTTAATCGAAAGATTCAGTTATTCTTACATTATGTATGTAAAGCAAGCATGTAAGTAAAGTCAATAAAGACAGGTTAAAAATGGATGCAGTCTTAATGGGTCTTATGGGCCCTGTCATTTTCTTCATTTTCATTTAATGAAATATGGCATAATTATTTTTTCGCGCATACACGTTTTCGACACACGTTTATATTTACGCGGCCATATGTCTTCCACAGAAGTTATGGAAAATATGCATTTATTTGTAATTTTACTTTTCTTTTCAGTTGCAAAATATGCAATATTATCTTGCGTCCTTTACTGATATTCAAAAAAACATCAATTACTTTTAATAAGCCACGTAATTCTATTCTAGGATATAATTTTTTTTTGTTTTTTTTTGGTTATTTTGAGGTAATTTAAATGAATTAATAGAAGCTGAATAACGTGTACCACTCATTTCATTTTATTCTTCAATGGGTCCCAATAATTATAATATCCATTTTGCATAACACTTTCAAATATCTGGACATAATTTGTTACTGACTTTTATAGTTAAAACGTTACTTTATAAAGATAAATCACGTAAATAATGAAAAAATTGTTATAAATATGAGCTCTTTCATATCAATTCTTCACAGATAATGACGAGTCTTTTATTCTGCTCTTATTAATTTAAATATTACTATTAAGTACATATATTACAATTATATCATTGAATCAACACCAATTGTTTAAATCTTCATCAGAAATTCATAAAAATACTTTGACCAAAACAAAATAATGCAACAGGAAAGAAAGTGTATAACTAAAAACTTGTCTTCACGCTATACTGGGAAAGGAACTGTCCATAATTTTGCAAATATTTTTTTATTTCTACTGTTGGCCTTTAGTGATAAGTAACATAAGCAAAATACAAATTGTTACACGCATGAGTTCTTTCTTGTCACAATCCTAATCGAGCTTTTGTCAATTATTTTGAAATTGCACAATTAATTATTTGAATAATTTAAAGCATTAACCATCAAAACCTTCAAAATAACCTAAAAAACAAAACTATATATCCTAGTATAGAATTACGTGGTTCACTAAAGTAATTGATATTTTTTTAATATCAGTAAAGTTTTTAAAATGTCTCATATTAAATGAAACAACTATTTAAACAAGTTATACTATATTCCAATTATTTATTTCGTTATTGGACGTTCAGAAAAACACTTTAACCCGAACACTGTAATTTAATAGGTAGGTACTCGTAACAAAGTGTGAAATGAAAAATGAGTCTAAATTATACGTAGAAAATAATACCTATTATAGAATAGTCTCTATTTGCCTCATTATTTTAAAATTATATAAAAGAAATATTAAGAAGAATAACAGGAAAAATATTTATTATTATTTACCGAAATAATTGACCGCTCCCCGTCGCAATTCACATTTACTCATTAAAATAATAAATAAAAACATTCAAAATAAACATTAAATCTGCTTAGGACTTTGATATTAAATTTAATGAAGTAAGCTACATAAAATTTTATAAGGCTGTAATTTTAATATCGTCCAATAAATTTAAAATAAAAATATGTTGCAACAAGCAATTAACCAGGAAATAAATAAAAAGATCAAAAATATAAATTTTTAATCTTTTTATTTATATCCTGGCTAATTTCATTGAATGGCGGTTATATAGTGTTATTATAAAGCCTATTCAGCTACATGTACAAAATTGTGAACAGTATTATTTACAAAAATAATTTTGATCAGATTATAAAGGTGCAGTAAAAGTGTACTGTCGTCAAAATCTGAACGACCACTCGATCTAAACAGCTACATTATGCAATATTTATACAAAATTAAATTACTTAATATAACGTTATTTTGGTGCAAAAATCATTTTTGTTTTATGAATTTTAGTTGTTTGTGAGATGCTTTTAAGCACACGGTGAGTCATTTTACTCGAGACCTAACATGCAATAAGTATTAAGCATTTGTCATTTTCGACAGAAGAAATAAAATTTTTCGTCACATTTATTATAATCGAGTATAGATCCATATTATCGATGCAATTTTGATACTTTAAAGGTTGTTTACTTTTATAGCTTCCGAATAAAAACAGGTGCATTATTTTGGGTACTATCATTGAAAAAAATCACCCATTTAATTTATTTTTGTGTTAAAATTTCTAAAGTTTGGAAAAGAATCACACTTGGCATGAGCTGTGATTAAAATAGCGGGATGATTTTCATGTGTATTTTTTGGAACTTTTAGATAATTCACAGTGTAATGAAATGATCAGGGTCTTATTTGATTAAATTATTGATAGTATATGTCTTCTTTAAGATCACGTTAGGTTTTATGAAGTTATCGTAGTTAACACCGGTATAAAATCATCGGAAATGATGATGAGGTTCTTCAATTTGTGCATTTATTTTGGGCACGATTTGGCCTGGACGCCTTTATGACGTACATTTGTATTTCTTTCACAGGATTGTTTTTATGTGACACTTACAAATATATATGTCTCAATATTGTTTTGATACAAATCCTTTTTTGTAAATATTGCTTCTTCTTTAGCTGAAGTTTGGGAAGAACCTGCTTAGACTATCATCTTTATAATTTTTGCTTAAGATTTTGGGCGTCCACTTAACTCTTTTTTCATGTCGAAATTATCATAAAGAAATCATTACCACACTGTGCGTTCATTTGTTTTGGTTAGTGCGTACAACTTGATATTATATGTCATTTACCCCGCAGTAATTTTGCGGAACATATTAGTGCTTAATTGTTTTATTGTTTACAATGTAAAATTTTCCTACAGTCGTAAATATGATGAAATTATTGGAAACAAATTTCGTGGTTAGTTTGAATAAGGTTTTAAAATGAAATGCATACGAGTGGAATTTCAATCTTAAATCAAAGATAATATATTACAAAGTAGTTAATGCGAAGACTTGTAACTTCATAAAACAATTATTTATTATGATTTACTATGTAAAAAGCACGAATTATGTATAACAAAAATGCAACAATTAATTTTTTATCATGTTTTAGAAATAGCATAATGCCTAAGAGAATTCGTTCCAAAATGAAAATATAGATTTACAATCTTAAGCGTATATTCACAATATCAAAATAATAACTATGCACCACAGAAAAAAGATAGAAAAAAGAAGACTTTAATTGCAAATCACAGAAAAATTTTCTTCTATGTCATATTCCAATATTATATGAAAAATAATGCATACACTTCGCTTACAAGCTAAAAGACAACTAATCAACGCTTAAGTAACATCCAACAAATTACTCCAATGAAAATTACCGAGCGTGCTCTCGACAGACTAGCGATAACTGGAGTAATAATTAAGGACATCGCAGCACTCGAGATTGTTCCCATTAAATTTTGATTAAAAGTTAATTTACATAACAAGCTCTTCTAAGGGCCAATACAGCAGTGTATATTAGGTCATGTTTTTACTTAGATGAATTAATTTTACATTTTAAGACGCGTGTGTACTGGTTTTTGCAAATTTACGTATTGTTTTGCTGGTCATTTAACATAAAAACCTCTTCTTATAGATGACTAATGAGATTAGTTACTGAAGGTAGATGCAATTGTTTATTTGAGGTAAAAAGCAGGTGTTTTCTGAATAGGTAATAGATTAAAACGTTTCGCCAATTTGTATGGATAATCTATTCTATCTATTGTTAGAAAATTTATATTAAACATGTGTGTAACTGTTGTTTAGGAAAAACAATTAATTAGATATATATGTTTTTATGGATGTGAAGGATATATGAAAAGCAAATGACAGTGGGTAAATAGTGTTTGCAAAATGATATACATGACAGCAAACAAATATAATTACCAAAAAGAGCATTATTCTAGAGTTGCTGCCAATAATACTGCCTACAGGTAAACAATAAATATTTAAAAACCGAAACTTTTGCTTTACTATAGCTCAAAGCGATAAGTAAAAGCTGAGAAACTGCTTGCCTGTATGATAATACGGGCTCAATATTGGTAAGGTGAAAGTAACTTGTGACTTTTTATATTGTTTTCTAATTGTAAGGTGAGTATGATGAATTTTAATTTAAATTTCGAATATTGAATATATTTGGCGTTACTTTTGTAGAAATTCATTATTCACAATTAAATGAAACTACGTGATGTAGTATTATTTCTACTTTCTTTAAAGAAAGTAAAAATAATACTACATCACGTAGTTTCATTTAATTGTGAATTTAAATTTCATTATTTTAACATTTAAGAAGCTTGATCGTCGTTCAATATTTCAGATATGAGATACTACCATATGTTCCCAATGAAAGCAGAACGATACATACATATATATATATATATATATATATATATATATATATATATATATATATATGTATATCTATATATATATATATATATATATATGTATATATATATATATATGCATACATACATACATATATACATAATGTGTATAACTTTTATACAGATATAATCATAGGGTAAAGTTGAATAAATTGAGTCAATGTTATACTATAATTCATCACTAACACAAGCGATGGCCATAGAATTGTTTTGATTCTGGCTAATTTTTTAAGTAACTAATGATGCACTAGTTTTGGCCACAAAATGCATAATTTTTTAGCCTTAAAATACATTAGTTTTTTGCTGAATTTATTTAAGTTGACTACGTTTCTTCGTAGATGGTATACCCTTTAATTTGATATTATTTAAAATATCTTCGTTGAGTCTATTATTTAATTTTATAAAAAGACCTCTTCAAAAATATCTATCTCGAATTACAATCAACACAAAAGCTAATTTCCAAGACAATAAATACGAAGTTGACACGAATATTGGGTGTATATTAAGAAGATCTAACCGTTATAAGTACTTAAATGAAATTAAAGTTCGAAATCAAATGGGCACATAAAATAACTTTATATAACCAAAGCCTAAAGATGTCTCAAATTTTAGGGATAAAAGTCGATAATTGCATATATAATTTATTAATATGATAATTTTGATAGAAATTATCGGTTATATGCATGTCTTAAAAGGCTATCATAATTATTGATTATATGTTTACAATAGAATATATATATATATATATATATATATATATATATATATATATATATATATATATTGATTATTATTTATACTAATGGTGCGGACAAAAGTTATATTGTATATTTGAATTATACACGTGAAAATGGCCTTATAATATTTTAAAATATGCAGGTTAGTAAGAGCAGTTCAAGATCACTTCCAAATTTTTATTCGTAGAGTATTGATGAGTTAAGTTTGGTTGTTATATTAATCCTTTGGTGTTTTCCTAATCTCTGCGATTTCTGTAATTTTTCCGTTTTTTTTTTAAATTCACTTAATGAATATCAAAATTTGACTAAGTTATTTGAAATACATAATAACTGTCATTTCATGAAAGAAATATCTAAAATTCAATTATTACCTCTAGTTAAATTTTCAGTGTAGAAATCTTGAAAAGCCTAAAAATAATCCCCAAAAAGATTTTATTTCTATAACATCTAAAAGAAATCGATGTTTAGAGTGCTGAAGTCGTTTTGCGAAATTAATATTTAATCTAATATTTGAAAAAATCATTTTTATAAGTTACTATCGAAACTAATCAAATTGTGTTGTTAATGCAATTGATTAGGTTAGACTGGATTTAAACGAACGGGCGGCCGGTAATACAAGACGATGGAGATAAAAATTTAAAATGAAGAGAAAAGTGGGGGAGGGGGGAGTGGCAGCTTTGTTCGATTTCGATATATTTTGATTTTGAAAGAAACAAAAACAAGTAAATACTTCTCAATCTCCTCTCCTCTAAAGTAACCTAGCAGGTTACTTTATCTCCTTATATATGCATGTGAGCGCTCTACGAAATCACTTTTATGTGTATTGTATTGTATTTTGTAAAACAAGAGCAAATATGTAAAAAAATGCGATAACGTTTATTTCAATGTAAAATCAATTAAAAATTAAATACAAATTTAGATCTATGTAAAGTTTTATTCTTGGGTCAACATTGTTTCTAAACACGATCACATTTTTCAAGTTCGGTATCAATATGGAAAAAACAAAACCTTAGAGGCAGATTTGTCTTTGGTAATATTTTACCGCTATTTTTTTTCAAGAACGCTCAAAAGTTGGCAAAGTCACATAGATTGTTTGTTTACACCTAGTCCTAGTTTTTAAAATCTCAAAAATACTATTTTCCTTCAACTAAAGTAGTTCCTCCAACTAAGTTAAAAATGAGACGTCAATAACTTTTTTTCTTAAACCAAATTGAATGGGTACCAAATGAAAAGTAATTCTTAAACTTTCTGAAATTGTTTCTGTGGAAATTTGAAATTGCATTGCTTTTAGTACCAACATTAGCAGAAATTACAGATTTTGGGGTTAAATGGACATGAATTCGAACTTCATTTTGAATATCTCCATACGTACAATTTATTCTCATAAACGATATCTCTCGTTATTAATACGCTTTTATGTGTATGTTAATAAACTGTAAAATACATTTTACTATGACTCGCGTAATTCGTTACATTTTTTAATTATTTATGTGCATAATTTATTTATGTACGATGGTTGACAGAAAGATTTTTTGGCTACGTTTACATCAAAAATTAAGTTACAAATGAATAAAATAATGTGTGAAGTAATATATAGACTTATAATAACTTTGCTCTCTGTAGAACTAATGTAATATATGGTAAATCATCTTTAGAAGAGTCTTAACTTAAATGTATTTATTTATTTGCTTTCTGACTTTAATATACTTTTTAATATATAGGACTATCAGAAATAGCACCATTTCAATCCACAATACTACATCATGGGTAGATTCTAAACACTAATCTTTTGAAAAGTCATGTCACTTTTTTTTTTATAGTTAAATATTGTCATCAGTTATGAACATGTAAATGCATCAACCTATATCTTTTATTTCGATAGTCCAAAGAGATGTAGCAATATTGCGTAAATACCCTTTTAGGGATTGATGGTGAATTAGACTATTCTAACTATCATTTCATTTGTATTGTTTTACAAAGGAAGATTAAAAAAAGAAAACGATAAATATTGTGTTGTAATTCAAAATTGTTTGAAAATCTTAAAATTTGTTGTTAATGAATTTAATTCTTTGTTGCTATTTGAAAGTCTTTAACTTCCGTAATTCGTCCAAATATCTAAGATTATAAAAATATTGTAACCGATTTTTTAAATGAAGTTATTTAAATGACTATTAACACGATATCGTTTCATTTACGATTTAGATAAATAATTATTTGCTTCTTATTATTTATATTAGTCTAATTTTAATTACGATTTTAGAATAAATATATATGATTTATTTATTGTTAGTCATCGCCCAGTGTTTGAAATTTGACTATAATTCATTAAATTTTTAAATTTGAACGTTATTGGGTTTTTTTGTCAAAGAATATACTTCAAGATTATAATGTGTTTGACTTTTACAGTATGAACGTAAACAATGAATCTTTTATTTTTGAACGTAAACAATGGATCTTTCAATTTATTTGAAATATATAACTTAACGTATTTGTAACATATATTGTTTATACATTTTCTGCACTCCTCTATATCAACTTAGCCTATGCCAAATCTCATACTATTCCGTGCCCGTAATATGAATAAACAGGGGTTCAACATTTTCTCTTCACATGTTAATATATAGAGATATATGAATCTTAACTTTTTGCATCCAAACTTTAACTATGCCAAATATCAAACTTCTTCGTGCGCGTAATATGCTTAAAAAGGGGTGCAATTTTTTTTTCACGCATTAAAATGTAGAATGTAGATATAAAGTGTCAACACTCACAAATTTTATTTAAACCGATTTTAAAATGTAGATTTGGGTTTATTAACAAAACGAATTCACATTTAAAATCAATAACTATCTTATTATAACTATTGATTATAACAAGTGGATTTGTGAATATATCAGTAATTTTTGTTAAATTTTTGTAATATGTAAATTGTCGAGTTGGTGGAATTAGTGAATATGTTATTTTTAAGCAAGAAATACTTAGACGTAATTTTAGTGTTTGCCTTGTGCAATTATAATACTAGCGAAACCCTTAGAATGTACACTGAGCGGTACCCGAATCGACGACAACCAAGTCGAGGCCAATTCATGACATTTAAGAAAAACGACGTTTTATCATAACCCTTTATAATCGTAAAATAAAAATCAATGTTGCAACATTAAACAATAATATTTTTGTAAAAGTGTATTTATCAAATATAATACGTTTTACAAATAAAACTTCAGGAACATTATATGTAGAAGACCCTCGCATACATGGAAACATTTCTTCTAAATAGAAGCATTATACAAGATACTTTAAAAAGAAAATGGCGGAAGTAAATTTTTATGACTCGATAAGAACTAAATTATTTATTTTTTACATATTTTCATAAACAAGGAAGAAAAAATATTTGTAAATTTACAAGGTTAGTTTCAGCATCAGTTTAGAGGAAAATATTTACAATTTTCTTTATGATAATACTTCTTAACATTTGAAAATAATTACTTTTATGCAAACGAATGTACTCCTGATTGTCTGCGCTAAGATCATTGAAACCACTTGGGAAATAGCATCTTGATACCGATACTGAAATTAGATAGTCGCTGTTGGAATGTAGGAATTGATTACCTGTTAATATGTTTTTTGAATAGAATGTAGTGCAAATTCGTAAAATTCGTGATATCACTATATTAGTAATAAATATATATAACACACATAGATGCACAAACACACGCAATATATATATATATATATATATATATATATACATATATAGTACATATTATGTGATAAATAAAAGAATTTTTGCATATTTAGTAGAAATATTTATATTCATGTTTATATTTGTCAATTGGATTTTCAGTTAACAAATAATACATCTTCGATGGTAATTAGTTTGTGATTTATTGCCACTTAGTTTCAAAATATCTGCCTAGCATGGTTCAACGGTTTACTTTGAATGTCGTAATATATTTTGCCAATTTTCATTTCATGTAATGAAAGAAATACTACCGTGTGGACCAGACTGGGACGTATAATATCATAAAGCCATCAGCGTTTATTAAGTTTATTTCGATAATATAGTTTAAATCAGTTTTAACACATGTAGGTATGGCAAAGTGGCAAAGAGCCTCAAATCGATGTCCATTGTTTTCTCTGAGAATTTCAAGAAAAACAATATTAGCGAAAATAAATTCGAATATTCGTTTGGTTATTAGCTCGACTAGTGTGCGTGGAATGCAACAAAAGTTTCATTTCACCTGACGGCATTTCCGACTGCATTTCTGCTGAAACCTTTCGCGGCGTCTTAAGAGAACTTTCTGAAGGTGATGTCCTGTCTGACTAGTACTCTATCTTCTATAGGTATTTTTATTGGACTTATTTGATATTGGCAAATTACTTGGTTTGGATGAAAAATACATTTTTGTTTACGCATTTGTCCATTTCTAACTACATGTCCGTTTCTAAATTTTCCCGCTAATACAAAATTGCGATTTTATGGATTTTGTTTCTTGATTGAAGTTTCTCAAATATAGGATATAGGGACATAACAAATATTCTAAAATTCGACCTATATTTTTTTATTCGTGTTTGAACTTAATTTATCCGATTTACATAAAAAATGTAAAGAAATGGTACGTAAAAGTGTTTAGTTTTCTTTTGATAAACACTAAACTTATTCGTTGTTAAACATTTCAGTTATTCACAATTTTCTATTAAGACGTGCACGTATCTTATTTAATGATATTCAAATATTAGTAATAGTTATCAAAATACACATAAATGTTATTTCTATTCAATAATTCGAAAATTTCATATTTTTAAAATTATCTCCTTAGCCGACTAAAGATTAATTTCTTAATAGTTTTTAACCATGTACCCAAACTTACTGCTACTTATAAGAAACACCTCCATTTTTTAAAATTTTATTAATTCAAAACATTGTTTGTCAAAACGTTGTTGCAAAATGTAACATAATTACTTTCATTATTTACCTAAGTAGCCTGTTTAATGCATATTACTGGTTTAAATACACACACACACACATATATATATATATATATATATATATATATATATATATATATGGACGCAAATAAGCAACAATGTGTCAACCCACACGCATATCACTTTGAGAGAAATGCGTTTGAAAATTTACAGAATTGCTTATGGAAATATTTCAAATATTGGTCATGTTTTTATGTTTTTGGTTTTTTCAGACTTACGTTTATTAATTTCTTTTACACATTTTCTTGGAAAAAATACTGAAGTAGGATTGCAATTACGAGAAAAAACAGGAAAATATTGTAGCAAAATGTTTAGTAACTAATTGACATAAACATTTCCAATGATATAAAATGTTATTATTAAATAGCAGATCAGTCACAATAATTCTTTTGAAAATTCATTAATTACTTTGAAATGTTTTTGAAAAATTATATAAGGTTAGCTTAAAGTTTTAGAATTCAAATATTGTGTTACTTAGATTGTTCTTTAATATTTTTCAAAATTGATACAAAAAATTAAAGAAAATCAACTTTATTGTAATGTTATTACAAAAATACACATATAAAATTTATTAATTATATTATTAGCCATCCTTACTTTACGAAAACATTCAGCCTCAAAATTTTTCTCACTCTATAAACTTTATACTTATATGTATGTAAGCATTATTTTAAATAATTATTTTCTATTAAGTTCTATCAGGTATACCCACAACATTTCATATCCTTTAAACGGTATTATACATTTATTTAGACATACCTATTTACTATTTTTTGTATCACAGTGCTCTACCTTATAAAATATGAATTTTAAAATATTACTACTTAGAAACCACTTCTTTTTGTGTACCTAGTCTTTCAAAAATAAGATTTAATTTAAAAGGCAACTATTTTTATCCCAATAACACTACAATAATAAAAAAGTCAATCAACGTTCAAAATTAATACAACAAAATTAATTTGATAATTTCTATGAAAGTTTGTACAATTTTTATTCATAGCTTGAACTGATAACATAACAATAGTAAAAAAGTCAATCAATGTTCAAAATCACATAAAAATCAATACACATGTGAGGTTTAGACATGTAAAAATTTCTATGAAACTCTTATAAAATTGTTATTCATAGCTTGAATTTAAACAACTAATGTTTTTGAAAGTTAATTAATTTTGGATAATATTATTCTCCATTCGAACTTAATATTCTACATGTCTTGTGTGAATTCTTCAATCTCAAGATCTACAGAAGAGTTAAAATCGTTTACATCGTCGGTGAAAGTACTATTTCTGACATTTTTTAAAAAGTTATAGAACGGTTAAAAGAAATATTTTTTGGTAAATTTAGTGACTAGAAACTTATTCCTTCTGCGGCAATTTTGCATGACTTCAATAAAGTCATGTGCAGTGACTCGGAATCAAAGAAAGCATGGCCAGGTTTCAAGAACTGTAGAGTTATTTTTTCCAAGGTCGAGTGATTTTGGAGAAGAATCAGGACCATTTTAATGCTGCGATTCTGTCTTCCACAAGAATCCGACCAGAGAATTATATGAGGAGAATTTCCTTATACACGATCCCATTTCTTGTGTGCCTCTTCCTGCTTCGTGCTCCAACCATACATAGAAATAATCTTTAGAAGTGATTCCACGGAGAATCCCCAAATTATACAGATTAACTTGCCTTTTATAACACACAACGCTGGTTGTTAGACTATGTGGTTTCTCCAGATCAAACGTTAATGTTAAAACTTTCATTCATGTCTAAATATAGAAAAACTTACTGAATTACTACTGGTTTCTTTATATTTGTTATGTAAAATGAGAAGATTTCAATTTGGAGCTAAATATATAGAAATACTACTATTTCTACAGTAATGTGATCTATATATCTCGGCAAATAATCAATGAAGTTTTGCATTTCTTCAACTGATCTTATTTTTACCTCTCGAATTGACTCCTCTTTTTTCATTTATAGGTTCGTCATTAGGGTTTTTCATAAGAGCGCTGTCAATGTGTCACTGTGTTCTACAATGTTTGTTCACATATATTTATCTCCTTTACGTAGTATTTTCTTGTGAATGTTCTTTTTGAATTGACTAAATAACACCTCTTCTTGTTACATTCCTTAATTGAACCCAGTAATAAGGCAAATCGTGCTTCATAAGATCCTGCTTTCCAAAATTTATCAAATTCAGCCTTAGGTTCGTCTACACTTAGCTCTTCTGTCCATTTTTTGGAACAGTGACCATGAAAATCATTTCCTGTAAATATTTTCGATTCAACTTTTTCCCTCTGCACAAATAGTATTTGTTTTTATTACTTATTTTCTTTTGAATGCCCGTATTTTGGTATGAAGTCTTTGTTTTACGCCCTCTACTTGTCAGACAGATACAGATTCTTCGTCTATTGAAGTTTGTAAATCGTCTTGTCTATGTGTTCAAAATTATTGCTTCTATTAAATTCTCTGCTTACTAGTGTTGCTTCGTCTTCCTCTGGTACACTTTTATCTATAGTTATGTAATTTTAATTGGTGTTTGAAATATTTTTATCTTCTTCAATTTGTTTTAAATCTGGGTTTTGTAAATTCTTGCTTATACTATTTGTGCTAACCACTATTATTTCTCCTTGCTCTGGTGCACCTTTATTTAAGGTTATATTATTTTCACTGGTAATAGGAAAACTTTTTGACAGACGGCTGTATGGATGGGTAAAGAAATTGTAGGAATTATGTTTTCTTTGTTAACAGCCGTGAAAGTTTTGGAGCTTTCAGTGACTATGTTACCAGTTAGCAATGCAACTGGCACCTTCTTTGGTAAATGTATTAATGCTAAAATTACTTCGATTGATACCACATATTCTTCCATTTTTACTATCGATATCGCCCGTTTTTATTAGTTCGACCTCAATTTTGTTAGAAATTTGTACTGATTCTTCATAATACATCACTTGTTTGTCTACTGGGTAATCGATTGAACAATCTATTACAAATGTATCTGATATTTCTAAATTATTACTATTTGAAATCGATCGTATAGCTAAACTAGGTTCTTCATCGGTAATTGACGTAATCGTTATAACATACAAAGAATCATAAACTTCTGTTTCAGAGAATTTATCGTTTGTTTTAACGTGCACTGGGTAAATTATTGTCTGATTTTGTCTCAGCGATCTTATTCTGCTGATTATCATTATCTTTTAAAAAAGAATTTATGGCTAGTTTCCGTTGACATACTTGATTAGTATTAAAGATCTTGTCTCGCTTATTATAATCTTCTTTCAAACAAGAATGGACCAAGTGTCTTGCTCGTTTACGTTAACATACGGACTTCTGAAGTTAAAGCGAAATAATATAATAGGTATTTACATCACACCAAAATCTTTCATTTTATTCCTTGGTTTATATCTGCAGAAATAACTTTATTTTTCTTTTATTTTTTTTGAAATATAAAATTTGCTTAATTTACTGATAAAATTAATTAATAAAATTAACTCGTTGACAATTTTATAAAAATATATATACTGATGGTACGGAAACCCCTCATCTACGAGTCCGAATCGCACTTTGCAAGTTTTTTAAATGAAACAGTAAAACAAAATATTTTATGTCTTATTAAAGGTAGTGTAGTGATAATGATAGGTTCAAATATTCATTTGAACTCAATAAACTCAGTTACAACACAAACTAAATCCTAATTGTATTTTTGCATCAAAATACCAAGGATCATAACATAAAAATAAGAATTTAATCCTGTTCTAAACATTTTTACAATACTATATTAAGTAACATAACTATTTGACCAAAGCCTGTCTATTCCAGATCCAATATTTTGCAATAGTAATTTAAGTGACATTTGTACAAAAGTTTCATATTTATAATTTCATTTTTTACTAATTTGATATTTTTATAGTTTTTCATTGATAAACCTATCTCCGCTACGTAATATACTTTTATTTTTATATACAGCAATTACATATTCGATACTTTCGGACCCAAAACATTGGTAATTTATTACCTCTCAAATTAGAAGGGACTGATAATAGTGAATAAAACAAGTAAAAGGCAAGTGCCTTGTATAACAAACGAGGTTTTTTGTTAATTTATTATTACATAAATTTTGTTATTATAAAAAAATATTTTGCTTTTAAATTAATTTTCTTTTCAACCGACACTCAATTAAACCAAAGCGCTCAGTGACGTAATTTTTGGAATAACGTGTGATGAGACTTGACTTGTTATGGAAAAATAATAGATGGCGCTTAGTATTTTAAGAACGTAAGTCAAGGAACTTACTATAGTATACCAAAATTATTATTCATTTTTAGTGCATTAACACGATTATAAAAGTCTTAATTTTCTAACAAATAATTTTAAATCAGTTTAAATGTTACCAAAAATGTTTTTAAGCCGATTACCAATGGAAAGTTAAAAAAATTTTTTTTTAAATTTTGTGGGTTGACGTGTTATTGCTGATTTGCGTCCATATATATATATACATACATATATATATATATATATATATATATATATATATATATATATATATATATATGCATGTGTGTTTGTGTAATGATTTTCAGAGATAGTATTATACACTGCGTAAAATTGATTACAAACACTTTTGAATCTAATAATTGATATGATAATTTTGTTAAATTTACTTCAATAACAGAAATAATTGCTTTTCCATTTACTCTTGCAGAATGATATTGCCCTTAACATGTAAGATATTGTAATATAGTAAGTCAAAAGATAGGGATAATAAGCGGCATTATTCGCGAGCGAAAAAATATGTTGTTACTATTAAGACCAATAATAACGAACGAAAAAATATTTCATTACCATTAAAGACCAATAATCGAAATATTCCACCTTTTACCATTGTCGATGTTGAAAAAAGCGAACTAATGTTTTAACTTTAATCAAAAATAGTGAGCGCTGTGTCAATTTGTTAATAATAATACATACCTATACATTAAAGCGGCGAAATGCGTTGGATGTCAAAAAAGACATTTGGTGAAGTAAACCACCAAGGAGACAAAACCCACCTGGACGGCGATAGCAACTGACAGGAGTCGATGGCGAGAAATGAAATAGTCCTTTATGACTATTTATTAAGTTAGTATAATATTTAATTAAATATATATTTTTCCAAGCTTTGGGAAACACAGAAGCAAATTAATAGCAAGCATAAAAATAAAGGAATTGGAAATTAAAAAAAAAATTAAATTTACTGAATTTAATAAAACTTTGGTCAATGATTGATTAAACGCCATCAAGTTACTTCGTAATTTTATTTAAACTGATTAATGGATATAAAATAAATATTTGGCCAGGCCATAAATATTGTATTAATCACTGTAGGCGCACGGAAAGTTGAGTACTGTGAAGCACTGGGTTGCTTTTCTAAATTAGTTACTTACGATATTGTCTTAATGACACGCGCTTGTACAATTGAGGAAAGTTGCAAAAATTTAATAAAAAAATAAACCATTACGTTTTTAATATTTTAATACAGTTCATGTGATTTTTGGTTATGAATCTGCTTATAAGGCGCTAATTGTTAATGAAACAAATGTATATAAATATAGGAGAATACAGCTCGATAAATGTTTAATTTATACATTTTTCTATAACTGTCCCATATTTGAAACGAATTCAAGTGATTTTTGCTGATAATCTCTATAAAAAGCATTAAATGCAAGCATCAGGAACTAAACCATTATTTTAAGGAACTTGATTTTTCTATTATATTTTAGCTTCGTCAACGTTCAATAAGAAGAAACATCAACAAGTGAAAATGGAAAATGGCAAAAAGTGCCATTTTCGTACTAATTTTCACATTAATTTAAAAAATCTTAATTTCTTTATTTTTCACCCGTTTATACATAATGCATTTTGTAAAAGTTAATATTTTAATTCGAGGAATGTACGGTATTTTGGAGATATTTCCCCTATTTGTAACAGTATATTATATCCTATTCTCTTGCAGTGTGTGCAGTTAAAATTTCATTATTTCTGAAATATTAAAAAAAACTTTACGAGACGTCTAATAACGTGCTCACGAGTTTTCCTTTTCAAATGTAGTTTCAACGTACGCAATTTTTTACACCTTTTAAGTCACTTAATTTGTATTTATAATAAATGTTTCTTAATTTTAATTCTTATTACCAAATTGACTTAGCATTTATTGATCGTAAATGTAAAAATAAAAGTATACTTAAAACTTTTGCAAGAATGTTTCTCAACTTCGTTTTAACATGGTTTTTTAGAAATAGAAGTACTAATCAGAACAATTTATGTATTAATTAGTGGTTGATTAATTTATCAATTAATAAAATTTAAACTTGGAATGAACTTTCGTGCATAAAAGTACTCTTGTACAAATATGTCTAAGAGAATCGAATAGTAATTTTACGAAACCAGTTCATGTGAAAATAAATGGAAGAATTTTTTTAGTTTTGTCCGTTGCGAAAATTGTAGGGAAAGGTTTACAGTACGTGGCATATCGCTTTCCTTTGATCTGGTTCGTGTGATTTGCATATAAATAAACCGTTCTTTCCTATATTTTGTTTCTATTTAAACGAAGACAATGTAACGGTTAAAGGTAAATATCAAACTAAGTCCTCATCTTCCAAGTGGAATTACTTAAAGAGGTAAAAGCCGATATTTCTAATTAACATTTCAGTTATTTCACTTGCTTTTTATGTTTTAGTATTATTTTATTTCGGGTAAAAGTAAACAAATAAAAATGTTTATTTTATATATTTTCTTCGCAAAAGCAAATACGTAAAGACCCCGGTCCAGTTTAATGGTCTAAAATATCAATTAGTTTGTGGTATCTCAGAAACCTCGACGGAAGGATGGTAATTTTGCCCATATTCTAAATGAGGTGTAAACATTTTGTTAGAGACTTAAGCGTTATTAGTAGGTATGCCGTTTTAAAAATATTCATTATCGTAAAACATTCATCCAGTACTTGTAACCAGACCTGAGTGGATATCGCGATATCAGTACATAAAAAGTATGAACGCATTATTCGCTCGTAGCTTATGTGAAAATGCATTTATACAAAGTTGCACGTGTTGTAGATATCGTCACCTCTTCAAGTGGAATTACAGAGAAAATATAATAACGCGTAAATACATGGCAAATTTTTATATTCTGTGTCATAATTATATGCTATGTATGCATGTGGATATATACAAGTGTATATATGTACCCGTGTGCATGAATTTGTTCGCGATTATTTTCAACTGCTACGTCAATTTAAAGACAATTTTCGTCTTGGAGATTATTCTACCGCGCTACTGAAAACAACCCCAGAAGAAATAATACATATTTAATCATACAAAGTAGTAACAGTACATATTTATTCAGAAAAAATTAAGTTTATTTTGCAAATTATGAACTGTTTTAGCTTCCCTTTACTAAAAAGCAGATTGCTTTATATTTTAACAGAAAAAAATTAGGTATTTTTAACACCCGCAATCTTAGATAGGGAAAAGAAATTTTAAATAAATAATTGTAATGAGGACTACGTTTGAAGTATCACATTGACAAATTTATTTCAGTATTATATTAAAAAAAATAGTTGCTTGCTCTTTTAATTTAAATTTTCTTTATCAATGTAAATCATGTGAATTTTTAAATTGCAAATGACGATTTGAAGATGAGGTAATTATTTACTTGAAAATTCTTATAAAAAAGGAAAGTTAACTATAATGTAATTCAATTCAAATGCAGTTATGTAAGGAGCGAAGAATATTTGTTTAATAACCTATGATTTACATTTTAAACTAAACTTTCAAAAAAAGACGGACGTTAATATTAAGAAATTTATAATTTTAATTATAAATTTCTTAACATTAACATCCGTCCTCATTTAGAGTCAAAGTAAATCCAGCACAATCCATAATCCGTAAGACAATTTACATACAATATCAGGTATAGCAAGAAAGATTTTTATAGTCTTTCAATTATTATATTGTATTTGTATTATACTGTATTTGGTTGGGTAAAACTTGAACTGGTCACGTTTCGGAGCGCTCACGTTTTCAGAGATACGTGTTAGTATTATACTTCCGTAGGATAAGGAGTTCAGCTGTAGGAAATGTGCTAGCATAAATATTGTATTTACAAGCGTTTTCATGAAGAGAATTTGTAATTCTTGAATATTAATGAATAGAATATTCAGATTAGAACATATTGTAATTGAAAATGAACAAAGTAGGCAAATATTGATTTTACATTTAACTCATTTTCAAAATATTCTGTGTTCAACAGTAAAAAAAAGGGGTAAAAGTTAATCTGAATTACTATAAAACGTAGATAACAATTTTGTTTATAAATAAGGTACAGAGTAGAATGAAGCACCATGATATGTCTTTGTAAATCATTTGATGCTATATTTCAGCAAAATATTATACTTATGAGGGCATATTTAATGTCCAATTACGCTGGTCGTTGAATTCAGTTTTGAATTTCAATCAAAGTATGTTTTAAAAATGATATAAAATTTTAACGGGGCGTGCGTGGCGCAATGAAAGCTTCACCGCTCGCCAAGTATAATTGAGCCTCAGGCCGTGTTCGTGTTAATATTTTTATGTGCCGCTTATTTATAAACCTCGCCTATTTATAGTCACTAATACTCTAATATTAGTGCAAGTTTTAAGCATGACAACTATTTCGTAGCTACATGCCCCGTTTTACGGGGCATGTAACTCCGATGCTGATGCTTAAAAAATATTAATTTACCTAAATTAGTTTTGAGAGGACTTTGACGGTGAAGTAAGAAATAATTTTCAAAAAAGAAATTTTTCATAGATTGAAATAGATTTCCTAATAGTATCTGGCACGTTATTACATTAGCCACACTAGTAAGTTTTAGTTCTAACATGCTTATATTAGTTTCATTTGAATGTATGAATATAACGAAATCTTTAAATTAAATTTTTGTCCACTTCCATACGTCAGAATTATTTACAATTTTGGATACGTATCAAGAACCGATGACAATACAATAATTGACAAATAAAATAATAGTGAAAAGAAACCTTGAAAAAAAAACCTTTTTTAGTCATCAAGTAAGAATTTCGAATTTAAAGATAATGTTTTAAGAGTAAAAAAAATAAACTAAAGTTTAAAAAAATAGCTTACGTAGCAATATGTTCATATTAAAAAATAAAAAATAGCCTTTAAATATAAAGATTTCGTTTAAAAGCAAAAGAATGTCATGCAACCCGATCTAACTTATTTCTTTTCAATAACCTTAAAATAAGAATAAAGTGATTGGCAAAAAATTAGCTTTAATGTAAAAAATAGCGTGCTGGATATCAGTTGTCGTAAATTGCATTCTACGCTTTTTTTAGAAAAAGTTGAAAGTTTGTTAAATTGACTTAACAAAAAGAATATTACAAAATAATTATTTAAAGCATATTTTAGTTTCATAAAATTGTAACAATAAACAATTTAATTATTAAGTTCTTGAGAAGCTTTATAAAAAAAATCGCATCACACAAACGTTAGTTCGGTGATAAGTAACACTGGCTTTATAAACGATGTATTTATCCCCCCTAATTGAAACTCAAGAAAAAGATATTATACGGGAATCGTTCGAGCATGGAGCAAATGCCTTATAAGAATATTCAAGTTGTTTAAGCTTTATTAACTAAACAGCAAAAATAATAGCTATGGTTAAAAAAATAAGTTTATAGGATCACTTACATGCTCGTACTTCAAGAGAATTTTTCTCCGAAACTTGAATGTACCGCATCGAGGATCGATTGAAAGAATAAATTATAAGCATCCTAAAATTATTTTCTTTTTATAATTTTATCTTTACTTAAACATAATTGTTGTTGAAATTATCGAAACAGTTTTATGTTGTCGAAATTATCGTAACCGTTTTACACCGAAAAATTAAATTTGACATATTTGTAAATGATTTAAAGAATAATATTAAACATTTTTGAGTCGAGTCACAAAAATTATAACTATTATATAACAATCATGTAAACTAAACTTTTTTTTTAATTTCTAGTATTTTATGTAATATCAACTGAAAAGGTAGGTTATGAATATTCAAAAATATTAACGTCACCCCTCCTCAAAATTACAAAGTACGATATTATTAAAAGAATAACGTTAAAATTATAGAAATGATTCTAATAATAATAATGTTAACATTACTTTTAATTATGAAATTATATTATCTACCATATTTCATGGGTTCAAAAATATTGTAAAGTTTTCATAGTTTTTGAGAAATTTACAATATCTTCAGACCTATGGAAGATATAGTTGGAAAGATAATCTCATAATTAAAAGCAATGTTAATATTATTATTAATTACATGTTTATGTAAGAAAATATCTAAGGCTATACAGTAGTTCCACATATTTACAAATATTCAATGTACACAAATATAATGCACTGGAAAAATAGTGAATTAAGAAAAATATTCTGAAAGATTTTTTATAAAAATCAAAGACAAAAGTTAATTCTAGATTTTTTTTGATCTTTAATCTGTAAAAAATTGTAAGCAATGGTTTCTTAAAATTTAATTTATACTTTATGCCATCAGCTGTTTTCCAAATTTCACTACAAAAATTATCTGAATTTAATAAAACAAAAGCTATCTTTCCAAATGAATAAATCGGACATTTAATTCAAAAGTTAAATGAGTGATTCGAAAATAAGCCAAAAAATTAAATTTATGTCATTTATTAAAATTTGGAATAGGGCATATATTTATTTAAAAAAAATAAATAAACTTCCCTCGAGTGTTTATATCCACAAAATTACTGCTAAAGTTTATTTTTTATTTCCACATATTCGTTCATTTTTGGGACATTTATTATGACGACCAAAAGGCAATATTTCTTTGATTTAGAATTTCTGCACTTAATCATCATCATCATCATATATATTAATATATTAATACGCTAAGGTTAAGATGTTACACTCCCTTTTTAGAAAAAACCTCACAACTAATCCACATAAATTATATATCATTTTATAGATAATTGCTTGCTTGCTTGTTTTTGCAAATTAATTAATTATTAAAATTATATACACAAAACAGCAATGCTGCCATCTAACGGCTCAACGTCAATATGATTGACGGTCGGTAAAATTTTTGTTTAATTTCAAATCCACTCACGTATAAATAAAGTGGCGCTTTAGCTCAATGCTTTTGATACTTGCGCCTCTATGTGTCAATTTTAGTAAAATATTTGTTTGATCTGTCATCGAAGACTTCGCACTGGTCATGCTAGTATCTAATAAGAAAATAAATTTCTGCACTAAATATAAATTGACTGTATTAAATATAGAAAATACATAAAAAATAGTTTAGTGTTTAACCACAAACAATGTGTAATCAACATTTCGATTTATATCTACAAAAAAACCTCGAAATAATTTTCGTAATTCATTTATTTTTAAATGCATGCAGAGGAATATGTAGGTTTTAAAGAGAGGTTTTCATAAAATATTTCTATCAGACCATAATTTTTCTCTATGTAAATTGTCCATTATATCTTTCATAGATAAGAATCGCCAGAAATACAATTTTTTGTTTAAATTTCCATAGAAATTAAATATTCATTTCTAATTAAAATGAAAAGCTAAGGTATTTAAAAAGAAAATGGAAAATCCCAAAGTTCAATATAATTAAAGAGAAAATTAAAGGTATCTATTTAGAATTTTTATTTTCTAGAGAGAAAATCTGTACATTTACATAAATAAAAAATCACTTCATGTAAAGGACCTTACATTTGATCTTAAGCTGGAGGAGCTATGAGGTTATGACATGTAGAGGCATATATAAAAATTATAAGTATACAGTTTTTGTCATTTATCTCATTGCAATTAAGCTTATATCCGGCCATAAAATACACTTCCGTATCCTTACTAACAATATTTATTTGATAATGGTGACACTAATTCAAATAATTTGACGTAATATACTGTAGTAATTCAGTTTCGCGCAACTAAATAGAAATACATCATTTTATATCACATGAATTCCGACATTTAAATGCATACGTGTGTATAATGTCATATGATTTTGTGTAAAAATAAATTCTATGATGAAAACAAAAACATTTGGGATATAGTACTTTATAATAGGGCGAGTTTAATTTGAAACAAAGGAAAATATAGCCAAATAGTTTGTAATAATTCTTAACAAATAAAATATTTCTTGGACATTGTCTTAAAATATTCAATACATTTAAATCAATATTCTATAATATTCAATACATAAAATAATCTAAAATATTAATAATTTAATATTAAGCACTTAGATACAATCAAAATTAAAATTAAAATTAACAATCGATGATGTGATTCTTGATTACATTCCCGTTTGCAATATATTTGTTCCTCTGTTTGTCAGCTGCAGGGTCCCAAAGTAAAGCATGTCATCCTACACTATGTTTAAATCGTAATTTAACCCAATGATAAACCCTGCACAGTCACGGCTTAACAATCATACATTTATACAGTCCCACACACATATGCAGGCACGCATGCTCGCATGCATGTTTTCATGCATGTATGAATTTAAAATTATAAATTGGTATGCAAGAATAATTTTTAGCTGTATAAGTCTTAGTGCCGAGGATACCTCATTTTTTTGGCTAAAGATGTTTACATAGGAAAAATAGTTTTCTTACGTAGAATTCGACAATCGACTTATATGCAAGTCGATCGTCGGCTCCTTTACGTAAGTTGTTTTAAGTAATCATGGTAGATTATAAATGACCATAGCTTTTTAATGTAATTTCAACTATTTTTAAATTGTGTTTGAATATCGGAAAAGATTGAATTGCATTCAATCTTTTCCGATATTCATTTTTAAATGCAGCACGTATTTGAAGAAATTTTTGTCGTTGGTTTGGATAAAGATAATAAAAAGAGATCAAATAAACGTGATAGTCATTAAGTTTCAACTATAATGTTATTTGTTACCAGTCATTTTCATTTCCAAACTCAGTAATTACATTTAGTAATTTACATTATCATATATAGCTGTTACAAAGGTTTACCTGCGGAGTTAATGAGGTTTAAGTTTCTTTGCTGCATTTACATCCTCGCAAAACGACACGGTAACATGGTACGCAAATTCTAGTGCTTCTATTTACATGAGAAAAAGGTAAGTAACTCTGGCGTAAAGAAATAAGTAGCCGTAACTCAGCAGCATGGATGGTGTTACCTATCAAGGCCATAACAATATCAGATGACAAGCATTTAGGACAACGACAAACAAACAGGCTTCTTTTAATAAGCAATAAAAGTCAGTGCAATAAAATCTTATTAGAAAATATACTATAAGTGTCAGTTCTAGCAACAAATCTATTGTCAGCGAGTTAAGGTGTTAAAAAGGTCGCTGGAGTAAAATTTAGTAAGAGAAAATGTTTTATAATAAACAAAAAAGATGAAATTGTAGCTACTGTAACTTTAATTAACAATGTGTACCGTCTAAATATGGCAACATTGTTCCGACGGAAATTTGAGTGGCACCAGCGTTTAGGTCATCTAAATTCTATTGACAGAAAAAAATTACACAAAATTCTGATATGATATTATCGAAGAGTGGCAAGAGATTAATAAATATAATATGGAGATTATCTAGAAAGTAAATAGACATGATTGCTTTTGAAATACAAAGTGTCAAGAATCACAAAAGCGTCTATGCAATTGAATATTTATGATTCGATGGAAAATATCATTTGGCTCTACCAAAGTATTTCTTAACAAATATAAATGGTTATTGGTAAAACATATTTACTTATTTAAGGAGGTCAGGAGTCAAATGTAAAACCAGTTAAAATACGTTATCAAATATTTCACTCTGTAACAAAATAGTACAAGACAATGATTGTTGAGTAAAAAAACAATGATTTTTGTTGAGTTTCTAAGAAATTAAGGCATCATATACCAATCAAGTACCCCATGTACTTCCGAATAGAATGAAGTGGCATTACGCATAAATACAACACTAGTTTTAAAGCAAAATGCTTATCACTTAATGCCAACCTAGCAAAATATTATTGGGCAGAGGCAGAACATACAGCTGCTTACCTCAACTATAGGGCTCTAATAAAGGTATTGGAATGCAAAACTCCAGAAGAAGTAATGTTCTAAAATGAAAGTAGTTTGGGAGAAATCAGATATCAATCATCTTGAAGTTTATGGAAACGCTTGTTCATTCCCCCAAAGAAAAGGTAACGATATGGCATTTTAGATCAAAAAAAGTAACGTTTATCAAAAACGGTCAAATTACAAAAGGGTACAGATTTATAATACCCAATTTATAAATAGTATTAAAAATAAAAGGTATATTCTACTCAAAATTCACTGTGCAGAGAAACTTCGTCCTAGTGAACCGTCAGAGTCAAAATCTACACTTTACACTTACGGTAGCGCCCGTACTATATAGAGTGCATAGGCAGCTCCATAGAATTTGAGTCACATTTTCGGGATCTAGAAAACAATCTTTTCTAATCTTGAAAACAAGCTTTAAATTAATTTTTAAGAGCATATATCCACTGAATATACGTATAAAACTCCGATTCCTTCAAATATAACATTAAAACCAAGAAACAAACATACGTGCAAAGAGTACGCCAAACCCGAGAGTATCGATTATGACGACACATTTGCCCTATAGCGAGGCATATCTCTATTTTCTAGCTATTTCTTACATGATTATGTTACTTATATGATAATATGGTTATTGTACATTGCCACTCAAAAGAAATTCAGAAATTATTCAATTTGACTTCTGAACAGATTTCCTGTATGGAGACACAAAAGAGGAAAAAAACATGACACTACACGAGGAAATGGAATGCAAACCAGGCATTGTACGTAAATTGAATAAATGCTTATACAGGTTATAATAAGTACTTCGTTGCTGGAATACAACGTTTGATTTATTCTATAACAAGCTCGACTTTACCAGAAGTAAAATGATCGATATGTTTACGTGGGACAAGTTAATGAAATTCAGGGTTATCTCTTGCCCTACGTTGATGACGGATCACCATTTTCAAATGAAAAACATGTCATGAAACGAGATGATACATAACTTTTAAGCAAACTTTGATTTAAAACATGCCCTGCCACTAATACTGATATGTATACCAGACCAAATATATTAAACAACTATTGAGTAAATTCAATATTAGTTACGTTAATCTTAATAGTGTTCCATATGATCCTATAAAATTGCAAAAAAATCTAGCAGAAAAGAACATTTTACAGAAAGATTCCAGAAAAGTATTTTACCTGGAAAAACTATCGCTAGAAGCAGTAGAATCACAAATCTGTGTAGCAATTGTGAATATACCTGACATTATTTTCTCTGTTATCCCTGACATCATTTACGCTATTAAAACTTGTCTCACTAGAATGTTAAAAAAGGAAAACACAATTTAAAGGAAACTAAGAGCTAGACCCTTTTGCGCTATCTGCATAATGCCTTTAGTTTAATCGGCTATAGTAACGCGGACTATGCAAACGATATCGAAACTTGATACTTAATAACTGGATATACTTTCCTTGAGAACGGTGCAGCCAGCGCCAAGAGTATGGTCTTATCTATAACCAAAACAGAATTCATGGTAACCTCGGGCAGTATATTTAAACAGTTATTAAATGATTTAAGTGAATATAATCAAAACATTTTCATAAACGATGCAAATATATGGATATTAAATATAAATTTTTAGAAGAGAAATTTCGTGAAAATCTTATTGATCTCATACTATGTATTGACAAATAGTCAGTAAGCTGATATGTTCACAAAGGTCTCGCCTACACCCTCTGGGAAAATTCTAATTAAATAAGAGGTCGCCCTTTCCGGGTGATAATTATGGTAGAGGACTCCGTGACTCAAAATTAATGTTATTTAACAAAAAAATCACCTTTGCGCCGCTAAAGGGTATCCTTAGTTTTTAAAATTATGCTAGTATATAAGTTTTTGGAAAAATTACTTAATTATTGAATATTTAGTACTAGAGAAAGTAAATAAAGATTTAGTTTATAAAATTAGTAGTGATAGTGAGATGACAATAAATAAGTCCACAAAGCTACGGTTTTTGCTGTATCCTGGCATATTTAATATAGTATATAAATAAAAGCTGACTGCTTAAATCATACGTTGGTGAAGTAACATTCTGCTAATGTAACAGACTGATACAACGTTTGTCAATGTATAATGTACAATACATTATGGCTGATTGAAATGAGTGGAAAATGGCTTGAAAATATTAAAAGAAAAATAGATAGAGAATATTGACTTTTAATTTACATAGTTTTCAGGTTCCTTTCTTATCATGGATATCTAAACAACAAGAATATATCATATATCAAATCGAAATAATTGCCACCTTATGCGCAAAAATGTAACATAATTACTGCCATCATTTTCCTAAATAGTATACTTAATGTTTATTACTGGCTTATATATATTTCGTTTCGAAAAATGAAAGATATATAATAATTCAGATAACAAATATCGATATTCATACATACACACACACACACACATACAAACATATATATATATATATATATATATATATATATATACACTTACATATGTATATAAATTCCATAAGATATAGTATTATTTCTACTTTCTTTAAGTTCTTTGTCTCGACAAATCGTCTACATCGTTTCGTTGTGTTGCATCAATATTTTCAGGTGGGATATTTGCAAAGAATTCTTTGATACATAACGTAGAACTGTATTCACATCAATGAAATAGTTTTGATATGTCAAATGGTATGTCGTGATGTCTTTTATCCCCATATTCATAAAAAGATAATGTGGAAATGGAGTTAATAAAGTGAATGGTTTCTCGAGCTTGTGTCAATAGAAAAAAAAATCAGTTTGTTTAAATTGTTTGTAAAATGTTCAGAAAATTTAATAGTTTCCTTAACATTAATATTGACAAATTTTTTCTTTTTAGTACTATTGATAAATGTAATAATAATATAAGGAAGTCAAGAAACCTGATGAAAACATTTGGTAGTGATATAGTTTTTTAAGGTTCCGTCCCTTAAAATTAAAAAATGGGACTCTTACAGGATTATTTGGTTTTACGTTCGTTTTACATATGTCTGTCAAAACCCTTTTTCTTGGAAACGGTTTTAGATATTAAGTTGAAATTAATGTCGTGTACTGAGACCAACAGCGTCACATTGTGTCAAAAAATTAAATGTTTGGTTCACACAACAAAAATGCATTTAAAATTTTAAACCGTATTCTTTATCATGAAACTCACAAATCAACAAAAAATATTTGGTATTTCTAGTCGACCTACTATCTCGAAAGTCAGCACAATGGGAGGACTTATAGCACAAGTAAAGGAAAAAATACAAAAATCAATAAATTAATGATAAATATATATATATATATATACATATATATATATATATATATATATATATATATATATATATATATATATATATATATATATGTATATATATATATATATATATAAATATATATATATATACATATATATACATATATATATATATATATATGTGTGTGTATACATATATATTCTTTTAATTTTTTTTTAAATATGCCCTTGTGAGAGTTAGAGTGGGCAATATTTATTTATTTATATCATAATCTTACTCACCTATCATCAAGACCTATATGCTACTTCCGGTCGACCTACAATCCATAAAGTCAGCGTAACAGTACATTTATACTGTAAAGGAAAATATGCAAAAATCAGTTACTTTTAGTTTTATGTGGAATTATAATTTTTTTTTCATATGCGCCTTATAAATATAGAGTAGGCATTATATTTACGTTCTGAATAATTTTGTAAATATTTTAATAATAATGCTTTGTGCCGTTAAATGTTCATAAATTCCTAAATTTGTACAGAATCCTCGCAATGCGAATTCCACTCAAGCTTGACAAGATTTTTGTGTAATCATTTTGTGATTATAATGTAATTTGGTCACCATGAATAAATATTTTATGCAATGACAAATAAATAAAAATGAAATATACATCTAATAACTGATAACCAACTTTTATTAGCAAAGGATTAGAAATAAATGTTACGAGTACTATAAAAAATATATATATAATTGAGTGAAAAGGGAACCTTCTTACTCAAAAAGTAGAAGTCGATAACGTTTCTTTTAATTTTTTTTCTTAAGATTTCTTTTTTTTTAAATAAAATTTCCTAGTAAACTGAGTATTATAGACAATTATACTGCATTCAATTTCAAAAGAGAATGTTTATGAACAATCAAATTTGACAGTTCAGGTTTTGTAAATCTTTTTCATACATTCAAGTTAGTAATTTAATGTGCATTTATTTAGTATTTGTTATTAAAAAATATATTTTTTATTAGCATCCATAAATACACTGCATTTATTCATAATTTATATGGGTTATATCTTATATTTAAAAGAAATTCAGATAAGTAAGATGAAGTGTTTCGAACAATTTATAAGTATAACTGTTACAAAAAATAATACCAAAAATTTCGATAGAAATTGTGGTTTAATTCAATGTTAAATTATACCGAAAATTATTACAAATACTTAATGTTTAAGTAATCATTAATTTTGTTTTAAAAACGAACAAATGTATAAAAATAAAAGAAAGACAATAATATTTCACAGAAAAAAATACAATTACATCACAATGAATCTGGGCTTCACACCGATATCCAAAGATGCCGGTGAGGCCGGCCTTTGCCGATATCACTAAGAAATAGTATTACAGAACATATCATATCTATTACCGAACATAATCGCGGAATATATTCATCATAAATTTATCTATTACATCGCATGGCATAACATTGCTCCAAGTAGAAATCTTTTAACATCGTTTAATTTAAAAGTACTCTAAGTTATTCTAACGCCGTATAAAATTAATGAATAGAATATATGCTCCACCCTTTTTCAGCGACAAAATTTTTATTATTCTCATGAAATGTTTGAAACGCTTGCTAATTCCACCAAACAACTGGAGGATTGTCCATTTTTAACGTGTAAAATTTCACTATTCATGTCAGTAAAATAATGGTGTAAAACATGTATTTGAAACATTTTTATGGCGAAACGTTCTGACGATAATATTTTGATTATGTATATAGTTTTATAATACTCTGGGTATAATACAATGAATTTTATAAATTGTCGTCAGCTGATCGAATATATATTTGTGCCAACCATATTTTAACTGTCAAATTCGATTGTTTATGATCATTCTCTTTTGAAATTGAATGGACTATAGTTCTTTCTTCGTTATTATATTTCGTGAACTACTCAGTTAATTTATTTGTAAATGATACTAAGTTGGTGATTAATTATACCGTGGCCGATAATGGGCTGGCAGTAAGAACAAAAATCTTAATTTATTTTTTTTCCGAACATAAGAATAATAACAAAAACATCTTATAATTTCTTTAATAGTTACTTTAACTAGGTTAGCAACTAATAAGTAAAGTTAATATTTCATTTAATCAATGTTTAGCACCGAATAATAAATACCATATAGTAAAAGTTTTCCGAGAATATTACTGTTTTTTTTTCTATTTATTTTAAAAATACAATAATTCTGTTAAATATAACTTGCAATTTAAGCATTAGACCCGACTAGATTTATTTACATTATAGACTATTCCTTTTATGTATTTTTTTCATTTTACTTTTCTCGGGTTCTTTAGCATAATGGATTTTGAATTTTAGTACTAACCTATCATATGCTGCACAAAGTTTACGTAGAATAAAACTAAGCTATATATATGAACATAACCCATGGCCTGCCATGTAAATCAATCTTTGGATGTCAGTTCGCTTCAGAGCCATTTTAATATTCTAGAAGTGCATTTATTGATTAACAGACTTAATAACATTAGCATAGTATGAAAAATATTAACAGAACCCTCATTCTCTTACATCAGGGAATACAAAATTCTGGTCAATGTACATTTCAAAATCGAGATGTGCAACTCGTTTATTTGACTGTCTCCGTATTTATATAACATTTTTCTAGTAAAATACTTCTTTTCTACGTTACTTATCTTTATTATAACATAGTCCCCTTTCTGAAAATCATATACAACAGGTGGGGCAGTATTAATAGTGTCATTACCAGATATTTTCACGTTGGATTCTTTGGAATCGAATAATTCTTGTTTTTTCTTCGTTTCCATGCTTTGGAAAGCCTTCCTCTTTTTAATTCAGTAGTTCCTCTTTTGAATTCACGATATTGAAGAAATGATATGGGACGGTGACTAAAAAAATAAAATAAAATGAATATAAAAACAATAATAAAAATTAATTTTTCAAAACATAGGCGTATTCGAATGCAAGGTCGTATTAAAATTTTAAGTCAATCGACCTATTACTTTTCAAATTATGCAAGCACAAACATATGCAGGTTGAATTTTTACATATGTATGTATATATATATATATATATATATATATATATATATATATACATATATATATACACATATATATATATATATACACACACACACACACACACATATGTATATATATATATATATATATATATATATATATATTCACACGTGCATGTTTGTCTTTGAATGTGTAATAATACTTATATTTTTATTCACCGGCTCGTTAACTATCACTGTGCAAAAAAAATTTACCCGTTGCGATGTGCATTAGAAAAAAAAACATAGTTTTCCATATAATATCTATTAGGATAAGTTAAGATGCAGGAAAGTTCACGGAATCGATTAAGTCGTAATTTATTCGATATTATTTGTTACATTTATAATTTATTCTTAATTATTGGGATGACAGTTCTAACAATCGATTTGAAATTCCATGTAAAATTGTTGACGCTTTTAAAATTGTTTTAATACTATTCGATGAAAGTTGAAAAATTATTTTATAAAGTTTATTACTCGACGCTAGTTCCGGTAAATATTTTCTGCTTAATGCATTCAAATATTAACATTTTTATAATAAATGTTTTAGTAATATGTATACTAAACAGATTGGAAAAACATTTGAAGTATATTAGGTAAGTTTGAAAACAAATAAACTATAGTTTTAATAAAACCAACCAAAATGTAAAGAAATTTTAAAAGAAATTAAACAAGGCGAAAGGAGATTATTTTGTGTCTTATAGAAAAAAGTTGCTTAATGCCTGAATTTTTTTTTTCTCAAAAGAACAAATCGGTAACATGACGAAAAAATAAATCTGTTTGTATGTAGGAAAGTGTTTAATTAATAAACATGTACATATGTAGGAAAGTGTTAAAGGAATTTCACTTCAGACTAATTTTTCATTACGATCGCAAAAGGTATATCAGTCCGAAAACACGAAGCTTAGTTTTACGTGCAAAAGTTCCATTACTGCCCATTACTATTCACCGTAACCTGATAACGTATGTAAATCACGACAGATAGATAAAACTTTGTAGCTATATATAATGAAGCCTTCAAAATTACAGAGACAAAATCTCACAAAATTGAAATATGAAATTGCTTTCAAAATTTAAAAATGTCTGCATTAAGTATATTGTAGGGGGTGGTAGGTAGAAGACTTTAAAAAAAATTAAGTACATTTCGTATTTTATAAAATACTTATTTTGCTCAGGATTAGTATTTTTTAGGGCTGATAAGCATTTAAAAATAACTAAAATCGCATTTGTGTTTTTCCAGGCATACTTTCCGAAATCTGCAAAATGATTACCCTTTAAATTTTTTATTTTCGAAAGGAGGTGGAAAGAACAAAGCGAAATACTAATAAGATCACTCAGGTCCGTTTGTCGGTTTTTTCAGAAACAATAGGCATGTAATATAGTTTTGAAGATATTGCCGAAATTGTTCACAAAAAATACGTGCCACTCCTTTTTTCCGCGGAATTGCTATTCATATAAATGCAAATTTTATACTGTTTGAAATACTTTACGTCAATGAAATAAAAACTAGATGACATTCATGAAGAATAATAATTCTAATTTTTGTAAAGAATTTTATACTATACACTCTTAAATATTTAAGACCATTTATACTGCGAGTTCTACTGGTACTTAACGTGTTTAATTAATAATAACTATCTTTAAATAATGAGCATTATAAAAATATTCCTTATTTAACAAATCGTGGTGGTTAGTTATTAATTTAAATGGTAATTATAAAAAAACACAGCCATATTTCCAAAACAACGGTGCGACAGTCGAATATTCAATTTTGATTATAAACATTTAAAGTAGTGATTTAAATAGAAGGTCAGTGTCAACGGCTATCAATCGAAAGTTTTTCTGTATTTTGTAGCTTTAATAACTAATTTGATTATTCGAATTTCTTGACATGGAATTAATTTAGATGCAGTTCAAGGCACCATTTATTCCATCGTAGTTAAAATTTTTATTCCTGTAAAGTACGGTGGCAGCTTTCTTGGTGTAAAACCTAAGTGGAAAGGCAAGAAATAAAATGAAATTACGACGCATGTAATTATTGTTCCCCTCAAAGCCTGAAACAAAAGCGTGCGTCTTTTCTTAACGTCTCGTTATTCACTATGTACGGGAGACACACGATTACACATTTACGAAGTTGCTTAAAATCTTAAGGCAAGTATCAACACTGTACATACCTATACTTATAAATGCTAACACGGATGAGGGGCGCTTGTCTATTTAACAAGATTACGTTAAGAAGGCATGTGGCATTTAGTATGAGATTAAATTTTCCTTCGGCAAAATTTCAAGAATAAATGTATTAATTTAATTACCTCGTATAATACGAGTAATAGTTGTGGCTGTGTGGATCTCGGCGGAGTCTTACAATTTAGTGTCGATTTAGTGTGTGTGAGTTTTATCGTGATGTGTATGAAATTAGAGGAAGTAGAAATGTATGTGAGGCAAGTTAGTACTGGGTGTAAGAAGAAGTATTTATCTATTTATTTTTGCAGAAATTGCTTCAAAATGATATTAATTTAAAAGAAAGCGCCATTTATTGATCAATCGAAATTGAATAAAATCTCTTATTGCCATTTTATAGCATTTGAATACATGGATAAGAATTTTTCTCGCATATTCAATACTCACAATATAACTACAGGCAAAATTATTCATATTTATTACAAATGGAATAAAATATAAGAGAAATACGAAATTTGAAATTGACAGAATTTTGATTGAGATTCAAAAAACTATTAGCTGCTATAATAATATTTGATCAAAATATAGTGTCATATTTTTACTTTGTACATTATTTCTTTTTTACATTTTTAAATACTCTCAAAAGCAAAAATGGAACAACACTATGAGACCACCCGCACGTCGGTTCGTCCATCACAGGCTTAATCTTAGAAGACGCTTTATGGAGAAACTTGGAATTTTGCATAGTAACAAAACGTATTACCCTGCAAAGTTTAAACTGAAAAATATTCGTTTTGAAAATTTAGAGGGGGTTAAATTAAATACTCGAATTTTTTTATTTACATGGATGATGTGGGGTATTGTTTGCAGTTATAAGGATCTCAAAAATATTTTTTTCATAATAAGGTTATTATATCTCCAGAAATACTTTGGAAATGCATGAAAAATATACTTATCTCTTTATTTCCAATACTGCTCAACCGAAAGTTATAAAAAAATATGGATTTGCAGAAATATATGCAAAGGTTGTAGGAAAACGAACGTTTTGACGACTATGAAATATATAGCAGGCAGTACATTTACGCTTTTTTCTTTAGTCACACCTGATTTTTTCAAAAACCACAAACACACGGACAAAATTTAATACTGCTATTTTTGGAAGAAAATGAAATATCTGTTCCAAAATATCCGGCAATGTAAAAAAAATATGCTAATTTTTTTCCCGATGAATCGTGATTCCCTAACTTGAGTTGATGTTTGCTAATTTTCAAAGATGTAAATTTAGTTTTTTGGAAGGTACATAATAAGAATATAGCCCTAATTCCGTCCCGTTTTCATAGTTCTTATCTTTTACACAGTTCTTTGTTTCAAATGGAACGAAACTCTTATTAAATCGCTCACGTATCCTTCCGTGTCTTCAACTACCGGAGCCATTTTTCCTTAGAAACCTTTACACGTATTGTACGTATAAAATATTCTTTAAATTTGGCACAGCGATTCATATATTGGAAAGATGGCAAATAAGTTAGTGATTTTTTTTTATTTCAAGTATTATGTAAGAAATAAAATATACATATATATATATATATATATATATATATATATATATATATATATATATATATATATAAACAGGTATATTAAATACGTAAGTATCCCGTATTCATACACGTGACTCTGTGCATTAAACTGAACCTTTTTGAAGCGTGTTACTACAAATAAATATTTATTTTTTATCGATAAGGAATGAGAATCTTAAAATAGATCCTTTAAATCTTCCACAGCTTGATGCATAGAATCACTTGCACGAATAATTTGCACGTTCTTTGTACAATCTGTATACATATTGGCAAACAAAATATTGAATTAAATGTAGCCGATTTGTGAACTAATGATCATCTTCATACGAAGACTAATAAATATTTCCGAAGTGTGCGACATCTGATTTTTGTTGCACGAAGACTTTGTTTAAAGTATTTAAATTAATGAAACATAAAAACCATTATTATATTTACGACGGTTAATGATTTCTTTTATACTTCATTATAAACATTTCTAGGCAACGAAGGATTACTCTTGCATTCAATGAAATAAAAACGAATCTATCACCGTTAAACTTTCATCTAATTTTGTATGTTTCCAAATATTTTATTAGTTAAATATAATAATTATATACTCGTAATTTATATATTTCTACAGGTTTTTCTCAACATAAAGGCACTAATTTAATATAATTATTATTAAAATAAATTTATAAATAAATTTTTTCGTTAGTTGTCATCAAATTCTCTTGTCCTGTCTTAAACAGTATTTCTTAATTTCTAGAATAATTTTAAAACTTTTTATAGTAGTTTATATATAAACGATGTATGATTAATGTCCCTAATACATTAAGTAATAAATTATTAATTATTATATAAATTATGTATGTTTGTATGCATTCAATCTACTGAGATATGAACTGTCACTTAGCTAGGAACGTAACTCGAAAAGATTACATATAACTGCCCTTGTTGGCGTACGCCAATATCGATGTATACGCCGCCGTCAGCTTTTAGTTTCATTTACTATATTAGAACATCATATTTTACATAAATATATAATGCAAGCGATAAATTGGAAGAAATTAATTTCAAACGGACTAAATGTTTTCTTCTTATCAATTAGGAAATTATTAGACTTCATTCCAAAATATATTTTGAATAAATTCTACTTTGATTCACTTAAAACGTAAAAATTATTTTAAAATATCCTTTGTGTTACTTCCTGCAATAAGTTAGGAGATTACTATAAAAATGATAAAAATCTGGCGATAGATCTAAACACTAAATAAAGCTGAGAGCGAAATAGTTACATTTTGTGGCATCGACAGTTACCATATGCACATACTTCATCGTTTTGAAGTTTATTACATCGCACAGGCATGACGTTTTAAAAAGCTAAACACTGAAGTATTTTTTTTAATTATTACCATTCTTAACTAGAACGCTAACTTGTAATGGTAAATGGTAGACAACTTTTGCAAAACATTATTTTATAAAAGTATTGAAAATATAAAATTTTAAACACATTTTTTACAAAATCTGTCATAACTTGCTGTTTCATATTTTAAATAATCACGTTAAATTATATTTTATACACTTTTATTACAAAAATGATTTTTTCCAAAATTCTTTTTCCGATTTTTGATGAAATTTTACTAATTATTATCATCTTATTTTTGATCGAATTAACTATGCGTTTGGGAGCACACGTAACGTATACATACATACATTCATACACACACAAACACACATATATATATATATATATATATATATATATATATATATATACCTGGGTTCAATCAGGGAGTTGATATGAGATTGTGTGGTAGTTGGAATAAAAAGATGGACTTTAAAATATAATAGGTAAACATTTTTTATTGAAAATATATTCTAACTGTTTACAATATTTGTTTATAAAGAACATTTTTCATTTTGTTATATAAATACATTTTTCCAATTTTCTACTCGAGAGCAAGCTATGTATAATAAGTTTGTCTTTGTGCTTTGTTAATTGTAAAACTATAGGCTAATTTGATTGGAAATTACAGTTTGTTAAACATGCATTGATTTCGTTTGCTGGTGTTCACTTGAGGATAACTGGAAGTGTTTGTTAAAAATCTCCTAAGAATATGAGTAGAGTTTCTCCCATAACTTCAAAGTTTCCTCGCAAGTCTTGTAATGTTCTGTCCATGCTTCGAATGATTTTTTATGGGTCATTGTGCGTTTGTCCCACTAGATAATTTTACCTTGTTTTAGAAGTTCATTCCGTCCAGATGCTCTTGAGATTTTATGTACTGGGAATTGTTCTTCGGCTACATTCAATGCTAGTTTTAGAACGGATCGGGCAGTTCATCCTCCGTCCTTAAGTGTGGGGGCAATGCCCGGATGATGTCAGTGCAAGTGCGTTGTATTGTTTAGCACGTATTTCTCCCAGCAACACATTTATTAGAAACGTTTTCCCGGGGCCGCCTGGTGCGTCCAAGTAAATAATTTTGCTAGTGTTATTTCTGATCCGGTCCATGATAACGTTGTAAAATTTTTTTAAAAATTTTCATTGAAGAGTGATTTGTTGTGAGCAATGTATTGAAGTAGTTCGTTGATGTTGTACATATTGTCATCATTCATTCTCTCTTTGAAAGACTCCCACAGTTGTTTTGGGGTCGATGGGTTACATATTGTTAGTATTATAGCGAATAAATTTCTGCTTTGTTCAGCTGAAGCTGTGAGTGAGGCTTCTTGTAGTGTTAATTCCCAGTCGTTTTCCAGTAGTCTTAAGCATTGGCATGCTTCTCTGTACATCTGGCATAGGTAACCGTCAACAATCTTGAAATCTGTAAAACTTGTTGGTCCCCGTATTTTATGTTGCAACATCCGGAGATATACATTTAGCGTTGTTCGGATATACGGTGTATACTCGGCCTAGTGTGTAAGTTTTTATGATTCCTGGATTCCTTATTTTTGTCATTGAAAGATTTTTTTTGTTTAGTTTTACGTATAATAGGTAGGGACGTCGATAAATAGCAATATTTTCGTAAATGGACACAGTTAGAAAAACGCTGTTAATATTGTGTTCTTAGGTGGTTTGCAATTTTTCTGGCGATGCCTCTTATGAAGTAAACTCTTTGTCCATTCTCCAAATCTACTGTTAGATGCTGCTCAATTGGTTCATGTTCGTGTATGGAAAAACTAAAAATCTGCCAAGTTGCTTCGTTACTGTTAATGTATCTTCTTATTTGGTACATAAGGATCTCGTCGTTTCTGTTTTGTTGTTCGCTATCTTTGGCTGTTTGAAATACTGCCATATAACTGCCTTTGTTTATATAACTACAGATATATTTAATGGATTTCACTTAATTGCAGTATTCTATGTTTATTTACGCTTGAAATATTTTAGAAAGTGGTGGGATATATGGTACTACACATTGATTATCTATTTTCAGTTTGTTACTGCCTCATATTCACATTTTTTCTGTGAAGCTACCTTTCTTGGGTGATCGTTTTCTGTATTTGGGATAACCATAAACTCCGGTCTGTGTGTCATCCAAGTATGGTTTAGGTATTTTTTTGTTCATTTTTCATCACTCATGCATGGCGAATTTGGGTTTATTGGCCAGCATGGTCCGTGAATCACGTTTTTCAAAACTATGTCGTACATCTCCGGACCTTCTCGTGGATTGGGCAATTCGGCTTGGATGATTTTGTCAATATCCGTGGGATGAATTCTGTCATGTAGCCATGAGATTGCGTGAGTGAGGTAGTCCTCATTTTTGCCATTGATTGTATACATCCACCATATAACGGTTCTAAAGATGTGGTATTCTGTGATGACTTCAATAAATCTCATTCGTTTTTGTCGGAAAACTCTTAGTTGTATTGTTAATTGTATGGTTATATCTTTGATTTCTGGCCACAATGAGTTACATGTGAATGCTATGAAGAGGTCAGGTCGTCCATATTTTCTTACGTAGGTCATGGCATTTTGAGTGTATTCGTGCACGTGCCTTGGCCTTCTTATGTAAGATGAGGATAAGATTACCATTTTTCCCATGTCGTCAATGTTTTTGTCATTTATGATAGCATCTCCCAAGGTGGATATATTGTTCCGTATTGTGCATAGTTTCTTCTGATTCAGTCTTAGTTGAAGAATCCGTTACCAGGAATTGTTGAAATAGATAGCGAGTATTGAGAATTTGACTGTATATTTTATTGTTTCTGATCATCTCCTTGGAAGTGACTTTTTTGTTTGTTTCTACGCCTGTTTCAGCTTGGATTTGTCTCACATTAAAATTATAATAGATATTGGAGGGCATCGTGTGAACGGTGTGTCTCTCAGATGCGTTGTAGTTATTCTCCTCTTCGTTGTACAATTATATCAAGGCTTGTGTGTGCATTGTATAGAATTACGATGGCGACTTCGTCTATCTGAGGTGCATTAAATCGACGTTCGCGTTTTTCAAGTGTGAAATATAGTTGCAGAAATTTATAGTTTTCATTGGGTAGGAGTAGATGATCCCATTTTATGATAGATTTGTCCTTGGATAGAAAAAACATAATCGATTTCATATCAGTTATTGCTGATCGAAGTGACACCGATTTAGAAACAGGCATTATACGTTTTTACATATTGAAGAAAGTATTTTGATTTTGGAGTTTCTCTGGTCACGTAATAGAGAACTTCCTGCGGAATTGCTTCCAGTGATTGTAATCGATTTTTCCATTCATGTAAGAGATTCTTGGTTTTATCTACAGATTTCGAGTTGCAAAATTGGCAGATTTTATGCTTTTTTCTGATTATGACGTGTTTGTGTTTGTTTTATTCTTTTGCCGGGTCATCGTGGAATGCTTCATTTGTTAGGTTGTACTGTTTACTTGTCCTCGCCTGCGCTTCTCGTAAGCTGATATTTAATAAGTAGTTTGCGTTCGCAGTCTTTTATAATGAGATTGTGTCGCAATTCTTGATTCTTCAATTCGTTCATTTCGTTGTTCTTCGCTTTCTCTGCTTCTCGTGGTGCTCATTATCGTTCATTAGGAACGTAAACGTGTTTTGCGCTCTTCGACTCTTTCGTTTTTTTACTGTTTTTTTACGCCGTTATGCTTCAGCACTGACAAAATCTCCTCCTTTTTTACATTTGAGCGTTTAATAAAAAAGCTGATTCGATTTATATTTTATACAATTAAATATAAATCAAATCAACTTTTTATTAAGAAATACATTAAGTATGCTTAAAACATTTTTCACACTTTTCTTTTACACACTCACACTCCAATTTTAGTTTTTATTCACTCACTGTACTTCACTGATAAGAAACTGACGTTCGAACCCACGACGGATCTTATTTTATATACCTCTACCACTGAGTAGCCCCGCCCATACAAAAAAGGCTTCGAATGGCAGAAAATGTTCCAGAATATTTCACAACATTCGAGAGTGTTCTGGAATATTCCACATGGATCTGGGATTTTCCGGGTTATTTTGAATAATTTCGTTCCAGATTATTTCTAAATATTCCACAACATTCCAGAAAAATTCAGGATGTTCTGAAATGTTGTGGAACGCTCTCGAATTCTCTCGAATGTTCTGGACTGTTCTAGAAATTTCTAGAGGGCGAAACTTTTGGCACTTAAGCACGCCCTTCAGGTAAAAACGTGAACCTTCTTCTTGGATGGGCATGGAGGACTACCACACAATATAACACGCACATTGTACACTTATTTTTATAATCTATATTGATTACATATATTTTAACATAATTAAGGAAGAAGACATCTATCCAATTCAGTTCACTATTATATATATATATATATATATATATATATATATATGTGTGTGTGTGTGTGTGTGTGTGTGTGTGTGTGTGTGTCTGTGTGTGTATGTATATATTTACAAACACCAATCAACTGTATGCGAACAAAGTCATTATTTGCAATCAAATGGAGTTCAATAAGTTTGAAAACTAAGTATAATCATCATTTATCCTTAAATTTGATGTGATAAACTATTTTGTTTTAAGATCATAAGGGTACCCAATTTCGACTAAAGATCTGCTACATCGTCCTCCAACGGAGTCTGTCCGTTCCTAGTTTGGTTCAGGTCGATCATGCGAAAGTCTTTATGTCATCGCTTCATGGCGTGCGCGGACGCCTTCGCGGCCTACTATGTTCGCGTGGCCAGTATTGCAGCACCCGCTCACCCTAACGTTTAACGACTCGAGCCACATACCCCTAACCACATACATACACCTAACAACATATACCTGACTCTATTTAAGTTTGCAAGCGATTTCGGCTGCGTCGGTCATCTGTGTTTCTTTCTAATATTGGTATTTCTGTGACGATCACCTATTTTTATACCTAACATGTGATTCTCGGCTGCTCTTTGAAATATCTATATCTTCTTTATACGCTCAGTAAATGCCCACGTTTGGTATCCACACAAAAGCGTTAGAAGGTTGTGAAAGATTGTCTATCCATGGCTTTGATTTTGAGATTTAATGGGATTTTCTATGTGAAAATATGCTTCATTGTCCAGTATTTATTCGACGAAATCTTGTAATATGTGAATAAAGTAGAGTTTAAGCAAAGACAGAGACAATTTGCGAAGCAACCCTCTATAACAGATAATATGAATTTTTTTTGAAAATTTTAGTGTACTCGGATTCTAATATCTCACATCAAATGAAATATAACGATAAAATACACTCAATAAAATTATTAAATCTCCTTCGGAAGTATATACTTTGACTACAACAAACCATGAAATGAATGTCATAAAAAAACTTTTTTATTTATTACATTCTTTTTAATTAAAAATTTTAAAAATGCTGTTAATCATCATATTTTACAGATCATATGTTTATTTTTTATTTAGCATATTTTTTTAAATTAAAAAAACGTAAACAATTTTGATACAAGACTTTCATATGTGCAAAGATCCAGCTTATCTATAGAATATATTTCAACCAGGAAATAAACGAGAAAGAAAACATTTTAAAAAATGCACCACATTTTACACGTAATATATTTATTTTTTATTTATTGAATTTTTTTTAAATCCAAAAGCGTAAACAATTTTAATACTAGATATATATATGTATATATATATATATATATATATATATATATATATATATGCAAAGATCCATTTGATCTATAGAAGATATTATAGCCAGAAAATGAACGAAAGAAAAATAAGTATATATTATATATGTAATTTGAAATTCACAATAAAGCTTATGCAATTTATTAATCTAATACCGAACTCGATATATAAAACATTCATCACTTAAAATTTTTGGAAAGTTTTTTTTTACTTTATCGCGTAGTAAAAGTGATTCTATTTTATGAGGATCCACTTCGAAGTTTATTAAGTTCATTGTTTAATAATCAAATAAACGTACATAAATATTTGCCTTCTATTCGAATATTTTCGTATTCAATTAGATCTTACTGCATAATTGTTTTTATTTAATGTTCTGCGCTTTGAGATTTATTAGCTTCATCAACTCTATTCTCATTTTTCAACATATTTTCATATATATTTTTTATTTTAAGGCCAACACAACTCTTTTTTGGAATGCAAAGATGCTATCTGAAGTTTTCAGTTATATAGCATATTTCTCTAGATTGTGAAATAGATAATTATTCGACCCAAAGTGGTTTGAAGTTCTTTATTTTCCACTCGTGAAAAAATGAATAGATCTTCAGAGAAGGGAAAGGTTATAAGATCGTATGCAATTTATGCGACCTAAAACTTGAAACTTACACTTAATACGTACTAAATTGACTTATAATTCATTTTAAATCCTTTTGACATACTGGATACGATACATTTAAACGATGTACTAAAAAGCCAAACAAAGGACTATAGATAAAAAAAAAGTTATAAATTATCGAATCCAAATGAATGTGAGAAATTCATTTTATTTTTATACCTGTGAAATATATTTAATTTGTTTAAAAATAACATTAAGCATTGTCCAAACTTTCCAAATAGAATTTATAATTAGTCGAAGTTGGGTGCATTTTTTTTGCTTTTATGGTAAATAAATATTTAAGCAAAATAAATTACTTGTGTTTATTGAGATTTTTTTCCTGGACGGTTTGTCTACCTTCTAAACAGATATTAGATTTCAGATTAACTATTATAATGGTACATAAGTTTGTAACAATTTTTTTTAGTACAAAGTTTGTAACAATATTGTACGATTTCAAATATCGGTCGGTTCATTTTTCTCATTCACCTTTGCAAATATGTAAAAGTCTAATATGTTTGAAAATATAAGCTCTCCTCATAACTAATTAATAAAATTAGTGTAGATATCAACTTATAGACAAAAGTTAAGCCCCGTGTTTAAAATGAAAAATCACCTTTTTTGTACTTGACACATTTTCCTGTTCTTCTGAATATTATATAAATAAACTTCCTTAATGAAGAAACTATTTTTTGCTTTAATAATAAATTCAAATTAATTTCACGTAATATTCCGTGTACGTTTTTTTTGTACCTCACTTCTACAACCTTCATAAAATAAAAAAATTGAGATTTGACGGTAAATTGAGCAAAAACAAAAACAATTCTCATGACGTCCTCTCTAAAGCTTATAAAGAAACTATTTTGCCCACATAGATGAAACATTCACCACTCGACAGGGACAGGAGACTACGTTTCTCATTCGATGAGTTTACACGTAATATAACAATATCCCAATAAAATAACCGTAATCTTTAAAAAAGTTTTATCGAAACACAATTATAAATAAACTTTTAAATCAATTTGAATAACTCTTTCTCGATATACTTATTATATTGCATTAAAAAATAAATGGATCGAAGAAGTCCAATTTACAAATTATTTTAAAACAGGAAATTTTCAAACATCGTTTTTCTGCAAGTAAAATATAAGAAAATATGTATTTACATTCTTAAACATTTTTTTTTCCTTTTTGTTTAATTTGTATAATATATATAAAATTGGCTAATTATAAGCAAAAATCTATGAATATAACTTTTACTTTAAAATTAATTCGCATATATATATATAATGTTTTTATTGGATTCTGTTTCGAACTTGTTGAAATAAAGACGTAATTGCGTTTCTGTGGATAAAATATTTATTTACTTGTAAAACGTTCCTTCTACAATTTGCTAGTAACATTATCTTATAAACTAAACATTTACTCACCTGTGGATAAAAGAAACAACATTTAAAGCCCTTATTTCGGGTTTATCATCTGAATTCGACAGGTAAGCTTTTTACAATAAAATACTGAATCAAAAACAAATCTAACCTCTCAAAATCTTTGGACGTTTGATACGAAAGCTAACAGCGACCTCTATGGAACTTATCATAGATAACGCGGCAAAGTTTAAATGAAAGGATACCTATAGGTTTTCTATATATATATATATATATATATACACACACACACACATATATATATATATATATATATATATATATATACATACATAAGTATAAACGTGTGTGTGTATAATTTGTTAAAATCAGTACATTTGGAGACACATAATTGAAATCATAAAATTGATACGCAGTGACAGTTCTTTTGTCATGAAAACAGTTACATCATAGATGTGTCACGGGGTGTAATAAAATTACCAAAAAGGATTTATGTCGCAGATTGTTTCCCTAAAAATATTTTTAAAACCCGTCATGCGAGAAAGATTAAATCTTAAATTGTCAAAATTATTTCTTTTTTGAACCCTCTTTATTTTTTAAAAATGGTGTAATTTATTCTTATATAGTTTGAAACAAATGTTTATATAGTTTGAGGAAATTAAAACTTCGCTAAACTTCCCGTCTATTTTTAAAACAATAAAAATAACATTCCTGAACACACTGACTGTATCCAATGTTCATTTAAAAATATAAATATTACGTTCCATCAATTGAGGGCCGTCTCAAAAAATATTTTATTAATTTAACAAATAGTCAAAAGTAATGTAGAAAACTTTGTATAAAAAAGAAAACGATTTAAACACGTGGTCTCTTTTAAATAGTTTTCCAAAGAATGTAATTTCTAAAGTTAATTTAATATCTGGTTACATCCATGTATTTTGCTGACAAATTACGAGAATGGTCCAAATTCTATGTCAAAGTTTACTATAGGTAGTTATACATAGCATTATGAATATAGCTCCTTCCTCAGGAATTTTGTAAACAAAAAACATTGATCACAAGTCATGAATTGTCAAGTTAGTCCCATGAATTGGTCAGCAATAAGGACTTTTAAAATCAATTTTGAAAATATTCACGGTGATATCAAAATTTTAGTATGGTTTGCAAATATTTTTAAGGTATTACAAAATAAAATTGAAGGGGGATTTTAATTGAAATCCAAGTGATGATAATGATAATAGATACAATTAAAATTGGCCCTGCTTTTTATTTAAAAAAAACTTTGTTTCATTACTTTTGACTCATTACATTTTATCATGTGCATTTTTATTAAAATTATTAATTTGTTTAAATAATTCAATAAAACTAGACAATTAATTGTTTAATTGATCAGTAAATAGAGGGATCTCTATTTAGAATAATCTATTATTTTTAGTCAGTGATTATGTTGAGTCGTTGAAATATTTTTAATATATTGGATGCTCCCAAAAATGAGCATAAATTGAATTTTATTTGTTCCCGGAAATTTTTTGCAGTTATGAAGCGTTTACTTGATAGGAATTTGATACATTTTGGTCTTAAATCCGATTATACTATAAAATGTACATTGACATAGTATGTAAAAAATATTAGGTCATAGTGTGTTACGAATATTTCACGAAGGCCAATAATCTGTATCGTTTTATATTGCTTAACAAAATCTTATCCAGTTATGTATGAGAAAATTAGAATTCATAAATTAGTTAACAGAACTTTTTAGGTATTGTGGATGTGTAGTCAATTCCATTAATTCTGCACCACGTCACTATGGATAATAAGCATTTTATTGAAAAAAAATTATATAGAAATAATATTTGATATACGTATCAGGTTGTCTCAAAAACAAACATGGTTTTAAAAATTCAAAGTTCAGGAAACAATAACATTGAAAGGAATGCTAGACTTTTACGTAAGTTTAAATTAAGTGTAGGGATTTAAAAGTGAGACCCAGATACAATGCAATTTTTGTACATCCACATACTCAAGTAATAATTTTTAATTTATTTGATTTATTCAAAAAAATGGGAAGCTCTCTTCAGATCATCATGTCAGCTGAAAAATTAGTTGGAATTAATATAACTGGGAAGTTTCAATTAGTTTCGTTATGCGGAATTAGAATCAGCTTTAAAAGGTACACGTAAACAGTTGCTTAATATTTAATTTTTATATTTTAACCAGGCAAGTTTTTAAAGTATAATCAAACATGTTGTGAGAACCAAAATATATAAAATAGAAGTTTCTCACTCATGTGGAAATAAATTAATTCATTATCAAAAATTTTGATGATGTATTATTCAGTCAGTGAGTGCTAAATTTCGCATTTTTTTGGGTCTTTCCCCAAGTCCAGACCCTTATTAGCTATAAAAGCTATATTTATGTAGTTTTAAATACTAAGTAATATTTAGTATTTTTTTATGAATATCATTTTTAATCTGGCACATTAAATAGGTTTGAAGTTAAAGGGATTTAAAAGTGGCTTAAAGTGGTGCATGTAAATATCACAGGTGCGCACGCTGACATCTTGGGAATTTTTTTATTGGAAAGAACAGTCAAAGAATTAGAATGTACAATATGGGTTAATTGGGTTTTTAGGATTCCGCACTGCATAAAGAAAATCTTTTAAAAGTAACCATTTGATCGTCCGCAGGTCCGACACACCTCTTTTTCTGAAAAATCGTTTAGTCGGCTTTGGAACTTGACATTTTGTGCAGTTATATAATTTATAAATCCGTATATTTAATAATAATAGGAACTTCAAAAAATGTTTTTTTACAATTTTCAAAGGGGCAATGTCAGTATAAATTTGTTTTATAATGACATAGTTCTAAAATCATCATCAACCATCACACAGGCTACTTAACAATTTAACAACTATATATTCCAATCCCTAATAAGCCATCGTCTCCTTACTTTCAGTTCTATTATTAGACTTTTCTCAGATTTTTAGAGATCCTGTATCTTTCGTCGTCGATATATATATATATATATATATATATATATATATATATATGTATGTATGTATATATGTAAATTTATGTATTCGAACTGATCGTGAAGATATGGTTCACATAAACATTTATCCATCTATTAAACATGCATGTAAATAGTTTACTTTTACTATGAGTTGAGCTATATCTAATTAGTTATTTTTACAGATATTTTATTTAGTGATAAAGTTCTCGATCTAAGCTGATTCGTTATTACAACACAAAGGCCGAAACTTATTACGCAAATACATCAATACTTATGAAATAATAAATATTCAATTTTGTAAATAAATTTCGTAAAAATGTATGGAGTTCATCAACAAAGTTGCCAATGAGAGTTATGAAAATAAATGTTATTGAAATTTACATTATTTGTTGTCTACAAAATTAATGTAAATAACCTTCAACTATATTTAAAGTAGTCAATGAAGATAGAAAAAAGAAATAAAACGAAGAATATGCTTCAAAAAACAAAGTGTAATTAGATTGAATATTGACAATTTGTAGCTAGCTATTTTAAGGCACACATTATTCTAAGACTTTACGTAGAGCCTCGATTCGTTGTCGCGTCCACCCCCGTGGTTGCTACAATCAGCATCAGTTCAGACTCACTCGTTAATTATTCTATCCAGAGCAAACAGTTTCATTGTCATGTCCGTTGACAGTATACACTGTGAAATATGTCGGTTGTAAATACTAATAATGGAGATAGGAAAGAAAACAAAAGAAAGAAAATTTCCAACCAAACGTGACTAATACCCGTCATGTTCAAAGAAAAATGTTTCAAACAATGTTTTACTATTTTATGTGTTCGATTATTTCAAATTATATGTTTGTCAATGTACACAGTATAAATGTCATAGGCGCGTCACACGATATCTAAGTTTCTACAATACAATACGAAAAATGGTAAATCATTAGAGACTCCAACTAAAATGATGCAGACAGAAGTGAGACTGTTCGATAAAGCTGCGCAGACGATAACTCCTGTGATAAAAGTCTTCAATGATTTTAGTTTTCCTGTTGTTTGTGATTGTAAGAATACAACCAACTATAATTTTCAAACTACTGTGTAATTACCACTATTTTGGTTATGGTTTGAGTTCTACGGGACATGTTGTCTAGGTTTTAGGCTTATTTACGAGAAGCTTATTCTCTCTTTGAATTATCAATTATTCGACCCAGAATATTTGCCTGCAAATATTGATGTGGATATGAAAGTAATCTCATCGTAACCTTTTACATGTTTTTAATTTGTTCGGTTAGCTTGTTATCCAAAACAGTTCAAAATATTTCATAGCTTTTTGTCTCGCTAAATACTCAAGGACATTTCTCAAATGCGAGTTGTTTATAGTTTTTGTAGTCTAAAATGGTTTTTACGTATGGTACATTCCTATAGTAGTTTCAAAAAAATATTTTCGAATTTCCATAAATAAACCATCACGCTTTATTTTGAAGGATTAATAATCACAATCGATCTGATTACGATTATTAATATAAATTTAGATGAGATTTGAACACAGACAATGGAGGTACACTTTGTATTAAGAGGGTCTATTTACTTTTAACATTAATTCGAGGTCATGGGATGACAGGTGTTGTAGTCTAGGTCTGATATATGCGGTTATAATGGGATTATTGAAAATATTACGTAAAAAATTTATAAGATATTGAATATATTTGGCGTTAATTTTGTAGAAATTCATTATTCACAATTAAATGTACATTGTAAAAGTAAGTGGCTGATTTGACACCCAGAATACTAGTTTCTGGTTTGTGTAAACATTGGCACGATGTGGGATTATAAAGAAGGAATTTGCCAAGGAGGCTGCAGTTTGATCTCTAGTTAAAATTTCATCTTTTGTTTACGTATGGAAACGCATTATTGAACTGTGAGGAAAATAAAAGTGAATATTTATTGTTTACTATGTTGTGTGGAGGATTAAATTTTGGAGACTAAGATCTCTGTGAAAGTAGAAATAATACTACATCACGCAGTTTTATTTAATTGTGGCATGTGATTTAAATCGTTCAACCAGAAGACCCTGTTTATTAGCACAATGATGCGTTCAGTATGTCAATTCAGGAAAATATTTCTTGGACACTGCAGTAGGAATATATTTAAAGATCATCAGCCTACAGATTGTTTATTATGGTATTATATTGTGTAAGTATAGTCACTATACACTAATACAATACAACAGAACATAGACCGATGTTGTGTTTAGTTAGTAAAATTCGTATAAAACTAGGGTTAATCAAAGTTTAAAACTTTTATGTGGTAAATCAATAAATGATCCAAGCAGAAGTGAATAAGTAAACATGGGCATGAAAAAGTTTTGCCACGATAGCCAGCTGGGAAAGGATATTTGCTCATCGTAAACTTACAAACTTTGGTGCATAATGATAAATAGTCACAATTAAATGAAACTACGTGATGTAGTATAATTTCTACTTTATTTAAATTATTTACCACAACCTAGGCTTCGTTGTATTATAACATCTTCTGGTGGGCAATTGGCAAAGATCTTTGCTAATTGTGGACCTGAAGATATTGTAATACAACGAAAACTAGGTAGTGGTAAAGAATTTAAATAAAGTAGAAATAATACTACATCACGTAGTTTAAAAAAATTTTCTTTAAAGAATTTAAATAAAGTAGAAATAATACTACATCACGTAGTTGTAAATTAACCCCAAATATATTCAACAATCACAAATATATTAAAATACCTGAGAAGAGATGGTATCCATTTAAATAATTTACTAGTTCAGAAAAAAAAGAATACGCTATTTAAACCTATTGTACATAAATGAAAGTTGAATTTAAAGGTCTATAAAAAAATAAATAACGGAAAAGGAAAGGTTCCTGAATCATGAAAAATATTATAATTTAATCGAATTATGAAAAAAATAATTGAAAAAATATAAAATGATCAGGTGGCATAAGTGGCATGTAATTTGTATGGATTTGAGAATGGTTGAGAAAGCATACATAACAAGAAAAGCCTATCCACTGATAGTATGTGGGAAAACTCAACCGTGTCCCCGTCATTAGTTTACTCCAATATATGTTTTTCATACTTAGACACTCCGTAAGAAGTTTCACTTTAAAAAATCAATGAGTTTACTATCATCGCCTAAAATTTTATGATCTTACCCATCATGAAATAACGACATAATTTATCACTGCGTTTTACGAACAATCACAAGAATTAATGCGAACACATCTTAAGACTTTTTCGGCTGCAGGAAGTAAATTATTTTGATTTTGATAAAGTATACACAAAAATTATAAATTGAAATTTTATTCTTCAAGTTGACGAATATATTTCTTAGAATTCACAATTTAATTTTTTTCGAACAACTTTCCTTTAAATCAAACTTGAAAATGAAAAATTATTTTCGCATACCTTATCGACCTCATCGAGTTTTAAAATGTAATCGAATATTTTTTTTATTTTTTACCCAGTGTTTTCTTTGCGAGATCTTAGTCTTCAAAATGTCATGCGCTCAACCCAACACACTACGGTGACGACTCTATTGTTTTGTTTTCTCTCTATTGTTATATATTTCGTGCATCCTCTACGCATAAGTAACGAACTATGCACAGCTTAGTATGATATGTGACAGCATCTGAAGTAGGGTCATGACAGCATCTGAAGCTTTCGATGAATGTAATGGTTTATTTTGTCCGTTTTCTATGAGTAAAGAAACGAATTATATACTTTTAACAATAGCCGCCGTGTCTAAGTATGTTTGTTAGACTATGACTGTACCACAGCAGTAGCTGGCGGTTGACGTCATTGATGAAAAAACACACTTAAAACTTTTGTTAGGTATTTCAAGCAAGATTACTTGTTTCGTAACTTGTTAATATTAATTTAATATTACAGGTTATCATTTTTAGATGAAGTTGTGCTGGATCTCTCACTGATTGTTAATTTCTTGCACAATAATAATTTATAAGTTATGTACATGCGGCTGACCTTGGTTATTTCGATACTTTTTACAGAAGTTTAATAAAAAGACCATGCTTTTTTCATGCATTAAATGAGTATTATTGTTTATATTTAGAATTTGTAAAGTTTTACTTTGCGTATAATAATTGTTTGTTTGGTTCTAAACTATATTCCGTTTCCAAATTTTTGTATTTTATTAAATTCATATGAATACTACGAGAAGAAATTTACAGAAGTTTTCAAAAAGTATATTCCCGAACGGAATTAAACTAGATTACAAATGAAGTTAAGGAGTTCACAACTCAAGATATACAAAGTAATAAATTTGTTAGTTTTGGTTATATTCTAGTTTATTCGAAATACTTTTAAATGCCTGCTATTGAAATAGGTTTCATCCACAAAGAACGAATATCTTAATTACAATTGACAAACATGTTAATTAGAGTTGACAAAATCAACGAAAACAAATCCCAGCTACAGAGGATTTGATCAACAAATTTTAATACGAGATATAACGTAATGGATTGCTAGCTTTTAAACCGGTACTTAATAAAAATGATGCCAACGCTACTCGTAACTTTGCAAGTTACATTTCAGAGCTTTAGACCTTCGCTGTCACTACCCCTACGATGCCGTACAGAAATCAATAATTAATCCAATCAAATTCGTTATTTATTCCTATTCAATAGAACGGAGTTATTGTTATGCCGGGTGGCAGTTTATAGTGTAAAAAGTGGTAAAAATACTCTCATGGTTATAGAGGAAAACGTTTAGTTCCGAGCTATACAATACTAATACCTGACATATCTCAGAAATTTAAAATTATTTTAAAAATTATTTTATGCATTAGTTTCACTTAAAGCTTATGCATTGCTTCGTTTATTGCAAGTTCTAACTTTCAAATACGTATAAATTCCATTAGAAGAAAACGGCATGAATTAACAAGTACATATTTAACTAGTTCCTTTATTTTAATTGTGATATCATCAATTTTTACAAAATTTATAGGTAACAAGATTGGGATTAGTATTAAAAATGCAACTAAAGGTAAAAACTGGCGCTTGGTATCGCCAGTTTTTAGATTCAATAGAGAGAGTGATGCATTATTATTTGAATTTTTTTCATAATACCCATAAGCTTTGTTTATTCATTGTCAGATAATATAATGTTTCGTAGAATATTTCTTGACTTAATCAAAAGTTAATATCGACTCTATATAAGGGAGCGTACTGATAGGAGTTTTCTGTGTAGAAATTAAGTCCATATTATGTGTAGATATCACTAATTTACTTACAGAGAAAATCAGCGAAGAATCAGCAAAAATTCTTTCGTAATGAATATAAATTTTAAGGAAAATTAATTTTCCTTCCAAGTTTCTATACCTTTTCATGTCATTATCTCATCACATATAGGAGTATTGTGTCTAATACATGAAATAGTACCGATATCCTTAAATATAACAAATCACATTATTAGGTTTGACAAATACTGTTGCTAATTACATATAAAAACTTCAAAAGTTTTAAGGAATGCGGGTTTTAAATCAGTATTTTAATTTTTCAAAGTTCTGCTTTTCTAATATTAATTTCGAACCACTAATATTATTTATTACATTTATAGTACTCACGACGAACGAAAGTTTATAGAAGGGATATTCCATTCAGACTTCCATTTTAGTTCAGACTTCTGTTTTACGTTTCATAATTTAAGAGACCACGTGGAACTTTTATGTATTTTTTGGATTAATAAAATGAATACTTTACTTCCAACCGCATTTATGTTCTTTATTCCTTAACGACTAAACATTTTTCAAACAACAATTAATTAGTGTTCCGTACATTAAAAGGAAAAATGGAACACTTATAAGATAACTCACGTATCTGTTTTTCTGTCTATCATAGCCGTTTTGCTCGAAATTGAAATATTGCATAGTAATAAAACATATTAATCCATGCATATTTCAATTATATTGTCACCGGTTTTTGAATCGTGTGCAAAATTTTAAATAATTCGAACGTCTATAAGTGGGTGACAATTTAATCGAAAGATTCCGTTACAATGTAATGTAAGAGACATTATGTATATAAAGCAAGTATGCAAGTAAAGTTAATAAAGGCAGATTAAAAATAGATGCAGCCCCAATGGGGTTTTATAGGCGCTGTTACTTCCTTCGTTTTCATTCAATGAAATATGGCATAATTTTTTTTTCAAATATCAATATAAATGTAGAGACACGTTTACATTTACGCGTCTATATGATTCGCACAGGAGTTATTGAAAATATGCATTTATTTGAAATTTCACTTTTATTCAGAAGAAATTATACAATAATATCTTGCGTCCTTCACTGATATTTAACAAAATAAATTATTTTTAATGGATCACATAATTCTACATTAGGATATAATTTTTTTTTATTTTTAAGGGGTATTTTAAGGGTTTGAAATTAAATCAAATTATCCCTTGTGCGATTTCCGCTCCATATTCTCTTAATTATTTCTCACTTTTCACTAGTAGACATTAACATACCATTATTGACAAATGCGTTGAAAATATCACTGCCTTTTATTTCTGAATACTAAATTACTTTTCTCAATAAACAAAAAATGTCAGCCTGTCTTGCAAGCATATTATCATTTTCTACTTCGTGAGCATTTTACGATTACAACCGTCATAAAAGTGGAATAGAAATTTAATGTGTACCATAACAGCACAAATATTCAAGATATTTTTTTCTATTATCTATTTCATGCCTGCACAGAAAATATTTCTCTGGAACCGTGAAATATCAACGACTTTAAAGAGATTACGCTGTACTCAAACCTCGATTAAATTCGGAAATCGATGAAATGAAGATCAATATAAGTTAACTCCAAACAATTTTAGAATTTGCTTGTATCTTCAATAACTCATTTTTATTTAGTTGGATGTCTTAATTTCCTGTCATTTTATATGTTAAGAGATATTTCCTTTCAATTTCAATTGCTTCTTTTAGCTTCGGTCGGCAGCTGACGATAGGTCTTAAAAAATAATTTCAATCAAGTTCTAATTAATGCATTTTTGCTCTTCATTAAACATTCGCAGTGAAGAGGTACTGTATTAATATTTCACTAGTTAGCTTAAGATTTTTCTAATAGCTACTGAATTAGTGAAATAACTTGGATTTTTTTACGTGAAATAATAATCGTGAAAACGATTAATTTAAACATATCGTTCAATAATACTCATGTAATAGGCATTTACTTTTTATATTGGGAGATTAATTGTGTTAATCTGTAGGACACGATCAATGTATAAACGATTGTCTTCTGAAGTGGGTAAATAGTTATTATACACATTGTTACTTTCGAAAACATGAATTTACGGAGAAGCGTACTTTTATATTTATCGATAATAGGAGTAATATTTTAAGGTTATAAGGTTAATTTAAATTTTTGATATCTTAAAATTCTAAATTATCTAGTACTCAATTATTACAACAAAGAAAATAAGTTTACTGTTAAGTGTTGAACTTAAATTCTCCTTTTAAACATTTCCACAGTCTGTCGCTCTCTGTCACTTAGAGCGACAGACCAAATTTTAATATCATTTTATTAATGAATTATTTCAATGTTATTGCGAGTACTCTATATTTCATCGCTACAATTTTCACACGAATTTACTACTTGAAAATTATATGAAACGAATGCTTACGAAATAGTAAGACAATTTGTGAAACGTTGTTTTTTATATATTGGTAATCAACAAATACGCATTGGGTTTAAAATTTTATGTTTGACGTGAAAAATGGCTATTAAATTTTTTTCTGAAATTAGCATTAAATAATTCCTAGTTACTTTTCACCAGAATTTTGAATTTATCTATGTCGAAAACATATTGAATGAATGAGAAACTTATAAATGGGACATACTCCAAATCATTAACTTTTCATCGAAGGAAGAAAATTGTTTCATCGAAAAATATTCACGTGGAATGGGGAAAGAAGACAAAAATATTTATTTATGTTCGCTTCAAGGATATGTTTATGGTTTCGATAATTTTGTCTAATCGTTTCTAAGTAACATTGTTATTTGGCCGATGCATTTATATTATAAAACTCTCCCGAAATATCAATACAGATAGAGTTGGGTCAATATGATATATTTTTTTGAATAAGTTTTGTTATTAATATATTTTTGTAAGCTTTCTTACCTTAAATCGTTCACATTCATCACTTTTATTAGTTTCTCTGTTTTATATGCTCATATTCTCACTAACGCCAAATATGATTGATTTATACAAACTTTTTCCTGTAGCTTTCTACGTCTTTTTCACTACTCCGTTGCATTGATTAAATATGCATTTATTCATCTGTTTATCATAATAAAATTACATATTTCCTTATCGTAACCCTATTTCATTTTGTAATGTACGTGTGTTGCGCTTATTACGTTTTTATTCGCTTTTTTAAATATTTCATCTAAAATTTTCCTTCCTTTGATAACAATGGCGATTAAGTGATAAATTTATTTGATCAAGAAACACTTAACTTACTTCTTCACATATAACTGAAAATTTTAAAATCAATGTTATTTTATTTCTAATATAAACTCGTCCATGCTACGCGTACGGAAAATCTTTAGTTTTCAGGTACTATTTCTTTAATTGCTTAATTTACTTCAAATGTTAAAGATTTTAGCCTTGATAACTATTTGTAAATTATAAGAAAAATAGTTTTACTTTCTTTCGGTTTTAAATATTTCAAATAAAAAATGAAATTTCCTTGTTAAATACGAACCGCTTAACAATTGATCATTTTAAATATACTGATAATAGTATGTGCACAATTAAATGAAAACCAATAATGTTAAAAGAATATCACCATAAATTTACCCGGGGCACTCTTGCAAGATTCTTTTATTTACCAATAGATCCGTGTGAATGTTTTTGGTTTATGTATAAACGTTTTAATAGGAAATGTAGCCATATTTTATTTACGAAATGAATTCTTAATAGACCTATCGGAATAATATATAGTAACAATTTTAAAATTTCTTATTTTGCCAGTAATTTTCGTCTAAAACAAAATATGCTTTTATTTTAGTAATAATTTATGAATTACACATATATTTTGAACTTTATTTTGACGATCGATATTTATTACATAACATTTCATCTTCTTCATTCGCTGTCACAAACATTTTTTCTATTTACTTGTTTAATGCCGCTGACATGGAAATATATCTGAGGAGTTAAGGATTTATTTTCTCCATGCGATCAAGATTTTGTTTTGAACATTTTTGGTAATGAAGATTGAAAAGATCTTCGAAAATATTAAAATCCAAAGCCATGTACGAATAATGTTGAGAATCTGGACCTAGGGCTAATGGAAACTGTAAGTTTATTCAAGCAAGTCAAACAAAAAGTTGTAATCAAGGTCATATTTTCATAATTCAAGAAAATCGTGTATTGTACGATTTTATTTAAAATTTACGATTATTTTTATGCATTTATTTAAAAAAAAAGTATTGATATTCATTCTGACAAGTTAAATACGTAGTTTTTCCTATTACATGAGAGTTATTATTATTGCATTCAGAGAGATAAAGAGAGATAGGGGGAAAGAGAGAGTTTGATTAGTACCATATAATACATTATTATAATATATTTACATTATTATAATGTATTTCGTATTTTGTTATCTACACTTGTTACGTTAATTTTTTTTCATATCCCTTAGTGCGGTGCCTTAGTTAAAAGACAAGATCAAAGCCGTTAAACAAAAATTGTTAACCATAAGTATTTATGGTGAACCGATTTGTCACGTTTGAGATTTGGCACTAGCGACCATTATACCTGAAGTCGTTTATTCATAGTAATAATAATAATAAAAAAAATAACATTCACAGAAATATTTAAAAAAGAAATCCATAAAAGCAAGTTTTCGCGGAACGATAAAAGTGGTATCAAAATTTAAGCTTTTATGTAATATTAATATCTTACCTATTCACGTAATGTCTGCTACTCAAAATCTCAACTTATAAATAATTGAATTAAAATAAGAAAATTTCATGCTATTATTCAGAATACAAATTCAGTTTATTCTTATACTTTAGTGTTAAAATATTCCAAGATTAGTTCGTTAGTTCTAATTTTTACCGACGATACTTTGTATTATTTTCCAAAGTTTTAAATCCCTTTATATTAAGTTCTTGAATATACATGCGGCCATCCATTTATTTTATTTTCATTAAACTATATTTTATTTCCTCAAATTACTCTATAAATACAAAATCAATAACGAAACCAATAATACCGCAAGTTGTTCATAGAACCTGCAATGCTTTTAAAACCAAAAAGGCCCAAAAATATTGGTTTGTAAATGATATATTGCTCATTACCATAATATTTAAAATAATATACAGTGCATAATAATGTTTTCCCGTGCTGGAAAATATCGCTCAATTAAAGGTTGCTACATATAACAATTATACTAATACAAATTACAAGTTTACAAATTGAATATTGATAAACTTACGAAGCACATGTACAATACGCAGTGCAAGAGTTTCACAAAAATTTAGGCACTTATAAGCATTTAAGCCTACATAATATTTCCATTAAATTACAGTACACATTAATTTTCACAATGTGAATGTCATGCTTGTTATATCCTTCGTCATCATCATCATCATCATCATATTTGGCACGACAGCCCAGGGTGGGCCAAGGCCTTCTGTTGGAGATTCTTCCAGGAGGTTCTACTGTTCGCCTGGGTTTTCCAGTTCTTTATCCTGAGAATGTTAAAATCTTCTTCCACTGAATTGATCCATGTTAGAGGTTTCGCGATGAAAACTTTCTTTACTGGGTTTTCATCTTTCATTCTAGATACGTGGGCAGCCCAGTTCATTCCTTTGATTTTTATGGTTTTCATGACATCAGGCCCACCAAACAACCTATAGATTTCTGAGTTAAGACGTCTTCGCCAAATACCATTTTCCTTGACACCCCCAAAAATTCTCCTCAGAACCCTTCTTTCAAAGGCTGCTATTTTATTCTATCCAGTTCTAGTCAAAGGCCAGGTTTCTGAACAATATGCTAGAACTGGCCTAATAAGAGTTTTATATACTAATAATTTTGTTTGTCTTGTAAGAAAATAATATTTAAGGATAGAGCTTAGTCCAAAAAATCCTTTATTGACTGATGATATGTGATTCTGAATTTCAGAGATAGTGTGATTCTTATTGTTAACACAAGATCCAAGGTAAGTAAAGCAGTCAACCGTTTCAAATGTATGTGAGCCAATCTCCAAACGATTATGTGCATTATTTGGTGGAGATTTTTGTATGGCCATACACTTAGTCTTGGAGTCGTTTATTGCCAGACCCATTTGATTTGCAGCTATTTCCAAAGACAGCAAGGCCTCTCTCAAGGCTGGTAGGTTTCTAGTAATTATATCAATATCATCAGCATACGCTAGGATCTGAACGGATTTGTAAAAGATTGTACCCCTAGTGCTAATGTCTGAATCCCGAATAGCTTTTTATAGTGCAATATTAAAAAGGTTATACCCTTCACAGGGGTAAAATCTCAGATAAACGTTATAGTTTTCCTACAGCCTTTGCATGGCTCTCTAAAAACGTAATTTTTCATAACTTTAGATTGAACCGTTCCAGAAATATCTGCGGGAACATTTTTTAAGCACATATTTTTACATATCTACGAAGATATACTATCTAAAACAGTTAAATAAAAAAATATTTTTCAAGTTCTTGTTATTAAAGCTCATCAAATGGCATCCCACACTATATACTGAAAAAAAGTTATAAGTTCTTAATGATTTGCCCCTCCCCTTCAAATTACATGTAAATATTTTTGGTGTTAGGGAATATATACTAGTTCATATGTTTTATCATTTTCCCAAAAATTTTTTATATTCCGCTTTAAGGCGTTTCTGGGAAAAAACGGCTATGACATATAGACAGACTGCAGTATCCCAGTACGGAAGATACATCATATTTAAAAGACTACATATCATATTTTTTCAAACCAATTTTCGTTGAAAGTTTATTTTAGGGTTTGCTAACGTAATTGTTTACAGAATTTTACACACGTTAGCTAAAAAGTTAGACTTAGATTAGTTGTGTCCTCCCACACTTTTTAAGATTTTAGAACCGCATAGCTCACCAAGTACATATTGAATTAAGTAAAAGATTTATTTAAGCACCTCTTAATCACTTTTAAGACAATACCCAACACCCATGTGGCTTGGATTTTTTTTTATCATTTTCATTATGGAGTACCAACCGTAATAATATTTTTTTAATTTTCTATTATTTTTTGTATAGCGGCTCATCGTCGACCCCTGCCATCAAGTTTCGTCTACATAGTGCCAATAGTCTCCGAGTAAAATGAAGGACAGATAGACGGTTAGATGGATACGAATTTATTACCCTAAAAAACGAGTTTTATCGCGGGAACCACCGTGTGTGTATATATATATATATATATATATATATATATAATATATATATATGTTTGTGTATGTGTGTGTGTGTGTGTGAGTGTATGTGTGTGTACATATATATATGATTATTTTATACATGTTGTTTCCAAGATATTTCCAGTTCAAAATATAACCCTTAATTTATTAATGAAATTTTCATTTTACAATTGAATGGGCCATATTTTCCTGCGAAAATAAGCAGCACCTCTTTAAAATCAAAACAATTAATACAACGACACACTTGAGATTTGAATTAAACTTTTTAGGCTATTGCTAATGTGACCTCTGAAAAGACTATTTGGAGTTTAACTCGAAAGGTTATTTTATATATTGATTGTTTCTAGCATGTATATTAATTTCCAATATTTAATTTGAAATAAACATGGTCTGATATCAAATGGGCGAGGGGAGCGGGTAATTTAAATTTAAAATTAAGGTAAAAAGGTATTGAATATATTTGGCGTTAATTTTGTAGAATTTCAGCACTAATACACGTATAAATATAAGTATATATAATAAAAACAAAAAAAAAACAAAACTTAAAAGAAATAAATATATGAATACACAAAACCGGAGACATGTAGAATTAGTGTATTACCTTGTCCTTACTTTCAAATACTCTTCCTTTTGTATAAATATATTACCGATAATAACTTCCATTTAATTTTATTACATACACCATAAAGCTTGGATTGTATAACCTCACATAATAACAACAATTGAATTTATTACCCTCACTAAAATACTGGTATATTGTATAACTCTCGGTAATATAATAAAACCTACTCTGCGCCCCTGCAATAAACTCACTAACATCAACAATAGAAAAATCCGCACAAAGCAAGCTTCCGCCATTGTGTTTGTAACATATAAATGCTGTTGGTTGTTCCTAAGAGTTAATCTTTGCTAATATCCCACCTGAAGATGTTGTAATACAACGAAACCTAGGTCGTGGTTAAAGAAATTAAAGAAAGTAGAAATAATACTACATCACGTAGTTTCATTTAATTGTGAGTAAAATGGTACATTAAAGTAAAATTTTAGCTTCTTGGGCCATTAAAGATTATGCGGATACAGCCAATAAAAAATTATAGAAATGGTTAATCTAACGCAACGATAAAAATTAACCTACATTTTTACCTTTACGGTACCAAATTTACTTATCCTTACAAATTTAATACGGATGGCAGTAAACAAATGTAGTTCCGTAAGTATTTATTGCAGAGAGTAAATACGGGAGACTGTTTGTTTAAGTTGGTACTTTTAAATAATATATATTGTATACATGTATCAGAAAAGAAAGCTCGTATAATATGTGTATGGAGATTCACTGGTATTACATATCGATTCCATCTCCAAGGAAGTTTTAGAATGGTTGAGTAATATGACTTGTCGATTTTACTCAACGATTAAACTCTCGAACATCTAATACTAAGACTGTTTTTTTTGCGTAGTTTCGCATAAGCAATATTAAACGTTAATAACATATTGCGCTCTGCTGCACCATCCACTTGTAAAACATTTGTAAGTAAAATCCATTTATCATATATTACAAATATTGTTAAATATCCGAAATAAACGATATGTGTACAAAAATCTTAAATTAAATTTAAGAATATACTAAAGTCGTAAATAAAATTTCGTCCCACAGTTACCTTCCGCCTACTTTTTATCGCGCCATCAATATTCCGTATAAATATATCTAAATGAATTCTGAGGTTAATTTATTTCCCTTCACATTTCACGGAGCGGTGTAGCCTTAAATTAATTTCCATACTTTAAATCCTCACTGCTATTTCAGGACGCCAGAGAGTATAACCAGGAGGGCTTTAGAAAGATCGTTGCGGAAAAATTCACGAAACAAAGTGAGAACTGTGCCCGTGAAGGGCGGACAGCTTTTTTCGCATCCGATACACGCCTGCAAAATTTCATTTTGACTTCGAAACATACTAGTATTGAAAATAATCATTTATGATACAACAATGGTAAAAATAATTTCGTTTCAATGTATTAAGGAATTGTACTGAAGAAAGAGTAGTTAGAACGTGCTTCTAAAATGTATGATATATTTTTCTGAAATTTAAAAAAAAAAGTAATGAAAAATATTTTGTAGTATTTATGTTTGTTATGCTTGCTAAATTGTTGTATCTTCTTGAATATTTTACGTTGTATAAATATTTTATTTACATGGATGGTTGTTAATTAATGTTAGAGTTACCTTTTGCCCGCACTTTGCAGGTTGAAACTTCACATTTCGCAAGCGAGGTTTAAATAAAAAAATGGTAAATGAAACCTCATTCAATTTTCACATTAAAAACCTATCTACCATAATGATATCCTATTTGATGGAATGTGAAACAAAAGAACAATTTCTCGTCCTTGTAATAGTGATAATGGTACATTATTTTTTTGATTTCCATGCCTCAAAAGGAAAAATAGAAACCTTGTGAGATCACTGAAGTATCTATCTGTCTGTAGCAGATTTCTTAGAAACAGTGCGACGCAGAAATTTGAAAAAGAAAGAAAAAAGTATATATATATATATTTATATAAATATGTGTGTATGTGTGTGTGTGTAAGTGTGCGCGCGCGCGTGTGTAAAATACTCGTATCATTCACCGTGTCATCACGAAATTTCAGCACCTACAAAGCCTGTAAACCTGAAATTTATTGCAGTCATGGTATATTTTTTCTCGGGCAATAGTGTCTTCTTGTCCTCTTTCCTTTCCGAAATATTTTTTGCCTATAACCTTAGTAGTTGCTGTTATGTTATATATCTGCATTGGAAAAGCATTCATGACATACGCTCAATATTTTTGGAAGATCTTTTCAAAAATATCTTGCATGGAATATGAGAAAACAAAAATTCGCCCAAATCAAACATTAATTAAAATAATATTTATTTAATTTTAAAATTTTGTAGGCGTTATATATAAATATATATATATATATATATATATATATATATATATATATATATATATATGTATATATATATATATATATATACATATATATATATATATATATATATATATATATATATGTATAACCATGCTTAATTTCTAGTTTTTAGCTACTAGACTGCGAGAAAAACGATTATGACATACGGATCTAACAGATATTTACAAATGTTTTAAAATAGAACAAATTTATCACTATTTGAAGATAAAATGAGATCTACACTTTTCAGTCTAGAAATTACACACTTTAATGAAAATACATTTTGTAAAATTTATTGACTTTTGTAAAATATTTTCCAAACTGCAGGTTTGACGCAAATAACTCGAAATGACCATATTAAAATAAAGCATTGGAAATAATAAAAATATATATAATATTCATTTTATTAAAAAAATTATAAAGTGGAAAAAAGGCTAAACAATGCAGAAAAATAAATTGACATTCATTTTTAAGAATTTTGAAAAGGGTCGAATTTCAGCCAAATCGTTTACCTCTATTTCACATTATATTCCCTGTCTTTATTCGATTAATTACTTGCTCAACAGACGATGGAGCGGTTATGAATTCAGTGTCACGTTGAGTTCCTTTTCAATTTTTTTGGGGAGAGACGTAGACGTCATATTCAGAGGGAATTTTTTTAATTCCCATCCTTGCTTACAATTTTTCGTATTCTTTTTTGCTAGTAGTAGGCTTAGATGAATTTTTTTTTGTGTATTGCCTTTGCAAATAGCTCGATGTATAGATCGTTGATATCATTCTTTTGTACTTCCTCGGAATTTGCAGAAGCGTTTAAAGAGCACTACATTTTTTAAAGTATAGGTTTGAATAGTATGGTTAAAATAATAATTAAACTATATTTATGGCAAACTAAATATATTCCAGTAGTTAAAACTATTTTGAATTTACTTACTTATTTATTAATACAGGTGGTCCGAAAGTCCGTTAATATTTCAGGCGATGATAAAAAAACTAGTTATGTGAAAGAAAAAAATTTTTATTTATTCTGAAAATACACAATTTGGGATTTTATTTCTTAAAAATCACATCATCCATATGCGATCCTTAATTTTTTTGACTCTGCTGCCACCTGGAGCGGAAATTTTTAATGACCGACTGACAAGGGTTTCGGGAAATGTTTTGCATTTCCTCGCTAATATGAGCCTTTAATTCCTCAAGGGTCGTTGGATTGCCGTTAAAGACTTTACTTTTAAGGTATCCCTAAAGGGAAAAATCCATCGGGAATAAGTCTGGGCTACGAGGTGGCCAGTTAATGTCACCTCTTTTGGATATACCTTTTTGACCGAAAATTTTGCGAACTGTACTTTAAAGAGTCGTTGTAAGTGTGGCATATTGTTCTATCTTGCTGAAAACACGATCGTCGATTGAAACCATCAAAATTCTGAATCGCTCTCTATATTCACTATAAAATCGTTTCTTGTTTGATCTTCATAAAAATATGGACCAATAATGTATCTTGCTGATAAAGCTGCCCATACAGTCACCTTGGGTGAATGCAGGGGTTTTTGATGCTTTAATTTTGGATTAGTGTCACTCTAACTTATGCAGTTTTATCTGTTTACATGTTCATTTAGGTGAAAGTAGGCTTCGTCTGAAAAAAAAATTTGTTAAAGCTGGCGAATCTCTCTAGCATTTCGTTAGCAAACTGATTTCGTGAGCATAATCTTGAGGCTTTAACTGCTGAACTATTTGGATTTTGTACGTATGCAAATGTAAATCCTTGCGCAGACTGGGGTTAAAGATGTTTTGGATACGTTTAAGACGCTAGACCGCTTTCGAGTAGAGAGTCTAGGTTATGTACGAACAAACGCTCTAACACGCTCTATGTTTTTGGGATCCCGCGATTTTCTAAGTTGGCCAGATCGTGGTTTGTCTATTGTTGAACCAGTTTCTTAAAAGTTCTGGACCCATTTTTTAATCGATTGAATCGATGGAGCTTTATTTTTATGTCGTATATTGTAATGAGCACAAAATTTTCGTTGCGCTAGAGTCGAAGAATCGTTGTTTCGATAGTACTCGATTACGCCATGGCACTAAATTCCCATCGGCTGCTCTAACATTCCGTACCTTGCCTGCCTCATCTCTCCCTCGCTGCTCAATGCAGCTGCCAATTCAAAAATTAACGGTCTTTTCGGAGACATTGATTTTATTGTTATAATTGAAAAAAAATTCGTATGAAACATTTGGTGCAAATATTTGTTTCTGATAGAATATTTAAATATTGAAACGACACAAAAAATAATCATAACGTATACTTAAATGTTTTGCAGACCAGATAATTCTATCACAAATGTATCCACGAATATATTGTTTGTCACTGAATACTACTCACACTAGTCAGACAAACCATAATTAAAACACGGAACACGGTTAAATTAACAACGATGTCGTGGAAAACATTTTACAATTCCAGCTATTAGGAAGTAATTAATATTCCATTTGAATAAATCTGCATGAATTGCGAGCGTAATTTATTCTCCTTCACATTCTTCTTGACGATGTAGGCTGAAATTAATTTCCATACTTAAAGTTTATATCATCATTAAAGTACGCCGACAAGAAAACAAGAGAAAAAGGAAAAGTTTTAAAAGGCTAACGTGAGAGTGTTTGTGCGCAGATTGCTGAAAAGTTTTCAAATACATGAAATGGGAATTATTCATTTTCATTATAACTAAACTTTTGTGCATAGATTTAGATTTTGTTCATCAATTCGTGGCTTCCTACCGTAGATCGACCACTAAATAAGCTAATTAAATTATGTCGAGTTAAGTTTTACTTTTCAGCTTGTGCTTAATAAAATTGCCTAAAAATAATATCGAAGCATTTTTCTCGTAAATATTACATTTGTCTAACGGATCTACAGATATATTTTTTTATCATAACTCATATGAAACACATCGATACAAGTTGTTTCAGTTTTCATGTTATTAACAACGTGTCGATATCATACAATATCGGTAATGTTGTATGATACATATTTATAACATCATATACAAAATATCACAAAAAAATTAGAATTCAGACATATTTATTTATTTTATGTCAGAGCGTTGTTACGATTTAATAAAGACAAACTTCCTTATTCTTAGTTTCAAATTTGAAGACAAGTAAATGGATTTCACTATAATTATTTTCAATACCTTATCCAGTTTTTCTCCCTCTTGTAGTTAAAAACGTTTAAAGATATTCAAATTTTAAATTAAAGTTCTATTAAAAACTTTGAAAATAATGTTTACTTTTAAAATTCTCGCCTCCGCTTTTCGTCAAGGCATAAATTATAAATGTCCGTATATTTAATATTGATTGCAATTTATTTTTAAAATAATTGAAAACATTACACTTATATTAACAGTACATATTTGAAAGGTAGCATAAATTTTTAAATTTCATATAATAAAAGTTGATCTGAACATAACAATTTTAGAATTTTTTTATTTTATGGAAGATATACGGTTTAAATCTTCCATAACATTAAGGTTCTAAAAGTATTTTATTACAATTTACGAACAAATTCAAATATTACCAAATTTACATTGATTACATTCATAATAAGAATTTTTCTTCTTTCTTATTATATCAAAAATAGTCGATGGCGAGGAATTTTTTTCAAGTGCAAATTTTCAAAATTAATTTTTTTCTGTTAAAATTGCCATTTTGGAAGTGATTTGTTTAGAAACGATAAATTTCGCCTTAGATGCCTTAACATTCTCGACTCAGTTTGATGCAGAGAATCACCTGTATAAGTAACAAACACGTTTTTTGTTACACCTTGTTACACAGAAATACCACGAATATACATTCGTGGTATTTCTGTCGAAATTAAAACACGTGGGCAAAATAAAATAATTTTCCAGTATGTAATTTTTACTCCTTATATTGTCTTAATGCAAGGTAGGTATGGCTGTTCTCATCTTTAGTGGAGTTTTTATCAAATCTCGACATGAAGTATTTGTTTCATTGAGAAATTTTTATTCATAGAATATGGGAGATATTTGGGAATTATTAAATATTATAAACATTAAATCTTTGAAAAATAAATATTATGTATACTAAATTAAATATGTTGTAGCCTTTTTAAAATTTGGATAAACTTATGCCCTAGAACAGAACCTGACCCGCGTTCCGCCTCTCGCGTTCTTTTCGACTATTATTTGCACGAATTATTAAACTACATAATTATTATAATGGAATAAGACAACATGCCACAAAATTTATGTGATTTAATCTGGTAATTAATAATATAATCGCAGTACAAGTGCGGTAGGTAGTAACTCAGAATAAATATTTTTCAGCATTGTATGGAAGAACTTCATTTAAGTAACATATAAATGAAAATCGTTTTGGATAATTAACGAAAATAAGAAAATCTTTCATTTATCATTCGAACGAATAATTTTATTTTGCTGTGATGTATAAATTTGACCGAGGCGGATATGTTCCAACGCCCGTTTGCATTACACTTGAGAGTATTGAACAAATTCTAATTCAATTATATCCGAACTTAAAAGAATAAATTAAAATAAAAAACCGACTACTGTGGTTAATAGCAATAATGCTTTAAGATTTATGAAAATTTGGTATCTATATAAAATATAAATAAAAATGATATATAAGCAGTGATTACCAAAATATGTGAGAGATGCTTTCTTGAAGTATATAGAGACGGCTGATTGAGAGTTTGAAGCCGCCACAAAGTATTCATAATGTAACGACATCTAAGCGTGATGTTTTCGTACTGTTTATTTCTACGGTTCAGTAGCTTCTATGTTTACGATTTGAAATAAGAAGCAGATAAGGTAACAACATCTTTTTTCTAACGAAATCAAAATAAATAAATTAAACAAAAAATTGTTTTATTTGTGACAATAAAAATAAAATATTTTGAGCGGTTCCGAATGATGACATGATTTTATATATAAAAATCCTTTCCTATCTTATCTTTCTCTTAAGAACAATTTTTTTTAATTAAAAAAGGATTTTATTTAAGAAAGCCATTTTTACATCAAAAAACCTTAAAATCCTCATCACCGGTGATATTCCCAAAAATAGTTTTGAAGGAATTAAAGCAATTCAAAATAATCTGAGATTCTTATAAGGAAGGCGCGTTTTTTTAAATTTAAAAATAGAACTAGATTTCGACACTCCCATTATATTAAGTGCCAGAGATTACTGGAGATTAACCGAATTACGGAAGCAAGATTTCGACAAATTTTACGGATTAAGTGAGAGTAATGCAAATTAGATTTGTTCGCACAATTTCGGCTATTTTTATTACTACCCATCCAAGTGGTGAATAACAGAACCTTTCTAATTATATTACATTCGTCTGGGCGCACTATTGACTCTTGTTGTCAATTGTGAAATGTCTTGTTGAAATCTTTGTACCCACGACCAGGTAAGTTGTGTGCTGGGGCCAAGGCTCAATCGTCGAATATCAAAATAGGAACAGAAAGTATGACGCACTCCAATCAACGATTCACCACCCTTCAAATAATATTCCACCGCAAACGCACGGTGCTCTTCCTACCAATGACTCGTTGTGACTAAAATATCCGCAAAGATGACGCAACTAACGCTACCCCTTCCATGTCTCTAGCTCCACATATAAACGAGTAACGATAATTTTAAATGGAAACATTCCCGCTGGATACCCTTTATTTTTGAAATGAAGTATTTTTAATTGTACCAGTATCAAACACATTAAAATTTTATTTTTTACGATTTCTTAAAAATCACACTTGGCGATGAGAAATGCTTATTCCCGGACACCATGTCATACATATTATTGTAAAACTCCTTCGTGAGGCATTAGTCTCTAATGTCAAAAAGTATGCATCTCCCCTCCGTCTTATTTTTTACATTTACTCTTTAAGTATGCATTTAAAAAAAATCGGAAAAATCTAATGATAGTAGCCATTGGTAAACATTGGGATATATATAATTGGCAATATATTGACATAGAGAAAAGTAATATAGAAACCTAAATGTAATACGTGTAATGGTTTAAAGTAATTATTATATTTATAACCTTAATATTTAAGTTAAATATGTACCTAAAGGAGAAGCGAATCCTTGCGACTTCTATTAATTTTTTGAATGTTTATTTTAATTTGTGCACTTTTGCTATGGACATAATTGAGCAAAGTTTAGTGATGATATTTCAGAAAAAAAAATTATACAACTTTTGAATAAAATTATAAGTAAATTACATTTAAAAATATTTAATTAAAATTACTTTTAAAAGTATTTTATATAGATACCAAATTTTCAAAATATTATTTATAATAAACTGTTCATCAAATTTATGAAAACTTAAAATTTTAGTAAAAAAGTAAATTGTTATTTTCAATAAATCAATTATAATTATTTAGATATTGCAATTTATCTTTATTAAACAAAAAAATATTAACATATATTACACTTTTAATTACAAACCTAATTGTGTTTTATATAATATATATTATGTCTGTAAAAGACATACTTGGTAACGTGATTATACATTTACACGACGAGAAATGATATTAAAATTTGTGAATAGTTCAATAGAAATCCTATATATGCTTAAATGTATTTATTTACCTAAATATGTATGGAATCCTTTTAGTGCAAGTTAGACTTATAATAAACAAGTTTATTTAATAAATTATGCAGCTTATTTACATTAAATTGCTCTCCATCATCATTCCTGTCTCTCTTTTTGTTCTGTGTTAATATTCCCATTACCGGCACTAGTTTACGTCAGGGATCTTAGTTTAAAAAATATTTATTTAGACAAAGCTTTTGTTTGCAACTTTCCATATATTTTTCACAATACAGCGTTTGTTTTATATGGCGTTTGTTTTATATATCCATTTTTTTATATGACAATACAACTATGAAATTTCTGCGTTGATATAGACAGAGGTATCCTAATTTGTCCAGTGAAAAACTAGACAAATTAGTTATGAGATAAAACAGATATCGTTATATCTGTTTTATCTCGTAACTAATTTGTAACTAACGTTTGCTGCACGGGTCACGTATGTATTAATATTTATAAATTTGCAATCTCTTATACATTCACGTATTAATAAGATCTTTGTTTTAAATATTTTTTCACCTCTAATATAATACCATATTCCAGATCCATGACACTTGAACGATATTCTGCAACATCTTTTATTATTCCCAGCCTGCTTATCTTATTGTTTAGTTTATTTGAAGAGTTAACATTTTCAGATTAAGATTTTTTCGCTTTTTAGTTTTATAAATTTCAGACAAACCTACAGTTCAGAATGTTTAACATTTCTAAATGATAATATAGTTAATTTCAAATAATCCTTATAATAGATGATAATGTTAAACAATTGCGTGAAAACAATGTTTAAGAAATAAATAATGTTAAAAACGATCACAATAGATGTGTATGGAGCACAGTTACCAACACTTTTGATTTGTCAATAGATCCACCTGACCGTTTTTAGTATTAATACTATTAAATTTTACTTAAAATTATAGAAAATTCATCCTAAGTAAATCATTTAAGTGCAGAAAATACATGGCAACCGTGAAAAATAAAAGAAGAACTCATAAAACTCTACTTTATATAAAATTAATTTACTTCCTACTACATTATTGTATATTTTGAGATATGAAAGTATAACCAATAAAATAGTGTTGGCTGTAATGACAATTTTTTTTCATTTGAATTATCCTTATTTTTGCAATTGCTAAATGCACCATCAACTATTTAAACAAAGCCATTAGAAAAAATTATAGGTGTTGATATCAGATTTGACAGCGTTGATATGTTTAAGATGTAGTATTGGCGCCGAATATATAAAAGAAAAGAAAAAAAATTAGGATATTTAGCATCAAATATTTTTTGCTCTTTTCTACATTTCCATTAATTTTTGTAACTTTAACTTAATATATTTCAAGAATTACTCATCCACTCCCTCTTTTTTACAAAATGTTTTATATTCTTTACATTAAACTATTGCATTACCTTCTAACATCCATTTACTTCCTCAACATAAAGTGTAGTGGATTTTCGGAGCTTGTTTTAAGGAGGTAAAATCATTAATAAAGCATAAAACAGCAAGTTGCTATCATTGAACAGCAAGTTGCTTCATTGCAAATGTTTTTTAACTTCATAAAAATTTCTTACGTTCAGTAATGAATGATATTTACAACCCAATATGGGTTGTAAATATTCTATCATTCACTACTGAAATCTTCAAAATAATATAAAGTTTAAAGTTTTATTATACAATAACAAAGTAAGAGTGTATAGTTATGGATAATAAAGAAAAGATTATTTAAAAAACCATGACGAAACTTAGACTCCTTAACCATTTATCTTCAAAGTCTGACTTAGAAAATATCTAAATAATTTCAAAAATAGTAGTTAATACATAAAATTTCTTCATTTTTTGGCGAAAACGTAAGCTAAAGTACGAAAATAGCTTTTTAGAATATTGATAATAGAAAGGTTGAACAATGAATGGTTGGTTGAAATTAGCCATAAATAAATTCAATTGAAAGATACTTGCCTATTGGATCTACGTCATCTATACTCCGCCTATACTGAAGCTAGATAATATCTATAATGAAAACTTATTTGTCTCACTGACATGCAACAAAATTGAATTTATTCAAGGAATACTTTCATTAAATAAAATAGCAAAGTCGATTATTGTGATAAATTAGCAGATGCGTAGCGGACGCACAGTAGCATGTTTTTATGCCACAGACCCGTTAGTAATAAGCCACCGGGTCCCTCATGACAACTGCTGTCAAGCTAACGCCCTACTTGATCAATCTCGCTGGTAGCTTCATTCATTGGTGAAACATTGGCTGTTCGTTTCCCTCAACTGGGGAAATGTTTATCGATGGTAACATTTGTAATATTAATGATGGAGGAAAATAATTTTTTTAAGACAAAACAGTTCTTAATATTAAAAAGAAACCATAACAGTTTTTTGTTATTGTCATTTATGATATTTTTTAAAATAAATAAAAATTATTTCCTTCAAAGATATTTTTAAACCAATTACTTACATTAACGTAATTCAGTAAAACGTCCTCGATCCAAGTGTTCTTAATTAATTATGTAACGGCCATTGTTATAATGAAATCTTTCAAATCATTAACCATCTGTTGTTGTTGTTGTCCTGTCTATGAGTTTATGCAAAATTCCTTCACAAATGTTGATAACCAGAGCTGCATATTTTGTAGGCTTATGGCTGTGGAGTATTTCATCCGGTGGTGAACTAGTTAGTTAAAGACGTGGTCCGGAGATAGTGGAGTTTGGGGACAGTTCTTGCAGGTGGGATAGAAGCTTGAGCTATTTTCGAGGATAGTTTTATGTCTTCAAAATGTCCCGTACGTAGTCGTTCTATTGCAGACGACACATTTCTTGGAAAGTAAAGATTTGGAGTTGTTACCTTACCAAACCGCTGCTTAAATATTTTACGTTTCGCAACAGCGTTTACATCTGCAGAAGTGACTGTGGGAAGTTGATCCATGTCTTGAGCTTCCTTAGGAAGAATATCTGCTCACTCATTTCCTTCAATGCCGAGATGATCTGGAATCCACTGGAGTACACAAGGTTTATTTATTGAACGAAGAAGAATATTGATTTCTTGTGTAAAGTTTGTCCCGCCGTAGCTCATGGCTTCGAGTGCTGATTTTGAGTTTGAAGAAAATATTCTATTGAGTCGTTGGATGGTTGTGAGATGTAGAAAGTGAGGGCTTATTTAATTGCAATTAATAACAAAACAAAGTTTGAAGCAATTTGGCCGTGGGAATTTTGAGTTTGACGTTGTTGCCGGAGGGGTGAATAAGAAAAATGCCTGCACCTCCTTTGTTAATAGTATTGCCAGAGGAACCATCTGTGTAGACTATTACATTGCTTTCTTTGGCGAGTGAATGGATTGTGTCATCCCCTTTCTGTAATAAAACTTAAGTTGGTTCTTTCTTTGAGCATGGTTGTATTAAGTTTACGGTGATTTTAGTATTAGCAGGTGGATTGATAAGAAACAGAGTTTCTTGGATAATGTTCAGGGAAATGTGGTTAAGGAGGATCTCTTTTCTTACGTCTTTGTTAAAGTAAAGTTTTGACGATCTGTGAAGCCTTGTTGTGCCTGTCCAGACATTAAAAGCTATGTAAGATATGTGTTCCTTATTTTAGCTTCTAAGTTTGTTGGTCATTTTCACAGTGGAATATTTCCGTCTATTTTTGTTTCCAAGCAAATAAAACCGCTGTCAAGTTAAGCTTTAATGTTATTGGTAGAGAACAAAGCACTGATAATAATTTGCTCTATATTTAACTGAATTCAGTTAAATTCTCCATATTTAACTGAATCTAGTTTGCCTTTATCGGTTTCGAACGCATTTGCCCAAATAGGAGAACAACACATTAATACTGGTCTAAGGACGGTACAGTAACTATTTTTCAACATCGATGACCTTGAGCTCCAGTTATTGCGACATAACTTGAGAAGGATGTTTAATTTCTTAAATGTTTTATTTGCTGTGTTGTCGATGTGTTTTGCGAAGCGAAGTTTTGGGTCTAATATGATGCTTAGGTAATTGGGATTGTTGACTCATTCAATCATAGAGTTTTGAATTTTTAAAACAGGATGAAAATTCCTATGATGTTTTCTGTCAATTGAAAAAATACAGTAGTTATACTTACTGCGATTTATATTCAGTTTGAGATCTATAGCCAAGGTTGCAATACCCTTCAAGCTAAGATTAGGGTTTTTTTTCATATATTTTGATATCTTGGCTTGTATTACAAATGACAATGGCATCTGCATGGCAGACGATCTTGGTATTTTTATAGATATAAGTATCGACTATATTCATGTGTAAAAGAAAAAGCTATGGGGGCCTTGTGGTGTACCAGCCTAAGTTCTGTGGGTGAGAGTTCTCCATTAAATTTAACTGAGAAGCGCCTATCTCTCAGAAAGTTGTTAATCCATACAAGTGCATTCCCTTCAATACCAATCTCATGGACAATATGGATGAGTTTTGGTCGCCAAACACGATCGCGAAGACAAGTCGAGGACGAAGCAGACAAGTCGAGAAAAACAGTAATGGTTATTCTTGTTGTTTTTTTGTGAAAACCATTAATAATTGACTGGCATAGGTAAAAGATTTGATCAACAGTGCCTTGATGAGATCGGTAGACACGATCGATTATCTTTTAGATCAATAGATCGATCTATAGATCGTTTCTTTATTTAACCAGTTCATAAGTCTAAAGTGAATGATCCGTGGCATTGGCTTACAAAATGTGCTGGTAAGATATATGGGTCTGTAACTTTTACAATCAGAGACACTTTTGTTTTGCTTGAAAATGGTAATTGCAATGAAGGTTTTCCAAATTCATGGAAGCTTGCTAGAAACACAGGAAAGATTAAAAATCTCAAGCGGTTTTGTTTTGGCTTAATCTCCAAAGTGTTTTATCATGCTACCGACGATGAAGTCAACGCCTGGAGCTTTTTTGGGGTCATATTTCAAAATGTCAGTGTCTCGTTCCACTTTTGGGCAAGGATCAGGAAATATATTATTCTTGGAAGATTTAAAAGAGTTTTTAATTAGTTTCTTATATTCTTGAGAATAACTTTATCTATTTTGATAAAAATAAGCTGGCCGTTGTTAGCATAGTAATCAGCTAACACGTTAGAATTTTCATATTCGTGCTAGTTATTTTTCTACGGCAATTTATGTAGTTTGTTTTATAAGTGTTTTGTGTTGTTTGCAAAATGTTATTATAGAGAGTCTTAATGATATTCCAGTATTGCGATATTCCTCTGGGATCTAAGGTGGCACAAAATGTTTCTCAGTTTTGAAGTTTACATGAGGATATTTCTTTTTCGACTTTGGACACCTGTTGATGTATCTTCTCCTGTTAATTTCAGTGTTATTTTTCTAAACTTCAACACACAGACTCTCTCTTTTGGATATTACGTTTCAATGTGATTGGTTATGTTTCTGGTAAGGTACCTAGTTAGTTTTCCTCTTACCTCGGGAGATGGAAAGTTTTGTGGTTTTATGTACGAAAGAAGTGAGAAAAGATAGCATATTTTTTAAGTAAAATTTTAGTTTGATAAGGTTGCAAAATTCTTCAAATTTTGATATAAATTTGGGCCAGTTAGTTTTTTAAAGTTTTGGGATCTGTTGTCTTATTCAGATTTATCAAGTACCAAGTTTACTTTAGGGAGAATCGGAAAATGGTCGCTTATGGCACTGTTGAGAACAATTCACGAGATAAGCTGTTTATATTGGTGGTTAATTGTTGTTATGTGAAGAGCTGACGCAGTGTTGATAGTTTTAGAGACATAAGTAATTTTACTGTTGTTTAAAACTGAGAAGTTTATATCAATAAAAATATCTTCCATCTATAAGACGTTTTGATCTAAAGTTGAAAAGCCCTATGTGGGACTTTTTACATTAAAATCTCTGAGCATAGCTGAGACAAGGCCAACATCGATTGTCTGGTTGATAAACATTTACAAATCTCAAAGAATGTTCAGGTAGACAAATGTCAATAGCTTGGGCTTCAGTATTACTCTCAGGATTTTGGCTAGCAAATGTCTGTCTTTTCGAATTGTGATATAGCCTTTGATTTTGTTAATGTTGTTTTGATGAAAGATGTCTTGTTTTGATGAAAGATGCTTGATGCAAAACTAATGAGAATGTAGCCAAAAAAAATTAGAAACCGTTAAAGTGATCGACTAAGATAACAATCAAATTTAACACTAAGGCCACAATCAGAATGGACAAATATTTTCATATTTACGACCACAGATTTATTTATTTCCGCAAATTTCATACAGATAATTGTGAACTAGCCTAGTTTCGCTAGTAATTTCCGTTGTTTTACTAGTTACGATGATGACTACGACTAGTTACGATAATGACTAAAACAATCTTACGAGAGTATTTGTGTTTAAGTTGATACTGATAAATTAAGATATTACACAGGTATATCAGAAAATAAAGTGTAAATAGTAAATATGCGGAGATTCACCTGTATTTTATATCAATCCCTTCTCAAAGTAAATATTAAAATACTTGAGTATTACGACCTGCCGATTATAAGAAATAAGGCTATTCCCTCAAAAAAATTATTCATGAAATTAAATATTTATCGCGCTATCTATTTCATACAGGTTACTTCTTTATAGTGAATATTTTAATTCAGCAACTAAATCGTATTGCGTGGGCAATGCAGTAAATGGAATAGAGAAATCAAACATAGCTCGATTGCATGTATATATTATATATGATGTAAGTGTGCTTACTCGTTTTCATATTCGTATATTTTATGACGCAATCATAGTTTGCTTCATCCGTTCATGCTTTCACGTGTTGAAGGAAAGCAGAAACCCAGAAATTAGGTAAAAAAGGCAAAGAAAATGATATTTAAATACCTATTTCAACCATTATTTCCAGTTTTGTAAATCAATTGTATAATCAAAAATGGATGAAATTTGCTTACTTCATATAGGTTTAAAAAAGTATGAAACAGTGATTATAACCAGCGTTAGAATAAAAATTGCATCATTCAAAAATAAGAATCTATATTATTCTGAGACGTTAGTATGAAATAGTTGATTGCTAATAACTTTGAAACCACCAAATAAAACCAAAAGCCTAAGACCAAAACATTTTCATTACTTCTAACTATTACAGTTGAACTAACAATTCTATTTAGTTTTGAAAGTTGCTTTTTCCAATGAGTTTAATTTCACGATACGATTTGGTTTTTAATATTTTTACAAAACAATACGCAAATAAGAAGAAAAAGTCAAATTAATTGAAGGAGGATTGTAAGGGTATAGATGGTAAACGCAGAAGTTGATATTAAAGGTACGGTTTTCGGCCGTTATTAAAAGGAAATTATACTATGAAAGTGTGTTCTAATTTTATCATAAGAGCCTAAAGAATATTTAATTACTGTCATATAACATAATTACAATTTTACTCATTTAAGTGTTATCTTGTATTGTAAAATCTCTACATCAAACGCTTTAATATTATCATAGTCTTGTACTGTTTACAGACAGATGTTTATTCATGTGTCGAACATGTGCTAAGGAATGTATTTACGTATTTAAATATAATTTCGATACTTGTAAGAATTTCAATAAAAATATGAAGTACGGTAAATGTTTAAAATTTCATTATATCTAAGTATGCAGAGGACCATCGTAAGACAAACTTTACTTGTACTTAACATCTTTATTGAACATTATATGAATTTTAGGTATAATCGGACATTTATAATATTCGGTTTAATTTTTGTTATTAAAAAAAAGTCAATTTGATTTTCTGTAAAAACTCGATGGAAATGGACGTATAAGGCTTTAATGTCCGTAACGAATATCAACATCAACATACTAGTATTAATGCTAATAAATCGTTTTAAGCAAACTTCATTTTTATTTTCATTAATATTCCAACGAAGAATTAAATAAAAGTTGTTTCCAGAATTGAATTTTATATGCAAAAACCGTTTTCCAATAATTTTTCGCAACATTTTTTCAGTCAAACGCATACTGATCAAACGAGGCGGGCTCTCAAGTTTAGCACAGCCCCTTCCAAATCGTTAATTGTCCATCGATACAGGAAAAATACTCTCCCGCAAAATTTATTTAAGTGGAATGGGGAAGGAGGGGAGAGTTTTTCTCTTTATATGCGTGTGTGGACGCAATACTGCACAAACATCAACAAGTGTACATTAAAATGACTTATGCGTAAAAATTTCCTCTTGACATTTTATTTTTCAAAAGTAATTTATATAACGTGTTATTAAGATAAAACTATTTGATTAATACGAAAAATGGACTGCTTCTTAAAATTACAGGCTACATTTTGGTAGCTACTAGAAAGAAAACAATTTTACAGTTCTTCCATAATAAATAAAATGCCACATTGACACCAAAATTTTGATTAAAAAGCCATCTTTTAAAGTATATATAAACATTTAATTCAAACGTTTGTAAAAAGGAATAAGCTTTCATAATCACAAAAGTTAGGAAAATAGTTTTTTTCTGCACAACATTTTGCATCGAAATGTTTAATCAAACTATTTTGATTGAATACTAATGAAAACAGATTTCACTCTACACCGATAATTATACATTACACTATAAATAGTATTTTTTTATTATCGAAATCATTCGTTTACGTAATTTTTTAAGTTTAATTTCAGTTTTACACCTAAAAATATATTTCAAGTGAAGATAGTTGTCGCTGTTGAAAGACGTCTTTCACGCTGATAATAATTGGGATTGGTATGATCATACTTGAACTCGTGAAATAAAAAAATATTTGCAATCGCGCTAAACAAATTGCGGTACGTATGTATAAAATATGTGTAATCCACTGCGTGTTAGATTGCATTTATTCATAAAATACTTACCGAGTTTTGCATTTTGATTATGTAAACACTGCGAATCTTGGTATTTTTTGGGAATGAATTATAGTCGAGTATAATACACGCCATTTTTCGCGATGCATTCACAAATCTGCTGACACAAGATCACAGTATCTTTATCTAAACCTAAAAAATCCCATGAAATAGTGGTATTTAAAAATACAAAACGGAGCAAATACATTTGAGTAAAAAAAAACAAGATTTCCTATGAGTATTTCCCATAGTTTCCTTTAGTTGCCACGTTTTCTCCGGATACGCAACACTATGGAACCCGATGTTTTATTTTTCAGGCGATGTGCAGTGATTCTCGGTGAATCTTTGATAAATCGATTTCCACCACATTAAATGCGAAACATATAAATGTTTTTGGGTGTATTAAGTACATATTAATGATATAAATCAATTATACTTTAGCTATATCTCCTACCTGTATGTTTTAAAACGCTTTTCTTTTTCCCTACCTATCGTCACATTTACTATGAATAAACATATACAGCTCTGAAGAAATATTGAGTAAATGTATATATGTTAATAGTTTGCAAGTATGAAAAATCGACAACAGATGTCATGACAGTTGAAACGATCGATGAAATAACTTTTTTTCTTACGTATTCTGTATTAACAACTCATTATAAGTTTAGATTTTTCGATATTTGAATATGATTTCAATATAGATGAAACTGCTTTTGAATACTATGATCATATAAAATATATACTCGCTATGTATAATAACTTATGGGAATGAACTGACGATCGATTTCCATATAAAGAGCCTTTACTTCTAATATCCTCATGTAAAGAGAGAAATAAACTCAGCCTAGGCGGCAAGAGATATATAATTACAAAATTATTCCTGCATACAACTTTATAATATTTTTGTTTGTGCATATGTACATCTATACTTACTTGATCGTCCGCGATCACGGTACCCGTATAACTACTACGTTTAATTACAAACCATACAGCGCAGCTGAGGATTATATGTTGTTACTTTTGGTGTCTCGCAGGCGACAACCTTTATCTTAGGAATATTTTAAAAAGACAGTTTTTCAAGGTTATTTTTATTTGCTACATTTACAATGCAGCCAAGGGGCGGTTTGTTTTTCATTCGATCTAGTTGACTGTATCAAATATCAATTAAATGTAGAAAAGAAAATTTGTTTAAATTTTTCTTTAATTTAAAGGTCAATGTAAACAACATTTGCATTTGTTAAAATCCACTTTCAAAATAATTTTCCTAATTCATTATTTTGCAGTGCACACACAATTATTATCATCAATCGTTTAAAAGAAATATTATACTCTTTTAGTATTTATATAAAAATTTGTATTTATTAATAATATTAATGTTACTTTTATATTAGGTAAGTATGTTGTCTAGTGTCACAGTTACAGGGATAAAGGTATTATTAACGTTGATTTTTCAGAAACAATGAATTTTAGAAGCATTGCTCTGCTCTAATTTTCCGGTAAACTTCTAACAATGATACTTTCCTTCACAATCTCTACTTTGGCAGTTTAGATTATGAGATAAAATGAGCGACAGTCGATACTTTGTACATTTTCAACAATATCTTGAATCTATCTGCATAAAATTCTGAAAATAATTTGTTTTGGAATACTCGTAACTCGCTTTTGATATTGGTATATGAAGTTAAAAAAAGGTTTGATTACTTAATTTTTAGGGTTCTGTACTTCATATTTAAAACGATAAACTTATAAAATCATTTACATTTTCGTCATAGGTGTGATTTTTTTTTCTGTCTGTCAAAACCGTTTTTTGCAAAAATCATGAAATGTAGAAACTTTGAAATTGGTGTAATGATACGTTTTTACACATTTTCCACTAGCTAACTTTCAGAAATATAAATATAAAAATTAAATATTGAGTAAATAAAATACTTTGTTTTTTAAATTTCACATATCGTATGGACACATGATAGCAATTGTCCTGAGGAATTCAAAAATATCCATATCGATTTTAATCGAGTATATAAAATGATATTATAAAAAATATGCAAAAATACAGCTTCCACACTATTTCCGAACTACGGAAACAAAAATCATGATAAGAATAGGTTTCGTGAAATCGATTTACAAGATTACAGAAATATGGTAGAGATTACCATACATTCTACAATTATTGAAATATGCCTGATGTTTTTATAACTTTAAAATTTATTGCAGGCAATATATTTAAGTTGTGATCAAGTAACATTTCGAAATAATTTAAAAGAAATACTGCGTGGCATTAAATGCTTAAAACTGCCTAAATATATGCCAAATCCTCGTCGTGTAAGTTTTTGTGTGTGATATCTCTTCTTCTTGTGAATTAGCTCAAACATATTAATTTGTCAAACGATTTACGATTATGTACAATTTTATTTTATGAGAAAATAGGCATCGATGGTTTCAATAACCTCTATGGAATTATTCTGGATAAAATTCAGAAATAATAGTTTCAGAATTCTCATAATTTGCTGTTTCAATTTATTCTCAACAAGATATATACAATTTAAAAAATTGTTTACTTTTTTATTGCCTCTAAAATTTTGATATATGTTCTTAAGAACCATATAGTAATCAGCATTATGACTCAGCATAAGGTAATAAACTATATCGCCATCCTAAATTTCAAATTTCGTAAACAAACGTCTTTGACAAACTTGATAAAAGACGAATAAGTGAATGATTGTGTAAAGGTGTGTGAATAAGTTAATGATTGTGTGGGTGTTTTGTGGTATAGAGCCCGTAAAAATTTCAGGAACAAAAATAGATGAACCATTACTAAGGTTGAGTATTTAGTATATTAAGATTGAAGAACGTGAATATTTCTTATAATATATTTTCTTTTTTGTACAAGATAAGGTTCCCCTATGCTACCATGTTCATGAGTTTCAAGTATTAGTATATTGTTTATAAGATCGTATTGTGTATACGTCTTTAACTAAAGTTTATTGGGAATTAAATATTGTCGATATTCTCAAGAATTTATTCAAAAAATTACCCATTGCTATAATTTTATCTTCATTTCTATTTATCAAGTCACCTTAGCTTCAGCTTAATAACGTTTTAAATTTTTTATAAAATACTGTACTATTTTCTTGAGCACATAAATACTAACGAGAAGTGAAGACCTCCAATAAAATTCTAATTTATATACCAGTACTAATGAATATAGTAACATAAATAACGCAAAAATTAACAGATAAATTTTAACTCGAGTAAATAAGCAAAGAATTTTATTTTAAAATATTTCCCGACTTAGGATAGCATTATTTTAATGTATTATACCGACGAATAAAATTTACGGATTTTTAACATAAAGAAAATATTCTTCTATTTTTTTATATTCTTTATATATGTTTATATGCATCATTTACGATGACAACGTGCTTTCTGAAATTAAAAATGAATTTAAGTTCAAATTCTGAAATAATTAAGGTATAAACGAATGAACTATTTGTAAGTTTAATATTTTCCAGGTAGAGAATTATAAAGTTACGACTTCTGTAGTCTTTACCTTTAAGAATATATTTAACATTTTATTTTATGATTTCTGTATTTGTATATGTGCATTCTTTATACGTTAGCGTCATGTTAATAAAAAATAATTACTAAAATTTATTACGACCACTAAATAATGCATTTTTTCTAGTGTGATTAACATAAAAATATATATAATAAATAATAACCAGATACTATTAAAAGGCCCATCTTCAGTTTATAATAATTAAGCTTGAATCGTCTAATTGAGTGCAATTACTTATCGTATATATATTTTATTTCTGGAAAAATTAATTCCTAAACCACCTTCCATTTCATTATACATATTCTCTAAAAACAAATTGTGTTTTATATTTTTAAACATTTTACGAGGAGATGTGGTTCCGAATTAATTTTTATACTTAAAATTTGCAACACTATTAGAGGTGCTTACAAAAATTGCACAAAAAAATTACATGGATAGGTACAATGTACACCTTTCTATGTGAACATGAAAACGTAAGTTTATTCTTTACAAACACACAATATTAGCATTCATGTCCAACTTTGTTCAAAGATAACTTCAATGTAAGCTTCCAGTGATGAATTTTTTCGAATTTTTTTACTAATATTATGATATTCAAACAGTCCTGAAAGCAAATACTGAATGAGCAAGCATTTTATCTAACCTCTTCTAAACGGCAGCCCTTCTAATAACGTTTACTGCTCTATATTTGTATATCGATTTCGAACTACAGTTAGTTAAAGTAACTTATTTTACGAAAAATTCCTGTAGTTCGTACCAGATACAGAATATGGGCGAATTTATCATGATTTTAACTATATTCCCAAAATATGAAGTAATAGGTTTTAATAGCGTCAAACCGGATCGGGGTTACTTATATGCCTAACTCCGAAGAGATTATGTAAAATTAACACTTTTTTGTTTATTTCTCTTGAATAAATATAATATTAAAATGTAATCTGCGATTAACATACACACAACAGTTTCCTTAATATGTAAAAGTAAAAAAATACTTTATTCCGTGACATTATTTTTTTCAGCAATTATTATTAGTCCTAGATGTCTGTAAACATACATCTTTTTCTTGTACTCATATAGCCAGCCCTTTGAAATTAATTTTAGAACTGGACCTAGGATTTACAGAAACAAAATCATGGCGTTTAAAGTAAATGCCTCTTTACTTGTAAAGTTTTAATACGCGTAATTACTTTTAGGAGTTGAAGAAGAATCTTTACAATTGAAATAATTTTTAAATCAGCAAATTCTCTAAAGCAAAGTTTATTTCATATCTCGGATACATCTTCAAATTTCTTTTTAAATCGCATAGTGGAAAAGTACCTACAAGTAAAATGCTTCCAAATAACATTCTTGCATGGTGTCCTCTTTTACGCCGCAACCCGTCTCGATTTTCTTCGATAAGATGGTTCCTTTGTTCCTAAGGCAAGTTTTTCTTTTCGATAACAAAGCTCTTGTATTACAAATTCCAAACAAGAAAACTTGCCGATGCTCGCACCAAAGATCATTAATACGTTATCGAAATTTTATTATTTGTATTATGAAGTTAGCTATATCACGGCAAGTTTTTTGGTAGTTTTACGTAGGTATTTTTCATAAATATTGTTCCGCTATTCAAGAGTGTTTTGAAATTTGTAGTCCAGTGAAATATTTAATGCATATAATGCTTCAAATGCAAACGCATAAATTTAAAATCAAACAATGTGAATCTGATTTTCTTTTTCTTTCAATTGATTGAAATTTGTTGCGGAAGATTGCGACACCCTTTCTTCTTTACATATTATTCTCCCATTCTGTTGGTAGAAACTTAATCGTCGATTGATTAGTTCACATTTACGAGTTAATGGAGGGAATATCATATTTTATGTAATTATTATTTTTTTTTATCAAAAAGTTAAAAACATTAGTACCATATAAACTTGTAAAAAATTTAAGTTTTATGAACAATTTTGCAGTCTTCGTTAAAAAAAGTGTTTTAAAATACCATTTTCTTGTTAGAAAATATTTATTTTTGCTTACACCTTACATTTGTTTCCATAATTAAATATATTTCTTGAACAAGATTTATTCACCCATTTTCATCTACTATGACAAGTTATAGTACTAAATATGTAGATAACAATCATGCAGAGGTTCCAAATTAAAATATAAAAAGAAAACTGGAAAAGTGAGTAAGTCAAATAAACTAATAAAGTTAATTTGTGTTTGCAAATTGTCACTTACCATAACGAGATGTATATATTAGCAATATTTATTTATTGAATCGATTTTCAATGTTAATGGAAGTCGATTAAAAGAATTTTAACAAAATAAGACAGACATAAAATACATAAAAATTTACAAACGTTACACATGATATGTGTAACGTGTTTAAATCTATAAATTGACCAACAATTCAATAACCGAAGTATTTTTGGCGTATAGAAATGATCTTAAAATCTAGCTATTAGTAGATCTAAAGCCTAACGACTTAAAATAATGCGATGCACCGATTCATGATTAACTGATTTAAACAGAACTAAGTCACATTTGATATTTATTAATACTCGAGGTTGTCATCTCGAATGTTGGTGGTAGAATATATTTTTATTAATGATATTATAGGTGACCTTTGTTTACTTCAATCATAAATTTCTATTAGTTACAATTTTGCTATATGCTTCGTGATGGGATGACCTCTTTGCTAACACGTGAAGCAGTTTTTGCTACAGGATACTCCTAATTACTTAACTGCACGTAATAAACAGGTGCAAACAATTTTGCCAGCTTACCCCTTTTTATTCACAATTATATCTAAAGGTGAAAACTTTACAGCCAATATACTTTTAAAGATAGAACTATTTGTTTGGGTGTTACGAGATTTAAAAACTCTGTCTTCAAAATCAAATAAATTGGGACAATACTTATTATAAATAATATTCTATACACCTATATATCTGAATGTTACATATATTGGTTACTATGTTTTAATAAAATTGTGGTTAGTTATGTTTTAATAAAGTAAAAGTCTTAAAATCTAAGATTATACTCTTTCTTATTGCTATTTATTTCATACCAGGATAGAATGATTAGGTATAATCTTCTCGCATATACTTGATTTATATTTACAAGTTTCCATCGCTATTATGGTTGCAAAACCTATAATTGAAAATATTTTTTTACGTTTCTCTTTAAAATTAGTAATAATTAACGTTCGCTAATACTTTCAGTCTAAAAGAAAAAAAGGTCCAAGTTTGAAGGCTTTATAAACCTTCAATACTGTTATGTATCAGTTCTTCCGCTCATAAATATACTATATAAGTAAAAGTGCAATTTTATAGTATAACTAGTTATAAGTCAATAAGATATCGGCAAATCCATCTTTACAAAACGAAAAAAAATCAAACGTGATTCAAATCACACAAATGGCCTGGTGAAGGCCAAGGGACGGGAAGCATCAAGGTGCAAGTATACGGGATCGAGTTTTGTTGGCGCCTATAAACTTTAACTTAATATTATTTTCACCATGTTATATCTGCCTAGTATATTTTTCACAGGAGCCTAAATGGCTGATGATATTAATGATGATATAAATCGAATTATACTGTGTGTGTGCATACATATATAAATATATATATATATATATATATATATATATATATATATATATAAATATTTATATATGTATATATATATATATATATATATATGTGTGTGTGTGTGTAAATGAAACAATGATAACTACCAAAAAAAGATTTGGCGTCAGGAAAGTTAGTCAGCCGAAACTTGGTACGAGCAAGCTAGTATCATGGTCTGATTTACGTTTAGAAATATTAATACGATTTAAAGGCAAAAAAAGTGTTTTTACACAAGAATTAAAAAAAAATATTAAGCGCCTATAAATATTATCAAAAGTTAAAGGGTATTTCTATTAAACTATTTACAATCATTAATATTACTTTCCACTGTGTAATATGTTGCCTAGTATATCTTTCACATGCCTACAATATCGCGATATTTTTCCAATATACTTCTAATAATATTTTTTTCATAATTTTCACTGCCAGCTTCGGAGATGTAGAACGAGAAGGGCGTTAAAAATGTATAAAGATTTACTTTCAATATAATTTATTAAAGAAAATATTATGGAATATGGAAATTTAAAATTATATCATTATTATCTGAAGTTTTAGATTCCATAACTGTTTTTTTAACTTATTTAGGTACAGTGTGAAATTACTTTATGAATGAAATAACTGTAAATTGTCGAAAAAATGGAAGAAAGGAAAATTGTATTTTAATTCTTAAATTAATATGTAAATGTATATATATATATATATATATATATATATATATATATATATATATATATATACACATTTCTCTCATATAATTTATTTCGTTATAAATAATTTAAGGAAATATAAACATACGCGTGTATGAAATATAAACGTATATGAAAAAGGTAAACCCCTTAAACTTCTGCTACACCTACTGCCTCTGTTTCATATATATTCCCCTAGAGTACCTAATTACTTGCGTAATAGATGATGGATCGTCTATGACTTCATTGTCCTTGAATTCCTTTTCAGTTTTATTGGGAGAGGGACTTAAACTAATAGACATCCAATTATTTTTAGAGGGATTTTCCTGAGTTCCCATCCTCGCTTGTAATGTACAGCATCCTTTGTTGGTAGTAGTATGCTTAGATTAAATTTTATTTGCGCGTTGTCATTGCAAGTAGTTCCATGTTTAGATTGTTGAGATCTAGCTTTTGGAAAATGTTTTTTTAAAGCTGCACTAAAAACATTGCCAGCCTTTGCGACTTTTTCGGCAATTGCAGAAGCATTTAAGAAACACTATCTTTTTATTAAAGTAATACAGTTGTCGCTTCAACAGGAAGTAAAATAATTTTTTTCTTTGACCAAATAACTAAGATTCAGAAACCTATTCACTAAATGCGTAAAAGATCAAGATATCAGGAAAGATTTATTTGGAATAAAGCTCCTTGATTTTTACACAGTAGAAATAGTCTGTAGTGGTACAGCTTTTACATTTTTGAACGTATTCATTGTTTGTCTGTTGTAAATGCTTATCCTATAAGCAGGACACGGTTGCGTATCGTCGCCAACTTTGTCACAGAGAAGCCATTACTTACTATTTAGGAGTTAGCATTTTCTGCCACCCGCTGAATTTTAATATTTGCTTTATCGAACTTTGCTTTCAAGAGATCAGTGAACAGACTGCGCTCTGGTTTTATAAATATTTTTCTCACAGGATTGAAAAACTGTTTTATCAACTTACATATATTATACCAAAAAGTTTGCAACTTTTAGTATGATGCTTATATTTAGAGTTTTATTTCTTTTTCAGATACTTTGCGATGGATAACCGTCAAACATTATGGTTACTTTGTGCTTCATTTGGATTTCAAATTTTCGAAATTGTTGTTGTCAGTCTGTCCATTTTTCTCTTTCTTTGCTTATTACTTTGGTTTGACCAAATGGACCTTGCTAAGGTTAGTTTAATGTAGGGTGTTTATGCCGAAAAGTACTTGTGCATGAAGCATTAGTGCGGGTCCTCAGGTTATGGAGTTATTTTAATATTTGAGAAGCGTGTCCTAGAACGAGGCTTAGCAAGAACAGGTTGGGGGAGGGTGTGAGGAATTTGATGTAATTCTATCAGAGTGCCCTTATAGTTCAGAAACACAAATTTCATATAATTGAAACCAATTGCCATAGCAGGAATTTAAATAAGTCACTTAAAACAACACTGCTTAAGTACTTTACACATATGATTGGATAAGGATGAAAGTAATCTATAATATTTCGATGTACATGTTTCAATCAAAGCTATTTAATACAAATATAATGCCAAGTACTTTTCTGACATTTAAATATATGCTACAATAATTCTTATATTCAAAATTTTAACCTGCTAATTTTTACTAACGCCTTCAAAAATTTAATCTTTTCATAAATCGTGTAAAAGTATACAACTTGACAAATCTTTTCATTTTCTAAGTTGAAAAAATCAAAATTAAAATTTATGGAAGCAAAACAAGGCATTAAGTACATTACAGAAAAAACAGGGAATATTATTAGAGTTATTGATATAAAAGGAATAAAACAATTAATATTGTTCTGCCACTGATCTCATATTTTTTTTAGATGCAAGTTTCTTCTAAAAATGAAGGTGTAAATTGTTTTACATCCAAAATTTAGTATGAATAGTAATGGAAATAAATAAATAAGGTTTTATTTTTTTTAATTTTCATAAGCCTTTATTAATTTTATTCAAAAAAATAAATTTAATTTTTTAGCCGGTTTGTATAATGTGATTTAAATAGTAACTAAACTACATTTTTGTCAAATTAAAGTATAATCTATAAGTATAATTAAAACGTATTTTATAAGTATAATCAAAACGTATACTTATGTATTTTGCAGGGTAGATAGTCAAATCACAAATGTATCTACGGATATATTGATGATCACTGGATACTACTCTCACTAGTCAGACAAATCATAATTAGAATATGGAACACGGTTAAACAAACAAGGATGTCTTGGAAAACATTCCATAACTCCAGCTATTAGGAGGTCATTAATATTCCATTTGAGTAATTGCATCTGCATGATTTGCGAGAGTAATTTAATCTCCTACACATTCTTCTTGGCGATGGGGGCTGAATTTATTTTGCCATACTTAATGTTTATATCATTGTTAAAATAAGCAGTCAAGAAAATTACAATGAAAAGAAAAGGAGGAGTCTTAAACGGTTATTTCGAGAAAGATTACGCACAGATTACTGAAAAGTTTTCAAAAACATGAATAGAAATTATTCATATTTATTATAATTAAGCTTTTGTGCACAGCTTTAGACTTCATGTATCTATGCTGGCTTCCTGCTGCAGATCGACCACCAAATCAGATAAAATAACTAAATTGTTAAAGATAACCAAATGAAATAACAATATAATCAAGATACTCTTCTCGTAAATATTGCAACATTTATCTGACATAAATGTTACAGATAGATTCTTTTTATCATAATGAACACATCGACACAAGTTGTTTCAGTTTTCATGACATTAACATCGTGCCGGTATCATACAAAATCGGCATTGCGGTATGATACAAATTTATAATATCATATACAAAATTTTACAAAAAAATTAAGCATACAAACGTATTTATTTATTTTATGTAAGAGCGTTGTTTCGACTTCTTGGTAATTTAACCCTACTGCGGTCGCGTACTAAAACCTGACCTGATTAGTCGCATGGAATACAGGTGTATGCCATTTATAAATTGAAATAGAGTAAGTAAACAAAATTAAACAAAACCTCTTTATGGCAATAAAAATCATATTTTCTGGTATAATGGAGGTAATAAAAAAAACTAATAAAAATACTTAATTCTAATTAATGTTTTTTAAACAACATAGATAAATAATCTTTTAGTGATCGCCACAAATATGCTTTGTGCAAGTGATACACAGTTTTCGAGTGCTCTTATTGCACTTTCTTCCGCAGTCATAGCAGCGACCTTTAGAACTACTTGGTGCCTGTTCTGACGTTGTTGCCGGGTTTTCTGTATGAATAATACCAAGAAAGTCTTTTATTTTAAATATTAAACTTCTTGGTAATTTATGATTATCCAATCTTCAACGAGCCAGAGGTTTCATCCAAGCCAGAGACAGGTCGATGAGGAAGTCACGTCGACGAACAACTTCACAATTTTTATTTGCGGTATAAAAGCATAACACGTTTAGTGCGCTGTGATGGACCAAGTCAAAAAAAGACGGTTAGAGGCCATTTTTTTAATTCCTGTACACGTCATAAAAAGTACAATTTGTCTACCAGGTCGACGCCGTTTTTTGTACGATTATAATAAGTTATTATTTCTGGCTTGCGACGGTTTTCTGTATCGGTGTCAATTGCTGAGATATTGTGCATTGTTGACATCAAAATCATAACTTTGTTAGGCTTAGGTACATAAAAAACTAACGTACATGGTTTCAAGTGCGTAATGGATTTCCTTATGCAACCTGAAATTATCTTGGTACTTCACTTTTATTCTTTCGTACTGTAGCAACCATAGTGGCCCCATTTTCAAATAGTTATTGTGCTACACGAAGAGAAGACAACCAGTTATCCATAGTAATATTCATATTTTTACCTAGCACTGGACTTGATATCCTCATAACCACATCGTGCCTCTCATTGCTCAAGCGAAATGGGCTTTGAAGTTGACCCGCATATATTTCTAAGAACGTATACGGGTAATGAACGTCTACTAGAGCAAAAACCTTCATTCCATATTTCGCCGGCTTGCTTGGGATATACTGCCTGAAAGAACAGCGTCCTCTAGATGCCAAGTGCGGTTCATCCAACGTCATTTCAGGGAAACAAATCTAAAAACTCTCTTATTGGAGCCAGCTTATCAATACAAGCACGAACTTGGCGATCTCCAATGTCATGAAGGCGCAAAGACCTTGTCAAAAATTTAAATCTTTGTTCAGACATAGTCAAATATATAGCATCGATTTCTGTGTGCTTTACAAACTCAACTCAACTCGGCCTTTTTTCATCACCGATGTGGCCTCTGATTTTCGTTGCGTATGTTTATTTAGCATCTCTTTCTTTTGTGTGTTTATTCCTTATGCAGTCTAATTTTATATTTGTATATTTGGTAAGGAAATCAATTATATTGTCGTCCAAAAAGTAGTTTTGCGGAGTATTTTTTGCCTGGTTATTCCTTTAGGACCATGGGTAATAAAGACAATATTATGTTCCTGCTCGTCGAGGTGATCTTCTTTGGCATTTGAACTCGAACGATCTTCGTAAATTTCATTCTGATCATTTTCTTCAGCTTCCTCAATCTGAGCTGTACCCCGAGCATCCATGGTTATTCTAAAAATATATACTAATTTTAAATGTCTAATAATTTTAATACACACCAGCAGTCAAACTACCACATTCATAACGTAGAATGAACCATAAAAAGACAAAAAAAGAAAAATAAAATGTTCAAAATACTTACTTAATTGGTCGTGCGGCATATAGGTGTAATCCGCGAACTTCACGTTTTGAATAATTTTCTTCTACACAAACACACGCGACCGACGCTCGCGCAACACTGAACTTGTAGAAGCGCCCGTAATTTACTTTGGCGGTTTTTGAGAAATTTTCGATTTAATATATGTGGATTACATGTATAATCCACGCGACCACTACAGGGTTAAATATAAATTTTCTTACTCTTAGTTTCAAATGTGAAGGGAAGTAAGTCAACTTCGATGTAATTATTTTCATTACCTTATCTAGTTTTTCTTTCCTTTTGTGCTTATAAATGTTTAAAGATGTTCCATTCCTAAATGAATTTTTCTGTTAAAAACTTTAAAAATAATCATTAATTTAAATTTTTTGCACCGAATTTGCATAAGATGTAAACTATAAATTCGTAAATACATCTAACAATAATTGCAATTAATTTTCAATATTTAAATTAAAACATTATGACTACACTTAGGAAGGTACATTTTTAAAATTTAAATATTACCAATCTGTACAGATTTTTAATAGCCTTCATCTAAAACTAGGATAGATTTTCAAAGTTTTTATAATGAAAGTTGATCTGTACTAAAATAAAAGGTTTGGAGTTTTTTGTTTTATGGGAGATATAGGTATGGTTTAAATCAAGGTTGTCAAACTACATGCAAATTTTACTGAACTAATTTTAAATGACCCACGTGAAAAAGTTAAAAGTTCAGAATTCCCGCCAAGTTAGAAAATTGTCGCGTGATTGGTGGTCCCGCTAGAAAGATCAGTGCTTTTATATTTTAATTACCGATCAGAACACAGAGTATCATTTTGATCGGAACAGAGTTGGCGCGCGTATTTTCTTAGAGTTACCTGTTTTAATTTGAAAAATCGTATTGTGTCTAACATTGGTTAGTTTTTGTCAGCATTAAAAAGAGTTTACTCTGACATTCAAATGTATGGTAATTAATATTATCTAATTTAAGTTTTCACCTGACTGTTTTTTTTTTACGTTTAAGCATATTGCGGGTTTTTCACGTTTAAGTTTTTACTTGATTACAACTTTTAATCCGAGTATACAAACAAAAAAGCCTCGGCGCTAACTGTTGTCAACTGGCCGTACTTTGGCCTACTTATACCCTACAGTAAAACCTTATAGAAGTTTCGAGAATCTCTCTAGAATAGTCCCAAAATTCTGGCTAAAAACTTACTAGCCAACCTAATATAAATGGTATTTCCGTCGAAATGAAATCACGCGGCAAATAATACTAATTTTCAAGTAAATACAGATTATATTCTATTTACTAAAGTAAGTCGTGTTTAACTTTCTACGTCTTATATTGTTTTTGTGCAAGGTTGGTATGATCTGTTCTCAGTTTTAGCGTAGTTTTCCTTTGAAATGCGATGAAAATAATATTATATTTCATCATATCTCGACATGTAATATTAGTGTTAATGGGAAGTTTTAATTCATGGAATATGGGAGACATCCGGGCATTATTTATTTATTCTAAATTGAATATATTTGCCCTTTACAGACTGCTAAAAATGACGCCCTAGAAAAAAAAATTCGATTGCCGTAATAAATAAGAAATACATAGGAAACATGATTATTGTGATAAATAGGAAAAATATAATTATATACTAAATATAAGCAGTAATTACAAAATACGTGACAGGTCCTCTCAAAATATTCGTAATAAAACGTCATCTATACCCATTGTTTTCGTGTAATTTGTGTTTATTAGCTTCTACGTCTATGATTTCAAGTAAGAGGCAGATAAGGTATCAACATCTTTTGGTCAGCAATCTCGGTACTGTTTATCCCACGAACTGGCTTAAATCAAAATGAAATATAAAATGGTGCCATTTGTGAAAATAAAAATACTTTTTTAAACGAATCCGAATGGTGATGTTATTTTAAATCAAAATACCCTTCGAATATAAAAGAAAAGCTCTTTTAATAAAAAAACAGTTTTCGTAAGTATGGTGGTAAAAATATACTAGGTAACTTATTAAGCATGGCGGTGAAAAATCTGAAAAAAATAATGTTAGCAAACAATATGATAAAAATTGTTGTAGTAACTTTTTTATTAATAAATCAAAGAGATGTGGAAAGTCAAGTTATTTTGGTTATCTTCATAGTTGGACCTAAGAGGTATACAATTGACAATATATTTTCATAGGGAAAAGGAATATAGGAAAGTAGATATAATAATTTAAAGTTATCATGATATTAATAACCTTAATTCTTAACATAAATATGTACCTAAACGAGACGGGAATCGATTTTAGTTCTATTCATATTTACCAGGTTTATTTTAATTAAACTCCGCACTTGTCTTCTCTAAAGTATCGTCTCTAAGTTTATCATACCTTAGAGAAGAGAAATAAGACTTGTTAGCGAAAAATAACATACGCAGACTTATTAGTATTGCAAAGTATATTTTACCGACAGAATTTTTGTAAAAACCTTTCGGATTTGTTGTGTTAAAAACTTGTGGTTGGCGGGAAGAATATCAAGATTAAAAAAAAATTATAATGGTGTTGATAATAATAATGAATATTACGGTCATTAATTATGAAAAATATGCATTTATCTATAATATTAAGTTATTTTTTTAAAACGAAGCAAAATATGCAGCAATATCATGTGTTTTTTATTGATATTCACGTAACATCAATTATTTTTGACAGATTGTTGACGTAACTATATTTTTACATAAATTTTCTTATGCGTTCTTAAATTATAATATAACTAAAATTTTCACCAAAATTAAATTTTTTAGCTTAATCAAACTATGTAGCGATTTCTGCGCCATATTTTCCGAAAAATTTCGCACTTTTTATTGACAGAAATTAATATTATATTGGTATTGAAAAATGTATTAAAAATATCGTAATTTCCCTAATTCTTAATAATCGTCTTTCCAAATAAACGAAAAATATCGATGTATACTGCAAGCACCGTACTAGCTTTTACTAGATGTAACTATTCTTATTTATTCCTTTGCGCCTTTTGATTACAGCCGTAACAAAAATGGAAAGGAAATTTTATGTATATGATAGTAGGCATAAACAAGTGTGATCTGTTTTATTTTTATATATATTTCATGTTTTCAAAGGATATATTTACCCAGTAATGATGAAAGATTAACGACTTTGAAGAGACCACGCTTTGCTCCGATGTAGATTCAATTATTTTATCAATGATAGTAAGACCAATACAAGAAAATTACAAACAGTTTTGCTGTGAAAATAATTGAAAAATTTTTGAAAAAAAAACATGTTATGCTGGTTTTGAATAAATATTTTAAGTATAACATGTAAATGTATTTTATATAGATAATACATTTTCAAAATTACCATAAATATTTCATCAAATCTTGGACATCGTACTTACCTTTATTAAATAAAAAATATTGACATACACTTCGAAATTACAAATAGATTTCTTTATAAAATATAGATTTATCACGTCTGTGATAGATAAACTTGGCAACATGTTTATATATTTACATGCTGGAAAATAATATTAACATTTGTAAATAGTTTTATAGAAATCGTATGTATTCTAAAATGTATCTATATGCCTAAATATATACGGAATCCTTTTAGTGCCAGTTAGACTCCTATTTAGCAAGTTTATTTTATAATCTTCATACAAGCTTTCTTACATTAAATTATTCGCAATCATCACTCTTATCATTCCCTCTTTTTGATATGTTTGTATTCCCATTAGATGCTTTGGTGAGCGTTAAGGATCTTGGTTTAGGGAATAATTATTTGCAGTACGTTTTTCGTGGGTTTCAAGCATTTTTCACTATTCAGGGTTTGTGGTATTTATCTGTGTATATAAATATTTCCTTTATATGACAATATAACTACAAAATTTATCCAGTAATATAGACGGAGATATACTTATTTATCCAGTGACAAATTGGAAAATTATATATGTTTTTTTATATCCTTAGGAAGGCGCGCTGCACTGATCTGTTAATATATATAAATGTTTTGTCCGAAATCCTCCTTGAAATAGTTTGTAACTTCTTATAACTTTATATATTAATAAGACCTTTGTTATAAATATTTTTTGACATCTAATGTCATCCCATGTTACCTGTTACATATTTGAGCGATATCCTACACCTTATATTGCTCCCAACGTGTTTCTCTTAATGGTTAGTTTATTTCAAGTATTAAATATTCTAAGCATGGCGAACATTTCAAAATCATTAGAATATGCTTTTTTTCATTTTTTACTTTTAAAAAGTTCCAGAAAAGTTAGTGTTAAAAATTGTTCTTATTTCGAGATAATTATATAGTTAATCCCAGGCAATCTGTGTAAAAGTTGATAATTTTTAAACCATTAAGTGAAAATAATTTTTGTAAAAATAAATAATGTTAAAAATTACCAAAATAGATATATCTGGAGTAATGTTGATAATACTTTTATTTGTCAGTAGATCCACCTGACCATTTTTCCTATTAACAGTATTAAATTGATATATTTAAGGTCGTAATTACTTAGAATTAAAGAAAATTAATTTCGCATAATCCTAAATAAATTAATTTTATACAAAAAATACAAAAAATTACCATATAAAATAGCAACCGTGAAAAACAAAAATAAGAACTCAAAAAACTCTCGCGAATATCGTAGGGCAAAAAGTTTTATTTACGTAATTCCCATTTATGGTAGCAATATTTATAGATGGTATGAAATTAATTTACATATTATAAGTATCACCTTTTTATATAAGAAATTTTTAATTATATAAAATTTTGCAGTTGCTAATGTACGAATTACAAATAGATCTCCCATAAAAATGAAATGAACATTTTGTCTATTTTAAAAAAATCTTTTCCCGTGGTCTTTTTCGTTTAACTACAATATATACAAAGGAATCATTTTCTTGGAAAGGAAGGAAAAATATATCATTTAAGTACGGAAAGAAGTCTTTCATTTTGTTTTTATTATTTTATTTAATTTTATTTATTTAATGTTTCCAATATACAAGCACCCATGGATGATTCTTTTCCGATCAACCAAAGCTAAGATCATATTTCAAAAAGAAAATTAAGAAGATCCTCAGTTTAATATCGAAGCACGTGTAGGGCTGAGAATCTGTACCAAATTCGGGCCATAGGACAGCTGTAACAAGTTAAATAAAAAAAAACAGAAAATTTGTTCAGTTGATTTCCTATCTCTAATAAGCTTTGATCTATAAAAACATGGTCGTTTGTCCTGAAGTCTATAATATGACATATTATATGGCATTATTTTCTACGATACGACTGTCTATGCTCATTTGATTTGAAAAAAAATAGCCGTTAATTCTGACGAGTTTAAAATATTTAGTTTTTTCTATAAAATGATAATTATTACTTTACACATTGTTTTATACTGTACACATTGTTTTATTTGTAAACACTAAAGACCTTTAGCGGAATTTCCCTTAGTTTTGTACATTAAATAAAATTAATTTACATTCCATTTTATTATTGTATATTTTAAAATATCCCATAAAAAGCAATTTTTGCTACAATGAACATTTTTTTATTTGCATTATCTTTAATTTGCAACTACCAAATGCGCACAATAATTAGGAACAGAGTTGTTTTATTTAAAATTTGGTATTGGCAACAAATATTACGAAACCCTGGGACAGACAAAAAAATATTTAAATATTACAAAAATCATCACGTAAAAAAGAATGGGTATTGAGATGTTGTTTTCCTAAAGTCAATAAAATAAAAAATCTAGAAACAAATCAGTGGTCAAAGAGAAATAAAATTATTTGACGAAAGAGAATAATGGAAACAAAGTAGATCGCTGGCTAAACACTCATAATGTGATTTATTTGTTATGGAACTATCCATAAACGCTGAGCTTTGTGAGTTGTGCCTTTGGCGTTGAACGCGTTCACGAGTTGTGAAATACCCAACTCTAAACCTTTCGTCACCCCAAATAGAAATAAAAGTCATTCTTACTCTTATTAAAATACAAGGGAGCAATGTTGCTACCAATCGTGTGATAATTTAAATATTTTAATAAATTACCATCCTAAAATTGGTGACTAATATAATGTTCAAGGAAATAACGAATACCAGGAATACTCAAATTAATTATTTGATAAAATTCATCTCATGTTTAAAACAATTTGTTAATATGTACAAAGTTGCATTTTGTCTATTATGTGTATGTATTTATAGCCTTCGACGAACGTCAGAAACACGAATGAGTTCTTTTATCAATTTATAGTCATTATACAATGATGTATTTCTTTCAAAATCTACTTAAATTGAGGATTTAGGGTTTTTGCCGTTAAACACTCTCTAAATTCCCATCAATTTTTTAACTTTTAACTTAATATATTTCAAGAATTACTCATTTGCTTTATCTTCCTCAACATAAAGTGTAGTGGGTTCTTAAACTTGTTTTAATGAAATTAAATCGTTAACAAAACATAAAATAGCGAATGGCTTTATAGATGTATTTAAATTCCGCAAAAAACATTCTATGATATTGGGTTTTAAATGAATCATAATTTATGACTAAAATGTTCAAAAAAATGTACAGTGCAAAGTTTTATTTTAAAGGTTTTAGTCAAAGTGTATGCTAATGTTAAAAAAGAAGTATATTAAAAAGAAATTGATGAAAATTATATTAGTAAACCATTTCTATTCAAAGTTTTGATTTAAACACTATCCAAATAAGGTCAAAAATATTAGTAAGTACGCAAAATTCCTTCTTTAATTAGCGAAAACCTAAGCTTAAGTACGAAAAAAAATTTTTACAATCTCAAAGACCAAAAAATTAAACAGTGAACGACTGGTCAAAATTAGCCATACATAGATACAATTGAAAAATGCTCGTCTACTAGAAATTAAACCTGTACCGAAAATAGATAATGTCCAAACTGAATGCTTATATACCTTACTGATATACAATAAAACTGCGTTTATTTATGAAATTATTTAATTAAACGAAGTAGCAGAGCGCTGTTTTGGAGTAAATAAGCAAACGAGCAGCGCACGCACAGCGGCACAGACGCGTTGGTAATCAGCCATCGGGTCCGTCATGACAACTGCCGTCTAGCTAACGCCCTATATGATCAATATCGCTGGTAGCTTCCTACATTGCTGAAACAGTGGCTGTTCGTTTCCTTCAACTGGGGAAATGTTTATCTATGGCAACATTTGTAATTTTAATGATAACAAACTTTAATTCTTAACAATAAAAAGAAAGAATAATAATTGTTTGTTATTGTCATTTATGATACTTTTGTTACAACAAACGCAAATTTTTTTCTACAGAGATATTTTCAAATAAGCTCTTAAAATATATCAACTACTTGACAGATAGTCATAGATCGCAAATGTTCTTAATTATTTACGTAACGGCGTTTATAATGAAACATTTTAAATTAATAATGGTCTACTACCTTAATTACAGTAACCACAAGTTGGTCGTCATTAATGCTAATAAAGTTCAGCTCTATTAATATTTAAGAAAAATATAAAAAAAACTTGATGGTACCATTCTTTCAAGAAGAAGGGAAGCATTTGAAAAACAATTTGAAATGAGATGTTTTATATTTATTACTATGTTTATTTATTTCTATTAAATATAAAATAAATATATACTCAAGATAAACGTACCATATTATAGATATTTCCATCTATTACTAATTCTAGCAAGTCCAATATGGCAAAAATCAATTCAATATGACGGAGCACAGGTGGTCACAGAATTTTGACATATGAAACATACCATATTCAACTTTAGGTAAGTAAAAGTAAGCACTTTATGTAATAAAAACAAATGTAAAGCAGCTATTATCTTTAGTACTATTGTCGTAACTTGAATAGATATTCAATAAATAAGTTTTTTATTATACCAGTATAAAATATTACTTTTTCATGAATATCGGAAAGAATGAAACAGTTTTTACAGTTACCATTGACCTAAATGTTATTTTTATTATAACTCTTTCCCCTAACAAAGAATAAAATTTATGAATTTTACATAGTTTCAATACGTCTTAGGTGGAAATATATAAATCCATGCAAAAATATATTTAATTTCTGTTCATGAGTTGTTAATTATTTTATTAAAGTCAGGATCTCTTCCCAAAACTAAATGTACTCAATATAACAACAAACTTTATATTTCAGTTCTTTTCTTTAACAATTTCTATTTTTAAGTTGTAGCTAAATGACACCTCAAAAAATTTTAAATATAGCTTATTGTTTTTAAATAGGAAGTTTCTAAAGAATATATTCATTTCCATTATTTAATTTCAAATAAATATTTACTGACGTCGAATGATAGGCGGGTCTAAAATTATCGGGTTGAAATTAGAGTAAACATTTTATAAATGTAAAAATTTAGCTATTTGGTGCGGTGAAAATTTTTAGAAATCGTTATACTGGTAATAACAGGGCTATAATCAGAATTAACACTTATATTCATCTTTGCGTCCACAGATTTATTTATTCTCGCAAATTCCACACGGATGTTGGTGAACTATTCCAATTTCATTAGTCTTTACCGTAGTTTTACTAGCTAGGATAATGACAACGATAGTATCAACTTAAAGAAATTTACGATAGTATATGTGTTATAGTTGATACTGTTAAATAATGACATTATATAAGTCCATCGGAAAAGATAGCGGGAATAGTAAATATGCGGAAATTCACATGTATTATATACCGATCCCTGCTCAACGTAAATATCAAAACATTGAGTATCGTGACCTTTCGATTATAAGCAATAAGGTTTTTCTCCTAATATATAACACTGAGGTTGTTTTTTTTACACAGTTAATATTTACGGTGAGTGAGAATTTTGACTCCACCGCTTCATGAAATATGTACTGAAAATTTATTTATACGGAATATTAATGCGCCGCAAAAGTGGGTGGAAATGTTAACTTCATTCGATATGTTTTTATAAATATTTATTATATTTAGGATCATAATTTGTAGAGCGTGTTAAATTTATTTTAGTTTAAATAAAAAGGAAGGTTGTAACAGATAATAATTGCAGATTTAATATTGTTTACGTAATATTACTAATACCAGCAAAATTGATATTAAATCTAAAATTATTATTTTCTGTTACATCCGTCCTCTTTATTTGAAAGTAAAATAAATGTAAAACGCTCTGAAAATTATGATCCTAAATTTACTAAATATTTATAAAAACATTTCGAATGAAGTTAACTTTTCCACCCACTTTTACCGCGCATTAATATTTCCTATAAATAAACCTGAATAAATTCCGACGTTAATTTATTTCCATGATGCGGTGGAGTCTCAAATTATTTTTCATACTCACATTTCATGATGCCGTGGAGTCTCAAATTATTTTTCATACTCAAAATTCTCACTATAATCTCGGAACATTGAAGCATATAATCGTAAGTGCTTTAAAATCGGTTGCTACGAAAAAGTTCGCGACACATTTCAGGAATTGTGCTCATGACGGGCGAGCGGCGTAGCTTTTATTGCAGCCGGTGCGCGCATGGAAAATATTTCTTTGACTTTAGAACGTACAAATATTGAGAATTGAAACTATTAATAAACAATATAACAACACTTGCGAAAACGGTTCCGTTTCAATCTCTTAGGGCATTGCGTCGAAAGAAAAGTAGTTGTACCTCATTTCTGAAATACATCCCAAAAATCTGACAAAGAACACTTTGACAGTAATTATGCCGTAAACATAATTATATCTTGTTATCATTCTTACAAACAGAACAACAAATATCATGGAAATATATTCGAGAGTGTGGTTTTATTATATTTTTCGATAGTGTTAGTCAGTGTGTATGAATAGGATTCAAATTATGAATAAAGAAATATTCTAAAAATAAACCTGAATAAAAAAGTTCATGCAGTAAATTAGGTGCATTTAAACATAAGTAAAAACTATGAAAGTCAGCATTGTTAAACTGCATTACTCCGTTCTAATCTGCAGAATGACCAGATTGTCAGCGGATTTAATCACACAACTATGTAGACACATTGCAGACAACGTAAAGTTAAAATCCGTAAAGACGCTTTGTGGCAAAATTGTTAATTGCAGCATTTTACACGACCTCTTTTGGTATCCAATAAGTTTATATAATAATATGGAAATCAAAATAAAGTAATTATTGTTTACCTCTCAAAAAAAAATGTTCATGCAATACATTAATTATCGTGCTATCAATTTCGTCCGGCTGACCTCTACACAGTTAATAATTTAAGTTAACAACTAAATCGCATTGCGTGCGTAATGCAGCGAATATAATACAGAAATCAAGAAAACCTTGATGAAGAAGTTTGGTTGTATGATAGAAGTTTGGTTACTCGTATTCACATATTTTGTGATGCAATCATGCACCCATGCTTTCATATGTAAAGGAAAGGAGAAAGATAAAACTGAAAGTAAAAAAGACCAAAAAAATGTATACTTGAATATATTTTGAAGCATCGGTTTCAGTTTTTGTAAATAGTTTTTTAATCAAATATTGATGAAATTTACTTAGATCACAAAGACTTAAAAAAAAGAGAAAAAAAACAATGTTTATAATCTGCATACTCATTCAGAGATGAGACGTTAGCATAAAATGGGGGATTACTCGTGATTTAGAATATAATAGAAAATTAAAGGCCAAAATATAAAATCTGATATAATTTTTAAACGACTTAAAAAAAGAGGAGGTCCTCAATTCGTGGGAATATTTTATTTTATGAATGTTCCGCGATTATTAATTACCTAGTGGTCACATAGAAATATGATGATGATCTGCTGACAAGGTCCGGAAATTAACGATGGAACTCCTTAACGATTAGCAATGAATCAACTAGTATTTGCTACGAGTAGTTGTTACTTTGCAAAATAACTACACCACTTACCGAGTTATGGTTTTATAATAAGTTCTCGATATGAAAAATAGAACTCCTTAACAGATAATAGTAAATCAATCATGTTTAAAGATATTTGCTACTAGTAGTTGTTAATTTGCAAAATAAGTACACCGTCGAACAGGCCAGGGTCTGTTGATGAGTTTTAGAGATGAGCAATGGAACTCCTTAACGGATGGTAACCAATTAAAGGAGATTCAAAATATTTGCTACTAGTAATTGTTATTTTTAAAATAACTACACTATCGATCATGTCAGAAATAGTTTCGTGGTTGGAGAGGAGTCGAATTTTGAAGAAGCTGGTAAAAAAGTATTTGTGATAAAGTGATAGGGAAAGTGAACATAGTAATCATAATAATAACATAGAACAATCAGCGGCAGAATCTAACAAAAATGTGCCATTCAACTCTCGGGTATTGCCTGTTATAGGCACTGCACCTTCCCAGAAGTCATCTCGTAGTCGCGGGCATGGAACCACAGTAGTACAAAGACCTTCTCGCCATCGCTCACGGTCGCCAACTAGATCTCGTACACGATCATCAAGTGATGAATCTGTGGGTCGATTAATTGACAGGCAAAGAACCACTGCTACAATTGAATCAAGTTCAGATCGACGATCTACAAGAGTTCTAATGTTTGAAATAAAATGTGGAATTAAGTGGCTGGTACAAGATATATTTCCAAGGTCTAATATATGAACTAGGCAAGAAAATATTGTCATAAATCTCTCTGGAATGCAAGGTGAAGATGCTAAAAATTATAAAACAACATTGAAATGTTTTAATTTGTTTATTACTAAACAAATGCTGGAAGACATTGTGCTATTCACGAATGTACACATCAAATGAAAGAGGAATATTCCGTGGGTAGAATGACTTGCAGATGACCGATGAGATTATCTTTCTCAATTCTGAATATTTCCAGCATAAATAGTTAAATAATTGGTGTACCAAAAAAAAAACTGACCAGTTATTATTACGACGAACGTTTTTGACAGAAATTACTCTGGCTATGACTAGACCACATATAAATAAAAGATCTGAAGTAAACACTGTAAAAACAGCTGAGAAACCAAATTACCCGCTTTGTGACATCCTAAAAAAATAGAAAGAACAAAAAAGGGTGCCACAGATGCACAAATTCACTGTGCATTGTATGTACATGTGTCAGGACTGTTTTGCTTAAATATATGTCGCAGATGATGGGAACGTTTAATTTTGTTATTAAGTGTAATTTTTCTTTTCTTCGTAGGTAAAGATATTTTTAAAATTCAAGAAATGTTACCTAAGATTTTCCAAGAATTTTGTTTCTGAAACTAATACTTTAATAAGTAGTAATTTTTCTGGTAGTTTATATTTTATTCTATCATCTTAAAATCATTGTTAATTAATTCAACTATTATTTGCAAAAAAAAATCATTTCAAGTATAGGCGGAAAAATGCTCCCCACGCGATCAATTACGTTTCACGGAAAGGCGCGATTACTCTAGGGATAAATATTCGTGATAAGATTCTGTGCTGCTATTCTTATTAATAAGAAGTTATAGCCACGGTTACTACTTTTCAAATTTAGCACAAAATATAGGTTGCGCTCAACTGTGCAAAAGTTCCACTGGCACACATATTTCCTATACAAAATTAAGGATAAAAGTTTAATCTTTCGATTTGGTAACATATATCAAAAAGTTTTTGCAAATGCGAGTTAAAAGAATACTGAGAATAAAGTACTAAAAGTATAATAAAATGTTGGTTAATCGGGTTAGCAAGATATCTTATTTTATTTCGAACATCAAGCGATACTAGTTTTATTTCACAGAATTAATAACTAATCATACTGGTAATTCATTGCTTCCCTCGGATTATCAGTTTCATTGATCATTTCATTTTTGCATAATGTTCGAGCAAAATATCGTTTGAGAAAACGTTGATAATGAATAAAATTGGCCACTGGGAAATAAATAACTTTTCTGTAATAAAGGCCTAAATTAAAAAAATATTTATAAGTTATGTTCGACTTGTACTTTTGAGGTAGATCAGAAAAAATCTTGCCTTATCAGATAACACATACTTATACATTATATACTTATGAAGGATCAACATGTTACTTCGTTATTCCTCTCTGCTAGGATTAGAATACACTTAGTTAAGTCCTATTATATCCACAATATGAGTCTGCCACTCATAATTTTGATGTTATAGTAGATTTTCAGGAAATACAAACTATTCGGTAGCAGGAATGATATAGTTCTTGCAAAATTCAAACTGTATCAGCCATGAGGACTCAAACTAAACATTATAATCAAAATATTATAAGTATTTGGCAACTCACCGTGGTTACAATACAAAACAAATCCGTTAATATCAAAATTGTATACTGATTTCAAATAAATAAAAAATATGTATTCGATACATTAGGTCTCTAAGCAAGTTAATTTTGTTTTGTAAATCGAATTGAAAAATATTTAAAACACTTTCACAAAATTCAGTAAATTTTGTCGGTAAATATAACTAAATTAATTGTAGCAAATTAATTTTTATTCGTTTAATTGGTTTCAGATCGACGTTAATTAACCATAAACACATGGCCACATACTAATATAATTCGTGTTCAATATGTATTCTTAAAATTTAATTTCATAGGAAGGAAAGAGATTAAACGGTGAATACAAAAATCTTGCCACGAATTTTAAGAGCATCATTCATCGAAAAATTCTGTATCATAATAATTATTTGATGAAATCCTCTTTGTATCATATTTGCAATTAATGTAAGAAAAAAAATAATTAAAAAGTAATTTATGTATGCAACATATATTTTATGAATGTTAGTTACACTACGATGTTCGATTTAGCTTGGAGCTCGTGTCCAACCAATGTAATATATGTTTATACTACGAGTATTAGTCAATTGTCATTGGCAAAAATACGAATCATAGTTTATGTTAACTTTTTTAAAATATTATTTACTTTCTACAATCAACAGTAATATTTCTTTCACTGTGACGTCTTTAAAAAAAATAAAATGTCTTAGGTTTTTCTTCTTTCATACATATCGACGTAAAAATATGAACTCTTATATATCCGATAAATTCGTTCTTTACAGTTACAGTTGAAGTGATATATCCGACACCTGCTAGTATATGTCATGTCCCGAGAGTAGTGACTGCTACGTCATCGCTAGTTGGTAATCGACTTCCAAATAGACGATGGCGATTTCTTTCGGACTTTTGTGATATACATGTGCTGTCTTTGAAGTCGATATTGTATGTCCATATTTCATAAGCAAATATTCAAATAAATTGTTTAAACTAGGTTAAAATGTTATAACATTTTATAAAATACTTTTTCATCACTAATAATATGTATATTTAACTTATATAGATGTTTATTAAGATTTATTATGGTATTCATGTTACACTCGGACAAAATTGATGTCGATAATTTTCGCTATTTGGCAGTGCGCGCATCTTTTATTTTGAAAGTTTGTTTAACGATCACCGATCACGCCGTTTGTTTGCATTTGAAAAATATTCGCAATATTATATAATTCCAACAATAGTGATAAAGCGACCATGTTTTCTTTTCATAAAAATTAAAACTTGCGTCGTCAATGGATTGCAGCTATTACTTGTAAATTTAACCCGCCACTGGTAATAACGATTCGTAATTTTATTTGTGAATGGACAAATCTACAAAATGGAGTAAAGATCCCACTCGCCAATCTATTCGTAATAGAAGTTTCAATATCAGAACTCAGTTACCAGGACCTAAACGAGCTATCTCAGGTGAAAGGGAACCTCTTGGAATTTGGAGACACTTTTACATGACACTGTAATTTATATTATCACCAATTATACCAACCAATACATTGACACCGTCAAAGATAGATATCTGTTATATCGTAACGTAAGCGAGACCAACTAACCTCAACAAGATACAATACTTAATGGGTTTGATACTATTAGCAGAAATGAAAAAATCTAAATATCTGAATGTTGATGAGCTTTTTCGAAAGGATGGTGATGCGGTAGATATATTTCAACTTTCTAGGCCTGCCCAGAGGTTTCGATTTCTGCCGCGAGTTTTAAGATTTGGTGATGGTAACATGAGACAGCAAAGTAAATCACTTGACAATATTTGCCATGTCAGCCGAGTGAAGATCCACACGACCTTGATAATTCTGGCCTAGCTGTTGTTCAAAGATTTTGCGATTTTCAATACTGGTCGCAATGTCACAATTGGCAACTGGTACACCAGTGTACCCTTGATTGAAGCGTTGCTCCAGAAAGATCTAACAACAATTGGAGGAAATTATTCCTGAATTCAAAGTATTGCGTGGTCGAAATGTGAAGTCTAATATATTTGGTTTTCGCAAAAACATGGTTTTGGTTACACATGTCCCAAGGGCAAGATACAACGTACTACTGACTAGTACTATGAACAATGATGATAAAATCGATATAGTAACTCAAACATCCGATATAATTGAGCTACAATGTCACTAAGGGCGGATTCGATGACGTAGATCGTTTATGTTCTAATTACAATTGTGCACAATTAACAAGGCCTTGGCCTATGGACGCTATGCTGAAGTACTATAAATAATCAATATATAATATAATAGTACTATAAATAGTCAGGTGATATATATAGTTAATAATCAAAACACAAGACTTCAACGCTATCATTTCATTGTGAATTTGGCCATGAGAAATCATTGAGAATTTGGTAATTGACCCTCGTATACAAGAAAGGCAGACACAGTTTAACGTGCTTCCATCCTAGAGACGAAGACTTACAGAAATTTTGAAAGTCGATGATGTCCCTGAGAGTGTGGATGGAAAAAAACAGAAAAACAACAACACAGAGTGCAATAAATACAAGAAATATTTGTGTAAAAGTACTATAAATACAAGAAATATTTGTGTCTTGAGCAAGTAGTACCTTATTGCGCAAGCTGTTTGGCTGTTGTAGAAGAATGATTTTACAGGTATTTTTTTTGTTAAAATGACAATCATTTTTGTTTATTTTCTCAGAGATACTAGAGGCACAAGACTGACAAAGGCTGATCTAATTACAGAATTATCAGATTGTTGTATGTTTTTTTCATTTTTAAAATAGGTTTGTTAAAAACATGTTAATTTTAGTGCTTTATGTCCAGTTATGCAATGTCTAATAAACGATATATATTTTATGAAACCCTTATGTTTTATTCTCAAACAATTTGCACTTGTACAATTTATCGAAAAAAAGTAGCATGTATAGTTAATTAATGCAAAACTCTTAGGTTAAATTCCCGGTGCGTGGGACCTGTATCACCAGTTATGTAAGTCAAATTGACGCCACCAATGACGGGTTAAACCGACGCATCACTTGAAAGTAAGTTTGAATTAAAATCATCATACTTATATATTTTTAATTTATTCTTTTTTCATGTAATATAATTTCAGTTATAATTATATAATAATAATACTCGTATTTAAACAGTTTCCAAATATTTTTTTTTATAGGTCTGCAAGCTTCACTTCGAAGAAGGTCAAATGGTACGTTCTTCAAGGGCCTGTGATGATAAGACAGATGTAAAAATTGTGGTAAAATTAAATAGATTCAGGTTAGAAGACAGCACAGTGCCATGTACATTGAAAAACTGTCCATCTTATTCGTCTAAACGTGTATATTCACGAAAACATAATGATCAAAGACTGGAGCGATTAAATAATGAACATTTAAGGTTAGAATATTAAGTGTCAAGTCTCACAACCAACATAATCAGTGTCATTCTTTTTCTTATTTGAATTTTATTTTTAAGGTGTTTGTCAACCAGTGACCTGCGAGATTGGTGTGAAATAAAAAGTGATGATAAAGTTTATTGTATTTTAACTAACATATATTTATCGTTGTGTGATTTCCTACCATTTAACTTTCAGTTACTGTAGATAACAGCTTAGAATTGAAGACACAACATTACTGATTTTAAAAATATCTTACAGACATACCTTTTAAAGGAAAATGAAACATCTGTTAATAGCATATCTTCTAATGTCATTTTTATCTTCTAAAAACTAATTAAAAATTACAATAATTTAAACTATAAAATCATTTTTTCTTGTGTGATCAAATAAAATTATTAGCCATAAACAAAAAATGTCTCCTATATACAATAGACTTCTTAATATATTGCATTATTTTGTACACAATTTTATCTTATGATTACCGACACATGCGTAGTATTGAGTTATTTACAATGTCATATCCGAATATTTTACATAAAATTTGTGCTAAATATAAGTGTAATCTAAAAAAAAGAGGAGGATTTTTTATGTTACGTTGAACAAAAATTTATTCTTTTGCAACCTAAAGATATTACTGTAACCCTGTGGTGGATGAAATATATTTGAAATCTTATTTTGATTACAAAGTAAGGAATATTGTCGATAAGCTTTTGATTCTAAACAAACCGCTAAAATAGTTCATGTATTCATAGCAATAAAATTTAACGAATTCTTATAAAAAATAGCTCATATTTTACCCATTAATCAACTTACTGCAGATACTTTATTTACAATCACAAAAAAAGTAATTACGGGCTTACATTTAATCGGATTTAATGTCAATTATGTTGTCAATGATATTAATGCAATAAAATGAAAAGCAATATCTTATTTTCATTCACCGCCATAGTTGCAGATAGTTTACAAACACCCTGCTAATGAAAATAGAGCTTTATTATATATATTTGATTTAGTCTATATATTAAAATATATCCGTAATAATTGGCTTAATCAAAAAAACCAGAAATTTATTTATTCAAGTTTTAAATCTACTCAATTCCAAAGCTGTAGTTTAAAATCTTTGAATCCTTCTCAATTAGAACGATAAAATGTTAAATTAGTTTAAATATTTTTAATTAATCAGTCACTGAAGGTTTAAAATGAATAGGCAAAAAATACCATTTCTCACATTATCAAGGTACAGCCAGTTTTATTGAAATTAAATTAAAATGATGGAATATTGTAAATATTAAGACATTGCATAAAAACATTAGATTTAATAATACATCTTTGGAACCTTTAGCTCCGGGGCGAGAAAATCATAAATATTTGGAAAAATGTTTATTATGGCTGGATTTTTGGAAATCATATCACCCTACAAATTGTAAATTTAGTGCAGATACTTATTTAGCTTTTCCACATTAAATTCCCGGTTTATTACAACTCACTAAATACTGTATTAAGGAACTTGATTTTACAGGTACGAACACCACGCAGTGCTGGACAATGGCTGGCTCAAAATAATTAGTTACAATTAAGCGAAATATTTGAAGTTGAACACAATCACTATTGCCGTTATATCTTTATTCTAGTATGGGCGATGAGAAACAAATAACGTTGCATGATGTATGTAGTAGTTTCAAATATAGTGGCTTTGATAACGGTGAACTTAACGTTCAAAGTAATGAACAATATTTCCATGTCTCAGTTGATGAACATTATTTTGTGAAGATTTATCTTCTCTATCTGGTATATTTATCAGGTCATTGTGCTTGAACAGTTTTTAACAAAATTTCTTGTAGTAATTGTTATAATTTTTTAAGTGATAGCTAAATTTATTACCTATAAATATAGCGCTGAAAAATATACATTTCTTAAAAACTCAGACAGTGGAAGATTATTGTATCTACAAAAAGATGTTGTAAATATGTAATATGTAATAGTTTTTTTTAATAGTTTTTCGTTAATTTTGTAGAAATTCATTATTCACAATTAAATGAAACTACGTGATGTAGTATTATTTTATTCAAATCTTTGCTAATATCCCACCTGAAGATGTTGTAATACAACGAAACCTAGGTCGTGGTAAAGAAATTAAAGAAAGTAGAAATAATACTACATCAAGTAGTTTCATCTAATTGTGAATAAAAAACAGAGTCAAGCTGTTATAAACAATTTATATAAAATTATATAAGAAAATTATATATATATATATATATGGCTTTTAGTAATTTTTGATGTAACAGTTTATACCTAATATATTTTTAAATAATTTCGTAAAATTCAAAAAGAATGAATTGAACGGAACTAAAAATAAAAAGAGAAAGCCGAATACATTACTCCATAAATATTTTTTACTTTTCTTGTGACTTGTAAAATAGAAATTTGGTCCACAAGATTAAGTAAAATAAATCGTGAACTTATTGTGTTGAAATATTGTATTTATTACAACTACTTTTTACTATAGATTTCTTTGAGTGACACACTTTTTCCTATATCGTTCAATACATCTAATACATCTAACAATATTTTCAATTTCTCTAAAGAAAAATGCTATACTGTAATAATAGTTTTTAAAAAATTTGCAAGAGGTAAAATGTATGCTTTTCTTGAAGCAAATGACCGTATTTTTACTACAATATTTTAATTTGTCTAAAGGTGTATGTAGCGCTGTGATAATAGTTTTTAAGGAATTTTGAAGAGGTAAAATGTGTACTTACCTTCAAAAAATAATAGTATTTGGTACTATAATATTTTTAAATTTTCTAAAGGAATATGTAGAATGGTGATAATAATTTCTAAGAAATTTTAAAAATGTAAAATTTATGCTTATCTTAAGCTAAATAATTGTATTTTGTTACAAAATATTTTTAATTTGTCTAAAGGGATATATTGCGTTATGACAAAATATTTTAAAAATTTAAAAGAGGTGAAATTTGTGCTGATCCTCAAATAAATAAGATTTTAATTAAATTTTACACTACAATAATTTGAACCTTTCTGAAGGGATATGTTGCGTTGTGATAATATTTTTAAAAAAATTGGAAGATATAAAATCTGTGCTTATCTTAAAACAAATAATTGTAATTTGTACTAAAATATTTTTAATTTGCCTAAGCAATGTGTTGAGTTACAAAAATAGTTTTTAAAAAAAGATTTAAAGAGGTGAAATCTGTGCTGATGTTCATGCAAATAATTGTATTTTGTACTAAAATATTTTAAGTTTGTCTAATTACATATGTTGTATTGTAGTAACAGTTTCTTTTCGCTTCTTCTTAACAGAAGTATTTCTGAATCTGTGGTAAATGATATTTTGGAAATATATAATCGTGAAATAAAGAAATTCAAAATTTGAAAAATGGTTGTTATTTTGGTCATTCAAATAGGTGAGCACCTTAAATATAATTAAATTAAAAAATAAAAAGTATTTTAGCTAAAATACTACATACGCCGAGCACTTACTGGGGATGACGTCACATATCACATGGTAGGCCTTGGGTAGTAGTAGGTTTTGAGTTATTTCATAAAAGAATAATATATTTGACGTCATTACTTTATTGTACACTTCTCACTTCATTTTCCATTAAAATAATATATAACGTCTTCATATTAACAGAAAATATTGATCCCATCCAAATTAGCATTTAACATTTTCGTCACTTCTTCTTTAAATTTATTTAAAAAAATTATATATATTTGTATATATATATATATATACGTATATATATATATATATATATATATATATATATATATATATATATATACATATATGTGTGTGTAATAATGATTAGAATAATCTCATTTCATCTTGTGCCAAAACTTCGAGGAAAGGTTAGTGTAAATCAAAATTATACCCCTGCAGAGAGCATGGTAAATGACATAGAATAAATTGTTTTTATTATTTTTTCGTAACTATTAAAAACAATATGCGTAAATAAATTATTATTTATTTCGGGCGTTTGTTTGTTTATGAGTTAAAGAATAAACAAAATAATGTTATATTTTATGGATGTAAATATTTAAATTCAACATGACAAAATTAAATTAGAAGCTTTTTCAGTTCTGATCTTAAAATTGTGTGCTATACAATTTATTTTGAATTATGAAAACTCTCTATAAAGTGAAAAAAAAAATTGTTTAGTTAAACACTGCCAGCATCATTATTTCTATTAAGACACTAATCGTTTAATAAGGAATATTGATGCGTAATCTTCAGCATAACTTTCACGACAAAATGATTATAACTCAGCTCGATAACTTGCTTTTGTGGGGGTGTAACATTTTTAATTTCATTGAGTTCCATAGTCACACCCCTTAAATTATTCAAACGACATATTTATCGAGTACCTTAAATATTAAGGACAGTTTTACGCTTTTAATTATATACCCATAAATACTTGTTCATACATTTATTCATTATAAAATGTGAAATGCATTTTACTGCAGTATATTTGAGAAAATAAAAATTTATATGATCAAAAATGTGGGTGAAAGAAGTACTAACCAACGTAATTATCAATGTATCAGAAAAAAATTGAACGATTGCTAATCAGAAGTGGGCAATAGAGCTGAAAACGTCGAATTCACAGTAATTTAAACTCGCATTAGTTCATTTGGTTAAACAAATGAATATTCATACAACGTACAATTTTTTAATAATGTAGAATATATTTATTAAATCATAAAAATGAGTTCAGAACGAAGGGAGTCTAAGAATTATCATTTATCGAATAAATAACAATTTAAAAGGTAAGCCAGAGAGGATTGTCACATTGTTCAGACTGAGTGGAACCTTTCAAGGTAAAAACTATTTTGAAAGTAAAGATGGTGTAATGTTCCAAAATGTACGAAGAAAAAGGAGTAGAATTGCGTAATGTTCCAAAATTTTCTAAGACGCAAGATTAATTTATCCTATTTCCTTTGCTTTATAATAAACTCTTATATTTTTATATACTAGTAAGTAATTTATAAAAAATTTACTTAAATAAAGTCTACATAAAATAAAATCAAACATTAAATTTTTACACAAATTCAGAAATTATTTAATTAATTATCGTGAATACAAATTACAAACGAATAATTTTTTATATATTACTTGTGGTTCCAAACGTGGAGTGAGGTGGAAATATTTCAGGTAAATAATTGAAAGAATTGTTAGCAGAGCTACCTCCCTCCCTCTAAAAAATTACGATAAAATATTTAGTTACTACATTCTGTGACGTCCATCGTGTTTTACGTAGCTGTTTATGTACGTCGTGTTTTACGTAGCTGTATACTACATTAATCTCATAAATCTTTCTTTCCAATAATTAATAAATTCACTCAAGCGTCGTCTCAAAAAATCACCCCATAATAAGACCAATTAAGTATCCTCTTGCGAAACGAAGGGACCTTCTTTCTCATCTCCATCCTTTCTTCTATGCACGTAGTTGTATTTATTGCTAAATAAGTTGACATCACAGATTAACATACAATCATCTATTTTGACAATTGTATCAAGTAAAAAATAAAGCGATCTTGACTACCTTATAAGGAAAAATTACCATTTAACATATTAGTCTCCTAAGTTCGTATGATACGCAAAAAAACAATAAAAACTATTGTTATTCAAAATTTAAATTTTATTTTCGTATGTATTGATTTTATTTATTTTTTACTTTACAATTAACGTTAATTCTTGCGGCCGTTATTATAAGTCAAAGAATTTCATGAACTAATTAATTCTTTGTTATATATTTTATATAAATTGAATTAAGATAAACCATTTTTCAATTCTTTTTTTCATTCCGGTTGTATCCATTCACTTCTCGACATAGGCCTTGGTTCTTAGATCGTGGTTCTTTGGTGCCAACTCACAAAATTCACAATTTTATTTTTCATGTGAACCTCTGACGATAATCAATAACGTAGGTTCTTTGTTTGGGCTCTAACTTTTTCGTGCTGATTTTTTTCTTAATCCAGTTAATACCAAAGGTGGTTTGTATCATAGGTCTATTGGTTATTAAAACCTTTTTCGCGATTATTTGGGTTATAGCAATTATCTCTGCTAGTTGTGGTCTAGGCAACTACAAAGGCCGCAATTCACAAGATTCGAACATAACAGAATTTCCTTTTTAGGGTGATTGGTGTGGTTTCATTTTTCAATATGAAGGTTGATTCAAAAAAGGAAGCTTTATTCAAGCTGATTATTGGATTCATTTCTGCGTTTTTTTTGTATGGTTTGCTTCTGCGGGTGATTCCATAGTATATATTTAAAACTAAAGCAAAGTGCACATTTTATGTCGACAATTTAAAGTTTTTAGTTCCATTTATGCATTTTGAGAAATTTATAATTCAGAAATTTTCGATAAATTTACTAAGGTTTGTGACTTGTTGAATGTTTCATAACTACTCGAATTATTACTGATTCGGAATTATAAGTGACAAATTTAATTTTGACATGACGTTTTGCTTTACCGGTTCTTTGCTAGAATAAAGGAAATTGAGGACACTTGGCGTCTAGCCATTATACAATATTGTTATTAGCGTTAGTCATTAACGTGTAATAGTACTATAATACTAATACTGATATGTACAAAAGTATATCTTAAGAAAATAACAAAAAATATATTAAATGTAAGTTCTAAGTATTACCGTAAGAAGAGAGCACAGTTGTTTTATGTCATTTTGTTATAAACCCAAAAATATGAACTTTTATTGAAAGGAAGTAGTTAAATTACTTTTTGAGTTTGCGCACCCAGTAAGATACCTCATTCCCCAAGTGTGATACGTACGACAAGGAACTTCGTTCCAAAAGTACATATTTATTTCTTCTTACAAATACTGTGTTTATTGTAACAATTAAAATCACGAGTGACATAATATCAACCAAAAATTGAATCAGTTGTACAGGAATTAAATTTTGTTATCAGATCAAAAGAAGGAAAAATAATATTAGGAGTACTAAAGAACTGCCGCAATATTTATTTAAGCAATACCTTGGAAACCTTTAGATATGATGTTATTTTTAATAAATTAAAACAAATAATTATGTAAAGGTTTTAAATCACGAAACGCATTACTACATTTACAAAATTGTTCATTATTTTCTGCACGATTTGGTACAAGTACAAAAGTTATGAAATGATATACATATTCAGACATGCTTTTTAAAATTAAATTAGAAAAGGGTAACTTTAAGAAATACTGTCGAAAAAATGCGTTAAGGTATATTAAAATTCGAATCAATTTCACTGTTTAATGTAGAACGTCTCTATCTAAACGGCGCTTAAGTTATACTTATCATTTTCTTACTAACAACTTACTCTATAATCTGGAAATTTGTGCGACCATAAACAGATGAGCTTTACAGAAAGCACGGCGGAAACTTTGTCCGTGGTGATTTGAAGACACAGATAAGGAGAGTATAACTAACCTCCTAAAAATATAAGATACAAGGGGAAACGCAACGCTCTCCACATATTTGTATTACTTTTTTTGCTCATATTTTGCAAGGATTAAGTATTATAATACCTACGAATTAATGTAAAGGAGAAATCTAAATTCGTGACCTAAGTAATTGTCAGAGACACATGATAGTTTTTAACAATTCAACGAACATGTAAAATTTTTCATAAATATCTCCCAAGCAATTCATTTATTTTTAATATTATAACATTATTTTAAAATATAGTTAATAGAACTCCATTATTAACGGTCTAAAAAATTAGGAAAAAGTTATAAAAGGAAAACTATTTTGGAAAAGATGCCTGTACTAACTATAGTTTCAGGGTATAATGATATTTTTTAATCTATTTAGTCTTATTTCGGTTTAACATATGTACTACTTTCTTTTTCACATAACTATTGTTGTATAAATGAAAATTGATGGTAAAATGGCTGCATAATTATATAATTAATTTTCGATTTCATAAGTACTAGTCTCTGAATATTACACATATTGCTAGCTAAGTTTGATTGAAATTGTGATTATAGGTCTTGAAGTTATACAATTTAAGATAGATTACAGGCATGATTGTTGTTTTTTTCATTTTATACTGCGGTAAAACGATTAGGTATAACCTTTTTGAATATTCTCTTTATGTATTTACAGAATCCCACCGTAAGTTAATAAAATTTGTAGACTTCGTCTTCCTACTAATTGTAGATCTATTTATCTGTTGATGTAATGTATTTACAGATTTTTAATTCAGACTTTCGAAAATGGCAAGCTCATGTTCAAATACCCGTGACCTCACCGTGAAAGGGGAGGTTTAATTTTTCTCGTGTTTTATTATTAGAATTAAATGTATGCAACCGCTTATATTTATTTTTTCTTTTACTTATCTCATTAGTATCACCAGTGTAAAAGAAAATAATTTTTCTTGTTGTGAAAGAAGAAGCTTGGTCAAGGATACTAATTTAATGTAAGATGGAATGAAACAATAACTTAGTTCGAATACCATAGTATTCACATACGTTCATAACAAAGGCATGGTGTATTCCATTTCCTCTCCAAATATTTTTATTTATAACAGCACATTAAAGTTAACCGTTACGAATAACTTTTGCGTACAATAATAACTGTATTGAGTTGGGATACCAGTATATATTTGAAACCTGAAAAAAACATGTTGTGGTTAAATTATTAAATTATATTATAAAAGATAGAGTAAACTTGAAATAGTTTATAAAAGACTAAAAAAATTCTAAATTAAAAATATTAAATATTTAAAATAACATGTTGAAATAAAATTAATTAAAATTTATGAATTCTACAATGGGACAGCAGACTTTTTTAAATATGAAATAAAATTGATGCATGAAAGGCTATGCATCAAAATAACCTTTCATTCGGAAAACTTAAATCCATCTCAAGAGAAGAAAAAATAATACAAAAATAAAACACCCGTTTTAAAGTCCGTTACGCGTTTTTAATGATCGCATGTGCAATTGCTGGACATCAGGCTAAATTACAGTAATAAATAAATATAAAGGAAATCTTTACAAAACTAACCATGGAAAATATTTGTTTACTTTGTCCCTAAGATTGAAATCGCTTGTAATTACATATATTAGCAAAGAAAAGGTATTATTTAAAAGAAAAAAATGTCCAAATGCGAATTATTTTTTCAGTTCTCTTTGCTATTCTAAAGCTACTATCAGTCTTTCCACTCACCAGAGACTGTCTGAATTCTGTTTGAATTTATAATATTACAATTTGGAATGCCAGTCGCATCTAACCACCGTATGTATTGACGACATCAAAAACGATAACGACAAAACGCATAGTATCCTGATACACTGATACATTGGAACTCTCATCAAAACATATACACTGATATACTGAAACTCTCATCAAAGTTTGTGTCGATATTCAGAGGCATTATTGTTACTGTGTAATAAACTGTGGACGTGACACGTTGGCATCGGTATAGTTTGTCAGCCAAAAAAATAAACTAGTGCTATGGAATGGGTAAACAAATTAATATCATTGAAAACAAAAAAAGTCGTTACCTAAGAGCAAAACTCATAATAAGATAACCCCATTAACACAATATTAAAGGGTGTATTTGTTATATCTAATAAACTATTTACAATATTGATTTTCCTTTTTACCCTGTAAATATGTCTGTATACAAATATCATATATGTCACATGCGGTTATATATAATATATTCTAATAACGCATTTTTCATCATTTTGACTAGCAGGTCCGGATATAAATGGAGAAAAAGATGGCCATGTCTGTGTTGGACATTTTCATAAATATATCTGGAAATATCTTATATAAAATTCCGAAAAAAGTATTTTGAAAAATAAATTTGAATAATTTCGCGTAATATTGAAATATATGTAAATATAAATTTAGTAGTTTCTTAGATAATACCGCATGAAAATGTGGTGAAGAAAAAAAGATTAATTGCGGCCAAATTAAATATGGTGACCGAATAACTATTCAATCAATCCAAACGCAAATTTCTAACTCATTTATTCAAATGATAAATAAAGGTCTGCAAGAACGTAATTGCATTTATATCATTATTTTTTACGGCTAACATTTTAAAGAGGAACTTGATCCCTTTGTCCCTGATCCCTATGTTTTTGATGGGATATACCTTTACTCGATATGTTGTATATGTTACGAAAACGAGAAATATAAACAATTCTGTAATTTAACATCATTCTGTACTTTTTTCATTGCATCGGAACCATATTGCAAGTTTTGGGGAACCGTTTATTATTCATTTGAAAACACTTACAGCATAAATTCAATGTAATTAAATATCCAAAATTAAAAGTCTCTAAGCAAGATAATCTAACGCTTACATCTAGTTATTTATTTTCAGTATATTTGACGGAATAATTTTTTTTTTATTTCTCATGGTAATTGAAGCATTTTTATGAATTTAAAACTTAATGAATAATAAGAAAGAACCCATATACAATCATTTAAATGTCTATATATGTGAGTCTGTCTTTTCGGGATTATACTTTTTCTCAGGTACGATTATAGATGTCAAACTGAAATTATTATCAAACACTAAAGTCTAGAATGCAATAAAAAAAATTATTTCTCGAGAAAAATGATGTATTTTGGTACTGATTGATTTGGCACTAATCATGAATAAATTTTACGAGCAAATTACAATAGTTTACTTCGGTTTGACCCAAAATTTTGCAATTTGGCGTGAGGGAAGGTCTTATAAAATACCTAAGGAATATGCAGTCATTAATTTTTAATTTAATCTCCTATAATTGCGAGAAAAATTTAATTTTTTGTGTGTTTAATTTTTTTTCATCTTTGTAAAGCAACGTGATATACATATATATGAAGACATTATTACAATAAAATTATATTATGTGACATACAAAATGGCATAAGTCGAAGAAAGGGCTGTCCAGGTATCTACTATTGAGTATAAAACGCGTAAAAATCATAAATTCATTGAATGCCCACAAACCGAATATCGATGTTAAGAGACCAAGTTAAAAGTAGAATATTTCATTATTTTCATAATGATAATAATAAGTTACCAATTTATTAATATAAACATTATTTTGTATTACAAATTCTCTACACCAAACCTTTAAAAATTGTCATATTCTCGTACTGTATATAAATAGATAAGTATTTACCTTTGGAGTATGTGCTAAGGAATATATTTACGTATTAAAATACAATTTTAATACCTGTAAGAATTTTAGTAAAAATATTATTTATCCTAAATGTTTAAAATTTTATCATATCTAAGTATGTAGATAACCATCATAAGACAAACCATATTTGTACATTTTATGTATAATTATACATTTGTAATATTCGGATTAATTTTTGAAATTAATAAGCTAAATCGGTTTGCTTTTCTGTAAAAACTAAAAGGAAATGAACGCGTAACATTTTAGTCGATCTAACGAATATCAACTTCAATATAATAGTTTTACTGGCAATAAATCGTTGCAGGCAAATCTTATTTCGAATGTCATTAATATTCAAACGAACAATAAAATAAAAGTTGTTTTGAGAATTGAATTTTATATCCAAAACCGTCTTTCAATAATTTTTTGCAACATTATTTGGAATTTCGATACATCGAACGCATACTGATTAAGCGGGGCGGACTTTCAAGTGTAGCGTAGCCCCTTCTGAGTCGTTAACCGTCCATCGATACAGGAAAAATATTTTCCCGCAAAATATTTAAGTGGAATGGGGAAGGAAAAGAGAGTTTGTATATATGCGTTTGTATTATGTATATATGCGTGCATGGACGCTGTATTTCTATATATTGCACAAACATCGACAAGTATACATTCATATTACTTATGGGTAACATCCGGAAGACCACAACGAAATTAATTTCGAAGTCTTTATTTATTTTTTAGCCTACTTTAATGGCTAATATGTTATTACCAATATTTTAAAATACTTTAAGATGTAACTTTCAGAGAAGCTGTGTAACTAATGATATCCTCTCAACATTTTATTTTTCAAAAGTAATTTATATATCTTGTTCTTGAAATAATACTATTTTATTAATGCAGAAACTATACAGATTTTTTCCTAAAATTACAAGTTATATTTAATTGCAGTTAGACAAAAGTAGTTTAGTTTTACTACAAAAAATATAATAATATAGCGCCAAATCAAAATCATGAACCACTTTTTAAAATATTCATGCAAAACTTCACTTAAAATTTGTAAAAAAATAGAAAAATTATAAAAAATTAAAAAGTTAGGAAAATAGTTGTTATTAATTTTTTGTCAACATTTTGCGTTTAAATGTTTAATCAAACTATGTTTATTGAATAATAATGGAATCAATTTTCATTCGACCGGTTGTTGCCTGGCGCTTTGCATAAATGTTATTTTTGGTACCATTACCGAGAATTTTGTATTACATTATAATTTATAGTATTTTTTATTATTGATACTTTTTGTTTAGAATATTTTTTTCACAAATTTAATTTTAGTTTTTAAATTAAAAATTAATTTAGGGAGCTTATTCGTTAACAAATTCGTATAACCAAACACATCAACTTGTTAAGTATAATCATCCAAGGTAGTAAAATTTTAGATTACCTAGTCAATAAAAAGTTTTGTTAAATAATAATAACAGCTATATATATATATATATATATATATATATATATATATACATATATATATATATATATATATATATATATATATATATATATATACCCTTTTGCATAAAAAACGGGCCTTTTTGATTTTGTCATATTATTAACAAAGTATTATTTACTAAGAGGTTGTATTAATTGTAATTGTTACTGGCAGGTATAGTGTATTCTGGCACATAAAAACGAACGTTCTAAATTTGAAATTTATTCTTTTTGAATGAAAATTCTCTTTCACTGACAAAATCGTATTTTTTGGCTGTAAATGAAATCCAACTCTTATTAAGTTCTTTTTCATTTGTTACGTTTTTTTATTTTAACGAATACATTTTAATTAAATTTCTGCTGTTTGCTGCCTTAGTTCACTTCTGTTTGCTGTTCTCAGTATGATTGATAAAACGATAAGAGCTAGTAAAATTATTGCGCTGTTTGAAGAAGATTGTAGCCAATGTTATGTGTTTCAGTAGTATAATGTGAGCCGTTCCACCGTTCAAAGGACCTGGCAACGATACCAAGAAACGGGCTCCGTCACTAGAAGGCCCTGTTCTGGAAGAAAACGGTGCACTGAGTCACGGGACGACCGCTTCATAGTCAGTCAAGCGCTACGAAACAGTCAAGTTACGTACGTGGATATCAAATATAACCTGGAGGACGTCAGATGTACACGATTAAGCCTATGGGCAGTCAGAAAGTGACTTCAGGCCGTCAATAAACGTAGCTGTCGCTCAGCTCGGGGACCTACATTGCTCCGTGAGCATTGAGTTGCCAGATTGAAATTCGCTCAAAATTTTTCGTCATGGACTTAACAAGACTAGAATAGTGTTTTATTCTCCGATGAAGGTCATATATCGATTAGTGGTGAAGATCGACGTCGGCGAGTCTTACGAAGACCTGGAGAACGCTTCGCAGAAGTGTGCTTTGAGGAAATCGCCCCTTACCGTGAAGGCTCCGTAATATTTTGAACTGGTATTAACTCAGATGACCGTACCGAGTTAATTTTTATTGAAAATAACAAACTTAATGCGCAAATGTACATAACAGAGGTTCTTATTCCTCATGCTAACCTGCATTAAGAGCGTCCATTTTTATGGACGACAACGCTCGCGCCCACCATTCTAGAGACGTTGATGCGTATATGCAGGAGGCCGGAATTCGTCGGTTAGACTGGCCAGCTAGAAGTTTCGACCTCAATTCGATAGAAAACATATGGGATAATCACAAACGATGCGTCAGAGTCGTAAAACCAGCTCCAGAAAACATTCAGGCCCTTAATAACGTGATCGTCGCTGAATGGGAACATATTCCTCAGGAAATAATAAAAAACGTCGTCGAAAGCATGCCTAGCAGATTAAGCGCATTGATTTTAGCTAGAGGAGGCCATACTCGTTACTAAATTTTTAAATTTTATGTTAAATTAATAAAAAATATTCAAAAATAAAGTTTAGGCATTTTTAATGTACCAATATAACCAGTATGAAAACAGTCTTCTGTGGGCTTTACATCGTTTTTTTTATTTATTCGTGTTTTTAATGACTGAAGTAGGTAAAAACGATATCTCAATAATAAATAACAATATTCTCATCGTATTGCCATATAAAATGCATCAGATAATAATAAAATAACTCTGATATGGTTTATTCCTATAAGTGCTCGTTTTTTTGCAAGAGAGTATATATATATATATATATATATATATATATATATATATACATATATATATATATATATTTATATATATATTTATATACATATATATATATATATATATATATATATATATATATATATATATATATATATATATGTCCCAACGCAACATCTGTTAGAATTAGTCAAAATAGGTTTTCGTAGTAATTTAAGGAATAATATTTTGTTTGTACACTAGCATCTTTTAGTTTATTTCTTACTTTATCGACACTTGATTTTTGGTTGGGTAGTTTGCATTTTTGATCTATAATTTGTGTTAGAATTGTTAGTAAAAACTCAAATTTACACTTTAGCGTAACACCGCAAATCTCATTACATAGAAAAAATCCATGTTTGTGAGAGTTTCGATAATACAGCTTTTCAGAATAAAGTAATAGGAGAAATTTGTAAAATTTTGTAATGCTTCCTTAATATTAGCTTCATAGTGAGCATTTCCATTCATTGTATTTTCATTGAAATCAAAACATCAGCCGAACTATAATAATTTTTGTGGTAAACTCAAATTACATCTCTTTAAAGCCATTTGCAACTTTATATGTCTTATGTAGCTCTAGAACTAGGAAGTAATGACCTATCTTTAGATTTAGCGGAGCTTTTCCTTTAAAAAGAATGGAAATAATGACATGTTATTACCGATATATAAGAAATATTATGTTTAATGTAATAATCACAGGTATTATATATTTCGACACATGTCACCAGTCTCATCGAGAACGTTTCATTCGGAGAGTCTTTGGATATTTTGTTGCTTCCGCAAAAAATGTTTCTGCAAAAAGTAAGTATTATTTTTGGGAAATAAAATATATTTATATCAAAGATATATCATTAGATTGCCTGATTAATTTTATAAAAGTTATGTCTTGGAGAAAACACGACTAATATTATAAATAAAAAATTTGGTACACATTCAAAATATCCTGTATCATTAAACGGAAATGACTTTTAGGTTTTATTTTGAGTCACCCTGAATTTTTTATTGCGATTCCTTTTACTATTTTTCTTCCGCTTGTATCCCGCATCCCACCTTATTTTTCGTTTCTCGCGCTGCGTATAAAACCTACCTTGTGATCATGGTATTAAGCTCACACTTAATTTAATTCGTAAGAATTATTGAAGTCCATTAATCAGGTAAGTAAAAATGTCAATCAAAAAGTCAAAATGTTATTATAATGAATTGAATTGTTAAAGCTAAAATTATAACGAATATTCGGCATCAAGAATATTAAGTATTGCTGGTCATAAATTTTAATATTATATAAAAAATATAAGTAGCCTTCCTCATTTTGAACGATTTTTTTTGGAATATTGGAATATCGATTTACTACATTAAAATAAATTGGATTTTAGTGAATTAAGTTTTGAATATCTTTTTAATAAGTCTCTCTACGACTGGACTTCTGCTATAGACTGTTATTTGTATTGTGATAATAGGTAGGCAGGCGACGATCCCGTAATATAATATGATTCTATGTGGACGTTGTTCTGAAAATATATTTAGACAATAAGACATTTCATGATTAATAAATTTTGGCAGAACCATAATCCGTAATAAATGCGCTTAGGTTTTCAATGCTTGTGCATATTTTTTTATTATTCAAAATTATGTCGAGCGTCGTTTATCACACATTTTTCAGGGTATTACTTTTAAATATTCAGATTTGAAATTTGCAATAGAAGTATAATAGAAAACGATACCAATTTGGTCTTACAAAACCACAGGATTAAACATTTCTTAATTTGGGAACAAAGTTAAATTGCGACTTTTGGGTCTAGAAAAAAAAACTAATAACGATAGGCTGTCCATTTCTTAAGGAAAATATAAGGTTACAAAGTTTTTATAATTCTCCCTCCCCTTAAATCTTATACTGAATTCTAATTGTTGTTGCAAAATATTTAACAAATGAGCCAATTTGTATTTATATTAACAACATTGGTAATATACTAACAAAATCATATGATTAGGCTGGTTTAATAATAACTTTTGTCATTGGAAATCTGAACATATCAATTTAAATAATCAATTAAACAAAATTAGTTAAATGGCGCTGGTAGAGCAAGTACTTAATGTAAACGACATCAGTAAAAATTTCACCGTAATATCCGCCGGGCTTGAATGTATAAAAATATTGTTGACGTATGTAGAATTTGCAGTATTTTTTCCACTTTTTGCTAACCTTATGAACTGAGAAAAAAACTAAAGGTAGTATTGAGCGTAAAATTTATGGTTGACATTCTTTCTGTAATATTTTCTAATTAAGTTCGCGTTTAATTTACAAGTATCACAGCAAAGCGTTTCATTACTTTTCATATTTCAATTAGTGGAAAATGACTAAAAAACAGGATTTTGAAAATTATATAGTTCTATGAAGAAGCAATAGTACATAAGTTTATGGATTAAACCATTGTACTATTTGATTATATTTATCTTAGACCATCTGAATTAAACCTTCTGATGTTAATAAATGATTATGCTCTCTTTTCCCATCAATTCAAATGAAACTCGTATGACTAAAGAAATATTACTTCACAAGTATTATTTCATTTTGTGAAAGTCATTTAAAAAAATCGTATGAATTGGAATAACTTCACGTGACGTAAAATAAAGCATTTCTAACAACACCCTAATTACAAGCTTTCCTCGTATTAAAATGAAATAATTTTGCTCTCTATATTTAATAACTTTATTTATAGTTAGAAGTTAAGTGAAGCGACGAACAACCTCAGGACATGAAAAGACTTACACAATAGTGAGTTTACCATATGTTTTTATATTTATTATATTCATTTTTATGTTTCGCAGTTAAAATATAAAAACGGTACTGTGACGAACTTTGATGTAATTTTACACAAAAGAGTATTTGAGTTATGTAAAAACAAATAAAATAAAAAAATACCTTTTAATTTTCTTTTTAAATATACTGGACTTCGGGGTAAACATTGTATGTCTCGCAAACTCCATTTTCCGGGAAATTAATTAAAAAGATTTTTTCCCTAACTTTGACTAACTACGTATGTAAAATATGTAAAACGAGCCAAAATACAGCATTTAAGAGGTACTTCATTAAATATGACTTGGGGCAATTTGCTTTAATATAAAGACGAAATAAAAGCAATTAATTACTTTTCTTGTCTGTCAAAGAAAAAATAGGAAATAGATTTACACAAAGAAATATTATATAAATGTTTGTTACTGTCTAATGTTGTATAGCACGCTATTTAGCAAATTCTCCTAGGGGCATACACTCTTATTTTGAAAGTTTCTGTCTAAAAAAATCAAAATATCAGTTATACATTCTTTGTTTATTTTTAAAAATGATTAAATTTTTTTAATCCATATACTATGATTAAAAAATATTATATGATTATAAATCTTTTTTTTTCAATATGCAATCTATGTCTTCTGCAGTTAACTAAAACTTTCTTCGCTTTTTGACCTGCATCCCCAACATCTCTAGCCCCAGAAATGGTCAAATATGAACTATAAAATAATCTTGGCAAAGGATATATTCTTGAAGAAGATTTTTAGAAAAAAATAAAAAACATATATTATTTCAAATTTGAGACTGTGAGTATGAATCAAATGTGTAACTTTGAATTGGAATTTTTTAAAAAGATCAGTTTTATTATTAGAATATTTTTGTGACATTTACGAAGCAAGGCTCTAGTTGACTTCATGAAACATGACTAATATATAGAAACGAAAATTTGTTAATTTTTTACAATTTAAAGATCAATAAAGAAAGTGTAATCAACATTTGTGTTTGTTACAAAACAACTTTCGAAATCATTTAACTAATTAATTATTTTGCAGTGCACATAGAATTATAAATTATTATAAATCGTTGAAGAGAAATATTACGTATTCTTGAATATTTATACGTAAACATGTAATTATTACTAATGTTAATATTATTTTAAATTATGTAAGTATTTTTCTAGTTTCATAGTTACAGGCGTAAAGATATCGTTAACTTCTCAAAAAATATGAGATTTAGAATCATCGCTATAATTTACTTATAAACTTGTAGTAATGTTGTTTTTTTCATAATTTCGACATTTGAAGTTTAGAGTATGGAAGGAAAGGGGAGACAGTTGATATTTTTTTACATTTTCAAAATATGTTAAATCTATCTGCGTAAAATTCCGAAATTAATTAGTTGGGGAATATTCGTAATTTTTTTCTCTTTATATCTTACCCATTATACAAAATTAAAAAAAGTTTTGGTCCTTAAATTTTTAGGGTTTATTTAACAATTATTAACATAAAAATTGCACTATCCATGTTGACTGTATCATGGAAATATGTGGTATAATTAAATCTGTAAATTTGGAAATAAAATTTTAACAGATATTAACTCTGAAGTAAAATTACGACAAAGAAGCATAATATATCTAAATATGGAACTGTATTTATAAACACAAACACAAATTATATATTACGATTGGTATTTATATCGGGCTTCAAGTTTCAATTTGAATCAAAGTGAAATTTTCTGGGCAAACGACGGATACAACAAAAGCTCCAAGGTTTGCCTATAACGAAGAAAGTTCCGACTGGGTTAACATTTTTTCGTGACCTCTATTTTAAAGCTCTTGTATTTTTTATGTACGCTTACAGTTTATACTCAGCATCCGCGAGGACTATGTGCTTTTCGAAATTAAAAATGAATTTAAATCGAAATTCGGCGAATGAACGAAAGCAAAACAAGAACTTTATTTATGCTAGGCGGTAGGTGAAGTTTTCGTTGCACCAAGCACGTACATGGACAATTTCATAATATTTTAAAAACATACTTAAACAGAAATTTAAAACTGACATCACGCTTGAATATTCAAATATGCGCTCAAAAATATAGTACTGTGGTGAAATATATCAGTAAATAACATGGACATATTACGGTGTTCTTTGCTTCGTTTCGATATGACTGAAAAGACGTAAAGACCTAAAAACAAAACCATAAAATTGTTTTTAAATCAACACTGTAGTACATAACGACCACAAACAAATTTATACCCATGGGTACAATATAAAACATTTTACATGAACATTAACAAATAAGTTTACGCTATACAAACAGGCGATATAAGCACTCACATACAACTTTGTACAAAAATAAATTCTACATAATTTACTAGTGATTAATGTTTTCGTAATTTTGTAAGTACAAATATCGCGATATTCAAGCAATACTGAAAGCAAACACTGAATAGACAAATATTCCATCTAGCCTCTTTTAAGCGGTTGCTTAGTAGTTTAACGTCTAGTAGTTTATTCTTTCTAGTAGTTTTACGTCTACTCCGAACTAGAATTAGTTAAAATTATTTATTGTACAAAATAGTCATACCATGCACGTAATATGGTCGAATTTATCATTCTTGTGCCTACGTTTCGGAGATGTAACAAAATAACTGGCTTAAGTGTATTATACCTTATCAGAAATTTTACGTAGGTGTCTTATCTTTGAAGAGAGTATATAAAATTAATATTTTTGTTTGTTTGTTCCTCTTGAACAAAAATAATACTAAAAAACATAAACTGCGAGTAAAATATCTGAAAGCTTGAGTAAAAATATCGATTTTTACCTTTTCTTGGATAATCCAATTGAAAGATTGAGATTAAATTTATTTTTTGCATTGTGCCGAAAAATTATTCTTGCAAACATTTGAAAAGTTATAGAAACCCAAAATAAAGCATCGGAATGAATATAAAGTTTGATTAGATGTGGATAGAAGGAACCAGACCAGAATAGATCTAGTAATATGCAAGGTACCGTCAAATGTTGACAATAGTTTCCTTGATAAATAAAATTTTAAAAATACTTTATTTCTACGTGATGTCTTTTTAGAAATTTACTATTCGATTCTGCCAGACGTATGTGTATTAGTATCTTCATGCACAAAATTTCAGTTCAAATTTGCATAATATTAAATAATAAATGAGCTAACAAGCAAGTATACTGTTTGATTAGTATTTTTGTTTTTAAGGAAAACGAGTTTTTAGTATAAGAAAGATCAAAAATATTGCAAGATTTTAAAATTTATTCTTCTTTCTACATTATCGATCAAAAAGTGCTAAGTCAATCGTCACAACGTCAAATGTTGCATTTAATTTCTATGCCTCTATCATTATAAAGGTTTAGTGCGCATAATTATTTTGAGGACTTGAAGAAATATAATGTTTAGAATTGCAGTAATTTTTTAAGTGGCATATTCTTTAAACAAGCGTTTATATGATATCTTGGCTATACTTTGAAGTTTATTTTTAAATTGCATAATTGAAAAATACTTACACGCAAAACGCTTCTAAATAATATAGTTGCACCATGTCATCTTTCATGCCGCAACCCGTCTCGATTTTTTCCAATGGGATGCTTGTTTTGTCCTTACGGAGAAGTTTTTCCTTTCGATAACAAAGCTCTTGTATTAAAAATTCCAAACTAGGAAACTTATTAATGCTCGCGCCAAGGATCACTTTACAATATAAACATTTTACCATATGTCTTACCCAGATAGCAATATCGAGGTAATTCTTTGGCAATGATTTTTCGTAAATACTATTCTGCTACTCATGGTTGTTCGGTAAAGTTGAAGTCATGACTATATTGATACAAAATGTTCAATGCATATAATTCTTCCAATGTAAACGCATAAATGAACACAGCCGATGTTTATTGGTTTTTTTTAATCGATTACAATTTGTGATTGGTTTATTGTTTTTTTTTAATCGATTACAATTTGCCGCGGATAATCATTCTTTCTTTTTCCTATTTTATGCTTCCCTTTTATTGGCATTAGCGTAGTTATTGATTGATTAATTCATGTTTACAACTTTGTTAAAGAATTATAATTTATTTAATTATTTATTTTTGCCGTTAAAAAATCATAAAAAAACTGAAGTGCCATAAAAACCTGAAAAATCATAATAAACTTTAAAAACAATTTATTTCTATTAATTAAATCTATCAAAAATCTAAAATTCGAAAATTAATACTTTACTTATATCTTCCACTTGTGTCTATATTTAGACAAGTTACTTGAATGGGATGTATTTACTCATTTTCATGTCATAATATAAGTTATAGTATTAAATATGTTGATGTGTTATTACATTACTGTTATTTACAGTCATGCAGAAGTTTCCAGAATGAAATATAAAATGAAAGCTGGATAAATAAATATACCAAATTAACTAATATTAATTTCACTATTGATTTACTTATAACGTAATGAAAACGTTAGCAATAGATCTTTATTGAATAGATTTTCTATATTAACCACAGCTGATACTGAAATTATTATCTTAATTTTTATTAGACAAGTGATTGATCAAATCGGAAAATTTATTACCAGAGGTAATTCCTAAAAGGCAACTATTCATGATCTACCAATTTACAGCACGTTTATTGCTTATAGTTAATATATATATGGAAATATTAGCTCCTTGAAAATTGTTCAACATTAACGCTGGTGAAAGGTAAATTATTCATGTATTGCTTTTTAATATCATATTTTTTTACCCGTTAATAATAAGTACTTTTAAAAAAATTATACAATAATGATTATTGTCGTTTGACCCTCATTATATTAATGTGATACATTATACAATAGGATAATATTTTTCAAGTGGAAATTACTTCATTTATCGAAGTAATTTTATCATAATAATTAAATCGATTATTAGATTAATAGACATTTCTAATCGGTTTTACGTCAGTTGCTGGTGTTTTGATTTTCCACGCAGTTATGAAACTAAATAAAAAAATATTTTTTTCCGATATTAATTATCTATTTCATTATATGTCAGCTCCTTATATTCCAATTTTTTTTACACAGCCACTTCTTCCTATAATTTACAACGATCACTTTAAATTAACAACAACAACAATGTCGGTTGTATGGTAAATTGCATAAACTATAATTTGATATTAAATAAATATGAAAAAATAAAGTATACGTGAAATAGATAAATGTTTATGTATTTCAAAACGAGAATAAAATTAGTAAAATATTAGAATATTACAATGTTAATCCAAAAAATGGTGTTAAATCCAAAAAATTTACCGAAAATTAAATAAGGAAAAGATTTTTAAGAGTGCTCGAAACCGAATCAAGTAAGTAAGAGTGCTTTAATTTTTGATCGACTAATGAGATGATTTGATCTATATCGTCATATCGATAGTCATATAGTGGAAACCTGTCGTAAAGCCTATAAGGTACTAGAATTTGTCATACGGAATTCCCACGATTTTCAAGATACTGAATGTATCGCTACACTTTTTAACTCTTTACTCCGTACTATACTTGAAACGAATGCAGTCATCTTGTCTCCGTATCAAACTACTTATATCCTCATTCTGGAAAAAATATTAATAAAAATTTAGTAGGTTTTTGTATTATAAAATGTATGGGTATTATCGTTATTTATTTCCCTCAGATTTGATAATGGGCGTGGTTGGATGTAATTCCCTTCGACTCCGAAGTGAATTGTTTTTAATGATGCATTTTTTAAAATTTTTAAATCATTATTTCGATAGCCCTTCGATCCTGAGTTTAGTGGCCCTTTACGCTCCTGGCTGCTATATGAGGGGACGATTTCATCGTTTATTTTACCTCCCTAGAGCGCGTACAAATATTCTATTGCGTTCGCTTGTCTTTCGTACATTACCTCAATGAAATGTTGCGCGATGCACCCAGTCTAGATATTTTCTTTCTACTCCACTGACCGTTTCAGAAATGGGGTCATATAGTTGGTTAGTAGTTCATGACTGATTGCTAGATGATATTCATCCAAATTACTGTCTATTTCTTTTTTAATTGTATGAGGTTAATCTGTGAGTGTATTGTCCTAATCGTCATTATTTCATAACTCTTTGTCATATGTTCTTCCACATGCCCAGTAATTTGGGTAATACTGTAAGTTGGGCGTGGAGTTTTCAAGAAATAAATAAATTATACCTAAGTTGTACAATTTGTCTTCGTACATGTATAAGTAATATTATTCAACGCATTCTTATTTATTAAAATATCTTTTGTATTAACTAAAATTTTAAATTTCAAAAATGCCAACAGTAAACCAAAAAGACTACATGAAATTAAAATTTTACGTTTGTACAAAGTTAAAAACCAGTTATTGACATACAAATTCATAAACAAATGCGCATTTTTTATTTAGTTCAAGTAAAATCCCATATTAGCTAAATCGGATAAAAGATATATAGTTTGAGGCTGATGGAATATCGCCATCAAAAAATTGTTTCGTAATATTTTCAGCAAAAACATACTCATCGCATATATAAGCATCGCACTTGGATATTAAAATTTGTCTTCATAAACATTATCTTTTCTTGAAATTCTCAGAGAAAAGAATGAAAAACAATTTGACTCTCTACTCTTTACCGTTTTGCAATACATCCATGTGTTAAAACTTGTTTTGAATCACATTATTGAGATAATTTTAATAAATATTGCTGGTACATAATGAAGTAATTTGATTCGATAGTATTGTATTCTTCTCAGTTTAAATATCATATTTCCTAAAAATTGAGAAAATATGGAAAGCCACTCAAAGAAAAAAATTAGAGTAGACTGACAGATATTTTGAAATTATGTACCAGTAAGTTAAAACCGAAATTCAATCGAAGACATTTTAATTATTATCCAAGTATTAATAAAATTATTGCTGTTGAATAAAATAAATTTTATTTTATGAGGATTTTAATAAAAGAAAAAAGTAATGTTATATCCCGACCTTTTCGTGAAGAATATGCAGGGTCGATTGCCGTATCTTGCATATATAACTACATAGTCTTCTATATATGATGATGTGATAAAACCTGGTTTGTACAACATGTTATATTTTACAAGTAAAATATGATTTAATTGCGAAATAATTTTTCAAAATATTATAATCTAAAAAATAAGGTATGAACTGCGCATGTTTACGATTATAGAGAATGTGGATAAATATGTATTTTCATTTTGAACTATACATAGTATAGAGCAAAGTTATATAACGAAATTGTGAAGTGGAATTCTTATTGCCTTCTAAAATTGCCTATAAATCTCTCAATTTTGTGTAAAACTGTCACTTCCAGGATTCCGTTTAATTTTATGCACATATAAAAATTCAGAAATTTAAGAATATTAAGTGTTTCTGCTAAATTATTTGTTTATATTGATATTATTTTTCACCCCATTAATACATTCCCTAATGTTTCTTCCACAGACGTAATAATGTCAGGAAATTATCAAAAAAATAAGGGGTAGAATATTTTTTTTTCATGTTTTAGTTGCACTTACTGCACCTATCAAACGGAGATTGTAAATCACGGAAGACGATCTCAAATAATGAAATAAGAAAATATCAAATAATACCAATCGAGGACGAAGCCGGCACGCGATTAACAGTGGCTGCAGCCCGCGCATCAACGCTTAGGTTTGAATGATGGAAATATTATTCCGCGCAGCACATTCGTCGGCAAAATGGGAAGCCTGTAGTCTGTGCATGACAACGCCTCACTCAAGGCGCCGTACGAAAAGTTCCTTCTTTGCATTTTACGGCGGCTGATGGTAAACTGTGAAGCGTGTCAGCAGTGGCGCTATTATATTCACTTGCGGGGCGCGTAGCTTTCGGGTATGCGCTATCTCGTTCGTCGATCGTCTGTCTCTATGTCAATACATAGAACTTGAGACGCGGTGTACTGTCTGTGTATTGTCATTTCAGTTTTGGCCATATTTTTGGTATATAAAAGGGTATGCGAAATTCAAAAAAATCATTCAGTATTTTTGACCTGGACTTCCACTATGTTATATCACATTCTACATCTAACTAATACTCGCCTTTGTACACGCTTAGTGGTAACAACGTGTCGAAGAAAACTATCTGGAGGAAAAACTCTGCTCGACAACGCAATCACGTTCGAATACATCATGAGGAGGACAATCCCTACCCGACGACCAAGCTACATTATGGCACCGGTAACAGCATAGCAAGTCGCTGGCATCTCACCACTGCTGTTCTAAGGAGACCGGTTAAACTTGTGATTTGGCTACTTTAAGACAGTAACCAGCGACTTAAACAACATTTTACTGCAACTAGCTCAAACTTTCATCGTAAAACTCAAAAAGCCTGATGTTGAACAAACTAGCGATATACTTAGGGAAATTAAAAAAAAAATGATGCGCACACGCTCATTAAGAACCGCTTACAACACGGTACTGGGCAACCAAAGGTCCAACCTCCTTCTGTAAAGAATAAGGAATCTCGTTAATGATCCTTTCTCCGATAAGACGTTATGCCTTCTGTTGCTGAACCAGCTATCAGCTCACATTCGCAACCTGCTCATTGTAAGTAAAAACTTATCCAAAACTACGCCACAATATAACTTCATACTACTTGCCGACAGGTTGCTTTAGCACGCGTAAGTTGCTTAGCTGCCGTGTCGCCCGCAACAAACACTACAGGCAACGAATCCCTATCAAACGAGATTAGTTAATTTACGCTCAATATAGTGGAACTGAAGACGAGGCCACACCACACACTGATTGCAGCGGAATCCAAGGTCCACGGGTTATTTTACTGTCTTTTCATCACGGACAAGAAGTTCACACTTACCTTCCTGGTAGACACGGGGGTTGATATATTAAAATTACCGTGAAGAAGACTATCTCACTACCGTTCCAGCTATATGCTTCTCACAATACTATAATTCCCACCTACGGGAAACAAACACTGGACCTAGATATAAGCCTACGATGACCGCATAAATGACTATCGTAGCCGTGCTCCTTCAAATCCGTGTACAATATAAGCCACTTCTTCATACAAATAACGCACAAATTAACAGCAACGTCGTAAATTATATCAATGCATGTATACACTGCCCGAAAAGTAAAATACATGGACAAACTATAAGTGTCATTTCGTGGTTTCCGCCAACCGACCGATACCAATACATCCATATCGATATTATCGTGCCACTAACACTACATCGCGCGGCTATCGATTCTTAGTTATAATTATCGACCGACTAATGTGATAGCCCAAGATCGTACCAATGGACAACATTACCGCCAGATCGGTCGTTAAAATATTTTACGAGAATTGGATATCAAGATTCGGACGCCTCACCACGATAATGAATAATTAAGATCGCCAGTTCGAGTACCGAATTTTCGCCAACCTGACGACCTTTTTACATTGTTACTGTGTTAGGCATTAAAAAGACAAGAGCTATTCCGTATCATTTACAATGCAACGGAATTATTGAACGTTGGTACCATTCACTGAAAACCGTAATATAAGAAATGTCTCACGTGAACAGCCAAATATCGTAGATCCACGAACCACCTAACTCACTCCTCGGATTACGAGCCGCCCTACGCATAGATATAATTAACTTACGGCTACATTCCTACAGTACCCGGTGAATTCCTAATCACAGCTCCCAACACATGAACTCCTACTACAACTACGAGCAATAATTGCATAACGCAATTAACGCACTCAAGCTATCCGTCCATCATTATTTATCAACACGTGGTCAAAAGGCCATTGCAACCACCATGAGATGAACCTTATAAAGGATATTAAAACATTTATACTGCAAATACCAGACAGATAAGAGATTTCAATCAACCGCCTAAAACCTGCTTACATAGTCAACGCTGACATCAAACACTGTACATTAAGCACAATGACTCGCCGCGCAAATAAAATATGAAATTATCCGACATATCACCGACCGCACTCAGCGCTCAAGACAACGCGCTTCAGGCGTACAATTCGCATATCGCCACGCTTTGCTTGAGGGAAAGTCCTGTAGATGAACTTACTGTATAAACCAAACAGTGAAGGCCCCACATTACAAAGCGCGAAAGACGATCTCATTTAATAACATAAGACAATGACAAATAATACAATGAAGGACAAAGTCGGCACCCAGTAAGAAATTTCTGCAGCCCATACATCGCATCGAAATAGCTGCATGCTATGCAGCACTTTCAGCGCCGAAACGGGTAGCCTACGGTCCGCGTATCGTAACGCTACAGTTCGAACCATCACCCAGGGAGAGTTCCTTCTCTCCATCTCACGACGTTTGGCGGCGACCTGTAAAGTGCGTCAGCGGTGGGGCTATTTTGTTTAGCCACTGCGGGGGCGTGAGGCTTCCGGGGATGAGCTGTCTTGCTCGGCAACTATCCGTCTCTGCCGCAGTGCGTTGTTTCAAGTATGTTTATTGCCATCTCTAGTTTCTGTTTCAATTTCAGTTAACAAAATAATTCAGTATGGGCTACCTGGACTTTCACTATATTATATCGAATTTTACACCCGACAAGCACTTGCCTTTGTATTCGCTTCAATTTGATCTTCTAATCAGATTCTACGAAACTCGATTTTTGTTAACGATTTTTATATAAATCTCTGAGGTTACGTCACGTGGATTTTGAAAAAATATTTCTTAGTTCCATATAAAAAGCCATCATGCGATAAGAAAACAAAAAAAAGTGGAACACTAAATTTATCTCCTCTATTTTGCAGCGGATAATACTTTTAAATAAATATTTTAAACTGTTAAATAATAATATATTGCTATGCCAAATACATTAAATTTATACGATTTCTGAGAACATTGACTGTGACAGATAGATAGATAGGTGAATGACTTTATAAGGATTTCATTTTTCCCTTTAAGTTATGGAAAAGTAAAAAAAAGATCGGTTTGAATCTAATACAACAAAAACCACCTTTTTTTAAATCATAACTAATACGCGGGTTATAAAAAAGGTTTATTGTGACGCCAAATATTTGAAGTTTATACGATTTCCGAGAAAATTAACATTGACAGAAATACAGATAGACACGTTAATGTTCTTATGAGGCTTTCGTTTATCCTCTAGGTATGGAAAATAAAAAAAAGGTCAGTTCACATCTCGCACAAAAAATTTCATCTTCTTTATAATCATAACTAATATGTATGTCATAATATAATGGTAAGTAATTCATTTTTGGACTACCTTTGAAGGCCTCCTTTAGATTCCTTTACTGTTGGAAATAGAGTATGTAGTCCTGCGTATTGGTAAATATTGTCTATTCACATCTTTTGCGATATTCGCGCCCACTAGTGAGAAAACTAGATCCCCATTTCAAAAATTAATCTGCTTTTTTCCTTGTTGTCCATTCGAGCAATTTGACCCAACCAATCTCTACCACCTTCACTCCAACACTTTTTATTTACATTCGGCTATTACACTAATCACATCTTTAATTTTTGTGTTTGGAAGAGAAAACATATACTATGATCTAAACGTTGTCACAGAATTTGCGGACGCAGAATATATATACATCAGGCATAATTATTAGATCGTTCTATTCAAACATGCGCGTACATGTGCGCTTCCTCTTTTGACAGATTGGGCAAAATATTGATGATTATGTTTGGTAATTCTTTAGTGAACTTTAGTGCGTCTATCTGTCAACACATATTTTACATATATTTTAAATGGATCGAAATAAATTAATTAATTCAATTAGTGAGTTTGGCCAGCGCAATTTTAATAAATTTGGTGTTCTTTTAGACAAAAATGCAAATTATATTCGTAAAGATCTTATCAAATCGTTTGGCGTTTCTGTATATTCTTTGCGGACATTTCAATTTTGAATGAAAGCTTTTCATGAGGACAGAGATTCCATAGAAGAGAGTCGAGGAGGGTCTCACCACTTGGCACCTGAAAATGAATAGAGCGTCGCTGCTGTGAAAGACAAGTTACATGAAAGAAGAGACTTGACCGCGGCGGGTATTTACCGTGAACTTCATATCTTTGAAACAAGTGTGCATTCAATTTTTTTGTCAATATTCGATAATATTGACAAAAAAATTTAATATGCATAAGGTGCTTGGGAAGGGGATGTCCCATATTCGCACGGAAAGTATTATTGAAGATCGCTATAACGTTTCTCAAAAATAACTGATTTATCGAAATAGACAACTCTCACACTATTTGCGCGGGATGGAAATTTTCATTGAAAATTTCAAATGAGAAAAATATTCACGCAAGTTTGAATAGAATGGCTTATTATATACATAATAAGTCATTATCACGAATTTTTATCATACGATAAAACTTCTTTACACGTATTGCATGATACATATCTATATATAAATATATCATCACAATGATCGAAATGCAAAATCCCTCAATAATTTTGAAGTGGAATGCCTATTGTTTTGAGGGCAGATAATCATAATTTTTGAGATAAAAATATAATGTATTTTAACCTTCATATTATACAATGAAAAATGATGAATACGTTAAATATTTTTCATGATAAGAAATACTGAATATAAAACGTTAAAATACGTAGAGAACCTGCTGTCATATTACACGGATTAAAGTCTGGAATAAAAGTGTCAATAAAATTGGTAGTCTTAAAATATTGCCTGAGGAGTCATCTTAAGACATTTTGAATGTTTTCTCTGGTAATAATGTTAATGTTAATAACCAATATATTCTATTGCTATTACTTTTTGCTTTCATATTTTATTCTCGTAATTTCAATAATTGATTTACTTACCAATTTCATATTCTATATTCTTGTAATCCTTTTTCCAAACCTCTTCCTAAGAACTCTTTTTAATTGCTCCCCTTTTTATCAATACAATGTCGTTATTTGTATTTTTTTTATTTGTAAATTATATTGAAGTTTTCTTTTTCCCTTTTATAGTTTGTCTTCAAAGTAAATATAAAAGTTTATAGAAAATTCTTTAGATACACTTTTAGAAATCAATTTTCAAACATAACCATTGTGGTTGATTGAGTGAAATCGCTCATGTCTGAAAAATGTATACGTTTTTGTTTATAAGTACATTAAAACCTTGAAATAAATAACTAAATATACTTATGATGACAAGATTATAAAGACTATACATTAATCAGTAAGTTGTTTAATATTTGGAATATTTGTTTTTGATATTGCAGTTTTCACAGTTCTGTCGTGATCACGTTAGTAATAAATTTATTATTAAGGTATATTACCTCATTTACTTGTTATATATAGAAAATAAATAATAATATCAAAACAACGTAATTAAATAAAATAAGAAATGAGAGACATAAAACAAGAAAGAAAGATAATAATAACTCCCATAATTCAATAAAACGATCATATGTACACTTGGGCTCACCCGAGAAATTCGACCACTCATTTCGAGAGTCCATACCATAAATAAAAATATTTACTTTATGAGGATCACCAATAATAATAGACCTTGACAAATTGTTACTTTATGATCAGTAAAAATGTCAAGAGCATAAATGAGCCCTTTAAACGATTATCTATTTATATAACTAAGTGCCCTCCAACGTCGAATTTATGGCAAATACCTTTGCGGAGATATTTTTTGTAATATTTGAAAATATTTGTTAAAGTTAAAATGTTTCAGAATATGTTCGAACAATTTTTTTTCAGAATGGTCTTTTCTTCGTCTTGATCTTGTTGAAGAAATATATTTTTTATCCTCCCATTTTTACCAAAATAAATTGAAATTTCGATATTGGTGCCAGGTTTGGACGAGCAAATGATGTAATTATAGCGATTTTAAGTCAAGAGGATGCATAGTTTGTGAGAAAAATAGCCGTAATAAATAAAAAGAAAGTCAACCTTATTTTGCGGATCACCGATTTTAACTCATGTTTTTTATTGTATTTAATAATATATACAGGAATTCCACATAATACTTGCTATCAATCACTGTCGTTAATGATGTTATATTAAATTCAAACATTATTAAACGGACAGAAATTTTCAGATTATAAATAAAGACCTAGAGGTATAAAAAACACGCACAAAAGAAGGGATAGATGTAATAAAAAAAAGCAGTAACTTGTTCTTCGGGGCCACTTTTCACTTTATGAGCGCTAATGGTAACTAGATCATTGACTTGGGTTATATAAATAGTTATATTAAACTCATTTTGTAAATTGACAGAGAGTCCTGTTAATCAACTTTACAGAAATAGTGATTAAAATTTCAGCGAAACACGAAATATATGGAAATTATCAGCATTAAACATTGAATATTTCCCGAAATCAAAGTTATTACTTTGGTTCGAGCACCTACTTTTCTTTTCATTATAAATTTTCTTCTCCGTCGTCTTATATAACCGGCAGCCCCCCCGTCTTAAACACAATCTAACGTTATGAAAGAAAATCCCTTGGCTATTCATAGCAAATTGATATTAGTCGATAACGGGAAGATTTATATAAACGTGTTATTAAATATTAATTTAGCGAAATAACTTCAGCACGATAAGTATCGACTTATTTCGAAATGATGCGCATTGATTTAAATGTTGAAGGTTTATTGGGAAGAATTATAGAAATAATTGTTTTTCTTGTTGGAGTTTAGTTTTAGATTTTTATTAACTAAACATTTTACTATAGGTGACAATTTACTTTTCGATATTTATTTTGTATGGTAACTGTTACAATGTATTTAAAATATTCTAGCCATTCGAGATTCAGCATACAAAATTTTTACGAAAAACAAAGTGGATATCCAGAATATTACTAAACCGGTTTACATTAAATGTATTGCAATCAAGTTGGCATTATATCGCTCCGTGTAAATAATTAAACACTCACTATCAGGAAAATATTTTTAGACGTATCAAACAATAGAGAAGTTGTTTCAGAGAAATTTGTTCTAAGGCTTCTTTATAAGTAAGATTTTTTGTTTTAATATTTGAAAGGCAGATAAAAACAATTCACTGTAAACTGCTGAGGAGTGCGTTAACTTTGAAATACTCTATGTGTTGTTGTTCAACTATTCTCAGCCAAAATATTTATTAGCACATACATTTTCTGAATAATATTTTTCCTCTTCTAAAGAACTGATAATTCGACTCGTACTAAAGTTTCAGGAAATCATTCAGATTTAACACCTAGAGATATATAATGACTAAGTGTTCATTTTCATATGAACATGTACTCAGGTGTAACTTTTCTTTTCTGAAAATTTATTCATTTTACGTAGACATTGCGTATCTAATTACAAAATAATTCCACGTAATTAATAAACGAAGCGACTGAATGTTATTTACTATTATCAACTTTTACGCATTTACTAATCTGATACTCATGTTTAATTCCTGTTTATTTTACTTTATAATGCAAATTATTTAGACTTATACGAGACATAATTTCCATATAGAAGATTAAATATTACGTGAAATATTAATACATGTGTTTCGTGATATTCAATTTCATTTACAATTATATTCAAATTCCAAAAATTTCCATCATATGAAATTCCGGTAGTAAACTTTATATAATGATTTTTATTGTATTAACTAATTTACTGAGACCATTAAGTCATCATAAATTTGACTTGTGTTTTCTTATGTCTGTCATATTCATTAGAGTACTCAATTCAAAATATTTTTTTAACAATAGTTACTCTGTGATTACATGTTAAATGTAAAGTTTATAACATTCATTGGAATAGATTTTCCATACCAAACGTTTAAATCAATTACCTATTCAAAACACTGATTTTTTACAGAAATGGCCCAAGTAAATCGAATGTCTACATTCAGTAACTATAGTCGCCAATTATTTATAAGAACCGTCGTTCAGATTACACCACCGGCGAAACAATGTTTAAATTTGCCAAAACCGGCGCAACCTCGCGTTTTGAAAGTTAAATTAATTTATCAACGTGAAAATATAACCTATTACACACCGCTATATTGGCACTTAGAAGAGCTTGTTATGTAAATTAACTTTCAGTTAAAATTTAATGGGAACAATCTCGAGTGCTACGATGTCTTCAATCATTACTCCAGGTATCGTTAGTCGGTTGTGAGCACGCTCGGTAATTTGCATTGCAGTAATTTGTTAGATATTATTTAAGCGCTGATCGGCTTTATTTTTAACTTGTAAATAAGGAAGTAAGCTTCATTTTAATATGATCTTGGAACATAAGGTGGACGAGGGATTGTCAATGATTTATCTTTCATTGTTTGAAGAACTTTTTGATTATACATGCTTCAAGCCGTCAAATAATAAAATTTATTACTACCGATCTTTCTAATTTCTTAATTGTTTTATTACTTTGATACTATAAATATACGCTTAAGACGTTATATTTATGTTTTCGTATTGTAATGTTCCTCTTTTAGCCATTGTAATGCTTCGAATTATGTTAAAAAAATTTTATACCATTTATGTCATATAGCATTAATCCTTTTGTACAAAGTACATTGCAGTTCATAATAAATTACACTCCTTAATATATTAACTACACAACTTAATATTGTTTCAAAATATATTTAATTTATTTTAAGACTGAAATCCAAATTTATGTATATTTCGTTTTACGATCTTTTCTAAAAACAATCATTTAATTATTTTCTCATGATTTTGTCATATTTACAATTTTTGGCAAATTCTCAATTCTCATTGTAGGAATTCGTCATTATATTGGACTAGGTATTTATAATATTTTTAAATACAATTATAATTTTAATATTTTTAAACCGAATTTGCATAGTGAAATGACTGCAATGCGAATAACATATTTTTATTCAAGAAGGAGTTGTACGTAAGAAACATAACAAATGAGCACACCAAAGTTTCAATGTGCGGCATTGATTCAATTGATGCCTTTATAAAAATTTCGAGCCAAATAAAGTGTTCGGTGGGCGCTCAAAAACCAATAGTAATAACGATAAAATAACGGTTATAATATAAGGAGATACTTCTCAAACTTTAGTTAAATGAGAAGGAAGCTTTCATAGGAAGAAGTTGTACTAAAATTATGTTGAGACATTCATATCAATTTAAACAAATGAATTATTTTTATATGTCACAAAAAGTTGATCCTGTAAAATGATTGTAAATATTTACCATAGACTTTCAACACACCAAATCATGCTAGAAATAAATGATCAATTTAGAAAAAGTAAGTATATGTATATTTCTTACACCAGTGTTAAAAAGACCAACTTAACAATACCTAGTGTGTTCATTAAATGTATCTATGTTAATATGTGTATCATTAATATCTTCACTACACTATAAAATGATTTAAAGTTGCAAAAAATGTAATTGAAAAACCTTTCCATATGCTAACCATGGCTTGTGATAACTGATATTTTTTAATATTTGAAAAATGTACCGCAAGGTAAAAAATTAAAACAGGGGTTTATTTTTTCCGTGAAAACTACCCACAAAAATTTATTTATTCCTTTGCGGCAGTTATATACGAGTATGTCCACTGTTATTAAAATAAGAAAATTTCTTTAACAATACAAACCTCTACTTCGATCGATTTTTATACTCCTTTTGACAAACAATTTTTGTTTTTATTTTTCCAATGTACAATGAGAAATGTTTAAAACTTTCTCAATATTATGTTTCGAATAGTGTGCCTTTTAAACGTTATGAAATAAAATTTAGCAAAATAACAATAAGTCTTGTTCCCAAATAACGTTATGTTAATGTATATAATTTAAAAAAAGTTATATAAGAGAGAGCGGTTTTGATTGAGTGGCCATCTTGATTTCGAGCTCAGTACAGTTCTGCTGCACCGATCTCGTCTCACGACTACTGGTGAAAATTATGTTTGTAATTAAGTTTACAATTTTAAATAGTTAAATAGATTTAAATTTTAAGGTTTAAAATTTTAAATAGTTAAATAAATCTTATCATAATGCCGTTATTCAGTGCAGATCAACACTGCTTGTTATGGGACGAAGGCATATTTTTGTTCTGAATCTACTTGACGACAATGAAATTGTAGCGCAAATAAATTTTATTTTAGCTTTTGCATAATTACTTACGATATAAATGAGGCAAGTGAATTATGACGGAGAGGGAGAATCACTGATTTTGTCATAATTTAATTTTTCCTATTCTCTCATTCTTTATATTTCGTTTGAAAATAATCGAAGAATATGATTGAGTGCGTAGTAGGGATTATTTTCACTATATATTTTGAGTATTTGTGTTTAATAATTTTTTTCTTATGTATTATCACGTTTTAGTCAAAGTGTCTTTCTAAGCTTTCTAAAAATAAAATGAACACTTAGCAATAAATTTAATAATATTAATTTAAAAGATGTTTCAGTTAAAGCAAACGAAATAAAAAACCCATCATCTATTAGGATGCGATACGAAAGACCTCATAAATGTAATAATTTATGCATTATTTATAAGATTTATCATTACAAGGTAACAATTCTACTTTAAAATTCAATGTGAAGTTTATGAATAAATCCTTTGAGAGTATTGCACGAGATGGCTATTTCTGTTAGCGAAATCTACGAAAGTATAAAACTGAGTAATTGGTACACTATATCCATTTTTTGTCAACTGATTTAGTTACAATTTGCAAATTTTGGTACCATGACGTCATGATTACTATATGTCGTCAGTTTAAAGTGTACACCTGCTAAATCCATTTTTCACCGTTAATACGTTTTGCCTATTATTCAAAAGAGAAGAAAGAAATACATAATCTAGGAAAAACAGCTACTTTCTATTTTGATTTTAAATTGATCGCGTGATGAGTAAAATTTTCAAATTCATGACTTCAATAGTTCGCGGCTAAATCCATCTCACAGCCATTTTGTATTGAGTTTTCGATGTCGGTATGTTTGGTCTTGAAAATAATTCTTTAGTTTAGTGTTACTGGTGCAAATGGAGGTTTTTATAATTCTAATTTTGCAAACCATTTTTATTGTTATCTTAGCAGGTACTATGTATTGTTGTTAATGATCAACTTTTTGGAAAAGTATTAGGTTTTAATTCATATCTCCTCTATTTATCTGTCTGTCATATTAAATCTAATATATAAGCTTGGTTTGTGAAATATATATTTTATATCTAGACACTAATTCGTATCCGAACGTAGTTTATGATTTGATATTTACATTTTATGTTGTTTGAATTAAAATTTAAATAATTATTGATTTAATTTATAATTAATTAATTTTAGGTTTATTTTTGGAAGTCTTCAAAAATATTGGGACGGGGACAATAAATCTTGGACTTGTGTAGTACAAGTAAAGTAAAACGAAATGAATAAATAAGCCGAAACCATCTAAGACATAAATTCCTGAAGAATAGTGCATTGTTCAGAATATTGAAATTTAATACATAAATTTATCTAAAAGAGTATCTGAATGAATAATAATTTAAATTTTAATGACTTTAGCCTAAATATGTTTAATGCTGAAAATATAAGACACACTAACCCTACTGATTGCAACGGTCTCTTACCGTCTATATTAAACGAGGTAATATTTGATTATATTTCTATTATGCTTGCACCTAAAAATACTTTGACATTTTATGATACCAAGTTGAACTTAAACATAAATAATAACATTGTTGCTCACAATGTAGAACAAGAAGTTCAATTAAAGATAACAATTTCATTTCACTTATACCTTCAAACTCGTACTTATCCAACTTGGTTAATTTTACAAAAACTGATGAGCACCACCACAACAAAAATATAACTTCTGAAGATACCATCCAGCAGTACACTTTTCGAGAAACTAAAAACAGTCATAGAAACTATTTGATATGTGTTACCGAGAGTATTGTTCCTACTTCGTCAAACCTATTCAAACAAATAGAAGATCTGTTAATAGATGGTTGTATACAAAAAGGCTTAGAACCCAATGAAATTAATTTAAACTCGGAATCTGATTACGAAAACTACCCGGAGAAACGTAAGAAAAGAAAAAAAAGGTGTTCAGATGCAAAAATCAAATTAGTTGGCTGAAAAAAAATGAAAGTTGCGAGAAAATGAAAACAAGTAATATGTATAAATACCAAGGAAGCCTAGAGTAATGGAGAATAGATTCCTGTGTAAAAAAACTGTGAAAGGGTCATTAAAATATTCAACATTTATGGAGACAGGTAGGAAAAATATTTTTAATGAATATTTTTGTATGAGCAGACCAGCGAAAAAGATGTATGTTAATAATCTTGTGACATCATTACCTGTTAAGAGGCAAAGGAGAAGAAAAACCTATAAAGAATCGAAAAGAGCACAATCTATTTGAAAAAAGAAGATCAGCCAATAAAAGTTTGCAAAACTATGTTTTTGAAGACTCTTGGAATAGGAAGATGTACAGTTCTCACTTGGAAAAATATGTACTTGTTCTCACTACTGTTGTGCTAGTACACAGAAGAAGTATTTATTTCCAGAATGGCGATCAAAACGATCTCTTTATGATTTTTATGTTAATAATTGGTTTAAAATGCGCAATGTGGATGTTTTGTCAATTTACAAGTTTATGAAGAATTTGATGTCCAAAATCTCGGACTATTCTATCCTAAAAAGCACCAATGTGAGATATGTGCCCTCCTTTAAGTTGGAAATAAGTCTAAAGAAGATTAATTAAGATATCAATATAAGAAAGAAGAAGCTTGAGCAGAGAAACAAAAAGACAAAGCTGAAGAAAATGCTGTTTTTGCAATTGACTTGCAGGCGATTTTGATGGTCAAAATTAGCAGTTTATACTATAGAACAAAGCTCCAAATACACAATTTTGCCTTTTATAATTTTAAGATCAAAGATAGCTATTGTTATTTATAGAACGAAACCGAAGGACTTTGGAAAAGTTTCTTGAATTTAGGCATATACAGATGGAAGCGGACAGCATCCATTTCTCTGTTGAGCGGGCTCTTAAAGACAGAAATAGCAATGTTCTTGCGGGGTATAGCTCCATTTCCAGGTTGGCAAGAAAAAATCCTAGACCTTATAATGTAACTTACTTAAACCAGACTTTTTCAAAAAGCTTTGATGAAGAATGTTTTTTCAAAAGCATTTATCCTGGACGTAATAAAGGTGATACTAAAGTTACTGATATAAGAGCTCTTCAGTATACTCCAAACGGTTATGTGTTTTATAAAGCGAGATTAACTGTTGAATAGAGAATATTACCGCAAGGAAAATCACCAGCTGTAATTGCTTTGCATAAACATATACACACACGCACATACACACGTACTCACAAGCCACGCGCACACACACGCACATGTGCACGCACACACATATATATAAACAATATGAGTCCGTATACCCATACGGAATGCGAGCGTGCTTACGTACATGCATGCGTGAGACGTTTGTGTATGCATGAGATTGTCTTTGAAACGTTTCCCTCTGCTAATAGAGTCATCAAATCTCAGACCGTTAATTAAACCAGAAAAACAATATTTGGACATTAGACAGTGAAATATGTTATAGCTAGTACCATAACAGACAAATATAATTTTCAGATTCGAGATATTGCATTTGAATACTGATGAAATGTACATAATATTTATATATGTTTTCATTTCAAATGAATCAGTATCCATAAGTTTTACCCTGGTATTATGTCTGCATTTGGCTCTATAGAATCTCAGCGTGCTTGAATTATGAATCTATAAATGTCAAACATACTTATTGATATTTGCAGATTCATAATTTAAGAAGGAGACACTGTGACAAAGAAATTTATGTTAAATATTTATTTTATTTAAATTTATTGAATTTAACAGATTTTTGTGCAATACCACACTCGTTGGAGTCTGTGTTTCAACCGGACTTAAATTGAAAAAGTTATGAGGCTGTAGTATATGTACTGACAGAGGGATAGAGAGACTTCACGCAATTATAAATTATTAACGTATGTTTCTAACAAAATCATATGTGTTTTATAATCTTTCTTAAAAATTTCCATATGAATATTTTTAAGTGTTACTATTGGTATTCATGCGGATAAATATGAATCATCAGAATATCAAATTTCAATAGTCCACGTCCACAGTTCACGACCAAGATGTCTGTAATAGACGGCGCAGGCACAGGCAACTTTTGAAGGACGGAAGCCTAAAAATGCATTTTTTTAAGAAAAAATCTCTAATACTTTATTTTAATACCAATTTACTTACATTAATTCCGTTTTTTCTATAACTGTAATACACAAAAGAAAATTGTAAATGGAACATAACTATTTTAAGCCAATTCATAAATTGATGGCAGATTTGAGTTGGGTGTTATAATTGTAATAATGTTCCAAATTTATGATTCTAAATTATATTAGAAAAAAATGCTTTTGGAAAATTAGTGTCTGGATTTAATACAGAAAGTTTTTTTTAACTTTTTCACTTTATTGTATACAAACAAAAACGATGTTTGGTAGAGATAACAAAGATAATTATTTTATTAGATCCAAGCACATTGTTATAATTTCAAGCAGTAAACCTAATGATTTTCTAAGGGATCTGATAGTGATGTAGTCATAGGACTTATATCTGACGTGGTCATAGAGATTCGGATAAAAAAATAATTTTTCTTTAAAATTAAATCAATTAATTACAAAAGAAATTCTTAGTAAATTTTTTTTGTAATTCTCATTTAAAATAAATTCCCTTCCTTATATAGTGTCAAGTTCCTCATATAGAGTTGCATTTTAATTAAGTCAATAATCCATATTTTATGAAATTACCTAACTTTAAATAAATAACTTGTATGAATATCAAAGATTTTTTTTATATTGAAGTATTATATAGTTCGAAAATGTTCAAACATTTGGCGACATCAGATTTTTAAATTCAATGGCATTGTAGTTTAATCTCAATCTCGTTACCTACAGATGTTGTAAAGAAATTGATGGATATTGCAAGTAGAATAAAGGGTCTAGGATAGTATGAACTTTCTATCACATAATTTATCATCGAATGAAATTTAGGAACAATTTGAAGTAAGTGAATCTAACAAAATATTGGAATTAAAATAGTTCTTAAAATAATATTCGAATTCCTGACCCACGTCAAACATTAGAAACGAATAACTCGCAAAATAAACATTTTCTTCTACTTGTGTGAGTATACTACTCATAGAAATAGAGAAAACTTACCACCACATTCCACAGGGTCAACAGCTATCTGGCGTGAGAATAACGTCCTTGGATAGAAATCAATAACGAGTCTGACTGGGCTGATTGTTGATTTCTGCTGATGTTTATTTTACGTTGTGTTGCGTTTAGGTTTAGTTGTAATATATCAGGTTTTACAGAATAGTGTTTTAATTTATAAGTGAAAAGCTGTAAGTTTAGAAATATCATCTGGGAAACCGATAGAAGCTAGAATTGTTTGTAATATATATCTAGTGCTTCACTAGAAACCTTGTCGTAGAATGAATTGTTGAATGAATGCATTATTAATAGGAAATTATAAACTATCATTTGTTGATAAAATGTGACCATGTGTAGAACAAGAATACGAAAATAAATTTTTCTACACTTAGCTCTCCAGGCCATGCTCAAAATAGACCTACGTTTCTATAATATAGCAAACACGTATTAATCACATTGTCCGTTTTTACCTTGAAAAATATCGCAAATTTCTAAAATTCCCTAAATAAAGAAGATACAGATAATTATTTATTTACTACGTACTTACATTACTTAATTATGCATTTTGAAATTAATATTTAAAATAAAGTACCTGATTTTATATGGTCATAGAATGAAGCTTAAGATAGTAGAAGTAATAAGTTAAGATACCGTCGTTAGAAACTGCGTTATTATAAAATTCTTAAATAGTCTAAGACACAAAAAAACATACAATAAACACTTTTATATTTCACTAATAATTTTTCGCAGGTAAAGAAATCATCAAACTTGCTCAATGTTGGCATCATGCTTAAACTTCCACAGCAAATTTCTTCTCCTTCTGAAAATGATTTTAAAAGTCCTCTACTTATTGGAGGCTGCGAAAAAAAAAATTTTTAGTAACCAAGTTTGATGTTATATAAAAATGGCAGTTTTATATTTATATATTTTGCGATAATTAGTAATTATATATATATATATATATATATATATATATATATATATATATATATATATATGTATATATATATGTACACATATATATATATATATATATATATATATATATATATATATATATATATATATATTTATATAAATATTTCCAAAACATTTTAAAAACTTGGTTACATCCGAACCGCTTAGAATTTGACCATTTTAAAATATACTCTTATAAGTACGTGCACAACTTATATAAAAACCAATTTACCTTTAATTTTTTTCGGTTTATCAATACATCCAACGCGGTCAGCGTTTGTTATTTTCAATATTAGTTGAAATTTTCAGCGCATCCACCACTGGGTGGATGTTCTAATTTTTTCTTTCTGTTCTAATTCTGAAGTGAAAACAAAAATATACAGTGACGCAGATAAGAAGGGAAAACCAGTGTTTTTTTTATGATTTCCCTTTAACGGAAGCTATATTTTGGACAAAATGAAGTTAGCGTACTTTTATATTCACGTTTTTCTTCATATCTAATGTTTTATTATACAAAATTTTGCATTCTTTGATTTACTAATTAGAATTACAGCAAAAAGAAATTTTCCATTAAAATTTGATGTCGTATTTATTTAATATATTTCTTTTATTTTTTTTTGCCTTAAGCTTCAATATTTTTATTGCAAAAGTATAAAAGGAAAAGAAGGGGCGCATAATTTAAATAGCGAAAAAAGTGTCTTACTTTATGAATACGAGTTCAATGAAACAAATTCGAAAAACGACTTTAAGAGGAAAATTATTGAAAAAAATTCATCGGAAACCTATTTTATGCAAATTTACAAGTCAATTTGAATAAATGTGGTAATATGAAATATAGCCACATTTTATTTACGGAATTAATCCTTAATAGTCTGATCAGAATAATCAATAGCAACAATTTAAAAATTTCAGGTTCTATTAGTAATTTTTATCGAAAACAAAATATACTTTTATATCATTAATCCTTTATGAATTAAACATATGTTTATAACTTTGTTTTATTTTGTAAATTGAAATATGTCACAATTTTCATCTCCTTTATTCGTTGTCGTACACATTTCTGATTTTTTCTCTTCATTATCTATTTATTTATTTAATACCGCCGATATAAAAATATACTCGACGAATTAATAAATAATTTTTTCAATCATGCTTTGGTTAAAACCGTTTTTGTAAATGAAAATTAAAAAGGTCTTTGAAGAGATTAAAGTCCAAAGCGATATACGAAGAATGCTGAGAATCTGAACCTATGGTAATTCGAATTGTATCACTGACAAGCTGTAACCGATAATCATAAACACGGTCATAATTCAAGTCGTCGGTTAGAATTCAAGAATATCGTGAATTTTATTTGAAAGTAATGCAGTTATTTCTATGCATATGTTTTAAAAAATTGTACCGCTGTTCATTCTGGTAGGTTTCAAATATGTAATTTTCATTATTATATTATAGTTAATATTAATACATTAAGAGAGATAGAAAGAGCGAGAGTTTGCTTTGTACCACGGCATAATTAAACATAACATATTTTCTGCTTTGTTATTTACCATTGTTACGTTGATGTTTTTTTTCATATGCATAAGTATAGTGAATAGATGAACAGAGTTGACTTGCTTGAGATGTGACATTAGCGAACATCACACCTGAAGTCGCTTAATGATAATAATAAGAATATAAAATAAATGACAATGAGAGAAATATTTTAGAAACTAATCCATTAAAGTAAGTTTTCCCGAATGGATAAAGGAAGTATCAAAATATAGGCTTTTATGTAATATTAATATCTTATCTATTCACATACTGTCTGCTATTTAAAACATCAACTGTTCTTAAACAATTGGATTAAAATAAGATAATTTCCTGCTGTCATTCAGAATACAAAGTAAAAAAAATTTTAGTGTTAAAATATTCTAAGAAATGTTCCTTAATTCTGATTTATTTCCCACGATACGTTTTGCATTATTTTTTAGTTTTTCCCTTTTTTTACCTAAGCTCTTGCATGTACGTCTGTTCACCTATTTGCTCACTTTCATTAACCTATATTAGATTTACTCGACTTATTTTAATATTATAAAATCATTGACGAAACTAATAATGCCGTGATTTGATCATAGAACGTACAATGGTTCCAAAAGTAAATAAAATCCAAAAAATATTGGCTCGTAAATGATATATTGTTCATTATCGTAATATTCAAAATAATGTATAGCACAAAATAATATTTTTCTCACACTGAAAAATATCGCCCAATCAAAAGTTGCTATATATAAATACAATGATACTAATATGAATTAAAATCTTTCAAATTGAATGTTTATAAATTGTTGAGGCACGTGTAGAACATAATCTGTAATAGTTTCATAAAAATTTAGACACTAATGTTCTTAACATTTAAGGGCATATGCTGTTTCTATTACAATATAGTACACATATTAGTCTTTCACAATGTAAATGTAAATAATGACTGTTTTGTTCTTTACATGCGGAAAAAATATTGTGCATATTTCATAAATTATAAAACTTCAGATAATCCTTATAGCTTTCTTTCTTCTAACTTTTTCTTTTTTTCTAAGTTTTTATTCTAACTTTCCTAAAAACCCTTAGTGTTGGAAATAAGGGGGATGGGAATATGTTTTAGCGTATTTTTTAATATATCTCTACAGAATCTAATCTCTGAAATCTGAATCTAAAATAATTTACCAAAAAAAATATTTTAAGCTTCTTGTTAGTAGAGGCCAAAAAACGGTATCCCACACTATATATTAAAAAGAAAATTTGCAAATTCTTAATAATTTGCCCTTTCCCTTCAAATTTCCATATAAATATTTTTCAGTGATATTTATGGAATATGTCCGAGTTAATATTTTTTTATTGTTCCAAGTTGTAATTTACTACCTCACGAAATTTCTGAGAAAAACGGCTCTAGACAAACACGTGAGTAATCTTAAAAAGCGGCCTGTTTTTAGTTCTGAAGAATGCAAAAAAGTACGGGGAGAATTATTTGCATATTGAATTCTATTCTAGAAAAAATACGGAATAAAAGTAGAGTCATATAAAATAAAAAAAAACATTATATGGTACAAATTGGACTTCGGTACGATTTATAATTGAAGTCTTCGAGAAAGAATAAGAAATATCTAAGTAAGTAAGGAAAGGGGATTTCCAAAAAACATAATCTATTACTTATAAGATGGCTTCTAATAATATGGATGAGAGAATGAATGAACAGGGAACGACTGGTCAAAATTAGCTATAAAGAGATTCATTGAAAGATGCTCGTCCATTCAAATAAACCTGAAATCAAATAATATACAAAGAAAAATGTGAATATTTGTACGTCTTACTGACATGATCCAATGCCTAGTTATGAAATGTCTTTGATGCCAAAACTGTTATGCAATGTTAAGAATAAAAGCAAATTATAGTTTATAACAACTTTCAAAATTTGTTTTGACATAATAAATAATTCTTATTAATAAAAATATACAATAATATATTTTTTATTAGCGTTTAGATATTTTATTACATTATTATTCTTCGTAGTTTCTTCGAAAATATTTTCAAGTAACTAAAACTTGTGTTACATTAGCGCTCTAATAACGAAGTAGAACCTCGTCGATCGCAAGTCTTCTTAAATAATTGCGTAACGGGTGTTGTTAGAACTGAAATTTATAATTTAATAACCAGTGGTTCATAATAAAGCAACCAGTGGTCCATAATAAAACTCAGTAGTGTTTAATTCTGTTAAAATATAAGAAACATTTAAAAAAATCAAATTATGAGCACAATTCTTCCACACAAAAGCGAGGAAGTACTTTAAAAACAATTTAAAATGGCATATTTTTATACTGTACACATATTTCTGCATATACTCATTTTCATAAAAGTGGAATAAAAAACCGATCAAGTGTGAGTCGGACGAACGAACCATAGCACCAAACAATATTAAAGTTATAAGTTTGTATATCTCAAAAACATTGTGAAAAATAAATAACTTAATTGCTGCAGTTGGTACGGAAAATATCACCACTTTTTCAAACCAACTTTTTACAACTATATATAATAAATATTTCAAACCAATTTTCTTCGAAAGTTTAATTAAAGTTCCACTAACTTAATTTTTTACAGAATTTTACATAAGTATAGTCCGAAAATTTCTTAGAACGGTGGACGCGGATTGCATAGAATCGCCTTTGGATCCTAGAAAAGAATTTAATCGAGACTGCGGTCGTAGAGTCGAGACTACCACTGACTGATACATACGACAATATTGGATGACTGAAGACACACTTGCGTTGGTTGAGAAAAGACGTAGGATGAAAGCGGTTGGCATGAAAGCAGATGTTAAGGAACTCAATCTTAAATCAGTATAAATACAGACGGTATGCAGGCAAGACCTCAATCCTACTTTAACAAGACATGTAGAGAAGTCAAAGGGTAGGCCGTGAAACATGAGCTCAGGGCCTTCCATGGCAAGATTCAATTCATTGCCAAAACACTGTCATCCAAAACATGGGCTATCGAAAATATTCGCGGCGAAGAACAAACCTAAATCGGATTGATGAGACTTGAAAGAGTTATCGGCAGTCCCTGGTCAAAGACTCGCAGTCAAAAAACATTCTTTTCATAGAGCTTGGAGAAGAAGAATTGGAACAGAACACGATGACTTTTTTAAAGTCTTTTTATTCAGTGAAATGGCTAAAACTATGGAGTACACTACTTGAAATGGGAACGCCAAAACATTTAGTACATCTTCTGAAACTATTTTATGAAGAAGTGATAGCATCGTACCGATAGATTAAATCTTAACAAATAATTTGCATTCTAGTGTCGGCGTTCGTGAAGGATGTATAATATCTCCACTACTCTTCAACGTTTACACCGAGCACATAATGAAAATTACTCTTGAGAACTGGACGGACGACGTTGGCATTGGTTATTATAAACTATCGAACTTGCGCTACGCAGATAAAACCACCTTGTTTGCTTCTGATGCACACCATATTCCGAGCATACTTCTCAAGATGGAGTGCGTAATCTCGCGCGCCTCCAGTTTGGTTTAAAGGTCAATCGCAGGAAAACAAAAATAATGATTGTTGACCGTGCCAATAACAACTCGCGCGAAATCACTCAAATAGCAAACTGCGAGGTAGTTCAGTCATATGTATACCTTGAAGCATTGATCTCTAACAACGGCGAATGCATGGATGAGGTGAGGAGACGTATGGTGATGACAATAAGTCCTATGGACAAATTGAAAAAAACATGGAGGGACCAAAACATTAGCAAAGACACCAAGACCCAACTCGTTTGAACTCTGGTGTTCCCCATATTTCTCTACGCCGCAGAGACGTGGATGCTATGAATACATAAGAAGAACAAAATACACGCGTTGGAAATATGTTGAAGAAGAAAAAGGCTTTAGGTGTCGTGGAGAGTTTCGCAGGAATGTCTCTACTTCAAGAACTCGACATCAAGCAACGTCTATCAACACTTCAGACTCGGATTCGAAAATTTGGTCAAAAATTGGTCACGTCATGCGTGGAGAAATTGTTTTCTCTGAGAGAATTCGAAAATTGGTCACGTCATGCGTGGAGATAGTGACGCCATAGAGTGAATTATTGTGCAGGGAAGAGTAGAAGGCGCTAGTCCATGTGGGAGGTCGTCGATAAGGTGGACAAACCAGATTAAGTCTACTTTAGGCTCTCTCCTGTATGAGTGCAATAGGGCGACGACAAATACAGAGAGGTATCATGAAACGAGTAACAGCGGCCTCCTGCAACAAATCTACATACTGACCATGACAGCTCAAGAGCAAAACCACGGAGAAGCAGAAATTGAAAAGTTACAGGGGGGATACAATTTTTAAGGCTTTGAAAGCGCGTAGCTTACCAACTATTTATTAACTTAAATAATAAAGTTATTTTGGAAAATCTATGTAATTTTTAAGACCTATCTCATATTACCCCACACGCCTGAATGCGTTATATCGTCATAGTTTTTACCCTTGAATAACATACAGAATATTCTTTAATACAATTTATATCTGCAGATTACAGATTTTTAAAAAGAAACTTCATGAATGTTTTGATATTGGCCCTTCCAAGACCGTTTATTCGCGTTTTTAGTACTTCATACTCGTAAATATAGTATGATATGGTGATAGCAACGAAATATATTAGAGCTGCAGGAACTCGTATATTTATTCTTCGCATACCATTTCCTCGCATATATTTAATCCTTGCATACATCTCAACAACTTTCCCGTCTGCTTTAAACGTGTGCAATTCTCAATTAGCATCTGCTTTGCTCTGGCCATCAACAAAGTGTAAGCGAAGACGCTGCTCACCATAGGCGTGAATCTAAAAACCTCCTACTTTCCTCAAGGACAATTTTATGACACGCTTTTCTGTGTAATATCTATAGTATTTTTGTAAATATTTACAATATATTTTCAATATTACCATGTAAGTAATATTATTCTATTTAGTTATACAGGAAAAAAAGAAGTATGCCAAAAATTAAAGAAAAACGCAAAAAAAGGAAATGGTAATCTTCAGTTTTCGTAATAATTTTTTTTTATTCAAAATATTAAGCGAACGAAGTTGCTACAGCTACTTTATATAAATATATATGTATATATATAAATATAAATATATATATATATATATATATATATATATATATATATATATATATTTATATATATATATATACATACATATATATATATATATATATGTATATATATATATATATATATATATACATATATATATATATATATATATAAAAGGAAATTAGTATCGAGTGTAGCCTTTTTTGCCGAAATAACTGCTGCAATTCTTCGTGGCATGCCCCGTATGAGGTTTTTAATGATTTCTTGGAGAATACTGAATATGGGTGCCATTTCGACGTAATAACGGTTTGTAGCCCTCGGATGTTCCGTGGGTTTGGATGCACAGCTCTAATATACCATTTTAAAATGTACCACAGATGCTCAATAAGATTGAGGTCGGGACTTCGTGCTGGCCAATCTAAGCGACAAATCCTGACCTTAGTCAGGTAAGCGTCTACTTTGCTGGCTTGATATGTTATCGCTAATGAAGATAGTAGCAACTACTATAACGGCTATTGCTATTTGTGCATGAGGAATTAGGATTTCCCTAATGTATCGTTGTAATGGCGGGAGATGTCCGTACATCTCATTTTCCAATATTGCTCTCTAAATTTTTGTTGTGTCATAAAAATATTTTGTATTATATTAAGTTTATTATATTATTTTGTGTTTTATAATGTTAAATTCGTTATGTTAAATGTGTGATATTTTTAAGTACGAGTGTAATTAAAATGGCGAATGTTCTTCTAAGGACCGTACCTATACAGCTCTTCAATAACACATATCACTAAAATAAATAGAATCAAAATGATCTGGACACAAAAGAAATTATATGTGGCGAAAGAAAACGCTACTTTTAAATTAAACGATGTCAAAGGATTTCTACTTGGAGCAATGTCATTTAATAAGCCCTGCGGCATGGCTGAATGAACATTGTTATTGTTGATATACGATGTAATTACTGTTGATATACGATGACATAGATAGATTTAAGAATAGATATGATATTTCTGCAATAGATACGATATGTTCTGTAATTCTATTTCTCAGTGATATCGGCAAAAGATCGGCCAGGCCGTCACTAGCATTATGCATTGTAATGTAATTGTATATATACGCAGTGTATTTTGTCTGTGAAATATTATTTTATTTCGTGTATTTTTATACATTAGTTTGATAATTTTTTTAATAATTTTCTATTTTCCCATATTTTTTATTTAATCTATCTTAATAAGCAAATTAGAATAAAACGAAATATTTATTCGTGATAACAATATAAAACAAATTTAACACGAATTTTTGAATACTTTATTTATCTCCTCTCTAATTTTTATACGACTTTTTAGAAAATTTAAAAAAAACGTAGGTTAAGGCTGTGGCAGACGGACAGACAGACACGTGAGTGATCTTTCAAGGGCACTTAATGGAACAAGGGGTGAAAAATTGTTTTTTGGCACATTCTATCCAATAGGGTATCATTGGAAAGGTTTTTAAAGTATAATTGAAATGAGAAGTATGAATCGAATTGTGAAGTTTCAAAATAATCCATCCCCTTGCCTCTATTTATCAACAGCGTGGCATAACTTTTAAATTAACTGATTTTTAGGTTTTAACACATGGAACCTTATAAAGTAACTTCTAAGTAACAATGAATTTATTAGGAGTTAGCCCATATAAATAACACACTTGTATAAAGTAAAACATGCAATAAGATACGACAATTTTTGGAGCGTAACAACTACAACATATTTTTCGTAAGTTTGTTAAAATTTCGTAGAAATATATCATACATTTTAGAAGCATGTTCTAACTACTCTTTCCTCAGTGCAATTCCTTATAAACTATTTTCACAAGTGTTGCCTCTTAAACAGTTTTTTTTCAATATTAGTTTGTTTCAAAGTCAAAAAACTGTTCTCCTCGACCATTCGACGTCAGTTCATAATTATTTGAAATTGAATACTGAAAATTAATATATGTGTTAGGAACAATCAAAATATAATAGAGCCATTACGAATTAAATTCCAAATAGTCCTTTTTAAGCGCATATTAGCTATAACTTAACTATTTTAGTTTATCATGAAAAAGGATTCATATCTCAAGTTTGTCATTGTATTAATTGCTTTTAATTTTTGAAAGAGGGGTTGCTTATTGTCGCAGAGAAATATCCAATCAATTGAACAACATTTTGAACTGCAAAAAATTAAACGACGTGAACAAAAAACAAATGTATATATATGTATATATACATATATATATATATATATATATATATATATATATATATATATATATATATAGAAATTTTATATGCATTCGAATGATCGGAAATGTTTGTCTCCGTATTAGGTAAAATAAAATGTTATAAATATGAGGGTTTTAAATATTCGACTGGAACTAATAGATTTGTTAGCGTTATGTGGTTAGATGTTCCTTTATTTATTCAAAAGTAACTGTTTAAATAATTTTAATTATTGCTATTGCTGTTAAATTGTTTAATATTGTGACTCTTCTAAGAGAAGGCTCCAATTAATGTTACGTTTCGAAACAGTTTGTCGTAATTCATTGTACAGGCTGGTTCAAAAGTCCGTTAATATTTCATACCATGATAAAAAAAACTGTTTCAAATTCCCATCTTAAATGCTAGAGAGATTCGCCAGCTTTAACAACATTTTTTTTCAGATAAAACCTGCTTTTATCTAAATGAATATGTAAACAGACAAAACTACAAAATATTTGAGTGACACTAATCCAAAATTGAAGCTTCAAAAACTCCTGCATTCACTAAAGGTATGGGCAGCTTTATCAACAAGAGATATAATTGGTCCATATTTTTATCTAGATCAGAGAGGAAACGCGGTTACAGTGAATACAGAGCGGTATATTGCCATGCTACAGAGCTTTTTTGTTCCAGCGCTTCAGGATTTTGATGGTTTCAATCAACGATCGTGGTTTCAGCAAGATGAGGCAACATGCCATACTTCCATGACTCTTAACTGTAGTTTGCGAAATTTTCTGTCAAAAAGTTATATCCAAAAGAGGTTATATTAACTGACCACCTCGTAGCCCAGATTTATCCCCAATGGATTTTTTCTTTGGGGATATCTTAAAAGTAAAGTATTTAACAGCAATCTAGCGACTCTTAAGGAATTAAATGCTTATATTCGCGAGGAAATGCAAAACATTTCCCGAAACACTTGTCAGTCGGTCATTGAAAATTTCCGCTCCAGGTTGCAGCAGTGTCAAAAAAATGAAGGATCGCATAGGGACAATGTGATTTTTAAGAAATAAAATCTTAAATTGTGTAATTTCGAAATAAATAAAAAAATTGTCTTTCATGTAACTAGTTTTTTTATCATGGTATGAAATGTAACGGACTTTTGAACCAGTCTGTACAATGAATTACGCCAAACTGTTTCGAAACGTAACATTAATTGGAGCCTTCTCTTAGAAGAGTCACAATATTAAACAATTTAACAGCAATAGCAATAATTAAAATTATTTAAACAGTTACTTTTGAATAAATAAAAAACATCTAACCACATAACGCTAACAAATTTATTAGTTCCAGTCGAATATTTAAAACCCTCATATTTATAACATTTTATTTTACCTAATACGGAGACAAACATTTCCGATTATTCGAATGCATATAAAATTTCTATTTATATATATATATATATATATATATATATATATATACATTTGTTTTTTGTTCACGTCGTTTAATTTTTTGCAGTTCAAAATGTTGTTCAATTGATTGGACATTTCTCTGCGACAATAAGCAACCCCTCTTTCAAAAATCAAAAGCAATTAATAGAATGACAAACTTGAGATATGAATCCTTTTTCATGATAAACTAAAACAATTAAGTTATAGCTAATATGCGCTTGAAAAGGACTATTTGGAATTTAATTCGTAATGGCTCTATTATATTTTGATTGTTCCTAACACATATATTAATTTTCAGTATTCAATTTCAAATAATTATGAACTGACATCGAATGGTCGAGCAGAACAGTTTTTTGACTTTGAAACAAACTAATATTGAAAAAAAACTGTTTAAGAGGCAACACTTGTGAAAATAGTTTATAAGGAATTGCACTGAGGAAAGAGTAGTTAGAACATGCTTCTAAAATGTATGATATATTTCTACGAAATTTTAACAAACTTACGAAAAATATGTTGTAGTTGTTACGCTCCAAAAATTGTCGTATCTTATTGCATGTTTTATTTTATACAAGTGTGTTATTTACATGTGCTAACTCCTAATACATTCATTGTTACTTAGAAGTTACTTTATAAGGTTCCATGTGTTAAAACTTAAAAATCAGTTAATTTAAAAGTTATGCCACGCTGTTGATAAATAGAGGCAAGGGGATGGGTTATTTTGAAACTTCACAATTCGATTCATACTACTCATTTCAATTACACTTTAAAAACCTTTCCAATGATACCCTATTGGATAGAATGTGCCAAAAAACAATTTTTCACCCCTTGTTACATTAAGTGCCCTTGAAAGATCACTCATGTGTCTGTCTGTCCGCCTGCCACAGCCTTAACCTACGTTTTTTGAAATTTTCTAAATATACGTATAAAAATTAGAGAGGAGATAAATAAAGTATTCAAAAATTCGTGTTAAATTTGTTTTATATTGTTATCACGAATAAATATTTCGTTTTATTCTAATTTGCTTATTAAGATAGATTAAATAAAAAATATGGGAAAATAGAAAATTATTAAAAAAATTATCAAACTAATGTATAAAAATACACGAAATAAAATAATATTTCACAGACAAAATACACTGCGTATATATACAATTACATTACAATGCATAATGCTAGTGACGGCCTGGCCGATCTTTTGCCGATATCACTGAGAAATAGAATAACAGAACATATCATATCTATTGCAGAATTATCATATCTATTCTTAAATCTATCTATGTCATCGTATATCAACAGTAATTACATCGTATATCAACAATAACAATGTTCGTTCAGCCATGCCGCAGGGCTTATTAAATGACATTGCTCCAAGTAGAAATCCTCTGACATCGTTTAATTTAAAAGTAGCGTTTTCTTTCGCCACATATCATTTCTTTTGTGTCCAGATCATTTTGATTCTATTTATTTTAGTGATATGTGTTATTGAAGAGCTGTATAGGTACGGTCCTTAGAAGAACATTCGCCATTTTAATTACACTCGTACTTAAAAATATCACACATTTAACATAACGAATTTAACATTATAAAACACAAAATAATATAATAAACTTAATATAATACAAAATATTTTTAAAATACAAAATATTGTAAAATGAGGTGTACGGACATCTCCCGCCATTACGTTGATAAGTGTTGCAAGCAAGCATTGAATATACGTTGTATAAATAAGTTGCCATACGTGGGAATACAGTAAACAAAGCTAGTATATAGTAATAGCTGTGCGCTCGGATTAATTAAGATTTTTTGGTCCTATGTAAATTTATATATGGCCACTTTAATACAATTCTTAGGTTTCGTGTTTGTGCAACAGGCGGATAGATAGGTAATCATACGATCCCGCATTGGTTGTCCTCAAACCAAAAACTAATAAGTTAGTTTTACCAGATATTCATATCCGAATGGAGAATAAAGTTTATTGTCCGGCCAAATTCATAAGCACGAATCTGCATTTCTATTTCCTAAACTGATGATTTTTTGAAAGTCGAACGAAAATACAGCGTCAAAACAATATTATTAACAAGTCTCAAGGTCTATTGACCATAAAAATAGATATTACATTTCTTTGCTTTCTAATTTCTATTCAAATGTTTCTCAGATTATTCGAGTAGTAGTATGTCAGTATGAAATAAATATTTAATTGTTTGTCGAAATTTTTAAGATGAGGTAAACATTACATTTTCCGCAGCATTTTACTTGTACGAAACACAGACGTAGATATGTTTTCTTTTCAGGATAATATTTCAATTATTATATTATTTCCCGATAATGCACTATAATATATATATATATATATATATATATATATATATATATATATATATATATATATATATATATAATACAATCAAGGCTGAGTTTTCGGGTATTAGCGTAGGGTAATTTAATAAGATATGGCCTGTTCGATGAAACGACCAATCAAAAAATTTTACTGTCTGCTCTATATGTCGTGAACTAATATTGGTGAGCGATGGCTGCTCGAACGTGTACGTCGCTGTATACATTTTTTTATTGAAAAAAAAAAATAAAAAGTGTTTTTAAACTTCAAAGCTTCAATTTACTTGAGATTTTTTTTATTACGTTGATCTTTGATCTTGCAATGTTAATATTTTTAAAATTTATTGTGTTTTTACTGTTTTTTCGTTGAATATAATAACTTGTCGATAACATAACCTCAAATCGAATAACAAATTCATAAATGGCGCTAAATTGAGATTACGGATTATTCTTTCCAGATTATGCTTACATATTTAATAATATTAAAAATAACAGAGTTATTGAAGATATTTCAATGATACTTGAGGATCCTACGTCTGAACGGATTCAAAAATAACTACCACCAACCGGGCCTTTAACATAAAGATCTAATGAGAATGCTCACAAAAAGACCTGCCTTCAAAGTATCTGACTGATATGTACCCAGTTGTAGAACTGCTTATTAGCGTTCGGAAACTGTCCAAGGAAATAGCAAAGATTCTCGCATCCCTAGATTATATTAGTGAAAAAAAGGAAGGAGAAAGTAAAAATAATAAGATTATGAAGAAAAATCTTAATATTAAAAAGAAAAACACGAAATTACTTTTAAGTTCTGAGGAAGAAGAAACGATGGAATTAGCCGGTGAAAATTCCGGCCCCGAAGATAACATATATGATGCGTGGAATGCGGTGAATATTACTACGAGACTGAAAAAATAGAAATTAGCTACAATTAATAGTTTGTAAATTATGGCCGCATGTAATTTGTATTCCATTCAACAGTTTTTGCCATCCTTGTGGCAAGAAAATGAAGAAACAAGAAACGGAAAAGAAAAACTTACACGAGAAAAAAGAAAAAAGTAAGGAAAAAGACAAAGGAAGAGGAAAAATGACCCGAAAATCAAGTGGCCATCTTATCCTTACATGAGCGGCCAACTTATAACGGATATTAACATCAAAGCTTTTTTAATGTTGATGTCTAATTTTAAGAATAATCATCAAAAATAGACATCGAAATATGACTAAAAGCTCAGTTACAATAAAAACATTATCCTAAAGTACGTATACAATTTGTATGCTAAAATGGAAGAAAATAAGACATGTCACAATGTTTGTTTAATTATCTATACGCCAAATATACTATAACTATAACTGTATATAAGGTAATCAAATCTAGAAATATAGCAACTTGAGCTAACACATTGTAGCTATATCACTCTAACGCCTTATAAAATTAATGAATAGCATATATGGTCTAGATTTTTTAGCATCGAGATTTTGGTGTAACATTTTAGAATTCGTATCAATAAAATAATGGTGTAATACTTGTATTTATAACATTTTTTATAGTGAAACTTTTGAAGTTAATATTATGATTATGTATATATTTTAATAATACTCCGGGAATAATGCAATGAGTTTTATAAATAATCGTCAGCAGATCGAATATTATATTTGTGCTAACTATTTTTTGTCAAATTCTATTGTTTGTAAACATTCTATCTTGAAATTGAATGGACTATAATTGTGTAAGAAAACCTTGTAGTGCAAGTTGTTGTAGTACTTGAGTGAATTTTCTTAATTTATTCAGTTCCATAGTAATTGGGGTTTCCTCATGAAGCAACCATGCAAAATTTCATGATCATTTTTCTACAAATTTGAAAACTGCAAGACTGTGACCGAGATACAAAAGGATATATGGACCATAATAACGATATTGTAAGGGTTTTTTATTAAAGGTTATTAAAACAAAAAATCTAAACGGGGTCTAAGATATTCATTGGTTCTTAAATTAGTTATAATCGCTAAGAGGGGAAAACTCTGTTACAATAATAAAGTAGTTAATATATAATTCTATAACCTATAACTTTTTTATATTACATATATTACATAATTCTATAACTTTTTTCCTGTAGGTGTAATAATATTAAAATCTAACGATACCTCACTTTTAAAAATTGCTCCAGCCGTTTGGCCCCTAGGAGGGAATAATTATAACCACATGAGTAGACTACATGCAGAACCACTAAAATTACAATCCTTTCATGTCGGCCTTACTGTAAGCTGGTTTAAAAATGGCTACTCCACTTTGTTTGCTTTTTTATTTTTTGCGTTGTAAATACAGTCTTTAGGAAAAAATGTGCACAAAGTAATGTAGATACATGTAAAAGGTTTTTTTTAGATTTCAAGTAATATTGTGCAGTTGATTTATTTAAATTGTTTTAAATATTTGGAAGTTTTTACATAGAATCAATTACTTATTCGATGTTTGTCTTCCTCTATGGAGTGCAAATATTGTGTGAAACGTAGATATTAATATCCTTACTAATCTGCACTAATATATAAATACCGCACTGATTATTAATATGTTGTGGGATTTTAATAAATTATTACGGATTATAAATCAATATTATAAATTGACACACTATTAAATAGTGAGCATAACCGTGGAGAAAGTCATGTGTTCAAACTCCACTCACTAGATCCACAATTTTCTAAGATAAAAAATTAATTAGATTGAGAAAATTATGAAAAAAAACTATTGGAAGAGCATAATTAATTGTATATACTGATGGTGAGGATTAAATTTTGCAAATATTGTACATTGTATGTGCGTCGTGGGTCTAATATCGGAAAAAGGAAAGCAGTCTGAATCCTATGGGAATAATATTTTTGAAAAAGATAGAGATATATTTTGAATAACTTCGGTACGGCAGTGAGAGGGATGGTCATGTAAGGTAAGAAACTGGGATAAAAGCTTATTTTTTAAGATTAATAAAGAGGCTTTTTGATATCATTCGGCTGTTTTGGACGAGAATATTTAGCAGAATATATAATTTTTAATACACTGCGTTAAGATCGTATACAGTAATCGCGAAGAACAAAGGGTCGAAATGAATGATGGCACTCCGATATGGTCATGGTCGTAGTAAAGTGGTATCATCTGGTTTGGTCCTATTTCCCACCTTTTTTGTCGACATCAACCTATCGATTAAAATTGGGAAGTGGAATCAAACTGTAATAATCCCTCGTTGCTACATCTTTACTACGTTGCTACCTCAAGAATATATAGTTTATAAATATTCATATTTACCTACGAATAATTTAATGCAGTCATGGCATATTTTCTCTCAGGCAATACTGTCTTTTAGCTCTCTTCCCTCTCCGATGTATTTTTGATGTTGTTATCTTGATGGGGAATCGATGGCGTGATGACTTAAATAAATAATACAACAGCTAATTACCAGACGTGTCGTAATGAGGTCAAGCAATATATGTGATGTACGAGAATTGGAGCTTACACTTCCGTAAAACTTCCCTTCGCTCGAAAATATATCCTAGAACAAATGTGTCTTTTTTTAAAATATATATTTATGTAAGGGTGATTTATATGATCTATCCTTAAATGAATATAATAGGTGGATATACTACCTATATCTTTATTGGTATGCACGTAGAGCACTGAAATATCTTCACACCATAAATAGGAACAAAAAATAAGTTTATTTGTTACTTGTCTTTTGACATATTTCCCATTGGTCTAGAAATTTTAAATTTGACCTGAAGGAGGTCTTGTAGTACAAGTAATACAAAAATATAGTACCGGGATAAATTAAATTTGTTACTTGATCGGTTTGTTTTAAAGATGTGTTAAGTATCTACTCAATAAATTTATCGATATGATATAACGGTATTGAACGCTTAGGGTGCGAGTTTATATCGCACTTGATATTCTTTTTAACTTCGTAAATCTTTAATTATATCGATGGTCTACGTTAACGTAAATAATATCTAAGTCACAAAATATTTATTGTTTGGAAAGCAGGGCACTACTGAGCCTCTCACTAGAAACTAACGCCTACATTGAGAAATAACGAGTAAAATATAAATAATAAAATTAAGAAATTATTTAAACACTTACTAGTTAAAAGAAGCAACACAAGCCACATACTTAAAATTTCAAGATGACGGGTATAATGACATTTAGTAACGAAGAAAACACAAAATAAATAAATAAATATATAAACTTGTGCAAAATTCTTGTGCGGGATACATTTGTTTTCAAGAAAACGTTTTTAGGTTTCTTTGCATCAAAGGACAGAAGAAGGAAACCCTCATAAAATCATGAGTCCGTCTGGCTGTTGTCATAACCCTTTATTTCAAAAACCATGCTTATCAATTTTAAAAGAGTTCAAGAGACATCTATTTCTAATAAGGTTCACAAAATAGTTGTAGAAATATATATTGTTGGTAATGTTCCTATCTGTTACTACTAAGTAAGAAAAATAATACTATTATTTTTATATAATCCAGCAAAAATACTAAGCATCCTTAAATGTTTAAATTTTCTTTGTAACTAGATATGCACGGAATTATCGTTATGCGAATCCTACTTAAGGTAACACGTTTGTTAAACATTAAATATATTTTAGCTTTAATTAGACATTTATAATATTCGCTTTAGTTTTCAGTAACAACTTAATCGAAACTAACGCCTAACATTTTGATTTACTTAACGAATATCAATTTTGAAAATAGAACTGATAAAAATTTTATAACCAAAACAGTTTTGCAATATTTTTTTATAACATTATTGGAATTTCGATACATCAAACGCATAGTGTTTAAACGAGGCGGGCTCTCAAGCGTAGCATAGCCCCTTTCCGAGTCGTTAACTCTCCATGGATACAGGAAAAATATTTTCCCGCAAAGTATTTAAGATAGATATTTTATAATAAGATTAGATTAAATAAATAATTTGTTTAACCTATTTTTATTATAAAATTATTTTAATGATGTGGAAAACGACAGAAATTTCCTTCAAATATTGAAATGTAAATTAAACAATGGTTCCAAAAACATAATTAACATAGCTTTAGTATAAAAATTAAAATGTGGTTATTAGATCCATGATTAAAATAATGAACGAACGTCAAAATTTTGAATGGGGGATTAGTATACTTATAAAAACTAAATATTTACTTTTCTTTTAATATCTTGCGCTTATATATTGAATGAAACAGCATTTATTGAGTACCAATGAAAACAAAATTCTTAAAAAATCTGGCTGTCCGGCGCTTTTCATAAATGCTGTTAATGACAGAAATAATAAGAATTATACATTAAGTTATTGGTAGCATTATTTATTATTGAATTCGACCATTTTCTTTCAATATTACCAAGTTTGCATAAGCAAACTTAATACTAAATTTTTATTCTCATATTACAATAGTTCATAATTTTTTTTATAATTACCTACTTAATAAACAAATTTGCTGAATATTACTAACGTTTTAGAGATCAATTCAAATTCATTTTTGTAAATCTAATCAATTTTATTTACTAAACATAGGAATTTTGTTATAGTGGTTATTCGAAAAATCTTGGTAAGTTGGAAGCTCTTGGCTGCATCTATGTTATCCATCTATTTATCCTAAGTAGGGAATGACCTGCACCACTTTATGGTTCTTGGACGATTGAAGAAACGTTTTTAATATTTTTCATACAGGCTTCTACTGTCCTATAATACCTAAAGTGATTACAATGATTCAGCCGTTTACGTTGGCGGATTTTTTGGGTCCCAAGTTCTTCGTTCACTATATTCTTTAAAATTATACCAGACATAGTTCGCATTGTTGCTCTCAAGGTTACCCTCTCTGTTTTGTTATTGATTATTTGGATTTTGACAATGGTTTCAATTTCATATATCGCTACTATTAAGACATAGACCGCGTGGATTTTCCTTTCAGGTTGATTAATGTTACTTTATTCCTCTATAAATGAATTAGTGTAAAACATACTAGCTCAGTTCAAGTGGGTTAGTGCGGTGTACTTCTGCTGTTAATTTCTGTGGTTTTGTCTGTAATTTTTTACATCTGCATTTATGTAATTTTTTACATAACACTAAAGACTGAATTGTCTGTATACTTAATATATTTATTACAAAACTATTTAGGGGCCGTAAAAAAGTAATAGAACATGAAACTGTCGACTTAGGAATGGTTATAAATTTTTCTGTTTGTGTGTTCCTTTGGAAACGCATCACGTAAAAGCACTTAATCAATTTGCATGTTTTTGTAAGAGTTTAGAGGTTAATTTGAAACTGAATTTAGCTTTTATTGCTTTAACGTGATGAATTTATATGGTATTAATATGACAATAATAAAGAGATATGTGTGTGTGGTTACTTGAAGCGTAGTAATTAAAGAAATGTTCAGTGAATTTATGTGTAAAAATAGATTGTTCTTCGTGTATTTTAAATCGCGCAATGCAATTTTATACCTTGATATACATTGGAAAAAAAAGAGTAGCCAGCGTGAAGTCTGGGTTGATGCTCGAGGATTAGGTGTTCGAGTAAGCAACCCGAATACGTGCATATGCATGAAGATAGACGTCATTATCGATTGTATTTAAAATGTATAATTTTTTGGTATTTTATATATTTAATAATACACAAGTATTTTCAATAGATTCAAATTTAAGAAACGTACCTAGTCCCCTCAAATAAAATTGTTTGATAAATTTTGTAATTTACAATTAAATGAACCAAGTGAGGTAGTATTAATTCTACTTTCTTTAAGTTCTTTACCATAACCAAGGTTTCGTTGTATTACAAATGTTTCAGGTGGACTGTGAGCAAAGAATCTTTTTCTTTCTCGAAAAATTAGTTTCTACAAAATTAACGCCAAATATATTCAAATTTGTAATTTAATTATTTTGGTATATTTAGTACCTATAAATTTGGTTACTTCACACTTTATTGTTTATGTATATAATAAAACTATATTTATGAAGAACCTTGGAAATTTTGTCTGTCAGTTTGCCTGCGGGCTACAAATAAAACTTCCGCGGACAATACTTTTCTATTCTCTCAAGAAAAGATAAAGGGATTTTGATGAAGTTTTTATTGATAGATTTTGTTGAGTCTGAAGTATTATTTGGATATGTTCCATTACAATAAAATAATAAAAAGAGAATATGGTTATTTGACATTACAAACAAAACGCACACAAATTACAATTTCAAAGGTTCATCTAAAGACAACAAAAATCGCGTGCAAAACTTGTTCTTTACTATTTATATGAAATTGTACCAAGAGTACAATCCTTTGAGTGGCTAGCCTTTAAAAACTTTGAAACAATTTGTAATTTAGTATTTTTGGGAGACTTGTTGAATATTTCGATAAATACTTAATGTATTATGGATCCAAAAATTCAAAAAAATTTCCATGGTCATCGGTTCTGTGGTTCTTTTTAAAATAAAATACAACTCGGTACTCGTCGATTCTGACCAATATGGAGTGTTAATATTATTATCGTATGATTATAAATATACACTTCCTATTTTTATCTATTTTGGGTTGTTTTTTATTGTTACAAATAAATTTATTCACGTGTGTTTGCTTTGGGTGTAACGAAGAAAAAAAGTGTAAGAATAAAAAAAATGTATAGAAGAAAAAAATGTAGTCATGACTTTTCTTGTTTTGAGTTCTGAGTAAAAATTACTTTTTATAAACACACATTTGTAAACCATAATTGTATTGTTCTTAGTTAGCGTTTCCTGGACTTCATTTTTCTTCACCAAACAGTGAACTGTGCAGCAGCTTCGTTTACCTGTATACAAATACTAATTCGAAAATTTTTTGCATGTTCTATTTGAAATTGTTCATAATATTCCTGTGCCTTCACTTAATTTAATGTATAAATAATGACCAAGCAATACACTTTCATATCTATATTCACTTTCAAATTTTTCATAACATATATACTACTTCTTTTCCACGCCACTATAATTGTATGTATGAAAATTGATGATAAGGTTGCTGTGTAACTTCATATTTTTAATATTTAAGTTAATAAGTACTTGTATCTGTTTCTTGGTTACTAGGTTTTAATAAAGTTGTAGTTACATAACTTGGAGTCGTAAAGTTTAATATAGATTACAATCTTCCTTGTTTTCTTTTTATTTAATACCGCGATAGAATGAATGGGCTCAATCATCTCGTATATATCTAATTTATTTTATCGGGTTTTCACCGCTTCTACGGTTTCAAAATCACCGATTAAAAATATTTTTTTCATATTTTTCGTTTAAAGTTAGTAATAAATAATATCGCCACCTAAAATGAAGAAACAATGTCCAAGTGTGAAGACTTTTTAGCCTCCAATATTGTCCTGTGTCAGCTTTTCCTTTCATTTATTTACCGTATAAGTAAAAGTACAATTTTATAGTATCACTAGTTATAAAACATAAATCATCGGGCAATCCTACTTTGTGCAAGAGGAATAAAGATTCTCAAATGGCAATTACGTACTGAAGACATAGATTTGTACCGCCCCGTCGCTAAGTGAACAGATGTCCTAATGAAGGTCACGGGAAGAGTTTGAATGCAAGCAGAACGGGATTTTTATTGGGACCTTTAGGGGTGGCCTATGTCAATACCTACTACTAAAGAAAGCCGGAGCGCTTAGGTCACAAAAAGGCTGTGAGTCACGCAAATGAGGCTACTCATAAATTAAGATATCGGCGCGAGTGGTTCATTTTAAAACTAATAATAAATATCAAGATAACGTCTTTCACTTGGATTTTTTGTTTCCCTCCTTTTAATACTTGAGTATACTTTAAAGTTTTAAAATTGTTAATAACCAAATAGTAAAAAAAATTACGTCGGTCACGGCAAACACACATGCTTTTCTCATTCCCAAAAAGAGAAGAATTGAAGAAGAAATGAATTCACCGTCAACATTTCCAAGCTAGCAAATATTTCGGAGTGAGTATTTAAACATTCACTATGCTCAAATAGTTTTATTGGTAGTTTTAAGCATATCACGTAAATAATGACATGTGCTAGTTTTATTATAGGTGTGCGAGCTACATTTTGAGTTTCAGAAATGGACATTCACCGTACTGCAGAAATGCTCAACGAGAAAATTGAGAAGATAGTCTCTTTACAAAAATCTCGTTTATTTGACAGGCTGTGCCTTCAGTGTTTCCAAAATATCTTAGTTATTTAAGTGCACCGGAACATTCAAGAGAATGTGCGGAACAGAAACGTTTGCGTATTGAAAATAAAACAATAGAATTCGGTCTTAGTGAAAGTATTCAGTTACAAAACGAATATGAAAAAAATATACTATTAGGTGAGTGGGGATTGGATTGTTGTAAAGAAAGTTGATGTAGTCATATTGTTTATAATTTGTTTGCTAAAAGCCCCTGAAATATCAGTTTCAGCAACTTTTGGTATTAATTTAGAATTAAAATTATTTTTCAATTAAAATTTTTCAAAAAAGATTTTTAATATTAAAGATATTTTCTTAGTAAAAGTATGAAACTTGTTTTAATATTGGTGATATATTAAAGTGCGCTTTTATAAATTTAAATGATGACGTCAAATGTAAAAAAGTAGATTTTTTGTGTGAACAGATAACTATATAAACCACAAAAAAAGAACGACTTAAATACTCTACAAACTTTTTAATTTATTTCAGTCTATTATATTCTATTTCACATCTTACTTTTCGTAACTTGGCAGTACCATTTTCTTACATATGTCTCATCATAAAACTCTCCAAAACATTTGTTCGAAATATAACTGCGATACAAAAGATGAAAAACCATAAAAAAATAGATGAAATTCGCCATTCTAAAGCCAAACTCTGATTATAAAGCAGGTAATATCGCAAGCATGTATTATACTAACCAACAGGCTACAACTACAGCGCACGTTTTTATGATGTAAAGTCTATTGAGCTCATTTAAATAAGTTGTCTATATTATACCTGTAAAAATATTAATAGTGCAGATTTATACCAATATATTAATAAAGTTATAACAGGCTTACATGCCATAGGTTTTGATGTTATATTTGTAGTTAGTGACAATAATTCTGTGAATAAGAAAGCTATGTCATCTTTTAATTCACCACCAGTATATGATCCCGCTGATAAAAGTGAACCAATATTTTTTATTGTTGATACTGTATATATTTTAAAATGCATATGCAATAATTGGCTTAACCCAAAGAACCAGACATTTGTTTAACCAAACTTTAATGATTGTCTTGATATATGTAATAACGTTGCCTTTTTTGCTAACATCAAATCTTTATATGACTCAGAAAATTGCGTTAAGTATGCTCACACTTAAATCTCATGTCCTTCGAGCGTCAGAATGTAAAATTATTTTAATGAGCATGTTCAAAATGGTTTATTAGTAATGGATAAGAAATATAAATTACAAAATGGAACTACTGCAAAATTGGTCCATATTATCTTAAAATGATGGATGATTGTTAATGTAAAAACAATGCTGAGGATAAGAGATTATTAAACCCTTTAATAAAGCTACTTGCAATTAACGAAGAAAATTATAAGTTTTTAACGCAATATTAACATGGTTAGATAATTGACAAGTTTAAAAAATAGTGACAATTAAGTAATGAAACAAACATATTAAGCAAATAATTACTCTGCGTATGCTCTTCTACAATTAATTGATAATTGTTACAATTCATTAAATTTTAAATTTATAGTATACAAAAGAATTCAAACTGATGGCTTAGAAGATCGTTTTGGTAAATATATGCCTATGGCTGGATCACAGTACTTAGTTTCACTAAGGCAGGTATTTGAGATAGAGTGAAAACTTAGAATTCAATCGTTACCGTAAACAATTAACACGCCCATCTGAAACTTTTGGTAAATTTAATGTTTATTTAACTGATCTTAATCGGAAAACATTGAAGAACAGTAATTGTTACGAATACAATGTTAATGAAAATTTAAATAGTTTTAATATTTCTACTTCGGAAGAAGATATTTTAAATATTCAAAATTATATACCTGTATTTACTTATTTTGCTAGTTTTTGTACCAGATCATATTTAAATAATAATGCTTGTAAAATATGCATTGGCTATTTAGTTTTAGAAATGAGCAAATCAATGCAGGAAAAAAATGTGAATTGATAAAAAATTTAGATAGAGGAGGATTCTTACTAACTCATTCAGATATTATTAATGTAACTGCATTTAATTAAATTATTGTAAATAAGTCAATTTCTAAACAATAAGAATAACAATCACTAAATTGTGACAATCAAAGACATTTTGTTTTACATATAACGTTTACAAAAATACTGAATACTGAATGAATATGATTTTTTGTCACTTTTATTGTAACGTACCCGAGCATTCTGTTAGTAATATTATGTTTCATATGACAAAAACAAGTACAGACATATTTTTAAATAATAATAAATTGGGTAAACATGATATTTTAAGTAGAGAAGCAAATAATAAGATAAAATTTTGTGCACTGTCTAAATAAGTTGAAATTTTGTTAATTCATTTAGATAATTATAAATTATTTTTTTTCATTGTAGAGTTTTAAATAGATTGTAATGTTAATAAAATATTGTAACATTATAAATGAAAAACATCTTTCTTTATTTTTAAAGGATTATCTGGTAATTTATTTATCAACAAATGCTGAATTTATACATTCGGAAAATAAAATTGTGTTTGAGTTGAAATAAATCAGTTTTTCTTTTACTATGAAACATATTGGTAATGTTCATAAATATTTAATTTGCAAATACATTCTCTGCCAAAATCAGGAGGTTCTTTTTCCGGGTTGAACTAACTTTAGATAAATATACATTCTAGGTTTATATTAAAAAAGTTATTTATTTAATACAACGGATTAAACAAATTTTATAAAAATATTAGATGTTATAATGTTCTTTAAAGAGAATTGTATTATTGTAAAATTTATCGTTCGAAGTTAAAGGATATTAAAAAGATGTATATAAAACGTCGGCAACGGTAAAGTTAGTCAGTCAAAACTTATCACGAGCAAGATAGTCACATTATATGAGCTACGTTTAGATATGTTAATACGATTTAATTATTCTGTCACTAATAAATGATCACCAATATATAAATACCGCACTGATTGCAGTAACGTATTGGTTATATTGTTAATTTAAAATTTGTTCATTCAAGAGAATGACACAAGATTATGTTTGTAATAATTTTGTTTCACAAACATAAATCTCAATCAAGTGTCCATGAGTTTTAAAGTAAAAAAGGCTAATCTACAAACTAAATTTAATTTTTTCAAATTACTACAAAAAATCCCTTTTTGATTGGTTCTAACATATGTCGCCAGACATATGTCAACTCGCGTTGTCAAAGACAATCCGTGTATAAATAATCCAGGCAATAATAGATGCAGCTATTAATGTAAATATTTTGTGTGATCAATATCAACATTCTTATGTTTAGTAAATAAAACTGACTGAATTTACAATAGTAAATTTGAAGTTAACTCTGAACGCGTCAGTATTATTCAACAAAAATTTACATTTTGTCGGTAATGATAAAAAAATGTACTATTGGTAATATCGAACGAAAATGGACGATTTTAATAATAAATAAAAGTACTTATAACTTAATACATATCTCATGGTATCGCTACCATGAACAGTATCTATGAGAAGTACCGGGCAGCAAAATTTACACACATTATTAGTATTCAAAAAACGTCGTTTCATTAAATACATAAGCCCAAGATATAGAAAGAAAGAAAAAAAAAGTAAATTCATAGCTTTCATAATTTTACAATCAAAATTTTGGTGTTCGTCCATCATCTTAATTATGGATCTGATTATCAGGTTTTCATTTTTAAACTAAAGCTATGTTAATTATATTTTTTTTAACGTTGTTCAATATAGATCTAAATTTTTGGAAAAATTTGTAGTTTTTACAGCAAAAAAAAGTTTTATTATTTAATTAAAATAGGCTGGAAATTAGAATATTTAAAATAGTTTGCTCTTATGTAGCGCCATTCCAAATGTCACTTATATGTGACATCTGGAAAGGCCCAATATTGTCACGTATAAGTAAAATTAATGTACACGTCTTGATATTACCTTTTACTCGGAAATATTGCGTCCACATGTGCATCTATACATAAAACGTCTTTTTTCCTTTTACTCCACATAAATGGTTTCCGACGAAATATTATTCCTGTATCGATGGACGATTAACGACTCCAAAAGGGCCATGCTATACTTAAAAGCCCGCCTCGTTTAAATAGTATATGTTGTTATGTCAAATTATATAAATTCAATTCTCAAAATAATTTTTGTTTAATTATTCGTTTAAATGTTATTATAAACCAAGGCGACATTTACGTAAAACAATTTTATAGCATTACGAGTAATTATATTGAAGTTGATATTCTTTAAGTAAATTAATATGTTAGGCGTTGGTTTCACTTGAGTTGTTACTGAAAAGTATGATTTTTGCTAAAGTCGATATAATGTTCAGTAAAGGTTTAATTATTACAAATTTCGATTAACGTTCAATAAAGGTGTTAAGTACGAATAGGAGGTTACGATGTTTCTATAAATATCTAGGTAAATAAACATTGTTATTTTGATTAGTAGTTGCAGACAGAATCAAACTTATAAAATATATTTCTATAACTATTTTGTGAACCTTATTAAAAATTGATGTCTTTAGAACTCTTCTATAATAGATTTTTAAAGTAAAGGGTTATCACAGGAGACAGACGAACACATGACTTTATGAGAGTTGCTTTTACTTTTCTTTTGATGCAATGAAGCGTAAGAAACGTTCGCCCAAGGATGTATTCCATTTAATTTGCTTATTTTATTTTTTATTTATATCTTTACAACTAGAAGCAATTATACCAATCGATTAAGATATTTTATATAGTTAACTCATGTCGCTTATGTAAAGTAGTAATTAAATTAATATTTTTAAATGTTACGAGATTAATTATGAAATTTTAATAATGAATTTTACTTAACGATTGGGACACTCGTTACTTCTCTATTGAGGCGTCTGGTGGAGAGCTCAGTAAGTATCCTATTTTTAATATGTTTTGTAACTTACGTGTTGTTTACGTTAACGTAGAGTACCTATACAAGTAAAGTTAAGTGAGAGAAGAAGGCGCCCTGGGGGATCAAAATTATTATATCAGATTATCGAAAAATTTAGTAACTAGATAATTAATAAATTTATGAAACAGACCAATCAACAAATTTAATTTATCGCGGTACTAGATTAAAATAAAAATTAATGTCTTCTGATTACTTGTGCTACGAGACTTCCTTCATGTCAAATGTCAGAATTCTAGGTCAATGAGAAATATTCTAGAAGTTTTTATGATTAAATGAGTTTCAACATGCATCGTATTTGAATAAAGGTATTTTAATTGCATCCTAGGCTTTATATTCGATACTAATTTCAACTTGTTGCCTCTAATCGTTCCTGAGAAAAAGGGTAATGACAGATCAGCTGACTGATAGACAGACTCATAACAGAATATATCTATACGGATTCCCTTATTTTATTAATGTCTAAACACAAAAACAATGGCGAAATTGTGATGAAGGATTTAAAAATAAATATAGCGTCATCAATAGGTGAAAAAGAAACATATGGGCAACGTAAGAAAGAAAAATTGTAAATGCATATAGCGTCGGTTTACCATATAGACGCTTTTTGTTTAAATATTTTAGTGACATTGAATTCAGTTCAATTGATTAGTACTAGAACAGAGTCATAAATAATTACAAATCATTAATAAACTGCTACTAAAAACACGATATGGTATCGATATTATAAAATAAAAGTATGCAACCATTTTAAATAGCAGAATTTAGTTTATTTTATAGTTCGATAATAAACATGCATAAAGATTATATGACTAAACAATCGAAATTATTGCTGTTAAAGGGTCAAACTTTCTTTATAAATTTAGATGTAAAAACCAATGAGATGCTCGTGTAGAGCTTTGTTATAAAATTGTAGATATGTAAGTTAGAACTTCTAGGATCTGAAGATATTGAAGTTTACATATATCATAACATCTAACTTGGTCGTATATATCTCCATCGATAAACTCCAGGTCCCTGCTATACACTTCTCTGCCATAATCTTATAAGAACTTGTTACTTTTATCTCACTACTTTTTTCGGCTGAATTCCTAAAGAAAATTTAGTCCTTTCCACATTCATATTTTGATGGATTTCATTTATTTTTGTTAAATTTTATAAGATCGAGTGAATGACACAGGTATGATAATATTAATTCTTTATCTATGTTTGGTCTAACTCTAGAGTTGCACGCACTAATTTCGCATACGTAGAAAGAAATGACATGAAATATACATAACCCATCATCTAACGTACAAAATACCCATACTTTCATCAAGTTCTAATAATTTGGCTTCATTTTTATAAAACGCTCCTTAGTAAGTAAATATTTAAAGAACTAAAGATAATTTTAAAATGTAACAAATGTTTCCTTAAAGTCAGTTTCTTTCCTTCAAAAAAATTTTTAAGAAAAAATTGTCAATTTACAAATAAAATATCATAAAATTTCTAATCAATTGCGAAATAAACAAAATCGGCTCTTCATAGCTGACCCTGAAAGTGCTATGCGAGTTTATAATCCAAATTAGATACATTTGTAGTATATTTAAATATGTAATATTTCCTGGAACTACAACTTTAGTTACAAACATAAGTCGAACCGTAGAAAACTTCTAGGTATATTTGAAACTTGATAGGTAAAGTAAATTTCTTCATTTTTTCAAGCATCTTCCTTTATTGGTATCTTAAACACTACATTCATACCAAACATTCAAGGTTTTAGTTCTTCTGGAAGTGACTTATAGGTTTTGGTAATCTGTCAATGACTGTGTGAATTAGGAAATTGATGATTTTTACAAAAAAACAAGGAAAGAGTACAAAGGCAGGCTAATTTAAAATACACTATAATTAGATACGTAAAATCAGGTACTAAAAGTTAAATTTACAAATCGTATACAGACGTTTTATGAAAAATAGCCTCGACGCGCTTTGGGAGCAGTGGTCGATTGTGTAACTCGGAACCTTGTAGTGCGCTACCCTAAACGCAGATTTATAAAGAGCTTGTAATAGCCGATGAGACTATAAGTAACTCTCGTTATTTTATTTTATAATAACTTATATGATCCGTGTTCACTCACAATTGGCCAATTTTAGGGTTCCGAAGCCAAAGTAGAAACCCTTTTAGTTTCACTATTTCCGTTCTGCACGTCCGTATGTCACAACCGTTTCACCCGCTGATTATTAGTCCTTATAAAGTAAACATTTAGAATGATTGTATATATTTATAACGTCCACAAAGTTATGAAAGGAAGTCTTTATATAACTATTTATATTTATTACCTCCCCTACAAACATGGGATAGGTGAATTTCTTTTTCGCATAAACATTGTGTAGGGTATATTAAAGAGATATATAAAAGGTATTTAAAGAGGTCTTTCAAAACTATTATTCGCCTATAAAAATGACGAGTATGTGGAAATATCCGAGCTCAGCTTTTTATTCCGCTGTATTATAATATATTTACAATATATTTACACACACACACAGGCACGCGCGCGTGCACCCGTACGTGCGCGCGCTCGCGTACGCGCACGCTACGCGCACGCACACACACGAGCGCACGAGCACCCGCAAGTACGTACGCACACGCACGCTCTCGCTCTCGCTCACGGTCACACTCACTCACACGCACATGCACACGCACACGCATACGCACATACACACACACATATATATGTATATATATATATATATATATATATATATATATATATATATACATATATATATATCAAACGTACACCGAGATATTTCCACAACTAAAAAGTCTACTACCTTAACATTTAGTCGTTCGGATACAAATAAAGAAATATTTATTTCAGTATTTTTGGAACATACAAAAAGGCGAATAAAATGACATGCAGCCTTTGTCGATTTTTACTAATGGGTAATAATGTCTTACTGCCTCTTCCTTTCCCGAAATATTTTTTTACCTATGACCTTGGATGTTGTTATTATCTTGACGAGTAATCGATGACGTGGTAACTTAAATAAATAATGCAACTAATCTATATCTTGTTATGTCTTTTACCGATATTGATATTTAACTTATATAATACTCAATAATTACTCATTTATAAGATTTTAATCATTTTCCCCAAGCTGTTAATTACTACTCGTGCCATAATAAAGTTAAGAAACATATATGATGTTTGAGTATTGGAGAATTGATTTTGAATTGAGGGAATTTCATAAAAAGTTCCTTTCGCCTGAAAATATACCTTGAAATAAAAGTGCCTTTTTGAAAAAATATTTATGTAAGGATGATTTGTGTGACTTTCTCGTCAATTAGAAAAGTAGGTTTATATACTTCCTTTCTTATTCGTATGCACGCAGAAAAATGAAATATTTTCTCAGTATATATGACAGCAAAACCTTAAGTCTCTGTGAAATAAACATTTTCCAAATATTAAGTCGAATTCATTAAACTTTCACTACTCTATTTATAGTTCATTTTTTATTTTTCTTTAAAAATGTCAAATTTATGGAGATATGTGAAAAGATATTATTAGGCAGAAAAAGAGAAAATATAGAAAGTACTAGAAAATATCGTTTTAAAGATTTCAAGAAAAATCCTTTAAAACACATTAGCACATAGAAGAAAATTCCTGTAAAACACATTGCTATTTCACTTATGATATTTTATCATACTTTGTACATACATAAAGAAGGACAGGATAAGTTAGGAAAAGATCGTAGTATTAAAATATGAATAAATTTCTATAAATCACTCTCAAAACCATTCTTAGCAGTTCATTTTGAATGTAAAAATTTATATGGTAGCTTAGCAACGTACGCAGCATATATAAATAAAATGAAGGAATATTCATAGAGAGAAGTTATCCGGAAATGTTAAGAGTGAAATCTGACTCAGAACCACGAGAAGTTTATACTATTTATCTTGAATTCAAATATGTCAACCACCTGCTAAAATCACTTCAACCATTATAAAATAAACCAGTCAACCACCAGTGGAATTTGCATTATAACCGCTTCGTACATATTTAGGCACATAAACATTTAAGAGTACATTGAATGTTTATTAAACTATTTAAAAATGCTAATTTTTCACAACGTAATTATATTGCCTACTATATCTTTCATAGACATAAAAATGTACATTTTAAAATACAAACTTATTTTTGCAGTTGTTTTATATCACTTGCATAGAGTTTCTGTGAACTTTTGCAGACCTAACTACATACCTTTAACTGGTCGACCATTACTAGTATACTAGAGAGAGAGATAGCATAGCTATGATATATTTCCTTTTAATTTTGCTATATACCATATCATCGGTGATAAATATTCAGTTATTCAATAGTGGTGATTTAGTTGGTATTCATTAATTGGCGATTTAATGGTCGAGTTAGGCGGTAGGGACAAGTAACTTTAACAAAAATGATCATTTTAAAGCTTAAAATTTTGACAAACGCAGCCCTGTATCGAAAAAGCCTTCATGACATAACGTCAATATTTTTGAAAGACTTATTTAATGATACCCTATTAAAAAAGAAATTGACCCCCACTTTGTTTGTAGGCGAGGTAATAAAAAAACCTTTTTTACAGACCTCATTTCATAATTTTATGGGCGTTACAAATACATAAAATCATGCTAAATTACTACTTTATAAGGACTAATAGTCTGCGTGTAAAACGTTTGTAACATACGAACGTGCAGAACAGAAATAATGAAATTAAAAGGGTTCTTACTTTGGCTTCGAAAGCCTAGAATTGGTCGATTTACTTGCCAACTCTGAGTAAATGCGGATCATATAAATTATTATAAAAAAAATAACGAGAGTTATTTATAGCCATATCGGCAATAACGAGCTCTTTATAAAGCTGCTTTTAGGGTACTGCACTACCAAGTTCCGAGTTATACAATCGACCGCTGCTCCCAGAGCGCGTCGCGGTTATTTTCCATAAGACGTCTATGTACAATTTGTATACTTAACTTTTAGTACCTGACATTACGTATCTAGTTATAATGTATTTGAAATTAGTTTACCTTTGTATCAATTATCTAGACATTTGAAATGAAACATCATCAATTTCATAATTTTCTTAATCATTGTCAGATTACCAAAACTTATAAGTTACTTCCAGAAGAACTAGAAACTAGAATTTTTGATACCAACTTAGTATTTAAGATACCATTAAAAGATTCAAGATTCTTGAAATGGCTGGCTAGAAATGAAGATAGTTCACTTTACCTATCAAGTTTCCAATATACCTAGAAGTTTTCTACGGTTCCAGTAATGTTTTGTAACTAAAATTGTAGTTCCAGGAAATATCACATAATTAAGTAAACTACGAATACATCTAATTTAGATTATAAACTCGCATAGTACTTTCACAGTCAGCTTTGAAAAACCGATTTTGTTTATTTCGCCGTTGATTAGAAATTTTATGATATTTTGTTTGTAAATTGACAAATTTTTTTCGACAAAACCGAAATTTTAAATATTTCTGTTTTGTCGAATGAAACTGGCTTTAGGGAAAATTTATTTCGTTTTAAAATTATCTCAAGTTCTTAAAATATTTACTTACTAAGGAGCATTTTATGGAAGTGAAGCCAAATTATTAGAACTTGACGAAATTATGCGTATTTTGAATGTTAGATTATGGGATATTTCATGTCATTTCTTTTTACGTGTCCGAAATTAGTGCGTTCAATTCTAGAGTCAGATCAAATACAAAGAATTAACACTATCGTTATCTGTGTTAATCATCAGATCTTATAAAACTTAATAAAAAGAAATGAAATTCATCAAAATATTACTGTGGAAAAGAATAACTTTTCTTTAGGAATTCAGCCGTAAAAAATAGTGAGATAAAAGTAACAAAGTTCTTGCAAAGTTTTGGCAGGAGAGTCTATTTATCTATTTATTTATCTACTTTATTGTATCAAATTAATACATATGGAGGACTTTTGAGATTAATATATACGAGAGCAATCTCTTACTATAACACCAGACCAGCCCCCTCTATGAACGGTCAGGAATCGAACCCGGGTCGCCGCGGTGCGCCGCATCGTCAAAGGCCATGTGACATGTGATCAACTCATCACTCCAGAGAGACAAGTCTAGACTAATAAGTTGGAGATTTCCGTCTTAGTTGGTCGATGGAACGATATACAGCCGAGTTAGAAGTTGTGATAGATGTAAAATTCAATATCTTCAGATCTTAAGATCAGACCTTAGAGTTCTAACTTACACACTTTTATTAACAAGCTCTACAAGAGCTTAGCTGCTCTTATTTCACTGCTTTTTACAACTAACTTTATAAAGACAATTTGACCCTTTATCATCAATCATTTCGATGGATTATCTTATTCATTTAGTCTATACTTATATAATCGAACTGTGAAATTAACTAAATTCTGTTATTTGAAATGGTTTCATACCTTCATTTTAGTGATTTTTTAGCAGTTTATTATTAATTTGTAATTATTTATGACTCTATTCTAGTAACAAACAATTAAACTAAATTCAATTTCATTAAAATATTTGTACTTAAACGGAAAGCGTTTATGTAAAATAAATCGACGCTATATATGTTTACTCTGTCTTACGTCTATCATAAGTTTCTTTTTCACGTATTTATGATTCTATATTAATTTTTCAGTCCTTCGTGGTAATTTCACGGTTTTTTTAGTTTTTATAAATTAATTAAATAAGAACATCTATATAGAAATATTCTGTTGTCAGTCCGTCAGTCTACTTTTCTGTCAGGACCGTTTTTCTCAGAAACGATTTGAGGTATAAGTGAAACAAAAAATACAGTTTTTCAGATATTATGCCCGTTGGAACTCATTTAATCATAAAAACTTTTAAGATAATTCCCGTTAAACTATAACTTTGAAATTTGACCTCCTTTATGTCTAACCTAAAATCAGAAAGTTATCAGAAAAGACATTAATTTTTATTGCAATGTAGTACCACGATAAATTAAATTTGCTTATTTTGTAAATTTGCTAATTATCTAATTAACAACTTTTTCTATAATCTGTATCACAATAATAAACTCTCAGGGCGCGTTCTTCTTGCACTTAACTTTTTTTTCACTATTGAAACTTTTATTTGTATCGGTACTCTACGCTAACGTAAATAACATTTAAGTCACGAAACATTTAATATGTTTAAAAACAGGACACTTACTGAGCTCCCCACCGGAAACTGATGCCTAAATGAGGAAATAACGAGTGTGCCAATGTCCAAGTCCAACAGTAAATTCGTTATGGAAATGTCATAATTAATCTCGTAACTTCAAATAAGCGACACAAGTCATGTAAATAAAAAAATCAAATCGATTAGTGTAATTACCTCTGGTTATAAAGATAGAAATAAAAAACAAAATACGCAAAGAAAACGGGATACGTCCTTGGGCGAACGTTTTTTAGGCTTCCTTACATAAAAGGAAATTAAAAGGGAACCTTCATAAAGTCATATGTTCGTCTGTCTGCTGTCAAAGGAAAATAAAAAGAAAAATTTCGGAAACATACTTATCAATTGTAAAATAGTTCTAGAGACGTCTATTTTTGACTAGGTTTACACAATAGTTATGGAAATATCTTTTGTCGATATTTTTTGTCTGCAACTACTAATCAAAATAACAATATTTATACTTATGAATACTAGTTATCCTTAAATATTTGAACATTTCTTGTTCCTGGATATATACACAAATATCACAATATCTCGTATATATACTGGTGATTAACGTCTTTGTTGAATATTGAATATATTTGGCGTTAATTTTGTAGAAATTCATTATTCACAATTAAATGAAACTACGTGATGTAGTATTATTTATTTTTTTCAAAAATTAAAGTAGAAATAATACTACATCACGTAGTTTCATTTAATTGTGAATATTTGTTGAACGTAAATCAAAGTTTGCGATAATTAAATATTTACTGAACATTATATTGACTTTAGCATTAATTAGACTTTCTGTAACAACTCGAGTGAAACCAACGCCTATCATCTTAATTTAATAGAAAAATATGAACTTCAATATAACTACTCGTAATGCTATAAAATTGTGTAATAACATTTAAATGAAGAACTAAATAAAAGTTATTTTGAGTATTGAATTGATGTTATTTGGAATTTCAGTACGTCGAACGTACTTTATATAAACGACGCGAGCTTTCAAGTTTAACATAGCCTCTTTCGAGTCATTAATCGTCCCTCGATATAGAAATTACATTTTGTCAGAAATCATTTATATGGAGTGAAAGGAAAAATATGTTTAGTGTATACATGTGCATATAGATGCAGTATTTCTAAGTACAACGTAACATTTAGATATGTATATTACTTATACGTCATATCCATAATGCCCCAAGTGAATTATTTTACATATCTTTCCACTTTTCATCCTATTTTAATTGCTAACGTATAATTTTCTGCATTTTGAAAACTTCAAAAATCACTTTTAGAAACGTAGTAATAGCAATATTGTACTTTCCACGTTTTATTTTTAAAAAAATAATTTGTTTCGCCAGTTCTTACTATAAAACTATTTTATTGGTGAATAGACTACAGACTTTTTTCAAAAATTAAAATCTACATTAAACAACGGTTACAAAAATATAATTAGTATGTATTTAGTCTAAAAATAAAAAACCTAATTATTAGATTTATAAGTAAACTGATGAACGAACACCAACATTTTGATTGTATGATTAGTATAATTATAAAAGCTAAGAATTTACTTTCTCTGTTTTTTCTTTCAGCATCTTGCGCTCGTGTATTTAATGAAACGACGTTTATTGAATACCAATAAAATGATTCGTGCAAAATTTTGCGGCCTGGCACTTCTTATAAATGCTGTTTATGGTAGCAATACTAAGAATTATACATGAATTTACAGGTAGTTTTATTTATTATTAAAAACGTCTATTTTCGTTCAGTATTAACAAGTAATAAGCAAACTTTTACTAAATTTTTATTCTATCTGTCATATCGTACGACAATGGTTAGTATATTTTTTGATCATTACCAGCAAAATGTACAATTTTGTTTAATAATACTGACGCGTTCAGAGTTCAATTCAAATTTACTATTGTAAGTTCATTCAAAAAACTTTCTTGAGAATCTTTGATGACACGAGTTGGCCTTTGTCTAGCGACATACGACAACTAATCAAAAAGAGGATTTGGCAGAATTTTTTTCCTTTAGAGAGTTTTTCCTTTACTTTTGAATTCATAGACACTTGATTGAGATTTATGTTTTTGAAACAAAATTATTAGAAATATAATCTTGTGTCATTCTCTTGAATGAACAAATTTTAAAATAACAAGATAACCAATACTTTATCAGAACTCGCAAAAACGGAATACATATTGATGACATTTCATCATATAGCCCTGATAAATATGTTGATGCACATTGTCACCTGGACTTTCACTGAAAATTATGTCGTGTAAATGAGAATATTTCTGAAAATATTTCAATTACACATAGGCAATTTAAATTCGACCACAATAACATTATAGAAATGATTAACCCGGTACATCTACAATACCTCCATAATTTTCATCATTGCTTAAAATAAATCTAAGTGAATTCCCAACTTATTAATTCCCCTTAATTAATATGAGCGACGGGACCCCAAATTCGTTTTTGTACTCAAAACATCATTATGAAACACTGGTAAGTATAAAACATAAACTTTAAAACGAGTGCCTGTAAAATAGAGCAGAATTGTTTGGTGATCAGCTTTTGTTTCGCCGACATAATATTTTACGTAAGTGCGCGACTGGTAAATTTCACTTAATTCGTATGAAATTAGAAGTGAAATATAAATAACCGTAGTACTCGAGTTAGTACTCATAATAATTATTTTCGTTTACTATATTAGGAAGAAGTATCCAATCAGGTACCAGTGTGGATGAGAACTAATGTTTTATAATATTTTTTAGTAATATGTAAAAGTTTATTTTATGACGCATTTTTTATATTACGAAAGATTGTAAATCCCAAGTTTTAGATTTCAGCGCGATACCAACTATTCTAAAAAACTGCTAAAATGTTTGCTCCTTTTTAGTTTTCGTCTATATATTTTAAGAAATTAATATCTATGTGTTTTAAAGTGAAACAAATTTATCACTATTTGAGCATAAATTAAGGTTTTATATTTTCCAAACAAGAAAACTTTAAAAAATACATTTTGTAAAATGAAACAACGTGATGTAATATTATTTCTACTTTCTTTAAGTTCTTTACCACGACCTAGGTTTTGTTGTATTACATCTTCAGGTAGGCTATTAGCAAAGATTTTGCTAATAGCCCACCTGAAGATGTTGTAATACAACGAAACCTAGGTCGTGGTAAAGAACTTAAAGAAAGTAGAAATAATATTACATCACGTTGTTTCATTTAATTGTAAAGTAGTGTAGTATCGCTTTAATATGGAGTAAAATAAATTATTTCTTTGGACAATTAACAAAGAGGTTGAATCACACATACTAAACGCGTGGACGAATAAGTTGATATCCGAGATAATATATTTAAATAACAATTGTCGTTAGTGTTATAGCTTCTACAATTCTGAACGTATTCATTGTTCATCTGTTGTTAATGCTAATTCTATAAACAGGATGAATAGATCCATCTCTTCGGGTCATGCTGATCCATTTATTGTGAGAAGTCATTATATTTCTCACTATTAAGGAATCAACATCTTCTGCCACCTGCTGAATTTTAACGTATGGGTTATCGAAATTTACCTTCAAGAGATCAACGAACATACTGCGCTCTGGTTTCATAAATATTTTTCTCACCGGATTAAAAACTATTTTATCAACTCACATATTTATTACCAAAACTTTAACACCGCTTGGGCCGACGCATATGTTTGGGGTTTTATTTCTCTTTTCAAATCTTTTGTGATGGTTAACCGTTAAATATTATGACTACTTTGTGGTCATAATATGTGTTTAAGTACTTTAAATAATCGTCAGTTATTGCCTTAATAGAGATATTTCCTTGTCAGACCACTTTTGTTTCTTGTCAGAAAACGAAGGTTAGCAAGAATGGGGTTGGGAGAAGGGGTGGGTGATTCTATATAATTCTATTAGATTGTTGTTAGAGTTCAGAGCCATAAATTGCATATGAGTGAAACCAATTTTTAAAGCAGGAATTTAAATAAGTCACTTAAAACACCACTGCTTACATACTTGCACAAAGAAATCATTAATATGCCAATGTCTATGTTTCAGTCAAAGCTATTTAATACAAATATACTGCCAAGCACTTTTCTGATATTTAAATATATGCTACAAGAATTATTATATTAAAAATTTCAGCCTGCTAATTTTTACTAACGTCATTAAAAATGCTTTTTCATCAATGGTGTAAAAATGTACAACTTATTAAATATTTCCATTTTTGGAATTGGAAATTTATGGAAGAAACATAAGACATTAAGTACATTCTGGAAATAAAACAGAGAATATTATTACAGTTATTGATGTAAAAGGAGCAAAAAAATTAAAATGTTAGCATTCTTTTGCCACTGATCATTGTATCAGAAAAACCATAATCAAAATATGAACCACGGTTAAATTAACAATAATGTCTTAGAAAACATTCTACGATTCCAGCTATTACGATTTCAGCTATTATTCTGTTTGAATAAATCTGCATGAATTTTGAGTCACATTTAATCTTCTACACATTCTTGTTGGGGATGTGGGTTGAAATTAATTTTCATATTTAATGTTCACGTAGTCATTAAAGTACGCCGGCAAGAAAACAAGGAAGGACAGACAAGGATAGGTTTTAAACAGTTAACGCGAGAAAATTTGTGCACAGATTACCGAAATGTTTTCAAATATATGAAATGGAAATTAATTATCTTTATTATAACTAAGGTTTTGTGCACAGCTTTAGACTTCATACACTTTGCGTGGCTTCCTGCTGCAGATCGACCACCAAATCAGCTAAATTTCAATTAATAAAATTTTCAATTTATTTGTCTTTAATAAAATTACAGAGAAATTAAAAAATTAAATTTTTAGACATTTGTCTGACAAAACAGATAAATTTTTTATCATAACTCTTATTAAATTTACGATGAACACATATGAACATACTTATTTCTTTTATGTCAGAGCGTTGTTAAGACTTATTAAAACATATTTTCTTATTCTTTGCTTCAAAACCTAGGAGAAGTAAGTGTACTTCGTTATAATTATTTTCAATACCTTATCGAGTTTTATTTTTACTTTTTTCTTATAAAAGTATTCCATTTCTAAATCGAATTTTTCCATTAAAAACTTTAAAATAATCTTTCCATTTAAAATCCTTGCATCGACTTCAAAGTTCTAAAGTATAAATTCCTTACATTTGTCATTAGTCACAATTCATTTTCTATATATAAATTGAAACATTATGACCTCACTTAGGACTTATATATTGAAAAGTTATATATTATTAATATGTTAAAAATTCAAATCGCTTTGATTTTTTGAAATCGAAAGTGATTTTTTGAAATAAACAAAATCTTTATTTCATTTTTATGGGAGATCTATTTATAATTCGTATACAAAAGACTGTAAAATTTTGTGTAATTAAAAATGTGTTATTTAAAACGTGATACATAAAACAGGTAAATTAATTTCATTTTGTAGAAAAATATTGCTGCCATAAATGAGAAAACGTAAATAATACTTTTTGCCCTATGATATCATAGGGCAAGAAGTTTTATTGCAGAGTTTTTTGAATTCTTGTTTATAATTTTCACGGTTGCCATTTTAAATGGTTTATTAATATTTAAAAAAAATATTTACTTAGAGTTAAACAATATGCAAAATATCAATTTAATACCTTCAATAACAAAAACGGTCACATGAATCTACTGACAAGTTAAAAGAATTGGTAACACTACTCCATATACATCTATTGTGATCATTTTCAACATTACTTATTAAAAAAAAATTTTTTTTTTTCATTGTTTGACTAGAATTAACTGTACACCTCGATATAAGAAAACAAATTTAACACTAAGTTTTTTGAAATTTTTAAACTTATAAAACGAAAAAAAATCTTATGCTAATGATTTAGAAATATTAGTCATGCTTGAAATAAACTTAACAATAAGCGAAGCAGGCTGGGACCAATAAAAAATGTATAATATAGCTGAAATATCATAGACCTGGAACATGGAATTACATTATATGTCAAAAAATATTTACGATAAAGGTCTTGTTAATACGTGAAGGTATAAGAAGTTTTGAACTAGGTATTTCAAGGAGGATTTTGGACAAAAAAATTATAAATATTAATCGATTGATCAGTGCAGCGCGCGTTACATGCGAGATGAAAAAATATATCTAATTTTCCAGTTTGTCACTGGACAAATTAGGATATTTCTATCTATATCACTGGATAAATTTTGTAGTTGTATTATCATATAAAGCATATGAATATATATACAAATATATACAATAAACTCTGTATAGCGAAAAATATATAGAACGCCACGGAAAAAACTTAGTGTGAATAATTATTTCTTAAATCAAGATCCCTAAAAAGTTTAGCAGCTAATGGGATCCCTAAGCAGCAAAGCAACTAATGGGAATATAAACACAAAAAAGAGATAATGATAAGAGTGATGATTGCGAATAATTTAATGTAAGAAAGCTCGCATAAAGAATATAAAGTAAACTCGTTAAATAGGAGTCTAACTTGCACTAAAAGGATTCCGGACATATTTAGGCACATACTTACATTTAAGAGTACATATTATGTCGGTAAAACAATTTACAAATGTTAATATTATTTTTCATCATGTAAATATATAAATATTTTTCCAAGTATATCTGTTACTGACATAATCAATATATATTTTATGAAAACAATTTATTGTAGTTGAGAAGTGTAACATATGTTAATATTTTATTTAATTAAAGTAAATCACGATATCCAAGTAAATATAATTTGATAATATATTTACTGTTATTTTGAAAATTGTGTATCTATATAAAATGTATTTATATGTTGTACTTAAAATATTTATTCAAAACTAGCATAAAATGTTCTTTTTTTCAAAAATTGTTCAATTGCATTCACAGAATTACATTCAAAAATGTTTGTAATTTTCTTGTATTGATTTTACTTTCGTCGATAAAAGAATTGGATCAACGTCAGAGTAAAGCGTAGTCTCTTCAAAGCCGTTAATCTTTCGTCGTTACTGGGTAAATATTTCCTCTGCAAACATGAAATGGACGTAAGAATAAAACAGATCTTTACTTGTTTATGCTGCTATCGTAAACATGAAATTTCCATTCCGTTTTTATTATGGTTATAATCGTAAGACGCGAAGAAACAAATGCGAATTGTTACATGGAGTGAAAGTTTGTAAGGTGCTTGCAGTACACACTGATGTTTTTTGTATATTTGGAAAAGAAACTAACTGTGAAGAAATTGTAATATAGTAATATTTTCAATATATTTTGCAACAATAATATAATATTAATATCTCTCAATAAGATGCATGAAATTATTCAGAATATGTGGCACAGAAATCGTACAGAATTTAATTGAAGAATTAAATATCGATAAAAATTTTAATGTCATGACCTTTAAAATATAAAAACGCATAAGAAAATTTATATGAAAACATAGGGTTACGTCAATGACCACTCAAAAATAATTGACGTTATTTGAATATCAATAAAGAACGGGAGATATTGATAACACGTATTTTGCTTCGTTTTAAAAAAGCAACTTGATATTGTAGATAACTAAATTAACTGGTAATTAAAAATTACTGGTCATAATATTCATTATTATTATCAACACCATTATAACAGCGATAATATCTTTGCAAAATTTTAACATTTTTGCCGCCGAACCTAAGTTTTTCAACATAACAAGTCCGAAATGTTTTAAAACTAATTTCGTCGATAGCGTATACTTAATGCTAATACATCTACTCATGGTATTTTTACAAACAATATGACGTTGAGATAATATTTTAGAAAATATAAATGTGTGTTTAATTAAAATAAATATGCAAAATATGAATAGAAATTGCAACGATTCGTTTCCCGTTTAGGTACATATTTAATTTAAGAGACACACACAGACATTACAGATATGATAATTAATTTAAACTATTATAGTTATTGTAAGTACTTTCCCATATTTCTTTTCCCTATGTGAATATATTTCTAATTGTATATTTCATAGGTCCTTGATTTTCAGCATCTCTGATTTTATTAATAAAATTTTAAAAAAAAATTTCTTGAAATCTTTTAAATTTACCATCATTATTTTTTCATAATTTTCAGGGGCATTTCATGCACACTTTTTGACATTTTTTAAGCTCATATCTTACGAAATAGACACGGCAACAAAATTATTTATAACATTGTGTCCACGAATAAGCATTTCTTGTCCTAAAGTCTGATTTTTTGGAAAGTTACTAAACAAAATTAAAATCATGTATTATGTATTGAGATAATTAATTTATGAGTTTCTGTAAAATTTATTAACAATCGCACCTAAATTTAAAGTATATAGGCACGGACCGACTAACAGCTAAACATGATAGAGTTTAAAGGTTCCGTTTTTCACGATTTAGCTATGTAATGTTAATAAAATGCAAAACAGTGCGCACAGATCTATTTTTTGTTTCTTTCACTTTACTTCGAAACATTTCATAAAGCTTGTCGAAATCAATTTATAAATTTGTCGAAACCCATACTTAAACACTTCGCAATTCAGTTAATCTCAAATAATCTCTGGCACTTAATATATCGGAAGTATCGAAACCATCGGAAGTATCCTTCCTTTTTTAAATAATAAGTCCTTCTGATAAGGAACTCAGATTATTTCAAATCAACATAAATTCGTGACAACTATTTCTTCATTTAAAATTTTACCAATATTAAGAATTTTTTAAAGGAAAAACTTTTTTGATATAAAAAGGCTGTTTTAAGGAAAACCCTTTTATATCAAAAACGTTTTTCTTGCAATCGAATTTGTTTTTCTACGGCTAACTTTTTAAAATTTTTAGCAGTCTGTAAAGGGCAAATATATTTTATTTGGATTAAAAAAGTAATCCCCGAATTCTCCCATATTCTAGGAATTAAAACTTCTAATTGAAACTAATAACACATGTCGAGATATGATGAAATATATTATGATTTTTATCGTATTTCAAAGGAAGACTACGCTAAAACTGAGAACAGACCATACCTTCCTCGCACGAAAACAATATAAGAGATCCAATATAAGAGATAATCGTAGAGAGTTGAATATTGCTCACTTTGGTAAATGGGATATAATCTAATAGTAAATGGTAAATGGGATAATCAATGGTAATCTAATGGTAAATGGGATATAATATACTATTCACTGTTAAGTTAAAATACTTCCTACATTCTGGTTTACTTATAAATTATTCATCATAGAAACTTTATCCAATTCAAACGTTTAATTTTACAGTTAATATAATTTTATGTAGTTCTTTTATCACTTTGTGGTCATTGCTTAATGATGTATTTCTTTAAAAATCTACTTTAATGCAACATTTAGGATTTTTGCCGTGAAACACTTTCTAAATTCCCATCAATTTTATAACTTTTAACTTGATGTATTTCAAGAATTACTCATTTGCTCTATCTTTTTCTACAAAATTCTTTGTAGTCTTTACACTAAACTATTACATATGTACCTTTTGACATCCATTTGCTTCCTCAGCATAAATTTTAGTGCATTTTCGAAACGGATTTTAATGAGGTGTGATCGTTAATAAAACATAAAATAGCGAATGGCTTCATAGGACTTGGAATATTTTTAAATTCGCCAAAAAAATTCCTACGATGTTGGGTTGTGAATAAACTATAGATTATTTTTGAAATGTTTAAAAAAACACACACAAGCGCGTTGGTAATCAGCCATCGGATCCGTCATGACAACTGCCGTCAAGATAACGCCCCATGTGATCAATCTCGCTAGTAGCTTCTACCATTGCTGAAATAGTGGCTGTTCGTTTCCTTTAACTGAGGAAATGTTTATCGATGGCGACATTTGTAATATTAATGATAAAGGAAAACAATATTTTAACGCACAACAATTCTTAACAATAAAAAGAAACGATGCTATTTTTTTGTTATTGTCATTTATAATACTTTTGTTACAATAAATGCAAATTTTTTTCTTCAAACATATTTTCAACTACTTCAGAGATAGTCATAGATCGCAAATATTCTTAATTATTTACATAGCGGCGTTTATAATGAAACATTTTAATGAATATCAATAATGGTCTACTACTTTAATTACCGTAACCACAAATTAGTAGTCATTAATGCTTATAAAGTTCAGCTCTATTAATATTTAAGAAAAATATAAAAAACTTGATGGTACCATTCTTTCAAAAAGAAGAAGGGAAGCATTTTAAAAACAATTTGAAATGAGATATTTGGTGTATATTTTATGCTTATTACTATGTTTACTTATTTCTATTAAAGTAGAATGAGAAAATTACTGACTTAAATGTTATTTTTATTATAACTCTTGCCCCTGACAAAGCAAAAAAATTTATAATTAATTAAATTTCATAATTTACACGTAGTTTCAGTACGTCTCATTGCCACCTCAGTGTACCAGCATCAATTAATGTATATTTGATATCTACCCACGAGTTATTAAATATTTCATTAAACTCAGGGTCTCACATATTTGGCATTAATTTTATAGAAATTGATTATCACTTAATTTTTATTATTGTTATATGTATTTACAAATTTCCCACCTAAAGATGTTGTCATACAACGAAACCTAGGTCCTGGTTAAGAATTTGAATAAAGTAGAAATAATACTACATTATGTAGTGTCATTTAGTTGTCAATACAAATTAAGTGATAATTTATATTTTAAGCTGTAGTTAAATGAGACCTCGAATATTTTAAGTTTAGCTTATTGTGTTTTAGATAGGAATTTCCAAAAATTATAGGTGAAAATAAAGTAAACATTTCATCAATGTAAAAATTTAGCTCCGTTATACTGGTGTCACTAACACAACAATAACAATTAATACGTATTTTCATTTTTAAGACCACAGTTATATTTATTGTCGCAAATTTCATACAAATGTTAGTGAACTAGCCTAGTTTCATTAGTCATTAATGTAGTTAATGACTACGACACTATCAACTTAAACAAATTTTCGAGTGTGTGTTTGAGTTAATACTGTTAAATAACGACATTATATAAGTCTATAAGAAAAGAAAGCGGGAATAGTAAATATGCGGAAATTCACGTGAATTATATACCAACTCGGCTCAAAGCAAATATTAAAATACTTGAGTATCCGGACCTTTTAATTATAGGCAATAAGGCTCTTTTCTCCTATTACACAACACTAAGGTTGTTTTTTTTCGTAATGAATACAACCTTCTTTTTTCAATTATTTAAAAGTAAAATTAATTTATCATACTTTACAAATTTTGATCCTAAATATATAAAATATGTATGGAAACATATCGAATGAAGTTTAAAAGTATAATACCCAGCTATATTAATAAAAAGTCTACATAAAATTCCCTTCGTCCGTTATCGCGCATTAATATTCCCCATAAATAAATCTGAATGAATTCCGACGTTAATTTATTTCCCTACACATTTCATGAAGTGGTGGAGTCTCAAATTATTTTCTATATATTACTTCCATGTAATCGTGAGAGCTTTAAAATATAAGTTTGTATTGGGTGGTAATGTACAAAAATATATTAAAGTTTTGATTTTGATAGTCACAAAACCTGGGTAAAAATTTAGAAATAGTTTATATAAGTGCATCTATTTCCATGATTACATTGATCTTAAAATCTTTATTCGTAAATTTTATTGATATTTACAGCAGATATTGGGTTAGAAATTTCTTAGTTAAAAATTCTAATTTAGACACAATTAATAACTTTTATATTAAAGCTCGATATATTTATGTTAAACCTCAAGGAAAAACAATTTTTACAGTTTCAGTACAGCTATTAAAAATATTAAATAACTGGAAATAATTTTGATTTAAATACAAAAGATACTTGTGTTAAAAATATTTATGCCTGGAAGGTCATTGAGAAATTTCTTCCTATTGATATAATTAGGCCATTTTAGCTATCGATATCGTACACATTTCTTGAACTCCTTCTATCATTTCCTTACAGAACCTTAGGGTGCTGCAGACTGCCTCCAGATTATTAATTTGGATTATGAAAAATCTGCTAAGTGCGCATCCGCACACATATTGAATAAAATAACTTAGTTTTCTAGCCCCTTTTTAAATATTTATGAAAGTTGACTAAAATCATTTCATTTGAAAGTTCTAATCAAATGTTATCACCCATAATTTTTTCAGATTTGTTCCCCAAAATAGTTGAAAGATTGTAGGGGTTGAAACAAATTGCACATCAATTTGAAGTGTAATAAATTGTGAGCGGGAGTTAAAAATAAAAAAAATGTGCAGGAGAACTCAATTTAATTTTAGACACTCATATTATATGAGTATCCGTTACATAATGTTTCAATTATGTAACGGATCGAAGTATGCCAACTCTCTGATATATTTAACCTTTCTGCTTTAAATAGATCAAGATAACCACTATGCACATTCGCCGAATAAGTATATTGCTACATTGCTAACACTGCCATGTACAAAAGTACATCTTAAGAAAATAACACAAATATATATGAACTGTAAGTTCTGAGTACTACCATTAGAAGAGAGCACACTTTTCTTGTGTTATTTTATGATGAACATAAAAATACGAAATTTATTGAAACGAAGTAGTTACACTAACTTTTGAGTTTTACTTCGAGCATGCTACGAACACAAAGCAAAAGTGTGACTTAATATCAGCCAAGAATAGAAACGGTATGAATGAAACTTTTATTGCGAGATCAAGAAAAAGAAAGCTACCTATTATTAAAGAATCGTGGCAATATTTATCTAAGCAGTACTTAATTAACCGTCAGGTAAAATGTTAGTTTTTAATAAATTGAAACAAATAATTATCTAAACGTTTTAAAGTAGAATGCTACTTAATACAAGAGTGTTACTTATATTTACATTACTACCCTTACAAAATGATTTACTAGTTTGGCAAGATTTGGTAATATCACGAAAGTATTGGAACGTTATATATGGTCCGTCATTTATTTAATATGAAATTCGAAAACAGTAGATTTAAGAAATATATTGATAAAATGTCGTAAGTTATATACAATCTCGAATCAATTTCACAGTTTAATTAATATTTTATGTACAACATGTGAGTGTAAGCGGCGTTTAATTTATACTTATTATTTTGTAACTAACAATATATTGGATAATTTCAAGATTTTGCGAGATTGAACAATCCGACTATCTTTTGGTATAATATTAATAAAAGCATGGCTAAAACTTTGCAGGCAGGGAGTTGAAAGCGAAGTTTTTATTACATCTGTCATACATTTGGATAAATTTAATTTTGTTTTCGAAATGAACTCAATTCAACAATTTTAAACAAGAAGTAAATGACCTATTGATGACGTAAGATAAAAAGAGAAATGTAATGTTCTCCGCATAATTGTATTTCTTCCTCTGCTCAAATGTTGCAAGGAATAAATATTATAATACCTAGAAGTTAGCGTAAAAAAGAGTCACGTGATCATTATTTAACAATTCACGCAAGACGTAAAAAACTTTTACATGAATAGTATTCCATAATTCATTACTATAAAACTAGCTGGGGTACCCGGCTTCGTTCAGGAAGTTGATATGAGATGGTGTGGTAGTTGGAATAAAAGGATAAACTTTAAAATATAAGAGGTGAACAATTTTTATTGAAGACGTGTTCTAACTATATACAATAATTGTTTTCAAAAACATTTTTAATTTTGTTATCCGGGATATATGTACAAATCTTTCGTATTTCCTATTCGAGAGTAAGCTACGTATAGTTTACCGTGAGAAAAGCATTTTTTGAGGTTGAAGCCGCAATCTTTTGAAATTTTGTACTTACGCTTTGTTAATTATAAAACTATAGGCTAATTTGATTAAAAACTGCAGTGCTTTAAATTGGGATGCAGTTCAATAGAGATCAGTGGAATTCTGAGAATAAATACTGTGTGTATTTTGTCCTTTCCAGTCATAAGTTCGGCTTCGATAATGTTATTCAATAGCTGTTTAACGATCATCCTTGTTCCATTACAGAGTCTTTGTGAGTTGAAATTTCTGTGCAGTATAATCGGAGATCCAATTTTCAGCCGAGAGCAGTGTAATGACATTCCTGGTACTTGCAAAGTTTGAAAATTCTGTAGGGAAGTTGACACTTCCTTCAAGGTTTACCATCGTGTCGACCGATTTATATATTCTCTCTTCACCGGGAATTAGTTGCCGAAAGTGCTCTCTGAAATAGTCACTCCGAATTGATATACAGAATATCCAGTGGCAGATTTCAATGTTTGAAAAATTGTAATAAAAACTACACCTCTAATAGAAAGTAGGTTTATTTTAACTTTATAACAACAAATTCGGATTTCATTTTTTAAAAACCATGTTTTCTGAATGGCTGCATCGAGTCTGATACACTCTTCGAGTCTAGCACGCATGTTTTCAAAAACGCGTTTGCAGAGCGACTGGGGTATCCTACTGATTTCGGCTCGAATATTTTCTTTAAGTTGTATCACAGTGTTCGGATTTGTTTTGTAAACAACGGATTTTAAGTATCTCCATAAGAAAAAGTCACATGGGCTTAAATCGGGTGACCTAGGTGGCCACGGTACGGTATCGTTTCGGGATATGTTTTTTTTTCTGGAAATAACTGCCGCACTGCAGTGTGAGCAGTGTGAGCTGTGGCCCCGTCCTGCTGGAACCATGTGTTTTGGTTGAAGGATGGACTATTCTGTAGTTCTACTCTGAAAAAGTCATTTAACATCTGGGAATATCTCTCCGAATTCACAGTTACAGTTTGGCCACGTTGATTTTCAAAGAAATAAGGCCCTATGATTGCAGATGCAGATATGGCACACCAGACTGTTACTTTAGGCTTATGAAAAGGCTCTTGATGCATTTGTCTTGGATTGTGGACATCCCAGTAACGAAATTTCTGCTTACTCGCATATCCTCCAATGTGAAAGTGAACTTCGTCACTAAAGAATATGTTGTCCATCCGGGTAGCAGTACGAAATCTCAACAACATCACCTCCGTGTAAGTTTTTCTTAATTCAAATTCAGAATCGTGTAAATCTTGAACAATTTGAATTTTATATGGATGGAACTTGAGCTTTTTTGCATTATTACCTGTAAAGTTGATTTCGGAATTCCCAATATCGATGAACGTGTACGCAGTGATAAAGGGGGATTTTTAACGACAGAAACCATAACACGCTCGACATTTTCATCCGTGGCTACCAATGATGTAGGTCCTAGCCTGGGCCTATTTAATGTTGATCCTGTAGCTTGTAGCTGTGTATCCTATAGCTTGTAGATCCTGTAGCTCTGAACCTTGCCACCCATAACTGAATGAGGTTGATCGATGGTTTATCACGTAATCGACGAATACTGTAACGATTATTAAATCGACGGCATGCTACAGACAGCGAAAATCCACTCGAAATGTACGCCTCGACGGCAAAAGCGCGGTGCTCTCCACTCCACTGTTCCGTGGCTACTAAAATATCCGCACCGCTTGCGCCCCTCTTTTGTGTTGCGTTCAGAAACTATGTTTGTTTAAACTTTGAAATCTGCCACTGGACACGCTGTAGTTCTGAATAACGTTTGGATAAATTTGCTCGATGAGTTTGTTCTCAGTAGTGATTATGTTGCAGAAATCACTGTTGAGTTCAATGAGGCCGGTCGTCTGGTCAATAGGATATGTGCCTTAGCCTATTTGTAAAAGTGTTTGAGCAAAATGTGCTGTTGCTTCGTCTTTCGATAGTTCAACTCTCATACTTTTTGTTAGTTGCAGTATTTGTATGTGTGGCCAGAGATGTGATTTTTTTAAGCATGTATTGATTTCGTCCATTGGTGTTGGCTTGGGGATAACTGAAAATGTTTGTCGAAAATCTCCTAAGAGTATGAATAGAGCTCCTTCCATCACTTCAGAGTTTCCTCGCAAGTCTTGTAATGTTCTGTCCATAGCTTTGAGTGATTTTTATGTACTATTGTACATTCGTCCCACAAAATATATTTAGCTTGTTTTAGAAGTTCACCCCGTCCAGATGTTCTTAAGATTTTACGTATTGGAAATTGTTCTTCGGCTATATTCAAAGCTAGGGTGGAACGGGCAGTTCGTCCTCCTACCAAAAGTATGTTGTAATGCCAGATGATGCCAATGCTAGTGCGATGTGTCATTTAGCACGTATTTCTGCCAGGAATAGATTTATTAGAAACGTTTTCCCGGTGCGACATGGGGCGTCCAAGTAAATAATTGCACCAGTGCTGTTGTTGATCTGGTCCACGATAACGTTGAAATTTTTTTTGAATGTCATTAAGGAGTGGTTTGTTGTGAGAAATGTATTGAAGTAGTTCTTTGATATTGTAGCGTTTTTCCTTTATAATTTCTAAGTTTAGCACACTAAAAGCATCTTGTCGTAGTGCTGGCATCCCAAGTGGTACTAAGGTCTGGTTTTTTATTGCTAACCATTTATATTCTAGGCGAATAAGTGTTTCACTGAAGATGTCATCGTTGAATTCGATGGCCAGTTCTGGATGAGCGTGTCGGATTTGGTACAGTATGTCATCACTCATACTTTCTTTGAAGGAGTCCCATAGCCGTTTTGGATTCGATGGGTTACATGTTGTTAGTATTACGGCGAATAAGTCTTTGATTTGATCAGCTGAGGCTGAGAATGAGGCTTCTTATAGTGTTAATTCCCAGTGGTTTGTCGTTTTCCAATAGTCCTAAACGTTGGCATGCTTATCTGTACGTCAGGCATAGGTAACCATCAACAGTCTAGTGATCTGTGATAAATGCTGGTCTCCGTATTTCGTGTAGCAACGTCCGGAGATAGAAACATTTGGCGTTGTTCGGATGTACGGTGTATACTCGGCCTAGTGCGTCAGTTTTCATGATTCTTGGATGATTATCTACTGGAATTCCTTGTTGAGTGAGTCTTCTTGCTGTGTTCCACATATAATACGCAGGGATGACATATAGTAATGTTTTCGCGATTGGACCCATTTGGTACAGTTGGAAAAAAGCTATTAATGTTGTGTTCTTAGGTTCGCTTGCAATTTTTCTGGCGGTGTCTCTTGTGAAGTAAACCCTCTATCCATTCTTCTAATGTAGTGCTAGATGTTGCACAATTGGTTCATGTTCCCATACATGAAAACCGAAAATCCATCACTCTTCTTCGTTACTCTTGGTGTGTCTTCCCATTTGGTATATGAGGATCTCTTCATTTCTGTTTTGTTGTTCGCTCCCTTTGGCTATTTGAAATACTGCCAAGTCACTGCCTTTATTCATATACTTACAGACATACATAATGGATTTTATTGAATTGTAGTATTCTACGTTTATGTGTGCTTGGAATATTTTGGAAAATAATGGTTTATATGGTAATACCCATCTATATCTATTTCGAATTCGTCTCTGCTTTTATGGCTGATCGCCTTCTGTGTTTGGGATACCCATAAACTCCGGTTTGCATATCGTCCGAGTATAGATATAAATATTTTTTTGTACATTTTCCATCACTTGTACATGGCGAATTGTGGTTTAATGGCGCGCGTAGTCCATGAATCATATTTTTCACAACTATATCGTATAGCTTCGGTTCATCTTGTGGATTGGGAATTCATCTTAAATGATTTTGTCGATATCCCTGGGGTTAATTCCGTCGTGTAGCCATATGTGATTGTGTAAATGAGGCAGTCCTTGTTTTTGCCATTTGATTGTGTACATCCATCATCTAGCGGTTCCAAAGATTTTGAATTTCCAAGTATTTTGAGATGACTTCAAAAAATCTCATAGGTTTTTATGGAGCTATTTTTGTCATAGGAAGCTTGTCCGTATCTTAGTTTTTCTTTGTTGAGTTGCATGTGAATGTTATGAAGGGGACAGGTTATCCATATTTTCTTGCATTGGTGATGGCATGCATTCATCTTGGAATTCCTATGTAAGGTGAGGGTAAGATTACCATTGATCCAATGTGGTTAATGTTTTCGTTATTTATGATTGCGTCTCGATGTATGTATTCTTCCGTGCGTAGTTTCTTCTGATTCAGTCTTATGTAAAGCTTCCGTTCTGTTTCTATTTTTTCATACATATCTACCAGAAATTGTTGGAATAAATGACGACTGTTGCAAATGTGATTGTATGTTTCATTGTCTCTGATCATTAAGCGGTAAACATGGAACTCGTTGGAAGTGAATTTTTTGTTTGTTTTTACGCCTGTTTAAGGTTAGATTTGTTTCACATTAAAATAATATCCATCCTCTACGTGCAGAAATATCAATGTATTTTGAAGGGCATCATACGAACGGCGTGTCTCTGCAATACGTCGTAGTCCTTCTTTTCTTCGTTGTACAATTATGTTATGGCTTGTGTTTTCATTATCCGCAATTACAAAGGCGACTTCGTCTATCAGAGGTGTATGAAATTGACGTTCGTGTTCTCCAGGTGAGCTCTTGTCGTCTCAAATTCAAAAATCACTCAAAAACAAACTTTATAGTCATCAGGAATAATTCGGTCTAGTGCTGTTTTGAATATGCTAATAAGTTGATTTGTGTAAGAACCTCTGTTTATCTTGAATTATATCCCGTCTCCACTCACTCATGTTTGCGCATCATTGATTAAATGCTATTATTCATTTCCGACGAAATATATTTCCAGAAATTTGTAGTCTTCATTAGGTAGTGGTAGTTCCTATTTTATGACAGATTTGTCCTTGGATGAAAAAAAGATAATCGATTTCATCTCTGTCAATACTAATTGATCGAAGTGACACCGAAAGAAGTCATTTGAATGCAGGCATTTCACCCTTTATATTTTGAAGAAAGTGTTTTATTTCTGGAGTTTCCCCGGTCACGATATGTAGAAATTTCTGCAGAGGTACGTCCAGTGGTGGTATTTGATTTTTTTTATTCATGCAACATATTCTTGGTGTAACTCTACTAAAATTTTTTACAAAATTGGCAGATGTTTAAAATTTTTCCGATTACGACGTGTTTGTGTTTCTTATATTATTTCGTCGGTTCGTATTGGAATGCTCCATTTTTTAGGTCATACTGTTTACTTAGCCTCGGCCGCGCTTCTCGTAGGGTAATATTTTAATGGATGGCTTGCGTTCGAAGTTTTATATTATAAGATTGTGTCGCAATTCATGATTCTTCAATTTGTTCATTTCGTTCTTCATGATGCTCATTCTCGTTCGTTGGGGACGTAAACATGCGTCGCGCTCTTCGACTGTTTAGTTTTTCGCTGTTTTTTTTGTTTTCGCCGTTTAGCTTTAGAACTGGCAAGATTTTGTCTTCTTTTACGTTTGGACATTGTATAAAATATAAATGAAATGTACTTTTTATTAAGATATACATTAAGCATACTTTAGACACTTTATTTTTGATTTATATGCAGTCACTTTATCACTTTGATTACTCATACTGTTTGTTTTTAATCCCTCACTGCACTTCACTGATAAGAAACTGACGTTCGAAACCACGACGGATCTTGCTTTATATATCTCTATCAATTAGATATATACACTTACCTCAGGTAGCTCCACCCATACAAAAAATTCTTCAAATGGTCCACAATGTTCCATAACATTCCACAACATTTGAGAGTGTAGAATGTTTCAAAATGATCGGTGATGTTTCCAAATGATCCAGATTATTCGTTAACATTGAATGTTCCGAGATGTTCTGGAATGTCGTGAATGTTTTCGAATACTTTCGAATGTTCTGGACTGTTCTAGTAATTTCTAGAGGGGGAAACTTTCAGCCCTTAAGGACGCTCTTCTTGTAAAAACGAAAACATACTTCATGGATACCACGCCATATAACTCCTTTGATCGTATCGGGACTCGTTTGTGAGTTTGAGCGGCACGCACATTGTGCACTTGCTTTTATAATATATGTTTATATATATATATATATATATATATATGTAATATTTTAAAATGTAACTAATACTCTATTATTAAGGGTTAGATAATAAATAATGTCTAAATGGATTATTTTCCAATTTTGAATTCTATGTAGCCTATATTAGTGACATAATTAAACAAAACCTGCGAAATTACATTAAAATATGTTGAATGTTGTGAAAGACTGTAAAGTAAAATAAGGAAAGAAACAGTTAGAAGATTTGAAATGATGAATTCTCTATTAAGAATTAAAGCAATTTCCAAACTATTGGTAACATAAATCTAATAACGTGTTATCATAAAATTAATTGTTTATTTGTCCGAAATAATCAAATAAAACAATTGGTTTGCTTTACGTATACTTTAGCAAGCAACATGAAATACGAATATATGAAGACGCTATGCCAAAAATGTGTTATTATGTCGAGGGAAAGGCTGTCTAGGGACCTATTATTGAATATAAAAGGCGTGAAAACCATACATTCATTAAATGGCCACAATACAAAAATAAATTTTAAGTTATTAATTTAAAGTAGAATAGTTCAATAATAAAACATAATTACGATTTTATTAATATAAGCATTATTTTATAAAATAATGCTTACTTTTACAAAATTGTATAGTTTACAAAATCCCTACATCAAACGCTTAAACTTTATCATAGTATCGTACCGTATATTAATGATATACCTGTAGAATACATACTAAGCAAGATATTTACATATTTAAATATAATTTCAATAACTGTAAAAATTTTAATAAAGATACTATGTATCATCAAATGTTTAAAATTGTATTATATCTAAGTATGTACAGAACCCTCGTAAGTTGAACCCTATTTACCCTTAACACTTTTATTGAACATTTTATAGAGTTGGGGTATAACTAGATATTTATATGAAAACTCGATCGAATGGACTTCAGTATTACGTGCAAAGATCGTTTTATGCAAATCTCATTTTGTTTTCCATTAAAATTACGTGCAAAGATCTTTTTAGGCAAATCTCATTTTGATTTCCATTAATATTCCAACGAAGAATTAAATGAAAGTTGTTTTGAGAATTGAATTTTATTTCTTCGTTACATCGAATACAAACTGATGAAACGGTACTATAATATCTCATAAGTTATGTAATAACTTATGAGATATTATTATATGATTTGTGTTCCTAAAGAAACCCGAATTACGACATCTTTATAACTTTAATTAGTCGGTTTTATTAAAACTATTTTTAAGTAAAGTTACTTTTACACATAAAAACAAAATTGTATTTATTACTACAAATAGCGTTTTCTTGACAAAATCAGGCGACGCCTATTTTTTTCATAATAAGTCTTGTTCTATCAGTCTATATTAGACAAAATAGTATTTTATCATCTGATTTACATATCTTTTCTCTTGATTTCAATGCAGTTAGCCCATCCGGAAAATAATAGTCTCTATTTCTGTTGCCTTCAACTTGGAAAGGTGTTATTTTACATCCTACGTGATTTTGTAACTATACCTCATTCCATATGATTTTAGTTTAAATAATGTTTGATCGTAAATATTTTTCATATTTTTCAGACTGACGGTGAATCTTCCAAGCAATATTTTTTTTATTTCTCTAAGCACATCACCTTACATTCTTCTTTAAAAAAATAACAGTTCATCCCTATTAGTTTTGTTTAAGGGCCAGCAGTCACTTCTATATAAAATAATTACTTATTTAACTTTTTGCTCGAATTGAGAAATTTTCATTTCGATAGTTTATTAATACCAAATTGGCATCATTTTTCCTTGTGCTTCTGTTGTAAGTTCCAAGTCCGAAATTATTATTTCTAGAGATAATAGAACTAAGATATTTGAAGTAACTGACAATATATCATAAGTTGCAGTATAATCTTAGCAAATTTGTATTAGGAGTATGTAAAAGTAAATCTCCAAAGAAAAATATGTCAAAACCGAAGCACGGTCTAATTATTAACAATAAAAAATTAAAAACAAATATTGGAAACGTAAGATGCGTTTATGGCGCGTTATGTATCTGCCAAAATGTATAAATCATGAAATGTTTTATTATCTAAATAAATTTTCAAAATAAATTCCTACAATGATGGCCCGCCAATATCCATAGAGAATCATATTACATTACAGGATCATCGAGTAATAAAAGAAATCCCGTCCTAGATAAACTAGTAAAAAGGCTTTATATTTGAAAGCATATTTATTTGCAGTCTAATTTATTTTAATGTGGCGAATTAAAAGTAATTAACAAGTTTTATCTAACTGCAGCGAAACTGGAAAAAAATTATGACTTTGTAATATGTAGAATTTATATTTGTTCGTAAATCCTCAACTACTATTTGGGTTTATACAAATAACGTGTCGTTTGATTCGTCCTAATAGCATGAGTAAATTGAATAGCCCAATATGACAGCTATTACAAATATTTAGGAAAGTTTGAATGATTTAATAATTTCTTTCATATTATGCCGCGTTAATAATTAATTTTGTTAATCCAGAATAAATCAGTATTTAAGAAATAATAAAATAGAGCTAAAGTAAATGATTCAAATATTGTATATAGTCATTTACAAATTTATAAGTTTTGCGTAGAAATTGATAATACCACTTATCATTAATCAAAAGTGTTACAAGCATCTTGGTGTATGTCCGTTTTTTATACATACATTATCAAGTTCTTTATTGCAACGAACACTGTTCTTTATTGAACATAGCATTTTTTAGCGATTTTGAATTTCCCGACAGTTCGCTAATTTGGAAGGGCAAATTTATTTTATTCCTTATTTTAATCTTTATGCAATTCTCTAAGTATAATAGTAGGGTGGTGGTTTGAGTATCACACACAAAAACTCTAATTCTTATACAATCGTATCGTAAACTATAATTTCGTGTGCAATCGGATGTTTATATAATTTTTTTAAACTTTATTATAAAAGGAATGAATATTTGTGATCGAAATTATATTAATAAATAACAATAAATCTAAGGTTGCATAAAATTACAAAGGACAGTAGTAGTTATTAACCGGTAAATGGCCATCTTTTACCGATGGATGTCAGGTTAGCCGAAGAGGCACAGCCGAATGGTGGGAAGAAATTATTTGATCCACATTGCCCCCCAAGAACTAGGGTGAGCATAATCTAAATACAAAATTTAGAAATTCTTTTATTTTCTCGTGATTTATTGAATGTTCATGTTCATAGTATTCTAAAGGAAATTCATTCATAATAAAGAAAACTACTTGTATTTTTTATATAACGTTCATGGTTAAAGCCATCAGAATACTAAGACTGTGAAATCATTGTTACAATTCTAGTTTTAACAGCTTAATTCACTTAAGTATAGTAACAATCTGACTTACCCGACTATATCATTAATTTACTTTAAAAATAAGAATTGAATTAACAATGACGTTAGTACCGTGGTAACAAGACAGGTGGAATATGTAGCGCGCAAATCTAAAGATAATGCGGGAAGCGGGACGCGAGAGGGAGAAAAATAGGAAACGGTATCCCAATAAAAACAGCTGCAGTTCTCATGCGACGTGCGCGCTAAAAAAAATTTAAAGTCATTTCCATTTAATGGGGCAGACCATTTTGTAAGTCTCGTACATTTGTTTTTATTTGTTGTGCTAGATGGGTTTTTTCCTGGGATATAACTTACCCTTACAATTTTGGGTTCATCAAAGTATATCCCGTTTCACTAGACTATAAATGTCGTGATTCGTGTTTCTTTAGCAATTATTTTAAAATGTAATAATTTCAAAATTATAGCTCGATTCTTAAGTAGATTCAAGACCTTAACGCTGTTCAGATAAATTATTACCTGGAAGCTCGCAGCGCTGGGTGATGGTTGGTTTATGGATATTGTTTGTTGCTTCTTTTTCGAAGCAGTTCTACCCTAAGAGAACTACTTCTGGAAGTTTGTTACCCTGTAATTCTAAATAGTTAATGAATATTCGTAACGAAAATTCTGTTCGCTTATTCCATATATTGCTGGTCGTTCTTTGCTTCTAATACGTCTAAACTGGTATTCAGTTTATCTTTCTTAATATTTCAGGTCGATGTCGGAAAATTTTGACTTAGGTTAGTTGCTTTAATAAATTCTTAGAATGGTATGATTACAGCTGGGTTGCAATGGAATTACACTTTTCTTTGTGACACAATTTAAGCCATTCGATTGCCCGTCAAAATAAATACGAAAATTGTTTACGAACTGTGTTCACATAGGTATTAATCTACACGTTCACTAAATTTTTAGTTATGTTCCTACAACATTTAAAAAAAAACAATTTTTGCAATATCAAAGATGAACACAACTAACAAGCTTTTGATTTATTTGTTGTTTTCTAAAATAGTTTCCGTAGAGCTATATGCATTGTTTCATTCGACTCAATTACTTAAAAGTCTTTTCTTCCTTAGAATCGTATTCTTCGTAGATTGTTTTATATTCTTGAGTATTAATCAAAATCGCATGGTGTCAGGTCAGGGTTGTATGGGAGATGAATTATAATAATTCTACACCCAAAGCAATCAAATATTCTATTTCTCATCTGGCCGGATGTGCCGAAGCGTCTTTTCTTCACATTCTTAGACATATTTTCAGAAAAAGATACCCGTTGCGATGATTGTTCCTTAGCTTTGGGTTCATCAAAGTATATCCAGCTTTCGTCACCTATGGCAACACTTAACTTATTATACAATATTTTAGGGACGTTAGTCGATTTTTTAAGGGATACTTTTACCCATCTGCTGACACAAGACCGTAACATAATTTATCCATAACTTACATAACAATTATTTTGAAATAGTTGTGTTAAAAAAATACAGGACGTGGTAAATATATATGAAATGAAAACACAAGTTTTCCCGAGTATACCTTCAGTCGCCATACTTTTTATGTATACCTAAAACTATGATTCCTGGTGACGTTCAGAGACGCTGTAATAAATTGAATGTATTTAGTGCCCTGTGTTTTTTTTTAGTATAGTTTCTCTATTACCTTACATGTGAGTGGTAACTAAAATGAGTTGAACTTTATAAATTTTCTATCACGGTGAACTTCATAAATCTTAATATCTCTACCACCTTAAATGCGAAACGTGTAGACGTTTTTAACTGTAATATGTAATTAACCTTTATTTACTAATTATGTATACCAATTATTATTTATTCATTATCATGATTACCTATTGAGCTATTTCAAAGCGTTTTTCTTGTTCCCTGTCTATCGTTGTCTTTATTATGAATAAATATATGCATCTATAATGAAATACGGGGAAAACAAATGCATGGTAATAGCTTGCAAATATGAAAAACCGACAACAAGTGCAGAAATTAAATAAAGATAGACGACATCTGACCGACCTGTTTTTTATCTTCATCCAAACGCAATAAATGTTTTATCATGTATGCTTCCTTTAGTAAACAATTATGAGTTCACTTTTTTCGATATTTGAAAATAACTTTAAGGTAGTTGAAACGGTTTTTGTATACCATGATCACTTATAATTTATCGCAACTTAAAATGGCTAATGTAAATGAACCTACGATCAATTTCCAAATAAAGAGCCTAATGTCCTCACGTTAAGTGAGAAAAAGAATTATCCTAGGCAGCAAGAGATATCTACTTATAAAGTTACCCTTGCATATAAGTTTAAAATATATGCATTCGCGCATGTAAGCATGCGTGCGTGTGTGTACATGTAGATTTATTTGATCATCATGTGATCACGATGCGCGGCTAATTATCTCGTTTTATTACGATTTATGCAACACGACCAAGACTGATATGTTGTAACTTCAAGGCCTCGCAAGTGACTAACGTACGAATGAAGGCCAATGAGTACATGAATATTAGCGACACAGTTCATCGATTAAATGCATAATTGTATATGATTTACATATAATAAATTGATCATTTTCAATATAGCAAAGTTTAGATATATTTTTCGATCACGTAACATATCATTGGGGCATTTGCAGTTAAGCTAAACATTTGATACTTAGGATTAGTATCGTACACAAGAAAACAAAGTAATATCCATAGCCATAAAATATCGTTATATTTTATGGCTACGCTATTAGTTTGAACTTGACAAAGCTAAGTTAGAATTGAAACTGAAAATGAATTTAAGTCCAAATTTTGCAATAATTAATGTACACGCGAATGAATTAAGTTTAATCTTTTCCAGATTAAGAAATATAAGGACAGAATTTTTGTAATTTCTAAGAATATTTATTCAATTTTATTTTATGGTTTTTCATATATGCAGATATGTGCTCATTATTCGTTAGCTCCAAGTTAACAAAAAATAAATATTAAAACTTAATGCGACCACTGAATAATACATTGCTTTTAGTGTGATTAATAAGATAATACGCCCGACACTATAAGGAAATCTATCTTTATTATATGAAAACCAAGTTCGAATCTTCTAATTTAATGAAAATTATGTATCGCAAAAATTACGCTTTTAGAAATTTACTTCATTTCCACCATCCATATTCCCTAGAAAAAATTTACGCAAATTGTGCTTTGTATTTTTAAGTATTTCACAAGCAGACGTGCCTCCGAATTAATTTTCATACTTAAAATTTGCAATACTATTAGGGAGTGCCGACGAATATAAGGAGGCGAGAATTTAGAATGAGCGCCACATAAAATGATTAACAAAAACATAACAAAAACTTTACTTACACTAGGCAAGAGGTGAAGCTTTTATTGCACCATGCACGTACATGGAAAATTTTATAATATTTCAAAAACTTTCTTAAATATAAATTTAAAAGTGAATTTAAATAACCATCACGCTTGAACATTTAAATATATGCTCATAAATTCAATACTGTTTTGAAATATATCAGAAAATAATATGGACATATCATGGCGTTCTTTGCATCATTCCGATATGACCCAAAAGACGTAAGAAACTAGAAAAAAAACCATAAAATTGCTTTTAAACCAACACTATAGTATTCAACGATCACAAACAAATTTATACCCATGGGTACAATATATATTAGTTTATATGAACATGAACACCTGGGTTTATACCTTACAAACAGACAATATTAGGACACATGTACAACGTTGAACAAAAATAAATTCTACATAAGCTTCCAGTGATTAATATTTTTATAATTTTTTTAAGTATAAGTATCGTAATTTTCAAGCAATACTGAAAGCAAATACTGAATGAGCTAGTATTCTATCCAGCCTCTTCTAAGCGACATCCCTTATAGTAACGCCGATTCCAACTACTGTTTAGTCTTTTTCTGACTATTATTATTTTATTAGTATTTTCATGCACAAAATTTCAGTTAAAGTTTGTATAATATTAAATAAAAAATGAAGTAACAAGCAAATATATTGTTTTCAGTAGTATTTTTATTTTTAAGACAAAAATATTAAAACGAGTTTGTAGTATACAAAAAGACCAAAAAAATATAAGATTTGTAAATTTGTTTTTCTTTCTATATTATCGATCAAAAAGTATTAAGTCAATGATTATCTTATCAAATTATTCCACGTGTTTTTTATAAGTTTTTATTTATCATTTTAATATGTATGTTTTTGAAACGTTTATAACTAAAATGTGAGTAAAATTAGTTGAGATAATCATCTTGACAGACCTACGAAAAAGAAAATGTATTATTATTTTTACAAAAACCTAATATTTTTCTAAATCTATTTATTATATAATCTTATTCAAATTATACATTTTTAAAAATTTCTATTTCAAATTTCTTAAAAAGATAAAAATTTTATGCTTTTTAAGTTACTATTATACCAAAACTCGTACGCACGCTTGTAGACGTCTCAAATGGGGGTAACTTAAGTACTATGCATTTCCGTGTTAATATAACTTCTTCAAAGTGTATTATATATAATAATTGGATAATAAATAAATCAGGATTGTTTATATTAAGGTGAAAATGAATACTAACATGGCACTTTTTCCTGTTTTAAATCCTCATTTGCTAATGCTTCTTGTTGATGTTGACGAAGCTGCAATCTAACTGACAAATGAAATTCGTTCAAATAACCATTTATTTGTTGATACTTGTATCTAATGCATATTATAGAAATAAGCAGCAAAATATTGAACTCCTGTGATTAGCAGCAAAACATTGAATAAAAAAATGGTTAAATTATGCCTGAAAATAGTGCGTAATTAAAAATTTACGGCGCTATATCGTAATCCGTTAAGGGAATTACATTTACAACCGAAATTATATAAATATTTGTATATATATATATATATATATATATATATATATATATATATAACCTCGGCAATATATATATACAATTAGCAAAAAGGCACACGAATATTTTTAAATATTAAGTAATATCCTAAGAAAGATTTTGATAAAAAATTTATAAGATTACACACTTGCACATGCGCGTGCGGTTAGGTAAATATTGCGTAGGTAACTTACTGTAAAGGCACACTATTACTTCACAAAATTACTTCATGATTTTCTTCAATGTTTGACTAAACTTTGTTATAGAGACTAGTGTATTTTCCTCCAAAGCCATTTCTTTAATATTGCCTTTTAATTTCTCAAACCTTAGAAAATCTACAATTTAGATTATAATTAAAATAATAACATTTAACGCATAAAATAAGTTCAGTTCATGAAAACATATGAAACATTTAGTTATTTACAAATTTAAATACTTACATAACATTCTTTGAGATACCCATTTACAGGTGAATGACTTCTCTATTTTCGCCATCGAGTTCTGTCAGCCGCTATCCTCATTCAGGTAGTTCTCGCCTTATCATACGCTCACTCCATCTACAGTCCTTTTGGCATACATTGCCCTTTGCCACTTTAGCTTATAGGCTGGTAATGTTGCAACATCAATATATAGTTATTCTCTAACACATGTATTACAGTGGTGGCCTTGCAGCTAAGTTTATTTGGGTCAAGTTGTCGTTGAGAAACTTGTATTTAAGATATTATCTTTTTAGAACCAAATTTTCACATCCAAGATTCGAATGACTATCAAGGGGATTGACAGTTTTCTAGAAACTCACACCTATATCGTCTGGGGTAGTTTGAGTTTAAAGATATGTTGAATGACCGGTATTCATTCCACCCTTCTTTTATTCCTGTATATACTTTGAATATAGAAACCAAACATAGTTGCTAGTGGTTTCTATTTAAATGTTTGTATTTTCATTATCAAAGTTAAAATTTGTTTAAATGGTGTTGCGGCAAACAGGCTTTCAGCCTCGGCAAAATCACCGTCTTATGTTCCTCTTCCTTCTAATATTCCATCAAGATAAATATACTTGAATGCTTTCTAATTGTTCATAAACATAACACAAGTGTTTTTTTCTTGTACTCAAACATATCCAGCGCCTTAACGCTAACCTTTGAATTGAATATAGGATTTACAGAAAAAAATTGTGGCATTTAAATTCTATTATCTATTATAATAAAGCTTCATTGCTCATAATTACTTTTAAAACTTGAAGAAACAGAATGTTTAAAATTACAATAATTTTTAAATCAGTTAATTCTTGAAACCAACCTTTATGGATACCTTTATAGAAACCAACCTTTTGGGATATATCCTCAAATTTATTTTTAAATCACCTAGTTGAAACGTATCATCTTTCACGCCGCAACCTGTCTCGATTTTCTTTATCCTATCGGAGAAGCTCCCTTTATTCTTACGAAAAAGTATTTCCTTTCGATAATGAAGCTCTTGTATTACAAATTTCGAACAAGAAAATTTGTCGATGCTCGTGCCAAGGATCGCTAATACGTTATAGAAATTTCATCATATGTTTGAAGGGATTAGCAAGGTCGGGATAATTTTTTTGGCAATGATTTTTCGTTAATCTTATTTTGCTCTTCATTGTTGTTCCATAAAATTATAGTCGTGATCCTGCTGACAGAAAATATTCAATGCACATAATGCTTGGAATGCAAACGCATAAATTAAAAACAGCCAATGATTTTGGTTTACTGGTTTTTTTCAATAATTAATATTAATATATTAAAAATAAAATATTCTAAAAATTAATAATTTCAAAACAACATTAAGTAATAATTTCATAAGTAAGATTCGAACATTCACACCGAGAATCCATACCATAAATAAAAATACCAGTTTTTATTTGCGGATTACCAATAATAATAAACCTTTATAAATTGTTAGTTTATGATCAGTAAAAATGTCAAGAGAATAGATGAGTCATTTAGACGATTATCTATTAACGTAATTTATTTAAAATGTATAGTCCTCCAATATCGAATACAAGGGAAATACATATTTGGAGATATTTTTTGTCATGTACGAAAATTATTCAAATTAAAGGATAATGTGAAAATAGGTTCAGAAAGTATTAAGAACGACTTTTGTCAGAATGTGCTAAGAATTTTCTTTTCTCCCTAAAATATGTTAGGTATAATAAGATATACGGAGATTCCACGTAATATTTGCCATCATTGCCGTTAATGACGTTATATTAAACTGAAATGTGACTTAAAGTTTTTTCCACGCAGTGCTCACGCGTAGACTATAAAGAAAGAGATACAGGAATAAAAACAGGTACAATAAAGGAATAGATGTAATAAACACAAGGCCGTAACTTGCTTTTGAAGATCACTTTTCACTTTCTGAGCGCTAATGGTAGCAAGAACATTGTCTTGGGCTATACAAAGAGTTTTGCTAAATCTATTTTGTCAATGGACAGATTTTTCTAAAGAATTCTGTTAATCAACTTCACAGAAATAGTGATAAAAATTATCAGCATTAAACATTAAATATTTTCCGAAATCAAATGAAGTCATTATTTTGGTACGAGCATCCACTTTTCTTTTCATTATAAATTTTCTTCTCCGCCATCTTATATAGCCGGCAGCCCGCACGTCTTGGGCTATTCATAATAAATTGATATTGCTCGATACCGGGAATTTTGCGAAATAACTTCAGCACGTTAAGCATCGACTTATTTCAAAATATTTGCATTGATTTATTTGTTACACTGATTTAAATGTTGAAGGCTTATTGGGAAGAATTATAGAAATAATTGTTTTTCTTTTTGTAGATTAGTTTTAGATTTTTATTAAGTAAACATTTAATTTTCGATATTTATTTTATATGGTGTTACCGTTTCTACGTATTTAAATAATCTAGCCATTCGAGATTCAGCAAATAAAATTTTTACGAAAAAAAATGGATATCCGGAATATTACTAAACTGATTTACATTAAATGCATTGCAATCAAGTTGGGATTATATCGCTCCGTGTACATAATTAAATACTTACTATCAGGCAAATATGTTCAGAGGGATCATTTTTTGTTTTAATACTAGAAACGCAGATAAAAAATCACTGTTAATAGGTGAGGAGTGCGTTTAGTTTGAAATACTCTACGTGTTCTTGTTACACTAATATCAGCCAAAATATATATATTTTCAAACTTACATTATTTATATTTTAAAGAGATGATAATTCGACTAGCACCAAAGTTCCAAAAAATCATTCAGAGTTAATATCTAGAGATATGTAATGACAAAATATTTAGCTTCGTATAAAAATATACTCGTACTTAACCTTTCTTTTCTGAAAATTTATTCATTTTATGTAGATGTTGCGTTTCTGATTGCCAAATATTTCCTCATAATTAATTTCAAAACGAAGCGTTTGAATGTTTTTTGAGTTATAAAATTCAATATCACGTGAAATGTTTTAAACATTTATTTTGTGATGTTCATATGTATTTCATGATTTAATTTTCAATAATATTCAAAACCCAAAAATTTCCATCATATGAAATTCTGGTAGTAAACCTTATATAATGTAATTACTGAGACAATTAAGTAATCGTATACTTGACATTTGTTTTCATATATCTGTCATATTCATAAGAGTGCTTCGGCTTAATCCAAACTATTTTCGTAACAATAGTTACACAGTGATTACATGTTCAATGTAAAGTTTCTAACAATCATTGGAACAGGTTCAATTAACCAATTTGCAAAATGATTAAATCAATACCTATTCAAAAAAACACTGACTTTTTTACTTAAATGGCACATGTAAACCAAATGTATACATTCAGTAACTAAGGATTCAAATTATTTATAAGGACAGTTATTCAGATTACACCACCGGCGAAACATTATTTAAATTTGCCGAAAACCGGTGCAACCTGGCGTTTGGAAAATTAAATTAATTTATCAACGTAAAAATATAACCAGTTATACATCACTTAGAAGAGCTTCTTATGTAAATTAACTTTTATTCAAAATTTAATGGGCAACATTTCGAGTGCTGCGATGACATTAATCATTACTCCAGGTATTGGTTGTCGCTCGTGAGTATGCTCGGTAATTTGCATTGCGGTAATTTGTTAGAATTATTTAAGCGCTGATCAACTTTCTTTTTAAATAGTAAGTAAGGAAGTAAGTTTTATTTTAATATGATGTTAGAACATGAGGTAAAATATGAATCGTCAATGATTTACCTTTCATCGATTTTAGAACTATTTGACTAGCTATGCTACAAGTCATCAAAAATCTTTCGATCTTTCTATTTTGTTCATTGTTTTGTTACTTATATACTATAAATATATGTTTAAGATGTTATGTTTGTGTTTTCATTTTGTAATGTTTGTTTTTTAGACATCATAATACTATAATATATTTTAAAAATTAATTGATTCATTTATATTATGCAACATTAACCCTTTTGTCTAATGTTTATTGTAGTTCATATTGAATAATTTTTAAAGAAGTTACTTTTGAAAAACCAATCATTTAATTCTTTTCTCATGATTTTGTCCTATTGACGACTGTTGGAAATTTTTATTTTTCGTTATAGGAATTTGTCATAATATTTATATAATTTTTAAATACAATTATAATTTGTATCTCTGATACGAGTTTGCGATATAAAATAAATGCGGTGCAAATGGCATAAAATATCAAGGATATATACGTAATAAACATAACAAATGAGAGCACCAATGAATCAGGGTGTGGCATTTATTCAATTGGTGGCTTCATGAAAATGTCAATCTAAAGAACGAGTTCAGCGGACGCTCATAAACTCAGAATAATGACGATAAAATAACGGGGAGAATCTTAAGAAATTCCTATCAAACTTACAGCTGAACGAAAAGCAGGGTTTCATATTAAGGAATTGTGTTAAATCCGTCTTGAGACATTCATGTCAATTTGAAGAAATAAAATATTTTTACGTGTCAAAAGTTGATCCTGTACTTCAACCGAAAATATTCATCATAATGTTTATCAAGCCAAAGTTGCCTTAAACAAGTAATCAACTTTAGAATCTAATCGTATGTATATATCATATATCAGTGTTAACTAGAAGATATGTCACAAAACTTAGCGGGATTATTAAAGGAGTTTCAATATCGCAATAAAATAATCTGAAATGGATCGTTCGATTATTTCTCTTCACTGTAAACTGATTAAAAGTTGCAAAAATGCAAAAAACAAACTTTCCCTATGCTAACCATGGCTTGTGCCAACTGGTACTTTCTTCAAAGCGAAGTGAAAAATTAAATCAGAGACTTATTTTTTTAGTAAAAATTAGCCACAAAATTAATATATTCCTTTATAGTAGTGAACTGCTGCTACAAGTGAACTGCTATTAAAATATAAAAATTTCATAGAAAATGTGGATCTCTACTTTGTTTGATTTTGACCCTTTTTAACAAAAACTTTTTGTTTTTATTTCTTCCAATGTAAAATGAGAAAACTGTAATATTGGCTCAATATTACGTTTCGAATTATATAGCTCATTGCGCGCTATTATGAAATTAAATTCTGCCGAAATCACATTAATTCTTGAACCGAAATAACGTTTTAAGCATATTATTAAAAAAAAAGAAAACATTGCAAAACAGACTGCGGTTTTATTTGGGTGGTCGTCTTGATTTCGAGTTCATTACAGCTCTGCTGCACCGCTCTAATCATTTGATTACTTATAAAAATAACGTCTGTAATTAATACTGTATAGAAAATTTATTTAATTAAAATGAACCATAGTGCCATATTTCAGTGTAGTGTTGATCTGCTTGTTATGCGACGACGTTATATTTTTATTTTAAATCCACTTGGCGGTGATGAAATTTTAACACAACCAAATTTTAAATTTAAATTTTAATAAGATTTCTCGTTATTTTTATTATTTTAATAATTCTTACTGTTTCTCTCATTCTTCTTAAAACTTTTTATTTCGTTTGAAAATGATAAGAAAAATAGGATTATTTCCACTGTATATTGTAAAGAATTGTGTTTTTACTAACTTGTTCCTACTGCATTATCGTATTACAATCAAAGTGTGTCTCTGAGCTTTCTAAAAATAAAATAAACACTTAGTAATAAATTAAATAATAATAATACTTGAAAAGATGTTTCAATTAATGCAAGCGAAATTAAAAGCCCATCATCATTCTTTAAACTGCAATACCTAAGAGCTCATATGTTTAACAATTTTTTATTATTTATAAGATTTATCATTATAATGTAACCACTTTACAATTTAGTGTAGTTATGCATAAATCCTTTGAAAGTATTACACGAGATGGCTATTGTTGTCAGCGAAACTCATGGACGTCAACGATGAAGAAAAAACGGAATTATTGGTACATTATATACAGTTTCTGTTAACTGATTTAGTTAGAATTTGCATATATTGCAATTATGATCTCATGATTGCTACATATGTTCTGAATTTGGTTTCAGAGCCTATTGAGACTTAGATTAAATTAGTACAAAATTAATCAGAACTTAACTTGAATTATTATCCTGCTAATCGGATGTCTCAAAAGTTTAAATAATTGATGTTTAAAATTATTTATTGACTGTTGTTTTTCTGCATTGCATTAAAGTTATAATTTGTTTTCCATTTATTTTATAAAACACAAACTGTACATCATGTATTATACTATTTTAAAACTATACTATATAATTCCATGCATGGAACATTCGTGACAAGACGGCTTACATTTATTTTGAATCTGCGTAATTATAGCCATGTTCAGTAAAGCTATTTTATTTAAGTCCATTTATTGAAATTATATGTAGAAATATTTAAACGTTGTTATTTTTAGTTTTGCTTCTTCTATTGTACGTTTTTTTTAATAATTCATCATTGTTTTATTTTAACGTTATTTGGTTTTCTTTTTGATGGAAAGGAAATAAATATATTTACTTTCAGGCGACATAAGAAATGAAGGAAATATTTTAAATCGAGTTTTGGGCAAATCTATTGTTTCATAAATACAGTCAAAAAATGAATATATATACTGGTATGTTCGCGCGTACACACGAGCATTGTAAAATAAAGTGAAAGTCAGAAATACTTCTCAGAGCATTTTTTAGACAATCTAAATTTTTGTTTTTGATCATGTATAGTTTTTATTCCTTTCAACTAAAAACCAAAGAGCTGACGGACTGTCGTTAGATACGGAGGAATATTGTGCATGGTTTAGGCTAATCAATGAGACATATTTTGTTATCATTTCTTTACATTATAAGGAAGCTCGGACATAATACCGTAATTTTTCATTAATTCTCTTAATTACTATTGTTGATTTAACCATTGAAAAGAAAATTATATTTCCCTCATTTTTACGGCCTATACTTAAATATTTTTTTAATATGAGTTGAAAAATGAGTTGAAAGTGTCTTGCAAAATTATCATTTGTACTAGGACTACTCAGAGAAGTCAGCAACATGACAATTGGTAGAATGATTAGAATTAAACGTGCCGTTTTTATGCATTTTGTTGAGGAAGTGGGTTAACAACAAAGCAGATCCATGATGATATAGTGTTCGTGCTAAAATAATTTATTTTGCGTATATAATTGGTAAAAGATGTGTTTAGATAAATTTAAATATGTTCTACAACAATTACAGCTTTTTAAACCCAATAACGTTTTAATCCGCACTAAAAATAATATATGAGATAAATAATAAAATATAACAGCAATGTTAGCAAATATAGGTGACAGGCTTTTGTTGTACGGGAAAATATATTACATCATATATACATCACATAGTTTCATTTAATTGTGAATAATGAATTTCTACAAAATTAACGCCAAATATATTCAAAATTCCTTATATTAAAAATGGGCATGCTTTCGATATTACTGCTAGGAATTTGGTATTTTTTATTTCTCTAGTAGGTAGGTATTTTTTATTATCGAGATTAATTTCAGTTTCTCCATTTCTCTTTTCATTTTTTATGCGAATTCTATAAACAATCTAATATAATTATACTTTTGTATACATTAATAACGCAAAAAATTAAAAGTCCATATGCGGTTATAATGTGAAGCCAACAAAACCTCCGAATTTTATAAATCACGGAAACAAACTGAGAGTCATACATACATAATTCTCCATACTCACATGTTTAAGTGAGCGTATTTATAACAATACCATACTTTTTAGTCACGTTCAAACTTTTTTTGTGAAAAAAGAAAAAAAATCTATTATACTAAACAATTAAGCCGGATACATAAAGTTTCTTTATATTTCGGCTTCTGTACTTCAAAAGGAAAAAAAGGAAACGTCACTTCGTTTTTCTTCTGTCTATCTGCCTCTCAGTCAAAACCCTTTTCCTCAGGAACGCGTAGAGTTATCGAGTTGAAATTAATATCAAATAGGTTTTAGGTCTATGGCCCCTTGGAGCTGTAAAAAAAAATCAAACTACTAAGTCACCGCAATAAAAAAACTCTAAAAATATGCATATTTTAATACTTGCTAATAAATCGAAACCTATATATTACTTCCCGTTGACCTAGAATAAGTAAATTTGACAATAAATAAAGTTTTACAGCAAAAGTAATGAAAAAAATCAGAAAATCGTTAACTTGTAGTTATATCACATGAAAAAATATTTATTAAATATGCACCTTTGAAAAATATAGTAAAAAATATATTTACATTCTGAAAATATAAATTTTTTTAATAGTTTAAGAGAAATATTATATATCCTTAAATGTTTATAAATGTGTACGAAACCCTGTTAGTACGAGTTCCACCCGTGTTTGGCAGATTTTTTGTGTAAAAAAATTTCAGCACAAACAGAAGAAATTGTTAAAATTTAACTTTTGTGTTAATAGTTTAAAAATGTATCTTTCTATTACCATACCTAAGAGTTTTCTTAGAGCCCTATAACGATTGGCCTACGGGAAAAATCTTCTAAATAAAGATACAGTAAATGCATTAATTTTTTAAAGCATGCTTTACATGATTTTGTTCCTAAATTTGGCCTATGTTCCTAATTCAATGCTGGTCCTTTTTTCTTTATCTTATGAAACCTATGCGAAAGGATGCAATACTAAGTGTAGTTTGTGGTAGCATCGATTGAGATCGATCGTAATGATTTTTTTGTACTAAATAATCGCGGGAAAGACACGAAAAAATTGTGAGTCACTAAACAATTGTGAGTAAGTTCAGTTTCCGTTATGTGGAAAGGAGCCTCGGTACCAATTTTTCGGACGCCTTAGATAATACTATTTAATTTTAAACTATGTTTTGATTTGCATGTAAGAGATGCCTGCAATCACAGTAATGTTTCTAATGTTTAATCTGCAGTTTTCTGTAAAAGAATCGTAGATTTTTCTAACCTTCTATTTAGTAGTAGCAAAAGATGGCCATTCAGTATAATGGTCATCTCCAAATTTTTGCCAATTACCTTTAAATTCTGCTAAAATTTTAACTCTGATCTCGATTCTGGATATAGCAGATTCTTCTAGCACCGCCCTGCATCTTCATGGATATGTATGGTATTAATCCATTTCCTCAGTAGGTACATAAAAAAATCGTGGAAATACACCTTTAAAAAGGTTCATAAGAAATCAGTCACTTGTCATCAATTAAAACAGTGTGAACTCGGAACTAAAAGCAACACAGCAATGAAACTTGCAGTACAATTAATGGATTGGTGAACATAGTGCACGTAGAAAGACTTAAATGTCGATATAATGCAGCGAACTTTTCAGTTTGCCTTATGTATATACACATGCGGATAGTACATATTACTTATAAATGCTTTCATTTCAATTGTATCAGTATCCATAAATTTCACCCTGATACTCTGAACTTGGCTCAATAATTTCGATATTTTCTTCTCGTTAGTTTCTTTTTGAAAGTGAAAGATCTTCCAGAAGGAGTTTCATATCATTTCAATTTATTATATTTTCTTGATAATTTCTTTTTGCTTTTGAAATAACTTGTTTAAAAGATTTTTCAATTAAAATATCTTATGTAAATAAGTTCGCCGACAGAAATAAGCAAGCCTTTACCGAGGACAGCTTCCCTCGATCAAAACTGTGTTAAGATTTTTGTTTTTGTTTCCACAAATAAAACATTTTGTGTGATTTTGGCAAGTTCACGGGACATTCGATTTTATATTTCGGGCAATGTCCTGAAATTTCTGATCAATAAGTTTGCAATCTTACCTACCTGTGATTTGAATTTGAATCGGTATATATAATTGGTGGTATATATTTGTTGCTCTAAGCATTATAAAATAGTTTTATAATCCTTGTAAGTCACCCCATCAAGTTATGTTTTACGCAATACAATAATTTAAAAAAATAATAAGTACTTTATAAGTTTCCTCTAAAATTTCCATATAAATATTTTTGAGTGTTAACTATTGATATACACGCGGGTAAGTAAGAATTATCAGAATACCCAAATTTCAATAGTCCACGTCTACGGTTCATAAGAAACATGTCTGTAATAGACGAATAGACGTATCGACAACGGATACGTTAGTGAACTTATAATTTTAATATTTTTTTCTTTTTGGAAGGATGGAAGCTAAAAATGGATATTTTTAAGAAACACTCTATGAAATTTAATTTTAACGGCAATTTACTTATATTAATCCCGTTTTTGCATTAATTTGCTTTCTTCGTCTTATTAAGCAGGTAATTTTTTTAAAATATATGTAACTAAAATAGCATATATGAAATATGTTTTACTTCATAATTTTTACGACCAAAATAGACGAATGAATAGGGATACATGCAAAAATTTAATATAAAAAGAACAGATGAGTTTCGTGGAAAATCTGCCCAGCATAGTTTTCAACAATAACAATATTTAGTCTCATAAATTGATGATAATATTGAGTAACAATAAATCGGCCTAGATTTAAAATGTTCTAAAAATATGACAAAACAGGACATTAGGTAATAAGAAAAAACATTTGTGGAAACGAAGTATTACAAGTCGTAAAAACACATAGAAGTAAACAGTCCATAGACACCTAAAACTTTATTTTATCTTCCGTATTTTACTTGACTACTTTAATGCGAAATATTTTTCGGATACTGATAGACAATTATAGACCTAAAATGAAAAGTTCCTTGCATAAATGTTGGCCTATTTAGGGTAATGTTTTACAAAATCTCAGAGAAAAATCATTTAATAATATTCTTGATCAAACTGAAATGATGTGTCAATTGGACAATTAATTTGTACGACTTTCATTGGCACGAAAAGCTGTGGTCATTAAATATTCTTCCAAATATATTTCGATACATTAAGATACCTTTAATTTTACATTCTTCATTGGATAATATGATAATTCCGTGTGCTCTTTAAAACTAAAGAATGTCAAATGTGATTGGAGGCTTCATTTTCAATTTATAGTTCCAGGGAATACATAGAAGCTCCATATGTTCTTTATAACTGTAACACAAAAAATAAAAGTTTGAATAGAATACAATTACTTTAAACTAATTTACAAAACTTTAATAACGTTAATTCATAAATTGCTGACAGATTTGAGTTGAGTGATTTAATTGTAATAATATTCAAAATTCGTAAGTGGAAATTATACTTTGAAAATAGACTTTTGGAAGATTAGTGTATCGATTTAATACAAAAGGCCTGTATTTTAAAACTTTTTTACTTTTTTACTTATATGTAGTAACGATGTTTGATGGGATTAAAAAGAGAGTTATTTTATTAGATCCAAGCACATTGGTCAATTAATGAACCAAATGATTCTTTGATGGAACTGAGAGTGACTTGAAGTGAATTGGTCATAGAGATTCGGAAACAAAATTTAATTTTTTTCCATAATTACATCAATTATTATAGAAATTTTTAGTCGATTGTGGATGCTGTTGTAGACAAATTAACTATATGTTTACGTAATTTCTCCCAATTCACACGTGGAAGACTTTCAATAATTTCCTCTGTTATATAGAGTCAATATTTACATTTTAATTAGGTCAATATTCCATGCACTATAAAATTACCTAATTGTAAATTAATGAGATGCATGAATACCTAGGATTTTTTTGATTTGTTGAACAATTGGCGTCATCAAATTTCTGACTTTAATGGTATTATTAGTATTAATCCCAATCTTGTCGTTGATAAATTTCTTAAAAAATTTATGGACATCGCAAGTAGTACAAAGGGACTAGTGAAATATGAATTTTCTATAACGTCTGAAATAGCACCATGTTGGCATCATGTTTAAATTTTCGCACCAAATTATTTCTTTTTCTAGACAATTTAAAATCATTTTTACTCGACTTAAGAAAGCCTGCAAGCTTTTCAATCCCCAAATTTGTAAAGGGGAAGAAAGGGGCATATGAAACTAACAGTTTTCATATTGTTATATTTTAAAATGTGGTTGAATTAACAAAAAAAATTCACAACTCCAGCTTGGAAAAACATTTCAGAACTCCAGCTCTTACGAGATCATTAATATTCAACTTAAATAAATGGTCGTGAATTGCAAACGTAATTTATTTTCCTAATTTATTCTTCCATACTTAATGCTTGCATCTTCATAAAAATACACCAACAAGAAAATTAAACAGAAACTTTACAGTAATCTGTGCAGACATTTTCACGTTAACCGTTTGAAATTTTTTCCTTCAATTTTTGTCTAATTTTCTTGTTGGTGTACTTTAATGAAGATACAAACATTACGTATGGTAAAATAAATTAGGAGAATACTTTCCATTCGCAATTCAAGGAGATTTATATAACTTGAATATTAATTAATGATCTCGTAAGAGCTGGCGTTGTGAATTGTTTTTCCGAGCGGTGTTTGCTAATTCAATCGCATTTCATGTTTTAATTATGGTCTAATTGTATATGATGCCTAGTATCCTGAGAAAAATTCGTGTAACGAGTAAATTTTTAGTTAGCAAAGGTAACATTTTTATATTACTATTTTTTAACTTACTGATAACCCCGAAATAATTAACTCCAAAATGTGTTGTAAGTTTGCAACCAATTATGTTTCAATTCCATTAATGTGATTTACGAAATTTCAGTGAAGATAGTATCCAAAATAAAATTTTAGGCAAATTACTACCAGGTAAGATTGCAGCAAAGCTTCATACTAATAGAAGTTACAAAAAAAATATTGTTGAATATAGTTTGTTGGGTACAGCTTAAAATGTGAAAACCTAAAAAAGAAACATGACAGTGAAAACCTAAAAAAGTCACTTGACTGTGAAAACCTAAAAAAGAAACATGACAGTCACGTGAATATATAGACGCTTTATTATCTGTTAAGAGTATAAGCACGAAAATGAAAGTAGGGAATATATAAGAAAGAGAGGTGGAAAACATAGTCACAGTTCTAACTAGATGTTTTTTCTTTCTTCTTCGAAAAGGGATAAACATTTCTGTAAATTAATTTTTCTACGTATTGTTTTGTAAGTTTAGCATTTATTAAACATTTTGTGTAAAGGAACATTTTATTTATTTTTAATATTTTCAAGTGTTGCATTTTCAAGAAAATATTTTACAAAATTTCGACTTTTTTGAAACTTGTCCTCTTTTGAGCAGAGGTCATTTTATGCTCAATGTATAAAAAAATTATTTAATCTTATACAAAAGTAAAACTTTTTTTCCTAAAACATAAATATTTAAGAAATTGAGACAAAATTTAAAAAAGAAACAAAATTTAGTTTCCCGAAGTGCCGCGGAAAACGCAAAAACTAACAATATGTATAACAATGCAAAATTATCCAATTTTTTACAAGGAATTTTTATAGAATACATTAGTGGAAAACAAAAATTATATAGTTTTCGTTTACCATCGTTAACATTGCAAAATATTGCTTCTTATAAGGATCCTGTAGATTAAAGTGAATACCGCATGTAGAATTTATTGAATATTTCTCCGTAATATATTAAAAAAAAATTATTAACGTACTACTAACTTAAAGACTACATCTTTATATATTTTAATTTCGAGTTTCAATCTAGTGCAACACACAATTCAGTTTCAATATTTCAACCGAATATAAAGTGAAATTTGCCAGTCGCGCATTTTATGCAATAAATTATATATCCTGCGATAAGTGAAATTGTTACTAAATTTTTGTGAATAACTTTTAAGCTCACAGTTTATTCTCACGTTTGGCAATATAAGACGGTTTTTGAGTAAAAAAAACTTATTCAGGGCCACATCGTTCCGTTAAAGCGAAAGGGAATAAAATAAATTTCAGGAATTCACGTAGATTTATTTGCAGGAAATAAATATAAAATGATGAAAGATAACAAGAATTTGGACTATGGTGGTTGAATTATTATTTTTAGTATCTCATTTTGGCTGACATGTATGTTATGTATGTGCATTTCAAGAAATATATAGAGAAATTGTCATTCAGGTATATGACACCTGAAATATGATTTTTTCCATGACGGTTTTTACGCTCCTGATTGTTATGCGTACTTCATAACCGTAAGATTTAAGAGCTAACAGTATTTAATTAAATAATTATTTTGTTAATTTTATATAGAGCTTATAACTGATTTTTCCAGTTTAATAGTGTTGTCTATCTTTTTGTACTCATTTCTTATGTTGAGATAAAATGCATACCGAGAAATTTTAAGGTCAATATTGTAAATACTTTCAACTTGCAAAAATTATGTTGTGTTTGTTGGAAATCAGATTCACGCAGTATAAAGTACGCGGGTCCTAGTTTAAAACTGGAGTCGCTACTGGTAAAAAAAATCCTGGTTTGTAAAGATTTTATTATATTATTTATTTTCTTATTTTTTCTATTATAGACGAAATGGATAATTTTTTGTGGATATAATTATACAGATAAAAATAGTAATGTAATGATATCGTATATAAAATCCCATTTTTGGGAGGCATTCGTTTTTGAAACATAAAAAATTCTGTCTATGAGGGATATGTTTTTACTGCAGTAAGTAAGAATATGTAAAATTTTACTAATTTGCACAATGTTATCAAAAGAATGTGATTAGTGATGATCAGAAAGTGAAACATATAAATAAACAGGTTAACATGGAAATGATTAGCCACAGTTTTACTAGTAATAATTTAAACGTATATTGTGTATATATATATATATATATATATATATATATATATATATATATATATATATATATATTAAAATATATGTGCTTTGCTTCAGTTATTATATTCACGCATTAAAAAAGAGAATGGGAATATTTTGAATTTTTCAATGAATAGCACTCTTTAAATTAATCTCGAAATAATTTAATTCGCTATATAATCTGTATTTTTAGAAACAAATTTATTAATATTCTTTTATACAGATCACGGATCGTCTTAGTTCGTGACTACGTTTTAATGATTAATTGTTGACGATTGAAAACAGAAAAAAAATTATATTTAAATGGCCGCAGTTTAATTAATGATATTAACTGACAATCTTTAGTAACTGCAGATTGTTATAAATGTTTCTGAATTTAATTTACGGAGAGCAAGTAAGGTTGTGAAGAAAAATAATTTATCGAGGGCTTATTCAATATTCATTTCATATCCTTAAGTAATTAAGATCTGAAATAAATGTTTATAATATTTGCTACTTTGTGCAGACATGTTTTGTTTTGAGATGACAGTATATGGCTATATGATAATAGTTACTATATTCAAGTGTACGGACACATGATAGTTAAAAAGAGAGACTGTAATTCGTATCTGGCTAATATTATATATTTAATAGTAAGACTCCTCATGGCAGCAAGTAACTGGTCACTTTCTTTGACGTGTACAATGAAAGTAAGGACTATCTATGACTAGTAAATAATGTACACGGTTTTACTCAATTCGTATAGCAAGAACCTTTTTCTAAATCCTCTGAAAGATTCTAAGACCAAAATAATCTATGACATACTTTTTATTTGGAAGTTCACAAAACTCAACAAAAAATATTTTTTTATTTTAAATTGTATCTTTATCATAATCACCTTTAAATTCATTATTACATAAAGAAATACCACGGAAAAAAAAATCACTAAATTGTTAGTTATTGTAGATAAAAACTACGGAATGAAAGTAGTAGGCAGTATGATTATTTATTTTTTCATGGGCTTACAGTTGGCGTTAATTAAAACGGCCGATAACTCGGTCATTAAGGGCTGTCTTGTCTATCTTAAAACAGAGATATTGTTATGTGGTCTAACAATGTTAAGCATTACAGCGATACAATACTGGTTATATTACTCCCATTATACTTCTTTCCATTTTCAAAATGAATTATATAAAATTGTTAATGCTTAGTCTTTACTTACTTCATTTTTAAAATGTTAGCTTTGCATAATTTACATAAATGTAAACAGTAAGATTTGAATCATATTTATACTAATGCTATTCGAAGACTTAATAAAAGCACAATATCTTATATTTTCTACGATTTTAACTTTTTATTTATATAAAGCTCAGTCTGACTCTTCAAGTGTTAGAATCAGCAGTTTAAGATGTAACTTTAAAGGGAGATGGATACTTATTTAGAAAAATTTAAATTTGTTCTTAAATTCCTTGGAGATTTTTCGTTCTTCGAATTGTGTAGTGATACAAGAAACGTTTATAATTTTATTTTATCGGTCTGTTTTCCCATCCAACACCGTTCCGTAGTTTCGATACAAATTTTAATATTATTGAGCCAAACTAAAAAAAAATTTGCTACTTTGTTTTAAGGCACCTATTCGTTTTTTCAATGCATGAGAAAAAAATTCTTTCTTGGTTTTTAGGCGCATTTCATCGAATGGAAAATCATTGGAAATCATTTTTAAAATGAAAATTTTAATTAGGTTTTATTTAAAATTGTTCGTATTGGCGAGAAATAAACTCCAAAATATATGGTTTGTATCATTCCCTCTTCAATTTATCAATCATTGGTTTTAAAAAATCTAAAAAAAATTATATACTGGAATTTGAATATGGAGATTTTTATTTCTTTTTAAAATACGGAGCCTTATAAAATAAATTCCTTAATAAGCGTGTTAGAGGTTGACCTATATTAATAAAATACATGTACGTGGTAAAAGATACAATGGAATAAAAAAAATATTACAGCATAGCTACTGTAAAAGTAATTTTTGTAATTTTTTTAGATATATTATGGACGTAAGGTAGAGCTGTGTATCCTTCAACGCAATTCCGTAATAAGTGCAAGGGCTATTTTCAATGTTAGTATATTTCGAAGTCAAAGTAAAATTTTTCAAGCGTGCACCGGATACAATAAAAAGTAAGCAGTACTTTTTCGCAACGACCACTTTAAAATATCTGGACTATATCCTCTTGCGTACCTAGATTTCTGGGAGAATTTCAAATATGGAAATTAATTTGAGGTTAAACCGCTTCGTGTATTGTGTAGGGGAATAAATTAACCTCGGAATTCATTCAGTTTTTTTATAGGGAATATTGACGTTGTGGTAAAAGTTAGGCGGAAGGAAATTTGAGGCAATACTTTATTTAAACTGTCCAGTAATTTTTTAAGTTTTGTTCGAGTTTTTTTACATATATTTGGTAAACTTGGGATGAATATTTGCAAAGTTTGATAATTGGGATAAAATGAAATGAGGTTGCTGCAGAAAATAATCATTATACCTTCAGTATTTTTTTATGAATTAATAATAATTACGCAAGGAAAACCAACTTCGGTAAATATTTAGGAGTTTATAATTGACAGGTCGCAATCTCAAGTATTCTTAAGTCACTTTGGAACATGTGTATTTTGACATGTATGTAATACAGGTAAATGTGTATTATACTGGAATTATATTATTTTATGTCTAAATGATACATGTTATTTAAAAGTATCAATATGAATAAATATGCCCTCGTATTTACTGTCTAATATAGTGACATTCTACATTATGGTCTAGTTTCGATAGTGATTATGGTAAAAAGTGGTGTAGTAGTATTTAGTCACTTTGATGCCAGGATTCGTATTAAATATATAAGAACGTATAAATCTGTTTTCGTAAAGTTAAAGCCGAAAAGAAATAATGGAAATTAATGACTGGGAAAAGATAATTTCAATAACAGAACAAAATTTACGTCGAGTATCGCAAAATATTTTTTTTTTATTGAGAATAAACCTTCATGTTCTAGATGTTATTGCAGTAAACCAGGCCAAAGAACAAGCTAAAAACAAGCTGTGGAGGGTGCAGCCAATTATAGATGCCGCGCGAAAGAGATGCCTATAGTTGCCTAGAGATGCAGGGAACTATTCCATCGATGAGCAAATGATTCCATTTGACGGTCGATGCGTAGAAATGAAGGTTGTAGTGAAAAATAAGCCTCGGCCAGCAGGTTTGAAGAACTTTGTCAGATAATTCATAAATTAGATAATTTATTGATTTTGAAATTTATCAAGAAAATACGGCAAGCAGTTGAAGTAACGGTAGTGTTACGCCTGATTTTTTTTGTATTTTCATCGTTATTTCTCATCACTTCCTCTGATGACTGAGTCGGTCAACTAAAAACTGGAAGGTACAATTACTTTACAGGTCAATAGATTCAACACAAAAAGGGCACCAGGTATGAATCCAAAAAAGATCAAAGGATGACTAGAGGAGAAGGTGAGTGTATAGTTAACTGTGACAACAACGTATGCATTGTTAAATGGAAAGATAATAAAGGAGTGCTCATGGTCTCAACAGCTTTCGGAGTGGAGCCAAGAACTAAAATGTCAAGATGGGATAAGAAAAGGAGGAAGTATATAGATGTTTTTTGCCCAGAAATAGTACAAAATTACAATAAGTTCATTGGGGGCGTGGACGTCTGTGACCAAATGTTGGAAAGTTATTGAACGTGGCGTAAAACCAAAAAGTGAACTCTGAAAGTAATACTCCACATGTTTGATCTGGCGATAACAAATTCTTGGTTTGAATACAGAGCGATGTGTATAGCCGATATATGAAATCAAAAGACATCATGGATTTATTATCTATTGGGGACCATCTAATGAATGGTCTTCCAACAAAGACGAACAGGGAAGATTTTGAATTCGTTGCTCTGCCAAGTACTTCGAAGTACCGAGTTAAGCCCCTCATTACAATGGGCCGGTAGTATGAGGGTTTTAATCATTGACCGTTGTTCGACGACCTGAAGCAGCCTCGATATAGCCGCGCTTCTGACTGTACAAGCCGAAGACGTTGTCGTTGCGCGAAGTGCGAAGTGCGACATTTACCTGTGCATATCAAAAGACTGCAACTGTTTTTTTCGATTTTCATAACTAAGAAGAAATTAAAGTAATCAGTCTACTCACTAATAATTCATAATTATTTGTGAGTAGTCTAATTATCAAGCAATAATATATAAGTAATGAATAACTAATGACTATTTATCTCAATAATTGATTAAAATGTGTTTCTGTAAGTCTTTCGGTTAAAATGATACATAACGAAAAGTAAGGTTCGCCCTAATAAAACTGTGATCATCTCAATTGTACGTACGTTAGTATAGGCCCCGTATCATATAATTAAGGTGCCCACAAATGGATATAGGAAATGAAGGGCCGGCTATAATACAATTGTCGGTACTCGATTTTTCCAAGATGGTGCTGGGAAATATAGCAACTAATGCCAGATTCGAAATCGGCAATCCAAAATTACCCAGAAAACATGTTCAGGTGCACAAGTTACCTGTAAGTTTCGACGCTGGTCCAAAAGGGCTAAAAATAATGGCCCTAAAAATTTTCTTTTGACACGGCTAAAGGCAGTTAATCTATCTTGAACAAAGTCAACCTACAAGGATGGAGTAGGAAGTTAGTGACAGATACTTTCCACTGATGAGGAATACTCTAATCGAGTTTTTACTCGTCTCATAATCATAATCATGTCAATCCCTATAAGTCAATCTCTATATATTTTTCATGGGTACTATATCTCATAACTTTATCTACAAAACTTAAAAATAAACAATGAAATATAATCTGTATATATTAGATCAAATTGGTCGTGTATGTGCCTGTATTCCACTCTGCAGCCAAAACTATATATTAAATATGACAAAACCGGACATTAGGTAATACGAAGATACAACAGAACAGACTCAACACATGTAGATGTAAAAAGTTCATACAACCATACAAAGTAAAATATTTTTTTCCTTTCTAGTTCCATTTCAACAATATAGGAAATGTACCTAACATTTCCTATATTGTTGAAATGGAATTAAGTACTGAAATGTCCAATTCGGACCGGAATTTAGTTTATTATATCTTTATTCTATCTGACAATCGACATAGTTTTCTCTTTACAATGGTACTTGGTTAAAGTAGCGACGAAGAGAAACCGGAAACCAAATACTGATCCAATTTTGAAAGGTGTTTTCCATACCTTGTTGCGAATAAAATATTTTTTTAGAAAATAGTTGTCCAAAACCTGAAAAAGATGGTTGGAGCGAGATCCAAAGAATACAATGGATGAGAAAGACTTCCCAAGTTTAGCACAAGTAACTTGAGCAAAATTACTTGTAGGACTAGTGGTGGAGCATTATCTTGCAAGATAATTCACCTGAATTTTGCCAATCTCGCTTGCTTCATTGCAAGCATCTTCAAATTTAGTTCGATTAAGTTCCGGTTTAAGAATAAACGATCTACTTCATATTTTGTATTGAAATTTGTTAGTAAATTCTACTGTAGTTGGGGATTGTTTATGTTGATTTTGTCCGTTGTGATTAAAGTTTATTTCGATATTCATTACTTGGATGATCTTAAATTTTCTAGATAAGATTTATTTGAATAAGTGGTGTATACATATTTCGTATTTCTGGAGTTGTGAATTTATATATCTCATTTATATTGTAGTTTAATTGCTAAAATTTATTTTTAAATATTTGTGTACACCTCTTTGTGTAAAGTTCATATGTACCCATTAAAATTAAAAAATTGATAAAGGGAATATAACTTAAAATAAAACAAACAATGATTAATAGCAAAATAAAACCTATATGCTTCAATTATAAATGGTACCAAATAAATCTCATTGGAACTGGATTTTGAAAACGACTCACTTTCTGCATTGAAGGAGGGCCCTTCAATAAAATATCCGCGGAAACTTCGAAAGTAATCACAGCCATTTACATACAACTTATAAATTATGAATGTAATAAACGATACAATCAAAAAATATATTCAAAATCAATCACGATGTCAACTAAATATTATAATTTGTACCAATATATCAAGACTAGTAAGCTGCGTACAAACCTGTTTTGCTTAAAAATATCAAACTAAATTTGTAATTGCATCAACATCGTCGATAGTAAACAATTGCTACGACGCAGTCTAACGGCACATTTAGGCGAATATGTTTATAGTGAATGTAGATAATTCGCAGCTTCAGAATCCATGCATGTAAAATATTTTTTTCGTTCCGTGTTTCATTTCAAAGTTTTTACGGGATATATCTTCGATATTGCTGGACAGTTGACGAAAGTGTATGTAATATACATGATTTGCAGGAAAAAATAATTATTAATATTCTCAATCAAAATAAAAATTTTTATCGGTGTTTAAGTGAATTCGTGTCGATAGATACGACAGCGACCTGTATCAATGACAACCATAGCACAATCTAATGAACGTATTTTGGGCTAACAGTTTCTTTTTTTATTATGGCTGCAATAAAGAATAGACAATTATCTCCTTTTCTCATAAAGGACGTACAAAATATACAACGACATTTAACGAAAGTGTCAGATGTTTTAACTGCAACGACGTTGCCGCTGCCTCTATCAATGTACCTATCACACTGAGTAGTACGTACTTTGTGGCTTATGTGTAGAGAGTACATGAAATGCTTAGTAACATTGAAGTTTTTGGAAAAAATGTGAGAGTAGCTGACTTTAACTATTATCAACAATATGGATAAATCAGTCCAAATTACAAATGGATCTGCGTAATATCAAAACTACAAATGAAGACCAAGAACTAAGAATCTCCCTAATTAAAAAGCAAGTAAGAAAGAAAAAATTAACGTATGTCATACCAGCGTATAAGGAAAATACCCGTGAAAAATTATAAGTAAGAAGAAACGTAACAAAAATTATTTGAATGTATTATTGTATTTATTATTAATAAATTTAGACTGTTATAAGTTTATGAAAAATTTGCTTCCATAAGCATAAAACAATGATTATAAGAATATGCTTTTACTATCATATGGTTAGAATTTATGCTTTATCAATCATACGAAGTACATTCAAATAAAGTGGGACAGTGACCTATGGTATACACATGAAACGGAAAAAAACGGCCGAAAGCTTGTCGGAGCGCATTAGCGATTTACAACTAATGTCGTATTAGAGTATCGAACTTCTTTACTTTATTAAACCCTTTCTGACAGCAAGGTAAAATCTTTATTAATGTCCCCAAGCACAAGAGAGATATATTGAAGATTATATTCCTGTACACTACTTAAACATTTTATATTATATACGCTATCCAAAATCTTATAGTTTCCTGAACATTATTAAAAATATCATTATTTTGCTAGAAAATCTAGGAAATATTTAATGCCAACAAGGTGACATAACATTGATATATAAAAAGCATCAAAATCGCAACAGAATTACATATCCGTACGGCAATGTGTTTCCCTTCCGTGTATGTTCCCTTCGGGAAGCAGTATATAGCACGTTTGTAGGTTTGAAAGTAATGTTCTGAATTCAATTCTGCGATAAAACCTTCGTAACGAAATCTGGACGAAATTTTTATGAGGGTGGAACAAAAAACATTTTCTTTAATCAGAACTTATAAAGCGGGAATGTAACGGGATATCTAAATATTACCATTTTTTTTAAAAGTTGCTAAAATTTTCACCTGTCATTAAAAATATAAATGTTTAGGATCTTGCTAATATAGTGGTTGATTTTCACTTTTATTTATTTTTAATAACACTGGTTTGTTTACCGGCTATAGCAACACGATGGGAATTGTGGAAAAGAGAATTTTTCGCAGAAGGTGCAACGTGGAACTAAGATGCTATCTGGTTTGAAGTGATCTTCTCATTCGGTTATTACACATCAGCGAAAAGTGAAAAAAACTGAAAGAGAATATTTAATGTATGCTTGTGTCGTGTCTTGGATTAGCATAGTAGGTTTTAACGAAGAGGGTTTAAATTTGTAGCTTAAAGGTTGCAATTATGGCATATTCTAGAAAGGCTAATTCTAGAAAGGCTAAATGTTAATGCTTTTCTGCATGTAAACAAATTATGAAACATATGTTGGAAACTAGTGTCCGCTTAGTACTAACAACTTCCGCAGCAAATTCCTACTCTTCAGTTCCACATTGCGTCAGGGATAACAGTGCATAAATCATGAAGTATTATTATTAAAACATTAATCTGCTAAATATGAGCAGAACTCACGCTATGAGGGTTTCGTGCTTGTTTAGATACATATAAAAGTTTTATTAAATTATTACAGATATTAATATTATTTTTCTAACTATGTAAATTGTCGTTGTTTCTTGTACTTTCACAGGCGTAAAAATTACTCGAATGTCTATATCTCGTTTATTTATTAATTAATCAAATGGTTTCTTACAGTATTTACTGAATGTAATCATAATAATTTTTTTTTTAATTTGTTCGAAATGGGGACACTTTTGGATACTTTGGAGGATCGCCACATAAAGGATATGCCCTAACAAAAAATGCTTTAAATTTTGATTTAATTTTAAAAGGATTTATTTATAATTTGTAAATAGGTCTACAAAAAAAAATATTTGAATTCCTATGTTGAATTCCCATATGGGGATTAAAAATTAAAATCTATTTGCTCGGTAGGCTACAATATGAGTAGAATTTTCGTAGTGCCTGGTAAAATTTGCAGTAAAATATTTCTCTGCACGAGGAGGCAGTGATTATTTGGAAAATCTGGTTTACGAAACTGGTATGTGACAAGAAGAAAAAAAATCGACTTCTTCCAAGATCTCCCTAAAATAATTATATTTCTATTATCTCCCTAAAATAATTATATATATTAATATATTCTGCATTTAAATTTAATCACATTTTGCTTTCCCTGATTATATTATTGAAGTATTTTAATAATGGGTACTAATTAATTTAAGAACTACTTCAATACAGTACTCGCAAAGCAGGCGGAACGCGTTTTGCAAGCCCAAGGTTTGCAAGCCAATTTATTCAGTGTGCCCTGTTTTTTTTAAAAATTTTATGCTTAAATACGCTCGAGTCGCAAAGAAATGCACAAGTGGGGAAAAAATACGAGACGGGCTTGTGATAAAAGAGCGGTAACAGATGCAGTGGAAAATCTTAGAAGTCATTTTTTACAATAAATACACGCCTTTTTGTATGTTTTTTGTTTTTGGAAAATGTTTAATTAAGATGTAGCTAAATATTAAAGACATGCCTTAGGTTTGAATACGCTTTATTTTGTAAAAGCAACATTTACTAATTTAACATAAAAGTGTTACAGTAATAATAAAATATCCGGATACGTTAGGAATACAATTTTTTCGATGACACTGACAATATATGTTCAGGTATAATGATAAATTTTATTATTTCATCCTTTTTAAAGTAAAACTTTGTTTTTCAGGTTGGCCTTTCTTTACTGGCACTAAAATTATCTAAGACGTTGAAAATTGAATATGGCTTATATTTTTAAGTAGACTTTTTTTTGGATTCACTAGGAAAAATATTTTATTTCAGGAAGAAATGTTTACTTTTAACTTTTTCTTTTTGTTTTCTTCTCATTTTTCTCTTAGTGTACTTTAGTGAAAATGCAAACATTCAGTAAGAAAATTAATTTCAATCTATATCGTCAAAAATACGAGTATAAGTTTTAAAATAAGTTGGACTTACAATTCATGCAGGTTTATTAAATGGGATATTAATGAAATTGTAATAGCTGGATTTATAAAAGGTTTTCTCAAGATATATGCGTAAATTCAACCTTATTTCATGTTTTAGTTACGCTTTATCTGAACAGTGTATATAGTGTCCTATTATCAGTGAAGTCTTCGTAGATAGATTAGTGATAGATACTCATCTTACAAAATTTATATACATGTATATATGGTAAACATTTTTACATATATGTTGTTTCGTTCGTGTAAAAACCCTAATGAAAAGAAATACTCGAATTTTTTAATTGTAATTAAAAATGTGCACCAGTGGTTGTATTTTATTGTGGTTATTTAGTGACAGGTGTCATATATTTCCAATATGTTTTGACGTATAAATATGAGGCTAACTTTAAATTAGTTTTGCACGCAATTGTTTTTAATAAAATATTTCTTTGTTATTTTTTTTTGTCAAGAATGCTGTTTAACTACTAAGCATAATTATTTTATTTAAACTATTTATTTCTAGGGATATTTGATTAATTTAGATGTATTTAAATGTTGTTTTAGAAAGTTCTCGTACCGAAGTTCTGATGTTGGAGATAAAACAATTTGCACTCTAATTTTTAGAGTGTATTTAAGCATAAAATTTAAAAAAAACAGTGCACACTTAATAAATTGGCTTGCAAAACTTAAACTTTGGCTTGGAAAACTGGGATTTAATAGCAAGTTTAATTTAAGTCGACAATGATAGTTATGGTGTTATTTGGTAGATGAAATGTTATTCCTCTGACCTTTTATTCTGGGTACAAGATTATAGTCGGGAACTAAATGAAACTACGTGATGTAGTATTATTTCTACTTTCTTTAAGTTCTTTACCACGACCTACGTTTCGTTTTATTACAGCATCTTCAGATGGGCTATTAGCAAAGATGTCATCAATCATGCTAATAGCCCACCTGAATATGTAGTAATACAATGAAACCTAGGTCGTAGTAAAGAAATTAAAGAAAGTAGAAATAATACTACATCACGTAGTTTAATTTAATTGTCAATAATGAATTTCTACAAAATTAACGCGAAATATATTGAATTGTAGTCGGGCTTAACGATTTCGTCGAGCCTTCGATCGTCACTACAAATTCGTCGATAGCCATTTTTTAGATATTACGTAGAGTGGTAACGACCATGGGTTTTTGCTTGAACTACATAAGCTTTGTTGGATCATATTCCCGAACTTTCTTGTAACTAGTGATGATGTGACATTAGGGGTCTTGTTCGACATAGTAATTGTGGTCCGGTTGTTTCGATTACCTCGATCCTTTGGTGTTAATGTCATCGATCTGAGGGGAATATTTCGGGGTATTTCCCTAGAATATATTCATATAATTGCTGAACGTCGATAGTTCTAATAATTGGCGATAAGCTTGTAACGTGTGAGGAAGTCGGCTCCTAGTAAGGGCTGGCTGACTGCGGCAAAGATATGTTATAATTGATATGGTCGACAAAGATTCTTGAATGGTACCTCAAGTAACCTCGTCGTCATGTCCTTTTTCCGTGATGGAGCCAATACCATAGTACCCACGTCTAACAGAAAGGTGAGCATAGATTTCTTGTCCATGGTGAAGAGGCGGCGGGATGTTTCATAAATGGTAGATTCCTCCGAATCTAATATTCTCTTTGATTTAACTTTCCAGAGTTTTTTGAATTAGCGTGGCATCGTGGACGGCGAAATTATGGTCGATGGCGACTGCAGTTACGGCGAGAATGTGAATGGAAGGCCGTATGAGTATAAAGCTTATGAATGGAAGACTGTGGCACTTAAGCAACCGAAGGTATAATTCAAATTTCTTGTATATGCTAAAACACCTTGTCAGCGAGTCGTAGATATGAGCTGATTTAGATGTCGATTATGTCGATGTGATATAGAGTCGATTCAGCCCCAAAAACTCAATGTTTTGTCAGAGCTTTTGTCTCTCATCTTGAAGCTGACTGCGCTGCTCATTGCCCCGTCCATGTCAAATACTAATTTTTGGTACTGTATTTCCTCACTTTATTCATATACCATGATGAGGTATTTCTTGATTAGAACATTTACCTTTGTATTATCTATGAGTTTCTGGAAATAACGCCTTTTTGTTTGACATTCTGCTTTTCTAGTTTTGCGATGACCATTTGAGCTAGTTTCTTTTCTTTGCATCGCTGTTTGCTGACTCAAATCAGATGAACCACAGGCAAATTCAGGCTATTTCTTCTTGTGGCCAGTAAAATACCGGCTACTTACTGTACCATTTCCAGTACCATCATGCAGTTGTATTATCTTCAAGAATTTTGTCCTCCAGATGGTGGATTTGATTGAAGAGAATACTTGGTCAATAATGTAAAAATAGGATTTAAAGTGTGGAAGTCAAATAACTGAAATTTATTGTAACACGACATGCTCTTTTATACTAAAAAATGTGTGGTCGTAAATATAGATGACAACACTTAAAAAGAGATGGACAATAAGCGTGCATCGCAATTTTATGGGGGTGTGTTGCTTAGTATATTCACTCGGAGACAGGTGTAGTATAGCGTGTGTCGACGCATGATTTTATTTTTATTTCTTGATTGTCGCATGTTCTTTATTGTTTGATAATAATAATGTTTTATTGTTTGATAGTAAGTCGGTCTTGGAAAGGCCGGTTTTAGTTTTAATAATACACTTTTTCTAATTTTTTTCCATAATATATTTAATATCCTGTCTTTCTTCCAAGAATTTTTAATTGTTTATACTAGAGAGAAGAAATTCATAGATTGTATACTTAGATGAAAATAAAGAATTTAACATTGTCAAAGGTAATAGTAAAAATTGACAATATATTGTTTTCTATATAAGAAATCATGTGTATATATTTGTTTTGCATATAAGAAATACTGTAGTACATTCTTAAAGATTTAAGTAGTAATTAATTGTTATTATTTGTATTATGTGGCTTTAAACGAAACGTTACATAAATCATTTGCATGTGGCTTCTCTCGAGTGAAAGTTGAAGTTTTTGACTTTATGCTCTCTATGATGGATTTACCTCCGCCCTCTCCGATACAGTTCCGTTGCCTTTATTATGCTGTCCATAACGCTTCGTACTTACGTGCGGAAACTCAATAAATATTACAATATTTGATGATGATATAAAATAATGTTTTTCATGAGACAGAATAATTATTTCAAAATTACCTTCTACAAACATGCAAATTCACAAGCTAACGTTCTTTCTGGATATTATTAGTGTTATAATTTTCCACAAATATTTAAGAAAATATATCACAGTTAAATTGTAGAAAAGAAGGACTGTTACTTGTAAAAGTCTTCTTTTCTATCATTAAAAGACATAAAAATAAAATTCACAGTTTATTCAATTAACAACACTTAGAGCATGGGATGTCTGTGGCTATTCAGTAGTTTTGATATATACAATTTGCAATTTAAACATCTCTATTTCCATCATTGCTTTTCGATTTTGGTAAAAAAGCAAATTTATCTTTGTACCCATCATTTATTTTAACTAAAGCACGCATAATTCAAGGGAAATATAAAGTAATAGTGATAGTGGCAGTACCTTGCTTCATAAAGTGACATGTCAGCGGAAAATTTCACCGGGGCAATAGCTGACTTCTGCTTGAATTATTTAAATACATATCATGGTTATAACATAACTGTAACTTGTGATGTTTATCCTTACACAGGTGCTGAAAAGAGAAGGAAAACTGCATAAATAAGTCTGTCCAAAAGTCGTTTGTGTTCTTATATCATATTTGTTGATAGAAGAGAGGTCCAGTGCCAAAATAAAATTTTCATTAAACCAGAATAACAAGGTGTTATTTGTTAATGCCTGTAATTGTGATTTGAGAGTTAATACCCATAAATCAAACATTAAAATTCAGCAAGCAGAAGAAGATACTGATTTTGTAAGTGTGGGGGACGCTATCTCCGAAGGGCCTCTCTATGATAAAGTTTTTATAGTTCGTAGAGACGTGGGTCTATTTATTTCCCTTACAAGATTGGCATTTCAGAAGACGACCAATGCATACTTTAGAAATATTACTCACTTTCTATTTCATATAAATTAACGACCCACCTTTCATGTACCTTCCGTCATACCATTTTGTTTATTCTCATGATGCAATTCAACATATTCGTCTTTTGGCCAAGGAAAGATTTTACTTTATCTCTATGTCTAGTAAATAAAACTGACCGGAATTGTGATAAAAGACTTCAATTTAATTTTTAACCTGTCAGTATAATTCATCAAAATTGTTGACAAATCCAATAAATAATATGGAAGTGTACTAATTTATATGATTACAATCATAACAGTTAGTATATGTTTGGTTATATGAACTTGTTAATTTTAATGAAGATGGATTATCTGTAGTTCAGTGTATAATTCCAACTATCGCTACTATTTACAACAATAATGGGAAGCACAAATTCTGTAAAACTCTGTCTGGTAGCGCAAACTATCATTTCATTAAATATTTACATGTAAAATATTGAAAAAAAAAAATTATTTTATAATTTTGTTCTTTATAGTAAAACTCTTTTAACAATGTTTTTATAATCGTTGTTTAGTATGAATTCCAATTTTTTGAAAACGTCTATATAGCGTTTATATTTTCAAAAATAAAAAAGAAACACCATTACGAATACTTCTTCTCTCAAAATAATATCTAAAATCGTATATTAGTGATCAAAATAAACCAAAAGCCAAATAAAAAAATTAGGAAAGAATGTCTACGGGCCATTCGCATATTAAGTATAAATGAAAGTACACGTTTAAATGTTACGTTGTACTTAGAAATTCTGCGCCTACACGCGCACGTATACATAAAGCCTCTCTTTTCCTTCCGTATTCCAGTTAAATAGTTTACGAGAAAGTATTTTTACTGTATCGATGGACGGTTAACAACTCGGGATTACTCTACACTTGAGAGTCCGCCTCGTTTAAGCAGTATGTGTTCGATGTATGGAAATACCAAATAATGTTGGAAAAAATTATTATAAAACGGTTTTTAGGGATAAAATGTATTTTAGTTCAATTCTCGAAATTACTTTTTTCAATCTTTCATTTGAATATTAATGTAAATCATAACGAAATTTGCTTAAATCAAATTGCATTGCCAGTAATACGAATGTATCGAAGTTGATATTAGTTAAGTAAATTAAAATGTTATACGTCGATTCCGCTCGAGTTATTACAGAAAAGCAAACGAATTTTGTTTGAAAAATGTTTAATTATAGCTGAAGCGGATAAAGTATTTAAATAAATTTTAAGAACGATTTGCATCACGAGAGTTCTAAAAATACTTACGTAGGTATAAAAGTTTAACTGATGAAGATACAAAATATTTGTATTTACAAGCTATAATATTGTTTAACCGTACAGACTTATAGCTTAGTTTATATTCCATTTAAACGCAATAAGATCTGAAAAAGGTACTGAAGATAAGTTTTACAATAAATTCTATAATTCCTCTTTTTCATAATTTCGAGTTCAGCAGTTTCAAATTACTTATATTTTTTGTCCTAATTATTCCACACTGAATTAGAATCTTACGTCATTTCTCATTACATATGCTATAAGACTTTCCTTCATACTTGATTTAAAAATTTTAGTTTTGATATGCGAGTCGGCATCCAAGTACGGACGAGTGAATCATATTTGAACACCCGTTTCTTTTACTGCATTCCGGCATTACAACATGACGAGTCAAGGTGTTCCCGAGAAATAGGTTCATAACGAAAAACAGACGGATAGATGGAAAAAACTGGTCCTATAAGGCTTTTTGTTTCTATTCGTTCATTCCTAAAAACCATAGAAATATTAAAATGGTTAAAAAATATAAAACGTTGAAAAAAATATGATGTCAAATATACTTGAAAATATTTATATGTACGCCTTGGTTTAATATGTTTAGAAGTTTTTTAGTTTGAATATTTCAGTGATATGGAATTTAGTTTATTTAAACATCATTATAATGCGCGTCGTAAATAATTCCAAACTATTCATAAACTGCTATTATAAAAATCATTTTGTAGTTTTGAGGTTACGAAATGACTACTGAACTATTTCAAATATACAACACACACAATATATAAAAGTTTATTCGATAAAAATGGCCATGTTCACGTTTGTAATATTAGTATTAAAAGACAGTGTAATAAATGCAGTAGAGTTCTTACAGAACTTTATTAGAGAAGTGTAGACGACTGAGTTGAAATAATATATATATACATATAAATACATCGACGAACGGTCGGTCAAAGACCGAATGCCTTGTGATCAAAACAACACATAGATATATGCATAAATGTATTTATTTATTTCAAAATTTCCATTAAATTTTGGATTTATTTTTTTTTCATGACATTTGCCAATTAATATACTCGTGACATTACTTGCTATTTCGTTCCATCCTGCGTGTACTTTTGAAATCTTTTTTTTTTCAGAAATTTGTCCTTGAAAATTATGCAAATATTTTTGACAATTTCCTTAAAAACATGTCCCTTTCCCCCTTTATCCCGAAATTTCGAAACAAAATAGCGTTATCAAATCTTTACCTAAAGTTTATCAGAAAATCATAACGATGACTCTTAATTGAAATGCATGTGAAAGATATACTAGGCTATATATTTACTTAGTGAAAAAGAATATTAATATTTTTAAATATTTTAATACAAATAACTATATTGCCTAAGTCTTTACGAACTTTTGTATTGTTAGTTGTTTTTTTATTTAAGAGCTTTTTTAATATTAAATCGCATCAATATTTTTAAATATAACCCGTTCCATAAGATTATTTTACTTTTTCTAAGTTTTGGCCGATTGTTTGGCCGTTGCCCTCCTTTCATGTAGACAATTCTGTAATTAATAACTCTGAATATCAATATTAATACAAATTTTACTTTAAATGTCAATACCAAAGTTTAGTGCATCAGTATTTTGTATAACTTCGTAAATACGTATTGTGTATGTTGGGCCAGACCCTACAGATATTATTACTAGAGATATTATATGTTGTCTTCTCTGAAGAGTGGAAAAGTTGTCAGCAGCTACGGGAGAATATTGGGGGAGTATTAATTTTTCCACACTTGGGCCTCCTTCGTTTTGAGTTGAGAAGGTTGGCAAATGTTAACGATTACAATCAATTTTAACCTTTTACTCAATATAAGGAAAAGTTGTTCCTAATCATAGGTTGAGTAACGATTTTATAGACTGACGAAAATCAAGTGTGTTAATGAATAATATTTAAAAACTCGCCATTAATATAATCTTGTGGTTCATAATGTGCTTTTGTTTTCTTGACTTTCTGATTACAAAAATCACGTATTATAGCAGTTTTGTCGTGCTATTGTCGATACTTTTCAATAGTATTACTTTTTTAACATTTATTTCACCTTCTCCACAAACAATATTATTATAATTATATCAGTTGTAATATAATTTATCATTTAACTACTATAGTTAAATTCAGGTTTGAAAGAAATACAAATATCTCCGGGACGTTAATGAAATAAATATATCTTTTATGTAATTCAGATACTATTGTCCGAATGAAATGTGTAAAATGTTACGGTATTTAAAAAAAAAGAATGTAAAATTGTTAGTCGGAGGAGAAACGAGGTTGTTTGTTATATCCACTGCGTGTGAATAATTTCGAATAGTTCTTCATACGGTATTACATCACTTCGTCCTATATTAAATTAAAATCCCTAATCAAACCTCCCCTTTCCGTAATAAGAAAAACTATTTCTTGGTAGTAATAGCAATAGAAACAAGAGAAAGCAAAATAAATGCGATTGCAAACATTTGGTCTCTGGAATAAAGGCAGTCGAAAAGGTAAACCTATTCTTTACACGTAAAGTTGCTCATTTTAGAGAATTGTAATTCATAAAGTCTAAAATGGAAAAAAGCTTTCAATAGAGAAAAGTACATTTGTACTATTTCTACATTAGCAGGAGGATTTTGCCTAGTGATTTTACCGCGGTATTAAAATTAACAAGAACAGGTATAATTTTTCATATATTCTAAAATTCCAAGTTATGTAAATCCTTTACTAAAACATAGTAAGCAAGATTTGCTATTTAGATACAAACATTTATAAAGTTGAATACTGAAAATTTGAGTACATAGTTGTACAGCGAACTTATCATTAATTTGCATTTGTGCACCAATAGTTGAGTGGAAAAATGGTGGTTCCCATGGTACGAATACGAAACTTTATTACTTGTTCAATACTTACGGGCTAAATTGATATTAAATATACTCCATATTGGCAAAGAGAATCGACCGACGTATTTAAGAATTAGCAATAGTACAAATATTAAACGGAACCGCTGTAAGTCAAAAAAACTATAGTTATATTTATTGTATTAATTGTCGCTGGAAACATTAACTGTAAATTAATGACGAGTCTTTGTAAGTATTATTATTAATATATATTGAGTATATTAATATATAAATGGATATTTTCCCACTGCTTACCCGTTAACACAAGATAAAGATAAATTAATAAAATTAGGTCATTATACTTTTAACCAACAATAGAATTTGTTTCTATTATCATTTTTCCCTAAGTTTGCTAATACATTTTAATCTTTAGCATTAGCACTATTTTACATTTATTCTTTTTTTAAATGCCTAATTTACTTTGCCATTTCTCTTGCAGTTAATTTCAGTCCTCCGCAACTTGTAACATATTTTAATACAGCTCTGCATATTTGATTGATCATAGGATTGACATAGGTTTAAAAAAAATTTAAATCTGGAAAATAATTCTTTAAAAAAATATCTCTAAAGGTTGATTTATAATTGAAACATTATTAATAAATTTTTTGAATTGAAACATTAACATTTGAAAATGATCATATAGCAATGAAAATAAATTAAAAATATTAATAACAGAGCTATTTATATCCTGCGTGAATTATTAAATAAATGTTACTTGGCTTATCAATTTACTTTCATTAAAAATTAGATCTGGTCTTTGTAATAGTTCGGATCTACTATAATACTTATTCTTTGAAAAATATAAACAAAACAGCTAGTATAGTTGGCTCGAGCACTCTGGTGGACGAGAAAAAAATTGGAGGATTTTAACTTTTTTAAAGATTTCCTGGCATTATTTTTTTCCTTGCATTATTTTTTAACATTTTAAATAGAAATATTTATTATAAGTTATTTACACTTAATTTTAAATTTAGAATTGGGTTCACTTATGAAGAAAAAGTTTAATTTATCCGAATGAACGATAGATGCAACCAAACCTTTGTCTCCTATTTCGGGCCGGTGAGGTTTCTATTGTGCATTTGTTAACGTATTTTTTACTAAACGGTAGTTTAAAAACTCACCTGTTTATTCTCTTCAAACTCTCGACATTGCTTAGAAAGTTTCTAGTAAGGCAATGATAAGTATACATTAATCCCCATTTAGTTGGACTTGATTAATAACATATTAATGAGACGTAACAGGTTGTTTGCATAATAAAATTCCTATATTAGCGACTAGTCTGAATTTGATAATAACCTAAGAGGTTTTTCAAGAATTTTGATAGAGTTTGGTATCAATTATTACAAAAAGAAAAAAAACTCTACAGACCGTGTTTAAATATGCATTGACGAAGGGTTTTGGATTTCCAAGTTTATTTATTCTACAGTTCATTAGCATATGCAATGACGAAATGTTCGTAAAATCATTTGTAACACTTTCTTATCAATATATTTAAATAATTCCAATGTACTGCACATATATTTATTTCTTTTTGAAGTCATCAGTTGTGATCTTATGTCATTTGGTAGCAAATATAATGTGAATTTTATTTACATGGTTGAATAAAAATTATCACGAGAGATATAACATATTTATATAAGTAATTATTGTGTATTTGATATATTAATAATATAAAAAAATATCCATATACGGTTCTAATATTATGCCAACAGACCAACCTCAAAATAAACAAACTAATAGTAATGCATATATAATTCTTCTTACTCCTGTGTTTAAATGGACGTATTTACAATGATAATATATTTATCAGTTTTGCCAAAATTATGCATGAAGAAAACAAAAAAAAATTCTGTCGTACTAAACAATTAACCCGGATGCATAAATTTCGTCATTTATAGGGTTTCGTACTTCAGAAGGAAAAAAAAACGAATCCTTATAGGATCACTTCGTTGTCCGTCTGCCCGTCTTCCTGTTAAAATACTTTTTCTCAGGAAAGCGTGGAGGTATCGAGCTGAAATTAGTATAAATCAAATAGAAATGAGTCCCTTGGAGCTTTAAAAAATCAAATTTCTAAGTCAGCGCAACAAACAATTTTACAAGTACGGCCATATATGCCTTGTATTTTAACAGTCGCAAATAAATTTAAAAAAGTTTATTTTCGGTTGACTTGGATTCAAAATTCGACAAGAAGTAAGGTGTTACAGCAAAATTAGAGGAAAAAATCCAAAAATCGTTAATTTATATCTATGTCATATCAAACATATTTTTTTTAATGTGCTCTTGTGCAAGATATAAAGCAATATATTTTCATTCTAAAAATTTTAAAAAATTATAAATAGAAAATTAAAATGATAAAAATATTATGTACCGTTAAATGTTTATAAATGTCAAAATGGGTACGAAACCCTCATAGTACGAGTTTCACTTGTGCTTGACAGGTTTTTTGTATAATACAATTTTAACAAATATGGAAAAAAACTCTCGAATATTAAATTTTGTTTTAATTTTTTTAAATATGGTTATATTTTTTAAATATATACTTCCATATGAGTGGCCTCACAGTCTTTTTAGAGCTCTATAACGACCAGCCTACGTGAATGATTTTCTTCTCAAAGGAACAGTAAATGTGTTTATTTTTAAAGTTTGGTCCTGAATTTGGCCTATGGTCCTAATATATTCCTGGCCATTTTTCTTTTATTTTATCCTGTAACTGACGTAAAAGGATGCAGTAGTAAGTGTAGTTTGTGATAGTATCCTTTAGGAGATTATCGATCATAATGATTTTGTTTTATCGCGATATACGGAGTAGTAGTAAAACTAAGTTGCATCAGTTGTTGCCAATGTGTCCAAAAAATCATGAGAATCAGCTCCAAACAACACTAAATAATCACGAGGAAGTTGTGAGTAGATTGCGTTTCCGCTCGTTTGAAAGGATTCTCGGTACAAAATCTCAGACACTGTAGAGAGTCATAAATAATTGAAAACGGTGTTTTCAGTTTTCATGTAAGAGGTGCTTAAAATCTCAGATATTTTTCTGGTTTTCAATCTGAAGTCTTTTATGAATCAGAAAATAAATATTTTAGCATCGGGCAATGGAATATTTTAAGGCTGTTACCATCAGAGGCAAACATCATATTGAGATCTTTACGTGGACGAAAAGAACATAGTACCCATAAATACTTTCATTTAAGTTGAATTTATATTCATAAGTTCCACTCTGGTACTATGTTTGAATTTAGCTAGATAATTACTTAGCGCAGAAGGAATGATACACTTATCGACATTTGTAAATTAATAACTTCGTGAATTATTGTACAATGTGAAAAAAAAAAATAACATTTTGTATTGCATTTCAAAACATTTTTTCTGCAATACCACATTCGGTGGAGTCTGCAAAAATTTTCAGCATTTTCATACTCTAATATTCATCCTTTAAAATATCAGAATAGTACTTTTGTATGTTTGGATTAGTCTACGTGTTCCTGGTAATTTTGATTACAACCAAATTTAAATTGAAAAAAGTTATGATGCTGTGGCAGATGTACTGACAGAGGAATAGACAGACTTCACGCAATCGTCAGGGTCCTTTTTTTATTCTTTGTACTATAGAATCCTAAAAACAGTTCACGCGATGCGAATGTTAGATCTGTTCGCACTTTATGAGCAGCACACTGTTTGCATGTCTCCCTCTTACTTTGTCCATGTATCATTAAGCTTGTCCAAACATTTTGTTTGAATTTTAGTGAGTCTCCAGCAGCCTCAAGCTCTTAATGCACTGAGAGTACAGAAATCAAGTACCTTTCGTAAAGTGAAAAAGAACTCTTTTTATAAGGGTTTCACAGCATTTCGATTTTTTATATTTTTCTGACAATTTTTTTTGCTTTTGAGACAACATTGGTGTAAACTTTTTTTATCAGAATGTCTAAGAAGCATACGCTCATCGGGATAAATAAGAAAAACTTTACCAATGACATTCAATGAATCGGAATGGTTTCAAGATTTTTGTTTTTGTTTTCACAAATTAAACATTTTGTGAAATTTGGGCCAGTTCTTGGCATATTCAGTTTTATTTGTCGGGCAATGTACGGGATTCCTAATCAATAAATATTGTTATCTTATCTGCTAGTGATTTAAATTTAAATTGTATGTGGAAGCTGCGAAAATCGTAAATATTGATCGCAATGAATCTTCGGGCGTACAAGATATAGTAATATGAATGTTTTGAGGCAGTCGCAAACTTACGCCTTCTCTAAAATTCCATGTACATATTTTTGGTTATTAGCTGCTAAAGTAGAGGGGGGAGGGGGGGTTTAATCAATAAGCCAAATTTTAATAATAAAAATCACTATGCCAAATTTTAATTTTTCTCTCTAACCGTCTCAGGAAAAATTTTCGAGGATATTTTTAGTAACATCCCTCTAACTATCTTACATAAATAGTTTTGTTATCTTTATAAGTCGCTCCACCAAGTTACGTTTTACAAAATCAAAGAAATAAAAAAAGCATATGGATTTTACACACTTTCTCTAAAATTTTGACATTATTATTTTTGAGTGTACATAGATATACATGCGGTTAAGTATGAATTATCAAAATGCCAAATTTCAATTGCCCACGTCCACTGTTCATGAGAAACATGTCTGTAATTCACGGATGGATGCACAGGCAACGGATACGCGAGTGATCTTATAAGTGTTCTATTTTTTTAATTTCTGAAGGATAGGAGCCTAAAAATATTTTTTTTTAAAGAACTGCTCTGTGAGACTTTATTAACCGACTTCATAAAATGATCTTAATTCTTAGGAATCTTTTTTTTATGTTTATTCAGCGATAATACTTTACCAAGTGGACCGATTTTGATGTTTCTTTTTTTATGTGAAGGAGGGTACTATAGGCATAGTGCCATATAAATATGGTGAATGATCTGATCATGAGGTCAGGAAACGAACGATAGAACTCTTTAATGAATGGCAGTAAATAATCTACGATTCAAGATATTTGTTGCGGGTAGTTTTTATTTTGGTTTAATAACCACATCACTCACCAGGTCAAAGCCTGATAATAAGTTCTGAAGATGAACAATGGAACTCCTTAACGCATGTTAGTAAATCAACTGTGATTAAATATATTTGCTACTAGTAGTTGTTACTTTGCAAAATAACTACACCGCCAACCAGTTCAGGGTCTGACGATGAGTTCTGGAAATGGACAACGAAATTCCTTAACGGATGGTAGAAAATTGAAACGGATTCAAGATATTTAGTTGTTTCTTTGCAAAATAATTGCACCGTCGATCAGGTTAGGATGTGACGGTGAGTTCTGAACGTGAATAACTTAACTTCTTAACGGATGGTAGTCAACCGATCGTGATTCAATATTGGTGGTACTGGTTAGTTGTTATTTTGCAAAATTTGATTTCGGACTTCGAATATGGAGAACGAAACTACTCAATGGCTAACAGCTGACCACTAGCGGCTACTGCTATCGCTTAATTTCTTTGTGTGTTTTTGATGATCAAATTTTAAACAAAGAGGAAATTATCTATGTACTACTTTTGCCCAAGGCTGCTAATAATTTTACAATATTCTTAGAAAAAAAATAATTACAATGATTAATATTAATATATTAATCACTAAACATTTTAAAATTATGTATCTTTCAAAAAACCGACTTCAAAAAAGATAGGTACTAAGAATTAAAAAATAAATAACTCAAAATAGGTAGGCACCTATTGTAATAAAAACTTACTTGTAATAAATAACTAAGTTACTTATTTTTAAAGCCGGTGCCAGCACCACCTATCAATTTAAATAAGTGTACATTTTTATATTATAAATACGCTCTTTATGAATCGCTTCAATATTGTAAGTACCTGAGAAGTTTTAAATTTACATCATAAATTCAATTATAAATTTGTTTAAGTTGGTCGACAGGACTGGCATCGACTTCAAAAATAATAACCTGGTTATTTATTGCTAATAAGTAGTTACCTACTTTGATTCAATAATTTTTTAGTTTTAAGTACCTACCTTTTTGAAGTCGGTTTTTTAAAAGATATTTTATTTTAATTCCAAGTTACTTACATTAATTCAGATTTTTCATCCATTTGCTTTTTACTTATCATTAAGCAGATAAGCTTTAAAAAAATATATAACTAAAATATTATAAACTAAATATGTATCACTTCATAATTTTTACAGCCAACGTACAGATGATAGATGAAAAGAGACACGTGAAAAAATTGAATATAAAAAGAACAGATGAGTTTTGTTGAAAATTTGTTCAGCATAGTTTTTAAACAATAAGAATATTTAGTCTCATAAGTTGTTGAGAATATAAAAAATGTCAGTAAAAATCCGATAAAAGCGATGATATTTGTTAACAAAAATCACCTTAGAATTGTATTGTTTTAAAAATATGACAAAATTGGATGTAAGAAAAAGATACACTTGTGGAACTAAACAGTAAAACGTACGTGAATGTCCATAAAATTTTTTAATTTTTTTTCCTTTGTATTCCAATTCAATGGTACCGATAGATGATTATTGACTTAAGAGAAACTGTTCTTTGCATAATTTTAGGTATGTTTAATAAAGTCGCAGTGAAAAGTTATTTGATAATGATCTCAATCAAAATAAGACTTTGTGAAAAAATTATAATGAATTTTTACTACCTTTATTGGCACGAAATGCTATGGTCATTATTTATATCGATGGTTAAAATTGCGTAAAACAGGTGCGTGAAAAAAATCTGTACTTGTAATTTTCTCTCATATATATTCACGGTATATTAAAAGAGCTTTTCATTTATGGATGATTTAATCATTCCATATGCTCATTAAAAGATAAAGAGATCAAATGTAATTGGAGACTTCATATTCGTTTTATAATTCCAGAGAAGACATGGAAGCTCCATATATTTTCTAAAACTGTAATACACAAAAGAGAAATGTCAATGGAATATAATTATTTTAAGCTAATTCATAAATTGATGATAGATTCGAGTTCAATGCTATAATTGTAATAATGTTCCAAATTCATGATTCCAAATATATTCGGAACACAGACTTTTTGGATAATTAGTGTACGAATTTAATAAGAAAGGTCTCCATTTTAAAAGTTTTGCACGTCTTTATGTTTAAGTAGGAAAAATATTTGATAAATAGTCAAAGAGAGATTTATTTTATTAGATCCAAGCACATTGGTATTACTTCAAGCAATTAACTGAATGATTCTTTGGGGGATTTGATATTGACGTGAAGTGGCGTCGGGGAGACTGAAATAAACTTAAATTTTCTTTAAAATTATACCAATTAGGAAAGAAATTATTTGTTGATTTGGTGTTGTAAGTAAATTAACTATGCATTCACATAATTCCCACCAGGAAAAATTTCATTAATTCCCTCTCTTATAATAAAGTAAATATTTGCATTTTATTTAGGTCAATATTCCATACACTAAGAAATTACCAAATCGTTAAATAATAACATGTATGAATATCAAGGATTTTTTTAAAATTTAAGTATTATAAACTTCGTCAAACATTTGACGTCATCAGATCTTTCATTTTAATACCATTTTTAGTATTAATCCCAATCTTGTTACCTATATATTTTTTTTCAAAATTGATGGAGATCGCAAGTAGTATAAAGGGACTGGTGGGATATAAATTCTATATCACGTCATTTATCTACGAATGAAATACTCACAAAATTTGATGTAAGTGAATCTAACAAATAATGGAATTAAAATAGTTCCATTATATTATTTATTTCATTGGCGGCGTATAAAATAATAATTTTTTATCTTAATATTTTGCGATAATTAATCTTACGTATTCCTGTAAAATTTAATTATGGTTTGATTTAAATGATGAATGATAGATTCAAATAAATAAAATAAAAATTCATTTAATGTTGGGTTTAAACTGAAAGTATCAAGATGTCTCTGTGGTATGTGAAAGTTTAGGAGTTCTCGGTGAAATTATTGAAACGTCTGGATATAATAATATAGGTTATCATTTTCATCTTTTTTAAAGGGAAACTCCATTGAAGCCTAGAACAAGCCATTCCTTCTTAGTATTAAAATTTTGGAAGACATGGAAATTTGGACATCGTTTATTTTGATAAGCGGGATATAATTTGGATTAAGCACGAAACTTATTTTAGTTCACTTAATTATTTTAATTTCAACGGAAATACCATGACCACTCTGAAGCTGAGATTCTAATCCACGCGTTCTGATTTTGTAATCAGTTCTAATCTTCAAATCCAACGGTAAAGTTTATTATTTGAAATTATATTTTTTTTATATTAAAATAGTGTAAACAAAAATATCTATTGTATATTTGCTGTAAAACAAAATAATTATCAAAGTTTTTCCAGTGTGGTTCAATTTTCATAAAAAGATGTTTCAAAATTATACCGGCTTTAGATAAAAGCGATTGGAAATTCGAACAGATTAGTAATATTTTGTTTTCAAATATTTGTAACGCATACGTATGATTGCATTTTTATTTATATTTTGAACACAAATTCCGATTCATATCAAACATCCAAGAGTTCGGTGCAGAAAACATAAACAACCACTTTTTCAGGACATATTTTTAAATGTTTCTAAGTTCAATTCCTTATTTAGTATGTTTAAATAACTAAAAAGAATAATAGCACAGTAAAGCTACAGTCCGCTTACGCATGTTCATCTCCTTCATTTAGAGTAATGAAATTGATCTTTAGTAAATCGTAACTACTCGTATACTGTGACACAGGTTAAATAATTGTGTTCTTTTATTTGATTTGAATCGGGTTTTTTCGCGGTAATTACCTATTTAATGAGTAAACCTAGATATTATAAACTAAGTACTCACTATGTCCCGACGTTTCAGACTGGTTCCACAGCCTGTGGTCACGGGAAGACTGACGATGTATAGGAGTCACCGCTGCGACGCGGGAGTGTTTTTCAAAACTACCCCCACTTGGTTGATTGTAGAAATCTAAGGCGCGTTCACACTAGACCTACACACTACACTGACGGTGTCATGACACTTGGATTTATGTACACATCGCGAACACCTAGTTGCAGTCACTGTATTCCAAGCCGCCGAGAGTTTGAATCCGTCTTCACGGTTGAAATTTGGATGTTTTTTAATTTCAATCGCTTCCCGTATAATCCTCTTGAAATAATGAGGCTCAGAAGAAATAACCTTGGGGTCATAAAGTTCGATCCAGTGGATGGTTTTCACTTGCCAACATCTTGTTGTTGCCAACACTTGCCGCAGAGCTCATGACCTCTGTGACCCTGAACATCTACAGAATGAGCTACAGCATGTCCAGGAGGTACTAAATATGAATGGCTACAGAACACGGAGATTGCATGCTAAGCACACTGGAATTAAACACACCGAGGCGATCAGACAACCGGCTTTTCTACCTTATGTAAAAGGGGTGACGGATAAGATTGGAAACCTACTCAGACGGTTTTCAATAAAACCGATATACACCCCTCTTACAACAATGGCCAAGCAGCTGCGGACACCAAAGGACGTAATTCCATTGCAGAAGCCAGGTGTCTATAAAATCGACTGTAGCTGCGGTCTTTCCTACATAGGTCAGACAAAAAGGACAATCGCCGAACGCATGAAGGAACACATGGCAGCTGTGAAGAACCGCCAGATAAATAAGTCTGCTATAGCAGAACACTTAGATGATTCGGGGCCCAATCACTGGATCGAACTTTATGACCCCAAGGTTATTTCTTCTGGGCCTCATTATTTCAAGAGGATTATACGGGAAGCGATTGAAATTAAAAAACATCCAAATTTCAACCGTGAAGACGGATTCAAACTCTCGGCGGCTTGGAATACAGTGACTGCAACTAGGTGTTCGCGATGTGTACATAAATCCAAGTGTCATGACACCGTCAGTGTAGTGTGTAGGTCTAGTGTGAACGCGCCTTAGATTTCTACAATCAACCAAGTGGGGGTAGTTTTGAAAAACACTCCCGCGTCGCAGCGGTGACTCCTATACATCGTCAGTCTTCCCGTGACCACAGGCTGTGGAACCAGTCTGAAACGTCGGGACATAGTGAGTACTTAGTTTATAATATCTAGGTTTACTCATTAAATAGATAATTACCGCGAAAAAACCCGATTCAAATCAAATAAAATATATGTTCTAATCGCGAAAGTTTAAAAAAGTCAATTGTGTTCTTGTGCTAATTTTTTTCTCAAATTCTAATATGTTGTCATTTGTTTCAACGACGTAACCGTCCCGATGTTGTATAATATGTATGTAATGAGGTAGGATAAAAAGGATCTATTTGTTTACACGTCAGATAAATGTTATTATGTTTACGGGGAAGTCTCTTCAACATTATGGGCAGTTAGTATCGTTCAAGAAAAGCGATATTTTCTCAGTCATTTTTTTTTTTAGGATTTAGTCAGTTTTAGTTTCACTCATTTAGTGATCGATCTATGGCAGGAAGCCACGCCTTGTTATTCGAAATATAAAGCTTTGCGCAAAAGTTTAGTTGATATAAAGATGTGTAATTTCCATTTCCTGTACCTAAAAACTTTACGGTGATCTATGCAAAGACACTCTCACGTTAAACGTTTAAAACTTTTTCTTTTAGTTTGTGTCTATTTTTCTTGTCCATGTACTTTATTGAAAAACAAACATTAAGTATTAAAATTAATTTCAGCCCCCATCCCCAAGAAAAGTGTGTAGGAGAATAAATTACGTTTGCAATTCATGAAGATTTATTTACGTTGAATATTCACGATCTCGTAAGAGCTGGAGTTGCGGAATGTTTTTCCAAGCGATCTTTGTTAATTCATTCGTGTTCCATGTTTTAATTACGTTCTGATTGAGTAGGGTGTGGAGTATCCTAAATACATCCACATGAGGGGTAAAATTTGTAGTAGGCAGAGTTGACAAAACTTTATATTAATATTTTTTTTAAATTGAAGATTATTTTAAAATAAACAGCTCCAAAATCTAATCTATTTTTGGAAGTAATTATTTTTTAATTCCATTTATATATTTCATCTACGAACTTTTGGTAAAGAAAACATCCAAAATGAAATTTTGTTACGGAAATTAAGGCCAATTAAGAATGCAGCAAAACCTTCATGCTCATAGCAGTTACCATAAAACAAATACATGAATATAGTTTAATGGGTATATTGAAAGAGAAGCATGACAGTTAAAACTTGAAAAAAACATAACAGTGACAATGAATATATAGACGCTCTATCATCTGTTGAGAGTATAAGCGCAATTTTGCATTTATTACAAATTTTGTATAGATGCATGTTTTAATCATTTTTAATATTTCCAAGTGTTGCATTTTCAATTAGGTTTCTATGATTTTTTATGTGAAACCTGTAGTTTGGAAAATATTTTATAAAATTTAGCGTATTTCACAAAATTTTGTTTCTTTTTTAAACTTAGCCTCTATGAGTGGCTGCAATTTCAATATTCAAAGGAATAGAGATCATTTCGTGCTCATATTGTAATAAACTTACATCAAACTATAGAAATATTAACATTTTTTTCTCAAAGTATGTATATTTTATGATATAGGGGTAAAATATAAAAAAAGTACAAAAATGTATTATTTAAAATGTTGTGGACTGCGGTTTAGTGCTAATGTCTTGATGTTCTTCTCATTATTCTAAGCACAAAACATAACATATGAAAATTGCAAAACTACGCAACCTTTTGCACGAAATATTCATAGAATACATTAATGAAAAAGAACAATTATATCGTTTTCATGTACTATAATTGTAGTTATCTTACTCAAAAATATTGCTAAATACCGTTTCCTATACAAATCCTGCAGAATAAAAGCGAAACCTGTTGGCAGAATTTCTCCCATATTTCTACAATATGTATTCAAGAAAAAATGTTTATTTACTACTAACTCAACCACATCTTTATTTTTATTTTATATTGAGTTTCAACCGAGTACACTTTAAAAAGAGAGGGAAATTTGCCACTGGCGCATTTTGTGCAATAAATTATAAAACTTGCGGTGAGTGCAATTGTAGCTACATTTTTGTAAATTATTTTGCAGGTAATACTTTTAAGCTCCACAGTTTATGCTCACCAGCGATTCCCAATATAAAAAGGTTTTTAAGTGAAAAAATGGTGAAAATTGGAAAGTACTCGTCGAGATATCCCTTTTGAATTATTGAATAAATAAGTGAATTAATTGTTAATATGTAATGAAACTTATTTAAGAAAATAATATTTAAATTTGACTTGTTTTTTTATTTTTATTTAATTACTAAGGTGATAAATGGCTTAAATATTAATTATATATATATATATATATATATATATATATATACATATATATATATATATATATATATATATATACACATACATATATATATATACATATATATATATATATATATATACACATATATATATATATATATATACATTTTTATATGTGTATATGCACATATACCGCTTAATATTTTGTTAGAAAATATTTGACAATCCACCCTTTTTAATTAGTATGAGTTCAATGCCCAAATAATCTTGCAAACAATTATTGTAATTGTTTTTTTTTCTGTGACAATTTTTGAATTTCAAAAGGTAGATGTTGAGTTCTGTGGATTTGACGTTTTTTAGATTCTCCGGAAATTTCTCGTTTCGTTTTAATCTATAAAAAGAAATTAAGTATGTAAAGTTTTTTCAAGGATTCATAGCACTCTATAACTTAAAACTATAAAGGTTTCAAACTTGGAGGAATTCTATTGCGGTTGTTGGAAATTAGATTCGGGAAGTATAATCCAGGTTTTCGTTTCAAACTTGACTTTGTTCTGATAATAAACGTCCTGGTTAGTAATGACTGTCGCGAGATATATTAACTGATTTATAATTTTAACTTCAATATTTACATATAAAATTATATAATCAAAAAATACTGAAAGAATTTTTCTATATATTTACCTTGGAAGGCGTATGTAATTGACCTATAGTGATCCAAGTTTTGTCAAAATAGAAAGAGTAATTGTTCTAAGTGAATAATTTAATTAATGTATTTTCAAATACTTATTTGTTCAAGTAATTTTTATTAAATTAAGTGGACCATAAAATAAAGAAAATGTCAATTTAGTTAAGATGGATACTTTTTTGTGGATACAATTTTATACGTGAAACTAGTAATGGAAGGATACGGTACATAATACCACATTTGTTGGCATGCCTTAATTTTGGAAAAATAAAAAAATCTGTCTATGAGGGATATGTTTTTAATTCGGTATGTACAAAAATGTAAAATTTTATTTATTTACAAAATTACATTTTTATCAAAGGAATATAATTGGTGAGAATGGAAAGTGAAACGCATAAAAAAGAAGATTAATATGGAAATTATGAGTCACAGTTTTACTATTAATAATTGATTCATAATTTTAAAAATATATTGTATATTTAGATTAAAATTTATGGACTTTGCTTTATTCATTAACTCAACTCATTTAATATGATAAAAAGAGGATAGCATTCTTTTAATTTTAAAAAAGTTTTTGCTTATAGGATTTTTCAAGGAATGACACTTTTTAAATTTATCTCGAAATAATTGTATCCACTATTCAATCTGAATTTTGAAAAATAAATTATTAATACTCTATTGTTCAGAGCATGAATCGTTTAATTTTGTGACTTTATTTTAATGATTATTTATCGACAATTTAAAGCAAACGAAAATTTTATATTTAAATTGCCACACTTTAATCAAAGCACGGGGGTACACCATAGTTACAAAAATATGCAATAATTTGAATCTTGTTAATTATTTATCAGTAATAATGATAATTTTCAATACCAGTATGTTTTGAAGTAAAAGCAAACTTTTTTAGGCTCATATCGGATTCAATAAAAGCTGTGGCGTCCGACTTTTATGAGAACAGTTGCCACAACCTTTTGCGAATTTTTTCGGAACGATCGCTTCAAGTTCTCCTAATTATATTCTCGGGCATCCCGAGATCGCTGCAAAAATGTTAAGTATGGAAATTAATTTGTGGCTATACCACTTTGAGCAATATGTAGGAGAATAAACGAAACTCAGAATTAATTCAGATTTTTATAGTGAATATTGATGGTGTGGTAAAAGTTAGGCGGAAATAAATTTTGGATAGAACTTTTATTTAAAGAGGTCGGTAAATTTTTAAATTTTATTCGAGCTTTTTTTACTTAAATTCTGTGAATTTGGGATAAATATTTATAAAGTTTGATAATTTTGCTTTATTTTTTGGTAATCTATGGAATGAGGCAACAGCAGAAAATATTCATTATAGGTTTAATATTTGTTTATGCATTAATATTAATTACTCAAGAAAAATCAACTTTATTAAATATTTAGGAATTCATAGTCAACAAATCGCAATATGAAATATTCTTATATACTCGCGTTAACAAAGTTACAACACCTTTGTTGGGATATATATAATCCCAATTTTAAAGATAAAATTAAAAACACTCTTAATAACTTTGTAATATATTTATTACAACAGACAATATCAACGTTACACTATATATTAACCGTCTTCATAATCAACTATTTTGTTAAACTAGCAAAGACATCAACCGATCTATTTAGGAACTTTTTAATCAGTACATTCGCCACACTTCATGATAATGGAGTGATAATGATAGATGTTCTACTGGTATTTAGCACACACAAATTTAATTTTTTTGTCTTTCGATCTTCGGCAAATATGACATATTTTATATGTAGTAAATGGACCGCCTCTGGGCGTGGAGCTAGCATTTTGAAGGTCAGAGAAATTTTGTATGACCTGGGGTAGTGTACTATTGTGGGTCGAGTTTGTTGGAGTGTTTTTGTCAAATCAACAGTAAGGTGTTTAAGCAACTCCCTTCTTGATATTTTGTGGCTAATTTTGTTTTTATAAATGATACAAGCATCGATACCAGCAACGATGAGAAAGTGATAAAACATAACCATTGGCCATCTTTTTGTGCGTCTTCCGATGTCATAGTTAGCACACATTTGGTCGTTAGTATCTACCCCACCTTTTGTGCGGTTACAGTAAAAAATAATATCCGGTTTATTCTTCTCACTTTGATACACAACATTATCATGGTGCATAAACGAAATCAACAGTACAGCCTTGGATTTTTTTTAACAAAAGAGCAAAGAGTTGCGTATTCTTGAAATAAAACAAACTGCACTGCTCAACCAGGTTTCGTTTTGGGCAAAAAACAAAGTTGAATTTCTGGCTTGTTCTTACGAATAGTTCCAACCATAGTAAGCTGGTGATCTTTCAAAAGTGTATTTGCAAGAGGAACGTTAGTAAACCCATTGCCCATCGTGATATTTTGCCTAGCACCCGAGATGGGTTCGATCGTCCCCTTCACCAGACTCACTGTATCATTAGCCATTTGATACCGAACTCCGGGTTGTACACCAGCATAAATTTCGAATTTCAATAGATAAAATACTTCCGAATCGACGAGTGCGTAATGATTATGTCATACTTGATGGGCTTTTAAGCATATAAACAACACCAGAAAATTTGCCTCAAAATGCAGGTAATGGTTCATTTAGGGTGATATTTTCAGACACAAAATAATGTGAGTTCAAATTATTATTCGTAATGTCAGTGAACTTTCTTACTGCTGCCAATATATACGTCATTTTTCTTTCTGTTCTAGTATTTTTATCGTTAAAGCAAATAATCTCATGATGATGAAATCATTCAACATATTTCTTTTTATAACAATATCATAAAAAGAAATATGTTGAATGAAATTGTATTTTGAAAAAAATAGATGCCTGTTTCTTCGATAGCCCATAAATCATTGAAATACATGCCAGAAGAATTCAGCATACCAAACATGTAAAATAAATCTAAGTAAGCCAGAAATTCTTCATATACTAGCATTTTATAATCACGCTCGCATTGAAACTTGCCTTGAATTTACTTTATGTAATCGTTGGTGTGATGTAATACTAAATTTATATTATCCTTCAAAACATATAAAAGATTGCAACTTAAATTGTACTAATTGCTCTGGCTATTCCCTGAGGCCCGGATGTTTCACTTATAATATTGTGGCTACGAACTTGGATGCTGGTACGCGATGGCTTTTTTGCCCACTTTGTGCTTCTATTTTTTTGATATATAAAATTTTATTCCATTCTCTTACTAGATAGTGGATCAATATCATAGTGGCATTTTCTTGAGATTCTGAGTCGTGGTCACTTTAAATCACTTCAGCCTCGACTGCGTCTTCATCGAAACTCTCTATGATGCTTTCTTCCTCTTCTTCTATTAAATTTTGAGCAACTTGGTGGTAAGATAGCCCCTGCCGTGCTATTATCATCTTTTTAACCTAAAGAAAAGACATATAATTAAAGATAAGTAAAAAACACAAACTTTCGGACCATTATTACCCATACAAAAGGACACAAAATTTTCTCCCTAATGTTTGCGAGACTCATTGTTTTTATATGTTGTCTTTCCAGATTTAAAGCTACCAGATCTTTTAATTTGTCAGTGGATAGTTTTGGCCGCTTTCGATATTTTATGTATTAAATTGGATTACTTAGGACCATGCAAATGAGATTCCGCATAATTTTAACTTTATATGAATTTAGAACTAAAAATACGAAAAACGGGTGCATGCATCTATTGTTAAGTTACAAGATTGGACAGCAGTGCTCGAGATAGATTTCTTTTGTTTTTTTTTATAACATTTTTATTTTCATATAAAACCTACGCATGTATTTACGCATGCATGTATTTTCATATAACACCTACGCATGTATTTATAGTTAACAATTTTAAGCTGTTTCTTTGAACTTGACCACTAGTGAGAAATTTTTTAAATATTCGAAGTGTTCCGTACACATTAAGTTTTTTTAAATATTTTAAAATAAAAAAGTAAACAAATCTACTTAAAATAATTAAGAATAATTAATGTGTCTAGTTAAAACTATTTTACACCTGAAATAAACAAAAGACTAAGAGAAGCCGGCTCGGGCAGGAAAAATGCCAAAAAATATCACTCAAGTAGCATGTCGTGATAATATGAAGGGTTTTAATGCTACAAAAAATATTAGTCATATAGGTCTTTATAATATGTGAAGGTATGAGTGGTTTTAAAAGCTATTAAAGATGTAAGCTGAACGTTTCAAAATCAATTAAAATGACAATCATTAAAATTATTATACAGAGGAGAATTATAGATAAAACGTGGAGTTACGTGATCAGCGTAGCGGACAAATTTGACGAGATTGTATAGGGATACCCTAATTTATGAAATAAAAATAAATGAAGTCCGCTCAGTGGAAAATATATAAATGGCTATTGAATAATATATATATATATATATATATATATATACATATGTATAATTATTTACTTAAATTGATTGGAATCTTTGTACGGAATTTAAGCGAACCGTGGCAGACGGGTATGATGATTGAGAATGATTTTATTTTAATATATATAATATTTAAAGAATTAATTTTGGAATTAATTTAAATAATTAAATAATAATATTTCATTTAATTAATTATTTAATTAAATAACAATGATTAATTTAAAAACAACATTTAATTCGATACCCCGATAAATATACATCATATAACTCAGTTGATTTCGAAAAAGCTTTATGAAGTGACTGCACTGATCAAATGTGAATATTACGCAGAAGCGATCAGCTACAACTGTTGAAACTACACTGTATAAACAGGCAGAAATATTTTATTAACGTAAGTGTAAACAAATAAATTTTCCTTCGTCCTTCCGATTCAATATATTTATATGATATACTTTTCCTCCATCGTTGAACGGGAAAAATATATGTCTCATATAAGCTTCCCGTTCACTTATTATAAAAATATGTTGGGAAATATTTATGTTATTTCTGTAATAAAATTGAATACCTCTTCTGAATGTGAAATATGTAAAAGTTAAAACGAAGATGTATTCCTTTGATTGACGATATACAGAAAGCAATATTTCTCAGGTTATCTTATTATTCAACAAACAATAATTTTTCATAATTTTGAAGTAGATAAAAGAAAAAAATAGTAGAAAGATATAAAGGTATCGTAATAATTCATCAAAAAATATAAAAAATTCCCTCTAGTTTCCCTGTTCCTTAGAATCATGAGTTTTGGAACGTTGAAAAAGATTATTCAGGTTCACAGCTTACCCTGGCAGGAAATTTATTCACTTTAATGTAACAGTTATAACTATAACAAATAATTTAGTATTTAAATATTAAAAGGAGAAGTTTAAATTTATTTTGCACTAAATCATGATTTCTATTATTTTTTAGAATCAGTACAAAACTTTTTAACATTACACGTCACTAAGTATTTTAAAAATATATTTCTTTCATAAAAAATACTTCTAAATCTTTGAATATTTTTAAAATGGAACTCCCGTAAAACTATTTGGAATTTTTTATGTTAATCCCGTTTCATCGAGTAGGATCTACGCGCCTGTATAAAGCATAGTCTCTTCAGTTGTTAATTTTTCATCGTTATAAGAAAACATTTTTTTGTAAGCATGGAATAAACAAAAGGACAAATTTGATCTTACTTGTTTATATTGCTCTCGTAAACCTGAAATTTTCATTCTATTTTTATGACTTCAAGGCACTGATGCATAATGTTACGTGGAAGAAAGCTGCTAATGTGCTTGCAGGAAAAGTCGATATTTTGGTATGGAGAAATATAGCTAGTGATATTTATAATAAATCTGTAAATAATATCTGAAGTTAACATGGCAGTAAAATGAATGAAGTATTTAGGAAAATATAGCGTTGAAAATTGCACAAGGGATCGTTTGATTAAAAGCCAGCAAACATTTAGGTTCATGACACTTAAATGAAAGCGCCTAAAAGAAGTATGACAGCATAGGATTATATCAATTATTGATAAAATATAATTGATAATATTAAAATATTAGTAAAGAACACAAGATTTTTTACGTATTATGAATTGGAAAAACAATTATGTGATATTGTAGATAACTGTATATTTATCTTAATTACTGTAGGAAAGAACTATATAGAAATGAAAAAGTGTGAATTAGTTCTGAAAATAAATAATTATCATACCATATTTTATCGAACGAAAACTAAAAACGGAACATGGTTCATAAGGCTAGATTTAGGCTACACATAATTTTTTAATCATCATTTGAATAGCTTTGCAGTAAAAAAAAAAATAAGAAAAAAAAAATGGGTAACACGTTTTTATATTTTGTAGACTGTCATGCATCTTCTGTTACGATGTCTCGCGAAAAAACACTGTAACAAAAGATACATGATATTTTTGAATAAATTTTGAAAGAAATATTCTATGATACCCACTCGATGTGGTCCAAAAACAATATTTTCCAACCCCAAGTTCTTGAGATACTTCATATGAGACATTGTTCTTACAATTTTTTTCACAATGAGCCGTAACTGCAAAAGTTTTGGTACAGTAATATATATATGTATATATGTATATATGTATATATATATATATATATATATATATATATATATATTTATGTACATATGTATATGTACCATCTGAAAAACAGCGACACGTGACGCATTTATTAGAATCCTTTCTTCGTTATCCCGTTTTGGAACACAAAAACAGCCAAAGCAATGCGAAAAGATTAATTTTTCATGACCCACTTGGTTTTTCAACGGTTGAAATCTTGGTTTTTAAGTTCAGTTAATCTTATTGTAATTTCCAGCATTAGTAGTTTCCAGCACTCCAATTATCGAAATCAAGTATCGAAATAAATTGTCTTTTTAAATTAGAAGTATAAAGTGCTTCTAAGTAATATTATTTTCATTTGGAAATAGTTTCTTCACAGCTTGTTTTTGCTATTGAAACAGCGTCAGTGTTAAGGATTTCTATATCAAAATATTTCATATAAATATATATATCTGAAGAAAGAATAAAGCCTTTTCCAACTTAAAAATTAACTATTTTAAGATTTTCATTTTTGTGTTCACAGATGAGTTATACGATTTCATTCAGTTCGGGGGAATATCCAGATTGCATTTTTCCGTAAACTTACTGGGATTCCTGACTCAATCATAAAGTCTAATTTGAAATCATGAAAAATATACAATCTGTGAAAGCCATAGATATATATCAAACTGAAATATTGAGTGGAGATTACTTAGTAGCAGGAATATTTTGAGGCGATCACAATCTTTTTCTTCAACAGTCTATTTTTACATTATGTGGTTTAAATTTTCTGTATACTTGAAATTAATGGATTATTAATAGATTATATATATGGCGGTGCAAAAAGGTCTTGATTGTTGCTTTGAGTAGAGTGGTCGTTACATTTTTCAAGGATTTCTATCTTATCACTAAGGATCTCTCTATTCTTATTTCTGCAGAAGGCTGTTCTTGGCTTGAAGTCCCTGAGACCAAAGTTTATCTCACGAAAGAAAGCTCTGCTTTCATTTGATTCTTTAAGATGTTCAACATCTCTGGGTAGATCATCGTGGAATGTTTTTTTTCTCCCTGTATATTTTTTTCTTCCATTTTGGCTGCTTTATAATCTTCTACTGAGTTTCAAGAGTGCTTTCTGCTAAGCATTTGTGATAGGCAGTAGCATTCAGCTTCAAACCAATCCTTCCTTTCTACTCTTTTGACACTCCCTACGACATTTTTCCTGATTCAACAACAGCTTTCGAAAACACGCTCCACTTATCACCAATATCTTTGATCGTTTAAATTTTTTTGATCTTCAATTTATCTGACATATTCATCCGAAACTTTCGTTTAGTTGCTTCATTTTTAAAACTTTCACAGTTTGAATTTTTCAGAGCGTTTTCCATTAAATTTACGCACGTAAATTTAATGGAGAACGGTTTATGTAGAATGGAGAACGATTAGAGGATCCAGCTCTTAGTTTAGCTTTAACTGAATAGTGGTCTAAGTCGAAGCAGGCTCCTCGATATGTCCTGAACAACTAGAACGTTTGACCTGTGTCTTAAGTCGATCAATAAGTGGTCATTCGATTAAATGTGTCTTCATCTGGTGACTTCCATGTTATTATGTGAATTTTTTTGTATGGAAAAAATGAGCTATATATCACCATATTGTGATCAGCGGCAAAGCTGATAAGTCTATGGACATGGTCGTTTGATGGGTCATGTAGACTGTATCTTCCTATAGTAGGTCTGAATTCAGTTTCTTTGAATAAAAAAACGTTTCACAGAAAATGATATCTAAATCAGTCAAACCCTTTTGGAAATAAATGGGAATATTGAATTTCACACACAAACAAACAAACGACCTCTCACCCTAAACGCATATACCCCCTCCATTTTGTCGTAGGTAATAACAATATTTAGTGTCCTGAAATGTGATAACATCTGATATTACCTACGAAGACACAAGGTAAACAGATTTAACACCAGTAAAATAATTTAACTGACCAAAGCATGCGTCTGGTTTCTACATATTTTTCTCATTTCAGCGACAGTATGTTAATGCCGGCAGCGAAGAAAAGCTGAAAAACAAATGCTGATAAAAATATCAAAGGTGTTTGCTATAGATTGTTGGGCATCAAATACTTTGTTTCGAAAATAGTGCGACAATGATTATAATACCTGAAAATGATTATTGGAGCAAAATTCGACCAAAGAATACAATGGATGACAAAGAATTTCAAAGTTTAGCTCAAGTAGCTTGAAAAAAATTGATTGTGTGACCTATGGTTGAGCATTGTCCTGAAAGAGAAATAACTTACCTCTATACAACGATCTCGAATGCTTCAATGCAAGCTCCTTCAAATTCGATACGATTAAGTTCCGGTTTAGAAGGTAGTGATGTTTCGAGTTGAAATTTATTGGTCAGTTCAATTGTAGTTTGGGGTTGTTCATGTTGATTGTTTCAATTGTAATTAACGTGTATTTGTGTATTCATCACTTTAATTCTCTACAATTTTGTAGGTAAAGTTTACTTTATTAAGAGGCGTATAGATGTATTTGAAGGAATCAAGAGCATAACTGAAGTTAAAAATGTGTAACCCCATGATTCTGGAACTGTAAATCCGCCAACCTCATTTATATTGTGGTTTGATTGCTGAAATTTCCTCTTTAAATACTTGTGTATGCTTCTTCTTGTGAAATGCATGTGTACCTGTTGAAAAAATCCAATAAATGGAATATAACTAAGAATGAAACAAACAATGATTAATGGCAAAATATATGTTTGAACTCTAAATGGTGCGAAATAAATCTCACAATAACTGGATTTCAAAAATGACTCACTTATTGCATTGAAGAAGGATGGTCTTTCAATAAAATATTCGCGGAAACTACGAAAGTAATCACGGCTATTTATATGTAACCTATAAGTTATGAATGTACTAAATGAAACAATTAAAAAATATAAATATTGGAAGTTCAATCATGACGTCACATGTATATAATCATTTGTACTACGATATCAAGATCAGCAAGCAACAAAAGAAGCTGTCTTGCTTAAAATATTTAATTAAACTTTCAATTATATTAACATCGTCGATCGTCAACAACCGCTCCGATTCAGTCTAACGAGCGAATTTAGGCGAATATGTTTATAGTCAATGTAGATAATTCACCGATTCAGAATCCATACAACTGGATGATCAACGAAAGTGTATGTATATTAATTTGCAAGAAAAACAACATTAATGTATACAATCGAAATAAAATTACATATAGGTATTTAAGTGTATTTGTATCGACAGATGCGCCAGCGACCTCGGTGGGTTAATAATATTTTTAGGTTTGACCATCAACGACTACAATAGCACAATCGAATGAACGTATGTAAGCGATTATTTTTTTACTGTGGCTGCAGTGAAAAATAGAAAATTATCTCTTTTTCTCTAATAAAGGACGTACAAAATAAACAACGAGATTTAACGAAAGTGTCAGCTGTTAATCTGCAACGACGTTGTCGCCGCCTCTATCGATGCACTTATCACATTGAGTAGTGCGTATATTGTGACTTATGTATAAATAATACACAAAATGTATAGTAACATTTAAGTTATAGAAAAACATGTGAGAGTGTTTGACTTTAAATATTAACTGCAATATGGATAAAAAGTCCAAATTTTAAACCGATATGCGTTATATCAAAACTATAAATAAAAACCAAGAATTTAGAATCCGATAAAAAGAAAAACACACAAGGAAGAAAAACTTAACATACCTTATACTAGCATGTAAGGAAAATTCACGTGAAAAATTATAAGTAAAAGGAAACGTAATATAAATAATTTAAATGCCTATATACAATTATTGCTCCAAAAAAAAACCAGCGTCCCTATTTTATACAAATACCAGTTTCGTGTTGTATTTAATACAAATGTGATTTAATATAAATACTATCTTTAATACAAATTACCAGTTTTCGTATTTAATACTATTATAAGTTTATGCAAAATTTACTTCCACTAACATAAAACGATGATGATAAATAACGCCTTTCATACCACATAGCTTGAATTTATTCTTTATCAGCCATACGAAATACATTCGAACAAAGAGGGACGACGACGGGAAGAGGGACCTATGGTGTACACATGAAACGAAAAAAAAACGGCCGAAAGCGTGCGTATTAATAATTTTCATTTAAAGTTGTATTAAAACATAAAGACATCAAAATAAAAAGTTTGTAAAAAATTTAATGAAGATAACTTATGCCCATAATTAAAAGTATTAACTAAAGAGCTTGTGATATAGTCAACCTCAAATTGATTAATTTTCCTCTCCCTCCCTCCCCCTCTTTCCCACTACCTTAAAACATGGTAAAATCTTTATAAATATCCTCAGGCACAAAAGTAGGTGTATTATTTTCCTGTAAACTATTTAAAAATTTTATGTTATTTACGCTATTTAAAATATGATGATTTGCTGTATTTTCTTCAAAATATTATTGTTTCGGTAGAAAACCTAGGAATTATTTGAACCCAACAGGGTGATATGATATTGGTATATAAAAAGTACCATAGTACTAAATTCGCAACAGAATTATTTACTATATCGCATGTCCGTATAAGTGTGTATCCCTTTCCTGTATGCCCCTTTCGGGCAGCTGTGAACATTGCATGTTTGTACGTTTGAAAATAATGTTCTGAATGAAATTTTGTGATACTAGTTTCGTAACAAATTCTGACTTTACTTTATGAAGGTGTGACTAAAAAACATTTTTTTTCATCGAAACGTATGGCAACAGTGACGCGATGCGGATTGTGGAAAAGGAATTTTTCACAGAAGTCGCAGCGTGGTGTTAATATCGCTCTCTAGTTTGAAGTGATAATCTCATCATTCGTTTACTGTACATTTTGTTTTTCTCCAATCAGCGACGAAATTTTAAAGTATGACTTCAATACTGTACTCGCAAGGCAGGCGGAACGCATATGGGAATGCAGAGCGCAATTGGGGGAAAATACGAGACGAACTCGTGATAAAAATATTGGCTACACAGGTACTATCTGCAAAAACACAGGTACTATATCGTAATTAAAAGTCTTAGAAGTTATTTTCTTACAATATATACATGCAATTTTTTATGTGTCGTATTCTATATGTTTATTATGTTTTTATTTATTATGGTATTCAGATTTTTTTAAGGGCAAAATGTTTAACTAAGATGTATCCATAGACTTAAGACTTGCCTTGTTCCAAATGTATTTTATTTTGTAAAACAACATTTACATAAAATTTTTACAGGAATAATAAAATTTACGGATGAAAATTTCTCGATAACCCTAATGATATATGTCCAGGTAAAATGATACATTTAATTATTTCATACTCTTTAAAGTAAAATTTTATTTTTCAGGTTGGCCTTTCTTTTCTGGCACTAAAATCCTCTAAAATTTACAAAGTTGAACATGTATTACATTTGTAAGCGAAATATAATTTAGATTAATCAGGAAAATTGTTTTATTTCATGCAGGTCTTTAATTTCGATGGAAATACCGTTAATGTTTATGCTCACTTTGGAATTTTCATAATAATTTATACATCAAAACTATAGTTAGTTGTAATCCTTCCAGTTGTAAAGTTGATTTGAAATTATATGGACTTAATATTAAAATAATGTAATAGGTCTCACTCAAGCTCTACAATTTTTGCTGTGAAAAAAAATCTATCAAAAAAATTTTTTATATTCTCGGTATAATCGATATATGTTCGATAAAAGTGTTTGAATGTAATTACAAATGCAATAAAAAATTGTTAATACGGCCATATTTTTCTGAAAGTTTTAAATCGTACATTATTAAACGTTTGGAAAGTGTAAAATATTTTTCAAGGTTTTTAGAAGAAATACTAAATTTTGACTGCTTTTCAATGTTTCATTCTCATTTTTCTTTGATATCCTTTAATGAATTAAGTAAGAAAATCATTTTCGACCCACATCGCGAGGAAGTATATGTCGTAAAATCAGATGGGCTTGAAAGTCAAGCAGGTTTATCGAATGGAATATTAATGAAATCGTAATAGTTGGAGTTGTTTATGGTTTTCCCAAGACATCTGCGCTAATTCAACCTTATTCCATGTTTTAGTTATGGTTTATCTGAATAGTGTGTGTACTATCCAATTATAATCAGTGACATTTTTGTAGATAGATTAGTAATAGATACTCATCCTGCAAAATTTCTAAATTTACGTGATTCAAATTTTTCCATATTTGTTGTTTCATTCATGTAAAAATTTTACCGAAAACAAATACTTGAATTTTAACTGTATTTAAAAACCTGCACTAATGATATTCTTAATTATCGTGGTAATTTAGCGACAGGTGTTTTATATTTTTTGACTTGATGATGATATTAAAAAATAAGAGTCTAACTCCAAATTACGAACTATTTTTGCAGCATTTTTTTTTATGAAATACTTTACAATTCTCTTTTAAGTTGTCAAGAATTTTATTTAACTACTAAACATAATTATTTCATTCCAAATATTTAATTTTAGAGATATTGGATTTATATTAGTTTATTTAAATGTTACTCGATCTTACCTTACAAGAAAGTCCTCGTTCTGAATCTTGAAGATAAAACAATTTACACCTTTTAAAGTGTATCTAAGCATAAAATAAAGAAAAACAATATTGCACACTGGATACAGAATGTATAAATTTTAATTATTCTTCTTTCTTATATATGGAAGCGGGTGTGAAAAATTGAGATAATAATACGGAAAAAGAGATAAGAACATAAGACGCTAACTTACAATAGGTGATCCGTTTAGGTTAAGGTAATGAGGTGGCTACTTTCGAACGTTTCTCAAAAATATTTTAGTGCCACGTATAACGCCAAAAGTTCTGGACCGCAGCACTATATCTGCTGTACGGGCAAAAGCTTGTTAGGGAAGTAACCGAGTCGTCGTATTGTTACAGTATCGCGCAGCTGACAGCTTAAATGTGTTGGTGAATAATGAGATAAGTGCATTGTGTGATGGATGTAAGTAAAAGACTCGTTTTAAATGCTATCTTTATGTGCTTCGTACACTTTTCGAATGCTTGATTCCGGTTATTTCGATAACTTTTTTGTGTTAATATCATGAAACTGAGATGAATATTTCGGGGGTCATATAATTGCTAAAAGTCGATTCTTCTCACTGTTGGCGATAAAGTTGTAATATGTAAGGAAGTCGGCTCTTAGTAGGGACTAGCTGACTGTGGCAATGATATGTTATCATTTATATTGTCAACAAAGATTGTTGAATGACAGTGGTCGCGTTGTTGTGTCCTTTTTCCATGATGGAACTAATATATTAGTTCCCACGTCTACCAGAGAGGTGAACTTTGAATTTTCTACGTGATGAAGAGGCGGTGGGATGTCTTATAAACGCTGGATTCCACCGGAGCCAATATTCTATTTGGTTAAACTTTGTAGAGTTTTTCGCGTGAGCGTGGCATCGGGCACTGCGAGATTGTAATCGATAGTGAATGCAGTTATGGAGAGGATTATAGTTGTTTTGCGGTTTTGACTTAAGTTCTCTTATATCAAGTGAGATCGTATCAATCTATTTCATCAAGGGCTCGTTATCTTTAAGTTTTAAGGATGTAACTGATTTTCACGACATTTAAGGATGTAACTGATTTGTATGACGTTCTGCTCCTATAGTTGTGCGATGACCCCTTGAGCCAATTAATACGATATTTTCTTTGTATCACTTTTTACTAACTGAAATCAGTCGAAGTGAGCATTTTGTAGGTAATATAAAAATAGAACTTTAAGTGCATAAGTCGAATAACTAAAATTTATTCTACCAAGACGTGCTCAGAAATATGTGACCATAAATAGAGATGACAACACATAAAAGTGGATCGATAATAAGTATGCATCGAACGTTGTAAACAATACAATGCAATTGCATTGTATTGTTTACAACGTTCGCTACGAGGCAGGTATAGCGTGTATCGGCACTCGACTTTATTCTTATTACTTGATCGTAGCATGTTCTTTTCCTAATAATTTTTTATTTATTGATTTTCATCTTGTCTTGAAAACTCTATGTATTTATAATATTAATTAAGTTTAATAATAATTTTCCCTAATTTGTTTCTATAATATTCTTTATGCCCTGTGTTTCTTCCAAGAACTTTTAATTGGTTAAACTAGAGAGAAGAAATTTATTAATTGGATACTTAGACCAAAAATTAACAGATTCAAATTTTTGAAGGCCGTAGTAAAAATTGACATTATATTATTTTGTATATAAGAGATCTTGTAAATATATTTGTTATGTATATAAGAATTATTGTAGTACATTCCTATAGACTTGATTAGTAATTAAGAATATATTTCTATCATGTGGCTTTGAAACATAGACATTGATACGCTACCGATTTCTTTTATCCTCGTAAAACCATGTGCGTATAAATACTGACTTACTGAGACATTTTAAATGATTTATTTATACAAAACGTTTTGCAAGTGGTTTCGCTCGAGAGAAAGTTGTAGTTTTAAACTTTATACTCTCTACGATAGAATGACTTCTTTCTTCTTCGCCGCATCAATGCTGCCTTTATTATGCTGTCCATAGCGCTTCGTGCTTACGTGCATCCTATGACATATAAAGTCTACAAATATTAACATAACTCTATAACCTGACGACCTACACAAACACATGCAAATTTACAAACAGACAAACGTTCTTTTCTTATATTATTAGTGTTACAATTTTCCATAAATATTTAAGAAAGTATACCCCAGTTAACTTCTACAAAAGAAGGGTCGTTTCTTATAAATGTCGAATAGTTATTAATTTGGATATGCCATTTTTTTCATTAAGTAAAAACTCTAGTTTAAGACCTCTTCAAGGTGTTGATCTTTTCACAGTGTTTACTTTATATTATTTTAATAAAGCTGGATGATTTGAATAATAAAACTATATATAGTTCTCCGTATAATTATTAGTAAAGCCATTATTAATAACATTGATGGGAACCACAAACAATGTCTGCAAGCACAACTTCCTTTTTTATTCACTAAACATAGTTTCATTAAATACTTACACGTAAAAAAATTAAAGAACAAAGAATATTAAAAATAATTTTCATGGCGTTCAATGTTATACAAGACATTATTTAGCTTACAATTTAATAATTTCACATCAATATTTTACAACGGTGTTTATTTTGTTTATTAAAAATTTAGCATTATTTTGCCATTTTATTCCGTATAGTCTAATTATGTTAATTTTTCGGTAATTTTATGTTCATTAACGTTTTTATAATTGTTGTTTAATATTTTTAAAAAATCTAAATATTTTTAATCCAATAAAAATGTTTTATTTGGGCTAAGGACATGCTAAAACACACCTTTTTCAAAAACAAAAAAAACAGTCATGAATACTTCCTCTCTTAAAATAATTTCTAAAATCATGCATTAGTGTTCAAAATAAACCAAAAACCAAGTAAAAATTTAAGAAAAAATGTCTTTTGCCATTTCGGATATTAAGTATAAAAAAAATGAACATACATATGTAGGTGTACGTTGTACTTAGAAATACTGCGTCTACATACTCACATGTACATAAAATAACAATTTTCCTTCCCCGTTCCATTTAAATAGTTTCCGAGTAAATATTTTTCCTGTATGGATGGATGGTTAACGACTGGAAGGGCCTACGCTACACTTGAGAACCCACCTTGTTTAAGCAGCCTGCGTTTGATGTATCTAAATTTGAAAAAATATTACAAAACGGTTTTTGGGAATAAAATGCATATCAGTTCAATTCTCAAAATGACTTTTTAAATCCTACATTTGAATACAAATGTAAATCAAAATGAAATTTGCTTGAATCGATTTCATAGCATTGCCAGTAATAGGAGCGCGGAAGTAGATATTCGTTTAGTAAATGTTACGCGTTGATTCCGCTCGAGTTGTTACAGAAAAGCAAATGAATTTTGCTTATCAATATCGAAGGTTAATTCAAATATTAAAAATGTTTAATTATAGCTGAAGTGGATATAATATTCAATAAAGTTTAAGAAGCGTTTGCGTGACGATGGTTCTGTACATACTTAGGTACGTATTAAAGTTTAAACATTTAAGGATACGTAATATCTGTATTATACAATTTATAAGTATACTTGAATATTTACATACTTTAGTACATATTATTTTTTTTTGCAATAAGATCTACAATAAGATCGGTATAAGTGTCGGTCGATAAATTTTACGATAATTTCCATAAATCCTCTTTTCAATAATTTCAAGCTTAGCAGTACCAAATTAGTTATGTTTTTCACCTAATAATGAATTAGAAACTAATGGAATTTCTCATTATTTGTACTATGAGACCTTCCTTCGTGCTTGATTTAAAAATTCATGGTTTGATGTGCGAGTCAGCATCAAAATACTAATGAGTGACCCATTTTTGAAAATCGAAAGATTCTTTTACTGCATTCCAGCATTAAAATATAACACCTCCAACTGTTCGTGAGAAATAGGTTCATAACAGAAAAATAGACGGATAGACGGATAAACAATTGGTTTTATAAGGATTATTTGTTTTTATTCATTCATTCCTAAAAACCATAGAAATCTTAACGTTGCCGTAAATGGTTGAATATACTTAAAATATGTAGGTGTACGCGTTGGTTTACTTGGTTTAAAATTTTTTTCATTTCCATATTTCAGTGACATGGAATTCAATTTAATCAACCTTCGTTACGATTCATGACGTAAATACTTTCAGATTATTCGTAAACTGTTATTGAAAAAAGTCGTGGTGTAGTTTTGATGTTATGAAATTATTGTAGGGAACTATTTAACTACCCAACTTGAAATTGTTTCAAAATTTTATAACACACAACATATAAAGGATTATTTGACCAAATAGTACTGCAAAATAACCATATTTTTATTTGCAATATTATATTTAAAAGACAGTGAGATAAATGGGATCATGTTCTTGCAGATCTTTATTAGGCAACTGTAGACGACCGAGTTAGATTACTTTGTGTCTAGATTTATTGAATATTGTATCTCCCCATCGCTCTGCATCATACGATAACGTCTATAAACCTACTACCATTTTATTTTATACGTATATGTATATATATATATATATATATATATATACATATATATATATATATATATATATATATATATATATATGTATATATATATATATATATATATACACAAAAATTTATTTATTTACTTAAGAATTAGCATTAAATTTTATGTGGTTTTTCTGACGTTTACCAATTAAGAAGCTGAACCCGTCGCGTTCAGATTGGTGACTCAACACTCGGATCGGGTAACCCGGGTAAATCGGGTAAACTCGGTCCCTTTTGGCATCAGCTGAGTTAGTTACTGTTTAACACGCAGTGTTCCCTTTCAAGAATTACGTTCCATTTTTGAATAATACTTATTTGAGTATAGTTTCATATAACATGCGTGTTTTATTTTTCCGGCTAACTTCCCATTCCGCCAGTTTCGTTGTATTGTGAGCAATTTTCGAGTTAATTTGGCCAGCTTCGCATCTCGTCGGCTCTTTTCGACTTAATTCGACCAGCTCGATTTTAACATTGTTTTGTATTAAACTGTCTTAAAATTTTAAAACGTTAAAAAGTTACATTAATATAGTTGGGTTCGTCCGGGATTTGAACCCGAAACCTCACGCACCCCAAGCATAAATTACAACCCTAGGACCATCCTCTAAACAAAAACCGTTGTTGTGTTTTTTTTTAAATTTAGATATACATGGATAATCTTATATTTTAAATAAAATTATGTTTAAATATAATCTATTTTTGGCAATCATTTTAGTTAGCTGGCGAAATAACTTAAGGACACTTAAGAAAAGTATATACAATTCAAAAATAAATAGTTTGTATAATAAATAGCATTAAATTTATTTTTATTTTAAGCTTTTTAAAAGATATTTACGTATATGTAATTAGTATTGCAGGATAAATAGCTTTAAAGTAATCGGTAAATAAAAATGAGAATAACAGAACACCACGACGGCGTGTTTGGAGGGCAAGTGGCGAAGCTTTTATTATGTTGAGTTTGTGCAAGTTTAATATAGAATAATACAAGAAACCAATTATCTCTTCTTACGGCAGTATTTGAAATTCATAAATGAAAAGAATTTGCATTAATTTTTCAAGGTATACGTTTTTACGTGTTACGCTTATTGGTTACATGTACCCTTCAAATATGCAAAGTGCCTACTTTGATATATTTTAAGGAGAATGGCTAAATAAAAAAAAATTAGTAAAAAAGATATAATAAAACAGGACATGAACTGCATTAAACTTAGGATCGCTCATTAAAAAAAATCACTAACATATATCGATTAAGTGCAATATTTCTGTACTACTCTTATGTGCGCTTATTCCTCATTTTATAAAGGTTCCTTAATAAAACAAGGAATCTTTGTAATTCCGTCATATCCGTCTGTCCCTCTGTTACATTTTCATGGTTTCTGTAGTGTTATACTCACGTATTATTCAGACTTCAAGTAAAATGTAGGGAAATGTAAAAACGTGTAAACCGGGTATAATTTTTCTTTCATGCGTCCCTTAATGGCAAAAAATTAGATAAATATTTTAAAGGGAAATTGAGCTCAGTTCACCATTTTTTTGTTTTTAAGTTCCGTTTAGAATTTATGAAGTTTTAAATACGCTTGGATTATTCTTGAACCTCTACAACTTTTCAACCTAGTTTAAAAGATCTGAAAATATTGAAGGTACATATATTTTATTAGAAATTCCTAATAATATTATTTTATTGAATTTTTCCGACAATTTATGGAGATATAAGACAAATTAGCGTTATACGCATCGCAACTCATTATAATAAAAAAGGCATGAACTGCGTAAAGCTTATTGTAGTTAATTGAGAAACTTCAAACCGAATATCTGCTGTTTTTATTGATAAAAATTTAAATGTGAAGTCTTTAAAAGCCACTTATTAACAACGTTTTTAAATGTTTACTCAGAATTTGAAGATATCGAATGTTACAACCCAAAGTAAACCCGAGTGATAAAATTTGTTCTTTACTAAGAAAGAATCCAAAATAGAGAATCATTTATTTTTGATTGTGTTTTGAACTGTCAATTTTTTATCATTAAATACATTGATTTTTTGTAAAACAAGGAAGGCGAGAAAGTCCCCTCATTTCGCAAGAGAGGGCATTTAATTCGAATTAAAATGGAGTGATTTTCTTGGGGTAATGGGAAAATATGAGATTTATGGGATTAGTGCCGTATTTATCGATCCAAAAATTGACATTAATTTACATAGTAAACAATTTGTTTTGTAGAGTTGGAGATTGAGGAAGGCAGCCCTGCTAAAAATTCTTTTAATTATTTGATTAAAATATACTCAACGATTGAGGCTACAAGAGAAAAATATTATTCCTAATTTGTATTCATAATAAATAATATATATATATATATATATATATATATATATATGTATATATATATATATATAAATATGTGTGTGTGTATATTATATTATTTTAGGCGACTATAAATATACAATTTATTGAAATGTGAAGAAAACCTTTTCTGAAAGTATTATATCTCAGTAAGTATGAAAGAAGTTCTGAAATTATGTTAATATTTAAAATCACATCATTATAAATGGAACATTATTGTTGATGAGCGAAAATATATTATAGTAAAAAAAACAATTAACATGGAATTTATGATTCCCATTTTTACCAGTATTCATTTACTAATAATTTTGAATATATATTCTATTCACAAATAAGTATTTGTACTTTTTTCACTAATTAATTGTGAGATTATACACAGAAAAATGGCAACTTTCCTGGTTACAGTAATATCGGAAAAATACCGCTCTTGAAAATTATATGAAAAAATTGTAACTGCTCACTAGTTCGCGTTTTTTAAAAATAAACTTAATCACATTATTTCGTATAGAACACAAATCATAACAGTTGTGACCGTGAATTGATTAATTACCGTATGTTTCAATCAACCAAAAATTTAATATTCAATAGTTTTACGAAGTATCCAATTTTTTAAATTCACTGACATAATTTTTTTTGGTTTCCTTTAACCATGGTTTCTTATTTTCTTTTAGCCTTCAATATATACATATGAGTACATAAATTGGGTTATGATTGCTTTATGTGATATATGAATGTAGGTTAAGTACACTTACACTATCCAATGATAAAATCGGGCTATGATTGATATTTGCAGTTTCATCGTCGCATTAGGCACATGATGCAATTTATTTTAAATCATTGTATGAGGTTACTTGTATGGAATGAATAGTTTGGTGATTGATTTGTTGCATGAACAATAGTTTTTCAAGACATAAATAATAAATGCTTAATTGTAGTTTCTGTTTTATTATATATACCTGTTATACATCGAAATAAGTAATGTAAAAGACTACTGTCAACATATCATCGGATAAAAGTAACAAAATTAAACTAGAAGGCACTTTTTACCTGGTTGCGGCAGGACAAAAGGACGATTTTATTTGAAGCCTTTTTATCGGGGTTTACCAAACAACTGGAACGATTTTAACAAACGTGGTATCGTTAGATTTTGGTTCAAATAATAATAGTGCCAGAGACTATTTAAGAAAATTACCGGTTAAAGAAACTAAAAAAGACGTTTTTGTAGTAACATGAATTGAAAAAAAATTACATTTAATGTAAAGATGTCAATCTAGAGCGAGAGGATGTCTCAGAAATCGGTATAAATTGCCGAACCAGCCGTGACGGTTAATAATTTAGAAAAGTATTATAAACTGCCAAACAAGAATAAAGTGATTGAAGAAAAATCAAAGCGTGGAGTGCTCTTGACTTATATTTTCGTAACTCTATCTTATAAAAAAATTACCACAACTGATATCAAGCACCCTACGCTTTTTTACATTAAAGTTAATTTTTTTGTCAATCACTTTATTCGTGTGTGTCGTGCAAAGCTTTGAGACATCTTTTGTTCTTGACCAAAATCTTAATTTTTAAAGAAAATTTTTTCTGTATTAGTTCATATTGATCCAAAAGCATGTTTTTTAGTTTTTTAACAATAAAAAATTATTTCAAGTGTAAAAAGTTCTTTTTTACTACAAATTTTATTACGTTTAAATTATTGTTTTTCCATCGGTTCTAGATACTGGGACCAAATTTTAAATAATTTTGACGTTCGATGAGGTGAAAATTTAATTGAAAATTCCATTACATTCATACATACAAGTCGAATTAAAGAAAGTACATACAAGTCGAATTAAAGAAATCTTGTTAAAAATAATAATTCTTCATTAACACTTGTCAATAAAATAATTAAAATAAAAATATTAATCATTTCACAGACATTACTATGTGGATAAGTCACATGCAGAAAAATATTATACAATTAGGGCAAATAACAAAATTTGTATCGAAGTTGTTTTCTAAAGTTTTAGTTTAAAAGCGGACTTTTTTCTCTTAAAGGGCATAACTTATTAAAAAGCATATTAATTAAAATTAGTTCTTAGGCTCCCTGCAGATTTTCAGTTTTTAAGATCCCGTAAATTAACAGAAACATCATAATACCGTGTTGTCTGTCCGTGCGTTTATAATTGTAAATCTACTTTCATGAAATTTTCAAAGTAGTTACTTCATCTAGAATCAATATAGAGTCAAATATTAAAAAAAAATATAATGTATTTCCCTAGTTTTTTAATGTAAACATTTTTAAACGTTACTATAGTGCATAAAAAAATGGGAATTATTTTTTTTGTTTTTTGATGCAGCCAATCAAATGGACAAGACTTTAAAATGGAAATTTAAGTTTCACTTACCATTTCTCACTCTTAAGCAGCTTTTGTAAAATGTTAAGCATCAAAATGATATGTCACAAGTTTTTTTTTATGCAATTTTTATCCGCGGGTTCTCAAAACCTAAGAATAAAATAAAGATTTTATAAATTAATTAATACATTGGAGATGGACTGCTTTTGCTTTTTAAAATTTAGAACCTTGCATAGCAGGACATAGCATAGCAGGACTACATAAATTAATCAATAATATACACGGTAAAACATAATATGGGATATTTTTGACACGACAACTATTGTAAAAGTGTTTTTCTTAAGTTTTTAGGATGTTTTTATATGTGAGGTTTAATTAAACGTGGTTTCATAATACATTCAAGTGAAGCTATTTTTACAAGAGCCGTTCTTTACCTACGATAGTTATCTACATTCACTTTAAATTTTCAATGCAGTACGTTTCGAACTAAAGTTAAATTTTCCGTGGACATATTAGATGTAATAAAAGCTACGCGGTCCGCTCTTCATGACCCCAGTTCCCACTATGTTTCGTGAACTTTTTCGTAGCACCGGTTATGTAGCATTCTCGATTATACTCTCCGGCATCACGAGGTGGCAGTGAGAATTTTAAGTATGGATATTAATTGGCGGTTACACCGCTTCGTGAAAAGTGTAGGGGAATAAATTGACATCGACATTTCTTCAGATTTATTTATACGGAATATTGATGGCTCGTTAAACGTTAGGCGGAAGGAACTTTTGCAACGAATTTTTATTTATACATTTTGGAATATTTTTAAATTTATTTCTGTTTTTATATGTTTTTGGTTTATTTGGGCTCAATGTTTTGATGGTTGATAAATAGATTTTACTAATAAATTTTGGTAAGAGAAAATTGCAGTCAAAATAATCAATATGTTTAATATCTATTTGCATTAATATTAATTACGCAAGAATTAACCAGCCTTTGTAAATATTAGATCTATTTTTAGCGACAGAACCCAACATTCAAGAATCCTAATATTTATTTTATCACGAGGTCAGAAACAATTAAAAAAAAAAGGTATTTTTGAATGGAATTAAAAAAAGTAATTCTTCATAAAGAGTTATACGTTGGATATCTCTACGTCATTACATAATGTATATTAGTTTAAAGTAATATTTAAAACAAATATAGAGTCCCTGGCCAAATTAGAAGAACAAATAAAGTTTTTTAGGGTGTTTATATAATTACATGTTTTGTGCTAAATTGGCGTTATTTTACTTTATAAATAATAGTTATTAGTTAACACAATTATTATATTATCTCTTTTGGAACCAATTAATGTTTTTTTATATTGTTTTTTTTTTTGATATGGTGTTTTACGATTTTTGTATTATTTAATTCAATTTATGCTTATTTCAATTGAAGTTAGCAGTTTTTCAGGCTGAAAAAATATTTTTTTAATTTTCCAATTATAAGTAAAAAGGGGGACCTCTCATCCTGTAAAAAGCATTTTATGGTAATTAATTTTTGAGGTGGATAACTAGTTTACTTGAAAATTTTTCGAAGTAGGTTTTTATTTATTTTGTAAAAGTTATGCAAATTACAAGAATTGTTTCTTTTTGTCATTAGAAACTGTTTGTTATAAACTATGTTATAATAAATTATACTTCGTATTTATTCTTGATATTGCAAGTCTGGCATCGATAAACATTTAATTAAAGAAAACGAACACTCTTTTAGAGAAGAGTGAAGCTATCATTGAGATTGACCACATATGGCGTTGGCTTGATGGCAATTGTCCTAATGAATCCGATCGCTGATTACTATCGCGTCTGTGGTATCAATACATGCTGTTGTCTACAGCGCGTCTGCCAATTTGTCGCAAAAATGGGTTGCCATTCGCTACTTTATTTAATAAAGGCATTCCGTGAATAAATACAGCCTCATTTTATTCGTTGGGTGGAAGCGCTCGATTGTAGATATGGGACACTCTAGTCTCTTGTTTTGTATGAGGAGGAATGTTGGAATGTTATGGGTCCCAGGAGGAGCCCTGAGACAACCCGGGTGGAAGGCTGTAACAGTATCATTATATTTTAGGTATTTAAGTTTAGAAAAGTTTTCATTTTTGATTTCATCTTATTTTAGTATGGGCTCAATTTTTGTTTAAACTTTTAGTAAACTGATCACTAATCAGTGATTCCGTCCATCAATTAATTACTTCAAAAAGATTGTGTGGTGCTTCATATTAAGTTTTCTGTAATTTCGTTTTCCTACATTATTTATGTATTTTTTTCTCTCAAAAATTCAAATTATCACTTCTCTCAAATTGTCTAATTTGTGCTCGGCACAGTCGGTTTTTTTAAATTTAATATTTTTTTTTCACTGTTGTCAACTCCACATTTTGCTTATTGTTCTAATATGAATATTTGTAAGTAAGTAACTCTATTCGTACTTTTTTTAATATATCATTTAAACGCAACAAATATTATTTCTTGACAAATTTTTCAGTTGATGATCTATTCTGAGAGGTAGCATGACATTTTTTTACTCAAAATTATGTTAGAATAGTAAATATTTTAAATAATAAGTAATTATATAAATATTATAATATAAAAACCTTTAAGTACTTTTAAAATTTCTCCTATCGATCTGAGAGTACCCTTATGGTAATGCAATTCGTTCTTATTAGATTACATTCTTTTCGAATTTATTCCTAAATTTACTTTTTTGTGGAGGAAAATTCCATTAATTTTACGAAAATCGGATCAATAGCATATGGTGTAATATACGAGGCGTAAATTTTCTGGTTTTTGCTATAATAAAATTAATGCTTTTACTAAGTACGATACGCCAGTAATAAGGCAAAAGATTAATTTAGCTTTTTCTATAATGACAAGGTTTATAATCCTGTCGGTTTCTGGTCAGCTTTGGCTTTAAACCTTTGTATTTGCCATTTTCACACTCTTTTTATTAGTACTTTTATTAAAATTCCTACCAACATCAGAGGCTAGCGACTTTAAATCATAAAAACTTCTAAGATCCATTTCTATGGCCTTGTAAAGAAATCATTTCTTTTTCGCAGTGCAAATAATGGAAGTGTATTGATCCGGTATGTAGCTAGTTCGGTGTGTGCCAGTGAAAAATATAAGGAAAAAATTAGAATTAGCTTATATTTTTCACTTTCAACATTCATATTGGCCAATTTAATAGCTTTTGGTTCACTTTATATTTGTAAATAACTGTCTCCTTCAGTCTCATTTATGACTTTCCTTATTTTCTTTGGTTTTATTTTCTAGGCTATGGCCGTGGAGACCTTCTTCATTTAAACTTATCATACTTTCGGGTTCATCATTATACTTTTCTATTCTTCTATTTTTGGAGTGGCTTAAATTACATTTTGTACAGGAAGACGAGCAGGAATGATGAGCTAGGAGACGAGCATGATAATGAGGATCATAAGCTCATTTATTCAAGAATATAGGCGCAAATAAAAATATGACATATAAATAATACTCACCTTTATCAAAAACAACGACTTATCGCTAAATATGTCACTATTCTTGAGAATTTTTCAACAATTATTGCAACTAAATTCTGAATACGTCGGTATTGCCGAGAATCGATCGCGCGTTCACTCTGTTGTCATCGGCTGAACTGAAATAAGTCCGTATTTGTATTTTACGCTAGTATTTTGTCTCAAATTAATAATAAAGTGGAATAAAAATTATTTTTTATTCCACTTTATTATTTTCAGAAAAAAAACTTTTCTTCCAAGACCGATTAATTATTTGAAAGAGGCATATTCTCTTTATTCCAGGGTTCTGTCATTCAATATGATTTCGATTTACAAAAATCTCCAATTAGGGTGAAAACTGCTATTAACGTTAGTTTTAAAACCAATTTGAATAACCGCTTTGAAAATGAAATATGTAAAATTTAAAATTTTATGATTTAAAATACATAAAAAACAATGTTTCATGTATGATATTGTTTTAAAGTCATTCCTTTTAATTTTAAAGTACTAAATTGAAGTAACGTGGTGAAATATAAAGATATCACAATGACATAAGAAGAAAAAATATTGAATCAAGAAAAATAACGTCGAAGTTTACATCTTTGTTTTCCTTGGGGGGGGGGGTGTTTAATTATTAAAAAAGAAATTGAGGGTTTAAAGTTTACTCTAATAGTAAATCTCCATATTTTAACATAATAATTTATTATCACATAATTTATGACTATAATATTATGCTGAGAAATTTTACTTGATCTTGCAATGAACTATAATTCTTATTATTTTTCAGAATCAGTTTAAATTCTACATCACTAGCCATTCCTATCTGCATGAATTTTCAAAAATGTTTTACAGGGCAACAAACAGTGTCAAAAGTCGATTTACAAAACGCGGATTTTTTCACAATATTAATGAAGACGAAAAATGTGTTAAATAGTAATACCCCATCAGATTAAAGAATGAAAGATTAAAAAATATATATATATATACATATATATATATATATATATATATATATATATAAATCTAGAGAATAAAGAGAAACTGCAATGTCCAAGTAACTATAATCGATTTAATGAAGATAGAATTTTTTATTATTATTATTGTAATATATCCTAAAAAATCTTAATATATTTTTTCAATTATGTCCATCAGAAAACTTTTTGTAATTTTGTTGTACTGATCTTACATTTGTCGATTTAAGAACTCGATTGAGGTCTGAGTAAAGCGTAGTTTCCTCAAAATCGTTAACCTTTCATCATTATAGGGAAAATATTTTCTCTTGAAGCATGAAATAGACAATAGAAAACAAAGATTTCATTTAATTAAGGTTCTATAGTAAATATGAAATTTCCATTTCAATATTATCAATTACCGTTAGAACCAAGAGACGCAAAAGAGCAAATGTAAAATGTTATATGAAGTGAAAGCTGGTAATTTGCTTGCAGGATACGCCGACATTTTTTGTTAAGTTATAAAGGTAGACAACGATATTTTAAATAAATCTATCAATACTAATCTAATGTTAATACACACTAGTGAAAAGAATAAAGTAATTAGGAAAATATGGCGTGGAAAATCGTACAAGAGATGGTCTGATTATATATCAGTAATGGGTTATAATCCATAAAATTTTAAAAAAGTGTGAAAAAATATGTCTGAAAATAAATGATAATATAAATTATACATGAAATATAATTGATAATATTTAATTACTACAGATAATCAAGGACGCAAAATATTTTTGCATATTTTGCTTCGGAAAAAAATAAGGTGAGTTTGTAGATTAATGCATATTTATCTTAATTATTATTGATAATTAAATGAAACTACGTGATGTAGCATTATTTCTACTTTCTTTAAGTTCTTTACCACGACCTAGGTGTCTTTGTATTACAACATCTTCAGGTGGGATATTAGCAAAGATCTTTGCTAATAACCCACCTGAAGATGTTGTAATACAACGAAACCTAGGTCGTGGTAAAGAACTTAAAGAAAGTAGAAATAATATTACATCACGTAGTTTCATTTAATTATCAATAATGAATTTCTACAAAATTAACGCCAAATATATTCAATACTTAATTATTATGGAAAGCGATTATATTAAAACAATTTATGGAAATGTGTGACTTGGATATTCGAAAAATAACTATCGTGCCATATTTTACTGAATGCTAATCAAGGAAACACGAGGGTTTGGAGTAAGGCTGCCCCTGTTTATTATTTTTTTTCCTTACAAGAAAGAATTCACTCTTCTTCGATTGTTTCCGTTTATTAAACATTTTATAAGTTCAATTATGTTACAAATATATTTATAATTATTAAAATCTTTAAAAAAATCTTGGTACTTTTGTAGACATCCAAAAGTTTTTTTTAAAACATTAAGAAATATGTTTTACAATATTTAAAAATCTACTTACAACATTTCTGGGCAAGCAAAACAATATAAGTAAAGTAGTAATAATATAAATTATATTTTATATATATATATATATATATATATATATATATATATATCTATATATCGCCATACACAATAGTTATATATACCAAACTCTCCATTAGATATAGGGAATATAACCTGAAAAAATGTTTTAAAAAAATTTTATTTTGTAACTTTGTAGGCGTCGTAAATATATAAAACAATATCAAATGTCACCTTTATAACACAAATAGATTTACGACCATATAGATAGATAGACATACATTTCAAAAATATAAAAATTACCTACATATCTGTGTAACTCGTCAAGCAAGTTATTCAAAACAAATTTTCTTACTAGGTCTTAAGAAATGCTACTATTTCATCACATACTTACTTAATAAGTTAGAGTGACGTGGACGAAAGGGTGGAGATGTCGTAGTCATTGGTCCCACTTTTACATATGGTATATGCTCATTTTTAGCGAAAGCGAAACTTTCACGAAATGCGTATATTTTCGATTAAATTTCGGAAAACCCTTTTTCGTGATGGTCCATTCGATGGGATTCACAGAAAACATTTTTCATTCCCGAATTGAGGTATGGGGAAGTCTATATAAAATACAGTTTCATTTTTATATTTTGGTCTAATTGATCTCTTATTCCTGTAAACCTTTTTTACATTCGGCCTTAAATTGAAAAAGTCATGACGTTGTGGTATACGTATTAACAGACAAAAAGACAAGTATGACGAAATAGTAATAGGAATACGGATAGTATTTCTTTTGTCACCATTCGGCTATGGAATGTTAAAAAGGGTCAAAGTGGTGCGAACAGATCTATTTTGTATGTCTAACTTTTTTTCACAATGTTATATAGAACTTGTCAAAATCTTGTTTTTGCAGTTCTGTTAATCGTTATAAGGAGAGTGTTCAAAACAAATGATTTTAATAATGTAGGAAATATCATTTTTAAATATCTATTTGCCATACTTTCTTCATGAATTATTTTTTAATTGAAATGGCTCAGTGCGACTGCGGTAGTCCTCGTTTTTTCCTTTTTGCCATTTTATTGTATACATCCAGCATATAACGGTTCTAAAGATGTGATATTTTGTGATGTCTTCAATAAATATTATTTGTATTTTTCGGAAAACTTGGGCTACTATGTCGTGCTACTATATACATGGGGGCTTGTCCATATTTTAGTTTTTATTTGATTTCTGGCCACGATCCATATTTTATAGGTCATGGTATTGTGAGTGTATTCGTGAACGTGTCTTGGACTTCCTATGTAAAATGAGGGTAAGATTGCCATTGTTCCAATGTCGTCAATGTTTTCGTCATTTAATATCGCCTTTCGAAGGTGGATATGTTTTTCCCTGCACAGTTTCTTCTGATACAGTCTTATGTAAAGCATCCGTCACGCTTCTATTTTTGCATACATATCTACCAAGAATTGTCGGAATAAACGACGAGTGTTGAGAATGTGAATGTATGTTTCATTGTATCTGATCATTAAGCAGTAAGCATGGAACTCCTCGGAAGTGACTTTTTTATTCGTTTCTACGCCTCTTTCAGATTGGATTTGTCGCACTTTAAAATTATATCCTTCCACTCCGTGCAGATATTTCATCATCAATTTTTATTTTTGATTGGCATCGTATGAACGGTTTGTCCCTGCAATGCGTTGTAGTCTTTCTCTTCTTCTTTGTGCAACTATGTCACGGGTTATGTTTTCTTTGTCAATTACGATGGTGACTTCGTTTATCTGGGTGCATTAAATTGACTTTCGCGTTCTCCAAGTGGTCTCTTATCTGCTCGAATTAAAACTTTATAGTCATCATAGATAAGATACTCTGTACATGTGGGATTATTTCTCGTCTGAATCCTCTGATATTCGTACGTCGTTGATCAATTTCCATTCCTTCATTTTCGTTGAAATATCCGTGCAAAAATTGCAGTTTTTAAATGATCCTATTTTGTAATAGATTTTTTCTTGGATAGAAAAAAAACATAATCGATCTCATCTCTGTTAGTGTTGATCGAAGTAACACCGAAAGACGTAATTTAGAAGCAGGCGTTGTACGCTTTTATATTTTACACAAAGTGTTTTATTTCTGGACTTTCTCCGGTTATGTAATGTAGAAATTTCTGCGGAGGTGCTTCCAGTGGTGGTAATCAAATTTTTCTATTCATGCAATATAATCCTGGCGTTCTCTACTAAATTTTTTCGCATTGCAAAATTGGCCGATATTATCCATTTTTCCGATTACAACATGTTTTGTGTTTATTATATTCTTTCGTCGGGTCATACTGGAATACTTTATTTGTTAGGATGTACTGTTTACTTATCCTCGTCTGCGCTTCTTGTAGAGTGATATTCTCATGGATGGCTTGCGTTCGCAGTCCTTTATTATAAGATTGCGTCGCAATTCTTAATTCTTAAATTCGTTAATTTGGTTGTTCTTCGGTTTCTCTGCTTCTCATGGTGCTCATTCTCATTAATTGGGAACGTAAACGTGCGTCGTGCTCTTCGACTGTTTCATTTTTTTGTTTTCGTCCTTATCGCTTCAGAACTAGTCTCCTCTTTTACGTTTTGGATATTGTAAAAAATATAAATAAAATCAACTATTTATTGATGTATGTACAAAGTACACCTTTAAATACTTTTCGCACTTTATTTTCGATTTATATCCCTTCACTGTATCACTTTGATTACTTAGTGTACTTCACTGATAAGAAACTAACGTTCGAAGCCACGACGGATATTACTTTACCCCTACAATGGGTAGCCCCACCCATACAAAAAAGGCTTCGAATGGTCCACAATATTCTAGAACATCCCACAACATTCGAGTGCATTCTGAAATATTCTACAATGATCTGGAATTTTTCGGGATATTGCCAAACCTTTCAGACTATTCTCAACCATTCCACACCATTCCAGAATGTCGGGATGTTCTGGAATGTAGCGAAATGCTCTCGAATACTCTTGAATGTTTTGAAATGTTCTAGAAATTTCTAGAACACACCATTTGGGCTACCAACTCCCTTGATCGTACCGGGATTCGTTTCTGAGTTTTAGCGGCACGCACATTGCGCACTTACTTTTATAATATATGTCGATTATATAATCTACATTGAGCAATATTTCGACAATATTTTTGTGAATTATTTGCCGGGACCGTTTTGAAGCTCTATTTTATATACAAGTATATCAGTGCCTCACTTTGATTAGGAGGTTTTTGAATACGGAAAATAATTTGAAATCACATCACTAATATTAAAGTGAAGTAAAATGATTTACTTCAATATACATATTTATAAAAAAATGTATTCATTAATTATTCAATTTTTCAAATTTTGTTAATGTGAGCGGGCGAAGCAAAGGCGATCAGAGGTGTTCCTCTTTTATGTAATCTCATACTCTCTTCCATGTGGCGCTAAGAATAATCTCGGTTTGCTCCGCTCACACTTTTTAGAAATATTTTTTTTCTTCATAATAGGTTTTTCATAAATATGTATATGAGAATATATATGCCCCACAGTTATAATAATACATTTTTTTATAAATATGTATATTCTTTTCCATACATTAATATATATTTATCGAGGTGTTTTTTTCCGTGGCGATGAAAATGTTAGCATTTCACATGATTCTGGTAAATCTGTCATTTTATTTTCAGGACAAAAACAAATGTAAATTGATACACATAGCAATGTGACATACCAAACTTAACAATATAAAACACAGAATAATTAAAAAAAAATTAGCGAATGCTAAAAATCCAGAGAGCTACATTTTAAAATTCAAAAGTCGAGAGTATTCTATTAACAATTATAGATTAGTTGGCACCTCTCGGACTAATCACTGTCGCGATCCCTTTGCTCACCCAAACTAGCTAAGTTAGGATTTATGAGTATAAAAATAATAGAAAGATATAATTTTGTCTCCTGTGTCTGGATTTCTGCCGAATTAAATATAGATGACGTTTGTCGCAAATAATCATATTACCCATGAGCTTTGAAATTATATTCAGGTTATCACAATGGAGGCATAGATTTTTAGTCTTATGAATATTTGTATTTGGCTTCTTCAGTACGATTATTATATTTTGAATTTGCGCAACATGTAGACGACACAGACCTGCATTGGTTGGCCTGAAAGCAAAAACAAATTGTTTAAGTTTACCATACATACATACATATTGGAATGGAGAATAAAAGTTAGTGGCATAATACACGACAAACAACGTTCGACGAACAACGTGAAACAACGTTCTAACTTTTCGACTTATGGTGCAATCCCATATTTTATATTTTCTTTTGGCAGACCCATTCCGACATGGTTTTTATCTATGTTAGACAATTTGAATATAATGCACATATACCTCGCTTATAACGCACGAATAGTTCACGCAGAACTGTATTCTGTCACCAAAGAATATTGTGGCCGGGTTACCTTTATTTTATGTAATCACTTCTTGGTTAATTACATACATCCCCGAGCAATTGATGAAAAAAGAATGCAATTTTTTAATTTTCTTCTTTGATTTTCCCGTAAAATTTGTAAGTATAAATAGGTATCTTCATCTAATAAACTGATGATTATTAGAAAGTCCGATGAAAGTATGATGTTAAAATAACAATTAAAATAACATTATACCTTGAAAAATAGGCATTTCATTTCTTCCCTTTTTAATGAACATTTAAATGTTTTTCAGGCTATATGAGTAATATATAAATTTAATTAGTTATATAAATGTTAAATAAATATTTTACGTTTATTGAAATCTTTTGAGAAGGTTAATATTATAATTTCCATAGCCATTCATATAGGTATGTTAATTTTCAAATTACTTGTAGAAACTACAGAAGTGGATATTTGTTTTTCAGAATACCATCACCGCGGTTTTCGGCTCCCGGACATCTCTTGGTTTTTGGAGTAATCAACGTACGTGATGTGCTACTGATATAATAGCTGTCTGTTTAACTTAACGTCTTCGTATTGAAACCCAAGAAATATTAAATCATTCCGAATTAGATAAATAATTTACGAATATTCAAACATTCTGTCACCAAAGAAAATTGTGGCGTGTTCATTATATATAGTGCCGAAATGTGTACAGATAATGTCGAGTATTAAAATTAATTTTTTTTATATTATATATTAATAAATGTGACTAACAATAAAATAATCATAGAAAATTTACATCGTAATATGAGCGGAAGCTTAGCTATTATAGAAAAATACTGCCATAAAATACACATAAGATATTTATTCTATACGCAAAATAATACCAACATTTTTTTGTAAAGAAATAAATATGTCTCATTGTTTATTATATTCATTGTCTTTACGCCAAACATTTAATATGCATATTTGTGTAGAAGGCAATTAAAGACAGTTTTAAAGCAGCAAAGACCGATTCAATGTAGTTATCTAATTTCTCTTATTATAAAAATAACGAGTAGCATATAGGGCTTAGACATTATACGAGTCGAAATTTCGAGTGTATTCTAAAAATGTTATATGTATATATATATATATATATATATATATATATATATATATATATATATGACTTTTGAAAAAAGTAAAGAGAATTTTATTTTAAAGGTTTTGATTAGTGAAACATTTTTATATTTACAACATTATTCGTGCTGAAAGTTTTCTTAGGTTTATACAGTGAGTACAGCACACAGTTTAATAACATTCAATTCATTGAAAATATATGTCTGTGCCAAACATGTTTTATCAGTCAATTTGGTTTGTTTAGGAAATTCATTTTTAAAATAGAATGGAATATAATTATAGCTAGAGTCGATGTAACATTAAATAAATATATTAAATATGAATTGGGCTGGCGTTAGGACGGTTCTATACTACGTAATATTTGTATCAAACTATTTGCACGTATTAATATTATTTTTCCCATGTATATTTCTTAGTTAATGTCTCACAGGTATTTTACAGACGTAAAATTTAGAGTTCGTTAAAAATTTGAAGATTGGAAATGGGTGTTAATGATAAACTTTAAGCTACCAAAAAATTACATTCTTATATCACTATCTATAACCTTTGTATGATGATATTAAGTAGCTCATGCATATAATTCTCGTAATATAGAGAGAATTTGTGATAAGAAAAATAATTGTTTTTTAATTATTGGTTTATAATAAATTGAATGTGATTTACAGTCATTACATGGTTTGTTAGATGAAAATCGTAAAAAACCCATGTAATTAAGTACCTGAAGTTATTATTGCAGGGTATAGTGAGAATGAACAATCTAGTTTTAAAGTGATTAGTAGATAAAGATATGAGCAAGAGAACGCCAGGGCGTCTTTCTTGTAGAGTCAGTGGCGGAGGTTCCATTGTACTGGACATTTTATTTGTGTCCGGAGCATACTAGAAATAAAATTCAAAATGATTCGTTCTCACAAATTTTACTTAAGTTTTTCGTGGAAAACTAGGTTCTTTTCTTATGAATATAAGAAATATTATTGTATTATTTATACATCTTTTTTATTTTCTTAAGACATAATGTAGTACATGTTACTCTTTGTGGTGATCTAATAAGCTTCAAATCAATGAAAAATTTTGTTTCACTCTCTACAATTTTTCAGTAATTTTTGAAAAATCTGAAATAAATTACGGCGTCGATGTAATCGCAGTTCTATTATGATACTACGAAGAGACTTCAAAGTCAACCATGTAATTACTATAGTACCAAAAATCTACTGTACGCATAAACTTTCAATCCCGATGCTACAGTGGAAGCGGTTCTCGAGTATGCAAAAGAATATGTCCAATGTATACCAATCAATGTATACCGTATACAAGTTAAATGCTAAATGTATGTAGCGAGCTAGAGTTCTTGCACTACGAATTGTTTATACCGGGTACGTGACCTAAAAATATCACTATAAAAAGTAGCGATTTCAACGTTATGCTGACACCCAGGAGACATAATTATGGCGCTAAACTCGATATTTTTAAATCGTCATAGGTTTGTAATCGAAAATGAAATTGTTGACAGAGATAGTGCTTACTTATAATGAACGCCTGATTATAATGAACGCCCCTGGATGCCTGGATAACTAACGTCGACGAGTGTATTTTTGTTTGTGTCGTGCTATCGTCTATATTTTTTATATTTCTTCCCGTACTTGTGATTCGTAGTGCACGTCTATATTTACAATATTTAATTTAACAGACAATATTTCTGGAATAAACCATTGGTATCATTATCTAACTTAGTTTAATTTTAACTGCAACATTCAAACCAAGCCCTTTTTCATAAATACTATAAAAATACGATTTTGGTTATGGTCGTGAAATATTTGGGTTTCGGCGCAAACAAGTGACATGTATGATATGAGAGTCTTGCATAACACTTACGTTCGGAATGTCGAAGCTAGCATTAAGTATAACTCGAAAGCATTTTGGTCGTAAGTGAGATATAGGAACTAAGACAGGCGGTTTTCCGCAAATAAGACGGACAACGGATTCACGACAAACCACTAGTTAGAATTATGTACATTCCAATTACTCCGTATTCGGGTTTTTTGTTATTATTACTATTTCTGTCTCCTATTAGTTGTGGTTCTTATGTCCATATATTGAATTATTTGTTATTGTTATCTTTCACGTACCATAGGCTTTGGTTAAATGTTTTAGTCAGTCATGAAATTTTTAAGGAATGAGTAAATTCAAGGTATTAGTAATTTTCAAACAAAATTATTTCAGCTAGTTATTGTGAATATTGAGACACGTACTTTGCAGATTTTTAAAAATTTAACTTTATCATCTAGAACAAGTCTACAGCACACTAAGTTATTATAAGATAACCTAATTATATATATGGAAAGATACTTCTCAACGTCCCTCTACCGTAAATGTGTTTTAATAGCAGTGATTTTAATTCATTAATTTTTTTATTAAGGATGTAATATAAACATATCCCTTTGTAACTAAAAGAATATAGAATACATATGAACTGAGGTCATTTATTAGAAAATTTCAAATTCATATGTTTTTTTATATTAACAATAGTTTACATGCGAAGATTTAAAAAAATGTGGAATATTTTTCTAAGTTACATTGGCTGTTACAATTTGCCACCTAATATAATTTGTTAGCTCAACAAGAACCTAAAATAGATTATAATTCATTATAGCTAAAATGCGAAATGTATATTAATGACCGGATGATAATTAAACCATTCCATACTGGTCAGGCTGGAAGCCTGTTTTGTTGTACTTTATTATAACAAATAATCAGAGAAACGAAATATTAGGGCAAAATAAATTTTTTCCACTTATATTTTCGAATTCATAATAACTTCAGTATTTATTGACATATTCATCAGATTACAAACCGTAACTAATACACCTAAAATTACCGAAATTTAGTTTTTTTTCCATTTTGAGACTAATGAATTGCATTTAGAATTTTAATACCGGTGACTTAAAGATTTTTTGATTTGATTTTAAATACATATTGAAGGATGGACCGATAAAGCAAAACATAAAAATGAAATAAAGAAATAACAATAAACAGCCCGAATTGGCATGCCTTTTGTAAGGTGACTCACATATAAAAGATCAAAACAACACCAATCAATCTGAAAAGGAAAGTCTACAAGGCATATAAGGTAGTTTAGACCCATTTTTTAGCAGACACCATTAAATTGTCAAATGATTGTCCGCTGATCTGTGATGTCAAAATTTTTCTCACCAAATAATGGCGTGCGTAAAATAAGGGGGAGAGACGAGAAGGAAGGACCCTCATTTTGTAAGAGAGGGCGTTATAATGGGGTGATTTTTGAGACAATTTTTCAATGAGGTGATTGATCGGCATCATATATAGAAAATTTTAAAAAATAAGATATAAGGGATTAAGGTCTTATTTATTTGAAAACTTATGTCAAGTCATATATTAAACAATATTTTTGCGTAAATCTTAAGAGCCAAGAAGTTAGCTCTACTAAAAATTATTTTAATTCTTTATAATGTTTCTAACCGAACGGTATATTTGTGACAACAAAAAAAATATATGGAAACGTTAAATTGTTATTTTTGTTTGCAATAATTACTTAAAAATTTATTTTATGAATGTAGACTACTAATTTTATTTTTCTTGTAGCTGAAAACGAATATTTGGACAAAATATATCCACACTAATAATTATTTAAATAAACATATTAGAATTTCTATGCTTATTATAAAAAAAATAATGGGAAAGCTTATTCTTTTCTCTCAGAATATTTTGAAATATTTATCAACTCTGCTTTAGAGACACCTTTACATTCAAAAGGTTTCGCTCTGGAAACTTCAAAGATGGGTTTTGTCAAAGACTAACATTTCATAAGTGATAATATTTCTAAGTCGTTTTACATGACTTCATTTTATACGACAAACGGTAAAATGCCAAGATGAAATCTTGCTAAATTCTGGTTATATAAAGATATTTTTGTCGTTCGATAAGTGATAATCGTAGGACGATTTGTTTCTCACGACTTCATTTTATATGCTAAATTGTATCTGCTACATATTGTTAAAAAAGAGCAGAAGGCAGATTTTAAATATTTTGATTAGTGGAGGTTTTTCTAATTTTTTTAGAGGGTCCCAAAACTTTTCTTTTTCATTTGCATTTTTCCACATACAATATTAATTTCGTTAACATTTTTGGTTTTTTAGATATTCTGATAATTCATTTGCTTTTTTCTTAATATATTAAAGCAAAATTGTTTTGGCATTTCATAGTAAATAAATTTGTAAATAAAATTGGATCATATATTTTTATGTGTTGGAAACAATTTTAAGTTATAACAGCTTTCGGAGTATTTAATTATGTAAAACTTTACAAATCATTTAAGGTGCTCTGTGAAAATGTAATTTGAATAATTTAAATGCTGAAAGCATACGGACTTTTCACTTTTGTATGGTACGCAATGAGATTAAAACTTTCATTTATCATGAAACATTTATCGAGCTGAGTTATAATAATTTTGGTCTGAAGCCTGTGTTAAACCTATATGAGCGAACAACATTTTTTATTAAACTAATAATCTCCAACTAGAAATTAGAAATATAGCCGTATAATATTTATTTTTTTTCATTTTACAGAGAACTTACAATTACGTGGTAAAAGGTAGATGGAAGGAAATTTTGGAAGGAACTTTTATTTATGCAGTTTGATATATTTTCAAATATCATTCGAGCTTTTGTAGAAGCTGGGTTTAATTGGAATCAATAGTTGTAAACTTTGATAAATGTATATTACTTATTAATGTTTAATAAAAGGTGGTTGTGGTAGAAAATAATTTTGAAAGTTGTAATATTATTTGCATAAATATGAATTACATAAGATTAAACAAGCCTTGGTATTACATGTTCGGGAGATTGTAATAAATAGGTTACAATACTCAAGTATTTTAATCAATGTCTACTTTCAGACGGGAAATGAAGGTGCATCTATACGAATATGATATTCAGGTTTTCGTTTCTGATGTACTTACGTAATGTACCTTATAAGTATAATATAAATTGAAATATCAACTTAAATAAATATGCTCTTTCGTTTACTTTCTACCATAATGACTAACGAAATTAGAATAGTTTAACGACATTCATGTTAAATTTACGAGTACAAATAAATCTGTGGTTTTAAAGGAGAATAGTCTTCTAATTATTACCTTAGTGGTGTTAGTTTAATTGTTTCAATGATTTGTCGGGGGATTTCTCATGACCCTCATTGTATTAAGAAGCCAAATTTATCCTTTATTACAAACACAACAAATTTTGCCTAATTAATTTTAAAATTAAGAGTTACCTATTGAATATCGAAAGATTTTGGAAAAAAGATAGAAAAAGAAAAATATAAGTATATTTTAACACACATATAAATTATATTTTATAGTTAAATATTCATTAAATTTAACTTACGAAATTTGAACTAAATTTTTTAGCTGAATTGTTTCATTATAAAAGTGAATTTTCACAAGTGGTACACGTCATATTTCAAAATCATTTACCACCTTCCATCGCCCATATAAAACTGGATATGAGATACGATTTGATAGTTCTACACTGGTAAGCCATAATGAGATATACTTTGCATACTCTAGTACTTGAAGTAAAAATGTCACCAAAAAACTAGTTTTTTATTCTACTTTGACAGAAAAGATTATACGTAAGAATTATGTAGTTACCTTGATTTTTTATATTAACAGAAATAAACTCTATTAGCTTTAATTATGTCCCACTTTTAATTAAAGTATTACGCGGTAATTAATTTACAAGGTTCTATTCTAATATACCTTTCAAAAATATGAAAGGTTTGCTATCGACGAGATTGTATTTATATTGGTTAATTAGTTTATTTGAAAATAGTTTCGGTGAAACGGGTTTTCATTTATTTAAATAAAATATCACCACTGGTGACAAATAACAAGAAATTGTTATTGCATCTTTTTATTCTTAAGAATGATTCTGAATTACAGTACCAATAATGGGACTATAATTTAAATTACTTTTTGGTTTACACCAATATTTGTAGTTACCGCCAATCCCGCATAATAGTGCGCAACTATATACAAATTGCCAAATTGTTGTGAAGCTGAGTGGAAACCGTATCTAGTATATTTCATCCGTATTCTATTCTCCTTGTTCTTCAACAGATTTTTTGTCACTAAATTTTAGTTAATTAGGTAACTGTGTAAACTATCTATTATACAATGTAGCAGCAACACTGCTCCTCTAAATGATAATAAGTAAAAAGTTAGAATGAACTCGTTGTTGATTTAGGTGCGGTAGCGCACAGCTCGGCGTAAACTAAGGAAAGTAAAAATTAAAAATTAAGGAAAGTGTGTCTCATTACTCATTTTTCTTTTTTACAGCCTTCGTTGATTATTTTTGATTTATTTCAAAATATATTGTAAATATTATTATATCCATCTGGCCATGGTCATGTGCTAGGTAGAATTTTCCTTATCTTTTCATTTATAGCTATAGATAATAATCTCACTTTTTACAGTCATATCATCGAAACCCGTCAAACAGCGTCCAAGATACTAGGATTCATCAAAACGACATTCTCATGATTTTCGTGATATCATGTGTAGTGTTACTTTAACTCTTTGGTCCATAGAATTTTTGAAACGTATCAAGCTGTCCCGTATGAACCTGCTTATATCCTTGTGCTGGAGAAAATATTATAAAATTCAACCGGTTTTTGTATTACAAAATATATGGAAAATATTATTATTTATTCCTTTCCAAATTTATAGTGCATGTAATCGGATGTAACTCCCTTCAATTACGACGGAATTGACTTTTGATCATGCGTTTTTTTAATTATGAAGTCATAACGTTCATAATCCCTCTTGAGTTTAATGGCGCTTAATGCTCCTAAATGCTTTACGAGACGATAATTTACTCTTTATACAAAAAAATTAAAAATCAATTATTATTAAGCAATTTCACGCCATGTATGAAGTTGCTTGATAATAATTTATATATATATACACATAAAATTAATATAACATTTTTGTACATAATAACAGGTTTGCTGCTAATTTAAGGAACTAACTTGACATTCTAATGGATATTCGGTGCTAATATCATATCACAAAATTTTTCAATTCTACTGAAGTAATTATCATCGAGTAGTCAATAATTTGTATCCTTGTTGGATAATAGATAAAAATGTTTGGAATCTGGTCTAGAAAGAAATAAAGCAAATACTTACGTCATTAGAAAGCTATTTTCATTTGCTATCGTAATTATTATGGCATTCCTCCTGTGATGGGCTATTGTAACGGCTGCTTAGAAACATATACCAATGGAGCTCCCATCAATATTCAAGAAAAAGATGACTATGATGAAAGACAATTTGACTGATAAGTTTGCAGACCTGAGTAACATTTGCTTTTGTCATTTTTCTTTTTTAAAACTGGCATAACTAATTATACTTTTTATTTTAATCAATTTAGTTACCCTGTATCTCCTAAAGTATTGACCATCTAGTAAAAATGTCTTCGATATCATTTATTTACAATTCATGGAAAATTCAATGTAGATAATTAATGTAGAAGTAATTATTAAGATATTATTTATAATGATCCAGATACAAGCAAAAAACTGAAAAAATCAGAACTTCACCCCTCCAAAACTGCTGGCTCGCCCCTTACTCTCGGGAACTTTTAATATTTTATTAGACACCTTAAGGAATAGTTGTATCAACTTTCAAAACTACGCGAATTTTTTGGTCAGATTTTCGTAATTTTATCAGGCTGCACACAATAGTAAAAACTAAGTATTTCCAACTCGTCAGAGTTAATAGCTACATATAATTTCAAAATAAAGACATTTCAATGATTTCATTATTTAAAACATCATCATATAATATTCCGCATTCTTGACTTCAGGAAATGTGGTCACAATTCAGATTTCAGATTACAACTTATTACAAATAAGTGACCAGCGTATTTAACATATTTTTTCTGTTCATTTTGTTAGAGTAAGTGAATTATCTTGAATTATCATGTATTGATCTTAGTTATACCCTTCATTGCCCTGGATTTAATCTGAAAATGTTTACTTTTTTTCTTTATAAGATCGTTAGAAAACTTTGTTTTACCTGAACAAATTAATTCGTTGACTCGTCATATGTGTTTTACATTAAGGCATTAATTAAATAAATAGACAATAAAGAACGAATGAAAAAATTGTGTGCTTGTGACAACGAATGAGGGAAATAAAAATTAACGAATTTAAGAAATTTTCAAGCTGTTTTTTAATATTCTGACCGGTCTATTAAGAATTTATTTCGTAAGCAAAGCGCATTTTATATGAAATTATACATTCAAATTGATTTTGGAATTTGAATAAAATATAGTATTTGATGAATATTTTATAATAATTTCCTTCACGAGGTGGTTTTCGGAATCCGTTACATCGAGTTCGTATTTATGAAATGAGAGACCTCTTTCGGTATTTAAATGAAGTGTTTTTTCTTTTGTGTAAATACTTCCCATACAAAAAATGTATTTCCTTACCAACATTGTAGTTTAAGGTAAAAAAACAGAGAATTTTTTATAATTAAATTTCAAATTAGTTTTAAAGGAGACGTACGTAATATATAAAGAATATGTAGACTAGTTTCATTTTGTCAAAAAGCATTATTACCGTAAATGGGAAAACATAAATAAAACTTTCTTTCTTTTATTAACGGTTTATCTTTTTTGTCTCTTTATATTCATAGTTGCAAGATTTTCTAATTTATCATTAGATTATTCTGGCCATTTTTTATATTTTATATGCTAATTTGATTTAATTAGCTCTATGCCATAAATTCAGCAGAAATTTAACTTACACAACCTTAAATACATAAAGTTAATATTGAAAATACCAAACACGGTCATATGGATCTACTGATAAATCAAAAAGATCTGGCAATAGTACGCCAGGTGTACGTATTGTGACATTTCAATCGTTATTAATTTTTGTACAAAGTGTGTACTTACTTTTTTATTCAAAATTATCAATTTTCAGTTTTAATATCTTTAAATGTTATAAGGATTTTGGAAATGTTTTAAACATAAAGGAAGTAAAAAAATATGTGTCTAATAATTTAAAAGTATTATTAGGTTTAAAATGGTTAATATTTAGAGTAAATTTAACAATAGAAGAACTAGGATGGGAGCAGTAAAAGATTGAGGTAGAATATAATTTATGTTATATAGGATTATTCCATCAGAGTTAAAAAAATATTAACAGGGAAATAGAATATATGATTATTCCATTAATGAAAACATATTAATATCAAAAATCATAATAATACATAAAGATATAAGTGTATCTAATCTTGATATCATAGGTCAATTTAATTGAAGACTTAGTCACAATTGTTTTCATAGAGAGAAAAATTATGAATAAAAAAATTTAAAATGACTAAAAATGCATGAAAAGCGCAGTGCTCGTAAATTACGAGACGATATACAGACATCCTCATTTGTCTAGTGAAAAGTAGTGAAAAAATTTAAATACAAAATATATGGATACATATAAGAATATATATATATATATATAAATATATATATATATATATATATATGAATATATATATATATATATATATATATGTATATATATATATATAAATATATATATATATATATATATATATATGAATATATATATATATATATATATATATATATATATATATATATACCAAACAATGTGTGACACAAACTGTGAAACAATTATTTCTTAAACTAAGATTCCTGGCAATGACGAAAATATAAGCACATAAATAAGAGAGTCGGAAAATAGTGATCATTATGAACCATTTGATAAAAGAAAGTTTACATATAAATATTAAAAAATTATGCCATTTATGATAAAAGTGACATTAATGACCAAAGTCCGATATACTTAAAGGTGAATATTAATTTGATAAAGTCTTCTTCTTCCTTCCATTTTCCACTACAACATGAAATAGTTTTCTCCCATCTACGAACGGTTAACGATTTGGAGAGGATGTGTTCTATATGAGTTTTATGTTAGCCAAATTCGGGTGAAAATTAATTGAAAAATGCTTGATGCCAATAATAGAATAAACTCAGATAGCCATTTGAAGGTGAAATATATAACAGTGAAAACCGGATATGTATTGATTCATTACTAATATATACACAAAAAAAATTCACAGATTATTTGATTATTGCACAAGCAATCGTCTTATATCATTTTCATGTAGTATATTCGAGTAAAAATTTAATAGTGATTTTACTATATTCTTTTTCTTTGCCAAAGCTATCGCAATCATAAAGACATAATTCGTTAAAAAAATTGTATTAAAATTTTCGTCTCATTTTCCCGGTCATTTAGTTTCGTGAATATTGAGAGAAAGAATTCAGGTTAAAAGTCTATTCTAACATAAACTTTTCATTTGTTATGATTTATTACTCCATATTTTACGACTATAATGTTAGGCTGAGTAATATACATTTATTTAGAATTGAACCTTAATACTTGTTATTGTTCAGAATCAGTAAAAAACTGTGCATAGGTTGTAGGCGTTTTCGGGAATTACATTTGTCTATATTAAAAGGATAATGTATATATTAAAGATTTATCCGCTTCCGAAGACGTTTATTGACATATTGACCATATTTTATACTGCAACATAATTAATTTGACAACGTCAAAAGTTAATGCCCTTTTCAGAGTTATCATTTTTATTTATAAAAAAAAATATAATTTTTCAAAAATTATATTTTTTTTGTGTAAAATGTTTCAAAGTGAAAATGTTTATAGTACAAAACACATTTTGTGTAAAGTTTACTAATATCTTAAGTTGATTAGTAAAACTAAAAGTAATTTACTTCTTTGCTCAAAACTATTCGTGAGGAGGAAACCAGCGTTAATTGATATTTGGTTAAAGTTAATTTTCAAGAGTTACAGTTATATGCCGACTAAAGCTAAAAAGATCCCATGAAATTTAAATAATGGGATATTAGTCAACATTTAGAATAAAACAAATTATGATATCCAAGTGAGCATAACTGATTTCTTTAGGGTACCTATTTACTTTTTTTCACTGTAACTAATTTATCCTAAATATAATAAATATGTATTACACATTTTTCAGAAGATAAAAATTTAGACAAATATATATTATATACATATTTGTATTTAAAATATTCACATGAAGCTTGCATACAATTTTATTTCTTTCCATGTTTTTCCATTATAACCATCGCAAAACTGTTTGGAATTTTTTTGTATTGATCTTACATTCATCGATGAAATAGATAAATCGACTTTCGATGAGCGTATTCCTTCAAAGCCGTTAATGTTTCATCGTTGCTAGAAAAATGTTTTCTTTGCGAACGTGAAATGTACAAAAGACATACATCTTACCTACTATACCACTATCGGAAATATGAATTATCCATTAAATTTTATATAATGATTGTAAATGTAAGACGCAAAGGAACAATTGCATAACGGAACATGGATTGAAAGTTGATGACGTGATTGCAGGAAACAATATTTATCAATTGTTTAGAAATGTAGCTACCAAGAAGAGGAAGACAGTAATATTTACCATATGTCTGTCAAAAATTATATTACGTTGTTTTCTGCCAGTAGAGAGTGTGAAATATTTAGGAAAATATGGTGTGGAAATCAAACCACGAATAATTAGATTGAATTAAAATATTAAGTGTCAGGGAAAATTTAAGATTGTTAGCGCTAAAAATCGAAAAGCGTATAAGGAAATTTGCAGGACAATATAGGATTATATCGATAATCAATAAAAGATAACCGTGAAAGTGTCTATATATAAGCGGAAACGTGTGACTTAGATAATTTCTAAATATATATTACTAGCAAACCCAGAAAATTACCCAAAAAATGAATAAAAAACCACCTCAGTATATTTCAGTGAATGGCTATATTATAATTAATGAATTAAAGAAGTAATAGAATCCATAAGGCGTGAGTTAGATTCCACCAGAATTTTTTTTTGTTAGGGTAATATTAAGCCAGAAAAACTTTATAATAAGTCAGAAAAAGAAGAATCACTTTTCCCAGAATATTTCGGTTATTATAAGTTTTAAAGATTTCTAATTTCATCATAATTAAGTTATTATTTTGAAAATAATGACTTGGTATTTTTGTCACCGATGCCCAGTTTCCAAGTGCAAATCTCCCTTCTACTCTTAAAATATCGAAGCGTTGATAAAAGGGCAGAGGAACTGTTGGATATCTGATGTTTCAAAGGGAACATTTTATAGTACAAAACACATTTCACTTGCTTTCAGTGAAATGTGGTTGTTTTGTACCATAAAAATAGTCAAAAAAACGATTGAAATTGTTAAATACGGAGGAAATTAATCAATGTGTTTCCTTGTTTATTTAAAATCGAATTTAAATTTAAATTTAAAAAGTTTTGATGCTCTTATATAGGCCTAGATAGACTTACAGACAGATATGATTAAATTGTAATGTTTTAGTTTCTTCTCATACGGTAACCTTTTAAACATTCTAAGCGGTATAAAGAGATTCATTTTGCATATTCCTCATTTCGCTTGTCAATGTTTCATAAACGCAATTCAGTTAATCTTTTAGTAATCTCCAGCACGTATTTTGACGCGAGTGTAAAAATCAAGTGGTTTTTAAAGTGGAAAAAGAAGTCTTTCTGGTGATATTAATTCGACGAGTTATAATTTCTTCATAACTTGTTTCTGCTGTTGAAATAGCATCCGTGTTAAGGATTTTTCCAAAAATGGAAATGTGCGATTCCGGCTGGTTCGTAAAATACTCAGTTTTATTTTTTGGGTAATTTTCTGGGTTTGCCAGTAATATATATTTAGAAATTGTTACTCTAAGCGGCTCTGATTTGTTATCATAAACATATATAATACTAAAATGTCAAGTTTCGAGCCTATTCAAAATCTTTAGTAGTATTTATTCGAAGTATCCGAAATATGTTCAAGCAGTTATATAATCAGCATACATTTTATTATCTCCACATGCTTCAGAAAACTATCTCTCACATATTTTGTATCTAGTGCTTAAATTTTTATAAACATATTTCAAATGCAAAATATTTGAAATTTGTGGATTACTAATCGATATTAAAGCATTTTACCTACTTCTTTCAGCACAACAGTTCGTGTCATGAAAACGGAACTCTCAAATGATAATAATACTATCTAAAGTGTTTATTGACATTTTTTTGCATTAATTTTTTGATATATGACGATCATTTATATTTACACCGAAACAAATAGTTCATTATTTCTACTCTATACGAAAAACAATAATATATTTTAATAATACGAACAGAACTCCCACTACGGGGATTTCATACTTACTTAAAATATATATCAACATTAAGGCTTCATGGTATATATAAACTTAAAGGCATAAAACTGGAAAATGTTTTTGTGTTTCAGCAATATTTATAAAATTAAAAAAATTAGATTAACGATAAAAATATTTCATTGATTATAACTTGTTTTATCAATTGATATCCCATGCTATATATAATATAAAAAAAATCTTGAGTACTTTTACGCTCTCTCAAATATTTCCGTGTGGATATTGCTATCTGTTTTCTTTTGGAAGTACCACGTTTTCTTTTGGAAGTACCACGTATTCTCTGAAACTTCGAGACGTAAACCAGAAGCCTAAATTGAAACAGAATTTCATATGGAATGTAATTACTTTAAGTTAAATCTTGAATTAATGATAGATTCAACGTGAATACTATAATTGTAACAATATTCAAAATTCCTAATTAAAAATCATATTAAAAGAACGGACTTTTGGAAAATTCGTGCATTAATTTAATAGTAATAATGTTATTTATTTGATTAAATCCAAGGACATCCATAGCATTTTAAGTGTAACATCTAATAAATCTGTGAAAAAGCATTTAGCGACATAAAATAGCCTTTGAAATTTGAAAGGAAAATTAATGTTCCTTTAAATTAATATCAATTACGAAATAATTTTTTGGCAAATTTGTAATTGTAGGTGAATTATTTTCTTAGCCACATAATTTCGTCTTAATTTCGACATGAAATTACTTTTAATAATACCTTCGCTTCTATATTGTAGATAGTCATATTTTAATTAGGTCTATATTTTCCATGCATCCTAAAATTACCTAACCGTAAATTAATGCCGCTTATGAATATTGTGAAAGTTTTTCAGTCAAAAATCCCAATTCCAAACTAATCTGCATGATATGAAAACTGTAAACAAATATTAATAACGTAGTATCTTGCAAATTAAATAATAACACAGGATAAAGGAAAGGTTAGATTTTTGCAGAATTCGTGGTTCTTTTTCCGTAGTGTACTGTATAAAAATTATATTATAATTTGTTAGAGCACCTGGCAAATATTGAGAACAGGTTGACACCTTTGAAAAGTATCAAAATCGCAGCAGAATTATTTATTGTATCATACGTCCATTCAGCAATGTGTGTTCTTCGGCGTGTGCATCGTTCTGGCAGCTGTACTCGTGATATTAACTTCGTAAATTATCGGATGATACTTGTTAAATACGTTGTTAATTTTCACGGTGCGCACGCTTTCTCCTCACTGGCATAATTTTTATTTATTCAAGCCATAAAAACTACAGTTTGCACGCATGACACTAATATCCTGAAGGTAATTTTACAACACTAATTTTATAATGAAATTCGTTATACTCTTTATTAATGTCTAACAAAAAGGAAAGTCTAACCGAAATATAATAGAACTGGTTAATCTAATGGGAATATTTGTTTTTTAAATATAATATTTTCATCTACCAAGTATGTTCTTAATATTTATAACTTTTTTATTAACTTTGATGCGATTCTGGGCGGTAGAGGGGAAATTTATTACAGAAGTTGAATAATTTGTTTACTTTTAGTGACCCATTAGTGAAATGTGAAAAAAGAGAAAGTTCGTATTCATTACTTGTTTTATGTAACATATAGGTCTTAACCAACAGTAATTTAATTTATAGGTTAATGGCTATAATTATGGCAACTATTTTTGGGAAATGAACGGAAGCTAGATTTCATTGTCATTGCCCGAGAATGCATTATTCATTGAATGCTTTATTAATAGAACCTTATGAAATTTCTATTTGTGGATAAAATGTAGCCTCGAGTTCATCATAACGACATGAGAGTCGACTTTTCAAGAAAACTTGACTGAGTTGTATTAAAAATTGACCTACATTTTAATAATATTTAATGCAAGTATCATTAACATTTTTCATCCGCGTCATGAGCAAAAAAAGGAAAATATCTATATAATAAACACTTGCTTACTTTTCTTTTGTTAATTTTTCACATAACTTTCAAACTGCCAACATGTTAATACCAAGTTGGCAGTTTCACCGCAATTTCTTCGTCTGCAGGTTTGAATCACATGAATGCTGGAATTAAACAACCCATTAAATAGTATCGTTAAAAAATAAACTTCCGAAGTATGAGTAGAATTCACCCTACGAAAAATCTATGCTTATTTAGATACATATAAAAGTTTAAACAATTTAGGGTTTATAATATGTATATAAAACTATTACACAAATTAATATTTTTTTTCATTACGTAAATATATGGTATAGCAGATAAAAAATAACTTAGTTGCCTATATCTCTTTAATAATTTGATGAAAATTAACCAAAATAATGTTCGGTTATAGTGTTACGTAACAACTGCTACCACGGTTGTTCTTTGAATTGTTTGCTGTATATTTACTTAAAAAAGATAGCGGTGGTGGGGGCACACTATTTGACAATTTGAAGAATCAGGTCTTGCGAATCTATAATACATTTTTAATCTAATTTTAAAAGGTGTTTTAATGACATCATATTAAAAATTAATTAGTGCTTAATATAAAAAAATGCACTTTGTTATTTATTTTAGAGTATTCAATCTTGGCGTTTGCGTAATTTTATTGCAGTTAGATTTAAATTGAAAAAGTTAGATGCTTTAACAAAAAGATAAACAGGCGGACTGACCAACTTTTTTCGATAATTGACTGTAAAACCACCAAAATTAAAATCCCTTGTTTTTGAGTTTTGAAATAGCTAGTTAAACTTGCAGTAATATATTTCTCCATGACTGGAAACTGATTATTTGGAAAATTTGAAAGTCGGACCCTGGCAAATATAAATAAATATACTTTTCCGAACTAGTACTGAAAAAATTATACTTCAGCATTGCCATTGACCATCCCTATATATATGTATATATATATATATATATATATATATATATATATATAAACATACACATATTCGTATATAAGTCCTATGAGAATATTTAAAAATGTACTATAAAATTTCTCATATGCCAAACTAAAAATTTTAATTTTTGCATCTTTGGTGTAAGTATGGGATTTACGGTCATAAATCAGGGTGAACATGTGTTTTGCCTACTAATATAAAAGAACAAAGATAAATAAAATTGCTGAAGTCTTCTTTCAGTGTAAAGTGGACATATAAATGATTTTACATCCAAGCATTAATATGAGGGTTTTTGGGAAAATAATTTGATCGAACCAATAACGGCATGAAATTTTTTTTAAATTAAAATGAGTATTAATTCATTTAAACAAATGAACATAACTCAACCATAGCGAAAAACAATAAATTTAAATAAAATAACGTAGTGGTTAAACTTTATTCATGAAAAATTGAGAAAAGGGAAAATATTCCGTTAAAATGGCTCACAAAAATAAATTCCAATTGTATCGTTATAAATAAGGAAAATAATATTAAAGATGTATGTTAGTAGTCGAAAAATTACCACAACATTTACCATGATGGATATTGTTTTATTATGACGTAAATAAATATTACATAAATGGTTTTTGCCAAGTACTTGTTTTGGTAAAATTCTTAAAATAATTAAATCCCAATAAAAATCCACATACAAATATATATATGTGTATATATATATATATATATATATATATATATATATATACATATATATATATATTGCAGGACAGATACTCTTGTTATGAATGTACGTGCGACTATATTGCTGATCATTGAAAGTTATATACTATTCACGCAAACCATAATTAAAACATTAAAAATGCTTTAAATAATAAAAAAGACTTGGGAAAAAATTCTACAACCCCAGCTATTACGAGATCATTAATATTCCATTGAAATAAATCTGCATAATTAGCGGGCCTATTTTATTCTCTAATGCACTCATCTTGGAGATATAGACTGAAATTTATTACCATAATTAGTATTTGTATTGTTGTTAAAGTACATTGACGAAAATAAAATGGAAAGTAATGAATCTTTTCCATTACTTTTCCATTTTATTTAGTTTAAAACGGTTAACGCGAGAATGTTTACTTACAGATTACTGGAAACTTTTTACATGCATAAAATGGACAATATTCATCTTTGTCATAATGAAGTTTCTGCGTATAAATTTAGATTTTGTATATATTTCGTTGCATCGCTTCCTGTTACAGATCGACGGCCAAATAAGTCAAACAAAAATAACTTAATCCTGTACTAACAAAATTCACTGCAAATAATGTCGTAGTTTTTCTCATATATGAAGTAAGATTTGTTTTTCATGCAGATAGATATCATAAATCATCTGAAAGACATTGACACAGGCCGTTTTATTTTAATGTCATTAAAATCTTCCAGAAATTATATGAGATCGTTACTATTAGATCATTCAAATATACAACTTTAATTTAAACTTTTGACATATAAATTATAATGTAAATTTAATTACATACTTTAGATGGGAGCATTGTTCGATTTATTAAAAAAATGTTACGTGCCAAAGACGACAAAAATATCGTCTGCCTTCGTTCATCTGACCGCATTAGGGTGGTTTACTTAAGCGGTTTTACCCCTCTCCTACCACTTCCTACTTCAACTGTGGCCATTCCCATTTTGCTAATAAATGTCCGGGCGGAAACTTCCATTGTACCTTTTCAATACACGTAGCGCAATCTATTTATGCACATAGATAAACTATGGTGTAATATTTTGAGTATCTACTCATCTTTTTGCCCTTGTTACTTTGTTTTTTTTACAACCAATTAAAAACTAATGATTGCATCATGTCAAAAAACTTTTTTTTGATTTAGTTAGTAATTATACGTGATGTATTTTCAAACGAACACACAAACAAGTAAAAATTCCAAAATCCACATTTTTTTGTTTTATTATTTTTATTAAATAACTTCTATTACATATTTAATAAGAATAATATATAATAAATAGACGATTTGTACAGTTTTATTATTTGGAAATATTTTTTGCGACTAATTTACGAATAAATGTAAATATTATAATTGAATTGGTTACTTAAAGATTAGAAATTACTTTTATTTAATAGAGTTTTTGTTAAAATATTGAGTCTATTGTTATTTTTTGGCGGAGGATAAATAAAGAGTGACTGCGTCTCTGTACTTCCCCTTATACTACTTATGCCCGGGAGTTCAAGAGTTGCGCTGTATATTTGTCCAGATATATCAAGAAGGAATAGCTTAGCGATTATCCACGCCATTCCTTCAACCAAACAAAAATTAAATAAATTATGGATCCGGTAGTCTTAATCTAAAAATAATTTAACATTTAGATAACCAAGGAAACGATCAAAACCACATAAACTACGTACGTGCAAATTGTCAAACAACCAATAACAAAGGTAAATATATCTAAAAATAATTACTAATTTTAATTGAAAATTTAACTGGTTTTGACTGTTATGGCAAGCCGTAAAAATGTACTTTTTTTTTAATATGATTAAATGTGGAACTGAAAAAAATTATTTTTTAATCGCTTTAGGTTTATATTAAAGAAGACCAGACTGCAAAATAAGTCTGGAAGGATCTAGCAACTGCTTTCAATGACAACAGGCAGTTACATTGCGTTAAATTGTTTAGAGGTCAGTGTTTTACGACTCTTGCCGAATGTCAAAATTAACAAGACTATGTCGACAGATTATTGACCCTAGCATAAAAATAGTGGGGTTAGTTTGGACGGCTCGTGACTAGGAACAGTGTTATTCAGTCAACCAGAAACATATACGACAATAACTACAGCAATTTAAAGCTGCAGTATGAATATAAGTGCGGATTCCGTCCAAGCAAAAAATTTACAAAACTTCAAAATAACTGACTTAAAATTATTCTTCGAAAAGGACACCGGCCCTTCAATCGTAACGAGTCCGGTCATATAGTAAAAAAAATGTTATTCAATCAAATGCAAAAAACTATTGTAAATGACGTGAATTTAAGTTACGCTACTACTTTCGCCACCCCGGCCAATGATACCGAGGCATGGTACATACAGTTGGGTACTCCCATGCATGTGACAAAGCAGGATTATCAGTTCCATGCGGGTACAAATAGCGACCGCAACGCAACGACAGGGATGGTATCGCCGCTCAAGATGATAAAAGGTGCAGATTACGTACCACTTCCGGTAAAGGGGTTTGCTCAAATAAGCCTGGCCGTCTTTAATGATATTGGTCAGTAAAATAAAATTCACTTTTAAAAGTTTTATAAGTACCAGATTTAGTAACAAACTTATTGTCGATTAGCAAAATCATTTTAATGTGTGAGGAAGTAAAATTTAATAAAGGAGGTTGTTTTTTAATACGCGCAAACAATGAAATTGTAGCTATTGTTGGTTTGATCCACAATATGTTGAGTACCTACATGTCGAATGTTGAATGCTATTTACATTAAATGTCACCGCACAGAAAACGGACTTGAATACATAAAAAAGGAATTCTTTGAGTACAACAGAAATACTGAGATGAATAGGAAAGCTAGGTATAGAATTCAGAAGAGGTGTGGTCAGGAAAGAACGCAGACGTCAGTTATCGGGGAGTATTTGGGTGTGATAAGAAAAAGAAGTAAGAAAATACGATAGCAGAATGAAAAGGTAATTTTTATCGTTTGTTATCGGTACTTAAAAAGGCAGTAATTCGTAATATTCAACTCAAGAACAATATCAAAAATAAAGGCTCGGCATTCCTGAAATCCACTGTTAAAAGAAATCAAGTTCCAATGAATCTCACGGAATCAAAGTTTGAGTCAGTTACATCTCGCGCTTCGGAAGTGTCTTGAAACAAGTTAAAGTTAACAGATACAGCTTCAGACTCAGTCTGACAAGTTACATATTTGAACGTATCCTCGTCATGTGGAAGCTTATATTCACCAGATATGAGAAGGAAGATTCTGATATTTTCTCGTCATTACTTTATTAGGATCAAGTTATTTTTTTTGGCTTATTTGACGGTCGATTTGTGGTAGTAAGCGGCACATAGATATATGAAATCTAAAGTAATGTGCAAAAGCCTAGAAGATGAATAATTTCCATTTTAGGTATTTGTAAATTTGTGCACATACACTATCACGTTAACCATTTAAAATTTCCTCGTTTTGTTTTATCTCGTTTTCTGGTCAGCGTACTTTATTCATGATGGAAACCTTAAGTATTGAAATTAATTTCAGCCCGCATCGCCGGCAATATACACTCGCCAGTAGTGCCTATTTATTTAAATTGAATTATGATTTCGTAATACCTTGAGTTCCAGAATGTTTTTTCTTTCAAATGTCTTTGTTAATTCAACAGTTTTCCCTGTTTTATTCAGCATCCTATGATCAGCAATATATTCGAAGCTATATTCGTTATAGGAGTACCTTTCATATAAAATGTAAAAATTTTTACCTAAAACAAATATTTAGATAAAGCCGTTAATATAATATTTATTTAAATTATTATACATATATATATATATATATATATATATATATATATATATATATATATATATATATATATAAGGAAAAATCATCTACAGTAGTAAAAATTACCAATTTTTATATGCATCTACGGAAACAAAAACATTCACAATTTTGAAAATATTTTAATCGTGCCCCTCAACTTATAACTGACATTAGCTTTGTCTTTGAAAGAACAATTTCAGACGTTAATTAATTGATAACTAATAATTGAAAATTATAGGTATTATGACTTTTCAAAACATCAAAACAGATAATTATATACTATTATATAATTATCTGTTTTGATGTTTTGAAAAGGGTAAATAGTACTATTTAGATAAGTGTTGCCACCGTTTCTTTGTAACAGATTTTTTTCTTTGTTTGAACGGGCTGCATAATTGAAGTAGCATTTGGCAGAGGAAATTACCAGAAGTCAATATAAAATATGGAAAAAATATTTTACAACGTAGTGTTAAAGGGTCATAATATGATGCAAATTATCTTCTGTTTCGTTGAAAAAATGACTTTAAAATAATTGCGGGCGTATCGTAGATGTGGCTCCCACAAAAACTTTGAAGAGGCCTACGTTAAGGAATGGATACATCCATCTCTCCATACCTTAAGTAGAAGAAGAAGAAAAAATGGATAGTTTATTTCATTTGAAATTGTATGAAATATATGATGCAAAATTAAACTACTCATAAGATTCGTTAAATTATCAAGACGTTCCACGCTACAATAGTCAGCAATTGCAGTGAAGTAAAAAAAATAAATTAGAATTACATTGTTTATTGTTATACGCTCAAGGATTAAAATACGGGTAACAATACATTAAATGGTAATTCGCCCATATAAGTTATTTAAGACCCTTTTATTTTTTATTCGACGCAGTTAATTTACCGGATCAAAAGATTGTATACTGACCTGTGATGTCAACAATTTTATCACAAAATACAATTACGTGCGCAAAAGAGTAGAGGGAAACGAGAAAGAAGGCTCCCCAGTTTCACAGGAGAGGGTACTTAATTGGCGATATAATTTCAAAACGTCACCCACGTTTTGACGATTGTTAAATGAGCCTATTGTCGCGAATTATGTTTAAAAAATTGGATTTACAGTATAAATGCTGTATCTTTCGTTATGATACACTATTCAAGTAAATTCACATGGTAAAAAAATGTTTCGAATAGTCTAAAGGGTAGCAGGTAGCCCTACCAGCAATTCTTTTAATTTCTTAACAAAAATATTTGCACTTCGACTTTACATTGGAAACTATAAAACAATAATTAAAATGGATTATTGACAAGTGTATTCACTGTAATTGAATAAATTTTTATTGGATTTCTTGTTCGTAATATATTCGACTTTTAGGCGAATTCAAATATTTACATAATAATACACCTACAACAAATATCTAAATAAGAATATAAGAGTTAAATATTTTCGTTGCTATAATCTAAAAAAATATCTTGTTTTATTTAATTATAGTATTTAAAATATTTTGGACAATTACACAGCTCTGCTACAAAAACACCTTTTCATTCAAAAAGTTTTTGCTTCGGAAAGTCTACTTAATCCATATAAGAAATTATATCAGTCTGACTTATATGTTGAACTGTTAGTCGTTCGATAAGTGATAATCAATTTACATCATTTATTATGCTTTTATATCCTTTTTCAAAAGTGTCTGCAACATATTGCCTTAAAAATTTAAAAATTCATGAACTTAATTATTTAAGAAAAATAAGTAGTGTAATATGAAAGCCTGTGGCCTGATTAAAAAAAGGCGCTTTTTGAGTGTTGTGGATTTTATATAAACGATTCAACGATATTTTATGATCCATTGGTTAATATGCAGTTTGTGTTTCATCTACGTTTTTGTTTCCGCAAATGTTCGGATAAATTCAGTTTTTTTATTTGTTGTGCTCTCATAACACATTTTATCATTTCATAGTAACGAAATACGTAAAATAATTAGATTATATATTTTAGGTATTTCGGTTAATAGCAATTAAATACGTAAAACTTTCCCTAATATTTGAAGTACTAGAGAAAATCGTGAATAATTCGAGGGGTTGTACTACGAAAAGTAAGGAGATTATCACATTCCTGCAAATAAGATACCCTCTAGTAAACCTATAATTTTAACCTGAAACCTATTCTTAAGGTAAGCGAGTGATATTTTTTTATAAGCCGAAAAATCTAGTAAAAGACAATAGAAAATGGAAAGTCAGCCTATTTAAATGGGCAAATGTTTTGTCTCTTTTATAGAGCACTTACAATTGGTCTTGGAAGTTAAATCGTGTCGTACGTTTTTTTAGATACTTTCTTTAAGGCGAGATAATTTTATACCATGCAATATTAAGCACGCACATTGATAAAGGCGTTAAATTTGGAGAAGTTCTATTATTTTTTTGGGAAATAAGGTTAATGCGGTTCGTGGGTTTTGGTTTCCGATAGATTTTTGTGACCAAAAATTATCCAATTTTAATAATTTTTTCGGTGTTTTCTTACTAAAAACTTGAACAAGAATAATATAATACAAAGAAAATTACGGAAATGTATATTGTGTACAAAAATTATAACAAAAACTGAAATCAAAGTCACATTGTATTTTTGCAGTCCGGTTCATCCTCAGTATCAGCGAAATAATTGTTATCGTCACTATTATCACTATCACTCAAAATTTGCATAACGCCAAATTGTGAGCGCACCACAATGTCACTCCCGCTATCACTTTCTTCACAACTTGAAAAACGATCATTTTCACTCGAATTATTTTCGTATTCCGACATTATGGTTTAACAATTTTCTTTTCCTGGATTTTTTTGTATTGAAATTACTAATAATATTATAATTTGAACTTTATGTAACACCTAGAAAGATAAAAAATTAGCGATGCGTGCGAGCGACCTCCCGTACCGCGCGCTAAACACCAACTGATTTCGCGAGCACCATCGCGCTCATGGCAAAATTAGTTAGTACGCGCACGAGCGCGATAGCGCTCGTCGGCACTCAAACGGTTAAATACGTTTGACTTTAGAGTTACACCGTCATTATATTTATTTCTTACAAATAAAGAAGTAGCGAATAAATTATTTTTGCATTTTTTTTTTAATTTATCAAAAATAAAATGATTATAAATACAAAATAACTATTTATGCATTTTGACTACGGTGTGTACAGAGAATATACATAAAGTTCATAGCATTAATCAATACTGTTTTTTCTAAATTTTATCAGAACACAACGTAGCTTCACCGGGATTTATTTTACATGCCCATTTGGCTGAATAATATTTAATAAACAGACTGGGTGAAAAAATATAAAATAAGAACTATGTTCGTAAAATCTATTAACGTAACGTTATTAACTAAAATATTCTTTTTTTAAACTACTATGTCAAGCAAATTGATAATGTCACCTTATTTGTGAGGAGGATCGGAAACATTATATACTTACGTAAAATGACATAATTGTTAAAGGAATATTTTTGTTGACTGTAGAATATATAAAAAATAAAGTAAAAGCAAATGAATATATATATATATATATATATATATATATATATATATGATATATAATATATAATTTATGATTAGTGGTAATGCTAGCAACTGATAGCGATTTATAATTGTTTAACTTACACTGTATTTGTTGAGCACATTCTTTAAGCTAAAATACATATTAAATTTTAACTAGTATCTTTGCAATACGACATATATTCATGAATTCAAATGCATGTACTTTGATTTATTTATTAAATAATATCTTTCGGCCAGCGGCTTCGCACGCGTGGACTACGATTTTGGCTGTTGCGTTTTCTCCCGTTAAAATATAGTTTATGTCACGCAGTAATAATGTAGCATTCTATTTGTGAAAGAATTTTTAAAATTGGATGAGTAGCTCCTATACACAAACTCATTCACAAACATTACATCATTATAATATTAGTATAGATAGCTTCGCACCGTGGTTTCACCCGCGTCCCAAATATCAGCATAAAAAGTAGTCTATGTGACACTCCAAACAATCTATATACGTATACAATCTATCAAATCATGATCTATCTCTATCAATTTTTTTTCGCATTTGTAACATTAGTAGGTATAGTACACATAATATTATATGCTGACGTGATCCGCTTCGGCATAGCACATATGAAAAAAAACAGAACTAAGCTTGCACAAATAGAACAAAACAATAATTTCTGATAATAATATAGCAATTACAATTTTAAGCAGTCTCATCATTGGTGGTTCTGTAGTATCTTAAGATAAGGTTATTTGGTAAAAATTAATTTTTTTTATTGAAATTTGTTTCTAAAGTTAAGTGTCTTAGAGCTTTTCTATAAACAATATTTGATGTAGTTTTATTTTGTGGCAACAAAATAAATATATGTTCGGGAGCTCCGACCCGTGATAGGCCAACATACAGTTGCCTATGGGTAAAGCATTTTTGTCGAAGGTCATTCCCTACCAAATTGAAAGCTTGGCCCTGGGACTAGTTAATTTTGAAAGCAAAAGAAGTTTCCATCAAAAATTAAAGTCGTTTAAACGGAATCGGCAAATCAGTGGGGATCATCTCTATCCTAGGAATATGAGCTAATTCACCAGCTGCAGGGCCAGTGATAATGGTCGCTGCACTTAAGTTGTTTTTCAATTCCTTTATAAATAGCCTCGTCCCATTGCACATGTTAGGAGGGTTTAAATTTCTCTGAAGCATGATTGACATTCCGATTTTCAATGATAATTCGTTAGATGGTAAGCCAGCGGGGTTAAGTCACTTTAAAAATTCCTGTGGGTAATATATTGCGTCTGCGATATTATTGATTTCGATTTGTAATGTTTGACCTGATCGGGGAATTTTTGTGTGATCAAATTTTTTATTTCATCGACTATTACTCTGGAACACGGCCAACGAAAGTCTATTTCGTGTAAATTTTCGATGTCAGAATTGATATAATAAATTTAAAGAGGAATTTACTTGAACATAAATAATCTGGATAATGAAACTGTCTAGTTGCAGAAGGATTAATAAGATGATAAGAATGTCATTATATACCTTGGGTTACCTTATCGCCATTTTCATGAATATTAATTATAATATTATTTTAGATAGTAACATTTCTGTTAACCTACCTAACATCCAGCTGTTTCCAATATTCGCGACAATTTTTATTTTCTTTTACTCAATATAACTTAAAAACGAATGTACCGATTCGAATAATTCAAAAAGTATCTTATTCCTACGTAAAGAGCCTAAATGGCTTATTAATTAATTTGGATAAAGATTTATATCACGATACGGATATAATCACGTTTTTGTTCGCATCTGTGCTTTAGTTGACTGATTTGACCAAAACACGTTTAATATAACATAACGGGAATAATTACATATAGTGCCTGGCAAACCTTTTTGTCCATATTAATGAAAAGGTTTAATATGTATCCCATTTTATGATATTATGTAATAACAAGAGTTTTTGCCGGGCACGCAAAAATACATATTTTAGGGCATTTTTATAACTTCTGTAAAACTATCGACCTTTTTTTGAGGAATAAATAAATTTTTCAAAATAAGTCTATATTACTATGTATAATTCTATATTACTATGATAATGTAGCTTTTATGTTATCCATTACAAATTAATAAAAAAAAAAGAAAAAATCAAATCATTCTTTATAATATTAGTGTAGATATATCAATTTTGTAAAATAAAATATAGCCTATGTTACTCGTGGATAATATATCTTTATACTGGTGATAGTAATTTTAAAATCGGTCAAGTAGTTTTTCATTGTATCCATTACAAATTAACAAAAAATCAAATATTTTTTCCTTCTAATATTATTTATTAACTATAAAAATTATACAGATTAGACGGTAACATTTCTAATTACATTGTAAACATTTCTAACATTGCATTGTAAACATTTCTAACATTGCATTGTAAACATTTCTAATTAAATTGTAAACATTTGCAGCATTTCTAACATAAACTTTAATCTATATATTAATCTGTATAGAACAGAAATCATACTACTTTTGGTACGTGTGCATTTAAGTTGTTAGTATTAAGTTGCAACAATTTATTTAATTATATTTACTGATGATACTCAGTAACATGATAAAACGCAATAACGTGTGAATGTTACACAAGACAAAAAAGTTTGTTTGGCGAAATAATCTGTTGGATCAATTAAATACCTTTTTCGACAACTTTCTATAATTGCAATATTTGCTTGTTTTTATATAAGTTTTGTATGAATATTATAGTGTAATTCCTTGTGATAACAGGTGCTGTATTTAATGATAAGGGTACATGGCTTATAATCACATAATAAAATGAATCTTGCCAGAACTTTACACCTCTTGCAAATCCAATAATTTGTGTCTCATAATAATCTGCTGTAGCATCGAAATTATTAATTTGCGTACTAAAATTTTGCACTTATTACTAGCACTCATCTTTATGTATTCTAAAGACAGAAAAGAAGCTAGTCATTCTCCTTTATTTTTACTGTAAAAATATTGACACTTGTGGATATATAATGAATATGGTATTGGTTAATCGGCATATTAAGGCTTTTTTGCATTCCTCTTAAAAATGTAAAACGAAAGTAGTCTGCATATTTTGTTTATTTGAGCCTTTATTAAGGAAAAATTATTTATTTCTCAATAAAAACATATTTTTAATTTTTAATTGGTTTGTAATCATAATTACGTTAAAACTTTTCATCATCTTAAACGAAAAACGTTGATTTCCATAATCAATGAATTTCTGCGAAATACCGGTAATATACTTATCCATCATTATTCAAAGATCTATAAGGAGTTCGCTGCACTGCATTGTATTACTTTGATAGTTACAAATTTACTGATGAAAGTAAAGAAGGAAAACTAAAAGTGAAAATAAATATTTATCAAATTTTCGAATTAACATTTTATGCTGTATCGGCTAGTAACCTAGTCTTACTCTAACTATGTGTAAATTAGAATTTAAATATAATTTAAATTGTGAAACAGCTTTCATAATACTTCTTTTCGTTTTTTAAATGCACCTAATATAATGCTTGATCTTTACATGCTAGATTTTTGTAAGCTATTTTATAAACCGTAATGTAAAAACATAATGCGGGTTCTATGTATAATAACTAAAACTATTTGAAAACCTAATAAAACTACTTAAATATTTCTATTATCTTAGCGATTCTATTTATAAGATAGATCTTTTAAATCTTAGAAATAGAAGTTTAAGGTGTACTGTGGGGAAAGTGGATGCTTTCTACCCGAACACTATAAGGTCGAAAAGGAAGAATTATGATTTTAGTGGGTATATATAAGGTTTAAGTATGTGGGTGTATGGATATCGAAATTCTATCCTAGGGACCAGAAGCAATCTTACCAAATGAAATATCGTTGGATTTGTTTGAATATTGCAAGTACCTCATACTTAATAAAATAGCGCTGTTTTTGTTATGATAATTAAAAAAAATATAAAATTAAAAATGTTAATGGTTAAAGAAATATAATTACAACCATGATATATGTGGAAAAAAATATGAAAGAATTATGACAAATAATACCATTTGTTTAGAATTTTTTTCTTAACTTCTGTGATAGCCTATAACTAGTCGATTTTTTCACCTTTTAATGGTATAGCTTGAAAACAATAAATTCATTTAAACGAAATTTTAGAATTTTTGAGGTTCTTTGTTTTTATTACTCGGCAATGAAACAAAGAAATCTTATAACATTTTTATGTCGATCAGTTCTTTTGTCCATCTGTCACAGCCATGAAGTAGTGTAAGCTTACTTCCATGAAATTTTACAAAAAGTTACTTTATGTAGAATTACTAGGGAGTCAAATATAAAATATTTGATTGGCTAATAAGCAATAAGCGGTTATTAATGTTAAAATTTATAATTATATTTCGAATTTTGAATTAAAAAATTTTGATATAATAATCACCATCTTTTTATACTAAATGTCTCCAATGCACTAGCTGAGAGTGAATCGCATCTGCGTAAAATTCAAGTGACCTGGAGTAAAAAAATTGTCCTAACAACTGTCGTAGGTTGTTTTCATCGTCAATTTTTTGTTTGCACGAGGCATTGCTAGGCGGTCTAAATAAATAATTATCAGTGGGTGCAAGGTCTAGGGAATATGACGGGTGGGAAAATAAGGTATACCAGCAAAAGGTTCAGTGAAAAGTCAAACGTTTAGAATAGATTTCAGCGCAATGATAAAGCTAGTCTGGGCTAAGTCCAAGTGGTACCAACGCTTTTTCCCAAGCGATGTAAATTATTCTTTACAGTTCCGCGGGATCACCCGAGGTTAGGTGCTATCCAGCGCGTCGTTAACCGGCTATCTTTTTCAATTAATAATTTTTACCTATCGCTATCCACTTCCACCGGCCGACCAGAGCGTTGTTCATCACTCAGTAACAGTTGCTGCGAAACTGTTGAAACCATTGTTTTGCAGTAGCTTCAGATGTTGCTTCAGAACCTATGCGTTGGCATATGTTACGCGTAGTTTTGAGAATAGAGTGACTAGATTGGTACTAGAGTGGACAGGGTCTCACATACGTCTTAATGTCGTCCATATTTTATGCATATTAACAGTGCAGCGTCTTACTTGCTATTGAATCAGCAAGAGCGTCCTTTATATATGTTTGATCATGGAAGCATGTAAAACGATCCCATATTTTCTAGATAATTAAAAAAACCCTAATGACTTTTTATCCAACTCAAAAAATTAGGCATATTGTTAGTTTTAATATATTTATTTCTCTACTTACAAAGGTATATAATCAAAATAGGGGTGAAAAATAATTGGTGGAGTTTATCCCTTAAGAATTGATTTTCATATATAGTGCACAGTAGGAAGTTTTACGTAGAGTTAAATCAGAAAATCAAAGCCCACGAAGTAATTTTACGCACATCTTTATTTGATAAATCGAATTATTTACTGACTATTGTAAGCGTCATTTGTTTTGGCTAGAAGTATAGCGTTTAACAAAAGTATTAAAATGAATACAATAAAAAAAACTACAAGGAGATAGAATAAACGTATTTGAGATACATAATACTAGTGGTATTAATGAATAAGTACCATCAAATGTTCACGTTTATAATGAAAATAGAATTTATTTTTGTATTGAGGTTTCACGAAGCAAGCTACAGTCACGTAGATATATAATAAAAATAAGAGGGTAAGAAACTATACTATAACTCCAATTACGTGTGGACAAAATGGTTAGAGTATTTATGTATACATTTTCAAGGGTTACTTGTGTAATTAGATATATTAGAAAATATATTGATCAATTATTTATCATTTTCTACTTATTGAACAAAACGTTTATCGTGGCTGATTTTAATTTACAAATAATATATTTTATATTTCCTATTTAAATGATAATAATTTCGGGTTAAAAAATGTCCAAGGACGGATCTTGAAAAACAATGTCGTTATGCAATCGGCATATTCGAATTGTGGAGTTATAAAAATAGGTATTATTGTTATAAACTTGTAGTATTGTCGTTGCCGTGGTGTTTTGGGTACGGGAAGGTACGTGGTGTATTGGGACGCCGATACGTCCTTCGACGATGCGGCACACCACGGGGACCCGAGTTCGATTCCTGATTGTTCGTCGAACGAGGCTGGACTGGTGTTATGGTTGGCTGTAAAAAATTACTCTCCTAGCATTAAGTCCGATACAGAAGATAGGGACAATCAACATGGAAATGTATGATTTTATATAAATAGAATAGATTAGCTCTTTTTCTTCGTACAATTATTGATGACAAATTAAATCTCTTTAATTGGATTTTAATTTTGTCCAAGGTGGAGCCAGAATTAATTTGTTTCTCGAGTGCAAGATTAATTCGTCTGTACGAATGTAATTTCTTTTTTTAACCCTATTTGTTTCTTTAGGCAAAAAGAAGTCAACTGTGCCGAGTTTGGCTTAATATAAAAGCCAAATAGAAGAGAGTTGGCAAAGGAAAGTCAGCAGCGGGTGGCCACCGAAGTAGACTTTTATACTCTTAATGCGCTAGGGTTAATTGTACAAGCCCCATCATACGATTTTGCCCAGCAATTCAATGGAGGTAAACAACGTGTGTAATATAATCGAGGTAAATAAGTGTACAATTAATCTTTCATTTGTAGTGTCTTTTTTGAGAAACTGATTAAATATAGCGACGGTGCACCGAAAGTTTTTAGATTGATTTAATTGAAGTAAATTTTATTCAAATTTATATTTGATAATGAAGAATTAGTATTACATTCCAGCCTAGGGGTGAGGTACAGGAAACCATGTTGGACCTGGAGCCGAGTGTATCAATACGCAGGAGACTCATCGGCAGCCAGCATTCGAATATCCGACTCACTTTCAGCCGGAAGAATTACAAAGAAATTGCATGAGACACGAAATGAAGCAGAGACAATGAAGAGAAGACGAGCTCCAAGAAAATAAAAAAAAATCTGCGAGGAAATTTTATTAAGTCAAGATTGAAAAGTCAAGGATAGTGCTGAATTTGCAGAGAGGGAGTTGAAAAACTAAATGAAATATGTTTTTATGTTATTAATTTTATACTTACGCATTCTTATTCTATTTTTTAAATATTGTTTTTTTATCTTATTTCGTTTTCATCTTTTATTTATCATATTCATATACTTTTTCTACTATTTTTTTTCATTACTTTTATTTTTATAACTTTTTTTGCTCGTATTGTGTTTTGTTTTATATTTTTTTAAATTTCAAAAGAGACAGCTAAATTTTCAATAATAAACTATATCGTCATTATATTTTTGCAGGTTGTTAAAAATTTGAAAAATGTTAATATTTATATTTTTGATCTTACACAAAAATAGTGGGAATTATTTACTAATTGGTAAAGTCGCAGTTATATAGTTAAGCTTTGTTAATAAGGGTCTATATGTTTTATCAAATTGTATGCATACTACATTACAATTTGGAAAGAGATTGGTAAAACGAATCTTTAATGAAATGGTGTATTAACCAATGAAATGGGATTTTCATATTGAAACCCCATTAAAAATAGCTTGTGTTATCTAGTCCAAACTAATTTAATGCATGTTTTTATTTTAGTTATGGGCAAATTGAACCATTCAATTCCAGAATTTTTACTTGATGAAGTTTCTCTCATTATTTGTGCTCGACTTCAATTTGTCAGAATACAATATATTAGTATTTGTTAAATTAACAAACATTAAGAATAAATATGTATTAATAACTTTCTGAATTAAAGCAGTCACTGGCTTTTGTCATCTAATCCAAACTACTTGAATGCATATTTTAACATTTTGACTATAGGTAAAGTGAACTATCCAGTGCAAACTAATTTTATTGTACATTTCAATATTCTAGCTATATTAATGTGTATTTCAATGTTATAGCTAAACACAATTAAATGAAACTACGTGATGTAGTATTATTTTTACTTTCTTTAATTTCTTTACCACGACCTAGGTTTCGTTGTATTACAACATCTTCAGGTGGGATATTAGCAAAGATCTTTATATAACAATAGTTTAATACTATTTAATACACACACGTATAACTTTATACACACACACACACACACACACACACATATATATATATATATATATATATATATATATATATATATATATATATATATATATATATATATATATATTAAATAGAGAAAAGTGTAAAATGAACAGATAAATTTTTTTGTCATAAAAATAACAATGTGTGCATTATCTTAACCATTTCTATAATTTTTCGGCGTCATTGGCCCTTAGAAACATAAAGAAACTCAATGTAGAATGTCGTATGTAATGTATAATTTTGAAATGTAAGAGATGATTGTAAGTATAAATTTACAATACTTTACAATTCAAAGAGTGAGGGTGCTTAGGCACGCCCGTGATAACGTTGCACCGTCGAGCGTCAAAACTAAAGAGCGATGGGTACAATCGAAATTTGATACAACCGCGCCGTCCTTGTGACTGGCTGGATTAATAACTATTCGCACCTGCGTGTTAGGCATGGTTTACGGGGGCGCAAATATCCTCCGACCCTAGCAGCGCAATAGGAAGAAGGCAGACCCGATTGAGAATCCTTCGCTCGATGCCGCTGTTAGCCTTGAAATCGGCCACTCTGCAAAGACTACCCTGACTGGGAAACAGCTTAACTGACCATTAAATTTTGTGTTATCCTCTTTTAGAACCACGAGGTTGCCGACCCGTAGCAAAAACTGCCGACGACGTCACTTGCTGTGATGCTGCAGTTCCGTCAGGTACTCCCAACACAATCTGAGCCAGAAATGTCGTCTTAATATTTCAATGCGCTCGTACCCGGGAGGATTCTTATGGATGGAGTAAAGTAAGAGGTCGCCCAATTAAGAAGTGCCCCAGAGTTAAGGGAGACAGGTCATTAGGATTAGTTGTTGAGGAAGGGAATAGACGGGAATTAAGGACAGCCTCCATCTGCAGGAACAATGTTTCTAATTCCTCATGGGGTGAATTGCCACTAAATACATTTTAAATGATATTTTTGTGACATTAGGAGACATTGTGGAGTAATGAAAGAAAAATTAATGCCTTCTAATAAAGCAAAGTATTAATTATTGATTGATTCCAAGGACTTGAGTAATTAACACAATAAAAATGCATCTAAAATGAGATTCCTAACAAACTTCAAATGTATTGCCTTCGTTAAAAAGCATATAAACAAACTAATGTAATATTTCGATAAAGTATTGCCCCATCCCTTTTTACTTTATGTTTTAAACGGGTCCGTAAAGTCGACGCCACATACTTAGAATGGAAAATCTTGTCTATTAGTTGGTAAATTAACCATTAGCTCCTTTTATAACCTTACTACGTAAACGCATACAAAGTACGCACTCTTTTATTATGTTTCGCGCTAGGATGTTACCCTTCATAGGCCAATATTTCACATGCATAACAATGAGAATTAATTGTGGACCGGTAAGCTTCAGTCATATGTGTTTATGGTCCATTGACAACTCCGAGTTGATGGTCATCTTATCAACACGGACTCTATGAATACAATAAAAGGCGTCGTCGGCAAGCGCATCTTGATTATAGGCATCATTATAAACTTGAAGACAGTTCAAACATAAATTGAATTTAGGCACTTTCCTATTTCATTTTCATGGTTCAAAGCTTTAAGTTTAGAACAATTGAATACTCTATAAACTTCGTTACAATATTGAGAGACAGGTTTATTGTAACGAAATTTTGCAAATTGCAAAACATTTTAATGATTTTTTTGTTTGAAAATTATCTCTATTAATTTTAAAACGATCCTGACTCGTGTTCTTTACAGTATTATTTTCACTAAACTTTAACGTGTCAAGTACATTGAAGTGATTACGTGAGAACGTTGGGAAATAATTTATGGAAGGATATTCTTTCATTTAATATCTAACTTCTTCCCACTTGGAATGAGATACAGTATCTAATTTAGCTGGAACCACGTATATTTTTAATGTATCCCACTTGTCGTTAGGTTGACTCTATGTGGTAATGAATTTAAAGAGCGTCAATTTTTTGTAACATGATTTACAATAAAACTAAAGTTTCTATGAGGATCTCATAGAAATATCATGTTTTAAAGTTTCATTGCTAATCTATAATTTCAAGCGAGAATTTATCAGTACGTTAATATTATTTTATCGTCTGCAAATAAGATCCCAAGCAATTTTATAATTGATTGCTCTAAATCCAATTATTAAGTAATTCAATCTCAGTTCGAATAACTAAACCTAAAAAATATTTATCTGCTATACAAGGTAATTTACTGAAATACCTTGTGTAGCAGAAATGTATTTTTAAATATAGTTATTCAATACTTTTCTAATAATATGTCTGTTTTCTATTCTTAGTTTACACCGTGTAATTACACGGTGTAAATTTATTCAGATTCATTTTTAAATTCTGATAAGTAATTAAGCAGATAAATAGTGATAAATAAAAAATGGACCCCAAGTTCTCGGTGAACAACCAAGTACGCCGCTTGAAATCAGGAATCGCAACTTAAGCTTAAACAGCGCGCAGGTAAGTAGACCGATGCAACTTTCTGTAATAATTCGGCGATGTAAATCAGGAATCTAAATGATTCGATTAAAAATAATATTTTTATAAGTAATATAAATCAGATTGAAAATAATATTTTTATTTTCCAAGCTGCAAATAATAATTACTATCAATCAATTTAAAACTAATTTTACGTTTATACTTTTACTGAATATTTTACACAGTAATAACTATATTGCTTAGTTATTTACTTTTATGCATATTGAATTAATGAACTAAATGAATATTTGTCAAAGGTACAATGACGAATTATGTAATGAACTTGATAAGGTTGACGGAAATCAATTAGAATAATGAAAGGAAACGCGAAGGAAAGGGTAGTATTTCTCTCTTGTTAGACTCTGCGTAATTAATGAAATCTGCCTTCCCAATGCGGAACTGCGGGTTTGTGTCCACGGTCACCAACTATGTTCGTGCCAAATGGGGTTTGTGCGAACATAAAAAACTCAATGCAGAATGTTATATGTACTATATAATTTTGAAATTTAAGATTTAATTGGAAGGATAAATTTAAAGTTCAAAGTATGAAGGTACAGAGGCGCGCCCGCAATGATGCTGACTCGTTGAGCGCCAAAAGTAAAAAGGGGTGGTATAAACGAAATTGAACACGGAGGACCTTGCTTGTGATTGACTGGATTAATCGCTGTTGTGTGTAATTCGTGTCTGCGTGGTAGACCTGGCTCAAGTTAGCAAAAACAGGAGATATAATTTAAAGTTTGTCAAAAAAACGTTAAATAACAAAGTTTTGAGTTAATTTCTGCGAATACTATTTTATTCCTACCAATATTTAAGAGAAAAAGTGACACTAAGTAAAAGCGTGATTCTATGGTTTGAGAAAAATAAACTAAATTCAGTTTCCGCATGTGATTTATCATATTCAACTTTACTTCTAGCGTTTCGGACTTGCGAGAATTAGAAATAAATGGAAATTTCACTAATATGGTTTATTTTAACGTATAAATATGTACATAGATTTGGGATAAAATTTTATTTTTCTTTACTTTAAGGCTTGATGAAATATGCTTTGTGTACTGCAGAACGTGAAGCGGAAATCTTACGGTAAATATAGTTTTTTTTATTGTACTTTACCAGAAATTGTCGTACGTAGGAATATGTATACAATATAAAACAGGCCGTTTTAAATTGTTTTTCAGCTATTTCCTTATCTTGGTATGGAGTAATTTTCTAGGTAACCTAATTTTTTTTTGTATATTAACATAACATTTTGTAAACAACACTTTTTGTAAAAGTATCACATGGTTATTAATTTATAGCATTCTATTCTAACATTAGTTACTATTAATAAGATTTGCGATAGATGTGATTGTACTGATGTAGTTTAATTATTTTATTTGAAAACCTTTTCGAAGAAAATGATTTGTATTTATTATAATAAAAGTCATAATTGGTATTGTTTCTTTTTTATTACTTAGAATTTTATATTATGAATTGCGATAAAATAAATTAAAATTTGCCTTTATTTTTGAAATCACAAGTTAGTCGTTGGCAAATATATACTTTAGCGAAACGAACATGTTACTGTTTGATCGGTGAATAAAACTATCAGCGAGATTGATCACGCATGGTGTCATGTTATGTCATTAGGAACTCGATGGCTGATTACTAACGCGTCTGTGGCCGTGGCGGTGCTGCACTTCTACTAATTTGTCACATCAATGGCGCACCATGTGCTACTTTATTTAATAGAAGCGTTCCGTGAATGGACATAGTTTTATTATATGTTAGTAAGGTGTATACACTTTCAAATGTGTGCATCTATACAGGTTAACTCATTTTAGTATAGGTAGGATTTTGGCCATTCAGAGACTAATCCAAAAAGCCTTCTTAGTGCCTTAGATTAAGTTTTCTGTAATTAATCATTCCTTATTTATTTAAATATGTTTTTACTCTCAAAAAGTTGAATGATAAATCTTGTAGAAATATGAATTTTGCTGGGATTTTTTTTTTATTTTCTTTTAATGTACGCATTCTATGCTTTGCTTTCCTTATAGTTCAAAGATAGAATTTTGTAAGTGAATTTTTAAATATGCAACTCAGAAGATTAGTTTACATTAATATAATTGTAGTTACAAGCAAACACTATTGTTTGTGCTATGTTTCCGTAGGCAGGGACATTTTTATGCTATAGAAGTATTTACCCTTTTAAGCATCAACTTATAAGTTTTTTGGTTTTATCCAATCATCTTATTAAATCAAGTCCATAAAAAATGTATAATATAGAAGTATAATAGTGCCAGGAAGTAAATAAATGAGGACAAGTACATGCAATAGTCCAATATCATAGAGAATCGAACACAAAATTATCACAGTCTTGTGTTTTCTCTACATAAAAGTAAAGATTACGAAGAATTCAACGCAATTTTCAGAATATATTAAGTTATAAGTATAAAAAATTTATCAGAATGTAGAAAACAGTAAAAAAGATTTAAAATCAGAAAGCACAAGTGCTACCTTAGAGTAGAATTTTAAACAAATATGTGATGAAACTTCAATTATAAACTGATGACAGAAGTTAAACGGATTGCTGGCATTCATCAAAAGCTACAAATATAGAAAGTGTGTACTAAATGATAGACAAGTATATTATAATTAAAGTTATAGAAATATTATTTTTTATTAAACCCTTCAATTTACGACTTGTTCTATGTGATAGGATAAGATAGAGATAGAGAATAGTAATAAGAAATATTACTATTCATATTTATATTAGAAAAGTGAAAATTTTAAAAACAGGCAATATTTGAGGAGGAAGGATGTTAATATTACATAAAATCCTATATTTTCCATACTTACCTATCCGCGAATATTTCTTCTTATTGCAATATAATCCATATATTTTGGGTCACTTTCTTATCGAGTCCAATCCTTATGTTTATTGACATGTGGGGGAAAATTCCATTGATTTAGAACATGGCAGGTGGTGTAATTTCCTTATTGAATTAAAATTATTAACATAAATTTAAAGACTAAGATAAGTATGTTGTGTGAGTAATAAGGAAAAAAAATTATGCAGCGTTTTATGTTATAACAAATATGGTTACCGGTTATTACCGCCAGTCCTATGTACGATAGTACAAAACTCTTGATTAATTTATAGATCATCATAGACTTGAGATGAATTGTATTTATTAAGTCACATCCGTATACCTTGTTATATTCGTCATTCAAAAAAAATGTGAAAATTGCAGCAATATTTAATAGGAACAAGAAAGCACTAATTCTAATATTTCTTATAGCTTATGAATAATTTAAACGTAATCTCAAAACTTGATATTTAATGACAGCATGTTTGTTTTATCGTTAACATAATGATATTATAACATCATTTTTCATAATGTGAGGTATAAACTTTCTTATTAAATGTAAAATATTATTTACCTGAGTTTTAGTTTTGCGTCAGCATGGCCGAATCTGAACCGTGGCCATCCCTAATATTAAATTGGAAATAAAGTAAGCATCTTTTCATGTTACCATTTAGATTATTTATAAGAAAGCAGAGAAAACAGTTAAAACCCGAGCTATCTATTTTCCGGAAGTGTAATCTATCTTTTATTTCGGTTATGAAACATGACCTTTGAGCAATTGACGTTATTCATTTTCTGTACTGAGTTTCAATCTAACGTATGTGTCAGTATTCAGCATTGAGATTATTGGAATATTATTGAGTGATAAATATTTCATATAACAGATCTACATGGAACATGAATTATCTCAAATCCTTGAAGAATATGTTAGGTTAGCTAGTAAGTTTATAGCCACAACTTCGGGACTTTTATAGAAAGATTCTCGGAACTTCTAGAAGTTTTTACTGTAGGGTATAAATAGGTGAAAGTATAATCAGTTGACAACAGCGCCGAAGCTTTGAGTGAATTACATAAAAGATAACGGATTTAAATCGATATCAAATACAGATTCTATTATTTTACGAATTTCGTCTTTGTTACGACGCAAAGACTGCCACAAATGACATATGTCCTGCGATGGGCAATTCCACGTTGTCTTACTTCGACTGACAACACGTCAATTGACAAATGAGCTACACTGCAGTCATGGTATCATATTAGGAAAAGTCTCAAAATACAATTTGTAGATACCCCACGAGTAGTCATTATATCAGCTCCAGTGCAGAATTGATACTTATCAACAGTTATTGACAATGAAACATAACATCTACTGGTTGAATCAGTTAGTAATTGGCGATGAGAAGTGGGTTACATACGTTACCCAAAGATCATACTTTCATCAATCGAACAACTAGAATTACATTGAACATCCATTGAATCATGATTTCTCTTTATGTTCAGAATCAACTTGAAATCTTACGTCGCTAGCAATACTCGTCCGTAGGAATTTTAAACAAGAGTGTGTTTTGGAATTAAAAATGTATGTATTAATTACTTATTCTTTCCAAAACACTTTCGTCTATAAAATACATATGTTTTACAGAACGACATAATTAACTCATATGTTTCAAAACCAGACTTTATTGGACGTGTATTTTTAAGAATTAATATTTCTAGAAACAAAAACCAATTGTTATAATTAATTCAGTAATAACAAGAAAACTCATAAGCTAACTATTAAAGTAAAGGTTATTTATCTCGTGCCTTTAAATGTTTAATGAGGAGGAAAAATGCTTTAAACATTATTCGGTTTGAATTAATTTCTAAGAGTTATAGTTATGTGAAAAATAAGTGAAAAAAGTGAAATTGTAATGTTCAAGTAAATATTATTTAATGAAGATAGAAATGTATTTTTTGCTGAAATTGTAATCTGTCCTAAATTTCTTTTATGAAATATATTTGCATATAGTACATAAAATATTCTTTTAAATAGTTTTGATACTCGAATAAAACTTTACATATTTGACCGTTTCAATTGTATTCGCTACAAAACTCTGTACCGTTTCGATTGAACAGTTTCAATTGTATTCGCTACAAAACTCTTTCTCTTTTTTTGTATTGACGTTATATACGTCGAGTAAAGAATTAGGTCAAGATCTGAGTAAAGCTTAATCTCTTCAAAGTCCGCCTTTCATAGTCACAGAAATGTTTTCCGATCAATATTTTAATACGACTCTCAATAATAGTTCAATATTAATATTTGCCAATAAAAAAAATAAGTAATTAGAATAATATGGCATGGAAAATCACATAAAACATGGTTTGATTAAATGTCAGCAAAAGTTCAGGGTTATGATCTTTTAAAAGTAAACAGAACATGTATGAAAATTTAAATGATAATTGGTATTATATTAATGAAAAAAGATAATTACTGTTATTAGTATACAAGGAAAGAACACAATATATCATTAAACATTTTAATGGTTGTGTTCATATTAAGAACATAATTATAATTACACAAAATTGTTTCAAACAACAATTCCAAGAGATTCTGTGTATATCCGATAAATTATCCTAAGTAAACATTTTTTAATAATAAATCGGCTTGTAGTGTTCCTCGGCAAGCGAAATAATGTAAACAAAATTTTAAATTTAGTTCAAATAAACCTGCAAAAAATTAATAGTACTCATACTACGAGGATACTCAAACCATTCAGATATGTATGGAATTTTAAACATTAAGGTTATGTAACATTTCTTATAAATTATTATGTATATTAATACTATTTTTCTTTACCTAAACATATTTATTTATGTGCTCGAACTGCAGATACATGGTATTTCTAAACAATTTACGGTTTTTGCAAAATGTTTTATTATGTATAAACCAACAGTCCATAGAGGTGTGTTAATTTTCCTTTTAATTAATGAAATTAATTTTAATTCATCATATATGCTATAATTTTGAACACTTTTAAAATATAAACAAATAGTGATTTACCTTTAGGGAGTGAAGATATATATTTTAATAAAAATGATTACTTATAGCTGAAGATTTAGTTAACGGAACCTTGTACCATAAACGTGTTCATGACATGTTTCTAATATATTTGAATTAATTCTGTGATACTCTACTTGATTGGGTCCACAAATACATTTTTCATCCTCATTAAAAAGTATAAAGTAAGTTTTTTATATATACATAGATTTAATGATTCTATGCGTTCCTATAAACTTACCTCGCAAAGAGATTTAAACCGGAAAGAAATTATTATGCTGTGACATGCGTTCGGACAGACGAACAGACAAACATGACGAAATTATCAGGGTTCCGTTTTAACCATTCGGCTACAAAACCCTAAAAGAGACGAAGCGATGAGAACAGATTCATTTTGCATTTCTCTCAGGTTATTTTCCAACGTTTCATAAAGAGGGTCAAAATATTGATTTTGCAGCTCACTTCACCTTCCAATAATGTCCAGAAACTAATATATTTGGTGTATCGAAGTCGAGTGTCTCTTTTAAAGTAGATAAAATAATTCCTCATATTAATATTTTTCCGACTTCCCATATTTCCTTCACGACTTATTTTTGCTGTTGAAACAAATTCAATGTTAAAGATGTTGCCTTCAAAATATATCATGGAAATATGCTCATTTGGAGAAATTTCAATATCAAAGTAATCACTTCAGTTATTTGGGACCGTTTTATGATTTCCAGTTTTGTTTTTAGAACTAAAATATTGTCCGTGATTTAGGCTAGTTCGTAAGATATTCAGTTTCGTTTGTTGGGCAATATATCAGGGTTTGTGATAAACAAATATTACAATTTTTTATTGTTCTTGTCTTAAGTTGTCAAATGTAGAAACTGCAGAAATCATGGACAATAAAATTTTGCTCTATAATTTCGGGTCTTGTAAGTTTACACCTATTGTTTTATAAAAATGCAACATGTAAAATATATTGGTCGGTCAATATCATCCATCAGAGTAAGTGTTAATAAAACTTTTATATGCGCACTGAGGTTTTCTCGCATTTATTGATGATTCAAATCAATTGATTTTGATTTATTTAATATTTATATTCCTTAAATTAAGATCTGAGTACGAATGTACACAAGAAGCAACGATTTTTTTTTGTTTTGTTTGTCAGTTTGTAATTTATATCTGCAAAACAATACAAAATATTTCTCGCTTAGACTCTATACGAAAAACAATAATTCATGTAGGTTTTTTGCCTCGTATACCATATGACTATTTTTGGTTGTTATATATGCGGGCAGGCATGATTTATTTCACTAATATCAGATTTAAAATCTAAATCATATTGTTTTTTTTTGTAGCATGGAATCCTGAAAATAAGAATGTTTTAAGGTAAATTCTGTAATACCTTATTTCCACCTCAATTTATTTATATTAAATGTGGTTTCTTTAAGTATCTGCTTTTGTCTTATTATTAAGTATATTATTTCTTTTAAACACACTCACACCTATATATATATATATACATATATATATATATATATACTAGCTGACCCGGCGAACTTCGTACCGCCTAACAGTCAAAGAATGTCGTGTTACCTTTTAGCTGAACTAATTTAGGCTTTGATGAACGTAATACAATAATACAAAACAATATTAATATAGATAGAAATATAAAAGTATTTTATTATGATGAACGATGATGAAAACATACAGAATGAGAATACAAATTTAAAAAAAAGAAATAATTAAGTTTTCCAAACACATGTCAGAAAAAAATCATTGAAAACTATGTTGTTCAGGTTGGGATACACTCTGATTAATTTATTAATCGGATTTTCATTCAAGCACCTTGTGGTAAACGAAATTCTTCGTTTTTTGGTCAGGTGCAAGAACAAATAATGCGGATGGTTTGCCGACACGTGAGCATGCCACGTACAATTGACCATGAGAAAAACACGCATTTTCTAGATTGAGGCCACAAATAGTTAAGGATCGGCCCTGTGATTTGTTGATCGTCATGGCGAACGCAAGACGAATCGGGAATAGAATTCGTTTGAACTCAAAGGGCATATCTGTTGGGATCATCGGAATCCTTGGAATAAGAACTTCCTCATCTTTAAATTTTCCTTTGAGTATCGACGCGTGAATCACATTGCTCATCAGTTTTCTTATCACCAAACGCGTTCCATTGCACAGTTTTGGTTGGTTTAAATTTCTAAGCATGATAACTACCGAGCCAACCTTCAGTTGTAAATTGTGCGGTGGTAAACCAGGCACATCCAAGGAGTTCAAAAATTCAGTTGGATAATTAGTGGCTTCTTCTTCGTTTGTTATACAGTCGATAGATTTGAATGAATACAGAGTACCTACGATTTGATTTTGAATTATAAAATTGAGGTCATCTACATCTTTATTTTTAGCCGCCAAAATTGCTCGCTCACCATTTAGTATTTTTGTGGTTAGCAATGATATCCGGAAATACTTTGTTGATAAGCTCATCTTTTGATGAGACGAAATTGCAAAAATTTGGAGGAAATGAAATCAAACCGCTCGATTCGTCAACAGGAACACGGCCATTGCCGATATTCAGCAATTGCTTCGAGAAATCATCAGCAGATAGATCGTTCAACAATGCAACTCTCATATTTACAGACAGTTGAAGTTTGTTTACATATCGCCACAGATTTGATGCTTTGAGGCAAGCGTTTATTTCGTCGGCAGCAGTAGATCTTGGAATTACTGGTAGTGTTTGTCGGAAATCGCCAGATAATAAAATCATTGAACCACCAAAACATCTCGAGTCATTGCGCAGATCTTTTAATGTTCGGTCTAGTGCTTCCAATGCGCGTTTGTGGGCCATTGTGCATTCGTCCCATATGATAATTTTTGATGCTACTAAAACTTTGGCCATTGCGGAGTGTTTCGAAATGTTATATGTCGGTTGTTCAGTTAGTTTGAAGATTTAATGGCAATTTTAACGCTGAGTGAGCCGTACGGCATCCGTCTAACAATGTGGCCGCTATTCCAGAAGAAGCAATTGCTACCGCAAGTTCGGATCTCGCACGTACAGTGGCCAAAATCAATGACATGAGGAATGTCTTCCCAGTTCCACCGGGGGCATCCAAAAAAAATAAGCCACCATTTCCATCATCAATTGCATTAATCAGTGTATCATAGACTTCCCTCTGCTTAGGATTCAACAGTGGTACATTCGTTTGAACTGATTGGATTAGTTCATGTGGATCATATTCACATTCACGTTCTAATTCTCTATTAAATGCGTCATTCATTCCGCGATCTGGCGCTGGCATTCCTAACCTAACTAACAAACTGCCGCATATGAGGTAACACATATCTTCGATCAAGAGCAAGGCCTGATTCGCCTCAAGATCGGGATTTCTTGAGCTGACACGAATTCGATATAAAATGTCTTCTGACATGTTATCTTTGTATTTGTTCCACAGGTCACGTGGGTTCGATGGGAAGCATGTCGAAATGATGATTGCAAATAATGTGCGTATCTGACTTGGAGATGCAGAAATAATTTCTTCAGCGATTGTCGTGTCCCAATGAGTATCGTTTTCAAGCAAATTCAGCTCTTGACATGCTGCACGAAATGTGGGGCACACTAAGTATAGATTATTATCATTTGAATCAATACGAACTGTTAATAGTAATTAACAGTTCGTATTGATTCAAATGATGTTGGCCCTCGAACATGTACCAGCAATAACCGCAAATAGAAACATTCATCATTCTTCGGATGAACTGTGTAAATACGACCAAGAGCATCAGCAGAACGTATATCTGGATGACCAGGAACTGCATCGCCTTGCTTCCGACGTTGAAATTTCTTCGATGTAGCGTTCCAAGTATAATAACGTGGCATTTCCGAGTAAAGCAACGTTCGTGCGAACGGATCGTTTTGACAAATCGCAAAGAAACTGGTCAGTGTTGTCGCTGGAGGTGTTTGGTCACGTTGAGCAGCATTCGACGCTGTGAAATATACTCTCTGACCGTTCTCTAGATGCACCCCCAAATGTACAACAGTGGGATAACGTTCGTGAATAGGGAATGAGAATATACGCCAAATTGCTTCATTGCAGTTCACATATCTACCAACTTGATAGCGCGTTATTTCATCGTTGATATTGGATGTTTGGATACCAAAAACCGCCATGTCGCTCCCTTTCGTGACATATTTGCAAATGTATTTAATAGATTTGACCGAATTGCAATACTCAACATTACAATGTGCCTTGAATGTTTTGGAAAGAAGTGGCGAATATGGAACAATCCAACTGTTGTCAACTATGAAATCGTTTCCTTTCACTTTAGTTGTGATAGTTCTACCATTATCATCGGGCGATCGACGCCGATACAATGGATAACCATCGTTGCCTGTAATGGTCTCTGCCGTGAATTTTCGCGGATACCGTTTGGAACACTTGCCGTCGACCATGCACGGTGATTGGCGGTTGATAGTGCCACATGGTCCATGAATCATATTCGTGATTACAACATCATGTAGGTCTGGATCGGTTTCAGGAGCAGGAATCTCCGCACATATCATATGTGCGGAGATTCCTGACATCATTGTCATCTATTTGATCTGGCCGAATTCTGTCTACTAACCAAATTAGAATGTGAGCATGCGATAGGCCTCGTTTTTGCCATTCGACTGAATACATCCAGCATCGAGTAATCCCAAAGACGTGTTGCTTAACAATGTAATTTATTAGTGACCGAATTTTTTGCTTGAAAACCCGTGCGGTGATGTCGTGTCGATCACTTGATGTTTGTCCGGGAAGCAGCAATTGAATAATTTCCATCCATTTCGGATTACATGTAAATGTAATGAATAGATCTGGCCGACCATAATGACGAACATATGTCATTGCATCTTGCGCATATTCATGCATATGACGCGGGCTACCTGTGTATGTCGCTGGTAAAATAGTCAATCGACCAAAATTTTCTGAATCTCCTTCTGTGCTTATTGCATCGCTTAAATGAATATACTCTTCCGAACGCAATTTAGCTTGATTCAAACGGATGAAAGTCAGGCGCTCCGTTTCGATTTTAACGTACATGTCAACGCAGTATTGTTGAAGCAGTCGACGAAATCGCAACAAATAATTGTCAGAATTTTCACGAATCATCAAACGATATGCGTAATAATTCATCGAACTAACCTTCTTGGTAGTTTCCTCACCTGAAACAAATACAGTAAAAACTGTATTTTAGAACCCCTAATAGGTTTACGACTCTTACAGCTACTCTCTACTAAATTAAGAGTGATAACCTTTTTTGTGTACCAAAAACAAACAGAAGAAAATGTGTATCAAGATAAAATGAAAACAATGATATTGATCTTACCATTCAATGGATTAATCATTTTGATATTAATGTGATATCCATCGTCTCCTTGCCAAAACATCAGCGGGTATTGTAACGCGTCATATGAACGGTGCGTTTCATATATTCTTTGTAGTTGCCCAGTATTGCGTCGTGTAAGCTCAATATCACGTGCTTCCAAGTTTTCACCAACAATCAGGATTGCCACTTCATCGATTTTTGGAGCATTAAATGTGCGTTCATGTGTTCCAGCTGGTCTTTTATCTGCTCTGATTACAACTTTATAGTCAACACTTGGCATGCGCTCTAAAGCAGTCCTGAACAGCCTGACCAATGCATGATGTTCATGAAGCATTTGCTGCAAATCTTGGAGAATTGCTCTTTTCGTAGCTGTGTTGATCCCTTGACGCCGGTAAAGTTGTTCTTCCATATTGCCCATGAAGTATATTTGCAAGAATTTGTGCTGTGCATCTTCAATCGGTTGCAATGATCCAATGCGATGGCAAATCTGACCTTGAATCTGTAAATTCAAAGCCATATATATAGTTAGATTTACAAACAGTTTTTACAGAAATGTAACAAACTACATTCCAAATTTTTTTTACAATCATAGAAAATAAAATTTTTAACTTAAATTACCTTAAACGTCGGATTATATCCGTGTTCTTCAATCATTTCCGCCCCAAATGAAGTCATTTGGAAACAGGCATTGTATTTTTGAGTGTTCGCTAGAAAATGTCGTGATTCTAGTGTTTCGCCATAAAGCAGGGAACGCAATTGCTCTGGTGGCGGGACCACTAATGGCAATGTCACTTTACCACTAAGGCAGCATAAACCGGGCGTTTCACCAGCAAACTTCAATGCGCCACAATGCTGGCAAACAACGTCCATTGGACCAATGCAAACTAAACGATGCAAGGCGTAGTCGATGGTGCAATCATATCGAAACGCTGCTCGATTCAAATCAATACTTGAACCATTTCTTCTTGCACTTCGAAGATTATTCCTCTCTTCATCTTTACGATAAGCTTGACGATTTCTCGTTTCTAATCTAGCCGTTTCACGGGCTGCCTCTCTTTGCTCTTGTGTTTGAGAAGCACGAATTATGGCCCTTCTTTGCTCCATACTAACGCGGCGCTCTTCTCGGGCGATTTCTCGTTCTTCGTCAGATAATTGACTCGCGATATTCCGTTGCCTAATTGCATTACGGGTCCGCTGGGAAAGATTAGATCTTCTAGGACGCGGCATTTTTATTAATAGTAATACTGAATATGCACTCGCACAAAACCACATAAAGCAATCGAGACATAGATAATAGCTTATCTAGAAAAATCATAGACAACCTATGAAAAGACATTTACACTTTTGTTAACCTGTAGAATAAATCTTTAATTTAATAAATAATTTACACAAATTAATGTCTAAAACAAACAAATATAACAGTACAAACAAATATAACTTTCGAGATATTTTGCACAAAATAAATTTCTGAACGCACACATAAATAGTTGTTACAGTATTTGACAGGATTGCACAACAAATGTTTGACATGTAATAAACAAATGAGCATTTATTGATATGATTTAGTATAATGAATACATATTTCTGAACGCACGCGTAATATTTTTCAATCTTCTTTAAAAAAATACACATAATAGTTTATTCATCCATTTTAAATAGTTCTATGAACGCATGGATAAATGTCAATCATTACTTACAGATTTTGACAAAAAAATTTGACAGCTCCGAAATTAAAGAACTTTTAGGGAAAATAACGCATTTTTCAAGTATTCGTCAATTTTTCGGTATTTTTAAGATATATTCTGCTATTCGGGGCGGAGACAAATCCAACAAATCAAAAACCATGAAAATTGGTCCAGCAGATCTCGAGTTATAAGTGTTGTAACAAACCCGACTTTGTTTTATATATATAGATCCATCCATCTGTTGTCTATATACATATATCTGTAAAATTGCACAAATGAATTTTACAGAAGAGTATTGTGGAAAGCCTACTTATGAGAGTTAAAGTATAGTTCTTCAGAGATAATAATATGGAAGATTTATTCAACACAGAAATTTTCTGAAAATATGACACAATCCAATGTTAGGTAACACGAAGTTACATTTGCAGAAACAAAGTCTTACAAAATAAATCGATCTTGAAATTTAATAGTTTATACAACCAGAAATATTCAAAATCTTATTTTTCCGTTCGTATTCCTCTTCCATATTTACATAGGAAATATTTTTCCGGTATCGATGGTCGGTTATCGCTTCGGAAGGAACTGCGTTTCGCATAAGTATCCGCCTGTGTAGTGGTCTGTTTAATAAATTCTCGGGAAAAAATCATTTAAAAATGTTTTCAATCCACATGGAATTGTATGTACATATTGCAGTAAATTCATGCATTCTTTATTGGCACGATCCCTTAATCGGTGATGGATAAATCTTATGTATCACCGATTAAGGGACCTTATCCTTTTTGGATCCTGAATCCTTTTTGGATTAAGGGACCGATAACTTCTGTAAAATATTTAATGTATTTGGCGTTAATTTTGAATAAATTCATCATAATTTAATTTTTCACAACTAAATGAAACTACGTGATGTGGTATTATTTTTAACTTATTTAAATTCTTTACCACAACCAGGCTTTGTTTCTTCAGGCGGGCAATTTGTAAATATATCTTTACAAGTTGCTTTCCTGAAGATGTTTTCGTACAACGAATTCTAGATCATGGTAATTCAATACTTGCATTCGTAGTAAATTAAATATATATTGAACACATATCTCTTTCGTAATGTGTGTACCTAACAAAGCATTGTGACTAAAAGAAGGTTCGTACAGAATGGGTAGTTCGAGGAATAACAAATTGTTCTTAATCGCAGCAAATTTTTGAGCAGAATCAAATTTAATTTGATATTAAAGAAATATAAAAAAAATACAAAATATCCGAAGGAGAGATGGTTGCAAGATGATTAATTGTACTTCTAAAGGAGAAATTGCAGGCAAATGTATGACAATTAAACTCTAAAGTTATTTTCTTGTAGCAAATCTGCTTACTAATATGTTACAATAATTATAGTACTCATCCCGAATCTATCATCAATTCAAGAATTAACTTGAAGAAATAATATTCCATTTAGACTTAAATTAGAACGTAGACTTAAGTGTCCCGTTTCGTATTTCAAGAGAATATTTGAAGCTTATTTTACAGAATAGTATTATTTCTACTTTATTTAAATTCTTTACCACAACCTAGAATTCGTTGTATGACAACATCTTTAGGTGATCAATTTTTAAAGATATCTTTACAAATTGTCCGCCTGAACCTTGTTCAAATGTTTTGAATCTTTTGAATATTTAAATTTAAATAAATTGTAATTCTAAATAGTTTGTAAAAATTGGTGCTTCTAAATCTTATTAAAACAATAGAATTTTTGTGAAATTAACATACTGATTTAACGAAATAATCAGTGTGTTGATTTAATGCCTATATGAATTAATAAATCACGCTTTTAGGAGCAATCAACCATAATATTTATCAGAGCTAATAATATGATTCATTTCATTGGGCTAAATGATAATTTCACGAAGTAAGGTTAATAATTATATAAGGGACCAGATAGTATAACGGCCATAGTGACAGAGAGAAATTCATTTTCGCTTATATCATTTCGTCTTAACCCACAGGTAAAAAACTTTCATTAATTTCTTTCCTGGAAAATAGTTGGTATTGGCTTTTTAAATTTCGCACACCGTGTTATTACCTAAATGCAAGTTAACACCGCTTATGAATATTATGACCAAATTTCGAACAGAAATATATAATTATCTCGAAAATACTTGGCGTCTCCAGATTTTTCCTCTAATATCCTTTCTATTATTTATACTAATCTTATTACATACAATTTTCGTTGAATAATTACTGAAAACCAGATGAGGAACTAAAACAATACGAGCGCTTATATTGTATATCGCCGAATGAAAATTATACATAACTTATAATAAGAGAATTTCACAATGGAATCATTTTTAAAATTATATTTGAATTTCTAATATATGTCGGCCAGTAGTAATGCATGGTTAGAAAACTGCATATTTTTCTCTATTTTCATGGATATTATTTTTAATACCACATTTCACTGTTTAGATTGTAATCTGGAATGACAATGACACCGTTTCTCTGATTAGGGATGAATAGAGTCTGATTGGCCAGATTTACGCGATGGTTGCAGTGGCAGTGTAGGGCTAAAGCTCTGTCTTAATTAGGAAGATACGAATATTGTCGGCATCAATTCAATTTAACTCCGGTTTAAAAGCTCGTGTTGAATTTTGGCGAACAATTTGATTGTACTTTGCGACATTAGTTTGTTCACATTATCTATATAGCCGACATAGAGTTATTCTCATTGATTTGTCAATTGTAATTGACATATATTTCGACATTCGTTACTGTTTTTCTCATTTACTAACTTCATAGATAACGTTTATTTAAGTAAGAGAGGTACACTAGTATTCAAAATAAAATAGAATATAACCAAAGTTGAAATATTCACAAGTCTTTATTTCTGGAGTTGCAATTTTGTTAATTTTCTTTTATTGTAGGCTAATTCCTACAAGAAATTTTCTTTTTTCCTATTTTTTTTTGGAAATTAATATAAACCTATTTAAAAATTTCCAAAAATAAGTATTCCAAACAAATCAGTGATTACAGCCAAAATGAAAAGTTAAAGACTCTAATTATGAGTTGTGCTAATTAAACTTCATCATATCTCGTTTATTTCTTTGAAGAGGATTCGTTTATTTCTTCAAAAGAGGTTTAAAACATTCACAAAAGCTATAGAAATAATCAAAGACAATCGCATATAACCTATAAATTACGAATGTGTGACAATCTAATACTCAATAACCATATTCAAGGACTCGTCACAATATCTTTTAAACATTGTAATTTTTACTATCATTTCAAAATTAAGCAAAAAATATAATATTAATTTTCTAGTTTTCGACAAATTTAGGATAGTTTTAAGCCTATGAAAAATATACTTAACATCATTTTTACATCATGAAAAACAATTAATTGTAAATAGTTTAATGATATTTTAAATGGTTAATTAGAAATTATGACAATAATTAAATGGTTAATCCTTTAATGTTCATATGTAACTTAGTGTCTACGAAAACCTCGTATTGCGAGTTCCAAAACATTTCACAACGTTTTAGTATCATTAAATCGTATTAATATTTTTAAATATAACACGGCTCATAAGTCATATTTGATCTTTTTAATTTTTGGCTCACTAAATACCGATGCCAACGCTTTGTATAGACTGTTCTAATACCTTTTACCTTAAGTCTGAGTATTGATATCGATTTTGTTGTGAGATTCGTGTATCAACATTATTATAATCTGTGTTTTGTAGTCATTACTGGTGACTTCCTCAATTTACATAGTGTATTTCGGGGTATCCTGAATGGTGATAATCAAAATGGAATTTGCACGTCATCTACATTGGATGTGTGGAAAGCCTTACAATTGCAATAGGGCAGTATTGGAGGACTACGAAAACCCTTCAAACTTGAAACTCTTGTCTTTTCAGGTGTTAATAACAAATATTAAAGATTGAAGTCAATTTTAAATTTTACTTAAAATAAAAAAAAATATATTTTCAATCTCTGCAGTGATTTTATTTTACATTCATTGTCGTCAGAAAGGTTTTTGCCAAATTCACTACCTTATTATAGAAATCTTAAATTATATAAATTTTTATTTTTTGGTGCTATTACCAGTTATTTTCAATATCTTTAGAAATTTAATTTATTCTGTTTAAAATTTCAGTTATAATACTTTTTATCATATAATAATTTTACCTGAAACAAAAATATATATATATATATATATATATATATATATATATATAATTATATATATTTTTGTAAAATATATTATATATATATATATATATATGTCTCCGGAATATTATCCTGAAATTATTATTTTTATTCAATTCAGGTATTAGATTATTCAAAAGAAGTGAGTAACTTTAATGTGACTTCGTTAAAAACAGTTTTTATCAGTTTAAGCTGTGATAGGAAGACCACTTTATTCACAGTACACACCACGTCAATTACCTGTCGCCATATATGTTGTAAGTAGACAGCTTTAAATACTCTTTTGTTATGGTATTGCATCACTTTTTATTGCATCTCCTATTTTAAATTAACATCCTTGACTCTTTCTTTCGTCATGAGAAAAACTATTTTGTTTTACATAAGTTGTAATATTGACAAAAATAAGAGCACAATATTACGGGCAGTTGCAGGGATAAACCTTTCCTTCAGTCGTAAGCTTCCTGATTTCAGAACATAGGTTTGCTATTTTATAAAGAATAGAATAAAAAATGAAAGTCTAAGCATATTATATCAACAGACAAAAATAATCTCTACTTAAATAAAATAGAAAGCGGTAACCTATAAAATTTAGTCACTTAAAATGAGAAAATGTTTATGTTGTAAATATACCAGAAAATTGTAGCTAGTCATTCTACCGCAGTAAGAAACGAAAATCAATAAGAAATTTTGTAACCAATCTTAGATTCTAAGACTACAAGTTATGTAACCACAACTGTATTAAATGCAATAAATAAGGTTTGTGATATTCAGATATACGTATTTATGAATTCGTATATTGAAAATATGTAGTACATCGACTTGATGTCAAATTTAATTTATGCAATAATATTTGTATGGAAAAAAGTGGTATATTTGTAAAGAATACATAAGTTTATTATCTGATGATCATTTGTGAATTAAATTGACAGTAAATAAAACATTGTCTTTGGTGAAAAATAGGATGAGACCTGCGATCTATTAGCAATTATTTATATTTTAAAGTGGGTGGGCGTGAATCATCAAAAATATAGAATATTTATTATATTAATGGTCTTTAAATGTTCATATGTAAATAAATACTGTAACAATCAAAGACACATATGAATATTTCTTCTTGTATTATTTCTTAATGCACAGCATCACAGAACATTTTCTAATAGTTTGTTTATAGTCAGTTTCAAATTTTAATTCAAAAACAAAAATCAATTTATTCGGACTCGAAACGGAAGAAAAGTTTCTTCTCAAAACTTCTAACGAGCAAAGTTTTCCCTTGCTTTTCTAACATTAATTTTACTGAATAGTAGTCTGAAAACTCACCTCCGTATTTTCACTAAAATACATAGATTATCGAATAAGTTTTTAATAAAATGAAGATAAATAAAAATTAAGCGTCATTTGGTTGGCCTTGTTTTACAGAATATTAATTATGAAATCAGAGGTGGTTTGCGAGAAGACATTTTTACATTAACAATAGGTTAAAATTCAAATAAAATCTATTAGATTTTTAAATAAAATTTTCATAAAGTTACAGGTTTTTAAGGTTGCATAATGAAAGTGGAATAATTTATATAATGTACCATAATTTTTGTACTTTTACTAAACCGTGTAAGAATTTGTGAAAAATTAATATTTCGAGTAAATTTAAAAGTAACATTTTTGTATTAACTTGCGTTTAAATTTTGGAAACTACTTATATATTATTACATAAAGTACATAATTATTCGTTTTAATTTTTTAAAAATAAAACGATATATAAGAAATATATGATGCGACAATTCTTTAGCGAAGGATTTTTTTTGTTTGGTAACAAAAGTTTCATTCTTGTCTACTGATTCAATTCTTGGCTGATATTAAGTCGCCTATGGTTAGAATTTACCACCATAAGAAGATAAGTTTCAGATACATTTGCTATAAAAATATGCACTTTCTAAAATATAGTTTATAATAAATGGCTTTTAATTAACGTTCCTTATAAGTTTTATGAGATGGCAAGCCACAAAATTCATTTATGTGACTAAGATTATAATTGCGGATAGAGTAAATATAAATGAAAATGTTACAACTAACAAGCAAATATGGACAAAAGAACACCAAAACTTCATTTTTGGAAAACAGGTGGCCAAGCTTTTATTGTCCTGGTTGTGCACCTGCAAATTTTACTTTATTTGAAGTATATTTAAAGTAAAATTCAAAAACAAACGTCACTAGTTCGTTTTAATAAAATTTCGTACGTTTAAGTTTATCATAGAATAGCACAAGAAAACTGTGTTTACACGGTAGCAGTAAGAACTTATAACTAAAATATTTTTGGGTTATTTTATCAATATACACTCTTATATATATTCGTTATGTGTCGTGTTACAAATTTGCACAATGCTTATTTTGATATACTTTAAGCAAAATGTTTGAATGTATCAAATCATTGACGAATCTCAATCCCTTATAAACGTGAAATATTTTTGGGCTAGTGTTAGCTAATTTTATTCTTCTTTATATTGGGGTTCCTTAGTAAAATGAGGAACACTTATGCTGTGTTATGTCTGTCCGTCCGTCTGTTAAAGTTTTACGGTTATTATGGTTACAGACCAACGTCAATGAATGGAGGCCATATAACAATGAAACAAAATATAACAAAATAATTATTTATTTTTCCTCTTCATACACGCTAAGCGGGGGCAACATTTTTTTGTGTATGTCTTGAAGTGGATTAAAATTTAAGAAGAATTTTAAAATTAAATTGAGTTCCTATTAATATTTTTTACTTTAAGCTTCGTTTACCATTTGCTAAGTTTCAAATTTAAGTGAAGTTTCCACTGGGACCTATCTTTTATCTTGTTAGAAATAAAAAAAATGTGATTTGATTAGAGTTTTGACATATAATTCATTCAGTTCAATTTGATCCAAAACTTTGGGAGATATTAACAATTACGGAAACTCATTTTGTACGTATTTGGACACGCACTTGGCAAATTTTTCAAAATCTAACTTCAGTCTCTAGAGTATGTAGCAAACTAAACTATTGACTGATTATTGAAGAAAGATTTATAGTTTATGGTATCGGTACTTACAGTTGGCACACTTTATCTTTAGGAAATGATTTTTAATGATCATCCAGGAGCAAAAGTGCGTTCCTATGATTCATTGTTTGTGTTTGAACCACATCCTATATAGATTTAGGGGATCTATTGAAACATTTCAAATTGTTATTCGTAAGGATCAAATGACAAGTTTTAATAAATAAAAAGCATAGACTTCTTAAAATATAGAATCATTCGATAATAATGTGGCATATTTTATGCTTTTTTTATGCATATTTTATGCAGTTAACAATTATGGGAAAACGAACAACATTTTTAAATATTTCCCTAATACTTCAAAAAGTCAAACTCAAAGATTCCTTTTAAAAGTTTCCGTAAAACAAACACGCTTGATAAAATTTTTTGATGATAATTAAGAAAGAATCTAAAATAAATAAAGTAACAAAATGTAATTTAATAAATATGTGATAACCCTATTTCATTACGGCTAAATGTAGAAGGTTTCATTGTACTTTATTATAATGAAGAAATACAGAACCAACTCACTATGGCAAAATTAACTTCTTTATTTATATTTCCAAGACGATAATAGCTTTAGTATTTACGCAAACCTTCTATAGGGCAATTCTAATTCATCGCTACTGAAACACTTATAGATGAAAAACTTATAGACTTAAATATCTGCGCTTTTGGCTTCATTTTAAGTATACATTAAAATACGAAACGCAGAAGTAAACAATATAATCGACTTAAGTTGCATTGTCAAAAAATAAAACCGTATCATAATCAACCTAAACAGGAAAGTCTACGAGGTCTGTATTTACCACTTGCGACCTACAGGATTGAGACCATTAATCTGGAATGGAGTGAACCACGTTCGGTATCATTATAATGGAAAGAGTACAAAACGGAAAACTTAAAGCCCAAACGAAAAATAGAAAAAGCGTTTCTGAGGTGACATCAAAGAGCCATGACGTAGTGTAAGGTGCCGATCGTTTTGTTTGCGAAATGACTTCTAATTAATAGCGGGTGTATTTTAAATGCGGTTCGCTTAAAATACACATTCATCAAAAACTTTGTAAGAGGCTTACGTTAGGAGGTGAGGGATAAGAGTGAAAGAAGAAATAAATAAGCGACGATTTATTCAGTTGAAATTGTATGAACTAAAATAAAATAATTCATATGATTCATTGAAATTTTGAAACTTTCATTCTAGAATAGTCAGCGACGACAGTGAAGTAAAAAAAACATAAAATCGGTACATTGTATATTGTTATAATCTCAAAGATTAAAGTAACAATATATTTGATGGTAATCCGCCCTTATAAAGTTGTTAGCGCCCTGTTGTTTTTTACTTGATGCAGTTGAGCTGTCGAATTAGATGATTGTGTATTGAACTGTGATGTCAATATTTTTATCACAAAATACAGTCAATATTTTTATCACAAAGTAAAGGAAGGAAACGAAAAATAAAGTCCCCTTGTTTCGCAAGAGGGGTGTTTATTTGGCGCTATCAAAGGGTGACTTTTTGAGGTCATACTTGAATGAACTGATTGTTGCTTATTCCATACGGAAATTACAAAAAAAAAGATTTACGGGATAAACGTCATATCTCTTTATCTGACATGTAATTGAAGTGAATTTATATCATAACACTTTTTTCTAATTGTTAAAGACGAAGGAAGTAGCCCTAACACCAATTCTTTTAATTCTTTACTTAAAATATTACACCCCAACCTTTATATCTAACACTACAACACACTAATTAATATGATTAATTTATCACGTGTACTCACAGCAACTAGGCAAATTATCAATGGATTTTGAATACAATATATTTTATTTGTTTTGTGTCAATTCAAATATTTAGATAAAAATAAACCCGCACTAACAAATTTTTAAAAAGTTTCAGCGTCCTTCCTTTACGAGTACAGTTCCCACTATTTTTCGTGAACTTTTTGCTGCGACCATTTTAAAGCTGTACTGATTATTTTCCTCAGCTTTTAGAGACTGATTCAAAAATATTAAGTACGGAAATTAATTTGGGGCTACACCGCTCCGTGAAATGTGTAGGGAAATAAATTAACTTCGGAATTCATCCAGATGTTAAATACATCTGGATGAATTCTGATGGCGCGGTAAAAAGTAAGCGGAAGGAAGTTTTGGAAGGCACTTTTATTTATTCAGTTGAGGATATTTTTAAATATTACTACAGATCTTTTGGTTTATTTGAAATTAACATGTATAAAATTTGATAATTGGTTTTAATTTATAAATGTTTGAAATAAAGGTACCGAGTTTCTGTAGAAAGTATACATTAAAGGTTAAATATTAATCGTTCGAGGAGGTTATAATGGACAGATCGAAATACTCAAATAATTTAATATTTATTTTGAGACGTATTCATTACTTTACGATTGCATACATTTAATTCATTTCCACAATGTTCGGGTATTATTTTTTTATATACTTACATAATGGTGTTTAAAAGAAACTACTTAAAAAAATATGCTTTTTTATTTATTTTATGCAACACGATTATCTTAACTAGAGTTGTTTAATACCATTAATATTAAATTTACAAGAACACGTAAGTCCGTCGGTCATCGTAAAGGTAAAAATGTGTGCTAATTTTATTGTTGCGTTAATGATATCAGTTTAATCCTAGAAGCGTTATTTATGTCTGTGAGGCGTACATGCAATGTCAAATTCATTATCTCTTTCTAACGGATAAAGTTAACGTCTTTAACCAACTTAGTGACCGACGGGGAGCTTGCCGATGTTGTACGTATCGTTAAGGTAAGTCCTCCCATTTTTGACTTATTATGCCTATGGAAGGAATGTTCAGGCCTTATATAATTTTACCTAAAATTATGTGTTTTTACTTTTGTACATTTTTTGTATATTTTGGCGTTTATTATTCCATCACTGTTTATTATTTCAAAATAATAAACAGTGATGATATTTTCCCAATCTTAGAGGAAGAAAATGATATTTTCCTCAAAGAATCAGGTTCTGAAGACCAGGGTGACCAGATTGTGGACGACGTTCAAAGCGAAGGCGAAAATAATTATATTACTGAAGAGATTTTCCTTCAGAATAATTTGCTCCTACTGAAGAAGCCGACTCTACCTCTGCTGCAGGAACTGACGCAGTATTTGATTCTGCTCTAGCTTCGCGATCTACCAACTCCGAGATTATCTCACAGAACTTCAGCTTTGAATGGAATTCGCACCTCTCTAGGACCAGATCGCATGTGTAGGAATATTTTTGATCCTGTGCAAATTTTCCATCTTATCATAACTAAAAAAATCATATCTGAAAGTGTGAAATGGACCAATATCGAAATGATTTCGAAGTACCGAAACTTAGGAAAAGTTACTGCGACCCATAAATACTGCACTGATTCAGAGATTCGTGCATTTATTCGAAAACTCTGACCTTAGTCATGAAGAATAATTATCTTTCCACATACGAATAGTTACTTTTTCCGTCCGCGATACATTTCATTCATGAGCAAAGAAAGAATTTAGTTTTTAGTCAGATGTTTGAGGATGAATAAGAAGACTTTGAGACTGACTCTTCGACCAAATCCATCCATGTCCATCTGTCTCTAATCTCGATTTGGTCGAAGAGTCAGTCTCAAAGTCTTCTTATTCATACTCAAACATGAAACAATTATTTCGGCTTTACATTCCGAACAAGCCTGATAAATATGGCTTCAAGTTTCCGATGGTTTGTGATACCACCTCTAAATACATGTTTGACGCAGATCTATATATAGTAGGAGCACAAATACTTAAGGGATGCCCCTTCGAAACTTTTATATTCAGAAATTGTCGTAGATAATTCCATGGATCCAACGGAAACATAACGTACGGTAACTGGTTTACATCATTACCACGGTTAAAACTTCAGAACCTTACAAAACAACTCTAGTGGGCGGTATTCGGTCAAATAAGCGAGAAATCCCTGAATAACGGGAAAACCCGAAATTTCGCTGGCAGTTCTAGGTTTGGTTTTCATGGCCCTCTGACAATTGTATCGTTCAAGCCAAAATCTGTTAAGTTGGTTTACCTCTTATCACCTTATAATGAAGATACAGTAATTAATTCAAGTGGTAAACTAGATATGATTAATTTCTACAATCAAACAAAAGAAAGAGTAGATTCGTTTGACCAAATTTTGCTTCTCAATGTAAAGCAGCCGTAAAATTAAAAGATGGCCAATGGCTGTATTCGATAGCATCTTGAAAATGGCTTTTGTGAATTAATCAAGGACAATAAAAACCCTTGAACAGGAGAGAATTCATGAAGCAACTCAGCACATATTTGGTCAAACCTTGGATGGATGTAAAACTTGAAGCTTCCACTCTGAAGGGATCTTTACGAGAAAATATAATTCTCGTGAAACCTACTAATTTTGATAATAAATTTCAGGGAGGGGAACCAAAACCCAAACTGAAAAATGGAAATACTGCGCTTTTTGCTACTATTAAAAAAAGGACGTCGAAAATATTGTGCTATAAATTGAAAAAGTCTGTATGTGGCGAGCACAAAGTTGATGTCTGTGTAGATTGCTCTAAAATTTAATTTTGTCACTGAAAGTCTGATTATATTTCATGTCAGTTAAAAAATTATTTTATTTTTACAAAAATATATGTTTCAGTTGATTTTTGAAACGTTCATTTTTTCATTTGAATATAAGCACACGTGTTTGAGTTTATGCAATACAAAAAGTGCAATTTTATATTTCATTAATAAAACTGTTTTTCATTATTAGTTTGTATTTTTAGGTTAAATAACCTTTCAAAAATTGTGGAAATATATATATATATATATATATATATATATATATATATATATATATATATATATATATATATATATGTATATAATCTTAAACACTTTTCTCAGTTCAGTGGCTATAATATTTACCTGGATAGTAAAATGTTTTAAAAAGTACAATATAGCAATGCAAACAAATTTAATGATTAAACCAAGAATACTAATTTTATGTAGAGCTTGTGCAGAAAAGTACAGCATATTTTGAAGGTACGAAAAATTATTACATTATACTTCCATAAAAGTGAACTTCCTTCATACCGCCTTGATTAAGTTAAATAGGCCATAAGTAATTTTCACCATTATACACAGCCGACATCCTTTCACACTTGGACTGACATTAAACCAACATGTATAGTGAAATTAACACTACTAATCCTTGTTAGCAAGATCTAAAGTACACACATAAGAATCATATAATGGATCAAAATTGTGATGAAGAAATAAACTTGAGTATTATTACTATCTTCATATACTTTTTTTATTTTAAAATACATTCTGATATAGACTTAATTTTTAAAAATGACATGTTTCTCCATCCGTTTCGCCTATGAGCACATGCTACATGTTACTATATATATTATTAATTTTTTTCCTTATGTATGAAGGTATGAGTCACTACATCCTGCAGTACGTATGCATTTTTGAGCACGCGTTACATGTTCTAATTCTTGGCGTTTTTTTTTGGGGGATTGCTTATATTGGCTTTTTAACTACAAAAAGAAACATTTATTGATTTTTACAACGATTTGTCAAATAGTTAAATTTTTTTAAACAGTTATCTACAAAAATTCCATTTTTTTCATTCTTGGTGGCTCTTCTCGGCCTCTGTCTTGTATGACTTTTCTTGCTGCTTTTCTTTGCTCTCTGCTGTTTTTGACTTTCTTCGTTTATATATTTTACTTAAAATCAACAAAAATGCTTCACATCCTTTTATTTTCTTTAATCGACGATTTAATTACACGTTTGGATTCTTCACATTCCGAAAAGTTAAGTAATTCATTAATGCTCAGTGTCTTACGTTTCAAATGTACTGTTCTATTAAACTGGTATATATATGATAAAACGTTTCCCTATATAAATGTATTTCCTAGAATATTTTTCATAAGCCCAAGAAATATAATATAATTGTCTTGACCCTTTAAATTATTAATCAAACTTAATAATAAAATGTTCTTTTAATGTTTACTGAATACTGCTACCGTTATTTTTTACATTTTTCACAAGCTTGCTTGAAAAGTTAGAGGAAAGTGATGATACATTTTTTAAAATTTTGTGAAACACCAAGTTTCTAATGAAGGGCACACTGTAACAAAAACTAACTTCCATGATAACTCACTCGATGGCATACGAGAAAAATACATTTTTAATCCCCAAATTTGATGCATGGCAAAGCTCTTAAAAAATTTAAAATTTTTATTTTTTTGCATAAAAGAAATTAATCTACTTGTTCTTGAAAAGAATTATGTACAATCGAACTTAAAAAAAATTACGATAGTGACATAGGCGCGGACAGATGAACAGAGAGGCGTGATAAGATTATAATATTCCATTTCCCTGCCACGCGGCGACGAAACCCTAAAAACAATCCAAGCGGGGCGAACCGATTTATTTTGGATATCTGTCACTTCGTTTCTCCACATTCCATAAATCTTATCGAAATCTTATTTTTGCATTTCAGTTAATCTTACGGTAACGACTAGCACTTAATATACCTGGACTGTCGATAGCAAGTATCTTATTAAAGTGGAAAAAAAAGTTCTGATAATTTTATTTTGCCAGTTATAATTTCTTTATAAATTGTTTGTGCTGTCGAAAGAGCATTAGCGTTAAAAAAATTCCATCAAAATATCTCTGGCAGATAGGCTTATCTGGAGCAATAAGAAAGTTTTTCCAATATATTATTAATTTTTTTCCTTCATGGGAATCATCTTAAGATATTAATTTTGCATTTTTCGCATGAAATTTATGATTTCAGCTGGTTTATGGAAGATTCACTTTTATTTTTCAGCAAATGTTTTGGGATTACAGGTAAATAGATATTGCAACTCTAACCGGCTCTGATTTGAAATCGGTAGGTGTCAAATCATAAACATATATGACGCTAAAATATCAAGTATCGGCCCTGTTCTATATTTTTAGTAATATTTCTTCGTAACATCAGAAATGTATTGAGGCGGTAGTATATTTTTATTATCACTTTATACTTCAGGAAACCACCTCTAACATATTGTGTATCAAGTGATTTTATTTTATACATTTCAAATATATAATATTTGTAATTTATGGACTACTAATTGGTTTCGAAAGTATTTCTAATATACATTTTACTACAACAGTCCGTTTTATTCTTTCGGCTTATTTTATCAGTAAATACGATTAGTACAATATGATACTATTCTATGGTATTTGTTGTTTACGTAAGTTAAAAACATGTTTGTTTCATTAAAATATACATACAACAGGCATGCTGGTAACAAGGATTATTTTATATTTGGTATAACGGTCAAAAACAAATTGTTTATTCTTTGTTCTCTATGCGAAAATTAATGATTTTGTATTAATATTGTTAATAGAACTCCCACTACGGTGAACTCATAATTGCTTAAAAATATTTAAATAGTAATTGTTCGTGGTATACATGTCTTTAAATTTATAAAATTGGAAAATATTGTTGTGTTTTTTTTCAGACATACCCATATAATTGGACAATATAAAATTATGTCAAAAAGTCCCGTACGCCTTGTTACTTGTCTTGTCGATTGATATCCAAAGTCCAATATTAAATTAAAAAAAGTTTTGAGTACGTTATGCTCTCTTAAAATTTCTATGTGAATATTGTTGGATGTTTTCTATCGGACTCTCCACGTTTCCGCTTGAGAGGGTTTGAACGTCGTTTTTAAAATTAATATTTTTTCGTATTAACTTATAAAGGAAAGTCATATGAAAAACTATAAGTAAACAAATAAGCAATTCAAATTATAAAGTACGAATTTATAGATCAAAATAAAAATCAATTTAGGTATTTATACCAAACTATATATATAAATATTACTTCGTTTTGTATCCAATCCAAGTATATAGTTTGAATTAACGTTAGAAGAGAGGTAAACATCGTTTTGGAAACGTATTAATTGGGATTTTTAGGCAAATTTCAAGGGCTTAAATGAATTTATATCAAAAATTGTTTTAAAATAAAAAGATAGTTACAAAAAAGGTACATCAAAATATGTAATAGGAATCATTTATTTTTCTTATTTTTTTCGATTAACGCGCAAATTGAGCAATGATTTATATAGTGTCTGATATAAATCAAACTCAAATTGACTGAATGTATAGCCTAATTGTCTTCCTTCGAGTTGTAACACAAGATTAAAGAAACGTTAGATTTTTGCAGAATTTGCCAAGCATCAGAGTGGTCGCGTAGTTTTTCCGTAGTGCACTCTTTAAAAATTGTGTGATATTTTCTCAGTTCATCTGGAAAATATTATATTTATCTCAAACATGTTGATACCATCGACACCAATAAAGACCATCGTTATCGAAAGTATCGAGTTCGCAACGGAATTATTTATTGTATCGTACGCCCAATCAACCACATATGTCCCTTCGGTGCGTTCTTCATTTGTGATTTTAATGGCTTTGCTCTCACTGAAATCATTTTTATTTATTAAAGCCGAAAAAACTACACGTATGACAGTAATATCCTGGAGGTAATTTTGCGATACTAATTTTGTAATAAAAATTTGGTTTAGGTTTTAATCTTTATTTAGGTGAAATGAAAAAAAAATCCAACTGAAATGTAATAGCGCAGGAAAATAATATTAATAGGAATATCTATACATTATCACTTGTTTTTTAAAATAAAAATATTTTCATCTCCCGCTTATTTTCTTAACATTTCTAATTTTATTATTAACTTTGTCCATAGGAGTTTTAAACTATTCTGTATTTTGAAATTAACAATGTATATATTAATTATTTATTCACTCAAAAACACTTTCCTTTATATAATGAATGTGTTTACAGAACAACATAATTAATTTGTCCATTCCAAAACCAGACATTGTTAGACGCGGATGTTTTTACAGTTTTTATTTCTAGCAAAAAAAACTAATTGTTATAATTCATTCAGTTATAATAAAAAAAACTCATAAATTAACTAAACTATAAATAATTTATTTCCTTACTTTGAATGTTTAATGAAGAGGGTACATGTGTTAATTATTATTCGGTTTTAATTAATTTCTAAGACTTGTATCCACGTGCCGACGGAAACTAAAAATACTACATGGAATTAAATAATGAAATGTATATTAAACTAGGGAAAAAAATGAAATTGTAATGGTCAAGTAAATATAATTGATTTAATGAAGATAGGAATTTCCTATATAAAATATATTTGCATATATTACATAAAATATTGGCTTAAATGGTTTCGAAACTCGCATGAAATTTAGTATATTCGAACATTTGTGTATTTGTGAAAGTTTTATCCACTATTTGTGATTTTGATCGCTGTTTGTGATTTTTTTGCATTGACGTTATATATGTCGAGTATAGAATTAGATCAAGATTTGAGTAAAACTTAGTCTCTTCAAAGTAGTACAAAATACCTTTCATCTTCGCAGGAATATTTTCCAATCAATATTTTAATACATCTTTCAATAATAGTTTAATATTGATACGTGCCAATGAAAAAATAAATTAAGTAGAAAAATATGGGGCTGAAAACCGCACAAGAGATGGTTTGATTAAATGTCAAAAACAATTTAAGATTATGATCTTTAGAAAATAAAAAGAGTGTGAGGAAATTTATATGGTAATTTGGATTACATTAATGAAAACAATTCTTATTATGTGGATTTAAGAAAAGAACACAAGACGTTATTGCATATTTTGCTTCGGAGAAAAAACTACGGGATATTGTAGATAACTGCTTATTTATATACAATAATACGTTATTTTTCAGTATTGATTACTGTGACAAACGACTTCAACAAATGGACACGTGTGACTTGAAGATTTGACAAAATAATTACCATGCTATATTTCATTGAATCAAAATGAAGAAAATAACAGAGTCCATAAATTCTGATCAATGCTGCGATACGAAATAACTACTTTTCACTGAATGATTATATTTATTCAATATTTTAAAAGTTGTAATCGTGTTAAGATCCTCATTATGATTACATAAAATTTTATAAAATATCAAGTCCGAAATGTTTCGAAAATAAATTATGTCAGTTAAACATTTTTAATAATAAATCGTTTGTAGTATTTCATGGCTAGTAAATAACGTAAACAATATTTTGTAGAAAAGAACGATCTAAAATTCAATTAAAATAAACTTGCACAATATGAGTAGAACTCACGCTACGAGGATGCTATAACCGTTTCGATATGTATAGAACTTTGAACATAAAGGTTATATAATATCTCTAAGAAACTATTACATATATTAAAGCTATTTCTCTTTATCCAAAAATTGTATAGCCTAAATTTCGTCGATTTAAAAAGTAAGACTTACTGGTTAATTACGGGCACTACGAGGATTCCGTTGACAATAATTAGGCACCTATAAATATTTAAGTGCGTGCATAGTATTTTTTTTCAATCATTTTCAAATAACATTATATATCACCATGTAAAAATATAAGTGTATTGTTATAACTTTCACAGATATAAGAAAAAACACTTTAAAATACAAATATTTTTGGAGTTTATTTAAATGATTTGTATGTGATTTATTTATTTGAGGAGTCATCAAAATACACTTTTCCAAAAAATTAAAAAGTTTATTTTTATGTATAGGCATAATTATTACATGTGTTCCTCTAAGCTTTTTTCGCAAACGGAGTTAAAGCGAAAAAAAAATATTGCGTACAGATAACGTATGTCACGGAATAATATTTTTTATTTTTTTTTATTGATTAGAAGAAGACAAAACATGACGAAGTTATCAGGGTTCCATTTTTCATCATTCGGCTACAAAACCATGAAACAGACGAAGCAGTGAGATCTATTTTGGATATCTCTATGATTGTTATTCAACGTTTTATAAAGCTTGCGGAAATATTGTTTTGCACTTCATTGCCATTTTCAATCTTCCAATAATCTTCAGCTCTTAATGTACCATAATCTTGTTTGGATTTCAAGTACCTCTTTTCGAGTAGAAAAAACCTTCATATTATTTTGATTTGCTATATTTTCTTCACAATTTATTTTCGCGGTTAAAATAACTTCAATATATCAGGTATGCTCATCTGGAGACATAAGAAAGCCTTTTTCAGTTCGCTTCAGTCTTTTTGAAACGTTTTAAGACTTCTATTTTTGTTTTCAAACTGAGATATTGTCTGTGATTTCGATTAAATTGTGCGATTTCCAGTTTTATTTTTTTGGGCATATACTAGGATTTCTGATAAATAAAAAGTGCAACTTTACATTATTATGATTTGGTATGAAATCATATACATAATAATATTTGGCCTGAAATTTCAGGGCTTGTAAGTTTATTCACGTTGTATTACAAAAACAGAAGGCAGATTATATCGGTCGTTCCATACTGCCAATCAAAGCAAATATTAATAACACTTTTCGATGCGTTATTGTGATTTTTCTGTACTAATTAATTGTACAAAACTATTTTGATTTATATAGTACAAAACAAAGAATTTTTTTGTCATGTTTAACAGTCAGTAATTTACACTAGTGGTCGCCTAGTGGTTTCATTAAATTGTTGAGTTTGAACATTACTGAAGTTTTTTTGTCAAAGAGTATATCTATAATAATTGCACATATATTTTTTTTAAATTTTGTTCTATTACATCAGCTAAGACCGTGTACAAATAAATCATTATTGTGGGTTGTTTACCTTAATTCCATACAATACCTACAAAATTTAAAATTTAATATTAGTAACAGTTTAAAAACACACAATTACAGTTTGTATTCGTATTTATCTGTATATCGGATTCATTGTAAGTTTTAATTTTTTCACGTTATAAGTGAGTCAAGCAAACGCTAGTAAAATAATACTAACTTATTTAGTCCATCTCACATTTTAAAATTTTTTTGCGACAAACTCTACTCCGTGTAATTATTTGACCATAGACTATTATGAGTTTGACAATGACAGAGTGAACGTAAACAACGAGTCTTTATTGTTGAAATTAAACAATGGATCTTTTAATGTATTTATAATATATAATTAAATGTATTTCTAACATATATTACGTACAAATTTTAGAATTATATAAATTTGATCTGTGCCAAATTTCACTCCCCCGTCCACGTAATGTCCTTAAAAAGGGGTACAAAGTTTTCTCTTCACGTATTAATATATAAACATATAACGAGTTATAAATTTTATCTTTTTCTTCTTCTCTATACAATCTATAACTTTGCCAAATCTAACATTTCTCAGTGGGCGCAATGTGCTTGAAAATGGGTACAAAGATTTCTCTTCACGTATTAATATATAGATTTGAAAAACAAATTATATTTTTCCTTAACACTTCATACAGAAAATAATAATTCATGTAAGTTATTTGCCTCCTACCACTTATGAATATTTCGGGATGTTACATGCGACCAGATATTATTCACAACACTAGCACCAAATTTCAAGTTTCTACATCCAATTATTTTTGAGATAAATGGCTTTGATTTACGGACAGACATTTAAACGAACGGTCACGTATAATGTACGTCACGTATAGTGATTTTATAAGGGTTCTGTTTTCTTCTTTTTGTGGCATGGAATTCTGAAAATATAATTTTTTAAAGCGTATCATATAATATATTAATTTATTTATATTAAACGTCGTTTCTTCGAGTATTGTTTTTTTTTTATTGTAAAGTAGTAATAAAACGTAAAAATGACAGAAGGGTGTTGTGAAAAGATTGGCTATGAAATTAAAGTATAGTACTTCAAAGATAATAATATGTAATATAATAAGTTTACGAGAATATGAAAGATTTACTCATCACAGAAATTCTCCGAAAATATGACCTAATTCAATGTTAAACGATACGAAGTTACATTTATCGAAGTTAAACCATACAAAGGTAACCGATGTTTAAGTATAATAGTCCATACAATCATAAACATGAAAAATTTTCGTTTTCATATAGATTCCACTTCTATATTTGCATAGGAAATACAGGGAAATATATTTGCATAGAATATATATTTATACTTCCGGTATAAATGTTCAGTTATCCCCTCGGAAAAAACTGTGCTCCACACAAGTATCCGTCTTACACAGATTGTTCTGTTTAATAAATTGCCGGATTAAAAACAATGTTCTATGTAAATATCGAATTGAATTTGCATAATATTATTGGCACGGTCTATAAATTAGTGATGCGTAAATCTCACGTAATAAACGTGTATACATTTTTTATTTACAATTTGGTTTCTTCATCATTTCATCCCAGAAACGTAGAGGAAAGATTGTGAGCCATAATCATCACGTTCTACGTAGTTCTTGCATTTACGGATAATTTAATCCTTTGTTATGTTTATTAAAGTATAGGTAATGTAAAATATGGTTGAACGCTTCTTGTTAGTTTATAGTTTCAGAGAACACGTTGAATTACGAAATGGAACCCTAAAGTCTGCATTTAAATGAAAGTCTGAAAACGATATCATTTCTTCAAGTTTTTAATTATTGTTAGATCCGATATGAGTGCTATGATTGAGCCCTCTGGTATGAGTGCTAATTGGTGGTACAAAATTATCTTAGAAGAGCGGAATTTGGGAAAATTAATGTATTGATTTAAGGTTACAATTAATGTATGGATTTAATATCTATGTACTTTAAAACAATTTACCGTTTATGTGTAACCAGAAATGATGTTAATCAGAGCTAAAAATGTGTTTTATTTCAATAAACCCTATAAAGGATCAGGTAATGTAATTTGGAGGGAAAATCATTTTAAAAAAAACTTTATAAATAATCTTTAATTATCTCCTCCCTTATGAAGAGTTGATATTTGATTTTAATTAGATTGATATTCCAAATAGCATTAAACTGCCTAACCGTAAGTTAATACTGCTTATGCATATTTTAAAAAATTTTCAAATGAAAATATGTAATTATATCGGTGAATACTTACAATCTCCAAATTTTTGCTTTTATTGCCATTTTTATTACTTATTTTGTTTCTTGTTACATATTATTTCGTACAAAATTCACTAGATACTATACAAGAAACTAACGCAATACGGATTTGTCTTTTTACGCTATTTATTTTTGAACAAAAATTATATATAACTTATAATATGGGAAAATAAAAATGGAATCATCCTTAAAATAAGACTGGAATTTCGGAGACTCATTGTTCATTATTAATTTATGGCTAGAAAACTGTATATTTTTCTATATTTTTGTGGGTATTATTTTCAATATTATATTTCACAGCATAAAATCATCTTGCGTGACAGTGTTACCATACCTCTAACCAAAAATTAATAGAGTCTGACTGCCCTGATTTTTTTATTTTTGTACGGCACGATGATGGCTGTGGTAGTGGAGAGCTAAATCTCTGTATATTCATTTACTTTATATCTAGTGTTTAAAATTATCATTCTATTCAAATGTAGTTGTGATTTTGTCAATTGTAATTTAAATACTTTCCGACATTGGTATAATAAATCTCGTTTACTAACTTTGCAGATAAAGCTTATAAAATAAAAGCATATATCATATCGCTCTAATACCCCGTATCTAATGCCTATCGCTCTAATACCCCGATCTCTGAATACTAATTTGGGTTAGAGTGCTTACGCATTGGTATTTTTCTTATTTATGTTTTGCAGTTATCGTTGGTGACTTCCTCAATTTATATAGTTAATTCGGGGTAGATTACTGATATCCTGACCTGTGATAATCAAAATGGCATTTGCACGTTATCTGCATCGGATGAGTGGAAAGGTTTGCAGTAGTAACATGGTAGTATTAGAGGACTACGAAATTCCTTCACATTTGAAACACTTTTTACCTTAGGTGTTAGATATTAGGGAATATTAAAAATTGCAGCACTTTTTACCCAAAAACAAGAAAAAAAATTATTTTCCATTATGGGTGATCGTTACAATTGTTTTACTATTAATGTAATCTTGATTCTTACAAATAATTTTTTTTATTCTCTGTTCCTCCTTGTTACGATTTATATATTTCGTAAGTAACGATAACCGTGTCGTCAGAAAGGCTTTTGTCAAATTCAATTATCTTATAAAATAAATAATAAATTACATTAATTTTTATTTCTCCGTTTTCATCACAAACAATTAAAAGTTACTATTTGAGTAATGATACCTTTTAATAGTATAACCACTTTATCTAAAACTAACAGATATAAAATATGTATAGGTTTCCCGGGATACGTCTAAAATTATTATTTTTATTCAATTCAAGTATTAGTTTGTTCAAAAGAGGTGAGTAACAGTTTACTTTAATCAGACTTTGTTAAAAATGTTCTAAAAGTTTAAGTTGTGAGAAAAAATGCCACTTCATTAAAAGAACACACCACATTGTACAGGCACAACTTCAAATACTCGTTTATACTTTATTTATTATATTTTACGCAATACATTGCATCAATATTTCCTATATTAAATTCAAATTATTGTCCAAAACCCTTTGTTCTCTAATGAGAAAAACCATTTTCTTTTACACAGGTTGTAATATTAATAGAAATGAGAGAAAATAAATGACATGTAGTTGCACATATTTAACCTATAGAATACGAGTAAACACAATCGAAAAAGCTTCCTTCCATCGTAAGCCCGTTGATTTCGGGGCAGGGGTTTGCTTTTTTTATAAAGACTGGAATAAAAAAAACTGTACGTGAATTATATCACTAGACAAATAGAATATATACTTAACTAAAGAACAAGAAAGAAACCTACAAATTTTAGTAACTTATGATGAGAACATGGATATATGAATATTATGAAATTGTACCTAGTCATTCTTCCTCGGTATGAAATGAAAAGCACCAAGAGATATTATTATCTATCTCAGATTCTAAGACTACTAGTTATGTAACCACAACTGTATTAAACACAATAAATAAGATATGTGATAAGTACAAGTATTTATGAATTCGCAAATGAAAAACAAGTAGACCTATCTCAACACCAATTTGCATTTGTACAACAATAGTTGCTTGGAAAAGAAAGTAGTATATGTATTAGCAACACATCAATTTATTGTCTGATCATTATTTGTAAACTAAACTGATACTAAATAAAAAATGGTATTTGCGAAAAATTAAATAATATATGCAAGATTAGTGGAAAATTCATACTTTCTAAAATATAATTTATAGTTATTATTTTTTTTATAGGTTTTACGAGGTGGCAAACCTCACAATTAATTTTGTTGACTAAGATTATCATTCCAATACATATTAAGTATAAATATCGCAGCCTAAAAGTAACAAGCAGATAATAATATGAACAAAGAAGATCAAAATGCCGTTCTCGGAGAGAAGGTGGCGAAGCTATTATTCTACTGAGTCCGCACCGGAACTATTTCATTTCGATAAAAGTTCGTGCCTTTAAATGTATCATAGAATAGCATAAGAAAATTGTGCTCTCTTTTTACGACAATATTAAAAGCTTATAAATGACACATTTTACGGTATTGTCTCAAGATATAGTTTTATATATGTTAGTTCTTCTGGAGTAATAATATATCTGCTTATTTTGATATATTTAAAGCAAAATTATTACATTGATATATTTTGGTTACATACTTTGATCTGTTAAAAAACTGAAATATTTCCGTGTCAGTGTTAGTTACTTTACTCTTCTTATTAGTAATAGTATAACTGAAGAGAATTCATATCGTAAAATTTCTTTTCGTGATTATTAAAAGTAAAGAAGGTAGCTCAGCTAGCAATTCTTTTAATTGCTTGCTTAGAATGTTTCCACCTTATTTCCACGTTTGAAACTAGAGATAATAATTAATACGATTCATTTATGATGTACATTTATTATAAGCAGTTAAATTCTTTCTGGATTTTTGTGCAAAATGTATATTATATACTTTATGTGAACTCAGATATTTAGGTAAAATTATACCCACGCTTACAAATATTTAAATAAGAATACAAGAGTTTAATATTCTCGTTACAGAGGTAATCTAAACACTTACATGTATTATTTTTTCTTAGAATTTGGAAATATAAGCAAATATGCTCTAGAAATAATCAAAATTTTAAAAATTTTTTACTCTGGAAAGTTCCACTTAGTATACATAAGGTGAAATCCGGTGAAAATTTATCTTACATATTGAATTGTTCGTCGTTCTGTAAGTCACAGTCATTTTACCTCGTTGATATCACTTTCATGTTTCACAAAGAGTATCTAATATGTACCGGGAAGATTTGTACATTTTATGAATTTTTATTATTTAATAAAAATAAGTTGTGTATTATGAACGCCTATGGCAGATTCAGGAAAATGCGGATTTTGAGTGTCATGAATTCGAATTTTTTTCCACAATCCTCCAAAATTTCTGTTTCCGAATTCCATTAATTTTCTTTAATCAATGAATACATATGTTAACGATCCTTCAGTCTTTCATCTGATTGCGATTTACGCTTCTAACTGTTACGGGTATATTTTAGTCATATCTCTGCTAACCATTTCTGGGGTATGCTCATTTGTTGGTCCTATGATTTGTTAAAGACCATTTGTTAATATCTGCAGTATTTATTTTGTGAACATTTTTGGTTTTTACCTATTCTAATAATTACATTTTCTTCTCAAATATACTCACCTATAACACTTTTAAAAAAAAGTTATTTATTATGTGTAAATGTGTACACGTACAAAATACTATGTTAGTTTTGTTTATTTTTTGTACCTGAAGATAAATAAAATAACCTCGGTATATTGAATAAATTTTTTGAATTTAGTTTTAAAATGTAGCAAATAAGATTTAAACCATTTTTTATTTATATTATTTACCATGATCTTTCACCTATAGTCTAAAAATATTGTATTTATATTTTTTTACAATGATAGGTGTATATTTATCCATACTGAGCTATCGAAGTTTTTTTCCGAAGGTAAGAAGTAATTATTCTAATCGATATTAATATATTTTATATATTCTAATCTAGAAAAAATTATGGTATTTTTAAAAAGTTATTTTGTAGATTACTATTATTCAATAAATTGGAATAAAAAGAAATGAAAATGATAATTTAGTCAGGAAAATATTTCTTGTGGATAGAATTTTACGCATAAAAACTGGATATAGGACCCCTATCAGAAAAATATTTTTAAAATATGAAACAAATCTGTAAGGAATATGTCTCAGTAATTACGAAGGAAAATCTAAAATTTTATTACTTTTTAAATAGGCGTCGGTTGTTAAAGGAATGTTATTGGTAAACATGTGCTAATAATTTTTAATCAACATCGTATACACAAATTAGGTTTTATGTGCTTCATTTCTTTGATTGACAAGTCTGGAATGTTCAAATCAAAACAAAATTTTTCGAATATTTATTTTTAAAAATAAAATAAGTCATATTGATTCCTACGGAACATGAATCGTATTAATTTGCGACCGTGATGTGTGCAGTGAAAACAAAGACCTCGTTGAGTATATAATATATAGGGTATAACAAGTTTTTTTGGGTTCTTTCGAAAATTACAAGATGAATGTAACAAGCAATTTTTTTTGGGCCCTTATTGCGGAATAAATTATTTATTCCTCATTCAATATTTTTTTTTATTTTCGTCGTTTTCTTAATTATAATTAAATCGAAATATTTCGCTATCATAAGAACTACGGGAGAATCAAATTAAAGAAAGTATTGAATTTTCTTACTGTAAAATTATTAATTGTCACCTATTATTTTCGAAGCACAGTGAGAAGTTCCACGCGTCAGGTTGTCTCGCTTTATTGCTTTTAAATTCAGTAATAACGAAGATAAGAAACGAAAACACAATGTCAAAATAAACATTTTTTAAAGGTTTTCACTTTACATTGTTAGAAATGTATTTTGCACACTCGTGTAACTAAATCGGCTTGTAACTCAGCCATCCTGGAGCTATTTCTAGATTACAATGCAGATATTGTTATGCGTTTATCAATATGAAACATCTCTCATTTATACTTCTTCATGTTTTTATAGGCACTTAATTTACTGCTTGGTCTCTACTTAAGTATATTTTTAAAGTATTGACTCAGCCATAAATGTAAATTATGTACTATGTATAGTAACTTATACTATTTGAAAACATAATAAAACCACGTTATCCTATGTATTTCTACGATAATTACCACTCTATTTATAAGACAGTTTTTTCCAATATTCGAATCAGCAGTTTAGGGTATCGTGTGTACTAAAGGGTTTTGATTACTTTTTACCAGATTAAGACAAGTCACAAAATTAAAGAGTTAGGTTTTTCACAATCGATATAAATATAGGTATATGTGTTCCATTCTAGAGACGAAACAACTGAAGTGATTTTAATAACTGATAACATTGGATTAGCCTGAATATTATGAATGTCATAGAATACATTAAAACTATATTTGTTATAATACTTTAAAAATTGTTATAATCAAAATATTAATCATTAAACAAATTTAATCAACTGAGGTAACATTATATTATGAGTGCCATAGAATTCATAAAGACGTTTGTTGTAATATTTCAAAAAGTTATTAGGATCAAAATATTAATCAGCGGCATGCCAGTGTAGACTAATGGTTTTATATTATATTTACATATTTACTCGTGGAATCGAAATATTTTCTCGAGAGAAAAAATAGCCTATGTCCTAATATAGATCATCATTTATGGCATTTACACGCTGTTTTGAATCATCGATGAATTTGCCACCGGTTCGGAAAAAAGGCTCTGATTAAGAAGGATCCGGAAATGAAATCGGAAGCCATAATTTTTTTTAAATAAATTATAATAATATAAGATTTTACAATTTATATAGACACCAAACTACTTATGACTAATATTTTTGTGACACATTTTTTTTTCGTGTACATTCAACCCTGTGGACAGTACACTCCGATAAATAGTCAAGTAGGGCTTTTCTCTCCGACTTGAATTACTAATGTTGCGATTTAGAACTGAAAACTTATTTTACCAAAATATATTATAGCCTAAATTAGTCAGGGATAATGTGGCTTTCTATTAATGAAAGATTTAGAAACAGTTCTGTAGTTCCAGATATTAATCTTACAAAGAAACAAAAATATGACCTCTTTAAGAAAATAACTTAAAAATATATAAAATAAATTTGTTTTTCGGCTCTCTCCAGATTTTTCATTGTTAGGACCTTATAATGAAACAGGGAACCATTATAATACCTTTATGTTCGTCCATTCCTCCTTTGTTTATCTGTCACAGCCATGTAGTTTTTAAGTTTGTAGACCTACGTTCATGGAATTTTCCAAGTTGTTGGTTCACAAAAAGATATTTGTAAAGATTACTACGAACCTATGAACCTATGTTTATATATATATATATATATATATGTATATATATATATATATATATATATATATATACATACATATATATATATATATATATATATATATATGTATATTTATATATATATCTTGTATATATCTTGCACATAATTTATTAAAAAAATAGTAAAAGTCGCATTTTTGTTAAACTGCACTGATTCGAAAAGTAAACATGACAATACACGTAAATAAATTGTATCATCTCTTATAATATTTAACAGGCGCTTTTAGATATTTCCACTTCTCCTACAGCCAACGCTGTAGTCGATTTCCTCTCTGTAGACCGCATCCGGCCAATATTAAGTTTCAAAATGACGTGCCAGTATTCATCCATCACCCTTTATTAAACCGTGGGTTTTAAAAAATCTGAAAAATAGTTTAGTTATACCAAAATTTGAAAAGGATTTTGAAATGATTCGGCCTTTACTTTTCAAAACATGTAAACTTATAAAGTAATTTCGTAAATTGATAAATTGACATATATTAATCACAAACATGGTGATAGTAAAAAGTACGAAAAGATATGGAAATTTTTATAGCGTAACTACTGTAAATTAATTTTTCGTATGTTTTTTCAGATATAATTTAGAAGTGAGGTAGAAATATTAATGCAATTTACATTGAAGGGGAACTATTTTCACAGTTGTAGTTTCTCAAGTTTAGCGGTTATTTATATTCAATTAAAATTGTCAATATCAATATGTTTCGATATCAAGGTAAAATTTTCCAGGCCCGCATAAGATTTGACAAATGTTAAACCGTTCGTCTTTCACGAGCACATTTCCTATTACGTTGTGTGAGCTTTTTCGCAGCGACTATTTTAATACTCTGCTGTTTATACTGTCTGATGTTCCGAGACTGATACGAGAACTTTAATTATGGAAATTAATTTGAGGTTGCAACGCTCCGTGAAATGTGTGGGGAAAATAAATTAACCTCGCAATTCATTCAGATTTATTTATAAGGAATATTGATGGTAAAAGTAAACGGAAGGAAGTTTTGGGAAATACTTTTATTTATACAATTGGGTACATTTTTAAATTTCGTTCAAGGTTTTTTATAGATATTTGGTTTATTTGAAATCAATATTTGTAAAATTAGATAATTAAATTTTATTCATAAATGTTTTATAAAAATTAGTTGCTCTAGAAATTATTTATTGAACGTTAAATTTTTTTATGCAACACTATGAATTACATTTGATTAAATTAGGTATTAAAATTTGACGAATTTATGATAGAAAGATCGCAACACTCATGTACTTTAATATTTATTTTGAGATAACATCTGTATATAACCGAGTAAAATCATAACATCTATATAATAATATCTGAAGAAATTGTTTTACCTATTTTTAAGCACGGTGAAGTATGAGATTTGGAATAGTTAAAATTTAATGTTAATAGCAGCAGAAAAAAGTTTATAATTTTTCAACTGCTACTAACTTTAAATTTCATGGGAATTACAGAAAATTAACGCAAAGAACACCCGCTAATGATGTATTTGTACACGCTCTCAGTTGATGTAACAGAACAAAATAAAAAATATTCCGCGTGTCAGCTTCGACGCGCGGCTGGAGTTTACTCCTTATGTACTATTATCTTGGGAAATGTAAAATAGGTAACACTGTATATAAATATGAATATCAATATTATTAAATGTAAATGGAAAATTCTTTAATGTGTTCATAAAAATGCTGACAATATAATTATTTTCAAGTATAACAAAAATGAATAAGATCAAATTTATAAAACAAAATTAAAAACATTTAGTACCGTCAGACTAAGAATTAAAATTAAAAGACTTTTTAATTTTGTAGGTTAAAAGACACCAAATATTCATATATATTGGCATTTCATGATTAAATCTTGACAAAAGTAAGCAATACTAAAGTATGTGTATCACACTCCGTCATTGCGATTACGCCATAAGAAAATGCCAATATGTGTACCATACTCTGTCATATATATATATATATATATATATATATATATATATATATATATATATATATATATATATATGTATATGTATATATATATGTATATATATATATATATATATATATATATATATTTAAATATGAGGCATGATTTGATTTCTGCACTGGTAAGACAGGACTAGATATACTTTGCACACACGGTGAAGCGTAAATGATGCTAGGAGAATTAGTTATTTTTGTTGTTATTTGATGAAAATGATTATACATAGGAATATGTACAGAGTTTAAGAAAATATCTCATTTTAAAATACTTTTATGATCATTTCATGCATTTGTATGGAAAAATTCTGCATTTGCTTCAACATTAACAAAGCCAAACCCCACTGACTTTAACTATGCCTCACACTTACCTATAATTACATTTATTTATTTTATTTTATTTATTATAATAAAATATCATAATATTATATTTTATTTATTATAATAAAATATCATAATATTATATTTTATTTATTATAATAAAACATCATATATATCATACATGAGTTTCAAAAGGTTTTCGTTTTTGGACATCAACTAATTTCGGAAGAAGCCGAAGTTCTAATGTAACCATAACGGAAGTATAAGTAACCATAAAGGAACTTAATTTTCAATTAAGTTCCTTTATGGTTACTTTTGACCAACATTTAGCTTTTCATTTATTTTAACCATCCACAAATTATTTCAAAACATTTGTTGGTGCTTTGGATTACGTTTTACATAAGTCCATATATCTTCATTATTTATAGATTTCTCACTTCCAAAGATTTAGATGATGAATAGTTTGGAAATATAATTTGAGCCAAGTTTATTTTTATTCAAAAATCTTTTTATTATATACAACTCTACGCCTCGGTTCTCTTATTGTTATAAAATATAATTCAATAACTAAATTTTACCGTAACTTTTTCAACGTGCAATTAAGAAGGAACGAATTTACAATAATATCAATATAATTCTGTACAGTCACTTCAGGTTGTGCTAAATTTTCGTGTGAGGGGAAATTGCACAGTACATTATTTCAAATATCTCAATGAGAACTATAAATCGATTGCTTTATAATATTTTCCGTCAGGTTTAAAATCATTGAATCGTCTATAAAGTAACTTTCGATATTTTCGGTTGCATTAACGATTTTATTTTTTATATTAAATGAAGCATCTATTATTGTTTAATATGAACAAGCAAATAGTTCATGATAAGTAATATATAAATAAAATATGATTTTAATAAAAAATATAGAGTAAATTGTTGAAAAATATCGTAATAAATGAGCAAACCTTAGAATATATTAACTTTGAAAAGCTTGATGGGATGAAATATTTTGTACAAGTAGGTTTTTTGAAGAAATACGTAATGAGACAGGGACTAAAAGTCTGTGAAAGGGGTTTGCGTTCTGCGAAAAGCTATAAATAGAGGATGAATACATAAAAAGGTGGATAAGTGTTTTGTAATTAAGCTTAAAAAAAATAAATATAATTGTAATAAACCCTTAAACCAATGACGTATTCTTGGCGATGCCAAGAGGTTTTAATAATTCAAAATTATAATGGAAGAGTCATTACTTAAAATGTCAGGTATTATGCGAGTGAAGTAGTATTATAGCAAATGTAAAATTTTAATATTAAATAAAACTACATTTTCTGTACTTTCCATAACGTTCTAGGAATAATTGTTCTTAACGCAATATTGTTTCAATTTGAACGTAATGAATTATTTTATTATGGAGTTCAATCCTCACTTTCATTTCCGTCGGAAATTTCTTTTTTGATTTCATGGAAATCTTAAATATTTTGGTTTACACTATAATAATATTTATTTTTCCATAATGATTTTTCTAAGTATGATACGCCAATAATATGACGATAAGTTAATTTAGCTTATTAGATTATACCAATGTTTGTATTTACCGCCAGCCCTGCACATGAAACTATGGCTAGCGGTTGTATAATGGGTGATTTTTTCAACACGTATGTCAGTTTCATTAGGCCGTGGTTTATGTAAATTTTATTTGCAATTAGTTATGTTTAATTCTCTTTTTCGGGACAAAAAAGTAGTTTTGCTAAAGGGTCATATGATTATGATTTTGATAGATAAAATCTGCTTTGGTTATGTGGTCCACTCCGAGGTACATTGGAATAAATTCCGCCTACACCTATATATATATATATATATATATATATATACATATATGTGTATATATATATATATATATATATATATATATACTAAGGTGAAAATAATCAAAAAATATTTTACTAGAAGTTAACGTAATGTTTATCTCGTGCTTATTTCAGACTTTATTATTTTAAGAAATTATTCGTCTTTGGAATATGCACTAAGCAATATATTTGTATGGTAAAAAACAACATTAATGCTGGTAAATAATTCAATATAAGAAAGCATTCAAATTTTTTAAAGAATCGTCGTAGGGCAAGTCTCGTTCATATGAATGACGTTACATCGACTTGTGAACGTATTTATTGAGTATGACTGTAGAATATTATATCGACTTTATCTGTAATTAAACATTTATAATATTTGAATAACATTTTATGACAGTAATTGAAATTAATTTCTGCAACTTGTCGAGCAAAACTTATCCCTAACATTTTAATTTACTTAACAAATATTAACTTGAATTCACTCGTATTTGAAATGTGTAAATATTATTGTGAATATTTCCAACAATATAATTATAAAACTAAAGCCAATAAAGCTTTATTGGTTTTAAAACTGATCTTCCGTCGGTGTTGCCGCATGTGCGGTGAAGGAGACAAAAGGGTATAATCAGCCGAAAAATTCATCTGTACATACGAATTATTAATGAAAATAATGTTTGAGCATCTAATGTTGAAATTTTGTAATGTACATTAATATTGGTATTTATGACATTGTAACTCTTTAATACGCTTTTATATTAAATCAACCTGTAACTAACTAACAGTATAATGGAAATTATGAAACTCAATTTCGTTCTAATTGTTGTATCATCATGAAACTTGGCAGTTGTTAGTATTTCTGATGACAACATAATAAAATCGTATCATCGGGCTAATTCAATTAAAGAGAACTGGAAGTTAAACACTAAACTCATTAACGGAATGACATATCCCAACCGCGTTTTGGTTTCCAATTGTTGTGTCGTCATGAAACTTGGCAGTTGTGCGAGTTTCTTAAAAACACAATAATATGATACCATTTTATTGATTCAATAAAATTGAACAGGAAGACACTGGACTAGATAACCGAACTACATATCCTAACTATGTTTGGGATTTTGATTGTTGTATCATCATGAAACTTAGCGGTTGTCTGTAATTCTGATAACGATACAATAAAACAGTGCCATTGAACTGATTTAATAAAATAGAATCGGAAGTCAAGAAATAGCTTGTTCCAAGCTTACTGGAAAGACACCTTGTAATAATGATTTACTGCCACAAATGGAGAAGATACATCCTTAGTCGCCCACAGAAAAACAATCAAAAAGGTACACTCGGCGTAATCAACTATGCTATATATGCAATTCTGATTCATTGGCAGAAATGAAGAAGAGGCGCGCTCACTCGCCCACAAAAACATAATCAAGAAGAGACTATCAGAGGCCTAAGCGCTATGCTTCTCTGTTAATTTAAATTCTGTAGACGATTTTTAATAAAGTGTTAATATTTGTAAATAAAATATAAAGTAAGTTCAAAACAATATTTTCTCCTTTAATATAAGACTAACAAATATAAAAATAAATTAACAGTTTTGCAAAAATAACAATCGCGCTTTTGTAAATATTGCAATATAAAACAAAAAAGATTTATCGAACCTGTTTTCTCTGTCTACTCTGTAAGGACTTTAGAATAAACCATGGTTGCGGTCCCTTTTCTCTCAAAAATACATGATATTTCTTCTGAAATGAATATTATACGAATAAAAATGCTTAACATTTCAATTAGATCTCAGTACGAAAGTTATCATCTTTTGTAGTTTTACTAAAACTTTCGGTCACTAGTGAATTATTTGTGACAGTAGTAACATATCAAGAAAAAAAATTTGTTTTTAAATTACGTTTGGAGTGTTAAAAATAATATACAATTATCTGTTTTCATTTAGATATTTGTTTTATTTTAAAATATACCATAATAAATAAGAATTTTTGAATTATTACTCAGAAAAATGTTGCAGCAGCTCTTTTAGTCACAATTTTTTTGTTCTGATCTAGTAACACAAGTTTCATTCGTATGCTATTCATCCTATTCTTGGCTAATATCAAGCAATTCATGATTTTAATCCGCATTACAAATAACATTTTTGTAAAAAAAATACTTTTAAAAACAATTTTATACTAAATAGAATTTAATTTACATTATTGATGTGCTTTTTGAGATGGCAAGCTTTGAAATTTCTTTTTGTACTTAAAAATATTATAGCAGAATATAGTGAGTATAAGTAAGATAGTTTTAAAGCAATCGGTTTATAAAAATGTGAATAAAAAGGGCCGGGATCCACATAAAATTGGTGGAAAGTTTTGCTTTGTCCTCGATACATAGTCGAAGTTAAACTCAAAAGCAGACGTAACTGGTGCGTTTCCTTTATACATTGTGGTTCCTATCAATAAAAATACCTTAAATCCAGCCTTAAATTAAACCTAGCTAGTCCTGGATATAAGTCAATTTTAAAAATGTTATTAATAAACACAGAGTAATAATGGTTTAGCTATACATATTTTGAACATACCTTAAGGTAGGTCAAATTGACAATTATGCACGGTTTTAAGTAGTCGCCAACATAATAAAATAAAAACTAGGGTCGGTACGTATATACACAGCCTTATAATTGCTTAACGATACTGTCAAATTGACATATAGGATTGGTGGTTTCTAACGGACGTTGCTGTATGAACCATTCACATAATAAAATTATTTAATATAAATAAGAAAAGAACTGAATCTCTTAACTAGGATAAAGAAAAAAAGGTAAGACGAATTAATTTTTTTCTGATCCAACAATGAATAATCTATATATTACACATGGTACTAAGAAACACGTTTTTGTCCATAGCAACTTTTAAAATAAAAGATTGGAGAATAACATTGATAAAATAGAAACAAAAAATGTCAAAAAGTTTTGTAAATTTATCCTCCCAGATTTGATAACGATATCGGATTTATATAGTTTATCTGAATTTTTTTTTTCGTCATTTTTAATTTGTTTTCATATTCAACAGTTTAAATGTAAGAAAAAATACATTAAAGCAAGTTTAAACGCAAGGGAAAATAATGAATATGGAATGTTAAAAATTTAACGAAATTATACCAATCTGGAAGCGGCTCTAATCTTAAAAGAATCTCTAATCTTAAGAATCTCTAATCTTAAGAATCAAATAAGACAAGAAATGAGTTTGACTCCGATGGAGATGTATTAACTAATATTATTAGGTTTTGCTTAACCATTTAAATTGCAGGTCAGCATCATGTATATTTTTTAACTATCAATAAATTAAGGTCTTGTTATTTTTGTAGGTAATAGTTGCTGGTTTTTCTGCAGAGAATAAACAAAATGAACAAATATCGAGGCTTGGTCTGAAGTTGAAAAAACTACAGGTATAACAAACACAATTATTTGTAGCGTTGTTTACATTTGCAAACTATCAGGAGAGGATAAAATATTTATACTGACGTAAATAGGATTTTCTTGCTTGCTTTATTAATTAATATACTTTAGCATATTAATATACTTTTTTATGGATGGTAACATCCATAAAAAAGTATATTAATATTCATCAAAAAATTGAGGGGCGATTCGAATAGTAATAGCATTAAAATTATGTATATTATAATTACATCTGTTATTTTGTAGGTATAAGGAAATATGGAGTTAATAATATGATTATCTACCTTTTCTAAGATAGCGACTCAACAAGCGCCACAAATGTTACTTGCATCTGCTTAAAAAGTACAGGTATAACATAACACAGTACAGGTATAACAACAAATAAATGTATATTTGTAGCATTGGTAATATTTACACAATTTAAGGAGAAGTAAAAAAATTAAAATCTAATGTAGATTGGATTTTCTTGCTTTATTAATAATTTTTCCTTCATAATAAGAATAAACTCAATGGCGAATTGAATAGTAACAGCGTTATAATTAAATATATTATCGTTGTATGTATTTTTAGATACAATGAAATGTGGAATTAACACAAGAAGGATCATCAACTTTATCTGAGACAGCGACTCCACAAGCGCCAACGATGTCACCTGTATCTGTTGAAAGGTAAAGCGGTAAAATTTAGTTCTAATCTCTTAAAGAAAATTTAAAAAATTTAAATCATTATTTAATGGAAAAAATTGCTTAAGCAGAAAAGTGAATTGTTGGTGTAATTTATAAATATAATCATTATTTGATATAATTTTATCAAACTTGTATCCATTTCACTAAAATCTTACGGTTGAAAGAATTGAATATTCATAGTATTTATTGTTTTACAAAAAACCAGATGGAATTACAAAATGGCAATATTTAGTTTAGCCAAAAAATATAGACATTTGGACTACGCATGAAAAATGAAGGAGTGTCAAATGTTCAAAATGAATGCTGTGTGCGTCAAAGAACATATATTTAATTAAAATGAAAATTTAAAAAATGTAGATCGATTTGTAAATGAAAATGGATATTAGAAAAATTTGAGTTTGAATTTTTCTCTTTTCATATTATATATTTTAAAATTTTACATTTCTCTCTCTTCATGTTTTTCTTTATATTTGCTATTTACATTTTATAGTTTTCTTCACTATATATTTGATATTGATGTGGTAGGCTGCGAGTTTCGTAAATTAGAAAAGAAATTTCTAAATGACAAGGAAATGAAATGGTTCAGATATACTTTTTTATGTTGAATATATTTGACGTTCGAATACGATTTGAAGAGAAGGCTTAAAGTTTTTATTTTGCACAATATTTTTCCCAAACTATACCAACATTATTTTTAATAGAAATATTATTATATATTATTAATAGAAATATTCTTATATTATTAATAGAAATATTCTTATATATTATTATATTATTAATAGAAATATTCTTATACCAACATTATTTTTAATAAATAATCATACCAGATATTCAATAACAATTAAAATTTATATTTTACATTGAAGAATTTAATGGCAAGTGTGATCAAATCGACAGAAATAAAATTCGGAAAGGCAGCGAATGACTTATTTTTACCAAAGATTATTATGGTTTAAAGCAAAATACAAGGAGCGGTTGAAAATTTCTGAACCCAAAGTGTTGAAAGTCAAGAAAATGGCCTCAAAAATTTATTTTCTAATATAATGTACAAGTTTGATACATTTTGGACACCTTTTAAAAATGACTTGTATCCCACTGAAGAGATGGTTCGTATCTTTGCCCTCAAAATGTTCTACGGCTGCTTTCAACTGATCTGTCTTCAAGTCTTCGGTTGCATAAATTATTTTTTAAAATACTAAAAAGTAAGTAATCGGTGGTAGTCAAATCTGGGTTATAAGATGGGTCGTTTTATTCTCTCTTTCACGTTATTGAGACTGTAGACTGACTCATGGTGTATAAATCAGGACAGTCACCTTGAATCTGTAAATGAAATATATTTTATAAATAATACGACTAACTATTATGATAGTTGAAACATCATAGTTGAAATAATACGACTAACAATTATGATAATTTAAACTGTAAAATTTTAATTTTTTTTTTCAATCAAATTACAAAGTATACAACTTTTAGATATGAACTAGAATGAAATACGTAATAGAAGCAACATAACGTTAATTACTTTATTCACCACACGCCCACATTTTTAATGAAGTTAATAATTGTAGGTACGGTAGAATACTGGAACATCTGACATCGCAGGCGATATTATCTTCAATTAAATGTAACACATACAATGAAAAGTTTTTTCGAAAATCTATATTTTTGCTTGAATTTATTGTCATGCAACTTCTTGGCGGGATTTTCGTACATTTGTGTAATTTCTCCTTTTACATACAAACCACTCTTTCCACCTCTTCCATTTCCATATCTTCTGTAAAATCGATATCATTATCCAAATCCATACTTTTATAAATTTAAACAATAAAAAAAATAACAAAAACAACGATTGGCCTTTAAAAAAAACGTGTTAAAAGTTTTGGCACAAAACAAATGTACTTGATAAATTTATTGATAATAATTATAAAAGAGTCTAAAATAGAAAAAATGTATGTTAATAAATACCAAATGATAACACTATTGCATACTGACCCGACGTCAAGCGGATCTCATTGTACTTTATTATAGTGACGTAGTGAACCATGACGTAGTGCAGGTTTCACCCGTTTCGTTTGCTAAATGACTTCATAACAACAGTGGGAGTATCTTGGATGCGGCTCACTCAAAATAGACATTTATCAAAAACATTGGAAGAAGTTTTCGTTGAGGATTGGTGGGATGTAAGCAGAAGAAGAAAAAAATAAGGGGATTGTTTATTTCACTTAAAACTATAATAGAACAATTATTTTTTTCATAAAATTCATTTAAATATCAAAACCTTTCACTTGGTAGTCAGGGATAGTAGCAAAGTAAAAATAAATATAGAATCTGTACATCATATCACGTTACAAGCTCAAGGATTAAAGCAAAAATTCATTAGATGGTAATCCGCCTTTATAAGATAGTTAAAACCCCTTTTTTTGACGCAGTTGAACTGTCTAATTAGATGACTGTGTTCTTAAATGCGATGTCAACATTTTTATCACTAAATAGAGTGACGTGCGTAAAAATGAGGAAAGAGACGAGAAAGAAGTTTTACGGGATAAGCGTCATGTCGCTTTTTCTGGCACATATAACTGAAGTCAATTCACATAGTAACATTTTTTTTTCGTAATTGTTGAAAGATGAGGAGGTAGCCCCGCCAGCAATTCTTTTAATTCTTTACCTACAATGTAACACTCCCCCACCTCAACCCACCTTTATATTTGAAACTGCAAAACAATAATTAATAACATTCATTAATAACATGTATTTATAATAAATTATTAGTGGATTTTAAATGCAATATATTTGATTTGTTTTAGGTGAATTCAAATATTTAGATAAAAATATACCCACACTCACAAATATTTAAATAAGAATATAAGAATTTAATATAATCATTACACAGATAATGTGAATAGTTACCTATGCTATTTTGTCTTAAAATATTTTGAAAAATTAAGAAAATCTACTCTAGAAACAATCAAATTTTCAAAATCTTTTTGGTTTGGAAATTTCCATTTAGTATACATAATTTTTTTACATTTTATGAATATTTATTATTTAAATAAAATAATTAGTGTTTTATAAAGGTGTATGGCAGATACTGCAAAATGAAAATGTTGAGTGTACAAAACACTCATTCAACATTATTTTCTAGAATCACCGGAAACTTTTATCTCTGATTTACGTTGATTTTCTTTAATCAGCAAATACTTATGTTAACGATTCTTCTTTTGATTGCGATTTACGCTTCTGATTGTTACGTGAATATCTTAATCTTAACCGTTTTCAGTTCAGCTAGGCCTTACTATGCTGCGCTCATTCAAATGCCATATAATTTCTTAAGGAACATAGGTTAATATGTATTATATATTCTGATAATTTCGTTTTATTTTTTAAATATACTCACTCATAACTTTTTTTTTCATAGTAAATAAATCTGTTTACAATATAATAATTGTGGCTTAAAAATAAGTGTTTCGATTGACAGCGATTAAGTATGCAAAGATTTGCCACATATTTAAAGTTTCCTATAAAATATAACTCAAATAATTCAATGGCGTAACTACGGAAGCAAATAAGATTAAATTTTCGTATCCCTGCAAATGGCAGATTATCTAGCTATATTATAATATTTTTTATCTGAAACCTTTGCACAACTTGAGTAAGCGACATAGATTAATACACGATTAATATCTTACTAGAAATTACAAAGCTGGCAGTGTTTAATTGAATAATAATTTTATTTATTAGATAGAGAGCTTATCTTGCCAATCGTCCATATTTTTACATTTCTTCTACTTAAGGTGAGATTATTTTATATCACGCATTTTTAAGAATAGATCTATAAACGTCTATAGAGGACTTCTAACAAGTTTGTTGGAAATCAATTTGTGAACTGTAAACTCAGGTCCCACTTTGTAAAAATGTTTGCAAAATATGTCACCTAAGTTATTATGTTGAACTTAAACGTTTACACATATAACATATTAGCTTTGTTTATTTTTTTACTTAGTAAAAAATAAAACAAGCTTTGTAGACTGAATTTAGTTTTAAAATGTATCAAACAGTAAAAAAACAATTGTTATCTGTAGCTTTCCCATGGTCTCTTTTCAATTATGTTCTTTACAGAGGTAGATGCATAATTTTTATTTTTACTGATCTTTATAAGTTTTTTTCCGAACGCAAGAAATAGTTATTATAATTTAGAAAAAAATTATGTATTTATACACTTTATTAAGAAAAAATTGTGGTGTTTTTATACATTGATTGTGTTGAGTATTTTTATTAAATAAATTGAAAAAAAAATTATTATTATATTTATAATTAATATTTTTAATATTAATATTTTTTAATTCGTAATTAATATAAAATGAAATAATTATTTAGAATAAATTTTTCGTGCAGATAAAAATTTAGACCTAAAAACTAATCATTTCATAACATCAAATATAATAAATAATTTTTCATAAAACCAATGAAAAAAAAACAAATTTTTAAAATAAATAAAAATCTGTGAGGAATACATCCCAGTAAAGTTTTCCCCAGTGTTATTGGGGAAAATGTACTATTAATTTGAAACGTATATTGTGTTCATAAATTAGTATTTACATGTTTTGTTTCACTCATTAATTTTAAAAATCACACAGGCTAGCGACATTTCTTCTTGAACAATATTGCTTGTAACATAATTTTGTGATATGTGGCAGTCATTAAATTTATATAAAAGCAATTGTTTTCGTTATTCAATGTGTATTTTTAAAAGAAAATTTAATAATATTAATTCCCACAAAACTTGAATCATATCAGTTTGTAACCGTATATTAATGATTAATTATCTACAATCTGAAACAAACATTCAAAAATTAAATTGTTTCTATTAATTTAATTATATTTACATTTTCAGTAAGTTTGAAGGGTGTAATGAAAATTACTGAACTCAATATATAGATTTTAACTTTGTTTTGAAAAACCATTTATCATTTCACCCTACATTTATTTAACATTTTTATGTAAATGTGACATTTGCTTATTCGTGTGCACATGTTTTTTATTGAGGTGATATTGTGTCACCCTATAATAACGGTTACCGTACATTACGGGTAATCGCACAAAACGTACGTTTCTACTTAGGTATGTTTTTAAGGTATTGACTTAGCCATGAACATTAGTTGCATAATTTGAATCTAGTTTATAGTAACTAATACTCTTTGAAAATATATTAAAAGCACGTTACCTTATATATTTCCATGATCGTTACCATTCTATACATAAGAGAGTTTTTCTAATATTTGAATCAGCAGTTTAGGGTATAATATGAACTTAGGGGATTTCGTATATGTGTCTCATCCGAGGGACCAAACAATCGAAGTGATTTTAACAGTTGAGGTAACATTGGATTCGTCTTAGTATTATGAATGTCAAAGAATACATTAAAAACAATATGTTTGTTATAATAATTTCATAAAAAAATTGTATCAAGATATTAACTATTAAAAAATATTATTACACCTATATGATACGTATAGGTAGAAGTAATTATAGAATTATTAGCTATCGCCCGCAGCTTCGCCCGTGTAGACTAATAATGGTTTATTACACTTTAATATTTACTCATTTCTCGAAACATTTTCTTAATATTTACATTTTCTTAACTTTAATATTTACTCATGTCTCGAAACGAAACATTTTCTCGAGGAATTAAATTGTCTATGTCCGAATTTAAGCCATAGACTAAAGGATTTACACGTTTTTTGTAATCATCAATGAATTTACCACCGTTACACCATTATGGAGCCCAACCGTGGTCACAGCGAGTTTATCTTTATTTATATTGTAATTTTCCCTGTTGTTCTTAAATAGGACAATATTTTTTGACATACAGCAATTTTTAATAAATATACTGACATTTTACAATCATTGTGTTTACGAGTATTTCTATGAATTTAGTTCTAAACGGTTCTTTGTTTGTCAGTCAGTCAGTCATAGTACTGTTTCGTAGGTGACGATGTGGATGGCGAATTCAGCTAGGAAAATAATAACCATATCGCAAAAAAGTTTCTCCGTATACAATGTTTAATGACTTATGGTGACAAAATATATTGATGACTCGGAATGAACCTACTTTTAACCGATATAATGTGCTTTTCATTGTATTTTCTAAACTATGAGGCCAAATAATAAAACGCCTATATATATATATATATATATATATATATATATATATATATATATATATATAGGCGTTGCTGACTTTTATTAGATCTATTTCTCGCTAATATTTTCGTAGTTAATTTTTTTACATACATCTAACTATGTGGAGAACGCACACCGTTAAATAGTTAACCAATGCTTTTTCTCCCATTTAATTTACTAATATTGAAATTTCAAAATGAAATCTTATTTTTGTCAATATAAAATATAGCCTATGTTAGTGAGAGATAATGTAGCTTTCTATTAGTGAAAGATTTTCCGAAACAGCTTGGTAGTTCAAGGCATTACACTTACGATGGAAGAAACAAACAAAAAAAGTACCTCATTATAATATTAGTATAGATGAAGATTAATAATTTTTTTCGAATTTATTCTTATGTCATCTCGGTTTCCTCAAGATTTTTCATTGTTATGGTCATATAGTGAAACAAGGAACCTTGATAATATTTTTATGTCCGTCCGTCCGTCCTTTCCTTTATCTATCGCAGCCATGCATTTTTTACATTTGTAAACCTATGTTAATGTATAAAGGAAAAAATAATTTACAAGGTACTAAACAGGTAAATAATTATGACCTTTAAATATTTACTTTATAATATATGTAACTTATTTAAATTGTAATTGTATATATAATGGATCCTCTTTACTTACTTTAAATTTCATATTTTTTGTTTGATAAAAAGTGAAATTTATATTCCTGCTAAAATGCTAATGTTCTCAATTATTAATCAAGATATATCATAAAAGTAAGTGTATAATATGCGTGCCGCTAAAACTCAGAAATGTGCCCCGGTACAGTTTAGGTAGTTATATGGTGTAGTAGCCTTCTATCGTCTATCCGTGAAGAAGGCTCCCGATTTTACCGGAAGGGCGTCCTTTAGGGCTGGATGTTTCGCCCCCTAGAAATTTCTAGAACAGTCCAAAACATTCGAGACTATTCTAGAGCATTCCACAACATTCCAATATATACTGAAATATTCTGCAGTGTTGTAAAATATTTGGAAATACTCTGGAACGTTCGGGAACATCCTGGTAAATCTCAGATCATTGTGAAATATTCCAGAACATTCGTGAATATTGTGGAATATTCTGGAATATTGTGGACCCTTCGAAGCCTTTTTGTATATTTGGGGCTACCTATTGATAGGGATATATAAAATAAGATCCGTCGTGGGTTCGAACGTTAGATTCATATCAGTAAAGTACAGTGAGTGAATAGAAAGAGTGAAGTGTGAGTAACCAAAGTGATGCAGTTACTGAACATAAATCGAAAAGAAACTGTTTAAAATGTACTTAGTTTACTTCTTAATAAAAAGTTGATTTGATTTATATTTTATACAACACACAAACGTAAAATAGGAGATCTTGTCAGTTCTGAAGCAAAACGGTGAAAACAAAATATGAAATAGTCGAAAAGAGCAAAGCACGTTTATGTTCCCAGCGAATGAAAATGAACACCGTGAGAAGTGGAAAAATTCAAGAACGACGAAATGAACGAATTGAAGAATCAATAATTCCGATACAATTTTACAATAAAAGGACGCAAACGCATACCAACCACGAAAATATCACTCTGCGAGAAGCGCGGATGAGGACAAGTAAACTGTACAACCTAACAAATGAAGCATTCCACTACGACGAAAAATAAATAAAAGTTATTGAAGTCGTCTCAAAATCTGTGGAACCATTAAATGTTAGATGTACACAATCGAATGGCAAAAACTAGAACTGTCTCATTCACACAATGTCATATGGTTACACGATAGAATTCATCCCAAGGATATCGGCAAAATTATTCAAGCTGTATTTCCAATCCACAAGAAGATCCTGAACTGTACGACACAGTTGTGAAAAACACGGACCATGTTGGCCATGAAACTACAATTCGCTATGGATCGGAATGTGATGGAAAATGCACAAAAAATATACTAAATCATAGTAGGACGACACACAATCCGGAGATGATGATTATCCCTAATACAGCAGACGATCACTTAAAAAAGGTGGCTTCATAACAAAAATACGAATACTAGGTAGGAAGGAACTGGAAATAGATTATATCAATGGAAAATAGGTAAGATTAATGGGTAGTATCATATAACCCACTACTTTCCAAAATATTGTAAGCACACATAAACGTAGAATACTGCAATTCAGTGAAATTCATTAAATATGTATATAAGTATGCAGTCACAGGGCAGTATTTCAAATAGCCAAAGACAAAGAACTACAAAACAGAAACGACGAAATCCTCTTGTAACAAATGGGAAGACCAAGACATCAACAGCAACGAAGCAAATTGGCGGATTTTCGGTTTTCACGTACACGAACACGAACCATCTGTACACCATCTAGCAGTACATTTGGAGAATGGACAGAGAGTTTACTTCACAAAAGACGCCGCCAGAAAATTGCAAGCGAACCAAGCAACTACTTCAATTGAATGCTCACAATAAACCACTCCTCAATGACAATAAAAAAAAATTTACAACGCTCTCACGGACTGAATTAACAGCAACATTGGCGGAATTATTTACTTGGACTCACAAAGCTGCACGGGAAAACGTTTCTTATAAATTTATTGCTCGCAGAAACACGTGCTAAACGACACATCGCACTTGCACTGGCATTATTTGGCATTGCCACCACCCTTATGGAAGAAGGACGAACTGTCCATTCTACCCTGCAACCACCGTTGAATATAACCGAAGAAGAATTCTCAGTATGTAAAACCTTAAGAGCATCTGGACGAGACGAACTTCTAAAAGAAGCTAAAATTATCTTTTAGGACGAATGCACAATGGCCCATAAAAAATCACTCGAAGCCATGGACAGAATATTCATGACAAGACATGCGAGGAAACTCTTAAGTGATGGGAGTACTCTACTCACACTTTCAGGAGATTTTTGACAAACATTTCCCTTTATACCCAAATCAACCAGTAGACGAAATAAATGCATGCTTAAAAAATCACATCTCTGACCACACATACAAATACAGCGACTAACAAAATATATGAGAGTTGAACTATCGAAAGACGAAACAACAGCACATTTTGCTCAAAAACTTTTATAAATTGACGAAGGCCCTTATCTTATTGACCAGAAGACCGGGCTCATTGAACTCAACAATGAGCCCGGTCAACCAACCCAACTACTGAGAACGAACTCATCGACCAAATTTATTGAAATATTGTTCAGAGCTATATCAATCCGGAGTGGCTATTTCAGAGGGAGGAGGTAAAAATTAATTATCGACGAAAAATTTGTACGTATGTACCTCGGATAACAAAATGAAAAATGTTGTTTATAAACAAGTATTGTAAATAGTTAGAATATGCTTTCAATAATTTTTTTTACCTCCTTATATTATAAACTTTATCCTTTTATTTCAAACACCACACAATCTCATATTAACTCCCTGAGCAAAGTCGGGTACCCCAGCTAGTCCATAATAAAAAAAATAATATTAAATTTTAATAATAAATTTTTAACATTGATGAAATTGAAAGTTTTTGTTAATATCAAGTGATATGGACGTCATCTTTTTGAAAATTATGAATGTTTTTATTAATCTCCCATTTAAAATATTCTCTTAATGTCACCATTCATATTTATATATTTGTTAAATATCTACTACGTAATTACAAGATTAAAGTAAAAATACTGAAAAAAATTACTTAAAAAATTAAGATATTATTTTGAGTAATTTTTTTATCCAGCCAATTTTTCATAATAAAATAATCCGGCCGAGACATATTTTTTAAAATACCTCGTTTTTATGTTTTTCATTTTATTAACAAAATAGTGAAATTCGCATTTTTACTAAACTGCACCGATTCTAAAAGTAAGCATGACAATATGCGTAAGTAATTTATATTATCTACGACAATATTTCAACAGGGCCAATATTAACCTGGAAAGTAACGTACCAGTATTCATCTACCCCTTCTTATTACCTGTATAACAGTGGCTTTAAAAAAATCTGAAAAAAAAAAGATTAGTTAAACTAATGTTTGATAAAGATTTTGAAATAATTTGGCCTTTACTTTGTAAGACATGGAAATATATCGAGTAACTTAGTAAACTAATGAACAGATAAGGGATTGATATTTAAAAATCACATACATCTATCGATACAAAAAGATACAAAAATCTACGACATTTTTTAAAGCATAACTAGTCTGAATGTATTTTTCGTATTTTTTTCGAATGCATTTCAGAAGTAGAGTAGAAATATTAATGCTATTTAATTTGAAGCTAAACTATTTTTACAATTGTTGATTCTCAAATGTAGCGGTTATTTAGAGTCAGTTTAAATTCAATATTAATATATTTTTAAGACAAAGTAAAATTTCCCAGATGCAACAAAAGCTAAAGCGTACGTCCTTCACGAGCGCAGTTCCCACTACAATGAGTGAACTTTTTCGCAGCGACAATTTTAAAGCTCTGATGATTGTATTCACCGGCATTCCGAGTGACTGGTGCGAGAATTTTAAGTATGGAATTTAATTTGAGGCTACAACGCTCCGTGAAGTGTGTGTGGGAATAAATTAACTTCGGAATTCATTTAGATTTATTTATACGGAATATTGATAGCGCAGTGAAAGGTAGGCGGAAAAAAGTTTTGAAAAGCACTTTTATTTATACAGTCGGGTATATTTTTAAATTCCATTAGAGGTTTTTATTGATATTTATAGATATTCGTTTTATTTCAAATCAATATTCGTGAAGCTTGAGAATTGGATTTTATTTATAAATGTTTGAAAAAAAGTAAGCAAGGAAGTACCCGTTAAACGTTTAATATTTTTAATCATCATTATGAATTACATTTGATTAAATTAGCCTTTGTATTAAAAATTGAAGAAGTTATAATAGATAGATCGCTATACGGAATTTGGAGATAAGATCTGTACATCACCCAATTGAATCTTGACATCTATATATTAATACATGAAGAGGAAATTTTGTACCTGCGCACTAAGGAGTGGCATAATTATAAATTTAATGTTAGTAGTAGTTGAGAAATGTTTATATTTTTCCAACTACTACTTCATAAGCGTTGCAGGGAATCAAGGCAAACGACACACGCTAATGTCGTGTTTGTACACGCTCTCAGCTGATGTGATAGAATAAAATAAAAAAAAAATTGTATATATATATATAAATATATTTATATATATATATATATATATATATATACATTTATATATATATATATATATATATATATATATATATACATTTATATATATATAGATATATATATATATATATATATATATATATATATATATATATATATATATATATGTGTGTGTGTAATGCTTTTAAAGGTATAGTGTTTCACAAAAAACCTCAATAGCGTTCAAGCTTAAAAACTCGATGAATTACAGTCGAATGTCATTCATTAGACGACCAAAATTACATACAAAATTTGGGTATTATGTTTTGATATGATTACATGATGTACGTTATTTAAATGCATAAACTTAAATAACTATTATGCTCTGGTATTTACTTCATACCATAATTACTACCAAACTGGAATAATTGAATACCATTAATATTAAATTTACAAGAACAAGTTAGTATGTGAAGTCTAAATTTGAGGAGTTGTAAGAATATAATTTGTCTTCATTTTTAATATTGAAAATGTTGACATGTAAACATTTTTCCCTAATTAAGGGAAACGAACATGTAGCTGTATCAGCGATAAATGAAGCTACTATCGAGATTGATGACGTATGGCATTACCTCAGCGACAGTTGTCGTAAGGGACACGGTGGCTGCTCTGCATGGCAATATGCTGCTTTGCATGGACGCGTTGCGCTTCTACTGATTTATCACAAACGTACCTCACTCCCTGTTACTACATTAATCAAAAGTTTGCATCAATAAGTACAGTCTCCTTACAGGTGAGTAAGGCATATAAGTTTCAAAAGGTTTTCGTTTTCGGACACCATCAAATTTCGTTAAAAGCTAAATTTCCAATAAATGAAATCTTTCGATAAAATCCCAATATGATTACTTTTAGACAACTTTTCATTCTTCGTTCTCTCTGCCCAATAATAAAGAATATATTTTTTGTTGCTTTATGTTTCAAGTGCATTTTCTGTTGCTTTATATAAATTTTTCCGTAATTCCGCATTCCTTCATTATTCATAGTTCTACCACCACTGCAAGACTTAAATAATGAATCGTTTGGAAATTTAAATTTAATTTGAACCAAACTTTTTTTATCGAAATATTTTTTTATTACACATAACTCGACGTCACGGTTCTCTTATTGTTATAAAATAGAATTCTTTAATTATTTTTTCCGTAATTTTGTTTAGTTTAGAAAAATAGAATTTATATTAGGATCGTAATTTTGTAGTCACTTCAGGTTGACTAAGATTTCGTATGATAATAATAAGAACTATAAATCGATTGTTTTATAATATTTTCTGACAGTTTTAAAAACACTGTATGCTACATGAACTAACCTGCGAGATTTTTGGTTGTATTAACGATTTTATATTTTTTAAATAAATGAAGAAAATATATTATAGTTTAATGTAAGGAAGCAAATGGATAAATAAAAGATACATTAATGATTTTTATATAAAATATTAAATTTTTATATAAAATATTAATAATTTATGACTTTTATATAAAATACAAAGAAGATTGTGGGAAAATGCCATACTAAATGAGCAATTCTTAAAATATATTAATGTTAAAAGTTTCAAAGTTTAATAAGATCAAGTGTCGTATTCAAGTGGAGTTTCGAATAAATACGTAACGAGACAAGGACTATAAATAAGTTAAAGGGGGGTACGTTCGCCGAAAAGCTATAAATAGAAGTTGGTTATATAAGAGGGTGAATGAGTATATTTCCATTAAGGTTAAAAAAATTAGATATAATTCTAATAAACCCTTAAATCGATGTCGTATTCTCGGTGATGGAATGAGGGTGTCTCATTATAATTCAAAATAATATTAGATGAGTTATTATTTAAATGTTGGGGAGTTTGCAAGTGATACAATATTTCAATAAATCTAGTCTTTTAAAATCAAATAAACTACATTTTCTGAACTTCCCACGTCGATCCATGAATAATTACCGTTAACACAATATAATGTTAATTCATACATAATGAATTATTTCCTTATCGAGTTCAACCTTCACTGTCACTTCTCTCGGTTAAAATTTCTATTAATTTTGCGGAAATCTTAAACATTGTATATAGTACAGTTCATGGAAGTGGTTTTTGGTTTAAACTATAATACAATTTATTTTGTCTTAATTATTTTTCTAAATATGATACTCCAATAATATGACAACAATTTAATTTAGCTTTTTGTATTGTACCAATGTTTGTGTTTACCGCAAGTCCTGTGTGTGACAGTATGAAACTATGTATATTGACTAGTGGTTATGTATTATGGTTGCTTTTTTCAACACGTATATAAGTTTAATTAGCACATGGTTTATGCAAGTTTCACTGGCAAATGTTTACGCTTATTTCTCTTTGGCGGGACAAAAAAGTAGTTTTGCTAAATGAACGTTTGATTTTAGATAAAATCTGCTCTGGTCATCTGGTTCACTCCGAGGTATATTGGAACAGACTTTTTTTTTTTAAATGATATGCAGTGCAGTTTAATCAAAGGAAAGGTCAGCGTGAAGTTAAGTTAAAACAAATCTGCTAAACATGAGAACTCACACTATGAGGATAATTATGAACTCATTTAGGTACAAACAAATGTTTAACAAATTAAGGGTACGTAATAAATCTATTAAACTAATACATACATTGACATTGCTCTTAGCTATGAAAATATATAGCCTGTTATACATTTCATAACTCCAAGGAAAATAATATAATTTTACACGTATCTCTTAAATTTAGTAATAAAATTTAACCAAAAGAATTTTCCATTTCATATTAACTGAATATTGCTATCGTTATTTTTTGACATTTTTCACATGATTATTTAAAAAATTTGAGGGGGGGAGAGATGACATATTTTTTGACATTTTGTAGAACACCAACTGCCTCACGAAGGAGACACTCTAATAAAATATGCACATTTTCGATTCTTTTTTATGATAACCCACTCGATGTCCTACTAGAAAAAATATTTCATATACCTAAATTTGATAAACGAGGAAGTTCATAAAAAGTGAAAATAATTTTTTTTTATAAGGGTAATTAATCTATTTGTTCTGAAAAAATTATTTTCAATCGAATAATCTCCTCCAATAATCTCCGGTACTTATTATAACTAAAGTGTCGGTATCAAATGCCTTTTTCAAAGTGGAATGAAGGAGTCCTAGTTATATTATTTCACCAATAATAATTTCTTCACAAATTGTTTCTGCTGTCGAAATAGCATCAGCTTAAATATTTTTCTATAAAATATCTTTGGCACATAAGAAAGTTGTAGAGATAAGAAAGTTGTCTTGAATGTAATAGTATATTCTTTCATTAATCGGAACCGTCTTAAACTTTTAATTTTATTTTTACAAATTGAATCTGTTATTTCGGCTGGATCATGGAAGATTCACTTTTATTTTAGGAGAAATGTTTTATCATTTTGGGTAAATAGATATTACAATTCTTACCGATTGTCTGATTTGAAATCGGTAGGTGTCAAATCATAAAAATATATGACATTAAAATATCGAGTATCAGGACTGTTCTATGTCTTTAGTTAGTATCTCTTCGTAGCATAAGGTACAATTTAAGGCGGTTGCATACTTTTTACTATCTCTGTATGCTTCAAGAAACCACCTCTTATTTATTTTGTGACGAGCGATTATATTTTTATTTATACAATTAAAATATAGATTATTTGAAATATTTAGATTAATAGTAGGTCTTATATCATTTTTCCTTTAGCTTTTACCACCATATCCAGTTTTTTTTTGTTTCTGTATACTGTGTTTCCCTCTTATTTTTTCAGTACATACAATTTGGAAAATGTAACACTATTCTCTTGATTTGTTGTATATTTAAATTAAAAAATATCTTTGTCCTTATATATGACAACGGAACTCGCAAGCGATGATAATAATATCGGACCTATTTATAGAAAATTGTTTGCATTCATTATTTGTTTTAAACTATTTTGATTAAACATTACTTATTTCCTTAAACCTGAGTGCGTGCTAGTAGCAATGTTCCCTTTTAGGTTTGGTATGACAGTCAGTAATTTGTATGTACATAAGAAATCAATTGTTTCTTCCTTATGCTCCACATCAAAAACTGTAATTTGTTATTATTAATACGAATAGAACTTCCGCTACGAACATTTCATACTTTCTTAGTTATATATAAACGTTTAAAATTTTATAGTATTATATATACTTTATAACGAAAACAAGTTTTGTTTATATTTCAGCAATATCCTTAGAATCTTACGGCATAAAATTATAGAAACACTATTTGTGTACCCTATATATGGATGTTTTTATCGATATATCAAGAAATATTTTACGCTTAGAGTATTGCAATCCTTACAATGTAATATGTACAACACGACACTAGAAAAAAATATTATACACTTCTAAAATTTTCAAATAAATATTTTTGGGTGTCAGCTATTGACGTGTATGCGTGTTTATATCCCACTTATATCAATAGCTGCATCAAATTTCAAATCACTAGATCAAGCAAATTCTATAAACATGTTTATGAACATCTTTAGCAATATTTCTGGAATTATTTTACATATCAGAATAATTTTGTAATCCTCATAAGTCATGAAGTTAACAATACCAATTAATGTATTTAATTACCTTTCTCTACAATTTAGATATGAATATAATTGAAAATAAATTATAAAGATATATACGCGTCAAAATCCTATATGCCTATTCCAAATCTTTAATATCTACCGCAAACAGGTTCTGAGAATTACTAGGAGACATTTTTATCAATATTTTTAAAACTTGTTTCATAATCCTTATAAGTAGCCTTTCCAAATTACGTATCACACGATCCAAGAAATAAAAAAAGTCGTGTTTGCTCATACCCCTCCTCTAAAATGTCCATAAAAATATTTTTCAGTGCTAACTAATGAGCTAAATAGTGGTAACTATGACTGATCCATATACGGCATTTCAATTATCTATATAAAACGCTTTTTGAAAAAAATGTCTTTGACAAACCGACAGAAGTACGGAAAAATAGACAAGAAGAAAAGGATTCGCAATACGAATTTTTTAAGAGAAGTTATATAAGACTTTTCTTTAATCGCCATTTTATTTAAATTAATTGCCCGTTATGCATCCATTTGCTTTTCTTCCTGTTAATAAACAGATAGACCCTTCGAAAAATAGCACAGATAAAATATATAATTATTTTAACATTTTTACGACCAAAATTGGGCTTTATTTGCGTGATAAAAAAGGCCAAATACAATAATTTAAAATAAAAAGAACTGAAGGTTGTTTTGGAACGTCTACCCATATAGGTCTACCTGTGTTTGCTTTTTAAACGATAATAAATATTCCATTTCAATATTTTCACTGAAAATGTTTTTTCTGGTATCGATGGAGAGTTATTGAATAAGAAGGGAATATGTTTTGCATAAATGTATTTCAATGTAACAAAATATTTAACAAATTCGCAGGGAAAATTAATTAATTGTTCAATCGAAACAACATTTTACGTCAATATTCAAGCAAATTTGTCTAAATTTTATTGATATGGAATGCCACGAGTTATGGGTGAATCTCACGTGATATAGAATATTATTATATAATATTGTTTATTTCTTATTTACTCCCAGACATATTGAGGTAATATTAATTAAGGTTTAGTCTTTAGTTTCTTCATCGTTCCTGCACTTAAGAAAGATTTAATATTTAATTCGCTCGTTAAGGATAAATTATACAATATAAGGATGGAAGCATCTGTTATATATAAATGTTTAAAGTTTCATAGGAGAACACGTAGAGCTTCTATTCATTCTCCGGAGAATAAGTAGAAGCTCTGCATGTTCTTTGTTACTAAAATCAGTAAAGCAAAAATTTAAGTTAAAACAGATGCGTTTTCAGAATAAAATTGATCTAAGTTGATTATAATTGAAATGATGGTAGATTCTTGATTCAAAATCATATTAGAAGACATTTGGAAAATTCTGTATTAATTTAAAGCCACTAATGTGATTTACTTCATTAGATCCAAGTATCTTGACAGTATTTTATGTGTCTGACCTAACTATCCTAGGAGGGATCAAATAGTAACGTGAAATATCCATGGAGATTTGGAATGGAGATTTGGAATTATGACGAAAAGAATATATGACAGATTTGCTATTGTAGATAAATTATTTACAAAGCCACATAATTTTGTCTTAACTTTCACATAGAAAAACCCTTCTTAATACACTCGCTTATACCTGGATAAATTTTCCCTTATTTGCAATGTTTTATTAATACACTCGCTTATAAAGAGCATATAAAGAGATCCATATTCAGCGTATCATGCAATTATCTACCCACTAATTAATGCCGCTTATAAACATTGTGAATTTTTGTCGGACAGAAATATATAATTCACAGTGAACACTTGCTACAAATTTTTATGGATTTCATAAGTAGTATAAAGGGACTAGTGAAATATGAAGTTGTTTTTTGGGTCGTTTATCCTCCATGAAAATTACAAATAACTAATATTAAGTGAATCTAATGCACAAAATAATGGACAATTATTAAAATAATACTTTAATTCCTGAGATATATAAAGTAATAGTAATATATAGCTCGAAAATGAATCATTTACCTTTGTTTCAATGAGTAGATTTTTCACCACTACATTACACACTGCAAACTGTTATGCGGATGACAGTTATATCGTTCTCTTGAATAGGAATAAATGACGAGTCTGACTGGCTTGATTGATGATTTTTGTACAACACCACCTCCGTGTTGCATAGAAATGTTGCGGTGTTGCCAGCAGAAAGTAAAAGCTTTATGTAAAATGTAAAGGTACGGGTAGCCCGGGTATCAATTCAGTCAAGTTGTTATTTAAAACCTCGTGATCTCTTTTATATCATGTATGAAAATTTGTTTTTAATTCGACTGTAATTGAGGGTTGTTTAAAGAAATATTTCTCAATAAAACATTTGCTAAACTATAGAAATAATCCAGGTTTTTTACCTATAAATTATGATTGTGCAATAATTAGAAAAAAAAAAAAATTTATTTTTATATTATGTTGTCAATAATTCATTACAATGTCATCTAAAAATAAAAATATCTTTATTAAGATTAGCAAGCGACGAAACAAGCTATCTAAGCAAGCACAATCTTTTCTAAATTTACCAACACCAGGATGGTCGCAAAGTTTCTCCGTAGCTTAATATTTAAATATTCTGTTATAATTTTGTTGAAATATCTGGAAAACCTTTAAAGTAAACAGGTTGATACAATTGATATTAACAAAGTATCAAAATCGCAACAGAATTATTTATTGTATCGTACGTCCATTTAACGACATGCGCCCCTTCAGTATGTGACCCGTTCTGGCAGCTGTGCTCGTGACATTAATTTTATAAATTATCGGGTGATTCTGGCTAAATACGTTGTAAATTCGTGTGTGTGCGGTGCGAATGCTTTTGTTGATATAATTTTATTTATTTATGCCGTGAAAGCTACATGTTTAACATATGATAGTGAAACCTTTAAAGCAATATTGCGTCATAAATTTTGTGTGAAATTCGGCTTTACCCTTTATTAAAGTGGAATGAAAAAAGTTCCTTACTAAAACTAACAGTGCGAGAAAGGTGACGCTAATTGAAATATATAAGCATTATATTTTTTTTTAAATAATAATATTTTTACCTGCCACCTATCATTTTATTGCTTAGATTTTTTTTTTAAACTGGAAGATTTTTACTTTTATTTACTTTAACATTACTATTTCTTGGCTCTAGCTTGAAATGATAATTTCATTATTTGTTTACATGTGAATAAGAGAAAATGAAAACAAAAGTTTATTGTATGTTGTTGTATTTCTTGAATTAGTTGTTTTATGCTAGATTTTAATGAATTGCTTGGATGATGGACAGATTAATCGCTGTAATTATGTCAATTTCATTCGGGAAACCTATGTAAGCAACATTTTATTGTCATATTTGTAGAGCACTGGAATATATTAATAAAATAAATCTGTATTACTAGGAATTTCTAAATTATTATTTGCCGATAAAATAAGGCATCGAGTTAAATATACGAAGAGTTGACATTTCAAGATATAGTCTATCAGTTCCTGTTCAAAATTGACCTTTATCCTAAGAGTATTTCAAATGTGTATAATTAACTTTTTTTTCCTGTTTTGAAAAACGAAAAAAAGTTATAAAATCCCCTGAAGGTACAGGAACGGAAAAATATTTGTTTTTCAAAGGGTTCTTGAGTGCATTTTGAAATTGATATTCTACACTTTTTGTTAAAATTTTCTGTAATATAACTAATCCGAGACAAATAATACAATAAACAGATACTTACTTTTAATTTATGCGCTTTTCACACGGATTTCAAACCAGCGGCATGTCAGAACCATGCTTTCACTTTCTCTTCTACAGTTCTGCAAGGTTGTTGGTACGAGAATTATAAACTAGTATTATTATTAGAAAACAAACCAGTTAAGCATAAGTAGAACTCTCACTACCATAAAGTCATGCTTATTAGGTATGTATAAAAGTTTGAACAATTAGGGGTACTTAGTATTTTTGGTAAAATTTTACATGAATTAATACCCCTTATCAATATGTAAACATATTGCCTCCTATATTTTTCAGATGTTTATTGCCTTTCGCTGTCTTTAATTTGTTAATGCAAGTTAACCAAAATAATTTTCCTTTGTAGTGTTTAATAAATACTGTGTTAATGGTTTTTAAAATCATTTTCTGTTTACCTATTAAAAACTTAGCAAGAGTGGGGATACAATTTTGACATTTTGGAGAATCATATTTCGCAAAATATATACCGTAACATATTTTTGGCCTAATTTTAAATCCTTTTAATAAATTTAATCCCTTAATTTGGTGCAAAGGAAGGTCAAAATAACAAATGAAGATCAAAATGTCAAAGGTCTTCTTGTGAAATTTCATTACCTTTGATTTAAGTTGAAAATTTTATGATTATGTGATATAAGTCATCATTACAGATATCATCATTGTAAGTCATCATTAAAGGCCGAGTTCTAATTGGTTGCGGAACCCCAAAAATGAAAATACATTTCCTTGTACGGCAACAAATAGAATACAGTTTTCACAATGTCTGCTAAAGTTTGCCGCGAAATATTTTTCCGTAAATATCGTGACTGGAATCCGTGACTGGAAAATGATTATTCGGAAAATGTGTTTTACGAAACCGGGATAGAAAAATAAATAGACTTTTACCTAATGACTATCTACTACCACTTCTTTAAGATTTATTACGTTTTTACTTATTATGAAATTTTTAAATATGTGTATATATAACTACTACTGAAATACCAAAAATATACTATAACACTTCTCATATACAAAACTAAAAACTGTTAGTTTTTACTACTGGCTTTAAAAATTTTAATTTTTTCATAATTTGTGTGAATAAGCATTTATCAAACTTCTTTTTATGCGGAGTTAAAAAATCTAATTAAAGTTTCTTATTAGAAACAAAAGATAGGTTGTAGAAAAAAAATCATGGAAAATATATATTACAGCTTTTGATATGAAAGGAAAAAAGAGTAAATCAGATTGTTGTAAAAATTAAATTGTTGTATTTCTTTTACAGTGATCAATGCTCTTTTTCATTTTACAAGTGAACATTTACTTTGTTTCACGTACAAATGTTTGTAAATTTTCATTAATTTCAATAAGTACGTAAATGAAATTCAATCATCTCAAAATGCTATATTTTTAAATGAAATAATTAAGTTTAGGAAATAAACTATATTTATTACAAATTAAGGAAAGGGAAAATCTAAGCTAAAAAAATTGTCTGTAAAAATAGATCAAAGTTTGGAGTTTGTTACTAATAAACTAATATCGTCACTAAACCAAAGATTAAGAATAAAAATATATGATACCTATTGCTAAATTACCAAATTAGTTAACATGAAAGACGATGTTATTTTGCATTATACTTTAAATAAATATTATTTAAACGGTTTATTCTAAGTATTTGTTTTACGCAAAATTTTCAGACGAATAATACTGTAGTAAAAAAATATTACATACATAAAAACAAATTTTACAGGACAGATACTCCTACCCCGAACAAACCTACGAATATACTGCCGATCTCAGAACACTACACACATTCTATCCCAAATTATCTGAAACAAATTGACTTGTTTCATTCAAATATGCAGGAATTTAAAAATTTATTCAAAAAAAATAAAAGTATGTAAATATAATTTTTTCTTTTATGCAGGAGTGTTCAACGGTTTTTTTAAGAACGTCTAATTTTTAGTTAAGGCTGTGAAGATACGTAAGCGGACTCTTCCATAATTTTTGTAGACTTTCTTCTTGCATTAAAATATTTAATAATCTTTTACTTCTAACATGATTTTTTCTTAAAAACTTTTAAAGATATTCTGAACTATTAAAACCTATAAAACTGTTTCATTGCGCACAATAATAACTCGTGAGTGAATGGATGTAAAATTTTCCTACATCGATTTTGCAAAAAATGGTTAATCTGAAAAGCTCACAGATATTTGATATCGATCGGAATTCATTTTCACATCCTATTTATTTAATAAAAATGTATTAGTAACTTTTTAAATTTCCAATAAATTTTTAAACGTCTCGTAATGAATATGTACTGAAAAACTTTGGTAATTTTTTTTATACAGGGAGCATACCGTTTCATTACAAAAATACCTTCTTAACTATAAGATGTGCCCGCGACTCCGTTCTTTTTAGTAAATATTATTAAGTGAAATAAAAGACCAATACACGTAAAGCTTACTATTAGAATATTGATAAAGGTCAAACTTTTTAAAGTACCCTTAATATTGAATGGTCAAATTGCCATATCTTCTTTTACCTGGCCGATTCTAATACACCCTAGCCTGTAGTTATTCCAAACTCAATAGAATGCATCAGAGGAAACATAACCGAAACAGGCTTACGGACAAACTTACAAATACAACAAAAACAATATTTAAGTTACATTTTGTGTGTTTTCCTGAATAATTTTTCTATAAATGCTTTTAATATGTAATCAAGCTAATTCCACATTTGTGTTATATAGGACAACCAAAAAGTATGTCACCTATATTATAAAACCCCATACTAAAGCTAGAATAAAACATATTACAGATTTGTATATATTAAGTAATTAATTTACGAATAATATGAAAATTAATTCGAAATAATTAAATTACGAATTTTATGACAGATCCAAATTTTAAACAAATTGAGAAGACAAGATATGTTTGTAACGAATACATACGTTTGACTGCATTCGGGTTGCTTACACGAGCACATATTGCTCCTGCACCAGTTCCTCTTCCCATACCCATTTCCCTCATATATGTCCCGGTGAAAAATTTCATTGCACGATTTAAATACACCTAACGCGTGCTATTGATCTGTATCGATACATTATTGTATAATTACTGCGAAATTTGCGTATAATCAAATAAAAACTAATTTATGCATCACATCAACTGTTTTGATATTCAGAAAATTTCATCTGAATTGTGTCAATAGTTTTTACGTGATGCATGTTTAAAGAAAGACGCAAAAGCATAAACTGTCAAGCAGATAAATATTTCAAAATAAATATTTTTTTGTCGTATTAGTTTAACATTGAGCCCTTGAATATTTTTTAGTATCTTCAATATGTATACAGAGCAATTCTACAGTTTTATTACATGTATAAATTTGTTACTGCAGTTTACGATTAAATATAAATGCTTCCATTGAACTTATATCTATTATATTCAGATTTGAAAGTATTTTTACTTAACAGATTTTCATTATTTATCACAACAAGAATGGTCGAGCGTCAATTAAACTCGTACACCAACTACATTTATTAATGTTAAATTAAAGTATAGAATAAAAGTTCCAATCGAATTAGAGATTAGAACCAATACGATAGATAGTATATACGATATTTCGCTTTAATTTCACAATATATATACATTCATAATATTTCGAGTATATACATTCATAATATTTCTGTCGAGCGTGAACTAAAATGAGATAATATTATACCCTGTTAACTACAGAAAGCCATATCCAATTGTCCACATTTTATATAATTATACAGAAATAGCTTGGCCTTAGTTTCAGAAAAAATTTCCTATAAACAAGATAAAAATAGTGACATTCAATCCCATAAATTGATATGTATTACTATTCTCACCGAAAGTTTTTATTAACGTATAGGGATTATTTAAAGACTTTTTAATTCTTGTAAAAATTATGTCAATAACTAACAAATATAATTTTAATTAAATAAAATACATTACCTTATTTGAAATATTAACCAATTTTGAAAAATTTATGCTGATATATATGCCGATCCCCACTACCATAAAACGTACACAAACATCCCCAATACAAAATATACAAAAGTGCGTGTGTTATTATAAGTTGGGGTGATCCAAAAAATCGAAAAGTCAAATTATTTACTAGTCGGAGATAAAGTTTTCATAGGAATGAGAAGATATTAAATATTCCTTGTACGCTACTAATGAAAAGTTCTTGTTGAGAAAAATAACATACATCAAGTTAGAGGAATATACATTCTTATTTATATCCTTTTTTAAAGGAAATTTCCGCTGGACAGGCTATTCCTTTCTAACACTAAAACTGAACAAGAAATAAAAAGTTGACCACAGCTTACTTTTGAACAATGTAACAGTACCGATGTTATATGATTTCGGGAAGATTTTAATGTCGTCAAAATAAAACAACTTGGGTTCTTGTAGTTCAGATCATTTAGGATAGAGGGACCTATCCATGTGTATGTCAGACAAATATTGCTGCGTGTCTGCGAAAGATTGTGAGATTATTTTCAATTAGCACTAGTTAAATTTCTTAAGGAAAAGATAAAAAGTTAGAAAGAACTCGTAATTTTTTTAATAGGATTTAATTACTTTTGTTTGGCTCATTTGGTAATCTATCTGTGGCGGGAAACTTGGTTATGATAAAATAGATAATTTACATTTTATGTATTCAACAATTTTGTAGTAATCTACGCACGAACATTTTCACGGTAACCGCTTATATATTTCATTTTTTCTTGCTTTCTTGTCCGTGTACCGTGTACTCGTGCTGGCAGTCCAAAATATATTTTTTGACTAACTTTAGTTTAAGTTTCAAAAAGTATAACTTATATGCTTTAAGTTAAAATATAAATAACCTATGAGTAGACATATAACAAATCAAAATTTTCAATTTCAAATATTTTGATGATAAAAATAAATAATTTGAATGAAAACCGTATTATAATTAAGAAAATGATTATTCGCTGTCTTCTTCATTTTCAATTCGCTCTCCACATTTTAAAAGACTAACCTGCTGTGATAAGCTCTTACATGTTTTTTCTCGTTTATTACTAATACTAATTATGAGAGGATCTGGTGAAATCAGCAATAGGTATAATATATTTTCTAGTTTTTTCTTCTAAATTTGATTGCGTGGTGCTTCCTATAATTTTTGTAGTTTTTATTATGAGCCTCTTGGACCTCTTCATACCACATACCAATTGGTAATATGGCTTTACGGATAGATGTCCACCGTATATTAATAGTTTGTGAACACTCTGCGGCATGTAGTATATACATATATTTTGATATATACAAATCTGCAGTTTCAGTGTAATATTTTTGAAATAGTTACCTGTTAATTTGAAATCCCCTATATACAGTTTTTAAAATAATTCCTAAACGTCTTATTAGTGATTCATCCATACCAGTGATGGTTGAAGCCAAAGACGGATTTTCGAGAAACGTATGTCTGTGTTACCATTATTACTAGTGCCGAATGTAGGTTTTGGCATATCTACCAAAAGCCTCATTTCAACACGGAATCGATTTTGGACATACTTTTGTCTAGTATTGACAGCTTCTTGACTTTGTTTTTTATTTACCACGACTTGATCTCTAACCTGTATGATAAACGTAAAATACATTAAAAATATATAATCCAGGCATGAAGGATCGATGGTCCCATCATCATTGCAGTTTCTTTGCAGACTTTTTCACGAACAAGGCTTAAACTGTCCATTTCCATTAGAGTTGTTCAGCAAATATGATAGCTCTGTTATAGTTGATTTCATAAAATACTTGATAATCATAGTTAGAACAAAATTCTGTTTTATTGAAATTTTACGTCCTTCTGATTCCAAAATTGTGGGAGATCATTTTTCTATTTGAAATTTTACAGTTTCAAATCCCGTTAATAGCACTTTTATTGCTGGCGATATTTTGTCGACGAAGGTCGAGGATTATACGATAATATAGTTTTTTTCTCTTGATTTTTTACTAGTACCAGCTACAAAAATTGTTGTAATTTTCAGTGACACTAGTGAACATACAAAAAACGTAGGAGCCATCACATTCATCTTTTACTACAGGAAATAAAAACTGCTTGTACTGACTTTGACCCGATGCTCCATCGCAACCTCATTTGAGAACTAAATGAAGAGTTGGAAGTATGTTTACACCTATGTTTGCTTCTTTCATCATTTCGTACTGTACCGCGATCTGTCGTTTGATTGTGTGATCGACCATTGACTGCATTTTAACTTCCGCGGAAAATTCTGAATTTCAATGTCGTATGGATAACATCGTTTCTTTTTCACTCAAAAGCAAATGATAACTTAGAAAAATGTCAGCTTTGTATACTTTACTTATATGAAGCATTGATGTATACCGGTACTTTGATTTTTTTTCTACAAAAAAAAGCTAAGGCCTCATCACAGTCCATGTGGATGGAAATATTTTTACGGACCGAAAGCCCTTTTTTATTTTGGTGGCACTTTTGTGCAAATAGTTCTATGCTTGTTTCAGAATCTGTGCAGTATTACACCTTCCTACTGCTTGTAGACCCGTTTGTGCTGCGAGAAATATTTCACCAACACTGCTAATATTTAATAAATGCTTCGCTTTTGGTTTGTTACACTTTTTGCTTCTGTCCTCAAATAATTTATAAGGTCGACTTCTGATAGAGCTACTTGTTTGAAATTCATGAATGAGGCATGGGGTTATAATCAATGCCAAACACTAATTTTTCGTTTAACCACTCATTATTTGTCGATACGAATAGATTAAAAATATAATGACATTTGATCCACGGTAATTTCACTTTTTTATAAAATTCATTACGTTAAATTGTACTTGTTTTGTTAGATTTTCGCCTCAGTTCTTCAAACAAAATTTACCAGTAATATAATTATACACACAGTTCACTCTTCTTGACACGTTGACTTCATTCCTCCCAGCATTAAATAACTCTTTTAGCGTTACACCGTCCTCCAACGCTTACATATCAACGAAAAAAAATTAAGGCAAAATTGATTAAAATTTATACACAAATGAAAATGTAAATATATAATCTAAACAATTATGGTGAATTTTTGATAGACTTTTGTGGCATTCGCCTTTGCTGGCCCTAAATTTTTGAAAAAAGAACGTGAATTTTAGTTATTAGTTACTGTATCTAAACAAAATTTAAATTAAGCTTTCGCATAAATAAAATAGTTTGCAATTGCATAGGTGTTAAAATTATGTGTAAACATTCTTTAAGTTTAGCAGCGACTGCAAGCCAATAAGGAGATAACAGAACGGTCGAAATAAACGATAGCTTCATACCTGCTTGGATACGCTATAACCAACTATTTACAAAAACTTTATGGCCCATTACTATAAAAGTAATAAACATGTTTCTAACCTTTTGGGCAACCAGATCATTAAATTAAACGTCTGTGCATCGCCAAGAAGAATACTTAAATTACGCTCGTAATTCATGCAGATTTATTTAAACGGAATATTTATAATCTAGTTATAGTTGGAGTTGTAGAATGTTTTTCTTAGACGTTTCGTTAATTCATCCGCATTCCATGATCTGATTGAACAGGGTGTGTGAAAGGGGTATCTATCATGTAATATCCCTGAATTTATAAATATGTATTTTAAAATTTTTTCAACCGAAAAAAAACACTTGGAACAAACCATTCATTTAAAATTCATTCAAATTATATTAAAAATCTATATTAACTATTGTAGTATCGTTGACATATTTTTTTTTAATATTATTTTTGACTTGATGACGATATTAATTATTTGGTAACTAACTCTAAAATCTGAATTATGTTTACAAGCATAGTTTTAATGGAATGTTTCTCTTTACATAATTTATCAAGAATATGATTTTATTTCAAAATTATATATATATATATATATATATATATATATATATATATATATATATATATATATATATATATATATATATATACATATATATATATATTAACGCACCAATTTTATTGATTTGTTCTTTTTATATAAATAGCTCTAACAACTATACCTTATTTTCCTTCCAAGTAGTTTTAATCAATTTATTTAATTCCTAATAAGAAAAGAGTTTAATAAATTTTATTGTGTCGCTTTAAATGAAATGCGAACATTGGTATGTATATAATTTTTTTCATCTTAATCATTGCTATTAGCAAACAGAATTGAAGACAAATATATCGACAATTATAATTTCTAAATTAGCTCTTACTAATATACAGACTCACAAACTCACAAACGTAATTTTGTTTTAATATTATTGACACATCGAACAAAATAACTGAGAAACCGCAACCCGCAGTTAATATATGCAAAGGAGGGCCGTTCCTTATAATAGCTTGTATAGTCTTATATTTTGGATACAAAATTTCTCCAAGTATAGTGAATTAAAGGCGTTGGCGAGTGGCCGCATACCGTGCTAGATAGAAAAAACTGCGGAAAGTTGACTCTTTTCATTCTTTTAGCTCTACATCCAAAAATATATGTTCTTGGAAAAAAAAAATATTTAACCATTTTGAAATTATAGCTTTAGAAAATGAGACAATTCGAAAGAAAATTTTTCTTCTCCATTGCATTTTATTATATAATTTGAAATTAGAGGTTTTACGTAAGATACAGGAATCAATTGAATGTGTCAATTTAACATCAATTACATTTTGAACATAGAATGACTATTATATATATACCGCACTATTACACTATACATGTACATTTTTACTCAAGATGTAAAAATGTACACGTATAGTGTAATAATTCGATCCGCAACACCATGTTGGAGTCTAAAACTTATATTCCTACTTAATATTCTAACACTAATGACATATCGGAAATGGACAACTACCACTTTTGCCAGAAATTTTTATGGGTTTATTATATTAATAAAAGGCAAAATTGTACTCTTGCCTTTCAAAACAATCTACAGATTATTAAAAAATATTACTTCTTACACGAATACATAGAAATATCGCTTGTTGCAGAATAAAATAGAAAACTGTATACAACTTACTTTCAATAGTTCTCCATAATATATTTAATAAAATATTTTTTTTAGTATTGACTTGAATACCATGGTTACTAAAATTTAATTTTGAGTTTTATTTAAGTACATTTAGAACAAAGAGTGAAATTTGCCATTCATGCTCCATATATTATACGACGCGCAGTGAACGAAATAGCCACAACATTTTTTAAATTATTTTGCTGGGACTGCTTTCGTGCTTTGCAGTTTGTACTCGCTAGCGTTTCTCAATAATATAGAAGTTTTTGAGTATGAAAACTAATTTGCTGTCACATCGTTCATATTAAATCAGAAGGGGAATAAAATTAGCTCTGAATTCCTTGAGATTTATTTATAGGAAATAATTACGACGTAAAGAAAGTTAAGAAAATTTTTGTTATTCTGCAAATATTGTTTGTTTTTCGTAATTTTTGGCATCTTAGTTTAGCTGAATGTATGCCACTATGCATACATTTGAGAAATAAACCTAGAAATTACTGAAATGCACTTATATTTGAAATTCTAATTTATATAACTAGATTTCAATGAAAGGTATTTAGATAGTTCATTGAGTAGAATACGTTCATGGGTACTTCATATTGGTAACTTAAAAAATATAACTTATTGACGTATTTATTTATACAAGTTCAGAAAAAGAAGCCATTATTGTGTCGATTTAAAATTGATTCATTCAAAAGAAAGGCATTAGATTGTGTTCGAAATAATTTTATTATAAAAACATAAACCTCATTCAGGTGTCCACTAGTTATGAAATAAAAGAAGAATCGCTAGTACATAGCAAAATATAAATTACTATAAACAAACTCTTTAAGTCTACATGCGACATCGCATATAAATAGTTCATCTTAATATAGTTGCGGACGTAAGTCGGAATGTAAATATTCCTTAATTTACTTACATCAACATTTCTATGTTTAGTAATTAAAACTAATAAGAATTAAAATACGATTTGAATTAAACGCGTTAATATAATTTGGTAAAAATGTTTATTAATTCAATAAATTAATGTAAAATGACATAAATTTAAGTCATGTATTAGGTTACGTAAACTTGTTCATCCTGAACCAAAATGTATGATTTAAATAATAAATACTGATATATATATATATATATATATATATATATATATATATATATAAATGTATAATTCTCGGTATTATTACCGTAGATAACGTTCATGGGATATACTGGACAGCAACATTTTGCACGAATTCTGTTCAACATTGTTATTTTATCGAATTGTATTCAATAAATACGTTCGTAAGTCGATGTAACATATTATGGCAAGTTTCAACCATATGAAATATACTCGATCTACGATGGATCTTTACAGAAATTTAATACTTAAGGATATATGGTATTTAAATTAACAATTTACGAGTAATAAATTGATTTTTGCCATACAAAATATATTTCTTAGTGCGTATTCCGAAGACGGATACTTTCTTAAAAAAATAAAATCGGAAATAGGCGGTGTAGATAAACTTTACATTTTATAAATATTATTGTGAACGTTTAAATACCATTGTGAATATTTTACAACTATAGTATTAAAATTAAACTATTGCCAATTAAGCTTTATTTGTTATAAGATAGTTCTTCCATCGGTGTTTCCGCATTTACAGTCATGGAGACAAAGCATATGTGATCAGCATGTGGAATCATCTGTACATACGTAGTATAACATTCCGATAATGTTCGAGCATCTGATTTGTAATGAAAATTTTGTAATGAAAATTAATACTTCTATTCATAACATTGGAAATCTTTCACACATTTTGATATTAGGGCTATGTTGAACTAACCGTGCTTGGACTTCTAATTGTTGTATAACATGAAACTTGGTGTTAAAAGTTATGTGTAGTTATGATGACGACGTATGAAATGATACTATCAGACTGATTCAATGAAATATAACCAGAAGTCAAGAATTAGTTTGTTCCAAGCTTACCGGAAAGACGTCTTGCAATACTGATTCATTGGAAAGAAGGGAGAAGATACACGCTCAGGCAACCATAGATACAGAATCAAGAAAAGACACCTCAAGCTAATCAACAATGCTTTTCTGCTAATTTGAATTCTGTAGAAGTTTTTTCTAACAAATTGTTAATTTTGGAAAAGTAGTTATAAATAGTAATATATAATAGTAATATAAAGCAAGTTTAAAACAATATTCTCATCTTTAATATAAGACGAAAAAATTTCAAATCGATAGTTTAACAAAATGAAAAATAACTCATTTGTATAAATACTGCACCAAAAGCAAATAGGTGTCGAACTTATTTTCCCTGGTGACTTTCTTAGGACTTTAATAATAGCCATGTTTGCTATTTATTATAATATATGAGTGTGAAAATTTGGGACGCTTTTTCTCAAAAATTAATTGTTTTGATTCTTAAATGAATATTATTTGAATGAAAATGCTTAACAAAAGTTAATTAGATTTCAATACAAGAGTTGTAATCTTTTGTACATTTACTAAAACGTTCAGGAACTACTGAATTATTAGTAAAAGACGTGATACATCTATATAAGCAATTTTATTTTAGTAAATTAATTACGTTTCGAGTTTTGAAAATAATATACAATTTTATATTTTTAATTTATTAAAAAATACCATACTACACAAAAACTTCTGAAGTATTACTTAGACAAATGTTGCTACAGTTCTTTTCGTGGCAGGTTTTTCTTTGTTTTGTTCTAGTGACATAAGAATATTTCGTGTACTATTGATTCTATTTTTGGCTAATATTAAATGCTTCATGGTTTTAATTCGTATAACGAAAAATATACCTGTATTAAAAAAATAAACACACTTTTATTACAGTAAATATTTTATTTTGAATGGGATTTAACGTACGTCCTATATTTGATTTATGAGATGGCAAGCTCCAAAATTTACCTACGTGCTTAAAAATATTATGACAGGACGTAGTGAATATAACTAAGGTAGCTTAAAGAGATAGGGGGACAAAAATTTGAACAAAAAACGCTGGTGTGTCGTTCTTCGAGAGTACGTGGCGAATTCTTTTTTCACACACTTTTTTTGGAAATTGGTAGAAAAATTGAAAAGGTAACGTAACTGGTGCGTCCTCGTCAAACTTTAAATGTTTAAGTTTACTACAGTAAGAAAATTGTGTTCTCTTTTTATGGAAACACATGGAACTTCTTTTCAATACATATTAGTGTCTTTTTCTTAAAGCGTTATTTTTTACGGGTTAGTGTTACAAGTATAAATAGTTATACGTACTCAGCATGTTTGCACAGTGCTTACCTATAAATGTATATGAAAGCGAAATACCACTGATTAACACATTACAAAATCTCCAAAAATATGAAACCTACAAACTTGAAATTTGATCAATCGACTAAAAAAGGATTTTTTTCAAATTCATCCCATAAGGATTCGCAATAAGGGATGAAAATTGGTAATGAAAGTCTTTTTATTTTGAAGTTACAAGTACATAAATTAGTACTTGGACTCGTTATCATAATAAAATTGATACATATTTTACAGATTTTCTAAATTCATCCCTCAAGGGTTGAAAAAAGGAAATATTATTTACCCCACTGAATAACACTTTAATGTTTTTTCTGCTTGCCTATAAAGTTTATCACTTTATGCAAACTCTAACGCATATGTATATAAAATTATATATAATTAACTGGCTGGTACCCGTGAATTCGCCCGTGTAGAAATATATTATCGGCAATGATATTTATGTGTGTGTGTGTATTTGGGCGCGCGCACGCGTATTTATATATATGTGTGCGTGTGCATGAGTGCGTGTGTTTGAGCGCGCGCGCGGTCGTTTGTATATAAGTGTGTGTGTGTGCATGAGTGTGCGTGTGCGTGTGTGTGTGTGCGTGTGCGTCTGCGTGTGTGTATGCGGGTATGTGTGTGTGTGTGTTATGTATATTTTTGATTGTATTTGTCCACACATGTAAAATAAAATGTCCTGACTTCATATTTTCCACAGAGGTTTATTATATAAGGGTTTTTCACAATTTAACAGTTGAGGGAATGAAATAACTGTTCAAAATTTATATAAACAAATCATCTGATTTATTTATATAAATTTTGGACATTTATTTCCTTCCTAGGCCACCTGGCCATTAACTGGAAACTTCGTAGAAGTAATGTAAGAAATAAATAATGGAAGACCTGATTCACAGTTTTCCTTTTAAATAAACATATAATTTTTTTGTTTCTTTTTTTCTTCTAAACAAACACTGAAACTTTTTTTTATTATAGGTGTAGAGTATTTATGACTGCATTAATATTCAACTTTTACTCAAAACAAGAAAACGTATATTTTCTATCATATATATATATTTTTCTATCATTTTACGTTCGAATATTGCAGCAACTTAGTCTAATGTGCAGCAAATGCATGCACAATATCATAACCTTCATAATTTTTTGTTCTTCTTTATTGGGATTTACATATTCAGTAAGTAACCATTATCGTCTTGTCAGAAAGGCTTTTACCAAATTCAAGATAGTTGAATCATAGAAATACTAAGTTATATTATTTTTTATTTTTGGGTTCAATAATCAATTATTTTCTATATAAAAAATTGTAAAATTGACTATAAAAAATTGTTTCATTTTCTTCACAAATAATTAAATTACTATTTTAGTTTTAATTTTTAATTACTTTATTCAAATAATGTCTTTACCTGAAACTGTATACTAGATATAAAATTTCTATAGGTGTCTCCAGAATACTTCTGAAATTATTATTTTTTATTCATTTTATTTATTAAGCTACTAAAAAGAAGGAAGTGACAGTTTACTTTAATTTAACGTTGTTAAAAAATGTTTCAAAACTATAACATATGAAAAAAAATTTGTTTTATTTAGAAAACACGTTGCACCATTTTCTTATTGCTATGTGTATTGTAAGTATATAGCTTTAAATATTCTTTTATTATGGTGGTGAATCATTTCTAACTACATTAAATTAACATATTTAACACTTTAACAAAGTTCCTTTCTTCCGTAATAAGAAAAACTATTATCTTTTACATAGGTTTTAATAGTGACAGAAACAAGAGAAAGCGAAATATATACAGTTGCATATATTTAACCCCAAGAAAAAAATCTATCGAAAGGGTAAACTATTCTTTTCGTCATGAGCTCGCTGTTTTCAGAGCATCGTTTTTTTATTTTGCAAAGGATAGAATAAAAAAGCTGTAAGTATATTATATAAATAAACAAATATAATTTCTACTTAAGTAAGGGCGAAGGAACGTACCTGCAAAGATGAGAACATGTAAGTATATATTATAAATATACTAGAAAATTGTGCATAGTTATTCAACCGCAGTATGAAATAGAAAGTAACAAGAAATCCTGTAATCAATCTTAGATTGTAAGATTACAAATTATGTGAACACAACTGTATTAAACACAATAACTGAAATGACAGTAATACTACATCACGTAGTTACCCAGACACATGTATTTATGAACGCGTATAAGAAAATATGTGGTTGTACAGCGACCTAACTATCAATTTTAGTTTGCACAACGATAGTTGCGTCGAAAAGAAAGTTGTATATATGTTAGGAATATGTACATGAAATGACAGTAAAGAAAAAATTTAATTGGATAAAAACTAAATAACACATAAGTCGATTATCAATTGTATATATTTCGAAAGGGGCTACCGTAAGTCACCAAAAGCAGAGAATATTTATTGTATTAATGGTCATTAGAAGCTCACATAAATATATAAACGAATATTTGTTCACTGTATATGCTACTAGGACGAACAAAGAATATTGTATTTCTCCTTGAATTATTTCATAACATACTGCATTATAGTACCTTTTTCAATAGATTTTTTATACTCGGTTTCAAATTTCGCTTCAAAGAAAAAAGTAATTTTATTCGGATGTAAGACAGTTGTAATAAAAGCTTCGTCTCAAACTACTGACGGGTAAAATTTCCACTGTGCCTTTTTTAAGAATACTTTTATGAGCAGTAGTATAAAAGTTGACCTGTTTATTCTCACTAAAACATATAGATTATAGAGTATGTTTTTAATAAAACAATAATATCAAAATTAAGCGCCATTTAGTTGGACGTGTTAAACAAAATATTAATAATACCGTAAGAGGTGATTTGCGAGAAGCAAGTGTTACATGTAAAATTCAAGTATAACCTATTAGATTTTTTAATAAAATTTCGTAAAGCAACAGGGTTTAAATTTTGCCTTAAAAAAGTAGAAAAATTTATAAAATATCCCATAATTTTTATACTTTTACCAAATCGAGTAAGAACTTGTGAATAATTTGCAATATTAGTAATATTAAAGAAACGTTCTTGTGTTAAGTTGCATTTCGATTCTCGAAAATAATTATATATTATTACACTGTAAAGTATTTATTTATTTGTTTTAATTTTTTGAAAATGCAATAATATTTAAGGATTTCTGAAGCGGTGGTTAAATAAATGTTGCGACAATTCTTTTGTTAGGAATTTTTTACAAACAAAATTTCATTCTCGTCTACTGATTCAATTATTAGCTGATATTAAGTCACTCCTTGTAGTAGTTATAAGTCCCACCGTAAAAAAATATGCTCTAAATATGTTTATTATAAAAATATATACTTTCAATGTAGTGTATAATAAATTCTTTAGACAGAATAATAGGTGGAGAGCATAAAAATATATTTATGTGACTAATAATATTATTGCGGATATAGTAAGTATAATTAAAACTTTTGGTTTGAAGTATACTTAAAGTCAAAAGGAAATTTAACTATTTAGTTTCAATAAACGTTCATATGTTAAAATTTATCATAGAATAACACAAGAAAACTGTGCTCTTTTTTACGGTAATACTAAGAAAATAATAAACCATTTTTGCGTTATTTTCTCAAGATATACTTTTGTCCTTGTAGCGTTACTGGTCTAATAATATACCTACTCGACACGTCCGTCTATCCATCTGGTATAGTTTTACGACTATTTTAATTGTATAATTATGAGAAATGTAACGGAATAAAACAAATATTTAATAGTCGAATCACAATAATATAATTATTGAATATTTATCTTCGTACACGCTAAGCGGGGGTAAATTTGTTTTCCTGTGTCTCTTGAAGTGGAATAAAACTGAAGAGATATTTAAAAACGAAATTAAAAAATGGGAGCTCCATTTACTAGTTTTTTTACTTTAAGCCCAGTTTACGATTTATTAATCTTCAAATATGGGTAAATAGTGGGTTGTCACCTACAACTTTTGAATCTTGTTAGAAAAATTTTAAAAAAATGGAGGTTTGATAAGAATTTTGAAATTCAATAATTTTCTTAAATTTCATTAAAAACTTTGGAAGATATTGACAAGTACGGAACCTAATTTTTAGCGTATTTCAACATGCACTTGGTAGATTTTTCAAAATCTGACTACACCATCTAGAGGAATAATACAGTACACTAAGCTCTCAAATGCGAATGAAAGAGTACCAGACATTTGTTTTTGGACAGATGTTTTTATTTAATTTATCTTAATATTCAACACAATTTTGAAGTATATTTTACTTTATATTCTTAGATAAAAGGCAAATATTTAAATGCATAGTATATACAGATGAATTATGCTATATTAATAGCATTTATTGGTAAATTTAAAAGGTATTGTTGGGAATATTTAGAAAAAATTATTCTTATCATCCGTGATTATATTTGGACGTTTTCGTATACTTACGGTGGCTTCTTTTCATCTATAGGCAGAGCCTCTAATGACCCTTCAGGTGTCATTAAGAATCACAGTCCTTTAAAATTTTTAGGGGACTATTAAAACAGTACATACATAACAAGTTACTGCTTAAAAATAGAATCATTCGTTAATAAACTTGCATCATATCTACATCACGTCTTACATCACGTTTACATGACATCTACTAAGCAATTATCAAGAAATCTAAACAGTTTAAATACTTACCTATAACTTTATAATATCAAAAATCCAAACTCTACATTCCTTTTTAAAAGTTTCAGCGCAAAGCAAAGTCGCTTGATCGAAATTTTCAGATAATGATTAAGAATGAATCGAAAATAGATAAAACGATGAAATATATATTAATAACTGTATGATGATAACACTATTGCATACTGACCAAACGCTAAGCGGGTTTTATTGTACTTTATTACAATGAAGTAACATATAACCAAATCATCGTGACAAAATTAATTTCTCACCTATATTTCTGAATCGATAATAGCTATAATATTTATGGAAACATTCAAAAAGTCACAAGTCCTAATCAATTCATCAATTACTGGATAAATGACTGATAAAACTTAACGTTTTAAAACTTTAAATATTTATTAAATGATGAACCGTAGAAATAAACAAAATTATCTATATAAATTGCGTTGGTTTTATAAATTAACCCACATATTGAAGAATAAAACATTATCAATTATCCTCCGAGGCCTGTGTTTACCAGTCGTGACCTACGATATTCAGACCGTTAATTAAATCCTAATAAGCTTGATGTAACCCAGATATGTTTGGAGCCAACCATGTTTGGTATCAGTATGATGGACAGAATACGAAATGGTAAAGTTTAAGCTCAAGCAAAAGTAACCAACATCGTTGAAATGGCTACGTTACTGTAGTAACGTTGGGCAATACATATTTTCATAAGTCTATATAAAAAATATAAAAAGGGTTTTTTGAGATGCAGTTTCGTTTCCGAGATAACTTCAAAATAATAACGGGAGTGTCTTGGATGTGGCTCTCTTAAAACAGATATTCATGGAAAATGTTGCTCGTTACGATAGAAAAAAGAAACACAGTACATTGAATATTACTACAAGCTTAAGAATTAAAGTAACAATATACTAGATAATTATCCACCCTTAGATGATTGTGTATTGAACTGAGATATCAACGTAAAAGGCGATGAGAAAGATGGCCCCCTCGTTTCGCAAGAGGGGGTATTTACTTGGAGTTATAATGGGGTGACTTTTTGAGGCGTCACTTGAATGAACTTACTTTTGCGTGTTCCATACAGAAATTATAAAAAAAATATGTACGAGATAAACGTCATATCTCTTTATCTGACATATAAGTGAAGTAAATTAACATCGTAAATGTTTTTTTCGTAATTGTTGACAGCAGAGGAGATAGCCCAATTAGTAATTTTTTAATTTTTTATCTAAAGTATTTCCACCAAAACTCTGTGTTGGAAACTACGAGATAAAAATTAACACGATTCATTTATACTATGCAAACAAAATAAGTTGTTAAATTATTACTGTATTTTTGTATACAACATATTTTATTTGTTTTATGTAAACTCAAATATAAAGGTAAAAATATACCCACACTTGCAATTATTTAAATAAGAACACAAGAGTTTAATATTCTTGTTGCAGAGGTAACTAAACAGTTTTCTAAACAGTTTCATATGTTATTTTCTCTTAGGTTTTTTTGGAAAGTTAACGAATCTGTTTTAGAAACCATCAAATTTTCAAAATGTTTTTACTTCAAAGAATTTTCAAAAAGTTCCACTAAGTTTTGGTAAAATTCGGTGAAAATTCGGTTTATTTATTGTATTTTTCACCGTAAGTCATAATTGTTTTACGTAGTTGACATCGTTTTTACCGCTCACAAGTAGTATTTATTGCATATTGTTAGAAAATGTTATGAATATCTATTATTTAAGTAAAATAAGCAGTGTATTATTAGGGCCTGTGGCAGATTCTGCAAAATGTGGATTTTGAGTGCGCGGGCTGATTAAAAATATAAACGTTTCTGATTAACGTTTATATTTTTAATCAATGGCTACTTATGTTAACGCTCTTTCAGTCCTTCAGTAGATTGTGATTACGCTCCTGATTATTACGTGTATATCTTAATTGGAGCTTTATTCAATCTAATGTAACTATTCTTAACTAGCCAATTATGGGTTGCACTCATTCAGCTGCCCTATGATTTGTTAAATACAATTGGTTAATATGCATTAACCAATTGTACGTTGTTACGTATTCTAATAATTTCATTTTTTTTTCTCAAATATTACTCATTTATAACACTTTTTTATTTTATAGCAAATAAATGTGGTTTAAATAATAGGTGTTTGGATTGACCCATTTTAGTATGTAAGGCTTCCCCACATATTTAAGTTTCATTATAAAGTACAAGAGTTACGGAAAGTAATGAACTTGAATTTTTGCATCCATTCAAATGGCAGACTATCGAACTCTCTTATAATATTTTTTATCTGAAACCTTTGCTCAAGCTGAATACAATGACAATTAATCTCTTACTGAAAATTTGGAAGCTGGCCGTGTTTAATTGAATAAATATTTTATTTATTTTATGGAGAGCTTATCTCGCTAGTCATTCATATCTTTATATCTCTTACTCTTAAGATGAGATAAATTTAATATCGTGCAATTTTCATATAAACTTTTTCATATAAATAATATACATATAAACTTTTCATATAATATATAACAATTTTCATATAAATTTTCATAAAACTAGAGGACTTCTATCAAATTTGTTAGAAATCTGATTTGTGAACTATGAACCCGGATCATCGTTTGTAATAAATATTCGCAAAATATGTTACCTGATTTATTATATTTAACGTAAACTTTCACACATATAACATATCAGCTTTTTTTACTTTTTGTCCTGATAAGACATAAAATAAGCTAGGTAGACTGAATAAATCGCTTTTGAATTTAGTTTTAAAATGTATAAAAAAGTAACAAAACAATTATTATCTATAGGTCATTTTATCCACATTTTTGACAGTGGTAATGTCTATTATACTGATATTTCTAAGTTTTTTTTGGAAGGCAAGAATAGTTATATTCTGATCTTAAAAAAATTACACATTTATTTTGTTAAGTGTTTTTATTGAATAAATTTAAATAAAAAATACCAAAAAATTTAGGATAAATATTTTTGTGGACACAAAAATAACAGACAGAAACTTAACGTAAAACTAGCATCACTAGCATGTAATGAGTAATTGTTTAGAGCGCATAATTAATGTTAAAACAAATGAGAATGGGTGGGTTGCGGGAGTAAAGAAAAAAGGCGAGCAAAATGAAAATGTGTCACAATGTAACAATGTTCCAGAACATTGCAGAAATATTTTTAAATTTCTAGAACTCTATAGAAAAAACTGGAACACTCATATTGAAAGTCACACATTTTCGTAGTCCACTACTTTCAACCTCCATATCTTCTACACCCTCATAATTAAAAACGCGCAACTATCATAGTGCAAGATGGGAAGATGAAGGCTACTACCACTCACAAATGCTATTCGTCTGCGATATGTAATTTTGGCTGTAGATGGAATATAGACATACACGACCAATTTTATATATTATACATTTATACATACATATATATATATATAAATATATATGTATATATATATATATATATATATATATATATATATATATATATATATATATATATATATATATATTCTTATTTACCCATGGAAATGAAACATTTTCCCGCGAGAAGAGCACATGTCCTAATCTAAGTCATCACCTAAGGGATTTATGCGGAATTTTGAATTGTCGATGAATTGGCAACCCGTTCGGAGAATAAGCTCTGCTTAGGTAGGATCCGGCAAGAAAATTGGGGGCCATATTTTTTTTAAATAAATAAAAGATACTAAAGATTTTACAAATTATATAGGCATAAATATTTTGAAAAAATTGGGGAGTGAATTTAGGATTGATAGCTGTTCTAAGCTTTCTTACGTTCTAAATAATCTTATATTTTGTTATAGACTTTTTTGTAAAGGTTACGCTTTTGAATTTATTTACTGATAGTTCTTGCAAGACATATTTTCGGGAATTTTGTTGTAGATGCGTATATATTGCCCTTTAAAATATATATTAACTTTATTGAGCCCAGTCGTGAGTACAGCGAGTTTATCTATATTTCTTTTATTTATATTTTGATCGCTTCTGATTTTTTTAAACAGATAAATTTTTGTGGACACAAAGTAATTTCTCATAAATTACTGACATTTTACAGTCATTATATTAATTTCTATTAATTTAATTCTAACGATTCTCTTTTCGTCAGGCAGTCAGTCATTTTTATAGGTGTACATGTATATGACGAATTTGGCTAGGAAGGTATTAATTATATCGCATGAAGGCTCCTTATGTACAATATTTAACATTTTATAGCTTTGTGGTAATAAAATATCTGGATATTCAAAAGATTTCACTCGGGATAACCCAACTTCTTACCCGCGTCATATTTATGCACTTAGAAGAATATGATTTTCTGAATTACGAGACCAAATAGTATACTGTAAAGAGGAAATTTTATCTACATGAAATTTCCCAGATGACGAAATGATTCTTATTTACAAATATTAATATAGCTATTCATTATAAGTATAGTTAAAATAACCTCAGAAGTTTCAATGTATTTTTAACATAAAAAAGTTATTTTTGGTTTAAATATTACACTTACGTATTTAGATTTTTTTACCTCTACCAATGACTGATAATTTCCTAGGACACTTTTTCATGTATAGTCAGCCATAAGTCCAGCACACGCCCATAAAATAATTGACCGACTTGATTTACTAATGTCAAGATTTCGAAGGGATATCTTATTTTCTTCAAAATTTAATGTCGGATGACCTATTTTGGTCAGGAATAACGTAGCTTTCTGTTGGGGAAACAGTTTTTAGAATCGGTTTGGAGGTTCCAGAGATTATCCCCTACAATGAACGAATAAACAAACAAGCAAATTTTACCTCTTTATGATATTATTATAAATACATATTAACAAACTTTTGTTGAATTTCTTTTCTAAACTTCCATGTTATAGTTATTGGGTTTTTCACCTTAAAGAGTATAACATTTGAAGAAAAAAAATTATTTAAGTTTATGCTTAGGCTCTCCCATAGTTTCTCATTTTTAAGACGGTGTAGGGAAATAGGAAACCATTATAATACCTTTATGTCCCTTATGATATCTTTATGTTCGTCCTGTTGTTTATCTACCATAACCATGCAGTTTATTATCTATTTTTGGCAATCCAAGTTTAAGATTAAGTGTTATATAATAATTTCCAAAAATTTTGGAAACAAAATGAATTAAAAGAAAAAAAATTGTGTATATAGAGTATATGAAATTACATATACGAATAATTATTTTAAAAAAATATAAAAATATAATTGTGTTCCTTCACCAATTTTGGTTTGTTATATTGGTATTACTAGAATAAAAAAAAGACGAAAATTTCATAGATATGACATATTATATCATAGCTATATATATATATATATATATATATATATTGATACATAAATTTGAGGCATGATATGATATTTCTAAGTTGGTAAGACAGGATGAGGTATGCTTTGCGTACACGGTGAAGTGTGAAAAAAATTTGTTTTTTTTCTAATTTGATAGAAATTAGTATACTTAGGAACTAGAATAGAGTCTAAAGAAAATATCCCAATTTAAAGTCATTTTATGTGAAAATTCTGCATTTATTTTCAATATTGACAGAGCCGAACCCCATTGGCTTTAATTATGTCTCACTTTTAGTTATAGTCAGTACATGGTAATTAATGGCAAGGTTTCGTTCTAAAAATGTTTGTAATTATTTAAAAAGACTTGATATCGAAGAAATTGCTGTGTATTTATTATAATAAAATATCATAAAAATAACGATACAAAATAAATTTTTCAATTTGTAATAATATAATTTGTCCTTATTTTTAATATGACAAACGTTAAAAAATGTATCATGTGCCTAATTAAGGGAAACGAGGCTACTATCGAGATTGATGACGTATGGCATTATCTTGACGGCAGTTGTCGTAAGGAAATCGGTGAATGTTCTCTATGGCGACAAGCGGCTGTGTCTGGCGGCGCTGCGCGACTGCTAATTTATCACAATAATACCTCACTCCCTGCTATTTTATCCATAAAAAGCTTTCTGTGAATAAATACAGTTTCATTATATATCAGTAAGGCATATAAGTTTAAAAGACTTTCTTTTTTGGACATAATCTAATTTGAGTAAAGTCTGAATTTCCAATAAATGAGATCTTTCCATTAAATTCCTTTATAGTTACTTTTAGCCTTTTACTTTTAAATTTCACTGTTCATTCACCGTGCCTATCCACAAAGTATTTCAAAAAGACTTTTTGCTACTGAAAATTACGTTTTCTGTAATTCCGTATTGCTTAAATATTTACATATTTCCCACTATTAAGAACTTAGATGATGAATCGTTTGGAATACCAATTTGAGCCAAGCTTAATTATTTAAAATATTTTTTTTATTGTACGCAACTCTCCGCTTTCGTTCTTTTTTGTCCTAAATGTAATTCTGTAAGTAAATAGCACACGTATTTTTTTTAATATGCAATAACAAAATTAAAATTTACATTAATATCATTGTTTTTGTATTGTTCTTACTTTAGGTTTTGCTAAGTTTTCGCATATAAAAAATATGGATTAACAGTCATTATTTTCAAGTATGAGATAGTATTTTAATATAAAATATAGAAAAAAAATCTACTGATTTTATGGAAATCTTAGACACAGTACATTCACGGGTGTTATTTTTGGTTTATACCATAACAGCATTTATTTTACCTGAATGATTTAAGCATGATTTGCCAATAATATGACGATAATTTAATTTAACTTTTTGGATCATACCAATATTAGTGATTGCCACCAGTTCTGTGTAAGAAATTATATACATTGGCTAATAGTTACGCGTTACGGTTGCCTTTTTCAACACGTCTGTTTCATCAGCAATAGTTTTATAATTCATTAGCAATTAGTTATGTTTATTTCTCTTTGTCGGGCAAAAAAGTTATTTTGCTATACAGAATTTTGTTTAAATCTTCTCTGACTGGTGGTTTACTCAAAGGTATATTGGAAGAAGTAATGCCCATAAATATATTGTAGAATACATATAATATTTTTTGGAAAATAAAATGGAATTTTAAACTTCACGCTGGCCTTTCAGTATACCGCATACAGACAGGAAAAGCCAACTTGAAACACGAGAACTCACTATGAGAATAATCTATACATTTAGGTAAATACAAAAATTTAACAAATTAAGAGTACGTAGCATAGAGTCACACATAAGAGTACGTATATATATATATATATATATATATATATATATATATACACACACATATATATATATATATATATATATATATATATATTTAAAAAATGCATATATTGATACTACACCTCTTTAATTAATTAACAAATTTTAACCAAAACAATTCCCATTTAAGGTTAAATTAATATTGCTATCGTTATTTTTTAAATTTTCACAAGTTTTCTTAAAAATTAGAGGGACTGAAAATGATACATTTTATCACCTTTTTTACAACACCAACTTTCACACGAAAGAGACAATGTTTTAATAAATGCATTTAACATTTTCGAAGTTTATTAAACGTTTTCTTTGATAATCACTCGATAACATACGAGAAAAAAATATTTTTCATACCCAAGTTTGATCTGTGGAAAAGTTGAAAAGAAAAATAAAATTCTATTTTTTTGAAGAGTTATTAATTTATTTGTTTCTAAAAAAATTGTTTTACAATTCAACTTTAAAAAAGTTACGATGCTGTGACATAGGCACGGACAGACGAACAGATAGATATGACGAAATTATAAGGACGGACTAAGGAACCCTAAAAACAGTCGAACCGATGCGAACAGATTTATTTTGCGTGCCTCTCACTTCGTTTCTCCACGTTTCATTCATCTTGACGAAATCTTACATTTTACGTCTTGTTAAAATCTTAATCCAGGACTTAATATAACTGGAGTGTCGATATTGAATGCCTTTTTAAAGTGGAAGAAAGAAGTCCTGGTAATATACCTTTTATACTAAGAAAGCTTTCCTCAATAAAAAATTGACTCCTTCCCTTAATCGGAACTGTCTTAAGATTTTCATTTTAATTACACGCAGGAAATCTATGATTTTGGCGGGGTCATAGGAGATTCAATTTTATTTTTCGGTAAATATTCTGAGATTGCGAGTAAATAGATATTGTAACCCTAACCGACCCTGTGAATCGATTTCAGATTATAAACGTATATCACATTAAAATACTCAATATTGTGCCTGTTTTCTCTCTTTAGTTGATTTTCTTCTATCCTGTAAGCTTCAAGAAATCACCTCTTACATAATATGTACCTATTACTTAAATTTTTATTTAAATATTAAAATATAGAGTATTTGAAATATGTGGATTACTAATAGATCTTAAATAATGTTCCTTCTTTCTTTAACCACAATGCTCAGTTTACTGTATCTGCATATTTTTAAGTTTATACACAACTTGTACTATACGACACTACTATCTTGTGTTTGTTGTTTATGTAAGTTAAAAACATGTCAGCATGGCAAGCTTGACATCAGAGGAAATGATAATAATACAATCAAACATGCTTATTGAGATTTTCATGGATTCATTATTTGCTTAAAACGATTTTTATTTATGCTTTCTAAGTCAAACAGGTTTTTTAAACATTTTTAGCAATAATTCTGAAATTATCTTACGTACCTGAATAGTTTTTAACCGTTATAAGTCGCTCTTTCAAATCATATTCTACACTAGAATTTAAAAATATAAAATATGTACTTTATTACCTTTCCTAAAAATTCGATGTCAATATTATTGAGTGTCAAAATGGTATCTCCATATGGGTCTTAATTTTCCATATCAGTACTATTAATTTGAAAAATCTACGTCAAACAAGTTATAAGAACTTTCTGGGCAACGTTTTAATCAATAAATCTAGCAGGTAAACGTTTCATAATCTTTATAAGTAGCCCTTTCTAGTTATGTTTCACGTGATCCAAGAAAAGAAAGTTTTGTTTATTTTATACGCCTCCAGTAAAATGTCCATTTAAATATTTATCAATGTTAATTACTGAGGTATATTTGGGAAAAATTCAATTATCTATATTCAAAACCGTTTTGAGCAAAATATATGTAAAAATCAGAAATATGCACAGTCGAACGCACATGAAGGACGAAATTCTAAAAACAGATTTTTTTAAGAAAATCCATAAAGAACGTCATTTTGTCGCCAATTGATTTACATTAAATGACCGTTATTCGTTCATTTGTTTTTCCCTATTTTAAGTAGTTGACCATTTGACGAATACCATAAGTAAAAAAATATATTATTTTATTATTTCTACGGCTAAAATTGGACTTTATTTGCGAGATGAAAAAGAGCAAATACAGTCATTTAAAATAAAAGGATAGAACAGTGTTGAGGTTATTGACAAGAAGGAAATGTGTTTCGCTTAAATGTCCTTCATTGTGGCGTGGTGTTTAATAAATTCGCAAGGAAAAAGTATTTAAAAATGTGGTCAATCAAAACAATATTTTATGACAACATTAAAGTGAATTTGTGGCTATTAATTAATTGGTGGTGGTTAAATCTCACGTGATATAGAATATTAATAAATAATATCGTTTATTACTTTCTCCCAGAGATATTGAGGTAAGATGATTAAGAGAGATTTAGTATTCAAGGTTCTACATCGTTCTTGCACTTACGAATGATTTAATATTTTAATACGCTCATTAAAGTGCAGTGAATATAAAATATGGACGGAAGCGTTACAGACGCTTCCGTCTATAGCTACGTAGAATATGTAGAAATTCCAAATATTCTCTGGAACTAAAGTATATGAAACGAAAATTTTAATTGAAATATAAGTCTAACAAAATATTGAATCAATGACAGATTAAACGTGAGTGATATAATTTTAAGAATATTCAACGAAATCATATTATATAGCTGACAAATTCACATAAACTAGGAAAGGGCTGTTTGCAGATTTGCTATTGTAGATATATTATTGATTTAGCTATACCATTTCTCTTTAATGTCTACTTGAAAAAACCTTTATTAATACACTCGTTTACATATAGTGTAAATAGGTGTCCATATTCTAACATAAACCTTGTACTGAGTTTTCGACGTGTTGTAAGCCCTTACTTATAGCTTTCATAATATTGTCATAATATTTCTGTACAGTTGTGTCTTCTGCTGGATCTAATAAGCTTTGTGATTCGTCAGATTTCAGGAATTCTCTGAATTTATTTTTCATCATCATTTTTCAGAGAAGTGTTTGGCTTGTTGTGATATTTATTTCTGCTCTTTTTTTTTGTGTTAACAATATTGTTGCACGCACTGGTCTGTGGTCTGAGGGGTTATTTACATTTAACACTTCTTTATTTTGGAATAAGTGTGGTTGGTTAAATAATACGAAATCAATTTCGTTTTTATATTTTTCGTCTGGGGATCTTCATGTCTATTTATTTATTTTTTTTTTTAAATGTGTTAATAATTGTATGCATATTTTCGAGGGCCAAATTAATTAGTTTTTGTCCTCTTTCATTTCTTTTGCCAAACCCATTGAGTTTCAGGATGAAGTTTTCTTCTTATTTTGGGTTCCCTATTTTGGCGTTAAAGTCTCCTATAAGTATGTAGTCTTTATGAGCAACATCTATAGCTAGGCGTGCAGTTGTATAAAAAGTGTCTATATCTTTTTCGCAAGCTTTTTCAGCAGGTGGTTATACTTGTATGATGGAAATATGGGTCTCTTCGACTTTAATATTTAGTAGAGCCACTCTATCTAAGAATATGGTGAAGCTTTCAATGTTATTCTTGTGCTTTTTCTTAATCAGGAAGCCTACTCCATACATGCCGCGTATTACCCGAGTGACAGAGTATGAAGTTTTTGTAATCTTCTATTTTTGTTCCAGTACGTCTTATTTCTGATAGACCAATTATGTGATGCTTGATATCTTGTAATGCTTCGTTTAGTTTAGTTAGGCGTTCGTGTGTTGCTAGGGATCTGACATTGTATGTAAGTATGTTGAATTTGTTTAGAGGGTTAACTTGAATCTTTGGAAGGTTTTGGTCGTAATCTTTCACGGGGATCAGCCGTCTTGGAAGATCTCGTTTATGTATTGTTGGTATCTTTTCCTTGATTTCATTCTGGGAGGGGAGCGATAATTGCATAATTGCTAAATTTTCATGTTTTGATGGATCTGTTCACTCGGAAAATTGTTAGAGTTTTTCGTTGTGAGGAAATTAAGCAAACCCGGCTTCAAAACACCTTCAAATATGCTTGATGATCTTTGTATTGATGTTTGTGTCCTATTTTTCTTGTTTACTTGGGTATTTTTTTCATCTTGGGTGGTGGGGGGTGGGAGTTGCTTTCAGGGGACGAAGGGAGCATTTTTTTGTTATTGTTTGTGGTGTTTTTGTTTATTTTAACTATTTATTCGTATTTAATTATTGCAGTATTTCCTTTTTCTTTTCCTTCTAGTACTTGTTTTTGCAGTTCCTTCCTTTTTCAGGACACAGGAAGGATAGTCTTCTTTTAAATAGTATGGAGTGTCTTTCAGTGACCTTCTTTGTTTGTAGAATTCTATTTTTAATCCTAAGGTTGAAAAAGTCACAACAATTAGTCGAGGTTTTTCTCCTTTCTTCCCTTTTTCTTTTTGCCTCTTGCATATATCTTCAGTCATGAAGGTGGTATGAAGTTTCTGTTTCCTCCAAACCAAAGAAGACAATATTTCTTGTTCTCGCTAGTTTTTACAAGAAATATAGTCTTTTTTCTTGATTGTACACTTCGGCTTTCAGGACATAAAATTTTTTTTTTCAAAAATTAAACTTTTCCTCTTTTATTTTATTTATGTTTTGAGTCACTTGGCCTGTCACTTTTTCTCCACTTTTTTGGATAGTTATTTTTTGTTCATCGAGTTTCTTTTGAATATTTCGAAGAGCATTCAAAACGTCTTCCATTTTTACTTTTTAGTTGACTAGCGATCAATCGTATTTTTGTTTTTGTACCGATAGTGCCCTCTTGTGGTGTTTACTAGTATTGTCTGACGAAACAATCACTATTTATTTCTAATCTACAGTGCTTAATCGACACTTCTCGCCACTTTTCACCATCCGATTTACTCTTTCTTAGGTTTTTTGTTGAAATGTTCACAAAAAGATATATATATATATATATATATATATAAATATATATATATATATATATATATATATATATATGTATATATATATATATATATATATATATATATATATAATTTAATGTTTATCTAAAATCATTTTAAAATACAGTAACAAAAAAAATACACAAAAATATGCATTAATGACAGTTTATGCGCACAAAGAGCGATGTTAAATAAATAGTGTATGATATAAATTAAACTCACATTGACCAAATGTATTGTCTAATTGTCCTGCCTCAAGTTGTAACACAAGATTAAAGCAAGCACAATCTTTGCTAAATTTTTCAAGCACCAATTAATATTTAAAAATTCTTTTATAGTTTTATTGGAACACCTGGGAAACATTTATAGCGAACAGGTTGACATTATCGATATCGACACAGTATCAAAATCGCAACAGAATTATTTATTGTATCACGTCCATTCAGTAACGTGTTTTCTTTTGGTGTATGCTCCGTATCGACACTGTGCTTGTGACATTAAGTTCGTGAGTTATCGGGTGATGCTGGCTAAATACATTGTAAATTTGTGTGAGTGCGAGGCGCACGCTTGCTCTAACTGATTTAATTTTTGTTTCTAATAGCCCTAAAAACTACCTGTTGGCACGTATGTTCGTAATATTCTGAAAGTAATATTGCAGCATAAACATTGTATGAAAATTTGCCTGTAACTTTATTCAGGTGAAATAAAAAAAAACAATTTTCAACCGAAATTTGATATTACTGGAAAGGTGATGAAAATGAAGATATCTAAGCATTATAATTGTTTTCAATAATTATATTTTCACTTTCCATGTATCAATTTAATGCTTATAATTTGATTAATAAATTAACCGATTTTTACTTATATTTTTTTTTCTAATAATACCTGTTCATGGATTGTGTACTGGCTACATTGACATTATGTGAGGTTGCAGAAGGGAATTTATTACGGCAGCTGCATCATGGCGCTAACATCACTCTAGCTTGAAACGATATGCGTAATTTCACCATTTTTTACTTTTCATGTGCCTCAGATATTTGTGAATTGTGAAAAAAAACAAAAATGAAAGTTTATTGTATGTTATGTTGATTCTTGGATTAGTTGTAATATAGTTTTAATGATTTGGTTTTAATGAATTGTATGTTATTTTATAAATTTATATCTGTATTTGTGGCAATTTTATCTGCGAAAAATATAATTAATTTAATTGCACACATGCGGAGCACCGAAAACCTTGGCCAAGAATGCATCATCAAATGGATATATTATCATTAGTTGCTTATAACTATTATTTGCTGATAAAATATGGCATCAAATTCAATTTACGATATTGAAGAGTCGACTTTAAAAAAAATATAGTCTATTAGTCGTGTCCAAAATTGCTCTCCTCTCCAATAATAATTCATACATGTATTATTAATATTTCATTTTCATGTCTTGAAAAATACACAAAATTTCTAAGATTCTCTGGTAAAGACAAAGATACAGAATATTATTGAGCGCATTTTGAAATTTGTGTAAAAGAGTTAATACTTCTTTTTGTCCATTCACCCGATGAAGATGCTATAATTATAGTTTTTATCCCATAACATAAAAAAAAAGTTCGTTAAAATCTGTTGTAATACACTTATTTGAGACACAGAACAATGCACATTAAACAATTACATACTTTTAATTTGTTCAGTTTTCACGCTACTTTCAAACTAGCGCCATGTCAGAATGACGTTTCCACTCCCAAAACAAATTTCTCCTCTACAATTCTAAAACCCTGTTAAATATGAGTAAAAAAACCCTGTTAAATATGAGTAAAACTTACACTAGGAGAGTTCCGTGCTTATTTAGGTATATACAAAAGTTTGAACAATTAAAGGTACATAGTATTTTTAGTAAACTTACATGTATCAATATTCTTTTTCACTTTATTAAGATATTTCTTAGTATGTATTTGTGAGGCGTAAAAAATAACTCTATTGCGTATATCTCCTAATTTAATAATGCAAGTTAATCAAAATAATTTTCTGTTGTAGTGTTTGATAGATGTTATGTTAATGGTTTTTAAATTATTTCTGTCAAACCTACTTAAAAAGTTAGTGAGCGAGGAGAAACCCTTTTTGATAATTCGATATCATATATCGCAAAGGAGACGCCCTAACAGATTTCTGGTCTAATGTTAAAAGACCCTTTCTATGACACCCCATTAAAATTATGTAAAAATTTCTTGTAGGGGTGGTGTCCTCGTCATGAAACTTCGTGTATAAAACCAGCAAAGAACAATTAATAGACTTGAATAATTACATTTCTGCTTTACGATTAACAACATCCACAATTTTCCCTAAATATAAAAAAAATTTTCAGAGTAATATTAAAAATTATATATATATATATATATATATATATATATATATATATATATATATATATACATAACCTGTACTACAAACATATCGAATGATTCATTGTTTACGTTCAATTGACAACGTTATGTTCATACTATCAATGTCAAATATGCTGTGATCAAACAGCCGCATAAAGTAGAAATTACCATCAAAGAATTTGAAAATGTCAGATTGACTGATATTAAATTATAAATTTCTTAGGTATTGCGGGGAATTATGGAAAATAACATACCCTAATGACATATTTAAAAAAAAATTATGCAATGGTATATATGGAGGTAACGTCTTTGATAAAAGAAAATCAATAACGCTCAAACTTAAAATTTTGTCGATTACTGTCAAATTTTGATCGCTGGGTTAATTTTTTATTATAATTTAAATAAATATTATTTCAACGGTTTGTTCTAAGAATATCATATCATTCATTGTAAAAACGAACTATAATTAAAACAAGAGACCTCTTGGAAAATATTCTAAAACTTCAACTATCACAAGATGATTAATATTCCATTTAAATAATTCGCATGAATTGCGAGGGTAGTTTTTTATTCTTGTCACACAGATCGATCGTCAAATAAGCCAAAAAAATAAATTAAAATCTAAAAAATAATGGCGGGGAAAATATACCTTTTCATATTTGGTTTTAACTATTGAATTAAAACTCTCTGCAAATTATCAAAACAATTTTGACATACACACACACACATATATATATATATGTGTATATTTATATATATATATATATATATATATATATATATGTGTATATATATATATATATATATATATATATATATATATATATATATATATACGTTTTTCTATTCCAAATCATCTGAAACAAATTGACTTACTTGTTTTATATTGGTGTCATTAAGTTAAGTTAATCTCGAAATCGTCTAACATCGATGCTGTTACATTGTTCAACTAACAACATAAATTTCAAAGTTTGACAAAATAATTAGTTTAAAATTATAATTACTTATTTTATATCGGAGCGTTGTTACGATTTATTAAAAACTTTTTATCCTTAGTGAAGGAGATACTTAAGCGGACTATGCTATCATTTTTTCATTCCATTATTCAAACTTCCTTCCACCTTGTATTTGAAACATTTAATAATATCCATTTCTAAATTGGATTTTTCTTCTAAAAGTCTTCAAAAATATTCTAAATATTCAAAACATGTAAAAATGTTTCATTATGAAAATCATAATTGCCGAGTACACGAATATGGAATTTTCCTGCTCCGATTTTGCGGTAAGCTTTAATCTAAAAGTATCACAAATATTTAATATTAATCGAAATTTATTTTCACAGTTGAAATAAAAATGTTCTTATGACACTCACACAGCGTATATATTTCATAAAAATATAACACTGAACCTTCTTATATTATTTTGACATAACATTTGTTAAAATTTTCAAACATGTTTTAATGATAGTGGATTTGCAATGAATAATTTGTTTTACAGAAATATACCATTCCCTAACAAAAAGACCTTGTCAACTATTAGCTGTACCCGCGACTCCGTTAGCGTGTGGACTTTTAGTAAATATTATATAGAGTATATAACTCAAAGACTAATACACCTAATGGCGTCTATTATAATAAACATTAAAATAAACTTTTCAAGTAAGTATATTGAATGTTAAATGGTCGAATTCCCGTATTTTCTTTTTAGTTGGTTGACTTCAATAAAACAAAGCGTGTACATTATCCTTGAATCCACCAGTAAAAACTTGGTCGAAACAGTCTCGGGGACAAACGTACAAATGTGCTAAAAATAATATTTACGTGCTCTGTTACATTTGTTGTGTTCCCCCAAATACATTTTTCGTTAATGCATTTAATATAACGTTAGGTTAATTCCACATTTGTATTATATACAAGGAATTAAAAGTAGGTAACTATATAATTTATACAGTCTAACACTAAAGCTAACAAAATAATTTAATTACGAGAAATATGACAGATTCAAATTTTTAACAAATCGAGAACACAAAATAAACTTATGACAAATACATGCAATGGAAAAAAATGGTTAAATGAGGATGTATAATAAATACACAGTTACATCATTTTGCAATGATGTTTTATAGATTTATTTTATTAAAAGAAAGACAATAATTGTATCGTTGCATTTCAGAACGTACTACAGAAGATTACAAAATATTGTTTGTTTCAGAATAAAACGGGAAAGCGCATACATTTTTTTTCTATACATCTCCTTAATATATTCGATGAAAATAAGTCTTGTTAGTATTAACTTGAACACACATTCATATTTTATTTTGAGTTTTACTCGAGTAGACCTAGAACACAAAGTGAAATTTGCCATTCGCGCACTTTATATACTGCATAATCTGCGCTCAGCGAAATAGTCACTACATTTTTTGAACTCTTTTGCTGGTACTGCTTTCAAGCTTCGCAATTTTTAGTTGTTCACCTTTCGCAATAATAAGGGGATTTGAATATTTAAACTAACTTTGGGTTTCATCGTTCATATTAAATGAGACGGGGAATAAAATTTTTACAAAATTCATGCAAATATTTCTTTATAGAAGATTATTATGACACGATGAAAAGTATGAAGATTCTGTGATTGTGTGAATATTATGTGCGTCTTAATTTTTAGCATCTGATGTCAGTTAAATATATGCTACCATGCATACTTTTAAAAACATTTGAGTAATAAATCTGATTTGTTTTTAAATGCAGAGAAATTCTAGTTTATATTATTAGATTTCCAATGAAAATTATTTAAACGCTTCCTTGAAGTAAAGAAGTCTATGGATTCCTCCATCAACACTATAAATTAATTATAAAAAAACCTGAAGTTGAATAATATCACTCACTTATAGACGTATTTCCTTTTGCAACTTTACATAAAGAAGCTTTTATTTTATTAATTCAAAAAGTGATCTAGTGTTCTAGTGCCATTCTTTTGAATAAAAATTCAAACAGATGGCACTAGATCGTGTTCGTAATAATATCTATCTTCAATCACCTGCCTGAGATGTGTGTTTTTGTCCACTAGTTAAGGAATAAAAGTAAAGACGCTAGTCCACATCGAGATGTATATTACTATAAACAAGCCTTATTGTGATCGGTTTCAATAGGTGTTGCTTTAGACATAAGTAAACTCGCAGAATTGAAATTGGTATGTGTATAAATAGACAACGTGAATATAGTTGCGGACGAAAATGGGAATATAAATATGTTTTAATTCATTTAGATCAACATTTCTATATTTAGTGGCTGAAACTATCTGGTATTTCAATAAGATATTGGAACTATTCGTTTAACGAGCCACTATTATTGAGCATAATGGGATAAATTAATGTAAATTTATATAAATTTATAGCATATATTTGGTTATATAAACTTGTTAATCCTGAACCAAAATGCATAATTTAAACAAAGAATACTACGGTCTATATTTGTATGTATAATTCTTGTTATCGCTACCATAAATAACATTGGCGAAAAGCTCTGGCAGCAACACTTTACGCAAACTCATGGACATTCCATAAATACGGTTTTTTAATATATGTACGCAAATTTTGAAAGAAAGGAAAAAAATAAAACTGCTTTCACAGCTTTTTTGCTGTGAGAAAGCCTATTAGAACATTGATTCATTATTCAAAATTAAGCATCAATTCATCACTTAAATCTTTAGAGCACAAATATTTTAATAATGTGTTCAAAATAGTCGATTAATGTTAACTCTAATTTTCGAAACAGTATTGTTTTTGTTACAATAATATAGTTGTTAGTAAAAAGAAGATAACAAATTTACTTTTGGAAAACAAAATATCCGAAGAAAAGCATTATAAAACTTTGAAAGTAATAACTTCAAACATTTCAAAATATAAAAAAAAGTACATTATAAATTAAAATCTAATAAAACTAAAAAGAAGTTGTAAATAATTTTTTTGAGTCATTCCAGATGTCTCGTGTAAGGAAAATGATTGTACACATGTCGCTGTTACACCTAACTTTTAAATATGATCACGATTTACGATTATATTTTAAATACAATCGTACATGTATAAATGAAAACTTACCTTCCCTTCCGTACTCCACTTAAACATTTTGCGAGAAAATATTTTTCCCGTATCGACGGATGGTCAACAATTCGGAAGGGGCTATGCTACACTTGAGAGCCGTTTAATTAGTATGTGTTCGATGTATTGAAATTCCAAATAATGTTGTAAAAATGAATGTTGAAAAAAACGGTTTTTGGGTAAAGAGTGTACATCAATTTAATTCTTAAACAAATTTCATACATTTTTTTTATTTGGATATTAATAGAAATTAAATGAGTTTCGCATTCGTTTGCAACAAAATGTTGCAGCGCCTCCTGGTGAGCTAACACCATAATAGCTATCTAAGAAACATCGCTGATTAGTACCAAATATTTTGCAGAAAATCGCGTCTAAATCGGTCATTCGGTGACATTCATTCCCAAGAAAATGTTTTTTGCGGCGCCCCCTGCTGATTTATTACCATAACACCTATCTAGGAATCATCGCCGATTAGTTCCAAATATTTTTCAGTAAACTCTATTTTAATGGGTCAAACCATTTGGGAGATAAATAGGAACATTCGTTTGGAACGAAATGTTTATTGCGCGCCCCCTGGTGAGTAATTATCGTAAAAATTATCTAAGAACCATTGCCAACGAATTAAAAACATTTTACAGGAAAATGTATCTAAATTTCTCAAACCCTTATGGAGAAAAATGGGCACATTGGACTGCAAACAACCTCTCACCCTAAACGCGCAAACCTTCTGCGTTCCATCGTGGCTAAAAATAGTATAAACTTATAATTCCTTAAACCAAAAAATCTAAATATTAAAAAGTACTTGAAAATGATTTTAATTACAAAAACTCAACTAATGCAACAAAAGAAATAAATAATATTCTTTGTTGATTTCGGAAAAGTTATATAACGAGAATACATTGGATCAATACGTAGAAGCGATCCGACAAAACAGTTGAACCTACATAGTGTAAACACATAACACAAAGAATATACGACGCAAGTATAAACAAATAAATTTTTACTACTTCCTTCCGCATTCCACTTTAATATTTTCGGATGATATACTTTGCTTCCATCCATGAACGCTTAATAATTTGGAAGAGGATTTTCTTCACATTAGCTTTTCGTTCATTGAGTATGCTTTTAACTTGAAAAATGTTATAGGGTGAAAATAATTTTTTTTTGGTAATTCTGAAATAAATGTTTGATGCTAATTCTGAAATAAATTAGAATAGTCATTTCTAATGTGAAATACTTAAAATGTAAAATGGGAATTAGTACATTTGTGGCAACAGATTTATATAAAATTTGAGTAGTAAATTCAAGGAAAAAATCATCATTTAAAAAAAAAGTAATAATCAAATTTTCATCTTTGCTTCCCTTATAGCACTAGGCTTATTGAAAAAAAAACAGAAATTTTGAAAAAAAAAACAGAATACAGGTTCGAAACTCACACTAACAGGATACTTACCTTGTTGCAATAATTTATTGCTGTATAATTTATAAGTGAAATATTAACCTGGGACATTTAAATTTATGGTAAAATTAATTATAATTCTTTGTTATTGCCCGGGATCAACAAAATTACCAGCTCTTACTTTCTGTATCATTTTACATGTCTTTCTTTGGAAGACATAAAGAAAGAAACGCAAAATGGTACAAGGAGACAAAGCTCGTAATGTACATGTAGAATACGCCGATTTCTTTCGTTTTTTTAAAGGCAACTGAATATTATGAAATACAAAGATAGCAATAATTTTTAGTATATCTTTCCATAACCACAAAATGTTAATATCTCGTAGCAAAAAAAATTAAGTTATTAAAAGAAATTTAAATTAGTATGTCAGTTTCATTGAACTTGAATCAGAAAAATAAGACGGAGGAATCACTCAAGGGATATTTAAATTAAAGTGTTCAATATCAGCAAAGTTTTAAGACAACCTTTAAAACTACAAAAGTGCATACGATAAATTACATGGCAAAATAAGATTATACCAATGAGCAATAACAGATAATTGACAATAAAACACAACACAATATTTTAATACAACACAACGACAATATTTTTGACATTTTAATAACTTGAATTATATTCTCAAATAATTATGTCCTGGAAAAATTAACGGGGCGTTTTAGGTCAAAGCATTTGTCTTATTTATGTGGGAACCGACTATATAGAAATGGGAAGGTATGACTTAGATTTTCGAAAATTTTTATTATTATGCCGCATACTGTATATGGCACAATAATTCACTTTTTCAAAAATTCAAGTCACACGTTTCCATTTCTTTATAGTTACATAAAGTAACAATGTCCATAAACTCTTACTTTGTCTGCACCTATTTATTTTTTATTTTTTATCGTAAAAGCTTTAGAGTGAAGCAGGAAAAAGAAAAAAACTTTGCATATTTATATTCCTTATAAGCAGAAAAGTTTTTAATATTATTATATTTTAAAATAAATTATTTAAAAAAAAAATTGATATTTTTCCACTAATCCAAGTTTAAAATTACGAAATTCTCTAGCTACTGCTATACTATCAAAGCCATGATCGGAGGGCTAAAGAACTGTTGGATATCTGCCATTTCAGAATGGACGTATAATTATTTTTTCTTGCCTAAAATAAGGTAACATTCTATCTAAAATGTATGTAACATCTGTCTTTTTCCGTGATTTGGATAGTGGAAGAACACTGATGGAAAAGCTTTGTCTTTGAAAACTCTAATTGCTACTTTTCTTTATACAATCAGCGACTATAGTTATTTCGTTTTATTAAAAGAGAAAAGTTGTTTTGTTAACGGAACTTATAATTTTTTGTTGTGTTTCATTTCAACTGTACTTTTTTATATTACCTCAAATTTCTGTCATTTTTAACCAGTTTCAACAATTATTTTTTTAAGGGTGTCCTTCAAGTAAGATCTCGTGAAAATTAAAGAAAATCGGTCTATGGAAATTAATGATATACCATATAATTTTCCCGCGAGACTTGAAGATTTACTGTTTCTAAATTAGTATGTCAGTCTCATTGAACTTCTGGTTCCAACTCCATAGTCCTGATGCTGCGGGGGTACTGCATGCCTAAATCGTGAGACTCGAGAGTCTGCAGTCTATATTATATAAAACAGTATTTTTGTTCTCAAGCAGAGATTATGTCACCGAATTGATGATAGAATCTCTGCTTGAGAACAATCTGCGTGAGATTTATTGCCTGCTTAAACCGTGAGACTTGATGAAATTTGATCTGCTTTAAAAAAAAACTTTGACGTTTTTGTTTCACAAAACATACATTGGTGTGCAATTTAAATCTTCCAAAATAATAAGGCATCATAAGAAACAGTTTATCGTAATTTATCATTAATTATAATATAAGTATGTCGAATTTATTTTGACTATGTCCAGAAGAAAAATCTTTTTTTTTTTAAGTGAAAGTATTGTCACAAAAAAAATGGTCGAGGATGAGTTGTTTTTCTATTTCACAGTTTTAATATTAAATGGATGAAAATTGAAAATAAATTTTACAGTTTCAATTCAACATTAGAACGGAATAAAGTTTTCTTCGTTAAATTATTTATAAACACAGACAATTGTAGTAACTCTTTTAGGAATACACGTTAATTACGATTGACAAAAACAACCACCAACTACAGTGGAATTGGCAAACATTGTCCAACACGAGTAATAAAGGTAATCAATGTAGATCGCAAGGCTTTAAATCGGGACGTTCTTCAATTAATGCTAAATCTACTCGTATCTTTGCTATTAACTTAAAGCTTCAGCTACTACTGCGGTTGCCGTACCTTACAGAAATCAACAATTAAACCAGTCAGACTGATTATGTATTCATCTTCACAAAGAAGGTGTTGCTGTCATGACAACTTACCCTTAAAAATATGGTAATGAAAGTACTACTCATTTAAATAGAACAAAGTTTTTAGTTTCTTTGTCATACTTTACTAACGCTAAACTTACCTTTTAAATTACGGATTTTCTTCGGTTTGTAATTATATTAATAGGTTCTTACTTTCTTTCAATCGGAGAGGTTTTCAAAAAAGATATTTACGACTACATCCGTCGTGGGTTTTTTCAAAATTTTAAATTTTGCTTTTTATTTTACACTTTTTCTATTAAAATAATTACACCTGTCGTGGGCTTAATCAAAATTTTAATTTTGTTTTTAATATTCGTTTTAATAACTAATCATTTCTGACTACGCCGTCTAAAGATCGTACCCTACTAAGAACCACATATGCTTGCTGTTTGGCGAATGTTATTTTAGAAGATTAGTTATTAAAACGAATATTAAAAACAAAATTAAAATTTTGATTAAGCCCACGACAGGTGTAATTATTTTAATAGAAAAAGTATAAAATAAAAAGCAAAATTTAAAATTTTTAAAAAACCCACGACGGATGTAGTCGTTGTAAATATCTTTTTTGAAAACCTCTACGATTGAAAGAAAGTAAGAACCTATTGATATAATTACAAACCGAAGAAAATCCGTAATTTAAAAGGTGAGTTTAGCGTTAGTAAAGTATGACAAAGAAACTAAAAACTTTGTTCTATTTAAATGAGTATTACTTTCATTACCATATTTTTAAGGGTAAGTTGTCATGACAGCAACACCTTCTTCGTGAAGAGGAATAAATAATCAGTCTGACTGGTTTAATTGTTGATTTCTGTAAGGTACGGCAACCGCAGTAGTAGCTGAAGCTTTAAGTTAATAGCAAAGATACGAGTAGATTTAGCATTAATTGAAGAACGTCCCGATTTAAAGCCTTGTGATCTACATTGATTACCTTTATTACTCGTGTTGGACAATGTTTGCCAATTCCACTGTGGTTGGTGGTTGTTTTTGTCAATCGTAATTAACGTGTATTCCTAAAAGAGTTACTGCAATTATCTGTGTTTATAAATAGTTTAACGAAGAAAACTTTATTCCGTTCTAATGTTGAATTGAAACTGTAAAATTTATTTGAATTTTCATCCATTTAATATTAAAACTGTAAAATAGAAAAACAACTTAGTTTTCTTATGAAAGAAAATTATGGAGTGAAAATATAGGCTAATATATTCAAGAAATTTTTATTAATTTACTTCATGCTTGAATTTAGTGGTAACTCCTAAGTGTACGCTGCTTCGTGGCACTTTTGTTACTAGCAATTTGAATATCCCCATTACGGTAATATCTGACAGTTACTTGAAGTACTTAAATATGCATAATGATTACAATAAAGTTATAATTATTGACAGTTTCTCATTGCAAACATATTGAAAGAGGACCAAACTTCCAAACACATAGGCTGGTCTCAACGAGGTTTATTTTTGGTATCATATTTGATGCTAATGCACGAGAAACATATTTATTAAATGAGAGCGTAGGCTATTCATTGATCTCGTTAAGAAAATGTTTCAAAAAAATTTTAATCCAGCAGACAATAGAAAATTCTCATTCCTTGATAATAAGAACTGTCATCATCACGGGGTTTCTTTATGATAAGGTTTATCAAGAAGACATGGGTTTTTTCGTTCTAAATATAAGATTAGAATTTACAGTAGACAAATAATAATTACTTTTAGATATGTGGGAAGGCAAACATTGGCGACAATTTCTATTACACAGAAATCAAAGAAATTTCAGTTAAATTTATATTTCATGACATCATCTCGTTTGGTCATGTATTTAGTGGATACGATTCACCATCTTTGTTTTTCAGCCAAAGAAAAAAATAAGTTTTAATTGCTACTTAACCAATAAAGCTTTAAACAAAAATTTAAAGCTAAGATTTTCTTGAATTCTTACACAACTGCCAAGGATGTTGGAAAGGCAGGAGATATTCTTTTGCAATTTAACGGAGCAGTTCCTAAAAGAAAGACCTGAACCATGTATAACACGAACGTTTGACGAAGTCAGTAGCCAAATTAAAATTTAATTTAGGCTTATAACTGCCAACAAAAAAACCGTAACAGTGACAATGATTCAGAGATACTCCTTTATCTGTTGAGCAAGTAATTAAGAAAACATATTAAACAGAAATACAAAGTTTAGGTGAAGTTCAAAATGTTTGCCCTTTCTCTTCAAAGAATCTATTGCAAATTTATTTTTTACGGCCATTGCACGTTTTGCAGTTATTAATTTTTTTCTAATTCAAGGTTGTAATAATTTTTAATAGACCCTGGTTTTTCATTTTTCATTTTGTCTGTATGATTTTTAAGTGGAATCTGTAGTTTGGAAAATATTTTACTTAATTCAAAACATTATATGAAATTTAAATTTTTTCAATATTTCCTTATTTTAAAACGTAAATTTCAAAACCTTTTCACGCATAAAGTTCAAATTGTAGTATACTATCTTGTACTCAATAGTATAGTATCTTGTTTTACAACACATCACATTTCTCAGTCAAAATGTGTAATATTTAAAATGTAGTTACCATTTTTTTCGAGGCGGTGCAGTCTACAATATCACACTGACGTATAAAACTTGAGTTTCTACACAGGTTTCTAATAAAAGTGACATACCAAAAATACACAACATTTTGTAAAGCATTTTTATAGCATGGATATATTAGTAAAAGACAAAAATTACACGGTTATCGTTTTATAATTTACTTCAGAATATAAAATATTGCTTCTCATACAAATATTTTAGAATAAAACTGAAAACAAACTTTCTCCAACATTTCTTCATAATATATTCAAGGAAAACTATTTTTATTAGCACTTACTCGAACACCATGATCATTTACATTTAATTTCTTGATTCGTTCGAGTACGTTTGGAAGAGAAAATGAAATTTGCCAGCTACACGCTTGAAGCAATACATTATGAAACTTATAGTGAGGGAAATGCCTCCTACATTTTTATGAAATATTCGCAGGTATTACAGTTTGATCATCTTTCGCGCCTTAATTCGGTTAAATGTATGTCATCAACGAGCATTTTCATTAGAAATTTTCAGCATTGAAAAATTTTTCAAAGACGTACTAATTTCACGCTTCATCGAAGTGAAAATATCCACCATGTGCATCTTCATAATATTTATAAAATATTACTTATTTATAAAATAAATATCTTCTTATAAAACTAATACATTGAGTTGATTTAAATCCTTAACATGAAGGATAGGTATCACTTAAAGATTGCGACTGCCCATAATGAAATATAATTTTGATTGAAAATTCATTTATATAAAAGAATGGTAAAAGGTAGAGTTTGTAATAATTTTTTGACAAAAAAGTTTTTTTTTATTACGTATCGATAAATTAAGTAATAAGAAAAATATGCCAATTTACAGACAACATTTAACTCCTGGAAATCTTTTTCCACCTTTAATTGATTCCAATGAATGTAGTCAGACAAAAAAAATTAACCCGCGCCATTGAAAATAGTCCGCTTATAGATTAGCCCATGTGAACATAGTTGCGGATCAAAGTGAAATGTGTTAATTTTTTAATTCATTTACGTCAATGTCCCTAAGATTGGTGTCTAAACTGACAAACTGAATAGGGGATTTGTACTATTAAACAGTCAGTATTAATCAGCAACATTGTTTGCTAATTCAAAACATGAATCTAAATTTATATAAATTACATGATTTATTTGGGTACACGAACATGTTAATACTGAAGGTTAACGACTTCATTAATGACTACTACAATCAGTTCATCCTATAATTCTCAGTGTCAATGCAGTTCATCTTATAATTCTCAGTGTCGATTTTTATTCTGAGAGAAATACACATCGACATTTTTGGAGGAAAAATATTATGAAAGATATACAGAAGGCAGTTGATTTTATAAGGACTTTTTGCCAATTGCCCACCTGAAGAAGTTGTAATGCAACGAAACGAGAACGAGAATTTAAATAAAGTAGTAATAAAACTACGTCACATAGTTTCAGTTTATTGTGAATAATGAATTTCTACAAAATTAGTGTCAAATATATTTCAAATTGTAACTATTCATTAATGTAATGAAATATTCTTCTGCCTCAATCGTGGTATTTAAAATAAATTTTTTCGTTTGTGGGTATTCAACACATTTGTGGTTTCACACTTTTGAAACTTAGTAACAAAGGCTGGGTAGTATTTTCGTCGATTTAAGTCGTCGACGTCGATTAAGTATGGCAAGGAGATTCATCATTGTTTTTTTTAATAAACAACTTATTTTATAATAACATTATATTAGAGATTATTGTGCTCCTAGGTTCTTAACAGCTCTTGTCATTAATATAAAATTCACTACTTCCAAATTTAAGCTATCGATAAAATAATTTTACCAAGTGACTAGAAATTATTACTTGAATGGTTTATGTCACTTGTTTACTATAGGTACATGTATAAGTAATTTTACGATTAAATTCTATGATTAAAATGATTGTAGTCAAATAATTATTTTCACTGATTATTGCGATTCGTTCCTCCTAGATTTAGTCATCAGTCTGCAAAGAGGAAATCAATAGATGTCCTTTTTTTAACACGTTGAATATTTTGTTACTTAAGATATTATTTATGTTAATGTATAAACTGATATAAGTTGAGGTTTACACAGTTAAAAAGACTTAAGTGCGAGCACGACTCGCACCGTGAAAGTTTCGTATTGGTATGTAAAAAAGTGTGCAAAAGTACAGTAAATCAGTTTTTTGGCCATTGCTAATTCACAAAAAACTGAACCAATTACATTTGTTTCATAATAATTCCATTATAAAATTGACATGTAATAATTTTTCTCTTATCTTGTACTACAAGCCTTATCCTCATGCTAAATTTCATTAAAAACTACCCTTAATATTTTAATGAATGATTCAGATTAAAAAAATATCATATTTGAAAGGTCGTATATTTTTATTGCATTTCAGACTAGGTAGTCTATTTTATATTAATTTTAACTTTGTACATCTGGCCATCCCTAAGAAAAAGAATCATGTTAATAAATACGATGTGCTTTTTATACAATGAACTAAAACAACTTTTTCAACAAAAAGATTGAACCGACTTCAAATAATTATTGAATGAGAGAGAATCATGACGAAAAATGAGATAGAAAGGTTGACAACACAATTAATCCATAAAAGTTTCTTGTTTTCATGTGTTCATTTTTACAAATCAGAGAAATTATAAAATTATTATGAAAAATTTAACAAAAACGCACTTTAAATTGAACAAAATACGTAGATATTTGCGGTAGTGTAGTTGTTATGCTTAGAAGCTTTTTAGTTCGAATATATTACTGATATTGAATTAAGTTTTATCAAACATATATTTAAATTGTTAATAAATATATGGATGTGGATGAAATATGCGAGATGTGGTTTTTATAGAAGGAACTAAAAGAACTTTTTTAACTTTACGTTAATTTGTCTTGCAGGCTTGTATAATTAAATCGGCTGGTAATCTGACGATCTTGCAACTGCATTTATATTAAAAGACAGATATATTTATTAATTTTATTAATTTTGAACAACTTTCATTACACTCGTTTCCATTTTCCAAATGTCTCCAATTTACTATTTTGTATTATGTATTTTTTAAATTTATTAACTTAGTCATAGATATGAAAATCTAGGCATAGAAAACAATACTCTTTGAAAACGTAATAAAACCGTGCTATTCCACATGTTTCCGTGGTTATTCTTCTTTTAAGACTGACTACACATTTTTATTAGCCAATCTTCTTATAAGGCTGACTACAAATTTTACAATAATCAGTTTATGGTATAACATGAATAGTCAGTTTATGATGAGGATATGTGGAGATAGACGTTCCATTCTATTTGTCAAACTGAATATATTATTTTAACAAATGAGGTATGGTTCGTATTTTAACAACTAAAGTTTCATATCTCTTCGTTTTAAGATTATTATTGGTTATATAAACATATACAGTAAAACATTTAATAATATATTAAAATTTGTGTAGTATAATTACTGCCAAACTATTTTTCGTAATTTTTTACGATATATTTTCGAAGCAAGGTAGGACTATTATTCCTTCAATACATCGAAGAGAAACAATTTTGGCAAGTAGCTTTTAAATATAATTATTGTTTTAATTCAGCTTAAATTTCCAATACCAGTTTGTTTCGAAGTAAAATAAAATTTTCCAGACGCGTAGCGGATTTAATAAAAGTTGTTCCATCGACTCTTCACGAATACAGTATCCACTATGTTTCGCGAACTTTTTCGCAACGATCGCTTTAAAGCTCTCCCGATTATAGTCTTCGGCGTTTCGAGATGGTAGTAAGAATTTTAAGTATGGAAATTAATTTGTGGCTACACCGCTTTGTGAAATATGTATAGGAATAAATAAACATCGGAATTATTTTTAATTTATTTATTTGGAATATTGATGGCGTTGCAAGAGGAAGGCAAAAGAAAATATTGGGCCGAATATTTATTTACACCGCCTGGTATAAAAACAGTAACAAGAATTTAAAAAATAATACCTGCAAAACTATTAGGCTTAAAATAGTAAAATTTATTTTTTCCTACGTGTAATAATCTTTTCTACGATCGAAATTTTGTTCGTCTACTCCTTACAGGACTCCGTGTATATACTGTGTATATTTAGCGTCAGTAATTTTAACGTGCAAATATGTAAAGATAATCATTATAGGTTTAAAATTTCTCAAGCATCGACTTTAATTAAAAAAAGAAATGCCCGTGCCGTGTATATCAAGTCTCAGCGAACTTGTAGGATTGGATTTTCAAACTCCGCCCCTTTCTCTTTCCGATAAACTAGCACCAACGCTAGACGCTCGGCATATTAACTAAATTAACTGCGCCCATAACTCGCTAGCTGCACGGATTATTATTTGTGACTTATGTTCTTTGAAATGTTAATCTGATTTTTAAATGTTACTTGAAGGCGTATTTACACCTTTGATGAAAGTCACCTATTTTTGCAAAGTTTATTACAAACTCTGGGAATATGAAGCATACTTATTTTAATATGAAGAAATAAATCAAACCTGCATTTACAATTCGGGCAGATTACTTTTTATTTCTTTTGATATATTTATATAATTGAAATATTTTATTTCAAAGTGTCTATTATTTTCAGTTTTGCACCTAACAGTTCAAGTAAAGTGTTAAACATATACACACACACACACGCACAAAAACAGACACACACACACACACATACATATATATATATATATATATATGTGTGTATGTGTGTGTGTGTGTGTGTGCGCGTGTGTGCGTGTACATACAGGTATATATGATTAGTAAACAATTCAGTTCTCGAATCTATAGTATAGTGGACTTAATTGTTAATATTAGTATATATTCTGTTACATAGTATTGTGTATATAGTCCCGTCAAATTTAATATTCAATTTATTTCAGCGTGATCAGAAAAAACCGCAAAATAGACAAAATTAAAAGTTCCATTCTTTACTTCCTCTATATATATTACGTAAATGTTATTATTTTAATTTTAAATTATGATATTAGTCTTGATGAGATTTCCCGGGTTGGAAAGTAGCCGATGTTATTCCCTGGCCCACCAATTATCTTTGTGCAGAAAATCACGTCGTTCTCTTGCTCAATTGCGACGTGAAAGGAGGACAAACTAACACACTGAGAGTTGTATTATGTGTTGGGATGATTATAGTAGGTAAGATGACATTTTTGGTGTTCAAAAGTAGCTTATATAATTTCCTGATCCAACAACTATCATATCTATAAAATGTGTGCAGAAAAAGAACTGATTTGTTGTTCCATAGCGATATTAAGGAAGTACAATAAACAACTTTTGGAATTTTTAATATTTGTTTGGATTGTTATATTAGTTATGATAAAAATTTTAAGGTTAAAACGTAATATAAACCATATCCTGGCTCTCTAGCTGCCTGTGCACACATCATAAATCATGTCGATCTGTTGCTCCATTGCGACGGAAAAGACAAACAAACAGACATTCGAATTTTTAATACTCGTTTAGATTTTTGTTATAATTAGGATGCAATTTCCTGAATTGTAAAAAAGGCTATGTCATTTCCCTGCCCGCCGAACATCTCTAATCTGAAAGTCACGAAGATGTGTTGCTCCACAGTAGTGTGAAATAAGAACAAACAGACATACTTTCAAATTTGTAAATTTTGGGATTGCTGTATGAGTTAGGGTATGATTGTTCACGTCGAAAAGTAGCCAGTATTATTTCCTGGCTCACCCATTCCAACCAATCTTTGTGCGGAAAGTCACGTCGATCTGTTACTCAATTCGATATGAAAAAAGAATACACAAACAGGCCTTTGAATTGTTAACATTATTTGGGATGTTAGTAAGGATAAAATTTTTGGGTTGGTATTTTACTTACATCATTTGCTGTGTCCCAAATTATCTCTGTGCAGTAAATTACGTTGACTGTTGCTCCGTTGCGACGCGAAAGAAGGACTAAAACCCCTTTCGAATTTTAAATTTTAGTTGGGACTTTTGTTTTAGTTAGGAAAAGATTTCCCAGATAGGAAAGTAGTCTATGTTACTTCTTATCCCGACAGACATTTCTGTGCAAAATTACGTTGAACTGTTGCTCCATTGCAACGCAAAGGAAAAATAAACAAACAACCTTTCGAATTTAAAAAAAAAAATATTGTTTTATTTATTATGGTTTTAGTAAAAAATAAATTTTTCCGTTTGGAGAGTACCCTATGTAATTTTCTGGCTCCCGAATTATCTCGAGGCTGAAAATCACGTTGATCTGTATATGTAAAGAAAGGACAAATAAATACAATTTTTGACATTAGTTGGGATTGTCAAATCAGATACGATGAGATTTCTCGCGTTTAAAAATAGTCTACGTTATTTCCTTGCTCGCTGAATATGTCTGTGCAGAAAGTCACGTTGATCTTTTGCTCCATTATGACTTAAGCTTAGTATAAATAAACGCACTTTTGTGTTCATGGTATTAGGTATAAATATAATATTATTTATATTGATATTTCTCGGGACAAAATGTAGCCTAGATCTTTTCCTGGTGTGCCAACTATCACTGTGCAAAGTTTGTAACGACAAACGCGAATTCATATAAAAAAGTACCAAAATGTGAAAAAATTATAAGCAGACAGAATCGCGAAATGGGTATTTAAAAAAAACACAAATCCAAAAACATTCAAAATTTAGTAAGCAAATTTTAATTGTAAAAATTATAAATATAATCACGAAGAGATACACAAAATAAAAAACGAACCAAAATATAAAAAAGTCGCCTAAAGGAACAAATAAAAACACGAATGGATAATAAAAATACAAATAAAACACCAATGGATAATAAAAAAAATAAACTTAAGACATCCAAAATTTACCTACCAAATAGGATTACGTAAAAAAATATATAAACGTGAATTGATATAAAAGAAAAACATCAATATAAAAATTTAATAAGCAAAGCGGATAGCGCAATGTAAATTTATAAAAACAAACACAAATTGTTAATTAAAAAAAACTATAACACCCAAAATATAGAAAGAGGAAAGGATTATATTTATACAATAAAAAAATTAACATAAAAACACCCAAAATTAAATAAGTAAGAAGGATTTAAAAAAATTATAAATACAAACACTAATTAATATAAAAAAAGACAAACACAAAACATTCAAAAGTGAGTAAAGCAAAAAGGATTGAAAAAATGTGAATTACGTGAAAGAAAAAAGGTTAAAACATATTCCCGCGCAAACAAATGTATGACAATTTTCATATCGAATTTATATAATAATAAATAATCGGGAGCTACAATTTATATTCTGAAATATACTACGTATTTTCAAAATATATATTGCATTCAATACTGTATATAATGCATATTCTTCCATGCGCTATCAAAAAATGTCAACATATCTTGAGCGCTAAAGCGAACACCTACGATATTAAAACACAGATCCAAAGCTAAGATAAATTATTTTAATTATAGCCCTTTTTATTTTTACTGTTTTTTGAACGGGAGGGAAAACACCACACGCTATCGGTTTGCATGCGAGCAAAAGAGAAGCAATAGACATCGTCAAAACGCGTTTTCTTATGCGAGAGAAATAAGGTGTTTTATTTATTTTATTGAAATCCTATTTACTTTATTGAAAATTAAAAAACAACCAATATACTAAATAAGACGTGAACAGTTACATCTTTTTAATTTTTTCACAAAGTGTTGTAAAGTCAATTGGTTTAAGTTAATTTGATTTAAAACTTATGTTCCGAGATGTTTTTGGATGTCTTTTTTTTCAGATAAAAACGATATTTTAGTTGTGTTTTAGAAACAACCAGGAAATATTGTCAAGACTAATATATATTTTTTTCTTGGCCCTACATTTAGTAGATGTTGCTAAACAATTTTAAAATAAGCTCAATTTGTTGTCGTCACCGCCTTTAATAATATTTTTTAATGAATGAAATTTAACAGTGGTTCATATAATAATAAAAAATTATTTATTGTGAATATTCGTGATAGAAATAGTGCTTATAAGCTTTTCAAAATATATTTTAAGTGCATTTCTCTGAGTGAGGTTAAGTTTTGGTATGTATTTATTTAGATTATAAATTATTGCTTTATAGTTTATTAAACACTTAATATTAATAAATTATATTAAATTTTTAGCATAATTATTTACTATCATCATTAATTAAACTTTATTTAGATTGTTTCAGTAAATTCAAAAATTCATTTTATGCACGTGCTTATATTAAACTGAATGCTGATATTATATATGATATTAATAAAATAAAAATTATTTATTAATTATTATTTTTCCATTAATTATTTGCGTGCTAAATCAAGTTATTCTTGCATTTTGTCAAAGAAGTATAAATTCTAAGCACGAGACACACACACAATTTTCTTTTAATTCTTATTCGTTGACGTATTGATAAATTTAGTTATTCAATTTTAAACAAATTTTTTAATTTATTTAGATATCCGAAATATCGAGAAACGAAAAAAAAAATAGATTAATGCCACTGTATGAGATGAAAGTTGTATGCCTCGTATTGTTATATGTTATCGTTATTTCACTCGAATTGTGTCCCTTTCTACGCTTTTTATATGAAAAATTCCTAAGCTTAACTTACCAGTGATCGTATGTAATTATTTTTATTTTGCTTGTGAAGTATGAGTCATGGATTTATTATTACTAAGTATAACATTTTTTAATTTTCAGATATCTATTCCAGATAAATCTCATTCAATGGATTGCTAAAATATGACGAGTGCAGATTTATTATTAGAAAATAGACTGGTCATATTAAAATTTGAGGTACAAGTCTTGGTATGTTTTGGTTAATTTTATATATATTTTAAGTAAAGAAAAGAACAGTGACAACTTTTTACCGACTGCCCAAATGATTTTAAAATTTTCAGTGGCTAAAATTAAGTATAATATTTCTATGTTGTTAGTTGTTAAAGTCAGTTTTTATTTTCATTCAAAAATAATGTTTAGACATTTTTCACAGGACCTAGTTCAATATTGAAATTGTTTTAATTTTGCTCCTAAAATACGAGTAAAGGCAACCATTTATGATTATTTAGTATTATTTTTTAATTTTCAGATGTTTATTATAGATCAGTCTAGTTCTATGAATTTGCAAACTATGGCGAGTACATATTTATTATTAGAAAGAAAGACTGGTCATACTAAAAATTTACATGTACGTTTTTGTATATTTTGTTTAATTTTAATTATATTTCAAATGACTTAAAAAAGAACAATGACTACTTTTTAAGTGACTACAAAACAATGTCGTTGGGTGTAAATCGGAGCACTGTGGAATTACATTTTACGGTACAACAGTTGTGTTTTAAGAAATTAATATTCAAAACACAACTATTCGTAAGACTCAAAGAACTCATGTTTATGTGGATTTTGAAAGTGGATTTGATGCTAATTGTGATTATCAATGTACTGAAGTTTTAGTTTTCCTGATTATTTCGTTATTGAGTTTACTCATGTTCTAAGTGTCTATTGATTATTTTTTGTTAAAAAACTTAACAGAGGTCAATAAGCCAAGGTTAATTTGTCAGGCAATACAAATGTGTGAAGAGGACAAGAGATCGTTAAAATTTTAAATATTTATGGATGTCCAATGACCAACACCATGGTAAAAAAACTTGTTGTGACTTGGATCTTTCAGATATGAACACAAATTTTACAATAGATAACTAGCAAGTAGTAGTGTTTTGAGATCCAGTCCACATGATAAAAGTTATAAGGAAAGAAACACAATTAAATTGGGTTACATAAAAAAATTGTACGAAATACGGGAAAAAGAATAATTCCATGCGGTCACTAAACTGCAATCAGTGCACCTCAACTTTAAAAATAATATTATGAAAGTAACCTCGCAACGCAATTTTTTAGTAGAAGCGTTTCCACTGCTTTGTTGTTTTGTAGTAGAGAAATGAAATTACAGGGTTTTGAAGAAGCTTAAACTACTGCTAATATGCTAATGTTACTATTTGATCTTTTCTATATTATAAATTCCAAAACACATGGCTATTATATTGAACTAGTATTGAACACTTATCCAACAATTTTCTAGCAGTTTCTCAAAAATTGGATGAAACTGAAAACTTTTTGAAAATATTAAAGGTGCACATGACATCAAAATAATAAACATACAAAATAATAAAATAACAAAATAATAATAACAAAATAATAAAATGTTAAAACTAATCGAAACTCCGCAACAAAACTGTTTCTTAAATATGTGTACATTCACCGAGAATGTAAGATTTCTCTATAAAAATTTAGTTTGATACGAAAATGTTCCATTAAATTACCTGTACCTATAGTATTATTATTTTGCAACATTTGGTCAAAATTCGGAGCAAATGACAATAATATACAACGTCAATTTGATAAACTGAAAACTCTCTTCTTCCGGAATATATATATACATATATATATATATATATATATATATATATATATATATATATATATGTAAATTTTTAATTGTTCCCCTCCATTGACAAAATTTGCATCGCATTTAGAGCTGAATCATGACTTGGATGACATTGATTTTAATTATGCTTTAAAATAAATTAGTTTATCACTATTTTCAGAAAATGTTGCAGAGTTGATTTGTTGTTAATTCTCTGATCAAAAAGTCAAACAAAATAAATGTTGTCAAGCTATAATTTCTATAGAAACTTGGCAAAGTAGCCTCATTTATGTGAAAGTTAAAAATAGCTTAATATATTCTTCCGACACTGTGGTCAAAATTTTCCGGCGGTATGAAATTCTTTCATTCGGCGTAATAAAAATTGCAAAAAGTTAATACCAGAAAATCGAACTTTGTCACGAAAACCTAACTCACTTTCAAAAATAAAACTTGTTTTCCGACATATCACATCAATTTGTTTGCTAAAACAGCAATCACTTAATAATCTTAGCAAAAAGTGTCATGGTAAAATATATTAATGTGTGACTAGTTTATTTAACGAAAAAAGCAAATTCAGAAAAAGAAGTCAGACGTGTATAATTTGTTTATAATCCATGGTACTCGACTTTTTACATAAGAATATTATTTAGGAAAATCCGGAATATATTTTACCAAATCTTTCAAACAGAATTTTTTTTTCATTTTTGTGTTTAGTAAATTAACTTCCGATCGAGGTTTCATATATTCGTATTCGGACGTGTAATCGCGCCAACTTTCAAATATATATACATGATATGTAGAATCTGTAGTATTTATTTGATACATATGGATAATTTAATAGGTTTGTTTTTGTTACAAAAGTATTCAAAGCAACGTCTTCTAATTTAGCAGTCTGTGATCTGATTTCACACTTTTGGACAACAAACAAGCAATAAAGTGAAACTCTGAAAGGTGAAAAATATCAAATAAAAGGGTATTGGAATTACTTCATATAAACGAGACATCAGCATTATTAAAGAGAGACATTTTACGCCAGACAAAAAATTATGTTTATTACTACAGAAAAAAATAAGTAAAATTATGTTATTTAACTTTAATCTAAACAACATAAATTGAATTTATTTGCAAACATACATAATTGTTATCCTGTCCGTACATATCAGCTGACAGAATTCAATTGTTTTTTTTTCTCACTAGAATTCAATTGTTTTCTACAATGAAATTAATTTTAAAAACTTTCACTTTATTTAACAACTTATATAGAAATATAAATTTTAGATTCACTAATTAATTCAATTATTTGAATCAAGAGTAAATTCTTTGTACATTATAGGACATTTAGATAATAATATTCCGTGCTTCAGCATTTTTTTCATGACTTCATGTTGACACATACATTTGATACTATATGCTGACTTTGTGGACCAATTATTTTTTAAAATGTTCGTTTAATACTTTTGGAATCATCTCAGCGTTTGCCTGTCTGCATTACGTTCGACGGTATTATCGAAAAACATCCATTTTACTTGATTCATTTTCCATGTTGGGGAACAATTTTCAAGGGATAAGAGATTATTTTGGTGTGTGCATATATATGTGTACAGGTTAAACAAAGAACGTATGTATTATTCACACTAGTAATTCAGCGCATCAAACTGAACGAAACGTGTTACTCGTATATTTTGTAAATAAAATATAAATTTCTTCTTGTTGAAGTCGCAAATTTTATATTGATTTTGTCCAATAATGATTGAGAATTTTGCTGCATGAATAATTGACTTATTCTTCTTTGTTATACTACATTATATATATATATATATATATATATATATATATATATATATATGTGTGTGTGTGTGTGTGTGTGTGTGTATGTGTATGTATATAAACTCATATCTTTCTGAATGAGGTGAGCTCCAAAACCGAGAAAGTATTTACTAAAGGATGGACAAGTATATTTTAATTTAGTTTACATAAATATGATTTTTTTAAACTTTTACTTTAACGATCTACTCTGAATAATATTGTAATATTTATATATATAATTAATATTACATAAAAGACTTACATTTACGATACACTTCTGCTGCTCCACGAATACTTTCTCTTATTTTAATATAATTCATATTTATTGGATTATTTCCTTGTTGAGTTCAATCCTATTTTTCTTAAGGAAATTTAAAAAGGTTTTACGAAAATAACAAACACAGCATATGGTGTATTTGGGTTAAATAAAATACTAAATAATAAATACTAATAATAATTATTGCCTAACGACTTCGATCGTGCATTTTTAAATTATATTGAAGATGAAGGATATCGAAAGTAAAATTTTCACATAATGAACGATCCTATGTAATTATCTAAACTATACTTAAACTGTAAATACACAATACGCATAAAAACCTCGTCGACACGAGTATAAGTAAATAATTTTTTTGTTTTCTTTCCGCAACAATTTATGATGAAATACTTCTTTTCCATCCACGAAGGGATTTGGAAGAGGATATGTTTTATATGAACGTCCCGTTCAATCAGTGTAGTTTCTATTTACACAAATTCAAAATTCAGGCAAAAAGTAATTGGGAAATGTTTATATTAATTTAAGAAAAAATTTGAGGAGCCATTTTAAATGTGAAATATGTACAATTTAAAACATTAGATATATCTGATTGATTGCAATATGTACAAAACTGTATTTGGCAGGTTATTTTGCTATTTTATAAGAATAATTTTATGTAGTTAAGTAACGCAAGTTATAACTTGAAGTAAAAGTATATTAATGAAATGTGAAGATTTTATAGAGATAGAATAAAATATTTCATATAAAAAAATAGTGTTAAAACTTATATTTATGTTTCCCAGAAGAAGCCTACAGGGTAACCTTTATACCCTGTAAAAGTATTAAAATTTTGAAAAGAGAAACTTGTTTACTTTATTGTAAATTACTAACTGCCTAATTTACTAAGTGGGTGTTAGGTTAAGAGATTTAAATATGTGTGGCCTTCAAACATAATACTTATAATTGTTCAAGATCAATTGAATACAGTTTATCAGTAGCCCCATCCGTCTGTAGGCGTATGCAAAAATTCGTTTTTTTTTAAATTATTGACTTGTATGTTAACTGTTTATCTGTTGAAGTTGATAAATATAACTTATTTTGCATAAATAAAACTTGAATATCAAAAGTAGATATTTTCTTGAATGAGGTTTTAACACAAAGCTTTTCCTTAGTTAATAATTGTGGAAAAAATCGTAATTTTTAGAATAATTAAGTAATGACTAGTTAACCCACAAACTACCTAGTAAATTTCAAGTAATTTATTTCTTTACTTTTAATATTTAATAAAATGGAGGGTGTTTAGTCAAAATGTTTGGTTTATAGTTTATATAGGTTTTATATAAATCAAACATTATAACGATATATTCGTCAATTCATTAAATATTAAAAGTAAAGAGGTTACTTTCTATATTGTCCTTATAGTCTATGGTTTATATACTCTCCGTATATAAACCCAAATTACATCACCGCACTTTTTCTTTTTTTTCTGATCGGTGACATCAAAATAGCCACCGTAACTATTCTTTTTGGATTCGTCACCAAGAAATACATCAACAGTCATTAACGCTGTTTCACCAATTCAACAATAATTCAAAAGGTAATGGACCTGGTAGCCCTAGCATCGAAATAGTTCAACATTTAAACAAAACATTCAAATTTCCAAATTACCGACAACGAATTAAAGTAAAATTGTCTTCAAATAATTTACTGACATTCAACAGAAATTTAACTGGTTTTGATAATTATTTCACGTAGAAGCTCGTAGTAAAAACTTACCTTCAACGGGAAAAATTGTATAATTTTTGTGAAACATTTTGAAGGCGAATGCAAAAATTAATTTTTTAAATTGACAAATTACTTTGCGTTCATATTTAAAAAGCTCAGAGTGCTAAAGTAGTTTGGAATAATATAACAAGTCGTTTCGATGATAACGGATAATAAAGTATCTTGGACTGCTTAATGATCTGTATACGATAGCTCTTGTGGAATGTCAAAATTGAGAAGAGCTCAATTTCAGCAGAATAATGACCATGGCACATAATCTTCGAAATATTGTGTTAAATGTGAACGATGCCTGGCTCTACTCCCTTCGATATATCAGAATTATACTACCCACTGAAACCCTTTTGCTTTTACCCACAGCGGTTAAAACAACAACAAATAAAAGAAGTCAGAATAACTGACAGTAATACGAAGACATTCACATCAAATAGTTATTTATTAAAAAAAAAACAGTCCTTTTAAAGAGCACCGGGCTTCAAATGTAACAAATTTGATTACAAAAGAATAGAATATAGATACCAGCAAAAACAAAAGAAACCAACAAAAATTTAAGTAACGCTACTGCTTTCACCGTGTCAACACATGTCACTGAGACTTGATCCATATATTTAGATATATCCATGCATGTGATGAAGCAGAATTATGTTCTCTGCGCGCTAACGAATATAATAAATTCAGTAGCAGGGTGACGTCGCCTATTGGAATAATAAATGTTGCAGACCACAAACCGCTACCGGCAAAGAGCTCTGGTAAAGTGAGTCTTGACATATGTAATTACAAAGATCGATATAATAAAAATACACTTAAAAATGTGTTTAATTTGTTAGATTTAGCAACAAATATGCCATCATTTAACCAAGTTACTAAAAACCGTGCTCATGAAAATTTACTAATAAAGGTTGCTTTAAAACAATCAGAAACAATGAAATCTAAGCTATTGATAGTTTGATCCAGAATATGTACACGTTGAATCAATATAGTATTGTCATGTAGATATCAGATGTTGATAAATCGTATATTTCTCTGTGGTGCCATCGTCTGAGTCATTTAAGTTTTAACTACTTAGAAAAAAATATAAAAATAGTGACTATATGCAATTATGCAAGAAAGATAACGGACTTACGTACGTAAAATGTCTAAAAGGCAAATTAACGCGATTATCTCTTATTAAAATAATAGTTAAATTCTTGAAATAGATAACGCATTATAGTAGTATATGGCTCGAAAATAAATAATTTACTTCTATTTCCATTAGTAGTATTTTCACAACCACGTTTCACATTGTAAACTGTTATGGGGTATGGTATTAACATCGTTCTCTTGAATAGGAATAAATAACGAGTCTAACTAGCCTGATGTTTTTTTTCTGTGTTCTGTGTTTCTGACACGGAGGTAGTGTAGGCAGCAGAGGGTAAAAGTTCAATGTAGATTGCAAAGGTACGAACGACCCTATCATTTCAGTCAAATTCTTATTCAAAAGCTCGTGATTTTTTTTATATCATATGTGAAAATTTGTTTTTCATTCGACTGTATTTGCGGGTTGTTCAAAGAAAATATAAAAATGCATTTCATAGCATATGGATAATTAATGATACAAGAGTCATACAAAATACACCCGAGCAAAGAGTGTTGGTCACGTATTAATGGGGTTCTTTAGTCATGTTTTACGATATATAGCAATTTATATCGGAAAAGTTTTTTATCGAAATATATCAATTTATACCAAAAGTCGTTTTAAAATAAATATATAACCACAACAATATATATAATAATTTGAAATAAAGACAGATGTGCACAAAGAACAATGATAAACAAATAATGTGCGATATAAATCAATATCATATTGACCGAATGTATTATATAATTGACCTCCCTCGAGTTGTAACACAAGATTAAAGCAAGCAAAATCTTTGGAAAATTTACAAAGCACCGGAATAGTCTTATAATTTATTCATAGCTTAATATTTTAAAATTCTGTTACAGTTTTGTTGGTATACCTGAGGAACGCATAACGCAAACAGGTTGACGTCACTGTTATCGAAAAAGTATTAAAACAGCAAAATAATGATTTACTGTGTCAAAAGTTCAATCAGCAACGTGTATCCTTTCGGTATGTGCTACGTTCTAACAGGTGTGTTCGTGACATTAACTACTTAAATTATCGGGTGATTCTGGTTAAATACGTTGTAAGTGCGTTTCCGGGGTGCACGCTTTGCTCTCATTGAATTATTTTTATTTATTTAAGCCGTAAAATCTATAGGGTTAGACATATAATAGTAACGTCCTGAAAGCAACAACGCGACATAAATTTTGTCCAAAAAATTGGCATTACTCTTTATAAAGGTGAAATGAAAAAAAATCCTAACCGAAACTTAAACGTGCAGGAGAGGTGACTAATGGAGATATCTAAGCATTATAATTTTTTTTAAATAATTATATTTTCATCTGCCATCTTTCGTATTAATCTTTTCGCTTATAATTTTATTAATAAATTGGCTGGTTATTTTTTGGTTATTTTGCTAACTTCATGGGTATAATTTGAAATGATAATTTCATCACTTGTTTACGTTTAGAAACACATTAGCGAATAGTGAAAAATACAGGGGAGGAAACTTTATTGTATATTGTGTTATTTGTCGGATTATATGTAATATATTTGGTTTTAACAGATTTTGTGATAACTTATATATTAGTTGCTGTAAATATGGCAATTTCACCTGGGAAAAATGTAAATTAATTTTATTGTCACATATACGGAGCACCAGAAATCTTTCCCAAGAATGCATTATTATATGACTGCTTTATTACTAAGAGTTTATAATTTATTATTTATCGATAATATAGGCATCGAGTCCAATATACGATACTAAAGACTCGACTCTTCAAGAAATAATCTTTTCACGAATAGTAATCTGTTTTTATTCGACCTTGACCTTCATTAAAATAATGTTTCATACCTGTCTTATTAACATTTTAAAAATATAGCAAATTTCTATCATTGCATGAAGGTAGAAGATAAAGAAAATTATTTAGTTTTAACCCTTTAAATTATTTAGTTCAGAACCCTTTCTTCAGTGCATTTCTGAACTTATGTACAGCATTTATTTATTTATTTATTTATTTATTAACTGTTATGTACAGTACATATGGTGGACTTATTGCTACATGAGCAATCTCTTCCAGTCAACCATAACAATTTGTATTGAAATTTAGTTGGTAGACTGTAAGAGATTTTACAATGTAAATTCTTCATAGCACGTTAGACAAAAAAATACAAAAGTAAATTAAAAAAGAAAACAAAATATTGACATTATTTGGGATGGGAAAGACAGGAAAGGGCGAGGACACAAAAGAAAAGGTTTCAGGAGATGCAGGACTTTTTCACTCGATCTTTGAAAATATTTATAGACGTGATTTTCCTGATGTCAGGATCCAGGTGATTCCAAATTTTTGCTGCTTGGACAGTGAAGGATTTTTTGTAAGTGGTAGAGGTATGTTTAGGAATAAGTAGGGTGTGAACTTTCAGATCGCAGCCCAAGGCCGTGAGCAGACAAATCTTTAAATTTGCCACTAAGATAATGTGGGCTATGAGGATTTTTTAATATGTTAAAAAGAAATGTAAGTATGTGAAGTTGGCGTCGATCACGGATCTTCAGCCATTTGAGGAGTGACATGTATTCAGAAATGTGATCATATTTTCTGAGGTCGAAGATATACCGAATGCATAAATTTTGAAGGCGTTCCAACTTGCACAAATATTCTTCATTAAGATCAGGACAGCACACATCTCCATAATCGATTAATGGTAATAAAAGTGTTTGACAAAGTTAGATTTTCGTTTTAGTCGGTAGAACATTTTGAAGACGTTTCAAAGAGTGTATCTTGTTGAAAACACGACGACTAACATCATTTACTTGAGGCCGCCAATTAAGATTTTGATCGATCAGTAGGCCCAGGCTTTTAACAGTTGACGTGTATGTACTATTTATATTATTATTGTACTATTTAGCACTAATTTCGGTAAACCAAGTAGACTTTAGAAGTCAGTCTTTGACTACCGATGATAGCTTGTGAATTACTTGGGTTAACCAAAAGACCCATTTCATGAGCCCACTGACAAATTGAAGAGAGATCTCGATTAAAAAATTATATCGAAGTCAACAGAGTTGAACGCACTACTGAAATCAAGAAGCACAAGGACAGTGACTTGTGTATTATCCATAGCCAAACGTATATCATCAGTAACCTTGACAAGGGCAGTTGAGGTACTGTGGCCAGCTTTAAAGTATTTAATAGATGTACGTATGTATAAGAAATTACTATCGCATGTTCTACGGTTTTTGATAGATACAATTTTTTTAAAGTTCGAGATATCTCCATTTCCAATGCGATTTTTCAATTATAAGTGATTACGTAGTGACAAAATTGTGTTGGTACTTTTCTTTTATCCAAATTGAGCCAATCTTATTCACGTCGGGTACATAATAGTAGTCCATTGCTTTGTAAAATGGTTGGCAGAGGAATATCTCTGTTGGCATAATAACTAACAGCAACTTCTTTAACTTAAAAATGTATTACGTCTACTTTTTACTGCTAATTTGGCCGTTATCCTTTGCAAAGGTGCAGAAACGAAAACTAAGGCCCCGCTGGCCTGTTTAAACGGCGTTTATACGATAAAGTAATATTTGTAAATAAAATAGTTACTCAATACCACAATAAAAATATTTATCAAATGAGAACGCAGATTATTCATTGATCTCTAGGAGACCAACTTCCGTAAAGCAAATATTAACATTCCTTATATAACACAAGACATTTTTTTTTGTGATGAAACATTTTCGAAAAGATTCTTTATGATAAAATTGTGTAACTGTTGAAGACGTGGATCTGCTTGTGCTGTTAAAAGTATTAGGTTAAACGTATATCTTCGATTATGTGATCTGTCAGAAATTTTCCATATTTTCTAGATCATTTTCTAAACACATTCACACACACATTTAAGCTAATCCAATCGCCAAACATGTATAACAATAATTTTTTAAGTATTTAAGTATTTTTTTAAGGCTGATTAATTATTTCTGCTGTGATTATCTATATTTTATTTTTGAGTTTTATTTGACTACTCTCAGAAGACATAGGGAAATTTGCCATTTGGGTACTATATACATTATATAACCTACCGTAAACGAAATAGCTACTATATTTTTTGAACTATTTTGAGGGACTCTTTTCAAGCTTTGCAGTTCATTCTCTCCAGCATTTCGCAATAATATGTAGATTTTTGAGTGTGTAAACTAATTTGCGTTCTTGAATCCAAAGAGGAATAACATTAGCTCGGAATGCATTGAGAATGTCATTGTGCGAATGTTGAGTGATGATAACAATTATGGAAAAAAAAGTGAGAAAAATTAAAAATATAATAAAATGCTAAAAATTGTGAAATTATTTTTAGCATTTTATTTCGTTTGAATATAAGTCTACATAATATGATACATCTGAGGAATAAAAGTAACAATTTCTTAAATGCGCATTAATTTGTAAAATTTTCAGAGACATTCTAAATCGTATCTCCGGATTTTCGATGAAAGTTATTTACCTGCTTCATTGAAGTAAAGACGTCCATGGGTACTCTCATCATCATTACAAGTAATTGTAAAAAAAAATTCACTTGAAAAATATCACTAATAGATGTATTTATTTTTACAAATTCAGATAGAGAAGCTATTATTATGTTGGTTTAAAATGGATTTATTCAAAAGAAAGGTACTAGATTGTGTTTGAAATAATTTTATTACACACACATATATCTCAATTAGATGTCCATAAGTTAAGAAATTTATAAAAGAGACACTAGTTCACACCAAAATGTAAACTATGATAACCAAACCCTTTTTTGGTTGGTTTCTACAGTTGTTACTCTAGATATCAGTTTAGACTTGGCATCGAATAGGTCTGTATATGAATAGTTCACTTTAATATAGTTGCGGAGGTAAGTTGAAAGGTAAATATTCCTTAATTCACTTACTTCAACATTTCTATATATGGTACTTAAATTAACTGGAATTACCATAAGAGATTTGAATTGAACTCTTAACGAGTCAATATTATTTGGCATAATTGTTTATGAATTAGATAAATGAATGTAAACTTACATAGTACTACACGAAATATTTGATTACATAAACTTGTTAATCATAAATCAAAATGTATGAATGAAACAATACATACTAACTATATTTTAATGCATAATTGTCGGTATCTCTACTATAAATAACATTGTGGGAAGTATTGGGCAGCAGCATTTTGTACAAATTCTGCTTTTATTGGTATTCAATAAGTAAGGTTTTTGAATAGTTGCATGCAAAATATTGAAAAAAAAGAAGAATAAAAACTGCTTTCACAGCTTTTTAATTGCGACAACGTATTGTATTCTTTGTACAAAATGTTGGTGCCAGTTCTTCATTACAATCTTTATAGTGAAATGTATTAATAATGTTTTCATAATAATTGATTAACGTAAATTTCTATTTTCAAAAGAAGTTTACGCAGATTCTGTGGCAATAACATAGTTTTATAGTAAAAAGAAGAATATATTTGGCGTTAATGCAATATTCACAATTAAATGAAACTACGTGATGTAGTATTATTTCTACTTTCTTTAATTTCTTTACCACGACCTAGGTTTCGTTGTATTACAACATCTTCAGGGGGGATATTAGCTATGATGGTATTCAATAAGGGAATCTTTGCTAATATCCCTCCTGAAGATGTTGTAATACAACGAAACCTAGGTCGGGGTAAAGAAATTAAAGAAAGTAGAAATAATACTACATCACGTAGTTTCATTTAATTGTGAGTAAAAATAAGATAAACAAATTATTTTTTAAAAATAAAACGTAGAGAGAAAAGCATTGTTAAAACGTTCAAAATAATATCTTCAAGTAATCGAAGATATACAAACTTGAAAACTTATTTTTTATGCCATTCCGGATGTCATGTATAAATAAAATGAATGTACACGTGCCAATGTTACGCCTTACTTATAAATGTGGCGTTCAATCGTACATGTATAAATGAAAACTCTCCCTTCCGTATTCCACTTAAATATTTTGCGAGAAAATATTTTTTTCCTGTATCGGTGCACATTTAACGATTCGCGAGGGGTTACGCTACACTTGAGAGTCCGCTTCGTTTAATATCAGTATGCGTTCGTTGTATTGAAGTTCCAAATAATGTTGTTAGAAATATATGTTGAACATAACGGTTTTGGGTAAAAAGTGTATATCAACATAATTCTAAAAATAACTTTTATTTAATTCTTCGTTTCAATATCAACAAAAATCAAAGAAGAAATGCGTAAAACAATTTTATAGCATTTCCAATACTACCATTGTTTTGAATTTTATATTCGTTAAATAAATAAAAATGTTACGCTGTATATAAATAAAAATGTGTGTATAAATAAAAGTGTTCACTGGAGTGCTTACAGAAATTAATTTCACTCGTTAACATAAAAAGTAGTTCGAATATTGTAAATGTATAATTATAGATAAAGTCGATATAATGTTCGTTATTTACACAGATAGACAATTCCTTAAAAAAATAAAATCTAAAATAGGCGTTGTAAATAAACATTACGTTAACATCAAGTAAAGACATTTTTTCATTATGAGCCTACATTGATCTAAAGAGGCGATAATGATGTGGAGTTAGGTCTGGTGAATAAGAAGGGTGTAGCCAAGAAATTCAGCATAAGTCAATCATTTTGTTGCAAGTGGTAGTAAATATACTCTGGTAGTAAGTCCAAACATATTACTCCTTTCGTAATCCAAAAAACGCTCAACATAACTTTCCTGCAGGTCATTTTTCATTGCTGGTACTCTTTGCTAAGCCATTGCCGTTTATTACTGTGATTAACGTGCAGTATACACTTCTCATATTTAGTCACTAAACTCCGCAATTATCCATATGTACGGATTTAAGTGAGTAATTGTTTACAGGCAGCCACTCGGGCCATGTCGCCATTGGCGCAACTCATGTGACCCACACTGACTATGTGTTTGTACTCTCTAATCGATCTTCTTATACATCGATAGACCGTCGTATGAGAGTATCCGATTTATTCTCTCAGTTGCCGATTGTTTCTTCGCGGACCTTCTTCAGTCAAATACAGTAAATGATCGGTGTCGACTGTCACAGTTCGTCCTTTACGAGGTCGATCTTCCAGGTCGTGGTTCCCTTTAGAAAAGCGTCGAAACCAATTGAATGCCTCATAATAAGACACTGCATTTTCATTCACATGGTAATCCTAAATCAAAATGTATGATTAAAATAATAAATCTTTTGTGCAGCTTACGCTTTAATTCTTTTTTTAAAATAGAAGAAAGTAAACGTACTGTTATATCAAATCTATTTTTAGGTATATTCGTGCTGATAGCGAACGACAAATGTACTGATCACGCAGCTCCGAAGCATCCTTATTTACACTTGCGTACATAGAATATTCCAGAAATATATCGATAACTTTGAACGCAACGAGAAAAATGTCAAATTATTATGTTACCAGCTAATGTCAATAATAGCGCGATAATTTAATTTAGCATTTTAACATTATGCCAAGGTTTGTGGTTACCACCGGTACTGCGTACGACAGTTTTAAACAGAAAACTTACGTTGAAATTATAATTCTTCTTTCTTTAAACAGTATTTTTTTCAACAAACTTTATTATACAGAGTTACTAACGTGTGTTATCACAAGGTGTAACAGCAACATCGTTTTTCTAAACGAGAATAAGTAAAGAGTTAGACTGAATTTGTTATTGATTCGGTGCGATGGCACACGGGTTGGGGTTGACGGAGTGAGAGCTTCGTGTCAATGGATAGTTTTCATAACAATTCAAATAAACTCCGTAGAAAAAAGTTTAAATATAATTTTCATACCAGTGCAATTCAGTTCTTACTTTTTAGTCAATGATCTACTATACGTTCTACTTTGTTGAATAATTTTATTTTAATTAATTGACTGATTTTTTTTTCTTTGTTCGTCATAAAGAAATTGTATTTCAGTACTCGTTCCTTTGTCTCCTTTGATTACTACTTATTTCATATTATTATTATTAAGTGACTTCTCGTGGTGTGTTTTTTTTATGTCCGAAATGGTCTCTGGTCTGTCTATCGAACACATTTTCTGGTTTTTGTATAACTTACTAGAATAATCTTAAAATATGAAATATCTGTGGTACAGATTCACATACATAGATGCGCATGTCTTTAAACTTTAGACTGATAATCTTCTGAATCTTTTCAAATATGATTATAAAAGGAGATTTGCTTGACTCTAAAAAATCAATTTGTTTACTATTTATGTGTGTACAGGGACACTTTCAATATTATATATAAATACCTAATAAAGAGGGAAAACCTAAAGTAAAAAATATAACCGATTTTAATCTTTAAAACATACGTACATAATTCGTAAGTATATTTAGGAATGAAAATATATTTGGTCTTAATGAATATTGATGGTCAAACTGTTATTTTTAATTATTATAAAAAGTCTATTAAGAAATTATTTCCTAAATAAAAAGGGCTATACTTTACATTAAATTGTTTATCCAAATAGACTTTCAAATTTGCATTAAAAAGAACTTTGACGAATATTTTTTAATAATTTCCGTTACGGAGCCTTCTTCAGTGTCTCTTACATAAAGTCTCGTATTCCTGAAATGAGAGTGTTCTTTTGGAAACTGTATAAATTATTACTTTTCTCAAGAAATTCGATTAACTTGAAAATTTTTATTACTTAAAGTAAACTAGATAATGGTAGAAAAAGATAGCAACAAAAGTGGCCTTATAATATCGCTCAAGTAAAATGATTCTTGAATATGGGACGTCACTAAAAAATTAACAACAAAATGTTTAATATTACTTGAAGATTTGGTATGGTTTGAAGGAAATTAGAGATGCCGCATAAGTTTTCTAGATCAATTGAAATTTCAGTTGATCTATTTGGCACCCAATAACCATTGTTAATACAGAAAACAAATTTTCCAAAACCAAAAAATTACAAATTTTAAAAGATACGTGACCAGCGAAGCGCCTGTAAACTATGAAATGGAATGTCTCAATTTGTCTAAAGAAAACAAAAGAAGAAATTTTATAGTTACTTTGTTAAAAAAGGCAAATAAATACATATATGGTTATGAACAATATATAGAAGATAATGTGAAATAAAAAGCAAAATTAAAATTTTTCAAAAATCGTGGTCGATCGTGGGTTATTGCAACATTTTTAATTTTGCTTTTTATTTTATACTTTTTGGATTAAAACATTTATACCAGTCGAGCGCATATTAAAAATTTAAATTTTGCTTTTTATTATTAGTCTTAATAACCAAGCTTCTAAAAAAGCATTCGCCAAAACATAAGCTTATGGGTCTCTTGTTATAGTACGATCTTTAAACGGTATAGCAACAACTGATCTACATCAAAGAAAACTCTTTAACAATCCACATAATAGCATAGCACTGAAAGAATTAGAGAGCTTAAGAAACATGTTACGTGCATCACGCATCGACGAAACCGAAAAAAGGCCACAAAGTAGTCCAAATTCAATCAAAAACATTTATTGCAGCACCCCCTGACGAGTCAACAACATGACACCTGACTAACAATCTTCATCGTTAAAGCTCAAACTTTTTACCAAAAATTGTATCAAAATCGGTCAAACAATTTTGGAATAAAATAGGAGCATTCACTTACAACAAAATGTTGCAAAGCTCCCTGGCGAGCCAACACCATTATACCTGTCTAAAAACCATCTCCGATTAGTTCCGAATGTTTTGCCGAAAACCGTATCGGTCAAACCATTTTGGGTAAAAATAGTATAAATAAATAATTCCTTAAACCTTTAAAATGATTTAATTACAACAACTCAATTGCATTCAACATTCCAAAAGAAATATTTCATATTCTTTGCTGATTTCGGAAAAGCTATATAACGAGAATCGTTACGTAGAAGCGACCCGACAAAATTCGAACCTACATTGTGTAAACAGATAACACGCAGAATATGCGACGCAAGAATAAACAAATAAATTTTCCTACTTCCTTCCGCATTCCACTTTAATATTTTCGGATAATGTACTTTGCTTCCATCCATGAACGCTTAATGAATTGGAAAAGGATTTTCTTCATATTAGCTTTCTGTTCATTCAGTATGCTTTCGACTTAAAAAATCTTAAAGGGAGAAAAGTAACTTGGAAATTGTTAATGCCAATTCTGGAACAAACTGGAATAGCCATTTTGAATATGAAATACTTAGACTTTAAAATGGAACTTGACACATTGGCCAACAGATTTATGTAAATTTTGAGTGGCCAACAGATTTATGTAAAATTTGAAAAATTATACTTAATGAAATATAGTAATATCATGATGGCAAAAAAACATCACTTTTAAAAAAAGTAGTAATCAAATTTCATCTTTTTTTCTTCTAGGCTTATTAGTATTGATATTTTGAAAAACATATACAGAATACAGGTTCGAAGCTCACACTAACGAAAACTTAGTTGTTGCAATAAGTTATTACTATATAATTTATGATTGTAATATTGACCTGGGAAATTTAAAATTGTGGTATATTGGAATATAATTCTTGTTATTGCTCAGGATCAACATAATACTGTGCATCACTAGCCCTATCCGTAAAATAGTCTGTTTTTCGGAATTATATTAATTATATTATTCGATGTGTGTGTACATATACATAAATATATATATATATATATATATATATATATATATATATATATATATATATATATATACATATAAATTTCATAGGATAATTGCGATATTTGGATCATTGTGATAATCTTAGGGAGATGACAATGGTACGAATGACCAAGAATAAATAAATAAAATGGCAATTGTCCTCGTTAATTTCAATATAATTACAAAGTTCGTTTAGAGAGATAGCATACCCAGTGTTCGTTTTAGTGTGGTAACATATCACAGATGCTGATTGGAGAGTTCAAGGATTAATTTACGTGACTGCATATTTTAATGTTTGTGTTCGTTCTGAAACGAGTCAGGAAGAATATCTGAAACATAAAATTAACTAGTATAAATATAACTTTCTTTGTTGATTGACAATTGTACGTAAGTTCACAATTTTCTTAGAATTTTGAAAAAGAACCTTTTGTGGGTGTCCTACTCACACACACTTATATATATATATATATATATATATATATATATATATATATATATGTAGGTATATATATATACACACATATATATATATATATATATATATATATATATATATATATATATGTATACACTACGAGAATAAAATAGACAAAGGAATGAAACATATCTTGTTTATGCTGCTATCGTAGACATGCAATTTCTTTCCATTTTTATGATAGCTGTAATCGTAAGACAAAAAGCAAAAAATTCAAAATGTTACATAGATTAAAAAACTGGTAATGTACTTGTAGAATACGCTGATTTCTCTCGTTTATTTTGAAAGAAAACTAATGATTAAGAAATAGAAAGATGGCTATAGTTTTTTTTATATCTATCAATAACCGTATAAAGTTAATGCCTGGTCACAATAAAGTAATCAGGAATATATGGCGTCGAAACCACACATGGGATATTTAAATTAGAATATTCAATGTCAGGAAAGTTTTAAGGAAACCTTTAAGAATATAAGAGTTCATAAGATAATTTATATTTAAAATACAATACAATAACAGATAATTGACAATATATAAAGAAAGGAAAATATTGCTGCGTATTGTGTCCTGAAAAATTTACGGGATGTTTCAGGTAAATGCGTTTGTCTTATTTATATGGGAAGACCTACACAGAAATGGAAACGTGTGACATAGCTTAATAATTAATTTTTAAAAAAATCCAAGCCACACGTTCCCATTTCTTTATAGTTATATGATATACAGTTTATGTTTTAACGGTGAAGGTTATTAGTCAGGTATTTATTTGTTGATTGCTGTGTTTTTAACTCGCCAGGAGGCGCTGCAATACACATTTTGATTGATCTACTTTAACCGAAGGAATCGAAGAAATGCCACAAAGTAGATATTTCTTCGGCTTCGTTGATGTGTGATCCACTCAACATGTGTCTCAAGCGCCCTAATTCTTTCAATGCTATGCTATTGTGTGGATCGTTGAGGAGTTTTTTTTAAATCAGGTCAATTATTACTAAGCCGTCTAAAGATCGTTCTCTACTAACAGCCATATAACCTTGCACTTTGAAGAATGTTTATTTATAAAGTTTAATAATAGAAAGCAAAATGAACAGTTTTCAAAAAACCTACGACGGATGTAGTCGTTGTAATTGAAAAATGATTAAATATTATTTTTGAAATCCAAATGAAAGATAGCAAGAACCCATTAATATAATTACAAACCCATGAAAATCGATCGGGGTTACCGTGCTTAGCCAATGCTTACAATTTTGCAGTTTTATCAGTCCGTGGAAAGGAAATGGCAATGGTAGCCTCGATGGATTTTCTTGGGTTTGTAATTGTATTAATAGTTTATTGCTTTTTTTTAGTCGGAGGGTTTTCAAAAAAATTATTTAATAATTTTTTAGTTACAATGACTACATCTGTCTTAGGGTTTTTCCAAGTTTTAAATTTTATTTTTGTTTCCGTATTCCACTTCAATAAATCAATGGCAAATATTTTTCGGGTATCAGTGTATGGTTATCAACTCAGAAGGATCCTCTATTTTCTGGATATTACAAATATAAAAAAATACCCAAACTTGATGAATGTTAGGATATTGGTAATGCCAACACAATCTTTTACCGCTTCGAGTAAATTTAATACTCATAGATTTATTACTATATGTTACTATCAACGCCATCTGTTAGCGTTTTAGTAATATTTATGCTAATAGTGTTTTGGGAGAAAAAGGAAAACAAAAAAATCTTAATCATTTTTGTTATTGCCAAGTTGCCAATTTATATACAAAATTTTATTCCTAGTAATCTTTACCTGACTGAATCCAATAGACGTCGGCAAAGAGAAGTCAATCCGCAACATTAAAACCAGTCCGTAGATAAATAGCCCACATGAACAAAGTTGCGGGTCAAAATGAAATGTGATTATTTTTTTAATTCGTTTACGTCAATATTCCTAAGTTTAGTGACTAAAACTGACTAGAATTTTAATAGGGGCTTTGAACTGAACTCTTAAATTTAGTATTAGTCAGCCACATTGTTTGCTAATTCGAAAAATGAATCTAAAATTATATATTATATGTTTGGATACACGAACTTGTTAATACTGAAAATAATTAGACGACTTCCATAATAAATATTATAATCTACAGTTCAACATATAATTCTCAGTATCGATACTATAAATAAGTTTTATAGGAAACGTTGGACAGTAGCTCTATTAATTTCTCTAACCGCTGTTTGATATATATCTGTATAAGTATTCAATATATATATCTGGAAACATTTACAAATTGAAAAATCAAATTTTAATAATAAATATCGGTTAAAAAATTTTAGTGAGTAGAAAGTTGAAAAATTTTTCCTTTGGCCAATACTAGTCAAACTTTGGCCAATGTTAAGTGTAAGTAAAATGGATATACACGTGTCGATTAAACTTTATTTAGAAATATGGCGTTCACTCGGGCACGTAAAAATAAAAACTCACCTTTCCTTTCGCAATCCACTTAAATATTTTTTCGAGGAAATACTTTTCCCGTATCGGTGGAGGGTTAATGATTCGGAAGGGGCTACGCCATACTTGAGAGCCCGCCTTTTTAATCAATATGCGGACGATGTATCGAAATTTCCAACAAGGTTGTAAAAAATGATTCAAAATGGTTCTAGGTATAAAGTGGATACCAATACAATTATCAAAATAACTTTTATTTGGTTCTTCATTTTCATATTAATGAAATTCAAAAAGAGAATTACGTAAAACGACTCTCTAATACTGCTACTAATACGAGTGTGTTGAAATTGGTATTCGTATTCGTTAAGTGAATTAAAATATTAGGCGGTGGTTCCTCTCGAGTTGTTAAACAAATGAATTTCAATTATCAGTATCAAAAAGTAATTCCAATATCATTAATGTTTAGTTATAGATAAAGTAGACATATTGGTTAATAAACGTACAAATGAGAGTTCAATTAAAAGTAGGACTCATCTTACGACGGTTGTGTATTTTCTTAGTTGCATATGAAAGCATTTAAGCATACGTAATATTTTGATTGAACTGTTTAATTATTATTGATTTTAACGTATAAATACATTGTTTAATATATATTCTAGAGGCGGGAAATTTTTCGCTAATTACTTAAAACAATTTGTCCTGAAATAGACGTAATAGATAAACTTCATACTAATTGCTTCTAAAATATTTTTTTTATTATTTTAACTCTAATAGTTTCATGCGGGAACCTTTTTAACAAACGATGTTTAAAAAAGTATTTTAAAATCAATAAAATTTAGCATACCTATAAGTTGGATTATTATGTGTAATTTCAAATGTCCACGTCGAACGTTTTTGACGAAATAATGTTATGAAAAATATATTGAAAGCACGTGATTTTATAAGGATTCTGCTTACTGTGCTTTCGAGGTAACTTAAAATAACTTTAAGGCTAGGAAGTCTAAAAAAATGTTCGAACAGGAACAAATCCCACCCATGTTTCCACTTGTGCGACCAAGGAACACAAAATATGTGAAACATCAAATGAACACACAAGAACACCATCGGTATATAAGCAGTATGATACTCTAATAATGTTTGGTCATTTGATGTTGAGATTTTGCAATGCAAAACAATAATTAAACTAATAAAATTGTGACTCTTTATTAATGTAATGAAATATTTTTCTGCCTCAATCGTGGTATTTTAAAATCGATTTTTTCGTTTGTGCGTATTCAAAACATTTGCGGTTTTCACGCCTTTGAAATTCAGTAAGAGACAATGACTATTTTGGTGTGGCGTGTTCGTGTATATATATATATATATATATATATATATATATATATATATATATATATATATATATATATATTTCACTTTGCTCAGTAGTCAAGTTTATACCAAGCATGTCAAGGATATTCATCATTTTTTTTATTCAAAAACCTAAAATAAAATAATATTATATTAGATATGATTGTGCTCTTAGGTTGTTAACAGCTGTAGTTATTATAGAGAATTCACTACTTCCAAATTCAAGCTATCCCAAAGGGAATTATACCAAGTGACTAAAATTATTACTTGAATGGCTTATGTCACTTGTTTACTATAGATACATGTTTAAGTAATTTCACGATTAAATTCTACAATTTAAATTATTGTAGTCAAACAATTATTTTCACTGATTATTGCGATTCGTTCCTCGATTTCCTTCCTCGATTCCTTCGATTTAGTTATCAGTCTGCATAGAGGAAATCAATAGGTGTTCTTTTTTAACACGTTGAATGTTTTGTTACTTAAGGTATTATTTATGTTAATGTATAAATCGATATAAGTTGAGGTTTACAGAGTTATAAAGATAGTTAAGTGCGAGCATGACTCACATCATTAAAGTTTTGTATTGGTATTTAGTATTGTGGAAAATTTCGGTAAGTCAGTTTTTTGGGCCATTCTCCAAAAAAACTGAACCAATTACATTTGTTTCATAATAATTTCTTTATAAAATTGGCATTCAATGACTTTTCCCTTCAGTTGTACTACAAGCCTTATCTTCATGCTAAATTTCATTAAACTACCCTTAAGGTGTTGATGAATGAGTATTAAAATAGATCATATTTGAAAGGTCGTATATTTTTATTGTATTCCAGACTAGGCTATTTGAAATTAATTTAAACTTTATACATCTGGCCGTCAAAAGGATCATTGCGAAAAGTCAGACAGTTCCATGTTTTTATTTGTTGCTATAAAATTATTATGAAAAATTAAACCAAAAACATATTTTATATTGAAAAAAATACGTAGATATTTGTTTTGGTGTATATTTCTTAGAAGCTTTTTAGTTTGGATATATTAATAACATGGAATTTACTTTTAGCAACGATATAATAAATTATTATTAAAATAGTTTATAAATATGCGGTGTGGTTTGGATATAATGAAATAAAAGAACATATTTATCAATAAAATTGAACCGACTTCAAATAATTATTACTGAATGAGAAAGACAATTATTCATGCAAGCAAACAATATTTTATGGCGAAAGTCCCATTAAATACTCGTATTTTTATTATTTTATTCTTTTCATTGCGTTTCACATTCTATGGTTACATGAATCTGTTTAAACTTTTGAAACAGTTCAAACTTTTTTTATAAAATTTTAATTTGCTTACAAGTAATGAATGGGCATCTGACGAACGGAGAATTGAAATCTACAAGCGATTGGAAATATTTTACTTCATATATTCCTTGAATATTAATCAAATTAAATAGGTTTAAGTATTTAAAGTTTTTATATAAATTAAATATTTTTTATTTTTTTCAATAATTTGTCTAATTGTTCTCTTTGTTTATATATTGCGTAAGTTTTGTACATATCTTCTTATCTACCGTCCTACCAATATCGTAGTTGCTTTATGCCTCTGTATATATTTTCACATATGATTTGTTGCTTTCTTGCTTACGTCAAGTTAAACGTGTTCAAACTTCATGAGGGTACTCTACCGATGAGATCATATCTCCATCTTTGGGCTCTAGTATCAGATTATGGTCGGAACCTGTGACCAAAGCATTAGTTAAAAAGTCAAACGAATCGAAAGTCAATGAACATACCTATAAGGAATTCCTGTCGTCTCATATCCGTTTTATCAACAGAGCCTGGTCAATATTTGTGACCAAAAGGACTTGTTATAATAACTCAAAGTCGCCACTTTTAGTTCCATCATCTGAATATGATCATTACTTGTGAGATAAGAACAGAGCCAAAGCAAGTCAAATGAACCTTAATACAATGAATTTACTACTCATCCTTAAAGGGTCGTTAATGCCACCGTCTAGCTCCATCATCAGACTTTGGTCACCATTTGTGACCAAAGAACTCGTCAAGAAGGGTCAGACGAGCGCAAACGCGATGCAGTTACTCCTCGCTATTAAAGATTTCATGTCACCATGTGTTATTATGGTTATTTCAAAGATGAAAATAACAAGTCAGATATATTTTTTTCGTTTAGAATATTTTTGAACAGTATGCAACTCTGCTTCTTAAAATTCCTTATATTCAAAATGTTGCTCTTAAAGTTCCACTTAATCTAACTAGAGTGCATTTTTGCCAAGCTCTGGCTTACTTGTTGAATTGTCTGTCGCTCGAAAAGTGATATTCATTTTAGGTCGTTGCTTTTGATTATATTTTCACGGTTCGACTATTAGTATCTTGTTACAAAAATGATAAATTTTGTGAATATTTATTATATAATTAAAATAATTATGTATTATGAAAGCTCCTGACAAATTCTGTGAAAAGCTGATGTCGAGTGTTATGAATTCGACTTCGTTTTTGTAGTTTTCATAGAACTTCTGAAAATTATTTTTTTATTTCGATTGACATTTATTTTTTATTTACTGAATAATTATGCTAACGTTCCTTTAGTCTTTCTATTGATCTTGCTTCACGCTATTGATTGTTACGTGTACATTATTATCATGGTTTTTTTTAAATTCTATTAGCCATTTGTGGGTTGCTGTCATTCAGTTTTTTTATCACTTGTCATGGATTTTTGGTTAACAAGAACTTTTTATTTCAGCAATATTTTTGGTTCTATACAAGTTCGAATAATTTCCGTTTCATTCTCAATCATCACCGTATATACACTCATGACACTTTGTTCCTTTATAATAAATCAAGACAATAATTAAGTATGTAAAGTAGTCCCAAATGTTTAAGGTACTCGATAATATTTAGTTTGAATAATTCAAAAGTTTTTCAATGAGTTTAAAAATATCATACCCTAGCAAATAACAAACTATCCATTTTTGACCTAAAGTCTATGCTCACGGTAAACTTATGATGTTCTTCGCTACACGATTAGCCTATTACTATTATTATGAAAGCTAGCCATATTTTTTTTTCATACACTTATAGTGAAAAGTTGAGCACTTTGGTAAATTAACAATAATTTTAATTACATTTACATACAACTAGGTACGGTACAAGAAATGTCTCGGAGCAGAGATAGCAAAGTGACCCATAGACAACATACATTGCTTTATTTTAATTTTAACGCAATATAAGGGTGACACTAGTAAGGCTCGTCATTTTAATTATATTGATATGATAATACTCCTACCAAATTCTAGCCTACCTACTGAGTTTTTTTAAACAAAGTTAAATTATGAACTGAGATTATTTTACTGAATAGAGTAAATTACTACATTATAACCTTTCATTTATAACAAGACAACTTAACATTAAGTATAATTTTCCTACTAAATTTTAACAGTTCAATATCGTCTCTTAAAAAATCATCATCAAAATCACTGTTTTTAGTTTTGTTAATTGCACTTTGACTGTCAATGTTAATATTTTGTTCATCATGTTCGGATATGTATGCAAGGCAATTGCATATATCCCGCCGGTTCATTTTACTGACTAAACCTTGCACATCAACATCGAATATGTAAATATGACTATTATATTGTTTGCTGTTGCTTATTGTTGATTACAACCTACTCATTAACGTCTGATATGTATATGTTAATTGCATATAGTCAGCCGGTACATATTGTTAACTGAATCTTGCTCATCAACATCGTATATGAAAATTTGACTATTTTATGTTGTTTGCCGATATATATTGTTGTCTAAACTTTTCTCATCAATGCTAGATTCATTATAGTTCAGAGGGATAGAGGTAGTTGAGCTTTCACCAGTGCACATGTGTCCCTTTTAATTAAACTTAGTGGATATTTCCTTTCTAGGTCTCAGAGTCAACTTTAATTGAGGTGGTGTTTCAACCACTGTATTTGGTACGTACTCACTTATAGAAGTATCTCGATCAGAGTGATACTCATTTGTAGTAATATTTATGGTGCTTGCTGTGTCAGTGCATCTGTCATTTTTATTTTCACTTATTGATTTTAATTGACTTGTTGACTTTGGCAGATTTACAGGAACATAATCTCTTTTGATTGTAGATTCTAGAAAAATAGCTTTCTACTCTTTATAACTGTTTCATATGAAAGAATTATAAATTTATAGCCTTTAGTATTTTCACAGAATTTAATAAATCGAGTTTGCTGTGGATTAGGATCCTTTTCTCTTTTGGAAGATTGTTAGAGCTTCACAACCGAACATCCTTGATGTTCAATATTTGTTTATATTTAGACCACATCTCTTCTGAAGTTTTTAATTCGAGTGACCGAGTTGGAGCTTTGTTATTGAGGTTAGCAGCTGTCTGTATTGCTTCGGCCTAATATAGCTCCGGTAGGTTTGCATTTATAAGCACACAATTACCATTCTCTACCAGAATTCGGTTCATTTGTTTTGTAACTCCATATTGCTAAGGTGTACAGATCGTAGTTGTTTGAGAATGCCAGCATATTTTACATATTTTCTATGAAAAAAATAAACAAATACCTTCTTGGAGTAGCCACGTATAAAGATAATGAAATACTTGGTTCCTCTTAGTGGCGTGGTCTCCATGGGACCACAGATGTCATAATGGATTAGTTTATATAGTTTTGCAGCTCTTACACTAGTATGTTTCAGAGGCAAGCGCGTTTGTTTGCCATCTAAACATGTCTTTTGAGATATTGAAAATTCAGATGTTCCATCCGTCGGTTCCATACAAACATATCTTGCTTACATACTTGTATACTGTTGATTAAGCTTAATGTGCTGACTACATCATTGTTTTCATTTAGTATTTCAGAGCTTTTACTATTAAACTTCATTTTACATCTATTTTAAGTTATCCAACTGACTGATACTAAGTCTGTTGCCAATTTAGGAACATATAATACACTTTGTAGCAATATTTTCTTGCATTTATTTTCTTCTGTTGTCGGTTACGGCTAAACTTACTTGACCGGAACTTTTCGCTGATAAAAATTCGTCATTTTCTACCTTAATTGTTTTGACAAGTGATACTCTCTCTTCTAGTAGATTGTGATGTTTGGTCATGTGCATTGAAGCACCGGAGTCTATATACTAGTTACTGTGATGCCTGTTACTAGTAGAAGCTATGAAAGCAACGGCATAACTAGAACTTTCTTGATGTAGTTTCTTCCTTGGTCTAAACATGCACTCCGTACTTCTACGTCCATATTTACTACAGCTGAAACAGCGCGAATCTTTAGGTTGACATTTCTTATAGCCTTTTTTTCATATGGTTAGCGGAAAAAGCTCTTATATATGAAAGGGGTTTCAGATAAATTAACAACTTGTAAGATTTTAGCCTTCAAAGAGCCTTCTTTATTTTAATGCCGGATCCTTCGATGGCTAAGATCATGGATTTTTATGAATCTGGTATACCGGAGACAGCAATGTGCCCAGCTACTCATCATCTACTTTAAACCCTATGTTTCTCAGTTTATGAACCATTGTCATTATTTTGATCACATATTCCTCTAAGTTTTGACATCCAGCAAGATTAGTTGTATATAAGTCACGAAGTAAGCCCACACAGCGTGTTAGCCTGGCATCGTCGAAAGCACGCGCCAAGTTGTTCCACACTTCCTTGGCATACTTGAAGTTATCCTAGCAAATAAAAAAAACTATCTAATTTATAACAGTTTTGACCTAAAATCTATGCTCAAATTAAACTGACGATGTTCTTCGCTATACGATTAGTGTCTTATTAATATTAATATGAAATATGAAAGCTGGCCATATTTGAATGAATAATTATTTGTTCATTATACAAAGACCTTAGAATACATATTGCCAGTTTAATAGTATAGTGCGATTTTTTAGATCTTCTTTCTTTAAATTAGGAACATTTTATGTCTGCCAATCTTATTATCAGGGCTGCAAAAGAAACTACAAACTTCAAATTAGAATACTCTCTCTAAGTTTATTCAAAAACGGTTTCGTAAATTATAAACCAGTTCATGCTTTTTAATAGACGTTCATAAGGTTGTTTTAAGTGATCAAGTACCTTTTTATATTTTTTACCCAGAAACAAACAAAATCAGCGCTCGATAAAAATAATGATAGTTTTTGCATCTTATTTTCAAATATTTGAAACAATTAAAAAAATATTTATATTAATATATATATGTATATATATATATATATATATATATATATATATATATATATTTATAGGCACATATTATGTATATATTAAAATTCATTTTGGATGTTCAAACACAAGTTTTTTGATAGCAAGTTTAGTATATGTTATGTAGATTCGTAATTAAGCAACCCTAGGCTAGTAACGTAACATTACAAAATTTGTTATAATTTTTTGTAGGGTAGTGTAATATTTAAATTGTTAAAGTAAAGAAAAATCTATTTTTGAGGGATATATCTCCGTAAGTGGAAATGGAAATCCCATATTCGTTAATTTGTAAAATAACATTGTTGTGAAAGGAACATTACCGGTGATCGTAGAAAACATACCATATTAAAATCATTTTAATTTTCGTAGAAAATAAACCAAGACTGAAAGTTACGACTGAAGATATGAGCTTTAGTAATAATTGAATAATATTTTGAAACAAATATATTGCATTGGGAAATTAATATTTTTGCGCTTAGTTTCACTCGTTAATTATAAACATTTAATAAACAAAATAGCATGTTTCTACTTTAATGTTTTTTCTGGTTACAGATTTTTTCCAAGAACGACGCTATTTAAATTGACACCAAAATATTGTAACTGCTTTAATAGCAATCTGTGTTAAAAGAAAAACAAATTAATCGTATTAATTCTTACAGCATACCAATAAGTTTGTTCAAATTATTCAAAAGAAACAAAACATTTAAAACTAAATTATTACACACAAAAGAAACAAAACATTTAAAACTAAATTATTACTCACAATGTTTAGTAGTGTTGTAAATATTTTTGAATTCAATTTACAGAGTTCGACTTGACACAGTCACGTAATTGAAATATTTGCTTGTTTGCGCATAACATGTTTTGTATGGAAAAGATAGTTTATTGCCGCGATATAACGTAGTCAAGTATGAAGGAGTACACGGCAGGTAATCATACAACAATTTGAATCTTGTCTATACTGTACGATTCTTGGATACCAAGTAGTTGTTTTCTTACCAAAATCCCCTTTAATGTAAACATTATTAGTTTGCTTGTCAACAATTAACATATCAACAGGATTCAACTCTATGTATTCTTATAGCTGGAAAGAGATAGGTCACTCTCCTTAACGTATACCATAAAAACAAGGACCCTGATATAAAATGTGTAGGTAACCGGTACAGCAAGAATTTTTGGGCTGTCCCCCAAAATCCTAAGACTTTTATAATATGTAACATTTTATTTACTTTTCCTCAACTATAATTATAATTAAACGTTTCGTTATCATAAACAAAACCACTAAAAACTCAGAAATTACTGGTATAACCGATTTTTCTTCCTGTCAAATAATATTCGTATCGCACAATATTCAGAGCTCAATAAGGAGATCAGCGCGTCGTGTTGTATTGCATTGATGATTATAAATTCAGCGATGAAAATAAAAAAGAAACTAAAGTAAATATAAATATTTCTCATTTGTGCGGATTTGCACCTAACGTTGTTTGAAATTTGTCTCGCAGCCTTGTGAAATTAAGTCGGCTGGTAATCTGACAATCCCGCAACTGCATTTATATTGAAACACATATATATTTATTAAGTTTATTGATTTTGAACAATTCCTTTCCTTTCATAAATGCCTCGAATTTACCATTTTGGTGTTATAAATATTATCTAGTTATCAACTTAGTCATAAATTCATAATTTGAATATCTATGTATAATTAGCAATACTATTTGAAAATTTAATAAAACTCTGATCTTTCACAAGTTTCCGTGATTTTATCCATTATCCTTATAAATCTTACTACAAATTTTACAATAATCAGTTTATGGTACGAGGTGAACAGGTAGTTTACGAGTATGATGTGGATATGTAGAGATAGACGTTCCATTTTATATGCCAAACTGCTTAAATTATTTTAACAAATGAGGTATCGCACCTCTTCGTATTAAGATTATCATCGGCTATATAAACATATACAGTAAAACTTGTAATAATATATTACAATTTGTGTAGCATAATTACTACCAAAACTATTTTTCGTAATTTTTTACGATGCGAAGCGAGGCAGGGCTTTTCTTGCTTGAACGCAATTCCACCATACATAGAAGAGAAACAATTTTTGCAAGTAGATTTTAAATACAACGATTCTTTGAATACTGTTTAAATTTCCAAAACTATATTATTTAGAAGTAAAGTAATTTTTTTTGAGAAGCACATGGGATTTATTAAAAGATATGCAATACCGCTCCGTGAAATATGTATAGGAATAAATTAACATCGGAATTCTTTTAGATTTACTTATATGAAATATTGACGGCACGGTAAAAGGAATATTTATTTCAACAATCTGGTATATTTTTGCGTTTGTCAGATTATATATTTATATACAGGTGTCCCGTAAGGAATGGATCAATTGTCGGTGATAGATGCGGTTATTACGTATAAGAAACAATACATTTGATTATCCTAGGCCTAATATTTTTATAAATATGATTTTTAACATTTTTTTTAATGTTTATTACTGAGCGTGAATTTTTCTTTATTAGGTGTTATTACGATTTTTGCTTTTTTATTGTTCAAAATCTTTAAGAATATATTCGTCTTCCTAATTGAAATATTATTCATTCGTTATCGATGGCAACATAAAAATTAAACTCTAAAATATGATCATTTTTTAAATTAAAAAATATATAATATATATAATTGCAAAATATATAATATAATAATGGCATAATTTTCTGGTACTAAGTCATTTCATAATATGTTTTTAATCCTAAACCTTACAGATGATCATTATTTCGGTCATGGTAAAATAAAACAAGCGTAATATTTATGATCATACCCCATTTATTAAGTTTTTTTATTGCAGTAAATGCTCATAATGCCATCTTCTAGCTCTTATTCATAACCATCACCTTCTTACAAAATTTATTGGTAAACTTCGTAAGGCCCCTTTCTTTGTTTTTTACCACTTTACATACATAGTGTAATTTTTGTCTTAATTATTGTTTATTAAATTATCGTTAGTAGTCACATAGATCGCCTTCGTGAAATATTCCCATAGAAAATAGTCCAATATGTTGAAGTCTGGTGAAGGTGGTGGCCATTTAATTGTACCGCCATGTCCTATTCATCGATTTGGATAAGTTGCATTTAAGTATTCAGTTACTTGTGACGGAATGTGGACCGGCGCACTATCGCACTGTAGCTACATTCTGTCACGTACACTTTATGGGGTTTTATTTAACAGACTTCGTCTCTTAAAAACCGTTATTAACGAACTCAATTAAACCTCGGTGGAAGTTCAAATATGATATTTTTGCCATCCAGGATTCTAGCCCAAAAATTGACTCCAAATTGATATTGAAATCTATCTTGCCTTACTATGCGGGGATCCTTGACGGCCCATTGGTGTAAATTGTATATATTAAATACCCCCATAAAATATTATTCATCGCTCCTTAAATTAATAATATTGAGTTAAAAAAAGGCGGCACTTGCCTGCAATTATGTAGCATCTCCCGACAGAAATCTATTCGTCGTTGATAGTCAGCAGGTAGCAGTGCTTGCACTCGTTATACTTGGTACGGGTACAAATTATTTCTTATTAAAATGCGGTGTACTGTACTTCTTGCGGCATCAGTATACTAGTAGAAAGTGCTTCTTCCACTGCGGCCAGTTCGGCCACTTGAAGTTCATCAACATTTCTTGGTCCTCCTTTCGGAACTACTTTCCAGGATTTCGACCCTCTAAATATGCATTATTTACGTGAAGAAAGATTCTGTGATCGAGATTGTGTTTGCGATTAAGATAGCGCTCGCGATACGTACTTGCGGCTTGCCGAGCATTCCCATCACATAGCCCGTAAATGAAATACATTTCTGCATATTCACGAGCAGTGTAGGTCCGAGGCAAACCACAACCACAAACAAGGTTCAATTCAAGCGTAGGTCACCAAATAAGAACAGGGGTAGGGAAAAAACAGCAAAAAACATGTTAGCTCCGAGCAATAAGCAAGTCACTAAAGAAGCGATGTTGTTGAAAGAAAGAGTGAAGGGGTTTGCTTGATGGCGGAGAACAATAAAAAGACCATACGAGTGGTAAAGAGATAGCGTAACAATTCTGATAAGCGGTTGTATTGATCGTAAGCATTTCTGCGTATGCTAAGTTATTTCAATAAAGCAGATATTCTTCTACTGTTTACAGAATTAATTGTGAAAATGTTACCTTTTTGGAATTTTTATGAATTTTAGATATTTTTAAAATAAAGTCTTAAAAAGTTCCCATGCATTTTTTCACACTAGTATTGTTTAAAAATAACTTTTCGTGTTTGGTAATTGAAAAAATGAACAAATGTTGTCAATGATAATATTTTCATAGGAAGACGAATATTCTCTTAAAGATCTTGGACAATAAAAAAGCAGAAATAGTAATAATATCTAATAAAAAAATGTTTTTCATGAGCAGTAACAAGAATTTAAAAAAAAATTTAAAAATCATATCTCTAAAACTTTTAGATCTAGAATAAATGTTGTTATTCTACATTTATTTTTTTGCATAATCTTCTCTATCATCTACCTTTCGTTGTTCCACTCCTTACGGGACACATGTATATATTGAGTGTACATAGCGTAAGTAATTTTCAAGTGCAAATAGCAAGAGATAATTATTGTTGGTTTAAACTTTCTTAAGCATCGATTTTAGCTAGATAAAAATAAATCAGTTTTTTTTTAATGTTCGATTCAGACATTCTTTACTGATATATTAATTTAAACAAATAACCGAAACTAGTTTGATTTTCTGATATTTTTATTAAATTTACAAGAGCAATTAAATCTTATGCTGGAAAGGAAAAATGTGTGCTAATTTTGGTTATCACGTAAGTAGTATCAGTTAAATTAGGTCTATAATTAATCGGTTCCATTTTTATGAGCCTCATGAGGCTCCAATTTTCTTGAGGAAAAATTTTCCCTTTTCATGCCATGGCATGAAAAGGGAAAATTTTCAACTTTATGAAGATTTTATTAGTAAAAAGTAATTAAAGATTCTTAGACAGAGATAGTACACAGAAATGCTTACCTTAGCAACAGAGCCACAAATGTGGTCGGAAAAAAATGATATTGGTTTTCTGAAAATCTTTGGATATGAGGCAATAATTCATTTACCAAAATATAAGGTAATAGTGTGGAATACTAGGGCAAGAAAAGATTTTTTCAAGAAAAGGAATAAACAGAAGACGTAGTCTTCTCAGAATCTACCGAAAAAATAAAATATCCAAATGTAGGTCGCCTATACTTCGTACTTTGAAGAGCTCCTACATTACGAGGGAATCTAAATACATCGCGGTATATTGTGAATGTAATCTAAAAGACACGTTTTATAATGTGCCTTCATGAAATTACAACACGTACTTACTGAATATTAACATCGAAATCAGGTTACCCTAAAGGATACTTGAAATTGAGATCAAGAAATAAAACAACTAAAAAACCAAAAAAAATGGTTACCGGAAGTTTGTCTGGTTTATAGTCTACTAAAGAAAATACAGTTCGACTACCATCGTTATCATCTAAAGAGGATAACGTGTAGTCCCACTAACAACTTTCACTTCATTCGCCTCCCGGGTGCTCTAGCGAGAGTTCGTATTTTAAATACTTTACACACTCATTACTGTGCATAATTACGCCGTTAAATTATGTGACAAAATTTGTAAAAATTCAAGTTTACAGAAAAATGGCAAAACGTTTCACCGGTAAGTTCATTTCTTTTTATAGCTAATATTTCGTTTATAAAATTAAATTATTAATATATTAAGAAATGACGCTGTTTATTTCTATCGCTCTCCTTTTCTTTCAAGGTTTTTGTTTTTTCATTAAGTGTATTTAGCTAGTAATGAGCATCGGCACTTATAAAAAATATCCATATCGTAGGTACCCATATAACTTCAACTACATACTAGTTGAAATTTTATTCTTTATACTTCAACTAGTTAAAAAATTATGAGAGTGAAATTTTATAACATGCGGAAGTTGAAGACCGGATGAAGGTGGTCACGATGCTCGTGCACGATGCCACAAAAATAAATAGATGGGAGTTGCTCACGAAATTTTTGCACAATGTAACAAAACTCGAGGTGAAGTTGCTCACTAAACATATATTTACATGCGCGTAGTGACTGATACTATACGCATGATAGTTATTGAGATATTTGTAAATTTACATGTTTTATATTGAAAGTTACATCTGTGCGTTTAAGGTGATGACAAGTCTCAGCGATCTTGAAGGACTGATTTTCAAGCTCGGCATCTTAAAAAAGTAAATTAACTGCGTCCATAACTCGCTAGCTGCACGGAATATTAATTGCGATTTATAAGGAAATATCATTATGGTTTTAAATGTTATTTGGAGGCGTATTTACACCTTTGACGAAATTTGTCTATTCTTGCAAAGTTTAATATAAACTTTGGGAATATGTGGTGTAATTATTTTAATATGAAGAAATAGATGAAACCTGTATTTATGATTCAGAGAGAATACTTTTTATTATTTTTACATGATTGAAATATTTAATTTCATACTGTCTACTACTTTCATTTTTGCACTTAACAGTTAAAGCAAGATGTTAAACATATATGCACATATATATATATATTTATATATATATATATATATATATATATATATATATATATATGCATATATATACATATGTGGGTGTGTGTGTGTATGTGTTGTTCGCATGTGTGTGTATTTGTACATGAAGATACGTATAAAAATCGTTGGTAAACAATTAAGTCCAGGAATCTACAGTATAGTGGACTAAATTATTAAATTTTATTAGTACATAGTCCGTCATATAGTGTTTTATATATGGACCCATCAAATTTGATATTCAACGTATTTCTGCTTTATCAGTAAAAGTGCAAAATAGATAAAACTATAAGTAACATATTCTTCACTTCCTCTTTATGTATTGTATGTATATGTTATAATTTTAATTTTAAATTGTCATATTAGTCTTGAAGAGATTTCCTAGTTTGAAAGTAGCCGATGTCATTTCCTGGCCCGCTAACTGTCTTTATGTAGAAAGTAAAGTGGATCTGTTGCTCAATTGCTATGTGAAAGGAGGCCAAACTAACGCATTTGGAATTAGTAATATGTGTTGGGATTATTACATTAGTTAGGATGAGATTTTCCGGGTTGAAAAGTAGCCTATATAATTTTCTGATCTTCCAACTATCTACGCGCAGAAAATCACGTTGATCAGTTGCTGACATTAAAAAAGGATAAACAATAAACTTTTGGAATTTTAAATATATTTTGGGTTTGTTCTATTAGTCAGGATGAAATTTCCCGGATTAAGAAATAGTCTAAATCATTTCCCGGTCCGTCAACTATCTCAGTGCAGAAAATAAAGTTGAGCCATTTTTTTGTTGTGGCGTGAAAGGACAAACAAATACACTTCATAATTTTTAATATTAATCGGGATTGTCGCTGATCGTAGCGACGAGAATTTTAGGCTTAACACATAATTTACATCATTTCCTGGCTCGCCAACTGTCTTCTACACAGAAAATCATGTCTATCTATTACACCATTGCAACGTAAAAGAAGAACAAACAGATATACTTTCAAATTTGTAAATTTTGAAATTGCTGTATGAGTTAGTGTTAAGATTGTTCACGTTGGAAAGTAGCCTGTATTAGTAAATTATCTTTGTGGAGAAAGTCACGTCAATCTGTTACTCAATTACGACGTGAAAAATAACACACAAACAGACCTTTGAAGTTTCAATATTATTTGGGATTGTCATTAATATGGATAATATTTTCCGGATTGATATTTTACTTATGTCACTTCCTGTACTCTCAACTATTCCTATGCAGTAAGTCACGTTGATTTATTGCTCAATTACTACGTGAAAGAAGATCAAACAAACAGATCTTTGAATTTTTAATATATTTGGGATTGTCATATTCGAAAGGATGAGATTTCTCAGGTAGGTATTTTACCAATGGCATTTGCTATTCCCCCAACCATCTCTTTGCAGTAAGTCACATTGACTGTTGCGCCATTGTAACGTGAAAGAAGGGCAAAAAACTCTTTCGGGTTTTTAATATTAATGAGGACTTTTGTTTTAGCTAGGAAAAGATTTCCCAGATTGGATAATAGTCTATGTTACTTCCTGTCCCATCAGCCATTTCTGTGTAGAAAGTTACGTTGATCTGTTGCTCCATTGCAACGCGAAAGAAGAATAAACAAACAGACTTTCGAATTTTTAATATTATTTACTATTTTTGTTTTAGTAAAATTAAATTTTCCGAATTGGAAAGTAGCCTATGTAATTTACTGATCCACGTTGATCTAAAGCTCCAATACGATGTGAAAGAAGGACAAGTTGGGTTATTAGTTCGGTTTGGCATATTAGGTAGGATGAGATTTCCCGCACTTATAAGCAACCTACCTGATTTCCTGGCCCGCCGACTATCTGTGTACAGAATGTGACGTTGATGATTGCTCCCTTATGACTTAAACGAAGTACAAATAAACACTTTTTTGTATTCATATTAGGTATAATTTTAACATTACTTAGAATGATATTTCTCGGGACGAAATGTAGCCTAGATCTTTTCCCGGTGCGCCAACTATAACTATATAAAGTTTGTAAACACAAACACGAATTGATATAAAAAACAAACCAAAATATACAAAAAATTATAAGCAGAAAGGATCGCGTAAAAAGTTTACAGATACAAACCCGAATGGGTACTTAAAAAAAACAATCAAAATTTAAAACATTCTTACATTCATACATTCTAGTAAGCAAAATGGATTATGTAAAAATAAATTAATGTACATACAAATAGATACATAAAAATAAACAAACTAAAATATTCAAAAATTGCATAAGAAAAAGGGGTCGCGTAAATAAAGTTTATAAATAAAAACAAGACATTCAAAATTTTATTAGCAAAAAATATTAAGTGAAAAAATATAAATATGAACACGAATTGGTAATTAAAAAAAACCTAAAATAACCAATAATTTTGTTTTGAACTAAATTTTTAAAAATAAATTTTGCATTTTCGATTTACATACATATTTAAAAAGCCGTTTTGCCGCGGCTGTTTTTGTATTCAATTAATACGTAGCTTATTAGAGGCTGTATATCAAATTCTTTTGACGAATTTCTCATTCTGCCGTGATTGATATCATATTAGTTATGAATTAAAAGTTAGTCGTTTGTATTTGCATTGAACAAATGTCCATAGGAGTGCTCTTTATCGGATAAAAAAGGAAAGAATAGCGATAAAATGTTTTAGTCAAAAACTTAATAACTGACAAAAAATTAATTTAAATATGAATTTGCATGAATTTACATATTTTTATTCAAGAGGCATTGAAGCTGCATTTTAATTTTGTAAATTTTTTTTAAAATTGTTATTAAAATGGTCATAAATTTTGTGTATATAATGATTTAAAATATTATTCTATTTTTACCAATTTTCTATTTACAAAAACTATACTAAATAAAATAATGAACATTTAATTAACAAAACTGAGCCCAAACTTGCGGCTGATTTCTATTTGTTTTTATAAAAATAAATTTACATAAGTTGTATACGAAATATTTAAAAGTGGAAAATTCTATTATAACCTTTGGTCCACAATACCACAATATTTTTACTGTCATATTAGACTTGCTAGTGTTAGTTATAAATTGAAATTGCTCTGATATGGCATTTTTTAAAGTAGCTACTTGTAATGTTTATTTAGATTTGGAACAAAATGTAATAATTTTAAGTTAAGAAGATATGACGAGATGTGTTTTGCGTATTCTAGCACTATGAAGCTATAATGCTCAGATAAAACTAATTTTTTTCTTCGCATTCTACTCTGGTCGAAATGAGCGTACATTAGTGTCAATTAGAATCGATAAACATTTCCAGGAATGAATCTACCAGTAAGATTGTTCACGTTGATGGCAACTGTCACGAGGGATCCGATGTATATTATTAACGCATGTGCGGCATTAAAATATGCCTTGTGCTTGGCGGCGTAGCCCATCTGCTAGTTTAATATAAAAATGGCTCTCCGTCTGTTACATAATTTAATACACACTTTCCGTCAGTAAATGCGGTATCATTATATCCAGCAAGATATAAGTGTTTTTACACGTGATGATATGTGGCCAATATTTAACTTCGATATAGACGGAATTTCCATTAAGCGAGTAACTTTCAATTTAATTTCTTTACGGCTGGTTCTGACCATTCGTTCATTGTTCATTCTTTCTGTTCATTTACAAACTATTGCAAGAAGCTCTTTTCATACTTGAGCTTACGCTTTATATAATTCCGTGTTTCTTCGTTATTTAGATGTTTTTATTCTCTTTCAAAGACGTGTGATAAATTGCATAGAATTGTAATTTGTGCCGTGGTTTTTTTCTCAATCTTTTCTTAATTACATATAACACTAAAATTGTAGGCTTTATGAAAAAACTTGTAATTTTTTTCGTTTCATTAACGTTTTTTTCTTACTGAAGCAAGTCAAGGTAATTCATTATAGTTTAGTACGAGGAAGCAAATTTATGAGGGTAGATACAAGCAATAACTTAACATAAAGGAAGCTTATGAGTATGATAATGAATGAAAATAACCTATTAAATTATTATAAATATTAATGAGTATTAGAATATATTAACATTAAAAACTGCAAACACTAAATAGAGTGTAGAAAACAATAAAAATGATTTAATAGTTAAAAACTCAGGTATCAGGTTTTACAGTTTTAAACTAATAAATCACGAGTTTGGAGCTACTGAGTAAGTATTTACTACTGACGATCTATTCTCACTGATAATATGACATTTTCTTATTATAAGTCAAAATTATACTAGAATAGTCATTATTTTAAAACAGTAGTTTACGATATATCTCCGTCGCTCCACGAATACTTGCTCTTATTATAATATCATTCATATTTATTGAATTATTTTCATATTGAATTCAATCTTAATTTTCTTAAGTGAAAGTTTTAATGATTTTAGGAAAATCAGAAACATGGCATTTGGTGTATTTGGGTTACCCTATAATGAAATATATCATATAGTAAAATGCATCACATAAATTATATGTACTTTAACCTCTTGCCTTCTTTTGTATTTCGCATAGTAAGTTAACAATAATATATTTATTATACAATTTAATTACTGCCATATCCTGTATAGTTTTATTGAAAGCAACATCGGTCTATTGACATATGGAAAAAAAATATTGAAGGCAAATGTCTCCTGTTACTTCTTTAAAAATGGTGTCGGGATATTCACGTGCCGCACGACGCACACGCATGGGTAAGTCAATTATTATCTTACATAATTTGGACAAATTATAAAATCTTTTCATCTTAATTAGTTATTAGAATATTAAATTTAATCCGCGGTGTAGTATTTTTCCTTTTTGATTCATTGTGTTTGAGACTCAGACATTTTTTTTCGACGTTCTTTCCAAAGTACAAAAGTAGTTATTTAATATTACCAGTGTTAAACTATATTCTTACTGTACATTTTTTTCATGATTTGCTTTTGTTTCAGTCCTATGAGAAAATGATATTATCAATGAACTAAATGACTCCGAAATAGACTTCTCAGGAGATGATTCAGATGAAGATCCTGCGTATACACCACCCGAACCCTTTCAACAATCTATCCATGAGCCAAATAGCAGTTCTGATGAGAACGAAGATGGATTAGAGGCACCGGGACTTTCTCCGACTATTTATTGTGATTCCGAAGTAGTTCGCATAACTACAGCGCTACGTATACAGAAAAGAGGACATGCAAGATCTACAATTAGGTGTGGATGTGAGGGTACATGCACTCAAAATAGTGCCAACCTCAGTACATTCTCACTCGTCGCCTTCACTTCGTCTGAACAACACTTTACAAGAGCAGGATGTGGTTAACTGGGCAGCAGAAAAATTGTATTCGCTGGTATTAAATTTAACAATTCCGGCATACTTCCATATAGATACAACTAAGTGGGAGTGGAATAACTATTACAATCAATACATGAACGACAATATAGTTTTGACGATTGTGGAGAGTACAAGTAGAATGCTTTGGAGACTATAAAATCACTTGGGCTGACCCCGAAAAAGTTGAAAACTTATTTATGTATAATAATGTCCGCTTTTCGGTACCCTCAAATTAATATGCATTGGTCACATAAATGGAAAATCCCTGCTATCGCTATGGCAATGAATCCTAACAGATTTCATTTCATTGGAAAACGTCTAAAATGCGTTTATGATACTGACGTGACAACCGAAGAGAGAAAAGACAAGATTCGAAAAGTAAAGCCATTGTTCGACCGTATTTTACAAGGATGTCATATGCAGAAGCGACCGAGGTATCTATGCATTGACGAAATTATAATTCCTTTTAAGGTTAGATGCCCCATGTGACACTACTGCCCGGGTAAACCAAACCCCGTTGGGCTCGAAGTTTTTGTCTTAGCTTCGCCTCAAGGTGTGGTGTGCGATTTGGGTATCTATTAAAGAGACACTATTTTTCCCGAACAAAAAAGTGAAGGATTTGACTTACGTGAAGGTACCGTCTTATTTTTAACAAGAGTCTTAGTTTTGATCATTATTTTACTAGGGTAAAATTACGCGACGAATTGCTTAGACTTAGATATCGTATAACTGGCACAGTGATGAAAAATAAAATTCCAAGGGACTGTGTTCTAAAAGAAGAAAGACTGTTTAGGAAGGAACAACGAGGAAGCACTGAAGTAAAAATTAGAGAAGTATTGTAATGATGTTTTCATGATGAATGTAAATGATGGTCTAAGAAAGACAGCCGGTATGAAAAGGTAATGAGACTTAAAGTAGAATAATGTATAATCAATACATGGGCGGGTTCAACTTTATTGATCGAATGCTCTCTGTTTGTCTTTCTCACAATCGTACTAAAAATTGACCATTCGTGTAATTTTGCATCTGTTTTATCTTACCATTCTTAACTGCAATACAAAGGGTTAGAATTACAAAAAGAACATTGAAGAAAAATATCATGCAACTACGTCAGTACAAGGTTAGGTTGGGTACCAAACTCATTACTGATAATGAATACCAAAGCGATGATGAAATCGATCAAGTCTGCGAGAAGTTAGAATCAAAACATAAGAGGAAAGCTGTCGTAAAGCCGATACCCATTCTTGAATGTAGCCAGCAAAAAGTTGATCATCTGCCCGAATATAATACTGTAAAGCAACACCGCTGTAGAAACTGTACTTGCGACAAAAGAACTACTGTATTCTGTAAAAAATTCGAAATGTAAAAAAAATTCACGTTTTGTTCCAGGTAGAAATTGTTTCACGCGATTTCATGAAAATTATTCTTAAGAAGATAGGTAAGCGTAAATATGGATTTTACTGATAATTTGACTGATTATTTTAAGCATTACTTTCAAAAAGCGTTAAGTTTTTTTTTGAAAACCATTGTTTAACTTTTATTAAGTTGCGACGACTTTAATTTAGTTGATTAGTACGATTACTTTTTGTTACCTACATTTGTTAGTTTCTAGATATATTTCTGAATTATTTACTACTATATAGTGATAAAAGTCAATAAACATTTTCCAAACGAATATTATTATTTACATGCTCAAATAATATTTTTATATGCACAAAATTACGAGTAATAATTTACAATGCACAACTTAAACTTATACTAATGTTCTTTCAGAAATACGTTGAGAAAATCAGAATTTTCGTATTTTAGACTGTTTTCCATATCTTTCCTGAATATTTTAAATCCTAATGAACATATCCTGATCATTTCAAAACATAATTCCTGAAAAAAGGTGGTCAGTATGCAGGAGGATAATAAATTGCAACATAAAGTTATGCGTTAGTTCTTTTAATGGATATAATGCATCAATAATAAAGCGGTACTTTAATAGAGTTTTTTGAGTTCCAATAAAACTTGTAGTTACTGCCAGTCCAATGTACGGACAGGGTGGAGATTAAACAAAGGTATAAGTTCGATAAGAATTTGTATTTAGTATACATGAATATTTTTAGCTACTTACGAAGTTACCAAACTGTGTAAATTATTACCTGGTGTAACATTAATCCTGTTCCACTAAATAAGAATAATTAAAATTTGACATTAACTTTGTTGTTTATTTAAGTACGTTGGTGTATAGGTCGGTGTTGACGGGGTTCAGCGTCCTTGGACATTTTTCTCAACAAATTCATTAAATTCTGGTATATATATATATATATATATATATATATCCCTATATAATTGTAATTGATTTGTAATATTTAGCGCCAATATCAAATCTCAAAAGCGGCAATTTTTTAATGCTCTCTAAAGTACATTTTTCAATTGTGTAGAAAATGGAGGTAATGGAAAGAAAAATGTTTACATAATAAACGATCCTAGATAACTGTGATCCTAACTTTTTGTTACCTACATTTGTTAGTTCCTAGATATATTTTTGAATTGTTTACTACTCCCACGATACGACGGATATATAACTACACTTTGTAAATACACAATACACATAAATGTCTCGTCGACGCGAGCATAAGTAAATAATTTTTTTTTCTTCTTTCCGTTCTACATAAATATGCATTTCTTTCAAAGTATTTCAGTTATATCTACTGCAAAACTTTGGTATTCTCGCAATAATATTATATGCATCGATTAAAAAATTGAATTGACTCGTGAGTATAGCGGAGCTTCTTCAATGTGGTTGATCTTTCATCGTTAAAATAAAAATATTTTCTATGCGAGCATAGAATAAGCAAACAAATATAACGTACTTTTCTTGTTTATGCTTATAGTGTAGACATGAAATTTCGATTCAATTTATATGGTTGTTGTATTCGTTAAACATAAAGGAGTAAACGCAAAATGTTATATAGAGTAAAAGTATGTAAATGCTTGCAGGATACGCCGAATTTTTTCGTTTATTTAGAAAGGTAGACAATAATACCTTTAGTATAACTGTCAATAATAACTAATATTAATATCTGTTCTTGAAAGAAGTAATTCGGAAACTTAGAGGTAGAAAACTTCACAAGATACTGTTTACTTGAATGTCGGCGAAAGATTAAGGTAGTACCTTTAAAAATAGAAAAATTTGTAAAAAAATATAGGGCAATTTTATATCGTCATAAAGTTTTTTCAGATTTTAAAATTACATTAATTATCAATAAAAGATACTTAACATCATCAGTAAAGAGCGCAAAATGTTAATGCCTACGGTATGCATAAATGCATATTTGTCTTAATTACTCCGAGATGCAAGTACAGAAAAAAAAGAAATTTGAAACCTTGGTATACAAATTATAATGCCATATTACATTGAACATTTTTTATTAAAGCTGTGCCTTATTTTTTTATTACCGGAATAGTTTTATAGTAAAGCAGGAAATAAAAAATACTTTATTTACACTTTTGGGACTATCTCGGGAACTATATTACTTAAATTCTTTAATAATCTTCACAAGTCGGTTTTTAAAATTTTCTCCAACAGGACAAAAAAAATTAGAATATAATTAATTTGATTTATTTGCCTACTCTAAAATATTTTTAGCAATATATCGAGATCTCTCTTATGTAAATATTTTTGTAATCTTTATAAGTTACTCCTTGAAATTATGTTCCACACTAGAGACGAAATAAAAAAAAATAATCACGTACTTTATTTGCCTCCTCTAAAATTGATGTATGACTATTTCTGAATATATTGAGATATACACAAATAAATATTATATACCACATTTTTTTGGGAAAAATGTCCATGATAGGGAGACAGACCAATGGACGCGCGGCAAAAGAATGACGGCAACCTTGTTTTATTTTGAGGCACGGAACTTTAAAAATCGGATTCATTTTAGCAAAAGCAATAAAGTACTTAAATTCAATGCCAGTTACTTTATGTTAAATGTCCCTTCATCATCAATTTTCTTTTTCTTATTATTTAGTAGATAACATTTTTGAAAACCCTGTATTTAAAATTATATAAGTAAAATATTCCTTATTTTAAATTTTTTTCCCTGCTCCTTCTCCTGTAGTTTATTGAGTAAATTGTTGAACAGGAACACATAGAATGAGAGTTTAATATAATAATGAGAGATGAATCTTTTGGAAAAATTACCTGTGCAAGATCAAGGATAGTTTTTCAGAGAAAATAATAATAAAAATACACACATGGAAGTAAAATGATAACAAGAACAATGACATTATGTAAAATATTTTTAAAATATGACAAAATGGGCATTAGGTAATCTGAAGTTATGTTTGTGGAAGCTAGGTCGCAAAACTCAACTCATGCAAGAGCAAATAATCCAGACAAACACATACCATTTTTTTTTCCTCTTCTCCAATATTTTCATAGTAAACATTTTATGGTAATAATCGATGATCATCGAATCGGAAAGAACCGTTCTTCGTACGAGCCTACGTAGGATAATATTTAACAAATTTTGAAGAAAAAAATATTTAAGAATGTTCTCAATGAAAACAAAATTTAATAAAACATATTTTTTAATCCCATGGCCTACTAATTATTAATGGTTAAATTTTACTTGATATATAAATATGATACAATTGATATATTCATACGTAAAAAAATAGACAATTTGAATTTTCAATGTTTTCGTTCCTATCGATGATTTTGTCATTCAGTGTAGATTATGAACAATATTAAATGAAGATGGACGGCCCATATTAGTTTAATAGTTACAGGGAATAGGTGGAAACTTCACCTGTCCTCTGGAACTGTAAAACGTAAAATAGAAATCTGAACTGAAATCGGAAACAAAATTAAGTAGCACATCTTTAAGGTAATTTTTATATTGATGACAGATTCGATTTGAGTGCTACAATTATTATAATAATCCAATATATGATTTAAAATCATAATATATGGGCATATTTTTGGGGAATTAATAAATTTATTAAATGCTAAAACTTTATATTTAACGAGTTTCTTTATAAGTAGCAATAATATTTGCCAGAGTTAATAATCTAATTTTATTTTGTGAGCTTTAATGATCTCGGTACTATTTTATATATTAGATGTACTAATTTTATAAGTAATTAGATAGCGAAGTGAAATGGCACAGAAATTGGAAGGAAAATTTATTTTCTTTTAAATTCATATCAAGTGTAGATTATTACATTGTTGATAGTATTGTAGATAAATTAATTACGTCTTCATATAATTTCGTTTTAATTCCCTCACAGAAAAACTTATTAATATTCTCGCTTATATTGAATCGGCGTTTGCTTCTTAATTAAGTTAATATTGTACGCATCATGAAATTACCTAACACTAAGTTTATATTGGTTTTGAATATTGTGAAATGTTTCAAATGGAAATTTGTGAATCTTTCGGCAAATACTTGGCGTTTCTTATTTTTAATTTTAACGTCATTTTTATTATTAATTCCAAACCTATAAATTTCATACAATGATTAATCGCTATCTCATAAAGGAATTTTGAAACATGATCTTATGATTTTATGTCGTTTATCACGAAATAAAATTTACATATAATAAATAAAATTAATACATGTAATAACAGCATAATTTTCACCATAATATTTGAGTTCTTGAGTTATGTCAGACTATATTAAGGCATTAGAAAACTAAACATTGTCACCCGACAAATAATACCATTCTTTGAATAGGAATATATAACGAGTTTGACTAGCCTGATTGTTGATTTCTGTACAACACGATGGCGTGTTGGTAGCAAAGAACTAAAGCACTGTGAAAATTTAAAAGATGCAGATAGCGTTGGCATCAATTTAGTCAAGTTCCGGTCTGAAAGCTCGCGATCTACTTTATATTTCATATTAAACTTTTGTTGAATAATTCAATCGTATTTGGAGTTATTCGCAATAATTTTGTCAATAGTAATTAACGTGTATTCCGAATTTCTTTACTGTAATACTCTGTCTCTTAGTATGTGGGTAAAATTTATTTGAATAAAAGGCGAAAAAAGTAATCAAAATATACTGGAATGTAACCGAAGTTAACAAATTTATGTCGCCGTATTTGTGGAGTTATGAATTCATAAATTCCATTTATATGATTGTTTAATTTCCTTCTGAAATATACCTTTTCAATATTTTTAGAATTTACATAAACTTATTAAAGAATAATCAAACATCGCTCCTTGTTACAATAGACTAACATTTTATTTTGTAACTTACACAAGTTAGTTCATAGTTGCCAGTAGATGGCACTATTTGCTATCAATACTTTAATACATTAAGACATCTCCTTATCAAAATAATGTGATAACACAAAACAATAAAAAAAAACATTTATAAAACAGAAATTACATGTTATGACCCTTTTGATCTCTAATTACTGTTTATATAGACCCAAACTTTTAGTCGAAACATCTTCAGGCATATATGCTGTCTTTAAATATTTAATTTCTGTCAACTTTTTATTTAAAGCTGACTGGAGAAGATGAGACTTATTATCAATATGCTTGCTTCTTTTATAAAACAATCTTAAATTAATGCTGTAGCATTTTGGTCATCATTATAAAGTAATTTAAGCTAGTTATTTCTACGATATTATTCACAAAAAATATTTCTTAAACAGATAGATTTATACTAGCCTAGCATACATCTATATATTCAGCTTTAATACTTGACAAGTTAATCGTTTGCTGCTTTTTACATTAATGTGATATTATACTGCCTGACATTTTAAAAAATGATCTAATATAGGATTTCCTCTCAATGGAATCTAAAGCCCAGACAGAGTTCACAGAGCCAATTAAATACAAATTATTCTTTACATAATTCAAACTAAAATTTTTGTACCTTGCAAATAGTTCAAAACACGTTTTGCATGCATCCAGTGACTTTCATTAGAATTATTATTAAATTGGCTAAAGTCACACATTACTATTTATTTTGTACCTATCAAACCATAAAATAATACCTGCTTACTCTGATGTTTATTTTTCAGGGGCTGCCGAGAATTATGAGCCTATTTGGTTTGCATATCAAATCATGGAACCATTTTTGCCGATATACACAACTAGGAATACAATAAATAGAGAGATGTTTACTGATGAAGACTTTATTTACGATTGAAAAATATATTACTGAGTAGTCGTATTACTACAAAAACATGAAGTCAATTCTTTTCTAATTTTTGTCGCAATCAAAGGTGACCTTCTTGGCACGTTTGCAAATTTTTTTATTGCCATGATCCAAATCTTATCAAATTGTCATCACCGTCATGTTCATCAGACCTTCATAGAGGAGAATATCTTGCTGAGGAAACTTTACTTTTCCTGAGAAAGTTATGTAACAAAACACATATCATAGTCAATTCTGACACAATATCTGGATCTAAATCAATTGGACGAGTTAATATTGTAAATATCGTAGTTAATATTCCGAATATGTTTTCCACCACAGCCGGGATCTATACAGATATTGATGAAATCTTCTTTTTGGTAAGCCAAAGTCATAATCTCCAAAACATGGTTACATTACATGTGTACTGAATGCAAAAGCACCGTCGCCTATAAAGACGTATGGCAAATCAACATTTGTTCCGGGTAGAGGGCATGGTGTAGGTAGATTCAATTCGTTTCTGCAGATTTGTTTCCATAATAATAAGTTGTTAAAACTTCGATATCGCTTATTATACCTTGACTTCGTATGTCTACAAACATAAACTAATAGTTGCTGTCTACCAATGCCATTAATAAAATACGAAGGTTTTTTTATAGTTGTAAAACTCAGTGCCACTATGAAATGGGTTTTCTATCACTATATGTTTGCCATCCAGCGAACCAATGCAATGTAGGAATTTTCTTCTATATCTTCTTTGTTTAGCTAGTCAAACTTTTGCTGTTGTGGACATATATTGTTGTTGTGGACAATAATTATTGAATTGACAAACACAATAACACACAATTTTATTTCAGGAACGATCAACATCGCAAGTAACAAAAGACATAAGAGCACAAGAAGGAGAAGACAGTTTCAGAGATGAAACTAATTAAAGTGAAGGAGTGGAAACATTTTCACCTGCAGCAATTCAATTCAACGAAAGGCCATCGACTTCAGAAAAAGTTTCCGTCGTCGCCCTGCACCAGTTCTCGTTGAACAACAAATTGCTAATGCATTAAGTCAACGTCAATTTTAACCTACACCACATAAAGACTATGAGTGCGATTTATACGCCAAGCTTTTAGCTACAAAGCTCTGTGAATTTTCTAAAGACGAAAGAAAATTAATTATGTACGATATGGACGGCATATTTATTGATAAAATTAAAAATAGGCTATTTGAACGAGATTCACTATTCCCCCACTGTCAACTCCATATTTTAGGCCACCATCAGTATCATCTCCATATTTTAGACCACCATCAGAATTGTATCTTCATATTCCAAAGAAACCTTCAACTGCTTAAATTCATATTCAAAACCAAATATATGCTTCAAGCCGACCTAAAACTAATAACACTTCATATTCTGATCCTCACCTACCTTCAACTAGTCATGCTTCGTACTCCACATCCGTTTAAAAAAATATATTCATATTAACTAACCTGCATCTGGTCAACCCTCAAATACCTATGCAATTTTACCTCCGTCTGTTTAATCCATAAATACCTACTCAATCAACCTCCACGTGTGCAATCCCCAAACAGCTATTGCATCCAACTTCTATCCGTCCAATGCCCAAACACCTACACAATCCAACCTCATTATTGAAATCATTAGAAATTATGAGTGAAATTTTGTTCAGCAAAATTTTTAAATCAGTGTAGCTCATCCGACAAAAGTTATCGAACTCTCCAAACGGTTCGCAAAGGAGTTCAAAAATGTTTCTTCTATGACTTTCCTGTGAGAAACAATAGGTAGTAATAAAAAATATTTTTGATAAAACAAGGTCAACGTAGTGAGGACAAAAATGTAATTTATTGCGGCAACTTTGACGAATATGATGAGATATTATTTGTTTATAGCACTCTGCTATTATGTCGCAATCGAACATTATATACCTGGTAGAGTTTCCATTAATTTTTATTATCCACCACCTTCTTCTTTGAACTCTTCTTCTTCATTCATTTTGCCGTAGGTTACTTTGTTTTTTTTCAATAAAAATAAGTCGAACCCAACGAAATAGCCACGACGAGATCAACTTCATCAGCATCCACTATGCTCGCTTGGCTGTCACTAACAAGCATGCCCGGGTGCGTGTAAACAGTTTGCTCGGTTCGCCCATGCGCGGCGGGCTGAGTAACTACTCTACTCTGAGTAACATACGTCGTCATGGTTTAACTGTTCAGACAAATCGAAATCAAATTTCTCCAGAAGGTTATCTTGAGCATATAGCTGGAGTGAGAAAAGCGGTTTTAAATTCTTCCATTCACCATTCTTTTCATTTTTGATGTGCATCTAAGGAGAGAAGTTATTGGTCATAACAAGCTTTTTTCTTTTTCTTTTTGAACATCAACTGTAAGATGCCAGCGGCAAGTGCGTCATCGGTCTTCAAGACGTCGATGCCTTCCAAAATAAAAAAAAATCATTATAATTTTGACCCATTTCAGTTTCGCAAAATTAAAAATATATACAAGTCATTTTACAACAAGATACTAATATTTTAAATTAAAATATGCATCAGGGCTCATAACCTAATAAAATATCGTACGTAGTTGCAATAAACTGACCTTTATTTCGTAACGTACACAAGTTAGTTCATAGTTACCAGTAACTAGCGCTACTTGTTATGTGTTTTTGAAATATTGAAAATAAACTTATAAAATTAAGAAAAAATATGAAATTTAAAACTAAACCAACAACGATTCCATTCAAAATAAAACGTTAAACATTCGATCTGTAAATTGTGCTTAATAAATACCATGAAAACTCGAATTCAAAGAAAAAAGTAAATAAAGCATGCTCAGAAACTATGATTATATTTAAGGTCAATAGGGTGTCCTTATAACCTGTAAACTGTGATTCAGCAAAAATTATATAATCAATAAATATATTCCAGGATCAACCACAATACCTTGAAAATATAGTGGTTTGTACTGTCATTTCAAAATTAAGGAACTATGAAATAAGTCATCTTGCTTAAAAGCATCCAAAGAAAGTTTTCATCAATCTCAACGATATTGACCATCAACGACCATTACAGCATCGTCCAACAAGCATATTAAGTGAAAAATTTTTATATAGTGGCTACATTGAAAATGCATTGAGGAAAAGGTAATTTGTTGCTTTCCTTATAGAGATGTATAAAATGAAGACGATGTTTATGGAAATTTTACAAAAAAACAAGAACGAGGAAATGAATATATTTTCGCAGTAGCCGAAAATGAAATCTGCTATGAAAAACTATACGAAAAAAATAAATACTATTCAAAATACGAATTGGAAAGATAACCGATTTTGCCATTTACTTAAGAAAAATTGAACTGCTATAAGCTTATTCAAATATAACTTCCATGGGCATCAAAGCATGATAAAATATGTGTTTCATAGCATTTGGTTTAAATATTACTTAATAAGTCATATGAAATATATCCGAGAAATGTCGGATAGCAGTCTCTGGTGAACACGTGAAATGAAAAAAAAGCTGGCCAAAAGCGCTTTGGACACGCATTAATGAGGTTTTTTAGCAACGCTTTAGTGGGTAGATAAATTTATTTGGAAAATCATTTTAAAATAATTATTTTTTCACAAAATATAGACTTCGTAAAATATCGGGTTACATCGGCTAAGTATCTTCGAAACTCGCACGGGTTCGATGCATACGCTTCGTTCTTAATGATTTGATGTTTATTAATTTGAGCCCAAAGAATATATTTTTAAAACATTTTTTATTACTTATTTTCACACAATTAAAATTTTTGTATAACAGTTAATTAATTCTTGCTTTCAGCTGTTTACCAAATTGCGCTGTTATAATTATAGGTTTTCCCTGCAAATATGAAAACTGTTCCTTAAGAGCTGCAATATTACAACTAATTTGACATACAGAACAATATAAAATAAACACTCACTTGTTTTTATTTGATTCACGATTCACTAATGCTTTTGCCATACATAAAAAAATGATGAAATTACTCTTTTAAGTTAGCGCCATATTAGTGTCACGCTTCAATTTACGCATCCAATTCCCACTCCACATTCCCGTATCGCTTCAATGTTTATTAGAATATAAATTATCATTTGGTATTAATGGTAAATAAAGCCATTAAATATGAATAGAAGTCACACTGTCCATTTAGTTGAATTTAAAATGAAGTTACGTGGTATTTTTATCATACTGATATATTTGATATTAATATTATTTTGTACTAATTAAATACATTGCCTTTTATATATTTAATAGACGTACAAAATAACTTGATAACCTACATCGCTTTAATTTATTTATGCAAGTCAACCAACATAATGTTACATTATAATATTTATTAAGTATGTGTTTATACGTGCATACTTAAAAACTTGCGGAAAGGATTTACTTTCAACGAAGAGATATATTAAGATACTCCGAAAACTTATACCGTAGAAGAACATGGTTATGAAATTATCGATTACTTTTTAAAAACCTTTTCTATCCTATGTCCGCGAAAAAAATACTTTGTATCCCTAAGTTCGATGTATGGAGAAGTCCATAAGAAATTATAATTATTACTGCAATTGTCGTACTTTGAAGGAACTAAATAGCAATTGTGTGATATTTATTAGATTTTTCATACGCATATTCTACTTGATATTATGAAAACTGACACTACAGTTGACATTTTGGAAATTGGTATCTCGTGAAGAAAACGCCTGAAATCTTTTTGATTTTGGTTTAAAAAAGGTCTTTTCGGTGACACTGCGCTCCTTGAGACCGCGGAAAAAACCTTTCATTCTCAAATGTTATCCAAGATCCGAAGATCTGTCAAGAAAAGAACTATGATATTAAGGATGAACAGAAATAATGACATACCATTTTTCGTCATTTTTTTCTTAACACCTAGTGAAAATTATGCCAATGTTTCATTATGTATAAGGTCGTTAAATTTTAGAGCCTGACAGTAAACGCACGACTCTTTGAAGTAAAACTTCTTACGGCATAAATGAGCAAAAAAATACACATTGGAGTAAATTGGCGAGAAAGATACGGACAAGTGTTTCGACATACTATCACTGATCAAGCGACCCCGTGCTTCTTCAATTATTTCCGCTTACTTCTTTTTATGTAATTCTCAACCATTCTCAAATTTATTAAAATTACTTGCGACTTACGGTTTTAATTTTTTTAAATTAAAATAATATTTAAAAAAATAATAATCATAACTCAACCAAATTATTTTATTCCTGATAATTTCGTAGTTTAATTTGTTGTCTTATATTTTAAAGTATATTTGTTCTGTAGAAGGAATAAAACATAAAAAGTTTTACTTTTGTCTTGAGTCTTCTAACACCAACACCTCTGAACACCTTTTTTATGTTTTGTTTATCTTCTGGAGACCTTACAATTCTTCTCTTTACTTACGAATAATATTTTTTCTTCCTTTGTTTCCATCACAAAGTCTTTAGGAGGATTTTGCCTCCTATTACAAACCAAGTCTCAGGAGCTCTCTCTAGTGGTTACCATGTCTTGAAGAAAAACAATCCTGAGCTTTTGTTTTCCTATCCACATTAAATAGTTCAGAGATTTATGATTCAAAAAGTTTTAATTACTAAGTTACATGTATTTTACACTAAGTACATATAACTTACATTTTTATAATATAAATTTATTATTTGCATTACTGTCTTCGGGGTTTTATGTCACGATTTCAATAATTTGCATTTTTCAACGAACGAATTTCCGATTTAAAACTATTTGTGAAAATTATATTGTGCAAATTGTAATATAATTGTACAGTCTACTAAGTACTTATCTCTTAACTGAAGGGTGGTTTAAAATTAATTTTATTATACATTTATTTAAATATGGTTCAAAATTTGCATTAAATTATATGTTGGAATATATTTTTATTTTCTTCGCAAGATTGCGATGTTTTTTAATTTTTATCTCATATTTTTGACTGGATATCATATTATTAAATTTGGCACAATCAATTTTGATACATATTTCTTTTTTTTTTAATAAATACGAATAAATTATTTTGATGCGAAATTGAAACCTAAATAAAAAGTGAGTAGCAAAATGAAGCAACCTAAATAAAAAGTGAGTAAGAAAATGGTGTACAGAATATTTACATTAAATAATCTTCTTGGGTATTATCAATAGTGTGAGTATTAATAATAGTGGAGCATGTGTGAAGAGTTTGGTAATGAAACGGTGTGACTAAATAAATGGCAATTCCATTATTACTCTATAGCACTGTCTGGTGATGTTCTTTTGTATAGATATTACTTTTATTTTAGTGCTGTAGGAAATGAGAATTAAAAAATTTGGTTGGAATAAAAATGGATTATCACACCAAGCAGAAAAATCAAAGAAATTTTGCCATGATTTTATGATAAGCAAACAAATGCACAAAAATTGAACGAGGTCAATTGAACGGATTGCCTTGACAGTAAATCTATAGAAAATCGAAGATGGTTTCTTAAACCTACTACAGGAATGTAAAACCCATAAAAATAATTTTAGATCGTAAAAAATATAAATAACTGTCATATAAAATAGTTTAAAATATTTAGTAAAGGAAAGTTTTTAAAGTATTTTAGACTATCTTAGATGACAATCAAAATGGATAAACTAAAAATGTATAGACCATTACTTCCAGATGAACATAAACATAAAATCCTTTCTTCATTTCACATTCCACGGAAATATTCTGTAATTTTAATAAAGCTGTAATTTTCTTTCAATTATAAAATTTCAGATAAAACTGATATGTAGCGCAATTAGGAAGTTATTTTAATCAATATACGTCCCAATTTTATTAATGAAACAAATTTACGAAAAATTTTTCTTTGAAAATTATACCCTTATGAATTTCATTTGGATATAAGTATTTCGAATTACACAAAATCATGTATTTATAACAGATTAACATGTTTCAAATCATATTTTCAGTGGGCTCTAAAAAGAAATTTCAAGTAATATTATTACAATTAGCTATAAAAATAATGTTCTATATCATTAAAAATAATAAATAAATAACGAGTAATAAATAAAACTTATCTTTCGGTTATATTTGGTTTTGCAAAAATTATTTAATTTTTTTCATTAAGTTACGATTCAAATAATGTTAAATAATAATTGAAAATAATGGAAACGTGCATACCCCTTCGGGACATTATTTGAATTGACATATATTCCACAGAAGTATAAATCTAGTGTCCGAAGATTCGGAAAAACCTGTAATCAATATCCACTGTTACACGAGTTTTCTGAAAAAAGGAGTTATTGGAAATTTAGTGGAAAAAAATTGTTTCTTCAATGTTTCTTTTAGTTGGGAGCGATATTTTTAGATATTTTGTATTAAAGTTCTACACTTATTTGACAGTTTCCGTTCAGAACCTGTTAAATAAGTGTAGAACTTGGACTACAAAGGCGTACTCATTTACAGGTACTTGTATAAAACTTCAAGTTTGAATAGTATTTCTATTAAACTGTTCATAAATTTAATATTTTTTTCCAACGTACTCATATTGCCTACTATTATTTTCCCCGTACATAAAATTATGATTTATAAACTTTATATATATGTGTATATATATATATATATATATATATATATATGTGTGTGTGTGTGTGTGTATATATATATATATATATATATATATATAATGTGATTTATAGACGTAATTATATTATTTCTCATTATGGGAATATTTAAATGTATTGCCTGATATATCTTTCGCTGACATAATAATTAATTATTTTAAAATAGAAAGTTATATTTTTAGTTCATTTATAGACCCAACAATATGCCATAAGTTGGTCGACTATTATTTGTAAACTAATAGAACCTATTTAGATATGATAATTTTCCTTTTAATTATATTCATTAAATTTACTGTTATTGCAAACAGCGTTCAGATTTTTAAAGTAATCATTTTACAACTTAATATTTCCTAAACCGATCCCTTATCATTGAATGGGTCATTCAATATATTAGGGATATTTTATAAATACAAACATGTTTATGAAATGCTCTCTATATTTTCGAAAGACCTATTTAGCGATACCCTATAAAATGTATGAAAAAAAGAACATCTTACATGTAGGAGAAATACCTTGAAAATTTATTTTAAAAGACTATATTTTGTAAAATTGTAGGCGTTATAAATACGTATAACAATAACAAATTTCAGCTTTATACCACAAATAATAAATTACAATGGTTCTTAGTTTGTCTACGGAACCCTAAGAAATACCATGCAAAATCATCATGTAAAATTTATCATCATAAATTTGCAAAATTTGGAGTACTCTGTCTCGTGATTACGCATAAAGCGTAGGTTAAAGCGTGTCACGTGGTTGTCAAGCCGTAATCAACCACAGTGGTAATCACATAGTATCGAGAACGTTTTAAATTCAAATCTATTAAGATACTTGTTGTCTATGCGCATTTACATAATAGTCCTGCTAAAATTTTATTTATAGTGTTCTAATAATTTGCAACTTTCTCATATTAGGTTTATTATTTATACGCACATCGTGCAAAGAATTTATGACATTTGTCCACGCATATTTTGAAGTAAGTGAGATAAAATATTAAAATATTGCTTGAAGTATATTTATTCAAATACAACAAGTATTAGTTACGTTTGTCTGGAAATTTAGATAAACATTCCTTTCTGTCTCAATTATTAGTATTTACGACCGCCACGTTTCACAGCGTACACTGTTACCGGGCATGACAGTAAAATCGTTTCCTCTAGAGTAATTACCGAGTGAGACTGGACTGACTGTTGATTTGCGTGTGGCGACCACGGGGGTGAGGACGACAGCAAACGAAGGCTCTGATTAAATCCAATGGTGGTTTTAGTGTATATTCGATTGCAATACTTTGCTTTTTGAAGATTGTTATCCATTTCGTTTCTTGTTTACGTTAATTTTATCTGCAAAGATTGGGAATTTCAATACAATTTATTCTTAAACTTTTATTTAGTAACTTAGTTGATAAAATTTATATAATAAAGATTTATAGCCTACAGTTATTGGAGTAATTATATAATAATTATAGTCCTATGTCAATGTGTATGGATTGTAATAGAAAAATGGCCTAAATTTATTCTTTTATCGGTAAATAAAGCGACTAATATCTAAAAAAGTTAGATACAGCGTCTTCAAAACGAAGTTACAAGATCAGGACTATACAGTTAGTAAAATTGTTATGTAGTCTGTGGAATGGGTGATGATGATTTTAAATAACACTGTTTCATGAGTAAATATAAATTTTTAAAGCACCTTATTATTTGCCTAATGTCATTTGATAATGAAATAAAGACATATTTTGAAAGTACACATTTGTGAATATATATACACTATATACTTTCAACATATACTGAAATCAACATAAAACGCCATTGAAAGGCTCTTAAATTACGCGCAAAAAAGGATTTACGCCCAATACAATTTATCGATATCTGTAGTTTACATTTGATTATCGTAACTGCGTTCAATATGGTTGACGAAAATGCAATAAACTCAATTTGTTTGTATACAGTGTTACATTTTCATAAGGAATGATACTGTAATTGTAAGAAATATGGATAGGAAAAATTAAAAGAGATCCCTTAAATCAATACTTTACCGAGAAACTTTATTTAAGTGTTTTAATTTTTGTTCAAGCCGGGAAACGAGAATTTTGGTTTTGCGACAAGCATTCGCTTCGCTGGTAATTTTAGCTTTCTTAGATATAAAACACATATTTATTTTAAAATAATTATCGCAGTTTTATTACATGTTTTGTAAAATATTTCTGTATCATTAAAATACAATTCTGTTTATTTAAATAAATTTGGGTTAATAATATTAGAAAACCATGATGAAATTTGAAAAATTATTATTTTTAATACAAAAAGCCACCAATTTTGATTATCACCGTTTTTTGCTCTAATTAATAAAATGCTTTGTATTAAATAATTATGGAAGCACTTATTGTGTTAAAATAAATACTGTTTATAAACATTTATTTTGTTAAACGAAATAAATTTAAAAAAATATGAGAAATCAGTTATTAAAATGGTAGAATAAAGTCTAATTTAGAAAAAAAATTACAAGTTTGGCACGGACTGTCTTAAAAACTCATCGTAATGTTTGGTTTATTTCCATTCCATCGTTTCGTTTGATTTCAAAAGTTTCTCAACTTTAAATATAAAATTTAAATTCATATTTCATTTTCGCTTAAAGAAAATATAATACGTAAATTTATTTTTTATTTTAATTATTTAGCTGATTTGATGATTTAAAGAAAAATTTGCAGGAAAATGTTTTTGACGAGATAGATACAAAGTGATTCAATATTAGATAAATTATCTTAAATGATGTGAATTTGTGAATATACTAAAATGTCAGTTAGCTCAAATATATGATAATTTCGAGTACAAAAATATATCGTCCGGATGAAAATAGAAATGTCAAAATATAACTTGATTGCAAAACTCAATATTTTTGCAGTGAAAAAGAAATGATGGGATCAAGAAGCAAAATACAATTGGCATTTTGTTCACCTGATTTTGTGGTAACTTAACAAGACTGCTCCTTCTTACATTCATCACAAGAATGTTATATACTGCCTGACATTTAAAAAAAATCCTTCAATGGAATCTGAAACCCAGACAATGTCTACATAGCCAGTTTAATCCAAATTATCCTTCATATATTTCAAACCAAAACTTTTTAGTCTCTCAAATATTTAAAAACACGTGTTGCTAACATCTAGTGACTTTCATTATAATTGTTATTAAATTGACTCAAGTAACAAAGAGCATAGAATATATTTGGTCTCCTTAAAATTGACAAATATAACAAGCCACCAATTAGCTCCTGATAAGGATATTGAGTAAAAAAATACTATCTTACTCAAACCATAAGATAAATCCCATTGGTTTACTCATTTCTTTACAATTTTTCGTATTAAATTTCGTTAATAAATATTCTATAAATTGTTGCTAAGCAACATTGTTTTCTTTTCTGACGCGCATAGTTAAACATTGCTTTATATACCCTAAATCTTTTAACTTGAAACCAAACTGCAGCTTTCCATTAAGATATTCTGTTTTTTTTATGAAATTTGAAAACACAAACGAATCATCGAAAAAATAGGCAACAAAAAATTAAATAGAAATATAAAGAAATCTTAATATTCCTACTGCTTAATATATAAACAAGGTTCATACATAGAATTTGTCTAACCTAAATTTTGAAACAACTACCAACTCTTTTGTACCGTACCCCTGCAGACTGTTTTAAGCCAAAATAGGCTTTACTTAACTTTAATTCTTTATTTTTCTTATCAAGACATACAAAGTTTATAGGTAAATTCATATGAAGTTTTATCTAAATACCCGTTAAAGTATGCTGTAGCGACATCAAGATGGGTTATCTCTAAATCATACTTAACACTTAAAGCAAATATCAGTTTTAGCATTGAAAAACAAAGCATTGGTGAAAATGTTTCTTTATGGTCTATTCTAACTTTCTGTGTAAAACCTTTTGCTATCAATTTGCTCGAAACTGCACTTAATTGTAACCTTTTAGTTTTTACGAAACATTCATCTACACTGAACAATTATCCTTTTTATGCAATGGTTTCAGTTTTTTTTCTATAGCGGAACGCCCGAATGCCCTTAAGGGCCCAGATTCCAAATCTGGGCCATTTAGGGCATTCTCGAGAGTTGTATGGTCTTCCTGTGTATTCAGGTCACTTTCTATACACAGGTTACTAAAAACATACCTGTTAGGATTCCATCTTTCTTGCTGTTGATGTATGGGTATATCAATCTGTTCAAGATTTTTCAACTCGTTCTTGAGAACAGTACTGAAAAATTTATCTGAAGAACTATCTCAGGTTACTTTATCTTCTATATGGGTCCTGTCATGAGGTATTGGTATAGATTGCGATTGATCGGAATCTATAGTTTCACTTTCATAACTGTCATGCTCCACTGCAATATCTGTTGTTGGTTTTGGTACTTCTTCCACGCTGATCTGAAACATATCAGAGTCATTATTTAACTCGGCGATAGTAACATCTCTGCTAGTGATGACATTTTATGCAAAAGGATTGTATAACTGTAACTCTACATTTTCAGTATATCCAACTAAGTAATGCTTTACTGCCTTTTATTCCATTTGAATCTCTTTTCTTTCTGTACATGGGTCATGACTCTACTGCTAAATATACATATTTGTTTAACATCTGGCTTCCTGTCTGTTCAGAGCTCAAAGGCCGTTTTATGGTTTAACCCAGAAGCCAACGATATATTTCTTAAGTATGTATAGCTTCAGCTCAAATTTTTTTTCTAATTTAGCAGCAAGAATAACACCCAGCTCTTCCAATAACTGTTTGATTTAGTTGTGTACATAAACTATATTGTTCTGGGGTATATTGATTTGTATGCTGATGTAAAATACCAGATTTCTTCAAAAAATTAGTAATTTCATTTAAAAAAAATTATTTTCTATATATATATAGTATCATTATATATATATATATATATATATATATATATATATATATATGTATATATATATATTTTTTTTTTCATATATATATTATCTGAGCTTATAACTTTGATACTAAAATTCATCTGTTTTGCCACCATCAACTTAAACTCTTTAAAACTTGTATATACTTCATTTGAAAGAAATATACAAGTGACATCCTACTATAGTCGTTCACAAAAAGCGTAGGGCCGCATATAACTGAATGCACTCCCAACACTCCCTATTAATTCTGTTTCTGCTACGTCGAATGGGCACTCTGGTTTGTTTACCTTCACAGCACATTGTAGAGTTGAATTTACTGATTTCAGTTTTACATTTGCACGAAATCCCTTCTGCTGGACCGTTTTTAATTATATTTAAATCTCTACTATTTATATAGTCGTTTGTGCCATACTATGGCAGAAGTCATTGCTGAAGCCGAAATCTGAAGCTAACAAAATTTTCCGATTTTATATTTAAACTGTATGCCCCGTTTATTAACTTAGCTATTAGCAATTTAGCTTATTCTGCGTATTTCTGATATAACAAAAGCCTTTCTGCAAATTCACTTTGTTACCATTTTCTATTAGCTTACAAAAATATCAGTTTGTAATGAGACTAGGAATATGCAAAACATTTCTAACAATAATTCTATATTCCAATTTATTTCCAACCGTATTAATCTGTGTGTTAGTACCTAGTTGCCAGTAGATGGTGCTTCTTGTTATCTCATTTTAATAGATTAACACATGCACGTTTTAGCGATACAATGCACTTTCTGTGACGCTAGGTTCAAAAAAGATATCAGAAGGTAAAAACGACATATACTTAATTTGCTGTATTTGCGGTAAATTTATAAAACAATTGATTTGCCTAATTTTTAACAGCTTTTTGTCAAGATTGTGATATTTTCCAATATTTGGAGTATTTTTTTCTAAATTATCGAAATCAAAGTTTAACAATTCATTATTTTCTTCATTAGTCTATAAATGAAGAAAATTAGGAATTGTTAGTAATGAGTTTTCACAGTCACTAGACATTCATTCAACATAAACTTGAATCGCCTAAAACATAGCTGAGATTTACAAAGAACTTATTTCTTTGCTTGATGACTTCAGACCCAAGGGTTTCAAAATTTCCTTAAAAGCCCATATACTCACTTGAAAATAATATGGTTGCATATTTGGACGACCAAAGTAATATTTTCATCAATATTATTATTTTAATGCGATTTGAAAGACATTTAGAAAGTAACTTTAAAAATGGACATATGTAGCAAATTAATTTTCATCTGTAGTATTTCATTATAGAAATAAATAACTACCAAACAGAGTACAAACTGTGATATTCTACAGTTTATATAAACTATTACAGTTGGTATAATTAAAGATTGATGACGCAAAAAAGGACATAAACTGATCTTCATATTCAAGTACTTTTGCTTAAAATTAGTACTTTTTTTCGAACGATGAATAGAAGAAATATGACAATTGTAATTTTAAATATACAATATAATATTTATTATTGAATATATTTGGCTTTAATTTTGTAGAAATGCATTATTCACTATTAAATGAAACTACGTGATGTAGTATTATTTCTACTATCTTTAATTTCTTTACCACGACCTAGGTTTCGTTGTATTACAACATCTTCAGGTGGGATAATTAGCAAAGATCTATCTTTGCTAATATCCCACCTGAAGATGTTGTAATAAAACGAAACCTAGATCGTGGTAAAGAAATTAAAGATAGTAGAAATAATACTAAATCACGTAGTTTCATTTAATTGGTAATATTTATTAATTAAAAATGACAGAATTTAAAACAAAATAGCTTTAAAAAGTTTTAGAAAGTTGACCTATATACATCAAAAACTTTTAATAGAAAATTTGTCTTATTCCGCTTTTAGATATGGGAACAGGAACAAACTATTTCAATACCACCAAGTTCGCAAGTAGAACTTAGTTACATTATTTTGTTATGTAAAGATTAGACAGACAGGAGAGAGGAGGAAATGAGCAATTTTAAGAATAAAATTAAACATTTCTTTTTAAATTTCATAAAGATAAACGATTCCATTTCCTTTCTATTGTTTAAGTATTGTTCTTTAATTTAACACTACACACATCTTAGTGGTAAAATAATATAACAAAACGATAATGTAAATGTTTTTAATTACTTGCAAAACAGTGGATCCGTGTAGATGTGTCGATTCAAAACTTTAATATGAACATGATCATTTCCTTGTAAGTAAATCAACAGATACACCTATTTAAAACTGTCAAAAATATATTAAATTTATTTTCCCAGAAATTGTATTAAAAATCGAAAACGTAGTCTGAGGAGTGAACGAAGCTGAGGCATTCACACGGGTCTGTAACGTGTGGTCGGTTCGATGACGCTCGATAGAGAGAACTCGGCAGCGGCCAAGCGAGGGCAGCTTACTGTGGCATCGGCCAAGCGAGTTCGCTATTTAACATATATAACACGGAGTGCATCCTTTAAACAAATTAAGTTCTATTTTTGAATGATATTTCATTAGAGTACAATTTAATATAACACGCGTATATTATTTTTCCGACTAATTTCCAATTCGACCAATTTCGTAGTTTTGTCGGCTCTTTCCGACTTAACCCGACCAGCTTCTTTATATCAGGGTATTTTATTAAACAGTATTAAAAGATGAACGTTAAAAAAATTTCATAAATATAGTTAAGTTTGTCCGGGATTTTAACAATCGAAAATCATATTCCTAGACCAACGAGCAGTTGTAGTGGTTTTTGAAAATTTTTATACACATACGCAAGCGTATTTTTAAAATAAAATTATTTTTAAGTATACAATATTTTTGGTTGTATTCATCGATAAATGGCTCTATAGGTAATTCACGATTTAAATCTTTGCTTGCGCTTCGGTTTTGATTAATATTTTAATATAATACGTGAATGTTATTGTATATATTCAGTTTAATATTTCGAGTGTCACAATTAGGGTTTAATATTTTTTTATTTGAAAGCAGTTTAATATAATACGCGTATGTTATTTAATTTTAAAATAATTATCGCAATGCATGATAATTATTTTAAAATTCCTGTTTTTATTGAAATAATACACAACAACATCAATGTAATCATATATATTTTAAAATTAGAAGTTTTCACTTCATGTTTATGGCCAAAACCACATAACAGAATGTTTTTAATATGTTTTAAGAAGCTATTAAAATTTTACAATTTCATTAAACTTGTGTCACGATAAATTTTTCTTTTTATTTCTGTTGTTTTGTTGGTATATCGTTACATTATACGTAAACACAACGAAGGAAAAACGTAGTTTACCATTTTAGTATAACAAAGTCCCTTCCGAGTCGTTAAATTTTCATCTGTATGAGCCAAATATTTTCTTTGTGAATGTGAGAGTGAACGTCAGCAGGAAAAAATATTTTTCTTGTTTATGCTCGTGTAGTCATCAAATCTCAATTTGTTTTTTATGGAGGTTGTAGAAGTGATACATAAAAAACGGACCCGGACGGTTACGTGAAATAAATTTAAAATTATATTAAAGCCCAATTTTGTTGTTTAGGATGTTTGTTATATGTTGATTGTTGTTATATATATATATATATATATATATATATATATATATATATATATATATATTTATATATAAATATATATAAATACACAACATGACTTGAATGGGATAAAATAGACATAGATTTCTTTTTTAATTAATCGGGTTTCGTGTGCAATTTTAGAAAGAAGTAGAATCGCTCATTAAGAGGCTTTCTTGTATTTGTTATTCGTCAACTATGTCTAAAAAAATAATTTTTATCAAATCATTCGTGAATGACATTTTCTTAAAATGTCGTTTCGCATTGATAAATATTTATTTCAGAAATAGTGTATTTGGTTCTATAATTTTTTGCATTCTTTAACGACAATCATGTTAATTAATTATTTACTATTTATTTCTTCACATACGGTGCAGGTAGATACGTCATCTAAACTAGATGATACTCATTATTAGGTTGTACAAAAAGAGTTCTATGTTCTGAAAAAAAATCTGTTTGTGAGACTAAATAGGAAAAAGCAATTAACTTCACCATATGAAAACTTATCTATTTTTCTAACCATTAACCGTATACGTAAATTTCGTTCACTGTATGTTTTTGTTATGACACTATGGATAACCACTATAACGTATTTTGCATCAACACAAAAAATGGATCCAAATTGGTCCGTATGACATAATCTATTACACATTTGGGTAGTTTGACAAATGTTATTACTATTTTTATTAAATATATTGCATATTATACGTTTTCCAGCCGTAAAAACGTAACAAATTTCCCATAAATATGTCAGTTTGATTAAAAAAAAAAAAGATGTATATATATATATATATATATATATATATATATATATATATATATATATATATATATATATATATGTATATATATATTTTTTTTTTATTTATTTACATATATACATATATTTTTTTAAATCGACTTTTTACTCACAATGAAATAAAATTTTGTTCATTTAAAATAAAATTTCTAATTTTGTGTAAAAAGCTATATAATAAGTCTAAATAAAATATTGTTAAAAAATAATATAACATAAATACTTAAATGCATTGAAATAAACTCTGTAACGGTTTGTGAGCGAGATAGGTCTCAACTGTAATCGATTAAAATTTTAATGAATTTTATAAATGTGAATATATGAATGTTCGTACATTCGTTTATAACTCAGTCATGAGTCAACTGCGAAACGGATCCTCATAAAACAGAGATCAGGAAGTTTATTGCGGGAAAAAGTTAAAAAATCTTATCGAAATATCTTAAATGGTGGATATTGAATTCAGTGTCTGATTAATCAAGTTGATAACGTTTATTGTTAATTTCAAATTGTTTGTATAACTTACACCGATTTCACTATCAATAAATTAAACTTTCTTAATAGATAACTTCGATCTTGGCATATATGTGATTGTATCAAAGTTTATTGGATTTGTCATTTTAAAATACTTCCTTTAATTGTCATTTAAAAATAAAATAACAAAATAAAAAGAAATATTGTAAAAGATTAGTGATAGTCAAATTATAAGCTTTTTAAAAGAAAATGTAATAATTCGGTTGAGTATATTTCTTAGTACTATTTTTACATTTCGTCTGCTGTGAGATGTAAGGATAAGATTTATCTGAGAGTTTTTACCTAAAAAAATTCATATTATCCTGTGTGATTAGCTTTACGTCGTAAAATTTCTATATCTCTTGTTACATCGTTATTTATTACGTCTAAGCAATTGGATGGATACTCTTTTTAATTACAGGTACGTTTTGCGTTAATATTTTGTAAACATTAATGATCTTTTTGTAATATTTGTTTAATTATATACCAATTGTATATTTGATACCGTCGTATTAGCTTTAAAATAACATGATATAATTTATGTACTTTAATGCATCAAATTGATACCTATGGCGGACCTATTGCTACGAGAGCATACTCTTACAGCTAACCAGAAAATCAGTCTAGTCCCGCTCGACAAGCGGCCGGAAATCGAATCCGGTCTCAGCGGTGCGCCGCGCAATCAAACCCGTAGACCGTATGCCTTTTGATCAGTCTAACACACGACGCCGACAACGACCATAATTAGAGAAACTTGAGCTTTCCGGGTTTTGGAACAAAGACATATATATATATATATATATATATATATATATATATATATATATATATATATATAAATATATGTATAAGTTTTGTTTTGGTTATTTTGAATTTCTTCAATAGACAATTAAAAAGGTTACATATTTTGCTTGTTCCAAAACGCACTTGACCGCTTTTTCAGTTAATTTTGCAAATATGATATTAAATGATACAAATTTATTTAAAAAAAGTAGTAAAAAATCGCTGTACATTACAAAAATTTAAAAAAATTATCTACAAATTAATTGTATGATTATAGAATATTGAGCAATGTAATGGCTGAAACTATTAAAAGTAATTCATTGAAACATGAAACATCAAATTATGGCAGATATGTAAAAAAAGTATATTTGAAGCCCCGTATCTTTATGTGCAATAATTTTATGAATTCCACATTAATAAGAGCAAGCATGAATTTTTAAAACATTCAGTAAAAACTGATGTAATTCTAATTGTCGAATAAAAACAGATTTAATTTTATTCATTTTTAATTGCATTAAGGTCTCCCATTGACAAGTAAAGTTTAAAATTCTACTTAAAATAATAAATAAATAAAAAATGCTTCAGTATTTAATTCTTTAAAAATTCATGCCTGAGGGTTTGATAACGTGCGCGCATATCGCTTTCTTGGTTTTGTAAACTTTTGAAATCACAAAATATAACTATTTCACTAACTTGCCCCAATTTCGTGATTATTTGGATTTATTACCAAATTTTTTCCCATTTTTCGTAGAAATCATTTTAATATATTTTAAATAAATTTTACGTTACTCCCTGTAATAGGCTAAGTAACCTATTACAGTGAATAACAGATAGGATATTTTTCAAGTTTTATACATTTCAAGTGAATTCAGTTATTTAATTTTACAAAATTTCTTTCACGTGACATCTAATAGTTTTAAAATTGATAGGAGAAAAACGTTTCGTCCAATTAAAATTAATATCTTTCAAATCAGCACATGCTATGTATATATATGTAAAATATCGGTGTTACGATGTAATCCTAATATGGTAAAAACACTAAAACTCACGACGGCTTATACATTGATTTTAAGTGTATGCCGTCGTGAGATTTTAGTTTTCTTTCTCGCCGTAATCGGCCCACTCAAAGTATATAATCTACTTTCTCCAAGAAAGCACTCAGTTCTTATTATTTTGATACGCTCGTGTTAATTCTAGAATATCGTCTTTCTAAGTTATGTTTCTAACTAACTCGTTATATTTTAATAGGATGAATGCACACGACATATAAATCATGTGTAATTGATATATTAATTAATATTAATGGCTCTAATATGTCATAGAGATAAATCGCGTCCATTTATCTGTAAATAGATTATTAAAATAAAAGATAATAATAGAGATAAAGTTATATTGAATAAGAGACCAGAAAAGAAATCGCGGACAACAGAGGATATAATAAATAATAAAATTCAGTTTATTAGGAGGATTCTGTGTAGTGAGAAATCTGTTTGAAAATTTCAAAACACTTAACTTTTGAATTGTGCCATTATTACAATCATTTAGTGATCTAACAAAATATTTTGAAACAAACATGAAACTATATGAAAGTTTATGTACATACACTAACGCTTAAAAGTATTTGGCCACCGAAAAAAAATTTATTTTCTATAAAATAAAAAATATGAAACTACTTAAGAGTAAATTAAATTATTTATTTACAATAATTAGATTAATTAACAAATATTTTTTGAATTTTAGAATAAAGGATTTTTTATTGTGCGGCGTCACAAATCTTAGGCAACTGAGCAACTATTTATTAAATATTGTCGTGGTTACTTTTTACCGTTCATCTTGCAGTACTCTCCATAAGTGTTCCTGATATGTTGTGTAAGTTGTTCGTACCTGCCTATTAAGCTGATTCAAATCAAATCTAAATCAAATCAAAAATGTATTTATTTCATAGGAACATTATGGACACATGAAATCGGTAAAATCGACAAGCAGTTACAAAATTTCAATTATTACAAACATCAGCCTGTATGGTACCTCATTCAAAATATCACATTTATTTCCAGTAAGAATTGAAGACTACCATGAAGTGGTGGATTCTACTATACTTATATTTAAGTTGTTTATAATAATATTAGTACCTAGATTTCTAGCATTTGGCATTGTAAACCTAATACATTTGGTTCTGTTTACATTTAACAGAAATAAAAAAAAAAGGCGGTTTTAATTTAAATTTCAGTTTTTTCGAATATATTAACTAAAATCTTCGGCAACTATCAAGTAATTTGGATATTATTTCTTATTTGAAAGGTAACATCCTGAAATACCATAAAAATGTGGTTAGAAATTGTCGCTGAAATTAAAATAATATGTACCCCAAAATTCAGCGCTGGTGCCGTAATCGAGCTTGAATGACGTAGGTCTATTCATAATCTATTAAAAGTCTATAAAACTTTGAAATTACTAAGGGTCGTGTAAATCTGCCCTTCAGCAAAATTGGGGTGCAATGATGGATTTTATAGAATCTGTTCTATCGTAAGAAATGAACGTATTGAGTTTTGATGTAAAAAATTAAATAAGCAGGTCAGTATATACAGATACATAAAAAAGAACGAAATAACTAAAATATTAAGTATTTAGGTAGATAGTTAATTAAGTGCAGGTGTAAATAAATGAACGAATTGACTAAAACAAAAAAAATTACACATTCAAATAACCACTAGATAAAAAGAGCACTAAAATATAAAATAATTAAAATATGAACGCTTAGTTGAAATTTTGGGGTACAATATCGTTTCCAAGTATAAATAAATTTGCAAAACATTGCTACTGCTAGAAATTTTCGGAGTAGGTGCGAAGTGTGGTGTACGTGAGAAAGAAAGTGAATCGTCGACTTGGCACAGATTCCAAACTCTCTAGAAGGAGCTGGTCCTCTATATTTGTTCAATTTTATTTTAAATTGTTTTCTAGATATTTTTTAACTATAAACAATATAGTTCACAGAAAGAGAAGCCTACTAAATTAATAATTTATCTTTTATCTTAAATTTACCCAAACTCATAACACCGTTTCCCCTTTTAAATTCATTTTCTCATCCGTTTTGTGTATGTGTCTAAAATGAAACATCGTTGCCAAAGACTTGACATATCTCAGTATTTTTACTGATGAAAATACCTTTAGGCCATATATAAGTCCGCATGTACATTCAAATTATCTTTACATTTTCTCGACTATTTTTCTATAGAGCCAGTAAGGAATACCTTAATTTTTCTTCGTTTCCTTGTTTTACATTCTCTTCTCTTAGTTTCTGATAAAATAGACAACGAATGAGAATATAAATGAAAGTTTTATACGATTATTTTACTTTAAGTGCTGTTAATTAAAATTATTATTTATCTGTTGTCTTTTCAGTAAATAATTAAAGGAATAATATTGCGTTTTTTCATAGCAGGTGGTGAGTATTTCAATTTGATTGATATATTAAAAAACAGTTTTGGTTGGCATGCATGATAGGAAAAGAAATGAAGCTAAATTTCTGCTGCGATGGTAATTACTTGTAGTGTATTAGACACTCGCATTAATATAATGTCTTTTACCTTAATCAGAGCATTTCTTCAACTGGGTTCGATTTGGGTAATCATCCTTCTACATATACTATATTAAATATGTTAGCGACAGTAACACCAGTAGCTTTATAGATTAACGAATACTATTACACTACTTTTTTTTTACTTTTCTAAATAAAGAAAATTCAATATTTATTTCACTTTCCTGCAAAATAAAATTGTGTCATAATAACTTGAAAATTTAACAATGTGTATGTTTTAGCATAACCACGGTGGTGGAATGTAGCAATAACATTTTTTTAATAAACTAATAACATATTTTGAAGTGTCGAACTGCAAAAAGTGTATTAAAATAATCTTTATTTTAGTGTTAGTCTTAATATAAGCTACTAATCATTGGGAGCTCGATATTTCAATCTGATATTAAATTTGTCGAATGAGGTCAGTTTCGACTTTTTTTTTTTTGTATCAGTACATTCATAGCATTTATTTGAGATAAGGAGATCTTCAATACTTTCTTCCATTGTGTGGTTTGATTAGTAGATTTTGGAACTAACTTTTCTTAACATTTTGTTCGTAGATATTCCCAATGTAAAATCGTTCTTTCTCCTTCCTGACCTCGAATAATCTTATGCATGATGCTTATAAGAATACCTTATTATTACATGTTGACTTTTAACCAATGAAATTTCTATCATCTTAGCCATCGTTCATATCAACTGTTTCTTATAATCGTCTACTATTGGAACAACATCTCCCGTTCATAAACAATGTGATTCTGAATTCTGATTGCTACTTTAAATGAGTTATCCCTATGTCATTTATAAATGAAGTAAACTTGTGACTGGTAGATTATTTTTTAGATACTAATAATGATTGGTAAGTGACACGAAAGCTGTATTATATTGGAAGAAAATTTATTTTCTTCCCATAGATATTAAAAATTTCTAATTCCTTCCTATTAATTCATTATTAAACTTAAAGATAAGCTTTGCTTTAAAATTTACCTTTATTTATACAAAAATTCTACTAGTATAAAGGTAGGTCAAATTTACAACAAGGCATAGAATATCAAAGTCAGGATCGTGTCAAAATTAGAACCCAACTTATTTAAATAAAATAACTTATTTAATACGACACTATTATTCAAATATATAGTTTACACAAGAGTTACACATGTTTTAAATTTTTAAAAATACGAGACTTGTTTGAAAATTTCCCAAGGGACGCAACGTGGGACATAATAAAATGCTTTTAACATGAATTTTCTTTCAGATAACAAGTATCTGGATACGGGAATTTCATTCGGTGTTTCATCGAATGCTCTGTCCGTAAATGAAATGTAGTCTATAATGTTACCGCTTGGAAATAAATTATATGACGTCAGAGTTCTAGGAAAAGTACAAGAAAGTTATAGGGAAGAAGGTTTTTTATATTTTCAAGCCACCTTAATATATAAAAAAAATATTAAAAATCGACTTCGAATTTATTTATTAAATTTGTTATTATATGAACTAAGGTTTTTTTTAGTATAAAATGGGTTTGCTGGACTTAACTTCAGAGTTCTAATAATAGGGCTGATCTCACTTCAATTTAATATCTTAAAAAGTTTCGAAATTAGTCTTTACGCTCTAAAGATTTAAGCCTTACACATATTTTTACAATGTCTTTTAAAGGAATTGTATACCGCAAGTTTATATCGTAGCCACTAAATTTGAAATTAAGAATTATAATTAGGTGTACTTATATACACTTTATATGGCGTTGAGTTTATATTTGAATTGAAGTAATTAATACCCATTTTATTGAAATTGAAGCGAAAATTATAAATATTTTTCAACATTGTGTGTTACTTCTTACATTTACGGTTAATGTTCCAAGACTACACTAAATTTAATTTATTTCATATCCGAATGACATAATGGAGTAATGGCATGGTTTGAAATAATTTTTTCGTTTTAAGTTTCTTTGAATTATTAATATTTACTTGAACAGCACTGTACACAGAACAGAACAGAATCTGTATAATGTGTCAAGTATGTTTTACGGGTGCCCATATCAAAAGTACTTAGCATAAGTACCTAGTACTTAGCGTAAATATAGTCTCTTAAAAACGACTATTTTGTTACCGAATAAATTTTAGATAGTCTTAACATAAAATAATAAAATTATTGCTATATTGAGAATGCTTTTGCATTCGTGCTATGCGTATGAGAAAATTATTTATTAAATGGATAAGCGACGTACAGTAAAACTACGTGACGTATTAAAAATTTCTCTGAAAAAAAAAATCTCAAATTTATTCAAGTAAAATTAGGCGAGTATTAAATATTCAACAATCGTCAGGGAAAATGTTTATGAACGATAATTATAATTAAATATGATATAATATTCGTAATATTAATGTAGTTTTTGATAAAGACAATTACAATAATTTGACTGTAAATTTTATAAGTATAAGTAATGAAACTATTAATGGTTTATTAATTTTTTTATTTCTAATTTTACATTTATGACTTCAGCATTGTTAACAGAATTGTTATTGTTGAATCAACTTTTTAAAATTTTTCTAAAGTGCGAGTCACAACCATTAAAACAATTACTTTATATCGTTACCTATAGTTTTAGTATAAACATGATAAAATAGCTACTATAATATTAGCGTCATAAATTAAAACGTTTTTAATATAGTTTCATTCAGTATTATGAGATAAGAAAATCCATAAAATAAGCACTGCCTGTTGTCACACTAAACCGATGTTGCGACGATGAGAGCCGAAATAGAAAAGTATACCTACTCTAGTTATCGGAATTTAAATTCTTAACTAAAACTCCAACAAAATATTTTTTGTCTGGGGGAAATTTGGAGAGTTCCTGAATAGACTTACTAATGAATTGTCTAAAATAAAAAAAATACGATAAAGGGATATACAACTCCAAATTTTGTAGTTCAATAGTTGTTGTAGTTCATTGCGGTCTTAATATCGGTTATTTAGTGTCTTCTAATTTAAAACCCATTAATTCAAAATATATTTGCCGCAATGGGCGAATTACTTATTGATTCAGAAATTAAGGTGTCTTGAGATTGAAATAAAACATGTTGAGAAGTATTATGAAAATATATTTCAAAAATAAGGAGCAGAATTTAAAAACACAATCAACATGTGTCACACAAAACTAATGTTGCGACGATGACAGCCGAAATGAGACTCGAGTGCCCAAATTGTAATCAAATAATGAAACGAATGATATTAAGATAAGGTAAGTCTTAACTTTATTTAACGGACTTTCACGTTCCACCCATCCACTTACCGACATCATCCCATCTACCTATAATTATCTTCTTAATCATAATAATAACTACAGCAGTATAAGTTTCCAACGTATTTTACAACACTGACCGCTGTATCATCATACTGACGCTGATATGATCTCCACACACCGACGTGAAAATCTACCGATCTTACCGATGCTCGATAATAGTGCATCGACCGTATGTCAGCGCACCAATGGTCATGCCATGCAGTATCAATAGCCACCCTATGCTCCCTATCAACCACACTACGCTGTCCTAATGGATACCAACGTCAGGGAACAACTCCAGCACTCGCTCTTAACATATCATTTTGATATTGTTTTCTGACGCGGTTTCAACATTAAGCTCGTATAGACCTCGATAGCCATATTTATTTTATGCAGTTAGGAGAATACTTGTTAGTACGCTTAGAGTTTAATAATTTTATAAGTTAACCATTATTCAGAACTTTGGCAGTTTTAAAAGAACTTTTTTCGTCTCGAGATTTTGTCCAAAAATTAATAATAAATCATAAAAATTGAATTTACAAATACTTTTCTGTCGCTCTATCAAACTCGAAATATATCTAGCGATTAGCCTTATATCAAGGCAGCTACCAATAGTAAATAAAAACTGGGAAATTTTGTTAGAAAAATATAATTAATATCTCGTAGAACTATTACCAATTTATGCAGATATAAATTAGAAAAATTAATATTAATATCCTTTAAATTAGTTCCAATTTTGCCATCGAGTGGAAACCACTAAAATACAATTAAACATTTCAAAACAACACAAGTTAATATCATATTTTACACGAGCTTGTTTTTTGTGGAATATTTTGAAGGTTGTGTCGTTTCGTAACTTTGATGCAGCTCAACGTGTGGTGATTTTTTAAACTCCAACATGGCGTGTTACATGATACAGTATTTACGTGTGTTGTTCATAGCATGGGCGTCGACCACATTTCGAAGTGATTCCACTGTTTTCCAAAATGTAGCCATCATTATGATTGCTAAATTTTGGAAAAGACTGGTGACGTAGAATGTAGGCATATTATTTTCTATTCAGATAGCGGGATGCCTCAAGATTAAATGTAATACGTTGGTAAAATTAGAAAAAAAGATACATGTCACACGCAATAGATGCGTCTATGTATGGGTGTCTGGTATGAGTGCCAACAGTCGGACAGCAGCCCTGATCCAAGTCTCCAACAGTTGGCGCCACTTGCATTCTGTGCTGACATAACCGACACTCGATAATAACAATTCAAGGGATATGAAAAAATATACCTACTTGTTTCATCGGCATTTAAATTCTAAGCTGAAAACTACAACAAAATATGTTTAGTCTGGGGAACATTTGGATAGTTCCTGAATAGAATGGTATTAGTATAACATGGTAAAGAAAACGAAAAGAAAAATCATTGTTATAAAAGGAATTGTGCAAAATCGTATTATAAAACATTTTTATCGATTTAAAAAAATACATATTTTTGCCACAAACAGTAAATGTGTTGAAACGATGAATGTGAACTTTTGGACGAGACTCCGTTTCTTCTATTATGCCTTTGCTGTCCAGTGTAAAAAAGACTGTAGAGTGTGACTGACATTAGCATTTTTCATTTTAGCTTTTTGCTCGTTTTTATTGTATACATTCAACCGAAATAATTCAGATACATATAACTTTACCAAACACCTTGTTTATATTTAAGTATTCATTACTCTGTTATTTTTTACAGGTCGGTAATAGGGAATATGTTGCCGTTTATTTTTCGTTTCTCTGGTTTCAATTTTTTTCATTGCAAAATGACTAAACTTGCGTGCAATTTATTATTATATATCAAATTAATTAAAGCTTTATCGAAAAATTATATAATAATATAGCTACCAATAGTGTGCTTTGTTAATACAATTTACAGTCTTAGGTACTTTTAAAAATGGTAGCAAAATTAGTTTCTAATCTTACCGTCATTTCTAATGTATATATGTAATTTTTTTTAGATCTTTGTGGTCTAGAGAAAATAGATACCATGTTTAAACGTAGATTTTTTTTTCAAAAAACGGGTTTTGAAACTGAAATATTTTCTCTCAAATAATTTTATCAATATATTGTATCAAGGGCACTGAAATAACAAAAAAGGTGATAAATAAATAAATATGGTCCATATAGGTATATGCATACCTAAAATAGTATCTCTGTAATCTTCTTATTCAAACCTTTAATTTTGTGTGTAGTTTACATGCAATTTTATATCAACCAAGAGAACACGGTGGTCAGTGATCGTCTTATTGCAGCTTATGTAGACTGTGACACTTTAGTATAATATTAGGACGAATGCAACGATATTTCATTTTGGTAAAATCGTCCCAGTAGTTTGGTCTCTTGGACGGAATATCTGTATTCACATACCTGGATACATAGAGATCTAAAATCACAAAGCTTCTTTTTCAACTACGCTGTAGTTAGGTAAAAATAGCCATGGCGGTGCTTGCGCTACTGCTTGTTTACAAAAATAATTATAAATTTGTTCAAAATCAAATCAGCAATAATAATATAATTTTTTTTTAGTCATAGTATTGTTTCGATACTGGCACGTAAAGCAAACTTAATCACGTCAATTTTACATAATAAAAGCAAAATAATATTCAAACGTGAAACATAAAAAAGAAAATATTAGAAATAAAAAAGTATCAATAATAAATAATTATGCTACTGACGCAGAAGTTAATATTAAGCCAGATGAATTTAAATAAATATTAAATACAATTATTGATTCCATTTATACCAAAAATAAAAATCAATTCAAAGTAAATGTCAATAATCATTTACTATATCCACAAATGTAAACAATATTGCCAAACAGAAACAATAATTTTAAAAATAATAACATTTTAAAATTAATTACACTATGCAGCACAAAAAAATCACTGGTATCCCGAATGGTAATTCGTATAAAGCATACTTAGTGAAATACAGAAAACACTTTTTTATTTAAATATCATGTCACAAAAAATAGATAACGGGAATCTTAGTTTTTTTACTTTCTGCATCATTTTTTTGCGGGTAGTCATAAAAATATTTTTTTTCTGGGTGCAACAGTCAACAAAACATTAAGATTACTCATTAATCTACGAAATGTCGCGTGTTTGTGTTAATTCTCCCAACTTATTTTGTTATGTTTGTGGTGAATTCACTCCTAAAAGTGAAAAAAGACCATTTCTCCGTTGTTTGAGAAGTGTTATGAAGATTATTTTAAGATTACAATTAAAAATGAAGATAAATCGTGGATGCCTAAAGTGTGTTGTTTAAGATGCTATAAGTATTTGACGGGTTGGCACAAGGGTACTATAAAATAAATGCCTTTTGATGTACCAATGTAGTGGTGTGAACCCAAAAATAACGTAGATGACGGTTACTTCTGTTTGACAACTTTGAAAGGTTTTTCGAAAAAATCAAAACAGTCGATTAAATATGCTAATGTGACATCAGTATCGATGCCGCTACCACATTCTCCAGACATTCCAGTACCGGATAGATTTTTTAGTTCGAGTATGGAAGAATACGACGAAGTAGGCTCATCTAGTAGTGGAGAGGTATTTTAAGATCAAATAACTACAGAACCACATTTGATTAGCCAATATGAACTAAATGACCTTGCCAGAGATTTAGATTTGACCAAAGAAAAATCTGAAATATTAGGCTCAAGATTAAAACAGTGGAATCTATTGCAAGCTGGAGTTAAAATTACAACTTATCGTAAACGTCACATTTCTTTAGCTACCTTTTATTCAAAAGTAGATGGATTAGTGTCCTGTAATAATATTGATGGATTAATGTCAGCATTAGGTCACAGACACGTGTCACAAGAGTGGAGACTGTTTATTGACGGATCGAAACGAAGTTTAAAGGCAGTTTTACTTCATAAAGGCAACATACTTCCATCTTTGTCTGTAGCGTACGGCGCTCACTTAAAAGAAACCTACGACATTTTGAAACTAATTCTGGAAAAAGTTGATTATATAAAATACAAATGGCAAATATGTGCAGATTTAAAGGTAGTGGCTTTAATTTTAGGATTGCAAACTGGCTATACAAAATATTGTTGTTTTCTCTGTGAATGGGATAGCAGAGCGCGTTCCGATCACTACACAAAACAAAACTGGCCTCTAAGAACTGGGTTCGTGCTTGGACAGAAAAATATAAAAAATGAACCATTAGTATCACCTGAGAAAATCATCTTACCCCCGCTAGACATCTAACTTGGTTTGATAAAGAATTTTGTGAAAGCACTTCCCCGAGACGGACCTGGATTTTCATTTCTCAAAACCAAAATGTTTATTGGACCTTTTATTTATTGGATAAAATATTTTTTTATACAATATTTTATTTTATTAAAAAAATATATATTAAATACAATATTTTTTTTATTGGACCTGACATAAGAAAATTAATCAATGATCCCGATTTTTTATCTAGCCTCAGACCCATTGAAAGACAGGCAGGCTTTTGTCGATGTCACAAAAATTTTTCTCGGCAATCACAAATCACTCGATTTCCATGAAAAAATAAAAATAATGCTGGATGCTTATCACAAACTAGGATGCAATATGCTTAAGATACATTTCCTATACTCCCATTTAAGTTTTTTTCCAGAAAACATGGGTTCAGTGAGCGATGAACATGGAGAAAGATTTGAAGAGAAAGATTATAATTACATACTGTAAGTCCAGTGAAAATATTTTTTTTTTCAAATTTGTTGCATAGTGTTATCAACAAATAATAGTACACGATTAAGAACTTTTAACGAAATAATATATCAAATAAAAAAAAATGTAAAAATACCAATGAAAATAATGGAACTAAACATAATAGTAATTAAAAGATTAAGGAATATTTATTTATCAGCCAATTTTTTTTTTCACTGTATAATAAAGCTTCAGAGCATTTATGCTATAAAAACTATTCAGGTTCATCTGAATCGATGAAATCTACTGTAATTTTGGAGGTGGTTAAACGTTCTCTTACGGTTGTTAATACGGTCTCACATATGAAACATTAATAGCTGATGGAGATTTTAGTCTATATAAAAAATTCTTGATTCGCAACTATATGGTGATTTCAGTGTTGAGAAAATTGTATGTAAAAACCATATATTACGAAATTACTGTAAGGCGTTGATAAATATTTCAACTGACACACAATATCCTAGTGAGCTACGTAAACTTGTAAAAGACCGGTATTTATGTTTAAGAAAGGATGTAGAATGTACAATTAGGCATTGGGGTGAGCCAAATTTGCAACCTCTCGAAAAAAACTTACAAATTGCTGAATATATCCTGAACGGTCCACATTAAGTATTTGGACATCAAGTAAATTGTGCCTCTTATATTTGGTCGCAAGAAAGTAGACGCAATAATGAACCTAATAGTTTGAAAGTATCAAATATACTAACAAAACTAGGAGATTTAAGTAGTAATGTATCTCGACAATCCTGTAGTTTAATTTATAATAAAATGAGTAATATAGTAGAAAGCTGTAATTTTCGTGTTGACAAATTCATAGGTGGTAAAAGAATAAATTACTATCTTCGACTTTCTTATGGTAGGCGTTATGCTGCTGATCTTGTATCTTAATACGGGAGTACTTCACTCCGTTTCTCATTATGTTATATTCGGCATAAAAGTCAATTCTTTAATATCGCGAGTGGAAAAGTTTAGACTACAGAAAGTTGTCAAAAATATTAAAAAGAAGAAATTTACTCACATTACCCCTGTATCTAATAATGCCCACTATGAACCACAAAGCCAACAACCTGATTTGAGCCATGAATGTTTTCAATAAGCGAATTCATATTTTATAACTAAATTGTCGATTACAGATTTCCAGCGCAAGCAAATAGAGAGGAATACAATTTTGCAGAGTAGTAGTGGTGAATGGTTGAGCATACGTGGAAAGCTTCTAACATCTTCGTGGTTCGGGAAGGTTTCTAAGAGAGGAAATGGTATTATTTGTGCGCCTTTAGTCAAATCCATACTTTATGGCAAATGTCTGAATAATATTCCATCAATAAGCTTTGTTAAAGTTATTGAATAAATCGAAATTAAACAACTATGTGTCCAAGAAGGTAAAATAATCGAGAAATAAGGTTTGTTCAGAGATTAAAAATATTACTTTCTGGGGGCATCACCAGACGGTAAGCACGCAAAAGAACTTGTGTAGGTTAAATGTCCTTTCACTTTTTGCAAATATAAGGTGGTAGATGCCATAAAAAAACACTCTTTGAAAATTAGATAAGGAAAACAAATTTATAAATAATAAAAACCAAGACTAGTATTTTTAAACTCAAAAACGGTTGCTTATTACCAAAAGAGACATCTGACCGTTTGCCGTCTGGATTGTCGAGAGTACACCACTTAAAATCTATCGGACTAAAACAGACGACTAATTTTGAAAAGATAAAATGTAACAAAGCTGATCGAATTTTATAACTATTGTTTACTTCTGGAATTGGTGGATCCTTTCATCCCAAGGTATATGGATATACGGAATCCTTCAAATATAGTATATTGCGTACTATGGAAGAAAAGAGCAAACGAACATGTCACTTGAGGTCGACTGATCATAGTATAAGTTCTTGTTAGGTATCTTCGATTGTATTCTGCGTTATGTTTTATTTATAATAATGGTTTGGTTTGCATATACACGGTGTCTGGGAATAAAATTCGGACAAAGAAAGACGTTATCCTTTGATTGATAGTTGATTGTCGTTAAAATAAAGTTTAAAAAATTACTTTTTTTATAAAAATAATTCAATATACGTTTAAATTATCGTATAATCCAAAAATCAATGTATAATTATCGAGTACGTTTTTGATCACCAAAAAATGTTTCTATTAACAAAGACAAAACAAAACAAAATATAAATTAATATTTTTCAAATTACAACTTTATATTTTTTCTTAAAATTAACGAAATGCTACCATTTTCTGAATTAAACATTGCACAGAATGAAAACAGTTTCTTATATTTATTTTATGTAACTTTCAAGGCTACGTGCAGTTTAGGCTAAAACAAAACTTGTTAAAGGATTATCTTTACTAAATCTTTTCTTTGTAGGATTCCTGCCAAATCTGGTATAATAATTGATATTTATAAGAATCCTATCATGCATACATGCTTATTTAATGTATTCAATTTAAAATATATCTACACAATATTCAAAATATGAAGAGATTACAATACAGTACTAATAATAAAAAATAGAATGTAAACGCAGTTTTGTAGCGCCTGGTTATTTTTTTGCGTTTTAAAGCAAGGCATCATTTCTAATTATCGTAAGAGATATACGTGAGCCAATCCAATGTAGTACACGGGGAGAATTAGCTAATAGAAAGCTATGTCCGTATTATCATTCTCCGCCCTTTTCCATCATGCGAGACTTTTTAAAGTAACCTTTCTCAATGAAGACGCAGGGCATTGCCAAAAAAACAGGTGTGGTTCTCATACTTGAAGTAAGAAAACTTTTTAATTAGTAAAATAAACTACAGAACTAAAATGTAGAAATTTAATACCTTCGTCTGTTATACTATTTAAATGACTTAGATATGATTATTTTATTGATGTTATAGTTTACCATACATAGGCGAGAAATTTATGGGAGATAAATATTTTTATTCATTCTATGGCTCAGAATTTATTTTATTGTATCTATCAATCAATTTATGATCAGCCTAAAGATTTTACGCGAAAAGAGTAGCAAAATTTTAACACGATTAATAGAAATACTCAAATGGCTGATAAAGTGATAAACTCGATAATTAGGAGAGTGAGATTGGATATCAATAACACGGTTAATATTATATATTTAAAACTAATCAAATATTACAATGAAGTAATTTTTCAGTAATTATTAAGTGATTAAAATTTGATTGAAATATTTTTTCAGTGCAACGTGAGTGAGTACATTAGTAATTCATTTATTATATTTTTAATAATCATGTTTCATGTCATTTAACAAATAAATTAAATTAAATATTAAGGTACATAATGGAAGGAGTATAGTGAAATTGCAACAGTATCAGCTGTTTGATAAATAGAATAAAAGAAAATATTTAGTGATTGCGTACGGCTAGCGTGAGCTTTTGTGCGTGCATTAGCGGCTTGTCAAATCTCCGGGTAGACACCGTACTATCCGGGCAAGTATTCAGTTTGTTAAAAAGAGTTATGTGTAATATTTTTTGCACTCGATTAGAAAAAGGGTGTGTTTTATTTCATTTCATAATTTATTCCTTTATAGCCAAAGAATAGCGCCTTTCTTTGTGTGACATCTATTTCCGAACATCGTGTATATATGTGTATATATATATATACACATATATATATATATATATATATATATATATATATATATATATATATATATATATATATATATATATATATATATTTATATATACATATAAATATACACTTATGTTTAAATAATACAAATGAAATGTTATCGTCTATATCTCTTATAGATATATCTCTTCCCTGATATATCTCTTCGAGCGCACAAGTCCTAAGTCAAAATAAATAATGAATAGATAATAATTTTATCGGGTCGATATAATAGTAAAGAGAAATTCCAGGAATATCATCAAAAACAATAAAATGGTTGGAAGTTATTTCATTCTTAGCCAACACAACATAAAAAATGGAAAACGCCATTAAAATTCTTCATTGCCTAAATTTACAATAACGTTTTTTACGTGACAAAAAACTAATGATAATAGAAATAAATCAATGAGATCACAAATATCCTTACAAGAACTCTATATTTATGCTTCTACATTTATGCAATTAAAATAAAACATTCATTTATAACAGCATTGAGAGACTTTGACATATTAATAAAATTATAAATGTAATATTTCATGTAACCTATTTTAATTATGTTAATAGAATAGTCATTATGCGCATAGAATTGTCATGAAATATATTATATAAATAAATAGTTACTCTCCTATCAATTGTAAATTTTTGGGGCAATCTTTGAATATAGGCCAAAATCTAAGACTTAGATCTTTGTCAAAATTTTTCCTATTTCTGGAGACTATAATGAACACTGTAAAACTATGATATATAATGAATACTATAACGAACAATGTATATCTTTAATAGGCAAAAAAGTGTTTTGGAATGTAAGTGATAAATTAGGCAGTAATGTAACTACATTGTGAAAAACATGGTGTGCCTGTAAATAAACATTTAAATTTGGTCTTTCATATCTCAGAAACAGCTCAAAAATTAAGTGCCACCACATACGCCGTAAAGAAAGTAGTGGCATTGTGCGTGGTGGATGCAGAAAAGGCGGTTTATTTTACTTATTATCATAGCATAATGATTCGTGTGTTGCTCTTATGGGCTGCTGCGACAAATTTAATATAACATTTATTCTTCAGAAAAGCGCAATTAGATATTGAGCAGTTCTGAGATCCAGGGACTTATATTAGGAGGCGTTTCGAAGCATGAAAAACATGACTATGCCTAGTGCTTATTTATGTGAAAATATTATAAATGCGAAATAATTATTAACTACGTTTTTTTTTAAATTGTGATCAACATGAATATAGTATTAGGTTCAGTCATAACATTAGAAGCATTATGGTTCGGATGTATGCGATAAAATATTTCGTTTCTCACTAATACACATGCGCGCACAATGGGATCGATTGAGTCATTTTTTAAATTATTTTGATTATTAGTGTAAAAATTTACTTAATATCATTACATCAAACCATTTTGCTGCTTTCGATGTTACTCCTCGAATTTCTATTTACTATTTTATCGACATAAAATTATTATCCATTTATTTTGACTCAGGAATTGTTCACCCTCTTCTGAGTGATATAGACGATAACATTTCATTTGTATTATTTAAACATAAGTGTTACAAAAAGAGAGGACTATTTAAATAAATTGCAATGATATAACATATTTATTTTTTTAATTAAAATTATGTTACACTGGAGACAAAATGAATGTTTAATTTCAAACATAACGAACCATAAAAAATCTGGTTAGGACATGGAATAGTCAGTGATAAATACGATGACAATAATATCTTTTACAATTCATGTAAATTAAGTAAAAAGTGTTCCTTGAATGAAACATCACGTCTAGAAAATATGCTGCATACCAGCAGTGAGTCACAAAAAGATGCAAGATACACATATACGTATCAAAACTGCAGTACACATAATTCTCAACACAGTTGTAATCAATAAAATATACTTAATAGACGTGAATAATTAAAATGGTAAACAAAACAAAAACTATTTTTTCAAATTTAAGAAATAAAAAAGCCGCACGCAGAAACGCAGGACTACATTGAATTTCCTTTCTCTTGCGCAATCTTATTTATACATATGAGACGATCTACTGGACTATTGAAAGATATACTTTAACTTACGAGTGACTGGATGCCCTGGCTCTCCAAATTTCCGCTTCGCAAGGTTTGTGCGCGATATATCTCAACCAACGCCCTGTTTGTGGACCGATTTTTCAAAAACTATTGGTCATAGCAAGCCAGGATGAGCATTAATTAAGCAAAAATTATATTAAGTTTAACTCTTTACTTGCAGACTTGAGAAAGAACCTAAAAACTGTAAATTTTTTTCAGTGCACGACTAGACATTTGCCTTTATTCATTTGGAACAGCAACATATGACTAGACTTGCTAATATCCCACCTGAAGATGTTGTAATACAACGAAACCTAAGTCGTGGTAAAGAAATTAAAGAAACTAGAAATAATACTACATCACGTAGTTTCATTTAACTGTGAATATGACTAGACCATAAGTATACACTCACACACGCACACACACACATATGTGTGTGTGGGTACGTAACGATCTATTATTTTAAATATATATCTTTAATACATGTTAGAGAAAATTTGCAAAAAATAAATTTCGTCAAAAATTTAAATATGAAAATGAAACTGGTGGTTGTCGTTCATATCAGTTTATTTTATGGATTTCGAATTTTTGTCATATATTATAAGAAGTACCTTTTGTATTTGTATTACAATTTTTTAACCTAATGAAAAATCGAATGACTCCTTAATATCAAATATGAACTCTTTTCTCCCACCATTTTTGCCAGAATAATCCAGCACAATACTTAGAAAGCATCCGATAAATAAGTAGAACAAAATATTAACAAATACCTAATATTAAGAAATTAGAAAGAAAACTGGAAGATTTTTGTCTTTCATATTGTCCCATTTTTAGCCTCTTTCCTCAATAAAGATCTTGTCATCATTATGATTCTTGGTAATTGACAAAACTACTAGTTTGGTCTTGTCACACTGCGTACTGCTTGCTTGTTTTTTTAAATTAAGTTAGATAAAAGGAAATAAAAATAAAATAAGGTATTATTTACATTTAGTTACAAATGAAATATTTCGTCTAAAGTTTTTGTATAGTCATAGGAATTACTAATTAGAAAGTCAGATGAATATTGAAATGATTCTTGTAACATGAATGAATGTTAGCAGCGGTTATTTATAAAATACTTACAAAATGTTATTAAAATTTGTAAACGTAGAGCATCTAAAAAAGTCCAGCTTCAAAAATTAATAATCTGCGGTTATGTAGTGTTTCATAAGGACCATTAGGCTCAGATAAAGACAAGATAAAAGATAAAGACACGAAGAAAGATTATATAATCCGCCATGTTTGTAATTTTGCAAAATTGCAATTTACAAACTCAGCCATAACTATGTGATATATGTTAAAGTGGTCTAATTTAGATGTGCGAATACATACTAACAATTGAAAAAAAATTTAATTTAAAAAATAATACTTCAAAATTTTGATTTTTTAAACAAAGGAAAAGTAATAAATTCAATTATGGTAATTCTATTTAAATTTTCGAAAAAACTATTAATAATATCTTAATTACATGTAAAACTGCTTCCAAACAAGTTTTAACCAATATTTTCGAAATTGTGCCTCTACGTAAATATTTCTTTTTACATAAATTGTCTACAAATGGTGGCATTGTGCATCTTTTGTTTTATTAACCATTGTAACAGAGTACATGATATTTTCGTCGATATTTAATATGGTTACGAAAATCGTGCCATTCACGTTATATGGAGAAGTTGTTTGAGATGTATTTAACTTAAACGTGATATCCTTTTAACTTACCTTTCAGTGTCTAATGGAAAGATAATTTAATTTTGAACGATAATTTCAAATTTTGCTGGAAGATTGAAATATATGAATATTGTAATGCTAAATGATGTGTTTCATAGCATTTTTTTATTGTTACAGTAACAGATAGCGTGAAATTTGTATATAAAACCAAATCAACTTTACAGTTTTTGTATATTTTCTATAAAGAAACACTGCGCTAAACAAGTCTTAACTACTTGCAACTCTTGTGGACAGAGCCGCATTGAGCTCTTGCAATTATCTTGACTGTAGTTTATTCGAGCTAGGAAGTTAAGTTGATCTTTACTCTCGTTTTGAACTGTTTAAGTTTTCTCATTTATTCATGATTGCGCGTGGCCAGGTACAGTTCACTGCGCTCCTGGATTTACGGTTTACTTTAAAGCCAGCTGCAAGTTTGAATATGCAATGGGACTTGAGGTTACTTTGTCTGTTTTAATGCGAGGTCAGTTTTATGAAAGTCACAATTATATCATGATTGTATAAATTAACAAATGAAGTTTTTAATGTACCTTTCTTACTGAAACATTTTCCAGTTATTTGAGTAAAAAAATTCGTGCCAATTACTCGCACAGTAAAAAATTATAGGAATTAGGAAGAAATCTCTTTACATAAAAATTGACATCGATTATAAATTGAAGGGAAAAATTAAAGAAATTTGGCTATGATTTTTTTTCTCAATTAGATATCTAATTTAAGAAAATCGAAGGGAACCATTTAAGATAATCGACTTAAATTTCATTATTCAAAATCAAAAATAATTTTTAAAAAATTGGAATCGAATTTCTTAAATTTTTCCCCCCAATTTATAATCAAATATAGATAGCTACAGCATTTAGAGAATAACTTAGTGACTTTTTTAACACAACACCGTACATAACGTCAATTCAGCGAAACAAAATATCAAAATTCAGATTAACGTTATCGATTTCAGGGATATTAGAATGCTTGCAATAGGAAAATATTACAGATTAATTGTTTATAAGACGGCAGCCATTATCGGTCTAAATAAGATTCAATAATTGTGACTATTATTTCACCACCCATATCAAATCCTGAAGTTTAAAAATAAGCTAATCCCCCAAACAAAAAAACAAATATCATCCCATCAAGAATGATCTATAATACAATACCTAATAAGAAGTTTTAGTCGATCATGCTTAAAATTAAATGAGTAAGAAACTAACATAAATATTAACTACACGGGTGCCTTCTGAGATAAATATTTTAAAGCCTTTTTGATATGTCCTTAAACACAAGTTTATAAGTATTCACATAACAAAATCAAATAAACATGGTCCATTTCAAGTTTACTCCTAAAAAAGGTAACTCAGTAATGTTTCCAAGAAATCATTGTTCATCAAGTATTTAGAATTGTTATTACAAAAACCAAAAAAATGCCCTCTTTCAATTTGCCCTCTTGTATTGTTGCCCTCTTGTTTGTCCTCTTATAATGTAGAAATATCAAGAATTTTCATGACGTATAGACTCAACAAAAATAATCGTCACGACACCACACTGTTCAGTGCGAAATAGAAAGACGAAACGAAAATAACTGGCTTGCTTTCTATGAGAGAGAGAGAGAGACTCGGACTACACTTTTTTGCAGAATAAAAATATTTAGGCCCGGCTCCTCTTTTTTGCAGAATAAAAATATTTAGGCCCGGCTCCTCTTTTTTGCAGAATAAAAATATTTAGGCCCGGCTCCTCTTTTTTGCAGAATAAAAATATTTTTAATATCTGCAGCGCTGCCCCATAGCATAATACCACAAGGAATAATGCTGTGAAAACATGCAACATAAACTAACTTGACCGCCGTTGCATCAGTCAGCTGTCTAATTTTTGTAACTGTAAACGCAGCTGGGCTTAATCTATTAGCTAGTGAATGTATATGAGCAGCCAATTGTAGCATATGATCTAAAAGTATACCCAGGAAAATGGCAGTGGTTACTAATTTTTGTACTTTGAATGCAAATATTGTATATTTTCCTATTTTTTAATATTTTGTTTTATATATATGTTTATATACATACACATACATATAACAAATTTAAAAAAAATCCACTTTTCATAAGAAATAAGAAAGAAAACCGAAAGGTTTTATTCTTTCATATTGTTCAATTTTTATCCTGTTCCCCCGATGAAGATGCTTGACATCATTCTGATTGTTAGCAATAATCAAAGTAGACAATCCTATTTATTCAACACGCTTTAAAATAATCTAAAACAAATTGAGTATTTAGTTAGTCATTATCATCAAAAAAATTGCATTAAATTTTTAACGAAATACGCTTTTAAAAACATAATAACATTTTTGTGTCATCGGATAACTGAATTCGTATTTTCGGTAAAACGTGTTCAAATAATAAACACATGGATTTTAATTTAAAATTGGCTTCACAGTCGTCACAGTTTTCTACGTATCATCTAGATTGGACTGACATATTTCCAGTTATATTTTCTATGGTAGTTTAGAATTAGTAATTGTAGCGTTATTTAAATTATATTCTTGGTTTTGGTAGTTAATTTATGCTGCTAACACAGTCGGAAATAGTATTTGTGGGTTTTTATGATAATGTAATATACTTATTTTTTGTCTTAATTTATTAGAAATCAAATTTCCTTTCAACGAATTTGAAGTCGCGTTTAGTCTTCCATTAATCTTATTATTGGGATTCAGAAAATATAATACCAGTGGATGTCGTTTACAACTGAAGTCTTATTTTCTCAGAAACGTTTTATTAAGTCCCAGTATACGTAAGTGGTATTGCTTTTATTTTTGGTCTTTAATTGTTTTTCCCAAAAGAACCCTTCCTCTGATATTCTTCAGAGGATGAGATCGACGGAATTTTTCTTTGCGCACTTTGTCCTATGAATCAATGCAGTATATTAAATAAATAATCCATAAATTGTATTATTTATTTTATTATTAAATTCCCACACAGTTTTAGAGATGTGACGGTTTGAATTTGTAACATATTTCTAAACATGTAGAGATGCAATCGCTTTATATTTATGCACACATTTATGTATACATAATCAAATTAGTCACAACGGGAACTAAAATTTTGAGTATGAGCGATGGATTATCTAAGAAAGTAAAGAAATTATAAATGAGTAGTTTATAAACTATTATTATGTACGTGACTATACGTAAATGATATATTAAAATTGAATTGAGGGTGAGGATTGAACTAAAACATACCTATTTTAATACGACAATTTTTGTTATATCTATTAATAATATATTTTTAACATTGATTAATGCTTAAGTTATAGCAAAAATTAGTTATATCTTTCCTTAAAAATTAGTTATATCTTTACTTTTAACAATCTGATTCACGTAATGAACGAGTATTTAAATTATCATCTTAAGACACTATCGAATAACTTATTAATTAAGTTGATTTAATCAGCTCGCTTTATATAATTTTTTTAAATAAATTACTCAGTTTTTCCAGTTTCCGAGTTGATCCATCTATAACGCACGCAGTGGTCTGATAGATCAATAGCACCGCTTGTAAAAAATTTTGCTGCGTTACCAAACCTTGCAGTTAGGCATATTTTGTTGAAGGAAATTAATATTCAGTCAGGGACAGTCAATTACTTCAAAAATAATGAAACAAAAAATATATGTTGCGAGTGGATGTTTTCATATTAAACAAGTAACTTTTGTAGGCCATTTTCAATAGGAATTGTAACAATTTATTTTCTTCTTTTATTCTGTGTCTAAAAGAATGCAGGGAGCGTTTCATAAAAGCAAATATAAACGGAGAAAATTATATTAGGAGAACTGATGAAATTAAACTCGAATTTATTTCACTACGAATTATTATGTACGGATACTCTTCTAAATATTTTTGTCTGTTATACGAGTAAAAACAGAATAAAAATCACTATTTTTATCATGGTATTCAGGGTTCATGTAATATCGATTTATAAAAAAAGGAAGAAACCACGCAACAAATTACCAGTTCAACGTATGCCTTTAAGTATTTAAGCGCTAAGGCTTGTTTTGTAATTTATATGTTAAAATGACAAGTAAACTTTTCTAGTTTTCATCTTATTAAATAGTATTTTTCTTTGTAGAAATTACCACGTAAGTCTTCATCTGATGTTACTTTTTTACATTATTTACTATATCCTATTATTCGTTTACCTTATCCATATATTTAAAAATACTGGTTTAAATAACATTATTACATAATATCTTTATGAAAAAATTCGACTCGAAGGTAAATATACGCATAATACCGTATTGGGGATCAAATAAGTAAATGCAAAGGTATGGACCACTTTTGAAACTAAATGAAAACAAATTTTCTGATTTTATACTCATGAGAAAAATTTTAATTTCGGTGTGATTTATGTTACGTTGTACGGGATGAGAATATGATACGTGTTTTTATTCCTTTTTTCTTCCAACTTATCCAATTGCAAAATCAAATAGTTCAAGTGAAAATATAAATAATTTTAGTAAAAAATTCAGTGAATAAAACGTATAACAAATATTTTATCTCTGTAAATGGGTCACAAATTATTTTCGATAACATATGTGTTAGAGATGGTAAGGTTTTTCTTATTATTTTCAATAGCTAATTGGATCAGAATAATTATTTTAATCAGGGCTATCAGAAAAAATTTCCCCTTGCAATTCTAATAATATCATATCCTATGAAAACATAATAATATCATATTTCGATAGTTTGGACAATCTTTTGTAATTTAGCTATTTTTTACTTTTATTTTATTTATTCTTTTATTCACACACTTCTTAAAAGTGTCTATTATCTTTTAATGTGAAAACTTATATCAAAATTTTATCCCATAAACTACAAATGGATCATACGCTTGTATATATAAAGAAATAAAAATGTGAACCTCAATTTCTTTAACACTTTTTATGCTTCGGTATCTCTAAAGGAAAGAAAAGCATCCTTAAAATTTATTCAGGTGTTTAAATATTTATCTATTAGTCATAGCTGTTCTCTCTGAAACTCTTTGAAGTAAGAATTTAAACTATAGGCATTGCGATATACACTCTCTGGCCAAAATATTAGATGCACTGCACTTTATATGCAAAATGGTTGTTAACAGATGTAAAAAAATGGATTTGGAATATTTTACTGGAATAAAAGAAATTCGTATGTTCACTGCATGCAACTAAATACAAGTTGTTACAATTAAAACAGAGCTTTTATTGAAAATAATTAACTTCTGGTATAGGAACAATATTCATATTCAAGTTGCATTTCTATATTAAAATTTCATTGAGCCAATTTTCAGCTATTAAAACCTCATTTCTTCACGACATGTTCTTAATGCATGACTTTCCACTAGCACCTACACATCTTCAATTGGATTCATATCGAAACTATTACAAGTCTAATCGAACAGTGGTATATTTTGGTCATGTAAATATGCTTTAATTTAATAGGTAATGTGAAACGGTGCTCCATTTTGCTTAAAAATAAATGGTTCCCCATTTCGGAACTATCTTCTAGACTAAGAAACTAACCGATTCTCTAAGATTTCTTTGAACTGGTACTCTTGATACTGGTAATGGATCAAATCATAATTTTTGTAGAGTGTTTCATGGTCTGCAAAAGGTAGTAACTGAGATATTTTCGGCTTGACAACAGTGAAAAAATAGAGCATTGCTTTTTACAATTTCCAACATCTTTTCATCTCTGAAGGGGACTTGTAAAAGTAATCAAATAAGCGTTTAAATTGTAAGAATAACAAAAAAATTACTGCTAAAATGTTGATAATAAATAAAATATTAAATTACTCATTCCATAAGTCCATACCGTTACACACCATGTAAGCGACCCCTATGTGAAAACAAATGACAGAAAATCTCCTGGTAGACCAATGGTAAAAACCAGAATTTGTTGTCTCGAGAATTTAGAAATAATAGCACGATAAACATTTCAAGAAAAACTGTCTGCACGAATCTTTACATATTTCGTATACGTTACCGCCAGGTAAAGTTATTATTATTAAGTAAATGAGTCCAGCAGCTTCAAATACGCAAATACATTATAACTTGCACATAAATAAATGATGTAGCCTCAAGTAAATAATGATAGTCGTTGTGTTCTCAACAGGATACACTCTTTGAAACGTCTTCAAAATTTTCTAGCGACTAAAACGAAAATCTACCTTTGTCAAACACTTTTACTACCATTAATTGATTATGGAGATGTATTCTATCCTGATCTTAATGACGAATATTCGTGCAAGTTGCAACGTCTTCAAAATTTATGCATCCGGTATAACTTCGGCCTCTGAAAATATGATCACATTTCTGAATACAGGTCACTTCTCAAATGGTTGAAGATCCGTGATCCACGCCAACTTTGCATACTTACACTTCTTTTTAACATATTAAAAAATCCTCAGCCCAAATTATCTTAGTGGAAAATTTAAAGATTTGTCTGCTCACGGCCTTGGGCTACGATCTGAAAGTTCACTCACCTTACTTATTCCTAAACATACCTCTACCACTTACGAAAAATCCTTCACTGTCCAAGCAGCAAAAATTTGGAATGACCTGGATTCTGACATCAGGAAAATCACGTCTCTAAATATTTTAAAAGATCGAGTGAAAAAGTCCTGGCTCTCCTGACACCTTTTCCTTTATGTCCTTGTTCTTTCCTGTCTTTCCCATCCCAAATCATGTTAATATATTGTTTTCTTTTTTAATTTATTTTTGCATTTTTTTTCGTCTAATGTGCTATAAAGAATTTTCATTGTAAAACCTCTAACAGTCTATCAACTAAATTTCAATACAAATTATGTTTGACTGGAAGAGATTGCTCATGTAGCAATAAGTCCGCCATATGTACTATACATAAAAGTTAATAAATAAATATAATAAAGCTGAAAATTGGTTGACAAGTAAAACGAGAGAGATGCTATAGAGTAAAACGAGAGAGATGCTAGAGCGCATTCGTTGCGCTCTAGTCAAAGTCAATTATTAAAATCGTTAAGTCTGTTGCGAAATCTTTTCATGCTCAGTTGTGTTGCGTCGCCGTACTATATTGTCGAAGTTTGTGACAAGCTAAACGAAATGTTTGGCATCCAGTGGGTAGATCGATTTGGACCTGTACGTTGGCATCCACATTCACCAGAAATCACTCCATTGGACTTCTTCGTCTGGGAATTTATTAAGGACTTAGTGTTTCAAAATATTGTAACAGTGAAATGGAGATATGTGCAAGTTTTATCGGTGCTTTTGTCAAACTTTAAAATACCGGTAACCAAGACATTTCTTTATTTAATAGAGTCAACGAAGAAATAAAAAAGTGTGCAAAAATGTGTCGAAAACGTGGGATGACATGTGGAAAAAACTTGTGTCATTTAATTTGTTCTTTAGTTTTCATTACCTTGTGATTTTCCAACATATTTTTACTTCAATCGTTTGAAAAATCAGTGCAATCATAATTTGATCTATCATCCGTGCACGCACGTGGCAATTAAAAGGTGAGTGATTACTGAATTTATAATTATGTAACCACTAAACATGTACATACCTATAAGTGGCTCGCACTCGAACACAGATTACCGCTATGAATACATTAATACTATTATATTACAAAATACTACTATTAAATATAATGTGATGTACACTGTGGTATTTAAATTCACTAAGCGCCTTAAATACGAAATCATAGTTGCAAACGTAACCCATACATTCTGCACACAACTATATGCAATTGTCGAAACTCATACACACATAATACCCAATTTAGGCGTTCGCTTCACCACTCCTTTCATCGTGTTCAAAAATCCCCCATTGATACGAGCGACGCGACTGACGACGCTAGGCGGCGCAAGCATTAAAAGCTTAGGCCGTGTTCACAACAGACTTTTTATTATTTATTAACAATCTAATTTATCAATATTTTTCTGAAATATATGTTTTGCGACCTCCTGGTGGAGCGTAACTCAAAATATTTTTCACATGAGGGTTGTTGACACCTGCATATATATATATATATATATCTATATATATATATATATATATATATATATAAATATATATATATATATATATATATATATATATATATAATATATATATATATATATATATATATATATATATATATACATATATACATATTTATATATAACCTTTAATCTACTTCAGACGTTTTGGTTTCATCGCAGCAGTCAACTCAAGCTTCCTGGCAGGTCGATGAACCTTATAATCCATATCCTCACTTTTTTTGCAAACATTAGGATTACTTTTTTGGTAGCAAATCTAATTTCCACACAAATTTTTTTGAGGTGTTTATATGATCTAGAAGCAAAAATTTACTTTTTAAAAATTTGGTTTCTCCTTTTCATCCATACTTAGAAAGTAAAAAAATAAGTTTCGTAGTCGGAAAAACTGCTAATTTCAATCTCAATAAACTTAATTAAAATAAACATAAATCAAATAGATCAAACACAAGAACACGTCTGTGCTTATTTGCAGATGGACATCAAAAATATGGATATGACAATATAACAAAACAGAATTAGGTTTAAAAAGGAATAAAATAAAACCAAATTGAACAGAAAACGTGTAATTATTGAAATATGCTAAAAAATGTTCTGTGCGTGTAATAATTTGGTTTTTAATAAATGTAGTATATTAACCAACATATGGATAATTAACATTAAAAAATACTTACATGGATTTATCTTTTCATTTCACATGTCACGTATACAGGCATAAACTTAAACAGGTTTTAAAAAACATAAGAACTCCAAAACTACTCTTTTTCAGAATTTATGATAAGGTAGTTTGAGTTATTTGCATTTTATGAAGAAGTTATATTTCAAGCCAAATAAAGACCTTCACTAAACAAAATTTTCTCCTTCACCTTTTTTGCCTTGTGCTAGGATAAAGTGAGATTATAAAGACTATTTATAGACTTATGTACGATGATTTCGATGTATGAACTGATAAAATTAACACCAATAACGGGACCGCAGGCTTGATTGCCCATTGAAACTTTCAGCTGACACTAAGTTTAACTATAAATGTAGCTGTACTACTTACTGTAGTGGTATTCACTATTGGCGAACTGGAGGCCAAGTTAACTTAGCTATTCGAACGAGCCGAAACCAGGATTATTATTGAAACTCGACACTGGATTCGTATGCTAACTCGTTGCACACAGCTGCGCTCTTACTTCATAGTCGTTGCGGAAACAACAGTGTGAATCTAAGTTATTTTAGTGAATATGCCTACATGATTAGTGGATTAGTTATACTGAATACAAAAAGGAAGGATGAAGTTTGTTATTAGGAAAAGTAGTGATTATTAAAAAACAAAATTGCGGATGGCTTATTCGGATTCTAAGAATAAAGGTGCACAATTAAAAAACATATTTTTATTATAATGTTATTTTCTATATTATTAATATTTCTTTTCATAGCAGTGTTCAAAGTATTCTTTCAGCCAGCTGGTTTCAACATTTATTAAAAACCAATGGTTTTTTTTCAAACTCGCTGCCTAAAGAGAATTTAATATATTTACCACTAGTAAACATCATAAATAAAGGACAGACATTTCTACTCAAAAGTCTATCAAGATAAAACTGAAGAGGCAGCTTATCTGGTCGATATAGATTTGGTAACGACAAAAAATAGCGATATCCATTAGAAGTTAACGGAAAAAAACCGTTCAATTTTTTAAAATGAAAATTAAAAAATGTATTTAAAAGATGATAAATACTGAAATACAATGTAATTTACAGGTATGACAAAATTACAGATATCATTTGTGGCTGGAGAAAACTTTTAAACAGATGATGAAGTATAGGTCTCAAACAACTTTTTAAATTTTGCACTAGGGGTTGTTATATAGTTGGAAAATTCCTACGAACCTTAATAGTTTTTTTTAGTAATTTTTAAGATATAACTTTATTATCATTCCACGATCGAACAAAACAACGAAAAAGGAGACAAACGTGTATCAGTATAAATGTTGAAACCAGCTGGCTGAAAGAATGTTTTGAACACTGCTATGAAAAGAAATATTAATAATATAAAAAAAACATTATAATAAAAATATATTTTATAATTGTGCACCTTTATTCTTCGAATTCAAATAATCTAACCGCAATTTTGTTTTTTAATAATCACTGCTTTTCCTAATGACAAAATTCATCCTTCCTTTTTGTATTCAGTATAACTAATCCACTAATCATGTAGGCATATTCACTAAAATAATTTAGCTTCACACTCTTGTTTCCGCAACGACTATGAGGTAAGAGCGCAACTGTGACGAGTTAGCATACGAATCCAGTGTCGAGTTTCAATAATAATCCTGGTTTCGTCTCGTTCGAACAGCCGAGTTAAATTGGCGTCCAGTTGCATCTGGAGCGGTCCAACTTTCCTAATTGATTCATGGCAAAATTACAGATGTAATTTGTGACTGGAGACAGATGATTAAATATATGTCTCAAACAAGTTTTTCAATTTTGCACTAGGGGTTATTATATAGTTGGAAAATTCTTACGAATCTTAATAGTTTTTTTAATAATTTTATTAAGAAGATTACAAGATATTATTTTATTATCATTTCAAGATCGAACACAACGAACAATGAGACAAACTTGTCCTTTGTTTATAATGTTTACTAGTGGCAAATATATTAAATTCTCTTTAGGCAACGAGTTTGAAAAAAGTCATTGTTTTTTAATAAAAAATTAAAAAAAAAAAATTCTTCTATTTTAATAATTACGAAAATATATTTAATTAAATCATCTTTTTTTAGATAAAAATGTATTTATTAGGAACACATGATCTTCATTCTTCATCCATGTCCTCTACCACACTTCAGAGCCCGGTGTAAAATCGGGATAGTGGAGTATTAAAGCAACATGGACAACAGACTGAGGATTCGTATAATGTAAATTACACTGTTAAGAGCAAGGTTTATGTGTGAAAGAGCGCCGCCGGCTCGTTCGACAGCGCGTGATGGCCATTTCGAGTTTCGTTCGTAAGCTACCTGCGAAAAGCTATGCTGTGGCATTTCGTTCCGTATTTTTTTTATTGCCATCCCAGCTTAGAGTGAGACCTTTTTGCAGTAGATCGGATTACAATTATAATTGACCAAGAAAAGAGCACCAACGTCGTTAAAAGTAAAAGGTGCGATTTACATATGGACTAGTATTTTTTGTTCTGTACCTCAAAACGACAAATGGAGACTTTATAAGATCACATACGTGTCGGTCCATATGCCGTCTTTTTCAGAAACCGCTTAAGGTAGAAACTAAAAACACGGGACTGCAGTAAACATATTAAACCGCACATATCCTAATAGTTAGAACTCAGAAATATTCATTTGGTAACATTAGGGAAGACAAATTATATAATTGATTTTTTTTTCAATTCCATATATAGTGCGGAGTGTAGTTTAAAAAAAGTAGTTACAAGGGCCCTAATTTTTATTCATTATTATAGATATTAGTTAGAGAAACACAAAAAAATTATCAAAAAAGTATGTTTTATTTCCACAACTCCTATATGAAATAAATATATGAAATACATATATAAATTAGAAACAAATATGGATTTCTAGAAGCCCAAGAAAAAGTTGTATGAAAATTAGAGTGATTCCAGATGTTACAATTTTTTAAGGCATTTCCTTTATTTATAATGTCTACGTAGGATATGTTTGTAAATGTTAATTAATATCAACATAATTGTGAACATTAAACTAATTTTTTTATCTAAATATCACCTTCACGAAAAATGGAATAATCAAAACAATTTCATTTATGAAATACGAGAAGAATTACGTACTATGCGACCTTGGCTAAGTTACATATTGTAAAAAATAATATATGTAAGTATTGTAATATAAAAATAACAGTAGAGTGCATAACGCTTGAATATTTGTATGTGCCATATTGTGTACAGAACCCTCGGATTGCGAATTCCATTTCTGCTTGACATGTTTTATTTATATTACACAATGTCAAATTTACCTATGTTTGTTGTATTACCGTTGTAAATGTTAATTAATATCAACATAATTGTGAACACTAAACTAATTTTTTTTATCTAAATATCACCATCACGAAAAATGAAATAATCAAAACAATTTCATTTATGAAATATGAGAAGAATTACGTACTATGCGACCTTGGCTAATTTACTGAAATTTTTGTTTCGAAAATTAAAAATAAATTTTGATAGATGTAGGTTAGAATATTCCGTAATTCTTTCACTTCACTGTTATTTCTTCTGTTCTATGGCATTGCTAACATTAAAAGTATTTTAAAAATGTTGTTTGCTTTTACCGGTACTAGAACGGTTAAATTTGTATGCACAACAAAGAAAAAAACTGAAATCTGGATATTATTAGTTGGAACATAAGATAAAATTTATTTTGGCGTATCTACATAACACACAATTTTACATAAACGTGTTTGGTTTCCATGGCTCTATATATACATTATAATAAAAACTATGTTTCAGTCGAAAATATACACTAGACAAATGAAAAAGATCTAACTGAGATCACAATTTTGCCTAAGTACTTTTATACGAAATGGACGATGCTGACTCTTTGTTAAAGTGTGGATAAAATATTCTAATTTTCTCATCTTTATTAGTCATCACACCGTAAATAAACTCAACAAATTTAAAAAATCTCATTCAAGATTACTTTAAAAAGGACTACTTTAAAAGATTTATCAATATTATATATATTATCACATTCAACTCCGTCAGAAGGATAGTTTTCAAGTTTTATCTCTTTGGCCACCAAAATTTTCTAGAGGAATTTCTGGAGGTTTCCAGGCTGCTACCAAAAAGCAAAGTGATAGAGACTTCAAAACTTATCGTTACTATGTTTAGTATTTTTGAATAAATCTAGACATAAGGCTTTAAATCGGTCATTTACATTTCTTTAGCAAAAGTTTTTTTAAGAACCACGAAGGTTTGATTTCGCTAATTTATATTAATGCAAAATAATGTCAATGCAATCACATATACGTTTTAAATGTAAAAATTGTTAATATAAAAAACCGAGTTTCATTAAAATTTGATAAATATAAAATTTTTGTTTTGCAAATATTGGGTTTCTTTCATAATTTTTTTGACAAAACATTAATACAAATCGTCAAGAATTTTATAAATTTGATAAAAACAGCATGTGAAACTCTGTGTTACTATTTACGTTTCATATCCCGTATTCAGATATATAAGAGGTTATAAAACCGTAACTTAGAGGTAGGGTCAAAAGGAAAGACGATAATGTTGTTAAATTGCTTAGGAGACTTTTTTATATTATACAAGAGATGCTTTACTATTCTTTAGCGTATCATAATGATCTGGCAATTCATAAAATGGGTTTGCTATGAAGCTACTTTTTTGTCAAACATACAAACTGCCTGGGTGATTTTCTATATATGAGAGCAATAAAAAGGAAAGTGAGAAGCTTTTATTTGCTCCATATAACACGAAGAAACCAGAGCGGTCAGCAATATATCAAAGGAAGCACGCGCTATGTGTCCAACAATAGCAACGAAAAAAAAACAATCGCGAACTTTCAAATTAACAATTTATGTAACCACTGCAGACCATTACATTGTCAGCACGAAGGTTGTTAAAAATTGGTATGTTATAGCTTAAAATAGATTTAAAAACATAATGCTTGAATATTTTATGAAACTAGTACGCTCGTTAAATTGTTTAAGTAGAGAATAATAAATGCTGTTGGACGCCCCCGGTACTTGGTTTTCAAAATAATTGCGGTTGTAGAAGATGCTGTTAAAAAGGACGGTTTTGCAATAAAAAAATACAATTTTGTAATTATATTGTGCAACCGTTTTTAAGGAATCGAAGTTTAAATAAACTTTTACAGGATTACCTTAAATCTTATTCATACTACCAATAAAATTATCCACTAAGCAGCCCTAATATATTTTTATCGGACATGAAAATCCTCATAATTTCATTATATCCGTCTGTATTTAATATGTTAAAGACTCATATTTTTCATCATTTGAAATTTATGTAAATTAAAATTTGTAAATATTTTCATGTAAAGATATCAGTCGATGTTACAAAATATCTGAAAAAACTTGTAATAAAAATCCCCATATGGTGTAAAGTGGGGGTAAATATTTTTCCCGTCATCTCTTCTGAGCTGAGTATTGATTTGGTCTTTTGGAGAAATGGGTTTTATTTACCATTTATTCCATTTTATGCCCATTTATTAAATATTAAGCTTTAAAGTGACTTGCCAAACAATCATTTTTTATCCACTTGTTTAAAAAATGTAATTAATAAATATTGGCATTTGATTGAAACTTGCGCATCAATATCAGTATACCAGATAAATATGGAACTATATTTTATACATCCTTCAACATGAGTCTAGCTTTTATTTTTATTCGTATTAAATTATTAATGCTTAGTGTCCATTTAAAATATTGTTTACGTATAAATGTATGTGTTTACATGTGAAAGTACCAAAAGAAATATTTGATCTTTTTCGTGAATTTTGCAAAAGTACATTTAACAGATTAAAATGTACCTCGTATAATGTATAACATACTTTATGCGAGTAAACATTTTGATTGCTTTAAACAATTTTCATATTAGTTGACAAATTAAAAGACATGAAGTCAAATTCAAAGTATTTCAATAATTTGCTGGACAATTTCTATTTACTTGTAAATATTTCATCCAAAAAGCAACTTTATTCGAAATTGTTAATATTTGTATTACCAAGATAGACTTGTAAAAGTGTGCATAACATGCACAGTAGAAATTTGCAAATAGAAGGAAAATTTCGATACTAAAATTTAGATTATATAGGGAAAAATAAGTTCCCTATTCCACGGAAGAATTATTGAGAATGTGTTGAAAGATATTAGGTTGTCGACCGTATTTGAACTATATTTCTTTAATTTTTCATTTTTACTTTCCCTACAATAATTTAGGAGCTTTATTGGAGAACATAACAAAAGATTTCATTTAAACACAAAACATAAAAAAGGAATGTATTGAGGAGATTTGAGAATTATAGTAGAAGAACGCCAATTTTGTCGTTTATTTAGAAAAGTAGATAATGATATTTTCAGTATAACTGCCAATTACAATCCAATGTTATAATATCTGCTCTCGAAAATAAAGAAGTGATTAGGAAACCAAGATGTGGAAAATTGCACAAGAGATGTTTTACTTAAATATCAGGGAAAAGTCAAGGTCAAACCTTTGAAAATAGAAAAGTGCATTAAAAAATTATATGCAATACATTATTATATCAATGATCAATAAAAATTTGTATTTCAAGTGAAAACCCCTTTTTCCCACGCACACCTTTGCAGCAAAGATTTTACTGCGAAGATATGCAGAGGAAAAATAAAATGATGTAAATAAATACATATTAGTCCTAATTACTCTGGGTTGCGACTACAGAAGAAAAAAACGTGTCACCCGAATATAAGAATTATTATTCCGTTAATCATTTAATTAAAATTGAGGAAGGAACAGGGTTCAAAAGACTCGATTTAGGCTGCGCCTCATTTCTTTCATTAATTTTTGTAATAACTTTACATCAGGAAAAAATACTTCTAAAATATTTATGTTAATAATTGTAGTTTTTTTAATATTATTATATTTAAGATTATCAACACTTTGTAAAGATTGTTATTTGTTTTATAACCATTGGTTATTTTTTTGATTTATACATTTCATATGTATAATATTTTAAACGTATAGATTAATAATAGTTACCAAAATATTTTATATATTTTTAAACACACAGTTTTCGTGTTGATTTATTTGTTCACTTTGTATACAACTAAGCAGCAATTTCAACAATTTGATACTAATATTTTTTTATTTGTGTTTTCCGTCTAGCATATATTCGATATAATCGAAGCACGATATACTCATACATTCATCTCCATCAATCATATGTATTGCAGCAAATTATAATGTGCTATAAAATGTGTAAATTGAGATTTTTTGCATTTACTAATTATATTATTCACTCACTAATCGTTGCGAGAGTTTCATATTAACTTTGTTTTATAAAAATATTTAAGACTTCATACTATTATATATCCTCTATGATGTATGACGCAGAAACACATTTTTGTGGCTTTTGCAACTATATCTCTAGAACAAAGTTACACAAAATTCTGAAAAAATATTTTTAGTTTCTAATATCTTGCCCTCTAAATTACTAATCCACACGTTACATGAAATTAAAAAAATTGATATTTTTTTGTTTTCTCAAAAACTTATATATATGTATATGTATATACATATATATGTATATATATGTATATGTATATACATATATAAGTATATATATATATATATATATATATATATATATATATATATATAATCGCATCTAAACTATTAAGATATAACCTGTAGATCATTTTGACTCTATACTATAAATTACTCCAACCTAACCTGGATATAACATATATTATGCCAAATTAAACATTTCAACGTCAAACAAGTAAAAATTGTTATGGTAATTTTTCCTAATTGCTCGTGAACTATTTGACATAAATATTTTTACAATTCCTTTAAGTTGATCTTTCAACTTTTGTTCCACATGATAAGAGAAATTAGAAAATAATTAATGTGATTTGTTTGCCAACTCTACAATTTTCATGTGAATATTTTTCAGTGTCCGCTATTGAGCAATACGCGGAAATTTTAAGTTTTTGCGTCCAAACCGGTTTCAAATATTTGATGGACAATTTTAGCAATTATTTTACGTAAATAGTCTTGTAATATTTATAAATCGCACTTTGAAGTTACGTTCCACAACATAAAAGTAATTTAAAATAAAAATCATGTTATTAAGTTTCCTCCTCTAAAATTTTCATATGAACTTTCATAAGTTTTTTTTATTGTACTCATATATCTCGGTAAAAATGATTTACCCTTATACCAAATTATCAATATGTACGTAAACAGGTTTTTGAGAAGTTTTTGAGAGAAAAATATTGGTAATGGAGGGACAGACCAATGGACCAACTGACAAGTGAACGACGAAAATTTTGTTTCGTTTTTGAGGTATGAAGCATTAAAAATTGGATTATTATAAATAAAAACTACATAATACTATATTTTAATAGTAATTACTTTATATCAAATGTTCATTTTCTTTATCCATTTACTCTTATTATTTTGTAGTAGGCATTTTTAAATATTATGTATGTAAAATGACGGAAATTAAATATATATTATTCCATATTTTTTCTGCTCTTCGTTCCTTCCTCCGTAGTTTATTGAGTAAATTGATGAGTAGAGACACGTTGCCTAATAGTTTAATAAAATAATGATAAATGAATGTTTTGGAAAAATTATCTACGCAAGTTCAAAGATAGTTTTCCAAATATAATAATAGTAAAATACACATATGTCAGTAGAAAGACAACAAGAACAGTAACTTTGTGTAAAACAATCCTTCTGTAGATTTAATGTTCTTAAAATATGATTAAGTAATCTAAAATTATATTTGTGGAAGCTAAGCCGTAAAACTCAACACGTGCAGAAGTAAACAGAGCGTTCAATCACAAATGTGTAAAATCTTCTTTTTCCTTCCCTATTCCCCTTCAATATTTTCATATTAAATATTATTACCTTATGGATGGATGGTCATCGAACTAGAAGGAGCTGTACTTGCATAAGCTTTCAACCGTGTAGGTAATGGTTAACTAATTTTCATGAAAAAATATTTAAAAATTTATATTTTTTGAAACAAATTTTTTCATAAAATGCCTTTTAATTAATAATGGTTAAATTTCAGCTGATATATATATATATATATATATATATATATATATATATATATATATATATATATATATATATATTATTTCTCGTTTTTTTCCAGAAACATGGGGCGCTTTAATTTTCACCCTTTTCATCGTTCTCGTTCTTATGGATGATGTAATCGTCCAATATGCTCATAAATCTATGACAAATGTTAAATGCGTATGAAAGGTCCGTATTGGTTTTATCGTACCAGAGAATATATGGAAGCTCCACACGTTCTCTGGAACTGTCGAACGTGAAATAGAAGTCTGAACCAAAATAGACTACAAAATTTAAATAGCATATCTCTAAGCTAGTTTTAAAATTGATGGCAGATTCGATATGAGCGCTACAAGTACAATAATATTTCAGTATATAATTTAATATCATATCAGATGAGGATATTTTTGGGAGTATACTGATTAAATAAAGTAGTATACTAATTAAATAAAAAAGACTTAATCTTTATATATTTATCTGTATATAAGTAATCTGTATATAAGTAGCAATTATATTTATCAGAGTTAGTAATGTAATTTTATTTTGTTAGATTTAAGGATCTAGGTATTATCGATGGTGACATTATGATGGGCTTTCTTTGAATAATACACTTAACACTTAAAGCGAATAACCGTTTTAGTGTTGAATAACGAAGCCGTGATGAAAGTGTCACATTATAGTCTACTCCAGCTTGCTGTGTAAAATCTTTTACTACTAACCTTACTCAAAACGCATTTTATTATCACCTTATAATTTCTTACAAAACACTCAAATGCATTGACCAATTGTCTTTTGTTCTGGTTTATCAACTATTGCCTATGCTTCACTCTCTTCAAATGACTAATTCTTCCTCTTTAGCTGAACAACATTTCTTGAACTCGGGGCATTGTATAGCTTCTTCGAGAATTATCTGGTCTTCCTGTATAGCCAACTTACTTTATATTCACAGGTTACTAAAGCCATACCTTCCTTCCTTTCCTTGGCTTCTACATTTATCACTGCTTATGTACGGTTTTATCAATATGCGCATCTTGCGCATATTCAACTCGCTCTTGGGAACATTCTCAAAAAAATAATTTGGAGAACTGTTTTAGGTTACTTAAACTTCCACATAATTACTTTCGTAAGGTCTTTCTGTAGATAAGAATTGATCAGACTATGCATTTACACTGTCATAGTTGTTATGCTCCACTGAAGTATCTGATGTTGGCTTTGATACTTTTTCCACACTTCCTAAAACACATGACATTCATTATTTAGCTCGATGATATTAACATGTTGGTGGTGACAATCTGCCTTAGAGGTTTGTATAATTACTAAAACCATACCTTCCTTCCTTTCCTTAGCTTCCACATTTATAACTGCTTATGTACGGGTTTATCAATATGCGCATCTTGCGCATTTCAACTCACTCTTGGGAACATTCTCAAAAAAATAATTTGGAGAACTGTTTTAGGTTACTTAAACTTCCACATAACTACTTTCGTAAGGTCTTTCTGTAGATAAGAATTGATCAGACTATGCATTTACACTGTCATAGTTGTCATGCTCCACTGAAGTATCTGATGTTGGCTTTGATACTTTTTCCACACTTCCTAAAACACATGACATTCATTATTTAGCTCGATGATATTAACATGCTGGTGGTGACAATCTGATTTAGAGGCTTGTATAATCTGTTTGACTGCATTTTATCCCATTTCAATTTTATTTTATTTCTTATGTCTTATATTTTAAAGTATATTTGTTTTTCAGAACAAATAAAACGGAATAAGTTTTATTTTTGTCGTGAATCATCTGACACAAAGACCTTTGAACACCTTTTTATATTTTGTTTATCTTCTTGGAGACTTTTCAATTCTTCTCTTTACTTATATATATATATATGTATATATATATATATATATATATATATATATATATAATGTGTGTTAATAGCGTGTTCCATTTTTCCTTCTTTCATTTAAATCTTAAAGTCGTTAGGCCGCTTTCGTCTCTCATTAGATATTTGAAAGTTCGCTGGTAATTGAATATTCTCTCCTTGCTTGCTATCATGCCTTGGATAAAAACAATCCCGAGCCTTTTTTTCTTGGCACATCCGGTCGAATCGTTTAGTAATTTATCATACAAAAAGTTTTAATTATTTAGTTACATGTATTTTACACTAATTATACTTAACTTATATTCTTACAATTTAAAATTATTGTTAGCATGACTATCTTTAGAGTTTTATGTCAAAATTCCAATAATTTGCTTCTTTCAACCAAAGGACTTTCAATTAAAATACATTCACAAAAATGATATTGTAAAAATTCTAATATATTTGTGCAGTCTGCTTAATACTTATCTCTTAACGAAAACACGGGTTAAAACTAATTTGATAATACGTTAATTCAAATAAATTTTAAAATTTACATTAAATTATATGTCGACGTATATTTTTTTTCCTTGCAAGATTGCTTGCAGTTATTGTGATACAACTATACAATTTAAATACCATGCGAGTAGAAAATGAAGCACGTAAAATTGTACAAATAATATTTACATTAAATAATCTTCTTGAAAGTTATCAGTATTTGAATGGTTAATAGTATTGGAGCGTGTATCAAGACCAAAAGGTTGGTAATGAACAAAGACTTGGTGGGTCAAGATTAAATAAATAGCAATTCCACGATTACTGCATGGCATCGTACCATAACGTTCCGTTATAGAGATATTATATTTTATTTTAGGGCTGTAGGAAATGGGAATACGAAAATTTGTTTGGAATAAAAATAGATTATCATATCAAGCACTGAAATCAAAAAAAATTGTGCCCTTATTTTGCGATAAACAAAAAGATGAAGTTGATGGTAAAATGTTGAAAAATTTTGACGATATTTGACGACTATAGAAAATCGAATATGGTTACTTGAATTTACTATGGGAATGTAAAAGACATACTGATAGGGTATCGACTAGAAAAAAAGCTGTAATTTCCTTGAATCATTAAATTTCAGACTAAGCAAATCTGTAGAAGAAGCAATTAGAGACATATGTCCTAATTTTATTAATAAAAACAATACACAAAAGTTTTCTTTGAAAATTATACCCGTATGAAATGCATCCAGCGTATATTCCACAGATATACAAATCCCAATGTCCGAAGACTCGGAAAAACCTATAATAAATTTCCTCCGTTACGTAGTAACGTTCATTTGTAAGAATATTTTGTATTATTATAAATGAACAAAACCTGCCAAATACGAATAGAACTTGCACTACAAAGGTGTACACATTTATAGGTACTTTTCAAGTTTGAATAGTATCTCTATTAAACTTCACAAATATTAATTATTTCTAAAGTAAATAAATTGCAGTTGATTTAAAGACCCATCTACATGCTACTTATTAGTCGACTATTACTCGTAAATTAATAGAGCCCACACAGATATGATAATTTTTTTTAAATTTATTTATATGTACTACTGTCGTGATTACTATTCAGATTTATAAAATAACCATTACCATATCATTGAATGGGTCATTCAAAAACATTAATGGTATATCATAAACACAAAAAATAGTTAATGACATACTCCCAACATTTTTGAAAGATCTATTTAACGATACCTTAACGGGGTGTATGAAAAAATATAATTTACATGTAAAAGAGGTAGCATAAAAACCTTTATAAATACTTTATCTTATAAATTTGTAGGCGTCATAAATATATATATATATATATATATATATATATATATATATATATATATATATATATATAACAGTAACAAATTTCACCTTTATACCACTAATAGTAAATTACAAGAGTCCTCAGTTTGGCTATGGAACGCTAAGAAGTGCCCCGCAAAATCTATGGATATAAATTAATCCCAAAGATATTGAAAAGCCTAATCTCAGCAGAAAACTCATCTTCACTTTAAGAGCTTTATCATTACGAATTCGTAAAATTTGGAGCATGCTGTCTCGTGATTACGCGTAAGGCCTAGGTTAAAACATATCATGTAGTGGTCATGGCATAATCAACAACGGTGATAATCTCATAGAAACGAGAAGGTTTTAAATTAATATCTAATGTTTAGTTTCATGCAATTTTTTTGTTAGAATACTTATTGGCTATACCTCTTTTATGCAATTTTTTCATATTTTGGAATTTTGCATGTCGTGCAAAGAATTTATAACATTTACCCTGCGAATATTTATACACATATTTTGAAATAAGCAGACACGTGAACATTGCTTGAAATATATTTCTTTAAATAGAACAAGTATTAGTCACGTCTGGTTAGAAAGTTAGATAAACATTCCTTCCTGTGTCCATTATTACTATTTACGACCGCCATGTTTCACAATGTACACTGTCACCCGACATGGCAGCAAAATCGTTTCCTGTGGTGAGAATAATTAATGAGTGAGACTGGACTGATGGCTGATTTGCGTGTGGTAGCCACAGTGGCGAGGAAGGCAGCGAACGAAGGCTTTGAGTAAATCCAATGGTAGTGTCAATTCAATTACACTTTGCTTTTTGAAGCTTGTCCGTTTTGTTTCTTGGATACATTAATTATGTCTACAAAGATTGGGAATTTCAATACCATTTATTCGTAACACTTATTTAGCAACTTGTTAATAAAATTCATTCACTAAAAACTATGTCCTGCAAGTATTGGTGTAATTACGTAATAAATATTTATCTATATATTGCAATAGAAAACTGACATAAACATATGCTTTTCTCACTAAATGAGACGATATATATCTGAAAAAAATAGATATAGCGTCCTCAAAATTTTTAAAAAGCCAATAACGGAGATACAAAGCTAGAACTACATAGTTAGTAAAATTGTTATGTAGCCTGTTTAATAATTATAACACTGTTTTATTATAGGAAATAACATTTTTGGGCCACTGAGCCAATTAGGGCTTCCTCGAGAGTAATCTGATACTCGGCTCTTGATACTTGGCTCCCTTTCTATAAACAGGTTACCAAAACCATTCCTGTCAGGCTTCCATATTTCTTGCTGTGTAAGATTTTTTAACTCACTCTTGGGAACAGCATTGAAAAATTCATCTGAAAAATTATTTAACTTTATCTTCCATATAGGTAATGTCATGAGGTCTTGCTCTAGATAGCAATTGATCAGATCCTATAGTTTCATTTTTATAACTATGGTGCTCCACTCTAGTATCTGATGTCGGCTTTGGTACTTCTTCCATACTGACCTGAAAGATAAGAGTCATTATTTGGTTCGATGACAGTAACATGTCTGCTAGTGGTGATTTCTTTGTAACCAGTTTCTATTCTGAAACTCCTTACATTTTCAGTATGTTGAACTAAATAATAATTTACTGACTTTTTGCTCCATTTGAATCTCTTTTCTTTTGGTATATAGATCATGACTGTGTTGCCAAATATACGTATATCACTGACATATGTCTGCCTGCCTAGCCAGAGCTATAAATACCTCTCATGGTTCCATTCAGAAGCCAACGATTTATTTCTTAGGTATACAGCCATACGTATTGCTTCAGCCTAAAACTTTTTGCCTAAGTTGGCATCAGAATGTAAACACGTAGCTCTTTCAACAATTATTCGATTTAGCTGTTCATGTAAACCATTTTTTTCCGGGATATAAAGACTTGTTCGCTGATGTAAAATGTCAGATTGCTTTAAAAAAATTAATCATTTCATTTCAACAAAACTTATTATCCAATATCTAACCTTACAACTTTGAAACTATAGTTTATCATTTATTCAACCACCAATTTAACTCTTTAAAATGTGTATTTATTTCATTTTTATTTTTCAAGAAAGATACAAATGACATTCTACTGTAGTCGTCCACAAAAAGAAAGAAGTACCTCGATAGTTCCACAGACTTTAATTCCAGTGGGCAACATAAATCTGCATACACCACTGTCAACACACTCTCATTTCTATTTCAGCTATGCGGAAAGGGTAATATTGTTTGTTTACCTTTGTAGTACGCCGCACAGTTGAATTTACTGATATTAGCTTTATCTTTGTACGAAATCCCTTCTACTGCACCGTTTTTCATTATATTTTAATTTCCACTGTTTATATGACCTGGTCGTCTGTACCATATCAGGTCGTTGATGAAGTTGGTAACAAATATGCCGATTCTATATTTAATCCATATACCCCGTTTATCAATTTGACTATGCCAATTAGCTTATTCTGCCTTTTTATAAGGTGACAAATTCATTTCTGGAAATTCACTTTATTCCTATTTTTTATTAGATTACTTACAGACAACAAGTTTGTAGTGAGGTTAGGAATATACGAAACATTTTTAACAGTAAAATCACATACCGAGTTATTCACAACCGTAGTAATCTATGTGTCTCCCGAATACGACACTTGCACAATCATTTGGTTTGCTATGATAATTTCCTTAGTTGACAAGTTATATGACTTATTTAAAATATTATTGTCGTTGTTTATCATGTAACTGACGACTGATCGACGTATCATTTATTTCGATCAAATGTTCCATTTAGGGCTACGACACTGAATGCATCAACTGGTCTTGCAGTAATGGACATTTATTTTTGTAATGACCGATGTGTTTACATAGATAACATTTTACTTTTTTTGACGTTGACAGAACGAGATGATATTTCTGCGACTTTACCGCCGCGTCTATTGCGCTACCAGCTTTTTTCCAGGAACGCACTTTCTAATTCATTGCTGTCGATATACGGCTTTAAACTCATGTCGAGACGCTTTGTCTTTATGCCGTTAGCAGAAACGACGATTTCCGAGTGTTCACTGGCCCTTAATATACGCAAAAATTTACCTGGTATTACTGCTAAAATCACTTATTTCGAAAATAGTACTTTTCACTTTATACGTTGTATCCACTAGTTTAGTAACGAATGTTGTCATCGTTTCATTGTTTACCAGATGAATTGAAATCAAATTTCTCAACAAGGTTATCCTGCGCGTGTAGCCGAAGTTATCGGAAAACCATTTTGACTTCTTCCAACTGTATTGATGTCAGCGGCAATGGTGTCTTCGGACTTCGTAATGTCGATGCCTTTCAAAATGAAAAAAAAATCAAGTGCAAACGCCCATTCATCGAAATTTTCACGCTCCTTCAGTTTCAGCATATTTACAATATAATTACCAGCCATTTTGCAACGAGGTACTTATATTTTGAAGTAAAATACGGGTTTGGACAGACTGACTTTTTATTTTATTTCTTCAATAAGTTAGTACATAGTTACCGGTATATGACGCTACTTGTTATCTTTATTTTGATACCTTAAACTTTGCTAAAAATGCATGTGTATGCATGTTTTAGCGATACAAGGCACATTCTCTAACGCTAGATTAAAAAAAGAGATAAAAGGTTATAGAAAAAATCGACACTTAATTTGCTATATTTGCGAAGAATTTATAAAATAATTATTTGATCAATAGATAAGAGCTTTTTGTCAAGATTCTGAAGCTTTTAAATATTTTGAGAAATGTTTCCTAAATTTTGGATAATTGACTTAAAGCCAAAGTTGCTATTTTCATTAATCCATAAACGAAGGAAATAATAAATGGTTAATAATGAATTTTCACAGCTTCTTGACATTCACTAAAGGCGACCTTGGGAAACTTAAGGCAGTGGTTCATAGCTTTATTGGAAACAACTCAGTTGTGATTTACAAAGATCTTATTTCATTACTATACTTGATGACTTCACACTAAAAATTTTACAAATTTTCTTAAAAGTGGTACATGCTCACTTGAAGAAAACACGGGTGCGTATTGGAAAGACCAAGGTAAAGTTTTCATCAATATTTGATGAAATTTAAAAGACTGTAGTAGAGGTATGATGTGGGATTACGTTTGACTGCGAAAAAGAGAAAGTCCACACAATCAGAGATGAAACACGAAAAATATTTATATAATCTTTTCAAAGATTTCCTTTCTCATATATTGCAAAGAATTTCTATTATATATACAGGCAAATTATATTTCGATCAATAGAAATAATATTCTTTTCTTTTATCGGATTCGAACCCTGACATGGTCTATTTATCATTTTAATATATGGTGTTTAGAGGCAAATTGGTACAGAAACAATTGAGAGGTTCTTATTGTTGATGGATTCTTGTAATTCTATTCTATCTTTTATATAAATAATCAGGTTGTAAACATAGGATTATTGTAATTTAATAAGTTCCTCGTATTTACTGCTATTGGTTCAGGATTGTAATAATAATCAAGGTTTACTTATTATGTTTTTTTCGAGTAATTGTTTTGTTTTGATTTAAGAAACCTTACCACTAATTTTGAATAAAAGTACCAACAGGCTTTTGTAATTTTTCAAAATACATTTAATATTTGCAAGAGTAAATATAAAAAAGGAATTGACAATTCAATTAAAAGCAATTTTACTCGAAACGCCACTTACAACAATACTCCACATGTCTGTGCAGATTGTTTTATTCAATCGGCCTTTTTTATGATAAATTAAAAATTAGATTCATTTAAAGCCACTTATCTAATTACGTGCAAAGGATCTGTATAGTATGTGCAAATTTAAAATAACCTACCTTAATTTGTTTAAAAATTAGAAGGCTGTAACAGAAAAACGGAATTATTTACGACATTGCCATAACAGTGATGTCCATTTGAATTTTTATTGTACGCAATCCTAAAAAAAATTAGGTCAGATCACTTTTGATTTACGCTGCGGAAACTTAGGTACTGCACCTAACTGAAGAAAAAGATTAAAGGATTCATTAAAACATCTAGGGGAAGTTCAGGAGAATAACAAATGGCAAAATTTTTAATTATGCAAAAATTGCAATGGAAATGGTAAAATTAAGTTTATCAAATTAAGTCGAATGAAGTGGATAAAACACAATAAGTTTTGGTAAGGAGAGGGTTATAAACATAGTACTTGTAAATACGCCTGAGGTTAAAAGCCAAAAACCGCACGATTAGATAGAACGATGTCATTGAGAGAGACATTGTTACTACAAGAAGGGCTTAATTAGTGATTAATTCCAAGATGGCCTAACAAGAGCTTCTAAAGGGGGCCAGGAACGTTAAAAGATAAGGGGACGCGAAATGGCATTAGCGCCATTTGGATTTTCTGCCATTATTCTGGCAAAAAAAGTAATTTTCATGGTTAAATGATATATCTGTGTTTCTTCTTTTTTGACAATGTCAATAAATTGCCTAAGAAAAATTAAATAGAGTGCGTATAGGAATAGTAATGCATGGCAATGAAAACTTTATAAGGTATTACATTAAAATGACGAGTGCTGTCAAAGAGTCGTGCGAACAAAGAACAATTAAAATTCTTACAATCTTCTTATCTTCCACAGCGGAATGATTCTACAGTCTATAATATTTTTGAATGGAATTTTGAAGATAAGTAGTTCTAAAATATGCGTTCGATAATTGTGTATGATAAGTTTTATGGAAACTTCCTTAGAAAAAGGATGGAAAAGAAAACTTGCGAAAACGCATGTTTTTAAAAACAAATTTTGAAACTGGTTTATATTTTGTTTTGAACATACTGTTTTCTTCTTCTTGAGTTAATAGTTAATTTAAAGTCATTACTAAAACTTCTATTATTTCATAAATTATTACGTAAAAACATAAAATTATTCCCGTAAATTATAAATAATAATTATAATAATAATTAATATATAATAATTAATATATAATTAATATTAATAAATAGGTACGGTTAATAATGTTCCCATTAGACGGATTGACAGCAGGATTTGGAAAAAAAAGTTAAAAACTGATTTCCAAAATGTACATAGCGCCCTAATTCTATAGTTACCTACATATTTGTTACAACAATTTTTTTCTATTTTCACAAGTTTTTCTATTTTATTTTTTAATCGTTGCCCCAGTCTTGAGAGTAGTAACACATAAATATCCAACACGTTTTAGAATAAAATACTTGACACTAGTATATACGATCTTGTACCAGTTTCTACGGTCTCACGGGCTAGTCTTACGGTCTCAATGTGGTAATTTATAGGTTGTTTTTGATTGGGTTACTCCAACAAGGGATTGATCACGAGATCTGACCCTTTGATCACGAGATCTTGTCTCCTTGATCTTTCCCAGCAGGATGCCTTGCTGCAAGATGTCTGGGTTTATTCTTATAATATTGTTGAAGTACAAGAGTATCGGAAGGTAAAATGTAGAGAACTGCCCGTTGCCGATACCGATGATGGACTCGTTGTATTGATAAGCAGTTTGTAAGCGAGATGGCTTTCGACTATAGTCAAATAAAATCTTAAAGAATTTTATAAACGTGAATATATGCGTGTTTGTACATTCGTTTCTAACTCAATCATAAATCAACAACAAAACGGTTCCTCATAAAACAGAGATCAGGAAGTTTATTACGGAAAAACGTTCAAAAATCTATCCGAAATTTCTTAAATGGTAGATATTGTATTCAGTGTCTGATTAATCAATTTGGTAACGTTTATAATATGGTTCTAATATGGTAAAAAAACTAAAAGCTCACGACGGCATGTACATCGATTTTGAGCGTTTGCCGTAATCGATCCACTAAAATATATAATTTGCTTTCTCCAACAAAGCACTCTAGATATATTATTTTGATATGTGCCAGTTAATTCTAGAATTTCGTCTGTCTAAATTTTGTGTTTAACTAAGTAACTCCTCATATTTTAACATGATGAACGCACACGGCAAATATATCATGTGTAATTATATATTAATTAATATTAATTGGTCTAAAGTGTTGTAGAAATGAATCGCGTCCATTTATCTGTAATTAGATTACTAAAATAGAAGATGGTAATACAGATAAAGTTATGTCGAATAAGAGAGCAGAAAAGAAATCACAGAGAACAGACGAATTAATAAATTTAAAATTCAATTAATTAAAAAGTGTGATTCTATGTAGAGAGAAATATGTTTGAAAATTTCAAAACACTTAAATTTTTAATTGTGCCATTATTACAATCAGTTAGCGTTCTAATAAAATATTTTGAAACATGTATGAAAGTTTATAAACGTTCACTATCGCTCAAAAATACTTGACCACCAAGACAAAATGAATTTTATAAAAAAAATTAAAAAGGAAACTATTTTATAATACATTAAATTATTTATTTACGACAATTAGACACAACTAACAAATATTTTAAAATTTTAGATTCGTCAATGTGCCCATAGGATCTATTTGCCCATAGATAATAAGAAATAAGGATTTTTTTTCTCGTGGGGCGTTACAAATCTCAGGCAATTGAGCAACATTTCTTCAATGTTGACGTGGTTACTTTTTAACGTTCATCTTGCAGTAATTTCCATAAGTGTTCCTGACATGTTGGGCAAGTTGTTCGTACCTGCCTATCAAGCTGATTCAATGATAATCCTATCGGGTTCAAGTCAGGTAGATGTGGGAGCCATGTCATAACTTTCAAAATATTTTGACGTTCTCTTTCTTTCAAGAAGCTCTTGCATAGATTTGATGTGTGTTTCGGATCGTTGTCATGTTGAAATATAAGTTTTAGATTAATTAAGCGGGAGCCAGAAGGCACGATATTATTTCCTGAAATGTTTTTGTAACCTAATTAAGCACCATAATTTTTGCAGCCCTATTATATATATACACACACACATATATATATATATATATATATATATAATATATATATATATATATATATACATATACATATATATATATATATAGACGTGTCATCAAACTCAGTAGAAAATATTTAGTGACTACATTAAATTTATAAAATATTTCTGGAAAAATTATTTATTAAAAAAAATTGTAATTTCAACGAAGCACTATACATTTTTTGTAGAAATATTTAACATATATTTAATTTGATGCATAGAATAGCCTATATGAATAATGGATACGTTTTATATTACATCTTGTGCAGGTATATACTTAAATACCTAGATTTTGTCTGTACGTGTCGCTTGCGTAGTTACTTTTCAATTGATTCCACGCGATACAAGAAAAAAGTCGACTAATTTAAATGCCCTTTTATACGAATTGATATATATATATATATATATATATATATATATATATATATATATATATATATACAGTACAGACGGAGGGATCAGAGAGTAATTTTATAAGAGTTCCTTTTTTTTCTTTTTTATTAAGAAACTCTAAAAATGTAATATGTTTTGGAACATAAAATGTCGTAAATAGCATCATTACGGATTACAAGTCAGGGTCACATTACTTTTACACATATTAAAAAAACTGAACTTATCTCTTTGAAAATAATCAAACATTGGTTTAAGTTAATAAAGGCTAGAATTTCATAAGTAAATAATGCTTGATTCAGAATTAAAAAGTTAGAATGCTTTCTTGGAGCAAGTAAGTTATAGATCTTGAGTAGTCCGTTCATGGCGTACTCTGACCGAAATCCCGACCGATTAGGAAATTATCGCTATGTCTTTTACAAGGCAGTGTATTTTGATATGGATTATCAGAGGACTATAATATTCAACTGGTAAGTCTTCAGGACCCCCGGACACTTTCTAATTCAAGAATAGATAGTCTGGCCTTCTACCACGTTAATCCTTCTGCCCGCCGAAATATTAAACTGTCGATTTTTTTAAAAATAGTGTTGCGAGAATTGTTGTACATCTTGTCTACAGTTTAGACTAAGCTCTCTATTACTGGTATACTTCCACTTATCAAAGTCCAGTTAAAAAGCAAGAAGCCAGGAACTGACATCGAGCTATTAGCGGTGTGAGGCCTCTCTTGTTCGGAACTCAAAGAGGATGAAAAGAAAAAAATTAAGACTCTTTCTAAAGTTTTCTCCATTTTAAAAATTGCAATAAACATAGCTGAATTCAAAATTTGTCTAGTAATTTTGTAACAGTATTATGTCTAAAATGTTAATGAATGACTCAAACATTATTCATTGTACCAAAAGTACATTGAGATATTTAAATAAATAATAAAAAAAAATTGAAATGTCCATTTTAAATTTAATATTATTTCAAAATAAGTACCTCTATTTTTGAGTGAACAATAAAATAACTAAGTTATGATGAATATTAAATACAATATCAGAAAATAAATTGTTTAAATTACTTTTTAATCCAATTATCTTCAAACTACTTTTTTACCTGTGGTAGGATAGAAAGACAAAAAGTTATGTGGTTATGGTGCATATCAGTTAACAGATTAAAAGTGGAAAGAAGTTTAAAAAAACCCTTGCGAAAATGCCGACTTCAAGGAAGAAATACTACGTGAATAGGAAGTCGATTTACATTACGGGTGTAACAACCAAATTAATGACAACTGTGTTTAAAGGCACGCATTGTCATTTTTTTTTGAAGTGACGTTTTCTGAAACGATGTCCAAATATTTCTCAAAAACTATTCGTCGTGCTGTAATTTAGTAAGTTTATTTTCATATCTACTATTCGTTACCAGTATTTTATCTGAAAATCCATTTATTTTTTTGAAATCAAAAATGTTACTATTTATTTTTGTGAAAATTAAAAATATTAAAATAGGTTTTCAATTATACTGTAACATTAATATTGTAAAATAGGTTTACAATATTAATGTTTATTTTATGCGCTTTGAGATTTTTTTTTTCATTTCTTTTAGATGAAACGATAAGTTATGAAGTAACGTAAAAGCTCTTGTAAAAGCAAATGTTAACATTTCATAAAATAAGAACTATATTATTTAGAAATATCAAACTTCTTCAGGGATTTTTTTTCTAAAGATTAGCATTTAAATAAAAAAATATATATAAGAAGGACATACCGCAGAGTGGAAAACCATGGGTTCTATGAATCCAGACAGTGCAATTTCTAGTAATGCCACATTCTTTAAAAATATTTGTGCATCCTCTTTTACAGTTTTGATAACTATGAATAGTTTGAAGTGCAGTTACATTACAGTGTTCAAAACAACAGAAAGGTTTTTATTCTCATATTAAAAGGCTGTCAAATAGCAACAGCATGTGAGAAAAAATTAAGTTGAATAACAAACGACGCCCGCTTTTGATCTAATTTGATTCTGATACACCTTTAACAAAATATAATAAACAATCACTTCTACAAATATCTAGCAATAACCCGCCTTACATCACTTTCTGTTTCCTCTAATTTCATACACCTCACGAAAATGCTATATAGTAAGATGCCGCCGAGATCCACATAGCCACATCTATTACGCGTATTACGAGATGTATTTAAATGAATACATCCATTCTTTAAATTTTACGAAGATAAGTTACGCCAAAGGAAAATTTAATCCGTTCCGAATGCCACATGCCTTCTTAACGTAATCTCGTTAAGTAGACAAGCGTCTCCTCATTCGTGTTAGCATCCATAAAAGTATAGGTGTATATATTGTTGATATTTGCCTTAAGATTTTAAGCAATTCCATAAATATGTTAGCCTGTGTGTCTCCCATGTAGAGTGGATGACGAGACGTCAAGAAAAGACGCACGCTTCAGTTTCGGGTTTTAAAAGGAGTAATAATTACAGGCGTCGTAATTTTCTTTTATTTCCTACATTTTCAGTTAACCTTTGCACTGACAAAATTGTTGTGGATTCACTGTACTTTAAAGTTAAAATAAATAGACCTATGAACGGATGATCAATACCTTGAACTACATTTAAATTACAGAGATACTTTCAATATTAAGTTATTTCGAATATTAAATAATTTTTATTTTGTGAATTAAAACTCGAATATTAAAATTAGTTTAAAGATGCGAAATTCGGAAAAACTATGGCCTTTATATCCACCTTATATTTAAGAGACTGCTCTAAATATTAGTAAGTAAATTATGTAGTTGACTGACGTACTATATTTTTCAGAAACATGGTTGAGATTTTTTATAAGATATAAGAGATTAATACTATAAAATAAATGTGTATGAACAAGTGGTATCATTATTATTGATATCTTAAGATGGTTATTATCTATTAAAATGATAATTACGAGTAGAAATCGTAGCGCGAGTACGGTCATATAAAAACATTTAAATGTGTATAATATTTTTAATAAATTGTGAAAAATCTTTAATATAATTTTTTTTGTAAATGTGTTGTCCAGTATATCTTTAATAAACATAAGAATCAGGTGATTACCATACACTCTCTGAAATATATTTACATTTTTTTCCTATCGTCTACGGAACACATGTTATCATGCATTTAACGCAAATTCTATTAAATTTCGAAAGCAGTTTCGTACATCAATTTCGTAAAATTGTGTCTGTAATTTTTAAGGTTGATATCTAGATACCGGGATTCACTTACTGTTCATGAGGAACTGATGCTAATGAACAGTACTGGGGCAGTAATGGGACTTTTGCAGTAAAATTAAGCTTATACTTTCGTATTTGCAAACAAATCAATATTTAATTTTTCAGGTCATTGAGTTGTCTCTTGAAAAAATAATGTACGTTTTTTAAATATTTTTTATGGTGAAGCAAATTGCCTTACTCCGCTTCTCTAATTTATTTTAAGATTTCTTTATATAATATATTTAAAATTATTTTAAAATATTTTAAGCAAATTTAAATACCACTATAATGTAGAAGCTTTTAAATAAATTTATTAGTATATGTCCTAGTTTTTGCTAAACATTATTTTTTTTACGTGCTTTAAGCTAATTACGCACGTAAATGTAAATCTAACCCGAAACAATTTTCGGTCAATGATTTTTTATGACTTTTGTTGTGGTTTCAATCAACAACAAAGTTACGATCAACTTCTATTGACATTTCATAAATCCCGTCCTATGCTACCCTTTACAACTGGTTTAAGGAGTTCAAAGGATCGCACCAATCTCAGTGATGATCTCAGTGACAGATTCCCTACAACAGCTACAATTGAAGACGACATCAATCTAGTGCAGCTCATTATAGAGACTGAAAAGAAAATAACCTTCAGGGGATGCGAGCAAGATCAAACAGTAGCATGAGTTAAATATAGACTATTCTACGTAAATATTTCAGCATCAGAAAGCTTTCTTGGTACTCTATTAAGCTAAAAACTTTTTAATGAAAACTCGACGGCTTGATTGGCAAAACATTTCCACGTTGGTCTCCCGAACACGAACCATGAAATGTAAATATACGGTTATAAACTCAAAACTAAGAGGCAGTCTGCACAGTGAATGATTCTGTGATTATTTAGTGTAATTATGAATAATTTTTAATAATATAATCTTTCATTACCGTTTTTGTTACTGACACATATCTCTAACAATATATTTACAGGTGAATGATTTGGTGAACGACCACAACTTTGACTTCGTTTACGATCTGTATACAACTTACATTTCTTTTGGATTCGAAACATTTAAATATTTACCAAATTTGTTTTAACTTGCGTAATCGAAACGAGATATGATGAACCAATTGTTGCAAATCACGGTTTAAAAATATTAAATTTTTTTATTTAATTTAAGTCATTGGTTAAGCAGTTAAGTAGTGTACCAGTTTATGGACTTCTGTATTTTTATAAAGTAAAAGTAAAAAACCTTAAAATTATTTGGTCTTTATTGGCCAATCAGTTAGTCAGGAATAGTTTTACATACATATACATAGAAATTAAATACTTTATTTTAATCCGTATGTGATTTTAACCATCATTTTCCTGATTGTTATATACATCATAGAGTTATAATAGAATACATAAAACTGTTTCCACTAAATTCTTACTAATTAGTACAATATATGAATTTTTTTTCCATCATAGTTAATAAATAGTCCATGAAGCAGAATATATTAAAACGATTGATCAATTATAAAAAAAAAACTCTATTGCTTGAAAAGCAAACGAAAACGTTGGAAACATGTAGGATATATTTATTACAAGGGCGCATGTTATGATCAAGCCAGTGCGTATAATTACATATCTGCAATGCAGAGTAATATAAAAGAACTAATATAAACTAATATAAAAGAATTACATATCTGCAATGCAGAGTAATAGAAACTGTATCACTAAATTTTGAACCTCACAATTGCACATTGCACCCTTTACCTGATCTACATAATATAGAAGTAAGTGTTTTATGTAGTGATCTACATTTATATGTTCCCGAATAATATTTTTAGATGTAACTCCACATACATGTAACTAAAGGCAAACGAACATGTACCCCATTCATTAGGTCTTGAAATTTAATCCTCATTTTATTTACAGTATTTTTTATTTTTAAGACAATGTTTTTTAATGTAATTTCGTATACATGTAGGTTGAAGTGTATTAGCGTGAACTTCATTGACTAGAGTATACTATTTACATTTCGTTTAAATTAACATTTGTTTAATGTAACTCCACATACAGGTTAGGGAAGCGGACCGACTATGTAATCTATTGATTAGTGTATAACTGTATAGGGCTTTTAAAATTAAGTTGGTGTTTAAATTACCACTTGTCATATTTTTCTTAAATTGATTTCAAAAATTGGCTACCATTAGATTTACTTACTTAGAATTATTATTTATTATGTTTGTTTCACGTAAAGGATAATTCTGATTGATAGCTTTACTTACATCTTTTTGAGTCCATACAAGGGACGTTGCATTAAACACAATGTTAGGAGAATCTCTATTTACATTTTTGTGACATTACTTGTATCGATACCAGTGACCCTTCTAATAAAATAGGCTCAAAAATAAATCAAGTTCAGCAACAATAAGTAAAAATTCAGAAAGAATGATCTTATGCTACTAGAGGAATGGTTAATCCTTATATATAGAAAAGCTTAAAATAAAAATCAATACCTCTAACTCTCCGCCTCCTTAGATACTTCACTCCTAATACAGGTACTTAAACCTCGTAAAAGCTTCCAGCATTAAATCAAATCTTAATACTTTACAAATAGTATTATAAATTATTAGTTTATGAGGAACATTTTTGAATTATTTAGGACTTTCTCAGTATATAGTCATACTGTGTAACCATGTTTAGAATATATATTACTGCTATGTATTAAAATTACTTTTTTTGGTTTTAATAGGAAAGGAAATTATTATTTCCATTTTGTTTCTATTCATAATGTTTAATTTGGGAGAAAAATAACAATTAATGTGTTATTGAGAACTGACATTAAGTAAAATTTATTATTCAAGTGTTCGGCGATTTCAAAAGTAGGGCAATTTTATTTTGTGTAATGTTTACCAAAAAATATATAAATTAACAAGTGTACGTTTGTTATACACACAAGGTAACTGTGAAATTTTAAGTATTTCCTCCTTCGTTAACTTCTCCTTCAAAATATGTCTAGGATATTTCGAAGAAAAGACACGTGGAAAATATTAAGACATCTTTCTTGTTTGACATATAACATTGAGTTTTAGATTCCATATAAAAGAATCATTGAAACGCGTGCCTACGCATAAGGTAACAACAAAATTTAGATTTGACTTCCGGAAAACAAATGGTAATTTTTCGTAATGAGGTAAAATCCCGGTCTAAGCACATCTTTACCCAATTCGGTCGATGTTTCTAAAATTGTTACGAGTGTCAGACAAGGTAAAAAGGAATTTAATTTTAAGTGGACTATGTTTTTTAATTTATATATATTGACAAACACCCATAAATATCAGTATTGCGTTAGTTTTTTAAGTTATGTATTCCAAATAAAAATAAAAACTTCATCCGAAAAAATATATTACTAGCGGTTACTGTTATGTAGATATAATAGTACGCTGTAAAATTTGACACCAAAACCAACTTAAGCAAGTTAATACCAATGTCAATAATTAGAATTATTTAACAGTTATTTTTACATAAACAACACAGCATCAAACCGCATATTGCTAACAAATATTTTAATTTCGATCGAACTCTTTTAAAATAAATTTAAAATTTTCAAATTTCTAACAATTTACCTTACTTGCCAATACACTTTAACATATAGACAAATATTTCTGATTATTAAAATGGATATAAACCTCTTTTTTTAAATGTTCACAACAATAAAGAAAATATTAAGTGCCCCTTTTTTATTATTTTGGAAAATTAAGGGCGTCTTAAATCATTGACAATCTGAAACATTGGTATTGAAGCAAGTATCATAAGTCTGCCTGCTTATATTCAATAGGTAAATAACAATGAAAAATAAAATTTAAAATCAATATTTTTGGGTAAAAATTTGTATTCATTCTGAACTAGTGGTCGCCCAGTGGTGGAAATTCGACCATAATAAATTTAAATTATAAGTTATTTAACATAAATTATAAAAATATAATGCTCAAACATTATTAAAGTCCTATTGTCAAAGACTATATACTACTATAACCACAGATTTCGCCAACTCTGTTATTTTCCTATTTAAAAAAAATAAATTACATGAAATTCAAAAAGGAGAAAAATAAAGAATACCTATTTTTAAAAAAAAATATTGAAACAGAACATGCTGTAAGATGATGCGAAATAAAAAAATTATGCGGTAAAAAATGCTCTCCATTGAATAGCATTTTTTATCGCATATTGCGATAATATAGTTAACGATTTAAAACTTTTCTGAAAACAATTTTTTTTGTAAAAACTCTTTCATCGTTTGCTTAACGTCCTTGACCGTTATATTCGGAAATATAAAACCTTAAACCATCGAATGAACGTACTCTATTTGCTGTGACATACAATTGCCCATGTGTGAAAACTGGCCGATTCAATAAAATTCCAACCTTTTGGAATGTTTGTCTTTGAGACTTATTTATTGTCATCGCAAATGCAGGTATTAAAGGAAATTGTGTTCTTTGAAAGTTAAACGGTAAAATAGTTCCAGAGTACGTTAAATTTATACGTGGAATCAAAATTCTCTTACTGCGTGCGGTCCCAGTTAAAACTTCGCAATCTATTGAATTTCGATGCATAAATTTGATGCGCATTCTTGTTCCATTGACTAATGCGTCCTTAATATTTAAGTTTCTGATCAATAAAACTATGTAATTAACTTTTAATACTAACTTTGTGAACTAAGCGGTGGTAAACCACTAATAGACAAAGAATATAAAAACTCTACCGGATAGTTATTGATGTCATTGTCATTATCACAAATTATTCTATCATAGCTATGATATTTCCGCTGTTCACCAGGAATTTGATTAAGTATATCAGTATTAATCAAAGTACAATCGTCATTTGTAGGTGCTAAAATAACAGAATTCAATATATTTTCTGAGAGTATGTTATTGGAAATATTTCCATACACCTCATCAATAATATTGTTTTTATCTCCTATTAATTGATGAGGTATTTCAATAACATTTTTACCAAACTGAGGGAATTGTGGGGCCTCATCATTTCCAATTTTTTTCAAGAATTGTACAAATTCTATTTCATTTGGTAAAGCTCTCATATTTCGAGTAAATATAACTTTATGAAAATTAGGAAATTCACGCCAACTTGTAACACAATTTTCAATTAAAGTTCCACGTGATCCATGTGGGATTACTGGTAAGATTTGCCGAAAATCACCGCACAGAAGTACAGTTTTTCCTCCAAACACTATGTTTATCGTTTTCATCACATAGATCACGCAATAATCTATCTATGATTTTCAACACTTGCAAATTTGTCCTGACACCCGCCATCCATTATCATTTGCAGCTATTCCGCGAGCATGTCACGCTTCAACAAAAGAAGGGTATAAAAATTCATTGTATGTTCTAACATCCTCGAATGATTTCGGACCACAGACATGTAATAAAAGCAATCGTAAGTGAAAAAGTTTGATATCTTTTGGTGACACTACATATATCTTTGTAATGATTTTATCACCTCCACGGCTTCTCTTCTACCATTTATTTCGGGAATCTTCCCACACATAATGCATAGGAATTTCAGTATATGTATACTCTCGTTTTGATGGATCTGATCGATTCAACGCAAAAAATGCTAATAATTTTGTTTGTCTTTCATTATCAATTACTTGACGTTCTTGCCCTTCTGGGAAGTATACATTCTGTCGACGCGGTAAATGAATATCAAGTCTGATTATAGTATGTGACTGAAAATGCATTGGTAATTCATAGATGCGCCATATGGCTTCTGTTGATTCGACATAATGACCAATTAAAAAATTGGTAACTTCATTAATTTCTATATTTTGACCTTGTTCATTTCCACCAGACTCTATTTCAACAGATGCACTGTCATAGCCTTTATACACATATTTATAAATATATTTGACACTTTTGACTGTAGTATATACTTCAACATTTATATGGCAACTAAATTTAGCAAGTAAATATGGATTGTATGGTACAACATACCGATTGTCAAGGCAACTACCACGAACTTCTGCATTAATACCCTTATCACGTCTTCTGTATAATGGATACCCATTTAACGCTTCACATGTAGTTTCATTAAATCGTTTTGGATACTTTTTATACATTTTCCATCTCTCATACATACAGAATTAGGATTAAGTACTCCGCATGGACCGTGCATCATATGTTATACAACATATTTATGTAATGTTGAATGTGTTTCAATGTGAGGAATCTCCGCAGATACAACTTTATTAATATCTATAGCATTAACAATTTTATCTTGCTCATTTAAAGTGAGTAAAATGAGAGCATGAGGCAATCCTCTTTTTTGAAATTCAATTGTATAAATGAGAGCTTCAACTTTACCAAAGATATTATTTTGTATAAGGCCCTCTATGAATGCTTTCAACTTTGACTTGAATACACGCACAATAATATCAGGTCTAAAATTAGCAGCTTCACCTACACCACTGTTGTTAACTATTTCTGGCCAACTTGGATAGCAAGTCATTGTAATAAATAAAGACGGTTTTCCGAAATGTTGTACAATTGACATTGCATCTAAATCTGATGCAATGATGTTCAATTCTATGTAGTCTGTTAAATTGTCGTAAACTTCAGTTCTAAGAATTGTTTGATTTTGTCGAATGCATACGAAGGAACCAGGTCCACTGCAGAAATATTTTTTTGTGAATGGTGCTAGATGCTGAAATATTCTCTAATCGCAAGTCGATAGGCTCCATACTGAAGCATGGCTAATTTTTTTCTGGGTGTTCTTGAATTAGATATAGTTGGTACGTTATGAGGAATATTGATATGCCACCCAGTATCACCATTTGGAAAAAGTAATGGATGTGCTCAAGGGTCTAATGATGAATTTAAAATTGAGATATTTTTGATGATACTATTAACTTTTGAAAATGAAATCACATTTCGTTCAAAGGTAGCTAACCATCAACTGTACTAAATATTACTGCTATATCAGTTTGAACTGCATCATTGAACAGGCGTTGATTTAAATCATGATTTACTTTAATGAGCGTACAAATTTCTTTTTTTTTATTTTCAACTCTGTGACAATGATGTTTCATTGCAATGAATGACCGAACCAAAGGATTACTGCGTTCCAATTCAAGAGATATTTTGTGCATTAAATTGTTATTGCATGTTTGATTAAAATGTCGTTGTAATCTATAATTGATAATATAAAATTTATAGTGTCGACACCATAAAAATCGTATTGCGCACAACATGGTGAGCGACCATATGCCGCATTCATTGAACCTGATCTGTGATAAAAATATCATGTTTTTGAAATTATACACTCCACTTGTAACTACCCCGCAAATTTTAGCTTTTGAGCTAACCATAGCAAATGATGAATTATATTTGCGAATGTTTTCAAAATAATTTTTTGCCTTACTTTTGATTGGAGGTTCATTTGAAATAAGTCCATAATACAATGATTTAAAATATTCATTTTGATTTAAGGGCGGTAATATTGCTTTACCCTTATGACAACATTAAGTGAATTCAGTTCTGTCACTTAAAGTCACTTCAGATTCAAAATATTTCGCATTGCAAAACCTGCATTATAAATCCATTAATCCACGATCATAACTATGAAAAAGTCTTGGAATTACATTTAGTGCACATTTATATGTATATCTAAAAATTACTTCTTCATTTGTAAACTATTAATATTATTTAAATTTGCGTTTGGTCTATTAATATGTGTATGCGAAACAAACTATGAATATGATATTATCATAATTATGATTATTATTGACATTCAGTAAGACTATGGACAAACAATATTAATCTCAGTTTGACCATAGACTTCAACCATAAACAAAATAGTACATATATGTGTGTTATTTCTAATAAAAATCTATATATCTCTTTCGATGTAAAAATATTAGCTTTCAGCACTCTTCTCCATATGAACTTTAACTGTGCCAAATTTCATACTCCTCCGGATGCGTAATTTTCGTAAAAAGGAGTATAAAGGTTTTGCTTTGCATATTAAGATTTTGGTTATTATTAACCTTTAGAAAATTAAATAATATTTTATTAAATCGTAATACCTCTAATTTCAGATAAAAGGTCACATTTTTTACTAATATATATGGGAAAATAACAAAGTTAAAGCACAATAACTTAGAAACTGTCTGGCAGATAAACTACAATGGAAAGCCAGCGGAAAAATAAAACTATAGACTACTCATATGTCAATTGTATGTATATACATGTGTGTGTCAAATGCATGGTAGTGTGTGTAATGTTTTATTTATTGATTTAATGTACTTTATGAGAAAGAATTATCCATAAAACCAAGTAGTACGAAACATTGTGATAGCGTCTTCTTAAAATATGTTCATATCCTTGTGTCATTCTCATACTTATTTATTACATTAAAAAAATAAAGCCAGTGCAAAAAAATATATAAAACAAGCGAAGATTGCATTTTTAATAGACTTCAAAGAAGAGGAGGATTTTATTTATATTTTAGATTTTTTTGTGTAAATTAACTCGTATCTTCGGCGTTTATCAATTGATTTGAATATCCTTTCTTATTAGGAAGGGTACAACGTCTGTGTAGTATCATAAAAATGTGGTTAGAATTTGACAATGGAGACTGAAAGGTATGTACTACAAAATTTTTAATCAATGAATAGCACTGATGCCGTAATCGAGATTGGATAACTTAGATCTACTGATAATTTAATAATAGCCTCTAAAAGATCGATACTACTAAGGGAGATTTATATCTGCTGGTTAGCAAAATTAGGGTGCGATGATGGATTTTTCAGAAACTTTTTAGTTATGAGAAGTGACTGAGTCGAATTTGATGTAAAAAATTAAGTAGATGGGTAAGTATATACAGGTACACACAAAGGGATGAAAAATGAAGATATTAATTTTAAGTAGATAATCAATTAAGTAAAAGTATAAATAAATGAACGGATTATTTAAAACAAAGGAAATGGACTAATTCAAATAATAACTGGATAAAAAGCGCACTAAAAATATGTTATAATGAAAATATGAATATTCAGTTGAGTACGATTTTGTTTCCGGTTACGGTACAATATCGTTCACAATATAAATAAATTTGCAAAATATTGCTGCAGCAGAAAGTTTTGGAATCGGTGCCCCGTGAAATACAGAACCGTCAGGATATGGACGTGCATGTACGTAAGAAAGAAAAATAATCGTCAACTCGCACGAACTAGTCCTCTATAAATGTTTAGTTTTATTTTGAAATGTTTCCTATAAATTTGGTTTCAACTATAAACAATTTAGTTCGTAGAAAATTATTAAATGAACTCAAACTCATAATACCGTTTTCTCTATTAATCCCATTTCCTCGTTCATTTTATTCATGTGACAATAATGAAACATTTGATAGATCTTAGTTCTTTCACTAATCTAAATACCTTTAAACCATACATAGGTCCACAAGTTTGTCCTCTTTATATATCCTATATATTACCTGAACACATGTTGTACAATTTTTTATGTATATTCATATAAAATTATTCAGGTTTATGCCTGCATATATTCTTAATTATTTTTATAGAGAACCAGTATGGAATATCTTAATATTTATCAGTCCCTTGTTTTAAATTATTTTTGCCTGGTTCCTTCTGAAATAGACAATAAATATGAATATAAATGAAAATTTTATAACACTGTTTTACTTTTTTTATTAACTTTTATTTATCTGTTGCTTTTCTAGTAAGTGATCAGATTTATAATATTACATTTGTATACATCAGGCGGTAAGTATTTCAATTTGATATATTAAATTGACAATTCTGTTTTGGTATGCGTAATAGAAAAAAGTCCGAAAACTATACAAATTAGAAGCTAAATTTCTATCGCGATGGTTTCAGTTATAACGTATTACACACTCGCATTACTATGATGTATGTTAACTTAGCAGACCATTTCTTCAATTGGGTGCGATTTGGGTAATCAGTAATCAGCCTTTCTATATATACTATGCTGAATACGTTTGGCGGCATGAGTACCGGTAGCATTGTTGATTCATAAATTACTACATTAAATTTTTTCACTCTTCTAAATAAAAAATAACTCAATAATTATTTCACTTTTACGTAAAATAAAATATTACCATATTAATTTGTAAATTTTAACGGTGTTCATGCTTTAGGTACACCACGATAATGGAATCGAACAATAACAATCTCTTAATAAATTAATAATATGTTTTGAAATGTTGAACTGCAAAAAGAATCTTAAACTAAATATTATTTTATTGTTAACCTTAATATAAGTTTAAACAGCTAAAATACAAATCAGTATAATCTTAAACAGCTTAAAGAAAAAAAGAATAAAAAAATCAATTGAAGCTCGCTATTTTAATTCTATATTAAATTTGTTCAATTTTTCAGTTGACTTTATGTTATTTACATATGTAGTATGACTTATGCCTGGTAGATTAGTTTTTTAGATAATATAATCATTCGTAATGCTCGGTAGGTAAAATGAAACCTATTTTTCATTGGACGAAAGTTTGTTATTTCCCTGTCGATTTTTAAAAATCCTACTTTTTTCCTATTAATCCATAAACTTACAGATAAGTCTTGCTTCAAAATTTACCTCCATTTATACACAAATTCTATTATTACGGCATGGAATGTCAAAGTCAGCATCATGTTGAAATTGGAACCCAATTTATGTAAGTAAAATAACTAATTTGACACGAAAATATTATTCAAGTATCTACTTTACACTTGAGTTATATATATTTGAAATTGTGGTAATATGACACTTGTTTGAAAATTTTCCAAGAAACGTTACATGAGAAGTAATTACATGCTTTTAACATGAATTTTCTAGGGGGGAACTTGTCAGGGGCTAAAAAATGGTGTGTAATGTTATGGGTTGGAAGTGGATAATGCGATGTTAATATTCTAGGAAAAATACAAAAAGTTCTAACAAACATTTATTATATTTTAAAGCGACCTTTATAGCAAAGATAAAAAAAATATTAATATCGACTTTGAGATTTAATGAGTGAATTTGTTATTATATAAACTACGGTGTTAACGATTAATGTGCTAAATAATTTCAAATAAACCTCTATTCTAGGTTCTAAACACCTCAGACTTATACATCTTTTTAAGACATCTGTTAAAGCATTGTTGCCTATAGTTTTAGGACAAACGTATCAAAAGTAGTTATTGTAATATTAGCTTCATCAATTAAAACGTTTATAATTTAGTTTCAATCGATTTTATGAGATAAAAAATAAAAAATATTAGCCCCGTCTGTTCTAGTGTCTATTAATGTATTGTATACAGAGAATAAATATGACATAGTGGCATACAGCCCAAATTTCATAGTTTCATGGTAACTAGTTTTGTCCTTTACTCTTCTCTTTGTATTAATCGTTTAGTATAATCTTATTTAAAATCCATTAATTAAAAATATATATGACGCGTATTATTTTTGGCTTCGGAATTCAGGGTGCCGTGAGATTGAAACAAAATGTGTTAAAAAGCGTTGTTTAAAAAATACAATCGGTATGTGTCACACAAAATCGATATTGCTAGCAAGTGAGTCACATGCAACCTCGTTCATTACCCCACCTCGGAGCAGCCGTCAGTCAAATCGCTAACAGACAGCACCGCTTGTATTCTGAGTGCACGAAAAAACTTTTTCCGAGATGTGAACATAAAAATTCCCGATACAGTCATATTTCGTAATGCACCTATCTTTGGGTGCTCAAATATAATCAAGTCGGCTGCGAGTTCGCCCGTTGCTCCACCTTGCAGCAATTATCATTCAAGGTCCGACTGATGGCGCCGCTTCCATTCTGTGTCGACGAAACCGACATTCGACAATAAAAATGCCCGCCATATGAAAAAAATATACCTATTTTTTCTACAAGAATTTAAATTTTCAACTCAAATGTTAAAATGTAAACTAGACGTTAAGCTACAACAAAATATTTTTAATCTAGGGGAAATTTGAAAAATTCCTGAATAGAATGGTATGGAAAACAAATCTTTAAAAATGTGTATATATATATATATATATATATATATATATATATATATATTTGCCACAAAAAAGTAAACGTGCTAAAACCTATCCTTAAATAAATTATTATAAAATATATAAAAGCAAAACTGCTTGGTAAAAACATGAACATGTTTATTATTCTGTTTTAAACTATAGTATGATTTGTGTGTGCATGCGAGTGTGTACGTGCGTCTTTCTAAATGTTTAGCTCCAGTTTCATTAAATGATTATTAAAGTTGTCTTTATTTATACAAACTCATACGAGATGACAAACTGGTTAGAACAGTTTATCAATTTCTCAGATTATAAATGAGAGTCCCCAAAATATTTCGATTTGAAAATCGGGTAAGCTTAATAATGGCACTTCACTGGGTTTCATTCTGTCAGATTGCACACGATTGCTTTAAACTTTTAAACTTCTGTATTGGTTTCCTTAGTTCGTTAAGAAATTACCAACAGCAACTGAAAACGATCGCCGTACCATTCTGTACAAAAATTGTGAGATGGCCTCCAGACAGATTTTGACCAAATTTTTGAAATTATGATTATACGTTATAATTTCTTTATAAATAAATTGTCTACAAATCGTGGCGTTGTGTTTGTTTTGTTTTATTCACCATTGTAAACAGAACATGATATTTTCGTTGATATTGAAAACGGTTATGAAAATCGTGCCACTCGTATTATGTGAAGAAGTTGTTTGAAATGTGTTTAATTCAAACAGTGATATACTTTTAACTTACCTCCTAAGGTCTAAAGTTATCTAAGAACAATTTGACTCATCTTAATTGAAATAAATATACTATAATTTAAAATTTTACTGGAAGATAGAAATACGTGAATATGGTAATGCTAAATGATGTGTTGTATAGCATTTTTTTATTGTTACAGTAACAAAATGGCGTGAAATTCGTGTATAAAATCAAATTAACCTTACAGCTTTTGTATCTTTTTTATAAAAAACACTGCGCTAAACAAGTCTTAACTATTTGCAACTCTTTTGACAAAGCCGGTATCGAGCTCTTGCAATTACCTTGACTGTGGTTTATTCGAGCTAGGAAGTTAAGTTGGTCTTTACTCCCGTTTTGAACTGTTTAAGTTTTCTCATTTATTCATGACTGCGCGTGGCCAGGTACAGTTCACCGTACTGCTGGATTTATGGTTCAATTTAAAGCCAGCTGCAAGTTTCGATATGCAATAAGACTTGAGGTTACTTTAGCTGTGTTAAACTTTGCGCAGAGGCAATATCTTAACCAATGAGTTTTAACCGTGGTGCGATTATTGCTAGTTGAAAACTTTTATCTCTTTTAAAGCAAGGTCAATGTTTTACATGTGACAGTTATTCATGATTGTGTGTTTTGGATAAATTAAGAAGAAATCTCTATACATAAAAATTTACATCAGATTATAAATTGAAAAGAAAAATTTTAAAAGTTTGATTCTGATTTGTTTTTCTATTGGATATTTAATTTAAACAATTTTAATGGAAAAATTAAAGAAATTTGATCAAAATTTATTTGTTCAATTAGACATCTAATTAAAAAAAATTAGAATCACATTTCTTAAATTTTTCCCTTCAATTTATAACCAAATGTAAAAAGCAAAAATAATTGTAATTTTGACTCAAATGCATATTTTTAGATAGCCTAAAATATTTGTGATATTACCATATTTTAAAATTTCAGCATTTGCAGAATAAGTTTGTGACTTTTTCAACAGAACGCCGTACATAACTTCAATTCAGCAAAATAAAACATCAAAATTCACATTAAAGTACGTTATCGATTTGAAAGATATTAGAATGTGTCTGATAGGAAAATATTACATATTTTTGTTTATAGAACGGCAGTCATTATCGGTGTATATAAGATTTAATAAATTATAACCATTGTTTCACTGCACGTATCAAATCCTGAAGTTTAGAAAGAAACTAATCTCCAAACTGAAATACAAATTTCATTTCATCAAGAATAATCTCACCTAATAAAAAGTTTTAGTCGGTCATGCTTAAAATTAAATTAATAAGAAACTAACATAAATAATAACTAAACGAGGGCGTTATGTGGTAAACATTTTAAAGCCTTTTTGATACGTTCGTAAACATGAGTTTATAAGTATACACATAAGAAAATCAAATAAGCATGGCCCATTTCAAGTTTACTCCTAAAATGGGGGTTCTATAACATCAAGCAGAATATTCCAAGAGTAATGTTAATTAAAATTCGTATTTTTTTATTCCACACATTACGTTTAAAAAATCTGTAATACTCTAAAAATATTTTTTCATAAATTGAAAATATTTCAATACATTTTCTTTTCTGTGTAGGCAAAACTCAGTAATTATTTCCTTCTTCCGAAAAATAATATATAACCACAATTATCTAAAAATCTAGTGTAAATATAGTCATTTTCAGATTAATGTGGTCGCAATGGTGAAATATAAAGAGAAAATTTTTTTTAATGAACAAATAACATATTTTAAAATGTTCGACAGCAAAAATTATCTTGAAATGAAAATTATTGTAGTGCTTGTCTGATAGCCCCAAAATAATATTTATTTAAAGATTTTGTATCAGTTAAAATAATCAAGTTTTATCAATTGGAGCTCGATATTTCATTTCTATATTAAATTTGATTACTTTTGATTTTTGGCAGGAGGGGGGTTCTTTTTTTTATTTCAATATAAGTACCCTCATCATTCTTTACTTGTGAGTTTCGATTAGTAGGTTTCGGAGGCAAATTTTCTTCACATCTTGTTTTTAGTTAATTCGAAATAATAGTAGAAAATTCAATTTTTGATATGTTTAATTTCAACATTATCTTCTATTTTACGCTTTACACATCTCAGCTTTATATTTATTTTTACAATGTCTTTTAAAGCATTGCATATCCCAGATTCATATTGTAGTCACTAAACTTGAAATTAAGAGTTAAAATTCGGTAAACTTATGTACGCTTGGCATGGCGTAAAATTGAGTTTAAATTGGAATTCAAGTAGTTATTATCTATTTTATTGCAAAAGAAGCGAAAATTAAAAAAGATTTTTCAACAAGGTGTGTTGCTTCTTACGTTAAGAGTTAATGTTTAGAGAGTGCATTAAATGTAATTTATTTCATTTTGGAATGACATAAAGGAGAAATGCCGTGATTTGAGGAAATTTTATTGAATGGTTTCTTTGAATTATTAACATTTACCTGAACACCTGAAATCTGAATAATATGGAAAGTATTTTTCACGATTACGCTTACCTTAAACTGTATTTGTACCTTACGCTTACCTTAAAGAGTATAGTTTCTTAAAAACTTTTATTTTACAAATAAAAACATTGTTATACTGAGAATGCTTTTACATTCATACTATGTTCATTGCATGTATATAAGATGATTAATTATTAAATGTATTAGCGTGTCCTATCCGATGCAATTATATATTTTAAAAAAAATCTCATTATTATTTAATCAAAATTAGGTTAGTATTAGATATGCAACAATCATTAGTGAAAATAATCATGAACGAAAATTATTAACGATAACATAATAATATTTGTAGTGTTAATTTAGTTCGTGGAATGGGTAATTAGAATCATTTGACCGTAAATTAAATTATAATCAGTTTTGCAGTTTTACAAGAGTAATACAATTATTAATTACAACTTTATTAAATTTTGAATCTATAATTTGCATCCGTAACTTTAAGGTTATTTATGGAACAATTTTGTTGGCAACGACAAATAATATTATAAATTTTGTTTTTAAAATGTTTTGATAGACCCATTTAAATTTGTTTTAACAATTCCCTTTTTATACTTTATAATTTTACTTATAGTTTTAGGATAAACAGATCGAAAGTAGCTACGATAATATTAGCGTCATCAGTTAAAATGTTTATACTTTATTTTCAGAAAATTGCATGAAATGAAAAATAAAAAAAACCAGCACCACCTGTTCATATGCTTATTAATGGATTGTCTGTATACTCCTGACTTAATGTTGAAAATTTGGATAAAATTTAAATTATACAAATGATATGTGTCCTGTCTAATTTATATGTTCATTACCCCACCTCGCGGCAGCCGTTATCCAAATTGCCAACAGGCAGCGCCGCTTGTATTCCGTGTACACGAAACGACTATTACCGATACATAAACATAAAAATTCCCAATACGTTCATCACCCATCCTTGGGTGCACAAATCTAATGGATTAACGAAAAAAAGTATATCAAGATCAGGTAAGTATTCATTTTAATTAGTGGACCATCACGATCCACCCATTCACTTACACTCATCATCAATCCACCTACAATTATCATCTAAATCATATTAATAACAATAGTAATATGAGCTCCGAGCAAATTTTATAGCTCTGCGAGCTCTATTACCATACCGACGCTGATATGATTTCAACACACCGACCTGAAAATCTCCCGATCTCACCAATGTTCAACAACACCTTACCGGTGGTATGTCATACCGCACCAATGGTTAGACCATCCCGTATCAACAGCCACTCTATATCCACCATCGATCACACTGCGCTGCACTAATGAGCACCAACATCCAGTACACGCTCTTAACACAAATAATGTGGAAATTGTTGGTTTTCTCATTCATTTTCAACATTAAGTTAGGGTAAAATTCAATAATGAATTTTTTTAAGCAATCTGGAGAGTACTTGTAAGTACGCTTAGAGATAAAATATTTTAAAAAATTAAATATTATTATCCAGAACTTTTGCAATTTTAAACAGAAGTTTTAATTGCATCTCAAGTTTCAATTAAAAATAAGTCATTAAAATTTAATTCACAAACATATTTCTTTCCCTCAATCAAATCTGGACCTATATGTAGCGATTAGCCCTACCGGCAGCTACTAATAGCAATTCGAAACTGGATAGTCTTGTTAGATAAAGGTAACTAACGTTTCGTAGAACCATTAGGAATATATGTAGATACAAGTTATCAGAATGGATATCAATATCTTTAAATCAGTTCTAATTTTGCCCTCGGGTAGAAACCACGAAAATACAATTAAACATGTAAAAACGACACAACGATACGTTTTATACGAGCTTGTGTCTATGTGGGATGTTTTGAAGTTTATGATGTTTTACAACTTTGATGAGGCTCAACATATGGTGATTTTGAAATTCAAAAATGGCGCGCTACAGTCTTTAAATGTGTACCTCAAAATATGGAGGCCGATCACATTTCGAAGTGATCCCACACTACTTTTTTTCAAAATTTGGCAATCATTGTGATTGCAAAATTTTGGAAAAGAATGATGGTTTTCAGATAGTAAACCAATTATTTTCTACTTTAAATATCAGGGTGCCTTAAGATTCAAATAAAATACGTTGGTAGAAATAGAAAAGACAATCGATATGCGATACACGGAATATATGCGTCAGCTTAAGGTGTGTATCTGCGACTTCGTCCGTGATAATAAAAAATTCCACCATATGAAAAGATATACCTACTTTTGCTATCGGAATTTAAGTTCTCAACGCCAATATTAAATTATGAATTTTTACATTAAGTTACAAAAAATACTTTTAAGCTAGAGGAAAATTTCAAAATTTTCAGAGTAGAATGGTATTTGTATTACATAGTACGGAAAACGAAAAGAAAAAGCAAAGTTAAAAAAATGGAATTGTCTGAAATAATATTAGATACTACTTTTCTTGATTACAAAAAATATATTTTTCCACAAAAAGTAAAGTGCTAAAACCTATCAAATCAATTAATATAAAATATATACAAGCATAACTCCTCAGTTAAAAACTGTGTTAAAAACAAGAACATGCATATTATTTCATGTTTTAAACTATAGAATTATTTGTGTATCTGTGTAAGTAGATGCGTTTTTAATATACACAATTAAAGATAATTAAAGTCGTCTTCATTTATACGAATTCATGGGAATTGACAAACTGATTAGAATTGTTTATTAACTTCTCAGGTTATATAATGCAAGCCTCCAAAATATTTTGATTTAAAAATCAGTAAGTTTAACACTGGCATTTTACTGGATCTTTGCATTAGCGCCATAATTTATCACCAATCAAATTCACATTTTAAGAGAATGTACAATATAGTTACTATGTTCCATTTCCAGTACTGGTTTCTCTAATTCTTTACAAAGTCAAAAATTAGTCAGAAGTCAAACTTATGTACCCCTAAGCAAAATGAGCATTACGAACGTATAAATAGGATAATCATAGATATAGCCAGATTTCCTTTGTTTGATGCTTGACAAGATATTTCGGGCAGAAGCCGTTAATGCCGCCGTTTATTTAAAGAATTGCATTGTGAAAACTGGACTGAATAATTGTACATCAAATGAACTGTGGACCAATAAAAAGCCAAAACTTAGTCATGTTAGAATAATTGGTAGAAAAGTCATAAAGCGTATCCCCAAGGAAAAAAAACACATATTTGATAAGAAATCTGAAAAATATATTTTGGTGGGTTCTCCAGATGATTTCAAGGGTTACAAAGTATATAACTCAGCTAATCCGTGAATAACAACCAGCATAAATATTAATATTATTGAGAAAAATAAATTACACCAGGAAAGTTTGGTTGATGTGCAAAACTTAGATGCAAAGCCTGAAGCGGGTTCAGTAAGTCAGAATTTAGTCGGGAATAATATGGTGGATTATTATGAATCAAATGATTTCTTCAATTCTATGTATAATAGAAATTTAAATGTTGAAACGTATGTACCAAATGAAGAGTCGACTACATGTGATGAAAGTTTTAAAAATATCTTTATCCGTTGTCAATGGTAATAGACTCTTGTCTATTACCATTGACAACGGTTTCATAAATGGAATCACTCCAGTAACTTTATCGCCAAGAAGCAGAGACAAGCCTGATATATATGTGGATTTATATACACAGAAAATAATAAAATTAACAATGAGAAGCTGTCGCTCGAGGAAGCACTACAATGGTCTGAAAAGGAAAAGCGGGAACAAGCTGTTTAAGATGAACTTCAATACTTCGAAGACAATGATATCTGGGAGATATTGGATGTTACATAGTGTGTTAATTTTGTGAAGTGTAGAGGGTTCTTAAAGGGAAACTTGAAAGTGATGATCGTGTGCTTTATTGAGCAAGACTAGTGGCTAAAGGGTGTGGTCAAAAATATGGTGTAAATTATGATGAGACATTTTCTCCAGTAGTGAAACAAACGACGTTGAGGTTATTATTTTCTTTGTCAGTTAAGTTAGATTTAGTTGCGGTTCATCTTGACGTCAAGACAGTTATTTCGAATGGTGACCTGGATGAGATAATATATATGCAGAAAGTAGTTTTGTTTGTTCAGATGACAATAAAGTCCCCAAATTAAAAAAAGGCTGCACATTGCTTCAAACAGACTCTCATTTTTACATAGCTTTTAACATTTTTGTATAATATTAGGACGAATCAAGCAATTTCTTATTTGGTAAAATCGTCCCAATAGTTTGGTCCCTAGGATGGAATATATGTATCCACATACCTGGATACATAGACTATTGAAATCGTAAGCTTTCTTTTTCGGCTACACCGTAGTCAGTTATAAATAGCCTAGGCGGTCACTTGTGCTGTCGCTTGTCAGTAAATATAATTCAAAATCTGTCCAAAATGAAATCAGTCAAATACAAGTGTAAGAGTAATACCATTTTTTGCCATGTGAAGATACTGCCTCATTTATCATTTACAGACTAAAACGTTTTATTGGTCTGCAAAAAATATCCTAGGCATGGTTCGTTTCACAGTTTTATAGTGTTTCATTATAGTTTCCAGAAATAGGAAAAATAATTGATAAACATTTAGGTCTCTGATTTAATTCTTTATTAAAATATTGTTCCAAAAAAACTTATGAAGTGACTTGTGAACTAATGAACTAATTGCATAAATGTAAAAACTTATGAACTTATGAACTAATTGCATAAATGTAAAAATTTACGATTTTCGACACGTAATTTTAGACAGGATATTTATAATCTTATTGATTTTTTTTCCTTTTAGGGTACGAAACCCCGATGATATATTATTGAAAATAATATTAGATTTGCGCAAATTAATTTCTTTTTTGTCATAGAATAATATTATTATAGATCTAAATCTAAATGGTGAAAAATGTTAATAGCGTTTTCTATGTTTTTTTTCTAAATATTAAGTTACTAGCGTGACCCGTGCAAAGTCTTCGCATTATTTATTCCATTATGAAGCTCAGATGACAGATCAAACAAATATTTTACTAAAATTGACATATAGAGGCGCAAGTATCAAAAGCATTGAGCTAAAGCACCTCTTTATTTATACGTGAGTAGATTTTAAATTAAACAAAAATTTTACCGACCGTCAATCATATTGACGTTGAGCTGTTAGATGGCAGCATTGCTGTTTGTGTATATAATTTTAATAATTAATTAATTTGCAAAAACAATAGCAATAACAAATTTTTTAGTTGTGGATGCCGGTAGAGCAAGCAATTATCTATAAAATGATATATAATTTATGTGGATTAGTTGTGAGGTTTTTTCTAAAAAGTGAGTGTAACATCTTAACCTTAGCGTATTAATATATATGATGATGATAACATCAACTCTCCGTATAGTAAAATTATACAAATAAGTGAAGATCTATTCCACACACATATATGTATGGTATTTTTTTATTTCGACTTAGCGCTTGTGCACTCTCTCGTTAGGGTAAAAATAATAACATTTCTTTTATATTATTTAACCGTATGTTTTACGAAAGATAGAATTTTAAAAATAAATTGCGACAATGCAATAAATTTATTTTTTGAATATAAATTTTACCAACTGAAGAAGTCAGTAAAAATTAACAGATGTACTTAAAAAATCCAAAAATTAATAAACAAAAAAAAGTATTTTCATAAAAAGGTTCATTTAAGAAAAGAATGTTTGAAATTATCAGAAGTTAGCGTATGAAGCCAAAATGAAAGAAAATAAAAATTATACGAAACTGCCACCCAGAGACATTAAATTTAGAAAATTATACAAATTATTTGATTAAAAAATATGAAATTGCTCAAAAAGACATGAAGGAGCATAGTAAGGATGCTAGTGAATTAGTTCATATACGTAAATGTAATACGGTGTACTTTGAGATTTTAACTAATAATCACATTTGTAAATTTAACAACTATTCCAACTGTACTCACTCTGATCGTGATCTCAGCCTGAATAATTACCGAATGTGGACTTCCGTGACATTCCGTGACATTCTCCATTTGATAAAATAAACACTATTATTTATTCGGACAAAGGGACTTGGGCCCTTAGTAAACGACAACCTGAGACATGATTCGGTTGTGAATTGTTGTGGAGACATGGTTCGGTTATGGATCGGTGCAACGTATAGCCAAATAATAAAAAATGTATCAAGTTCTAAATTTAATTCCCATACTAATATGTTTTCTTAATGCGAGTAGGTAATAGTTTATCAGTAAGAAAAAGAGACATAATTATTACCTTTTCCACTTTATCTAACCTGTGTGTTAATAATATAACTCTTTGAGCTCTTCCTTATTCCGTTTCTCTTTTGGAAAAACTAAATAAGACCATTCACACTCTCAATATTATTATGCATACTTTGGCATGTCTTCGTAGCGACAAATTCTATTTTTTTGACATTAATTATTTTATTTATATTTTATATTAACTACGTATACTATGAACATATCTAGAATATATTTAATTAAGTTTGGTGGACTACTGGCTTATTGTACTGACGTTGTTATACATATTATAACGCACATTCACAATAACGACGCATGATTTAATAGGAATAACATTGTAACACAGAAGTATTGTAATATTTTGTGTGGATAATTTGATGTGACAACAGAGAAGTATTGTAATAATTTGACATTTATTTATCAAAAGATAAATCGCTTCTCTGGAAAAATTCTAGACATTGATTTATTTATTGAAAAATACAAAGCTGACATATTCTTTTTACTAAAATTTGGCTCAAAATCGATAATGTGAATTTCAATGTAGATAATTTTTTAATTGCCAGTATGTTCAATAGTTTATCATGGAAAGGGGGAGGTTCATTAATATTACATTACAATAAATTAAAGTTTGAATAAAGGAAAGACATCATGCAATATTCTATTGAACGTGTATGCGAGATTTCCTATGCAGAAGTGGATGAATATATCATCTTATGCTTATATATATATATATATATATATATATATATATATATATATATATATATATATATATATATATATATATATATATATATATATATATGCTACCGTCATACAACTTTATGTACTTTTTATATTTCTATATTAGAACATGCTTTAAGTAAACAAAAATGTAATAAATATGTTATATGTGATTTGAGTGATGACTTTAATATTGATATTTTATTGGACTCTGTTGAGAAACAAATATTCATTCCCTTGTTTTTGTTATTTAATCTGGATTATGTGTTAATGAACCAACCAAAGTTATTTCCACATCCGGAACTTGTATAGACAATGTAATAACAAATCGTAAAATGATAAGTAAAAAAGTAATATGTGTTAGATCGGACCACAAATGTCTCATTGAATTATCCTCTAAAGGGAATAAACAAGTAAGGTAGATATTTGTGTGTACTAAATACTTGTATATGTTTGGCTAAATACAGGTCGTTTAAATTTAATTCCAATATTGAAACTAAAGTAAGCTTCTTCAACGTTTATTCACGAGACCCAAATATTGTGTATAGACTCTTTTTTTTTAAATGTTGAGTAGTGAATTTAATAGAGTATGTACAAAAAAGGAAATTACTGTACAAAATAATTTATGTTTAAGTGTATAGACGAAAAAGGTGATAAGAAAAGTAGAGACGTTTAATATGATCTCTATGATAAAAGATCATTTACTATTGACAAAATTTTCATAATGATGTTAAAAGATATTTAAACAAATATGTTAACAAGCAAAATCTTTGTACGTAAGTAATAAAATTAAATTGTCTCATAATGAAACTACAATGACATGGATAATGATTTATCCTGAAACTAGCAAGATAAAAGATATTGAGAAAATATTGACATTAAAAATAAATGGCGTGATAGTTTCAGATCAAAAATTGGTAACCAATGAGTTCGAAAACTTTTTTTCGAGTATTCCAATTTAAACTGCAAGTGGTCTCGCTTTTGATCAGGCGATTAGAAGTCGCTGATAGACTCTTAAAGCAGAATGTTAAACTGAATGTGTCTAAATCTGGTTTTAATCTTGCAACAAGTAGAGATGTTATAAAAGCCCTTAAATCGCTAAAGGTAAAAAAGTCTGAAGACTTATGGAGGCTGTCAGTTAAAGCCATTGGGTCCGTAATCCTTGAAACTGCTCCAACCCGTATTTAATACATGTATTGACAAAGGCAAGTTTCTCGATTTGATGAAACAAAGTAAAATTGTACCTATTTTTAAAGCGGGTTGTACGACCGACCCTACGAATTATCGTTCAATCTCAGTGTTAGCTGATCTCATTAAATTTTTTTAAAAAACTTATGTTAAATCAACTTGTCCATCATTTTAATTGACACATAATTGTACATAATTTACAGTTTGCATTTACCAGAGGCAAATTCACGCAATATACTGGATTTCATCTCATTGGCACTATCTTCACAGCCTAGGAGAATTCCCAGGATACTATAGGGGTATTCTATGACCTCTCCAAGATTTTTGATTGCGTGGATCATAATACACTTACCAATAAGCTAAACTATTACGGTGTTGGGGCAACTGGATTTATTACGTCCCATTTGTAAAATCGGGAACAACGAGTCGAAATTAATGGTACTGATTTGAAAGGATCTATTATGAAATTGGGAGTGCCTCAGGACTATTTACTGGATACATTTTGGTTCCTTGTCTATATTAATGACTTACTATTCATGGTAAGTTATACATGCAATATTGTTCTTTCTATAATTACACAACCATTATTCAGTGGTATATTAGGTTGCAAAAATTTAATATATATTATTTTCTCAGTATTTAAAGGCAAGTCATTGACTAAAAACCATTTTTGTACTTTATTTAGGATGTTCATTAATATTTTTCAGGTCTATTTTTTCCTATCTACTTTGAAAATTATGGAGGCTTCATCGGCAAAAAGAACGATATCGCATTGGTGCACACCTTTGATTGTCTGGTTTTAAGTCGAAGTCAGAAATACAAATAGGAATTAAAATAAAACTTAAAATTAATGGCTTCAATTTGAAAGAGTTCCAGGTTAAAACTGAAAGAATGAAATTAGCAAAATTATTTGCTAACTATTTGAGCACGTCGTATAAACAAACTATATGGGCATTGTGTAAATAGAGATTCAAACGTATGTATGTGGTGTAGCATCTGCCAAATTTATAACTAAGATTCATTGTGATACCTATAAATTAATAATTTTTCAGAACAAGGGTAGGCAATGGAAGCACTATACTTTGATAGATGATAACGTGATGGCGTATTAGTAGCAACCAATGCTGTTATATATTTATTATTTTACGTAGTCAATATATTTGAATATTTAACAAAAATAATGGAAAGAAAATTAAACTTTTAAAAACACAATCAAAAATTATGAATCGATTTAATATTAAATAGCGTTAGTGTCACTTGCAATACAATTAAATATCCCTTGCGAGGAACGTGTGACAAATTCTTCTGAAATGTTTTAAAAAATGTTATACATTTTAAATTATATAATATTACTAATTAGAGCAAAAATAGAAATAATAATGCATATTGTGGTAGAAAAAAAATCCAGATGGACCTTAATGATGTTTTAACTTCGTAGTGAACTTGTTTCCGGGCATTGTAAGCTAGATATGTTAAAATATCTACTACTTATTAAATCTCATGCTTGGATGTTTGCTTTTCTACTGGTAGTAATTTACCAAATTGATCTTATCGAACAAGGCGAAGACGAAACATTATCAGAAATCATAAGTGACCTCGACATGCACATACTCGAAAAATCACTAGGCTTTTATATCCAATACCTAAAGAAAAGGATTATTTTGGTATAAATCGGTAGGTCTTCGATTAATATTTATTTGAAATTAATCAAAAACCCGCGTTGACAATACCACAAAATTTTAATTAACTTTCTATATGGTTTTATTTTTTTATCATGTATTCTATTGGCTTTGTATTTTATATTCATTTTAAAATATTTTGTACGCCGCTAACGTAAGATTTCTTTTTTTGTCTTTCGTAGTATATTGACTATGAATTATAGATTATCCTTTTTTCTTTTCTTTTTGTGTTTGCTTAATAATTACAGATCATAAGGCTTACGAGGACGGTGCGTATGTCATGGTGACCACGTAACTAAATAGTGTGTGCACATGGGGTCACGTTATATAAATAATAAACATTTTGTTAGATATATTTAATATATTGAATTACATACCAATTTTGTACTTCGTAGTGAACTTGTTTCCGGGCTTTGTAAGCTATATCTGTTAAAATAACTCATAAAGCTAATTCGGGGTGTAAGGTCCAATTGATTTTTTTTAATAATAAAATATTTAAGGCCCACACACTTTTAGGGATATAACGGCTTGACTTAGTAAACTGATTCTAGTCGGGTTGAGGTTCAACCGATTTATATTTATGCATCCATGTATTAATGCATACATAATCAATATAACCATAATGGAACCTTTGAACTTTAAAATTGTTCATTATTTAGGAAATTCTAGTAATGTATTTTAACGTAAGGACTGATGCATTATCTAAGAAAGTAAAGAAATTATGAATGAATATTTTCAAAACAATTATTATGACTTATTAAATAATATGTTTATTTTTTGTGAAAACTACCGCATAAGTCTTCCTCTGATGTTACTTTTTTACATTATTTACTATATCCTGTTATTCGTTTAACTTATCACATCTATTTATAAATACTTGTTTAAGTAACATTATTGTTTAATAACTTTATTAAAAAAAATTGACTCAAGGTTAAATATACGCATAATGCCGTATTGGATATCAGATAAATTAATGCAAAGGCCTAGAAAATTTATTGAAACCAAATGAAAACAAATGTTCTGATTTTTATATTCGTAACAAAGATTTTATTAAGGTGTTTTTATATAACGCTATATGGAATTACTTGATGAGAAATATGATAGGTGTATTTGCCTCTTTTCTCTTCCAACTTATTCAAGTGGAAATCAAAATAGTTCAAGTCAAAAATTCAGCGATTAAAATATATAACCATTATTGTATCCCTTTAAATTGGTTACAAATATTTTTTTGTAATATATCTCTGTTAGAAGTGGCAAGGTTTCTTTTTATTATTTCAAATCACTTATTAGATAAGAATACTTCGTTTTAATTGGAGCAGTCAGAAAAATTGTCCCTTTGCAATTTCTTATAAAAACACAATGAACTCATATTTTGATGAAATTTTGTAATTGGCAAGTGCTTCTCTGTGATATTGTTTGAAGTAGGAATTGAAAATATAAGCATTGTGATATAATACATTAATAAGCATGTATATAGTTAACATTAGAAAACGCTTATATGAATTTCTCTTTTAATTGTGTCACGTGAAGCATAAATTGAAATAATTATAAGAAACTAGCAAACCCGGCGAGTTCGCCTCTCTGTTTCGCCACCACCTCTGTTTCGCCACCAGATGGCTTCGTTTTTTGTAACATTTCGTTTGGGGATTAAAAGATGAAGAAATTTTTTTTTTATTTTTTATATTTGAAAAGGAAAAATTTTATTTCATTTCACAACAGTAATGAATTCATTTCGATTGCAAAACTGAAGTGTAATTTAGTTGAACTTCTCTAAGTAAAAAATGAAAGTGAATCCAAAGGAAATACTGAATCGAAGCGTTATACGTGTCCGCAAATTATCCGTTTCATTGAAGTGCTCTTTGGTAAACCACATTTTTTGTTTTTTGGTCTGACATTAACACAAACAAAGCGGATGGTTTCCCAACTCGTGAACACGCAACCTATAGCTGCCCATATGAAAAACAATGATTTTTTAAAATTTATCCCGCAAACACTAAGCGATTGGCCTTGCGACTTGTTAATTGTCATTGCGAACGCAAGGTGAACCGGAAATTGCAATCGTTTGAAGTCAAACGGAAGATTAGTCGGAATCATTGGTATTCGAGGAATACATACATTTTCATCTGCGTACTTTCCGTTAATAATGGTTGCCTCAATCAAATTCGGCATAAGTCTTTTCACCGCAAGTCGAGTACCGTTGCAAAGTCGCGGTGGATTCAAATTACGCAATATCATAATAACTGAACCAACTTTGAGTTGCAAGTTATGTGGTGGAAATCCTGGTAACTCCAGAGAGTTCAAAAACTCCGTTGGATAATTTACTATATCATCGGGATTTGTTATGGAATCAACGGATTTGTATGTCACCAAATAAAATAATAAAAAATATATAACACAAATCTTCAATAAATATTATTTATTATTATTATTTACATCGATTTTGATGGTTTCCAATTGAACTGTTAGGAAACGAATAACTTTAACCTCAATTTCAGAATTTCACAGTGAACACAATACCGGTTTTAAGTTAGCGTTTGAAAGAACGTGCGCATAATAAATGTCACATGAAATTAACTGAGCAGAGTACAATGAGTAGCTGTCAAACAATGTATCACGCACCGGCGCCACCTTCTTAAAATACTGGCGCCATCTGCTCCACAACCATGCAAAACCATATTGGTTTGTAGTACATGCTATGTATCAGAGATGGCGCTGTATGTGAAAAATGATTTTCCCTGTTTTCCTGCTTTTCTGTTAAAATTTTTCCTGAATTGTGTTTGCTATAAACCTCACGGAGCCCGAGACCTTTCCAACGAATGCAAAACCGTGGAAATCGGTTCGTGCGTTCTGGAGTTATAGCATCAGGAAGGAAAACCCGAGTTATTTTTATATTATAGATATAAGGACTCCAAAACAATTCTCTTTTATTCAGAATTGTATACAAGGGAGTCTGACAAAACGTTGGGCCGTCACGGGATACCTGGGAGATGTGAAACATCGTATTCGTACAAATAATATGCATAAAAGATAAGATTATTACAGGAACTAAATATAGCATAATGAAAAAATAAAGTATTACGAATTTCTTACAGAAAATGGTGACTTGTAAACAACAGCGTCGAACTGAGTGAGGAGGGGGTCGCGTAATCGGATGCGCATGGCGACACGTCGCCATACCGTACACTCTACTACATATAGACTATATATATATACCTTAGTATAGCGTGCAAGCAAGCACGGCAAGCGTCGCTACGCCAACGATCCGGTTTATATCGGCGCCTATAAATATTTCACATCAAAATATTTCATAAAATACCCCTAAAACATATGCTCCCTTTAATATCAGAAACAGCTGAAGTCAAAACAAGGATGATTTTAAGTCTCATAGTTATGATGAACTTCGGCGTATATACGCCTATATAATGTACTAAGTGATGTATTGAAATGGGCAATAAAAATACAAAAAAATTATTTATTTGCGAATAAATTAATTGTTAGGCATACATAAACATTTAAGGGTAGTGCGTGCGAAGCCCTCATATTAGAGGTTCTACTCATATTTGACAGGTTATATGTGAGCTTCCAAATACTTCTCAATGAAAGTTATTATATTTTTAGCCCTTTATTGGGCTAAAAGTAAAATGTCAAAACTGAAAACTAAAAACATTTTCTCCTTCAACTTATTCACTATATTTTATTATAAAGTGAGATTAAAAAGTTTATTTATATACTTATGTACCATAATTTCTATGTTTCAACTGGTATGATTATTACCAATAACGGGACCGCAAGCTTGATAGCCCATAGAAATTTCCATCTGACTCTGAACTAAACCATAAACGTAGCTGTGCTACTTATTGTACTGGTATCCACTGTTGGCGGTCATGAATAAATTAGAAAAGTTGGACCGCTCCAGACGTGACTGGAGGCCAACTTAACTCGACTGTTCGAACGAGCCGCAACCGGGATTATTATTGAAGCTCGACACTGGTTTTGTGTGCTAACTCGTTGCATACAGCTGCGTCCGCCGGGCTGCACGTTTATAGTCGTTGTGGAGTGTGAAGTTAATTTATTTTAGCGAATGTACCTACACGATTAGTTGATAATTTATACTGAACATATAAAGAAAGAGATGAAAATTGGTATTACGGAAAGTAGTGGTAAGAAACATCGAAGAAAAAAGGTGTACAAGGTCCCAAAAAAATTACGGAAAAGCTTATCTGGACTAACCAATATTTTTTACAATGTAATTTGCTTTATTTTTAATATTTTTATTCATAGCAGTTTTACAGTACTCTTGCAGCTAGCTTGTTTCAACATTTATACTTTTGTCTCATTTTTTGTTGTTGTGATCGATTTTGAAATGTTGTTTTTATAAAATAATACGTTGTCATATTCTATCAATACACCATTAATAAAATTCGTTGAAATTTTTCAATATTATGTGAACCCCTACTACAAAATTGTAAAACTTGTTTGAGACCTATTCTTAATCATTTCTTCAAAAATATTCTCTAGTCAGAAATGATACACAACTGACATTATGTCTCAATATTTACTATCTTTTAAATACACATTCTATTATGTTATAATTTTCATTTAAAAAACCAAACTGTGTTGTTTTTCCTTAACCTCGAATGGGTATCGCTGTTTTTTGTCTCACATTTATATCGACCAGATGAACTGCCTCGTGATTTTTATCCTGATTGATTACGCAGAATTTTTTTAAAAATTTGTTTGTATCTTTTGAGTAAAAATAGTCCATATTTTGGTTATGTTTATTATTTTGCAAACATGTTAAAAACGCTTTTGGCACCGAGTTAAAAAAAACCATTCGTTTTAAAAAAGAATGAATGAACAAAAATTCTTGTAAAAATTCTTTTAGTAATTAGGAAAACTTATTTAATTGGATCATGCTTTTTGCGTTTTTTCTTTTTTAGACAGAAATGAATTAATTGGGAACATATATTACACAATTTTGAGGAATGATAGTCTAAATAATGACAAAAGAAGCCAGAACACCTGCTTTTAAAATTTTTGTTTGTCCGTCTGTCTGTATGTTAACTTGGTCCTCAATAACCAAAAACCAACTGGATGGATTTTGGTGAAATTTTGTGGTAATAATGTATGCCCAAGAGCAACATATGAGAATAAAAATTCTAATAACTTCTTATTTTGAATTTCACGCGAATAAAGCAAAGCCGTAGGTGCAGCTAATAATTCTTTATAATCATTGGGCTGAATTATAGTTGATAGTTTGCGATACTGTTCGATATTATTTAACTAATAAAACAATGTTACCGCAACCATACAACATAATTAAAGCTAATTAACAAATACGAAAACTTTAAGCTTTTTAGCAAATGGTAAGTTTTACATTTAAAAAGTGAATGAGTTCTTTCGTATTAACCTCTTCTACCACACTCCATTGCCTGGTAGAAAATCAGAAAAGTTGAGAATTGAACCGATATGGACAACAAATTGAGGTTCCGCACAATGTAAATTACACTATTAAAAGTAAGGTTTAAGTGTGAATGAGCGCGGCCGGCTCGTTCGACAGCGCGCGATGGCCATCTCAAGTTTTGTTCGTAAGCTGCCTGCGAAGAGCTGTGCTGTTTGGCGTTTTGTTTTGTATTTTGCTTTTCGACTACAAAAGCCAGCTTAGAACGAGACATTTTTGCAAGATTGTATGTGGTTATTTTGTCTTACAATTAAAATTGACACGAAAGAGTATCAAAGCCGTTAAAAATAAAGAGCGGGTTTTTGAGGACTTACTTTTCACGTTTTACGCTAAAATCATGCTATGTACAAATTTACATGTTGACTGGTCTTTTCGTGCTTTTTCGTACCTGAAAGAAAAAAATAAAGTTTTTAAAAGGTTACTCTTGTGTCTGTCCGTCTAACTTTCAAATTTGGTATATTTGATTTTTCAAAAATTACAAAAAACAGATTTCTGGAAGCCCATGCAACGGTTGTAGGAAAATTATAGCGATGATTCTAGGAGTCATAATTTTTGAAGTATTCTTCATGTTTTATTAATGACTACGAAAGAAACAGTAATCTATTCATTCACATTGTTCTATTTTCTAAACCAATTTTCTCAGAAATAATGTGACGTTAAAAGTTAAATGTGGGCATATCGATATGTTTTATTAACCCACATATTTTTCACAGATGTAAAACCACCAATTTTTAAAAAAATTAGTATAACAAATAAATAGGAGGTAAACAAAAGCCTTCAAAAACTTTTTTTCTCAATTTAAATATCATATAGATTATGATTTGAAGATCTCCAAAAAGGTATCATTCCGCCCCTTATTTCCGAAACTATTGAACCAAAAATGATGAAAAAACGGTGTTTATAAAATATGATTAAAAGATTATGGAAAATTCATAATAGTTATCCTAGGTCTTATAATTATTTAAATATGCACTATATGGTTAGGCTTGTGAAAGGTCTAATATGTAATAGGTTACAATGTACTTATATTGTGAAAAATTAATATTTGTAAATAGGTAATAGAAGTAATATAATAGCGTACAAAATACTTAAATATTTATAAGTGCCAAAATGTGTACGCAACCTTCGTATTGCGAGTTTCGTTCGTGCTCGACAGGTTTTATTGATATTAAAAATTTTAAAATTAACCTATATTTTTGGTATTACCGTTGTGAATGCCAGTTAATATCGACTTCATTATGAACACTAAACTAAATTTTTTCATCTAAATATCACCATAACGAAAAATGAATTAATTGAAACAATATCATATTTCATTTATAAAATACAAGAAAAATTACCATATTATGTGACTCTGTCTAAGTCACTGAAATCCTTGCTTCATTCATTGAAAATAAATTTCGACAGATATGGTCTAGAAAATTCCGTAATTCTTTAACTTCACGGTTACTTCTTCTATTCTCTGGCGTTGTGACATTAAAAGTATGGTGAAAATATTGTTTGTTTCTACAGGTAAAAGAACGTTTAAATTTGTATACATAACAAAGAAAAATGAAAATCAGGATATTGTTAGTTGGAACCGAAGATAAAATTTATCTTGGTGTATCTACCAAACTTCATATAAACGTACTTAGTTTCCGTAGCTCTATATATATACACATTGTAATATAAGCTATGTTTCGCTCGAAAATATGCAAAAAATAAACGAATAATATCTGATTGAGATCTAAATTTTGCCAAGTACTTTTATGCAACATGGACAGGGTTAACTGTCTGTTAAAGTCTACATAAAATATTGTTATTTTCACATCTTTACTATTCATCATACCCTAAATCAACCTAACAATATAAATAAAATCTTATTCAGAATGTTACTTCAAAAAGGGTTATTTTTCAATTCAATTTTTCTTTAAAAAGTTTGCGGTAACAAAAGAAGCGAAATTATTACAGAGGTCTGCTGGAGACTGATTTAGAGATTTATGAATATTATATAGATCTCGGTCAGAATGAATAGTTTTTGAAATTTTATCTTTTTGGCCATTATAATTTTGCAGAAAAATTTCTGGAGGTTTGATAGACACTATTATAAAATAAAGTGATAGAGACTTCTAAACTTATGGCACCCAAATTCAGTATTTAGATAGATGTAACGTCAACAAATTTAGACACAAGCCTTGAAATCAGTCATTTACACTCCTCTAGCAAAGTTTTATAAGAACTCGAAGGCTTTTATTCCGCTAATTTGTATTAATGCAAAATAATGTAAATTCAATAATATTTAAGGTTTAAATGTAAAAATTGTCAATATGAAATACAGAGTTTCATTAAAATTTGATCAATTTAAAATTTTGCTTTTTTAAACATTGGGCTTTTTTCATAAACTTTTGTTTAATTTAAACGGAATTAGCAAGTTTTTGCAGAAAAATAATACATGTCGTCAAGAATTTTATGGACTTGATATCTACGACATATGAAACGCTGTAATTCTAGTTAGGTTTCATATCCCGTATTCAGATTCATAAGAGATTATAAGACCGTAACTTAAAAAAGGAAAGACGATTATGTTCACAATTAAATGAAACTACGTGATGTAGTATTATTTCTACTTTCTTTAATTTCTTTACCACGACCTAGGTTTCGTTGTATTACAACATCTTCAGGTGGGATATTAGCAAACATGAAAATGAACGCCAAATATATTCAATAGACAATTACGTTGTTAAATTGTTTTAAGGAGACTTCCTGATTTTATACAAGAGATGCTTTATTATTGTTTAGCGTATCGTAATGATCTGGCAATTCATAAAATGGATTTGCTATGAAACTACGTTTTCGTCATCATACAAACTGCCTGAGTGAGAGAAGAGGATGAATTTCTATACGATTTCTATACGAGAGCTATAAAATGGAAAGAAACTTTTACTTGGTTCAGATAACACGAAGGAACCAGAACGGTCAACAATATATCAAACGAAAAGCGCGCAATGTGTTCGACAAAAACAACGAACAGGAAATCGATTGCGAAATGTTGAATTAGGAATCTATGTAATCATTGCAGACCGTCAAATAGTCAGCACGAGGATTGTTAATTATTGGTTAGTTATTGCTTATTACATATTTAGAAACATAATGAACAAATACTTTTTAGGACCAGCATACAGTTAAATTGTTTTAGTAGAGCGAAATAAATGTTCTTAGACGCCCCCAATGCTTGGTTTTAAAACTCATCGCGGTAGTAGAAGATGCCATCAAAGAGGAAGGTTTTGCAATAAAAAGGTATAATGTTATAATCATTTTGTAGCTCGAGTGAATATAATCATATTGTAACTCCAAGAATTCGAAAGTTAAAATAAACTTTCGCAGGACAACTCTAACTCATATTCGTAGCATCATTATAATTATTTCCACTATAGAACCCCAAAATATTAAAAAATATCTAAAAAAAACCTTGAATACAAATCCCCATATATGTAAAGTGGAGGGCGAATATTTTTCCCGTCATCTCTTCTGAGCTTTGTATTGATTTGGTAATGCTGAGTATTGGTTTGGTTTCTTAAAGAAATGGAAATTAATTTGAAGTTTTATTTATTCCGTTTTATGTCCCATTTATTAAATATTACGATTTATAGTATTTATAGTATATACTTGGTACAGAATAATTTCAAGAGCTTTAAAGTGACTTGCTACATAATACTTTTTCATTCGTTTGTTTAAAAGATGTAGTTTCTGAATATTAGCATTCAATTGCAACACCGAAATAGGATTAATTGCGCAAAAATATCTGTACAAACAGACAAGTATAGAACTTTATTTTGTACATGCTTCAACATGAATCTGGTTTTAAATTTTATTCGTAATATATTTTTAATGCCTAGTGTTTATTTAAAATAGTTTTTGCATATAAATATATGTGTTCACATATGAAATATTTTATCTTTTGCCTGAATTTTGCAGAAGTACATTTAATAGAGTAAAATACCTCTCATAACATTTATGACATACTTTACACGAGTAAACATTTTGATTACTTTAAATGATTTTTATGTGAGTTGATAATTTAAAGGACATGTATTATTTTTAATTTACTCGTAGAAAAGTTTCTTTCAGAAAGGAATTTTATTCAAAATGTTAAAATTTGTGTCTTGTATCACTTTTAGTTCCAAAGACAGGCGTGTTAAAGTGTACATGACATGCGCAGTAGAACTTTATAAATAGATCTAAGGCAAGAAGGCCAATTTTAATACAAAAAATTATTTCTTATTCCACTAATAATAAAAATAAATCCCTTATTCCACCGAAGAATCATTGAGAAGGTGTCGAAAGATATTAGGTTGTCGACCGTATTTGAACTTTATTGCTTTTATTTTTGCTTTCTCCTCGATAATTTTGGAGCTATATTAAAGTATAGAACAAAATATTTCATCAAAACACGAAATATATGAAAGAAAAATACTAAGGAACTTGAGATTTGAGAATTATAGTAGATTTTTGATCAAATAGGTACTCACAAAAAAGCAAAAAAACTGAGAATTAAAAATAATTTTTCGTATGATGCATAAAAATTATTCAAAAAAATTATTTGCAAATACAAGTGGGTTAATATTTCATACATGAATTTATTATTCTGAAAAGTACCATTTTTGGCTCTTAATTTATGAAAATTTTATACCTTATAGCAAAAAGATCTGAGTTCATTTTATATGTATCAACTCTTCAAAATTCTCTCAATGATATAACTCAAGAAAGATCGTATAGGATTTGAAGATCCGCGTAATTATAACTATATCCTGATAAGTATGAAATCAATGGAAGTTTTACTTAATTCGTGTTGTAACAACGTAGGAACATCTAAAATCACTGCACACTCACCACAACAAACCAGTATACAGAAATCATTATAACAGGTAGTTACATAGTTAAGACACACAATGTTTTATCAGGACGTCAAACATGAAGCATTCAATATAAAAGTTTTGACCGAGTTTTGAACAGGAAATCGGAAAAGTCGGAAATAATCAATGCACAATGAATCCGCCAGGCCTAAAATGTAAAGTGCACAATTAAAACGAATATTTTATCTGCAAGAAATTGCTGCCGATGCGAATGGGGAAGTGACTTTCAAATTATCTCCTTACAAACGATCTACAAAGAGCACTGCTATTTGTATTTTAATTTACTTGCCAATGCGAACTTGGCAGATAATTTTACTGTATAAAGTGACTGGATATGGTGGTGAAGACCAAGCAATTAGAGAAGAGTATGGAAACTGATAAAAATTTATTGGAAATAAACTCGTGCAGACGTATAGTCAAACCTTTCCCCAGAACGAATGATCAATTGAGATATATTAAGTAAATAAGCGTTTTAACTATTTCTAATATAAATTGTGTATCCAAAATGTAGATGTTACAATATTATTTTAATATTAGGAATATAAAGTGTAGTATTTACACCATTGAAAGGCTCTACGTCATTTTAATATTTTTGTCGTAATTATAAAAAAAATCAAAATTAGTTTTTTGTATAATTATAAATAAAAAAGTGTATCATTCATGTACACTATCTATGCCAAAAAGTTTCAGAAGGAATTTACCGTTTATCCCTACATTTATAATAGCTTAACTTCATGACTTATTATACTAGATTATATGTATACCAGATTAGCCTATGTATACTAGATTACTATTTATGACATTCTTTATAAAGGTATTTTCGTTCATTTGATTCTTGAAAAATATGTTGAAATTTAAAAGGGCATTACTTTTTCCTCTTTAATCATTGATTTACTTTATCCACTTTGGATTTGAATAGTTTCATTCACTAAATATGTTTCGAACAAGTGAATTAATGAAGTGATACAAAAATATAATTATAAATGAAAATATCACTTACCATTGTATTAATTTTGAAGAGATAAGTCGATATGTAAATATTGACAAGGACAATAAATGAATACATTTTCATAATAATATCATTCCTAAAGTAGTAATGGAATAGATAAAATAAATAATATTCGAACTCTCTAAAATACTGCGTTGTTCAATGTAGATAAGCACGTAGAAACTAGAAGAGGATTATAAGATATCCATATACATTTTAGGCCAGGCCCGTCCAGCATACGACACCCGGGCCACAATGCGGCCCGTAAAGGCCCTGCATCTGGCCCGCGAGCTAGTTAAAGCTTTAAAAACATCACTAGGATATTGTGCAAATATCCATTAAAAAATATGACTATGTCAGTTGCACTACGCTAGTCGTCGTCGTCGTCGTAGTTGACGCTAGTCGTGCAACGGACATAGGCTTATTTTTTAATGGATATCTATAAATGAACCAATAACTGATAGTCAAAATAAATAATGTGTACATATTGGTAGGAAGGCACGTTACAGAACCTTGCGTCGCGATGCGGAACCCTACAAAACACGTCAGACTAATTGTCTTGCACCCGCAAAGATACTAGTATTGTTGTTGCAAGGAATAATCGACCTTACCGCTATAGAACCGGTATTAGCTTGTGCATGTACTCACACGTAGACAATATTTGCGTCAGCTGATGCCCCAATGTCTATACCAGACACCCCAGGTGTCTACGAGAAGTCTCTCTATGAGTTGCTGATATAAATAGCCGCAGTTGTTGCCGTGGAATCAGTTCAAGTTTGGACACGAAAGCGAAATAGTAAAAAAAGTGCGATAACCAGCGAATGCCTACAGACGATAATAGTGATAAATAACGGCCTACTTAATATCTCTCAAGCGATTTGGCTTTGTTGTGTTGCGATTAAATAGAGTTTGTCGTGTTTTGAAGATATCGGCATTTTCTTCAATATTTAACCCGGAGTACGTAACGGGTATGTAAAATTTATAAAATTCTCGCAAACCAAAACGCGTCCCACCTCACCTACCCGTTTGATATCCACACAGTCAGATCGCACCACCGCAATCAATTGGCCAACGAAGCTTGTCACCGACGCACGCGAAAATTTTTGTTTTACTCGTGTTCAGTTGCAATCGTGTTACATTTACCTATTTTGAAAATCAATATTTGGTGAATTTTATTGCAGTGAAAAAAGATAAGTAATGTATGTTTTTTACATAGTCTTTTGTTCAAATTAGGAACAACATGCTCGCCTCTAAAGTTTGTAAATTTTATTATATTTACCTAAGTACATAGTTTAATGTTGAAGTTTTACATTTAATGGATTATGCTCCATAATTATGATCATATATGGTGTAGTGTTGTATCATATATGACTATCGTATTGATGTATTTTGAATTCTACGTATTGAAAATTTTTAAATGAAAATTTTCTTGACATATTTATCAAAGGTATGTGTGTACATAATTTCAGTTTAATTTATAGTTGTTGCACAACCGTATGCAAACCGAAAAAAACGTTAAGTTGACGTAGAATGTCTAATATTTAAAAACACTTAGAATGAAATATTTTTTTCACAGAATACAACGGAAACACACTACGCCTCATATGTCATGACAAAATATCGGTTTGCAAGGAGTACAATATTAAATGGCATTACTCTACAAAACATGCTTCTAAATAAGATGAGTACAAAGGTCAAATTCGAATGGATCGTGTAAACTTGTTGAAAAAAATATGGTCGGTCAACAGGCAATATTTAAAATATTAAAAGGATATTCCGAGATATTACAAAAATTAACTTTATGGTAATAGAAGACGTTGCCGAGCGAAGCAATCCAAAGCAAAAAACCCTATCCGACGGAGAATTTGTCAATGAATGCTTGGAAATATTCACATCGAGAGCGTGTCCGGAGCATAAAGCATTAGGTAAAAACACAAGCTTGCCACATCAGATTATAGCAAGAAGAATTGATGATATGTCACAATATACCGAATCATCTTTAAAAACACAATTTAAAAAAATGCGTTTTCTATAGTTTCCTATAGCTCTCGATGAAAGTACTGATATATCAAATACAGCGCAGTTTTTGTAAGAGGAGTAACAGAAGTTTATACAGTGACCGAGGAATTGCTTGATTTGCGTTCAATGAAAGATACAACCACACAACAAGATATCTACGAAGAAATAAATAATTGCAAGAAAACATGAGCTTCAAATCAAACATCTTTGCACCTTAACTACAGATGGTGCACCAGCAATGACAGGAAGAGCAAATGGTTTTGTGGCAATAATGCGCAATAGCCCACAAGCATATAGCATCATTGTATTATCCATCAAGAACAGCTACGTGCAAAAGTACTTGAGCTGAAACACGTGACAACAGCTGAATCACAGAGTTTTATGCTTTTCTGTCTGATATAGGTGCAGATCATGAAGACATCATATACTTCAGTCGCATTCGCTGGCTAAGCAGAGCAGTCACACTGAAGCGATACTATTCTTTGCTCAAATTAGTAACGATTTTTTTTAAAACAAAGACCAAGATATTCGTTTTCTAACTGATGAGCAGTGGTTGGCTAATCGAGCTTTTCTAGTTGACATAACTATTTATCTGATATTAACCTGAAACTGCAAGAAAACGATCAACTTTGCACGTAGTTATATGAACTTGTTTTAGTTTTTATAAAAAAGCTCATATTATTGGAAAATACAACTGGAACAAAAGGAGTTGGTACATTGGGAGACCTTATATTAAAGAGACACAATGGACTTAGGCAAGTACGCGTTATTATTACAAAGGTTGAGAAATGAGTTTGAGGAGAGATTCATAGACTTCAAAATCTGTTTAATGTTGAAATTGAAAGCGCCGAGTTAAACCTACAGTTGGAATTGATGTATATACAAAGCAATTTACTCCCAAAAACAGCAAATGATGGTTGATTAACCGAAACCAATACCCAAACCATACCAAATTGGCTCTTAAACAAATTTTCTCATTTGGTTATTACATACACTTGCCAACAGCTTTTTCCCGTCAAACAAAAACATAAGTCAAAAACACGATCATCTTTAGACACCAATCTTACAGGCATTCTGCGCATAGCCATTTCTAAAACATCAGCTGACATAGATGCATTGTGCAAACAAAAAAAATGTCAGCCTTCTCATTAGTGCGATAATTTGTAAACCAGAGGCTTTCTTTTTTTTAAATAAATTATTCATTTTGAAAAATTAAAATTACTGTTTTCTTGACATTTAAAATTCAGTATGCCTTTGGCCCGCTACGGTTTCAAAAATAATAAACCTCCACACAATTATGTTGGACACTCCTACTCTAGGCAGATGAAATGAGGTAAAAGAAAATAAGGAGCATAAAGCACTTCCATATAAAAGATCTAAGGATAATCATCATAATTATTTATTTATTTAAATTATATTTTCATAAATTTATCGATCTTAACACCTTCTTGTTTTTTTTATAAACTATTGATATGCAGATAATTATAAATGCATGTTTATGTCAGCAGCATGAATCAATGAACAATGTACGCTACTACGAACGTGCAACGTGGAAAACACAAGAGAATCATATTATTTTTCACCTTCAAAACTAATACTATTAGGCGCAAATATATAAATATTAGGCGCAGATATAATAAATATAACAGTTAATTTTTTTTTTCTTAACTGTAAATACCACTTTCTGTTTGGAGGTTTTTATCACGTTAAAGTAGTCACGCGTAACATTATTTGTATTTGAGTGATAGTTACTTCAATAAATTAATAGTTTATAGAACGAAAAATAAACATACTTTTAACTATACTGCACTAAAAAGCATAAAATAATTATGGGACCTGTTTTCTCTGTCTGCTCATAAGGATTTTAGTGTAAGCCATGTTTATTATTGAGTACAATATTTAAATGTAAAAGCAAAGCACCCCACGCTTTTCCTTGAAATCTAATTGAAATGTTAACCATTCTCATTAACTTAATATTAATTTGAGAAGAAAAATCGATTACTTTTGAGAAAAATCGGGTCTTTATGTGTGTGCAAAATTTTAAATAATTCGGATGTTTAGAAGTGTGTGAAAATTTAATTAATAGATTCCATTTTATTTTCTTGAGCCTTTTCCTAAGACAATTTTTTTTTATATCATGAAAATATAAAAAACTAAAATTATTATAATATTAACAGATAGTCACTAATTATGAATGGAACTATCTATGTGCAATTATATTATAATGCAATGCAATATCTTCTCATAACACGCAACGTAAGAAAAAAATTTACGCGCACAAAAGAGATTGGTTATTCAGAAATAGTATTTTTAAATACTAATAACAGACATCGATATTTTTTAATCTTGTCATCGATCTGTTCGCAAGCCCAGGTGTTGTAAAATTGTTTTTTTCTTGGAGAAGTTCGCTTTCACCTCTTGAAATTTACACGCGTTTGTTTCAATTTACATACCAGGACATAATTAAAGTTGAAACATAAATCCTTATCTATTGTACACAATATTTTATTAATGTTAAGACATTAACAAAATGCGATGTTATTTAATAAAGCAACAGCCTGAAATGGAGACCTAATATGGGAACATATATATTTTGATTCCATTAACCAATGAAAAGCAATCACGCAAATGAACTGAACCAAATGACGGTCAATCAAAATGACCTAGACTACTCTGAAGAACATACTAGATGACCATGTAGTAACATTACGTTCAAAAAAACAAAGTCGAGATGCAATATGTTGAATTCACTTAAAATTAGAATTTAACTTGCGGTTTTTTCGGTACTAAATATTTTATCGCAAAATAAACTGATATAAAAGCCAAGTGTAAAATTTGGCTTCTTTTTTAATGTAATATTTTTGGTGGGATTAATTTTTCCATTGTTGGTGGGATTAATAAGTATTTTTGGTGGGATTAATTTTTCATATTTTGGATAATAGTGATCAGAAATAAATGGTGGTAAGCTATTGGCAATCGTTCACATTGAAATTTAAATGATGAATCACATTAAACGTAATTTATTGGCTATGTTCTGGTGTAATTGGTTTGTATTATCATATAACTTCTACTTTAAATAATTATAGGATATAAAAATATCATTTAAATAATTACACGTATGTATTCTATCATTATATAAAATGATACACATTGATGACATAGTAAAAATAATTGTGCGTACAGATTTAAGTACAAAAATGTATTTTTTAATTATAAATTTCGTATTCAGTCATTAAATAACAGATTTTTATTCAAATATTTAAATGAAGTAGGTAATACAATTTATTTATATTCTAATTTGATTTTGCTTATTTTATAGATAAAGAAATATTGAAAAATATTCAAATATAGAAACTTATAAAAAATAATTATATTATCAAAAGAAACTTTTCTCCGGTCATTGCAATTATGAAATTTTAAAGCAAATCCTTGTTTTTAATAATTTCGTATTTTTAATTAACATTCATTTACTTTTCGTATATACACACGATTAAAAGTACATTTGAGCAAACAGAAATATTAGAAAATACTTTTCAGAGCATGCCATTTTACAATAAAAATAAGATCCTTTAAAAGAAAGACGTTTAATTATGACGTGTACTAATGTCTGCTCGTCTGCGTCCTAAGCAGATTTTATCTCTCCTTTGCATAACAATGCACGACAATACGATACAATACACTACGACTCAAAACAAAATACAGACGGGTCATTTGTATATTATACAATCACTGGTTCTAATCAGGATTTTTAGGTATCATTAGGTAATTTCATGATCTACGGTGCATACACAGACATTAAATGCTATTAACACAATCTTAATAATATAGCTTATAGGTCAAAAAGTTATAGAACGTGTAGAAACTAGGATTAAATTACTAGGTCCTACATCGTTGGATCTAGTAAAGTTTCGATATGCTATTAGGTATTCAATAAATCTAGTTTACAAAATATCTGTTCCCAGAAATGTTTTAGCTGTTGCTAACTACTAATAATATGCTTATTTCAAACATACAAAAAATTTTTTTTAGTTGATCTACTTTTTGAGTCACAGATCTACTTTTTGAGTCAGAAAAGCAAAAACATGTACTTTTTGAGGAAAAAATCTATTAAAAAATTAAATTAATTATTGAATTATATAAAACTTTGCTTTATAGCTTTTCTCTTACGTACGGACAATTGTCAGACTTCATATGCGTATCCCAGAACACGAAGAAAGTGGCGCATAAGTCTGGGTACCACTCGTCTCGCCAAGGCACCAGGTACTGAGCAGCTGCTCGAGTAGTCGTCCCATACTAACTGCTCAGCAGTTTAAGTGCTTATCGCCTTTAGGTAGAAATTATACAACCTCATATGTGCTTTGCATACCAGGATTTATTTATTCTAAGAACTATGAAGATTTTGTTATGAATATCTGGTCATTAAGATGGTACTGATATGATGTACCGATTGGCGTAGGCATGCTGCTGCTGGTTTTTATTCATGAGGTCACAGAATTGGTTCCGGTAGATCTCGCGCCATGCTTTTCTATTAGGACTTGACTTTTCAATGGTCATATCTCAAAAAAGGCTCGTATCACTGGCGTAGTAGAATTTATATCAATTATCAGATCGAAAAATGAGGTTTGAGAGGTCTTCTGTTTGGTCATATTGAAAACCAGTTGTAGTTTCCATAAGGTTCCTACCATGGGGAATGTTTTTGGTTCACCTCGATTTGTAACATGTTGAGTATAGTGCGGATATACCGTACATTGAGCCTTACCGTAGGCATGATGCATTTCCGCAATAATGTAATGTAGTTGATAGCCTAGTTCTGTTACCCAGGTGAAAATGCCGCTAAATCCTTAAATATTACTCCTGTCGGTGACTGTTAACTTTGGGACTCGAAATACCGAGAGTACTTCCTCGAAGCATTACTTTAATTTGCCTACATATTGCGAAAGATTCCATATAGCAAGCAGAATTTTGTGGATGCATCTACTACCACGAGAATGAATTTGTATCCATTGAATAAACGAAGAATTCCTGAGATATAACGTGGATTGTATGAATAGGGATAATGGGTTTTTCCCAAGATGTGATGTTTTCATGTAGGACTTTGGGTACGCATTTGGTAAGATAAAGATATAGCAATAAGATACGTATTTACTAACAAACTGATAAAGTCCTGGAAACCAAACATATTTGGTTATTAGGTCAAAAGTCTTAGTGCCGTTACGTGTTCTTAAGCATATAACACATGAACCTCGATTTTTTACCGGTAGGACTACACTTGTAATACAAAATGTCAGTCTAAATCATGTAATACGACGAGTATAGACGCCCGTTCTTCAGCTGCTTCAGCAAGCCAAGCATCTCATTATCTGCTCACTGCGGTATTTGCGCCTACTTGCGTTGCCTTGAGTTCTGACTTGCTACTGCAACTACAGGTTGTATCATTATCATTATCATATAGTAGCATTATCCTCTTTTTGTATTCTATTAAGAATTTGAAGTATTGGAGGTAAAATGACTATTGCGCTATGCATGGGAGCAGATCTTTCTTAAGCTCAATAGTTTCAATGCGTTAAAATTCGTTATAAGTTTAAATTGCGTCACCTTGCGTCACCTTGATAAATTAAGTGATAACATGTTACTTGCCGTTACCGTGGGTTTGCATGCATATTGTCCACAACCGGTGCTATTAGCTTCTGTACACACCTCCGTAGGGACTCGGAATCAAAAATGGCTAGGACTGGTTCGCTAGTTAGTTCTCGGATGAGCTCTACTCATACCTTGTCTTGGTCAGCACACCGACGAAACTCGGTTCCCTTTTTATTTAGTCAAGCAATAGGAGCAGTTCTAGTGGGAAAGTTTTTAATGTATTATCGGGAATACCCTACTAGTCCTAAGAATTCGCGTACTTGCTTTACGTTCTCAGGAATTAGTGAATTTACAAGATTTTATACCTTACGCGTACTCGGTCCAACCTGACCCAGGCTGATGACGCAACTGAGATATTCCATCTCTATTGCTAAGGTTATTGAAGGACCCTGCAATTTTGAGCGTAAACAAGGCCTCCTGTAGAAAACCCTTGGAGGAATTCATGATCAGCACACCATTAACATAGACCAGGATCTGCCCGGCCTTTACAAGGTTTTACAGTCTCATTAATGATGCGCTGATAAACTAGCGGTAACGATACGGCTTCATATCTTCTTTATAAAAACGATGTCTCGATTCACATTTTCCCGTCCTTGGCGTATATGAATTACCTCGAGAATGAAGATGAGAGGTTAGGCAGCGATTTGTTTACTGAATCTCTGTTCATAATCATAATTTCCGCACAAAAACTGTACACAAAATGCACAACATGAGACTTAGTTCCTCTTCTAATTTTTTCTGCAAAAGTGGAATTTATTTAAAGAAAAATAAACCACGACAACCGTCACTTTTATTTTACGGTTTTTAATTGAATTTTAAACAATTTAACTTATAAGAAAAGAACAAAATACTCAACTATGAATTTGACCAAATAATGAAATGAAATGGAAAATATCAAAAATATGTGTCTCGCGCAACACCATCCGCATACTCCAAAGCACGACCAAAACCGGTCCCACGAGAGGTGATTCATCTCTCCTTATATGCAAAAGGCGAGTATAGTTAAAAGGTGAGGAGTGTTTTTCTTTATATTTAAACCCTGGCCGAGAATAATTATTGTGCATTTATATGTCACTATTTGAAATGGGTAAATGCAAATGTCCAATTTTCTACTGCAAAAATTTAAAAAATTTAGAAGCTTTGCATTTTTTCTCAGATCTATAATATAATAGTTATATTTAATATGCTTTCAAATACAAAGTTGACTACTGCCGGTCTCGGTTCACTACGACTACCGATTTTTGAAAAACTGGCACCATGCGGTGATTCCGTAATATTGCGCACAAACCATGCGAAGCGTAAAGGGTGTAAAGGAACCATGCCATCCGATAGCTCGTAAGCTGATACATATTTATCGATAGTCGAGTATATTATTTTGTATGTGCAGGTGGGATTTTTGCAGGGAAAAAGAAATTCCCTGCTGCCCCGCTTTGCAGCAAGCGGCTTTTTTTAATTATTAAATATTTTAGAACAGTTTTCGTTTTATTTAACGTTTTAAATCATTAGTTCGTGACTTCCTTGGCGCATTGAAATTTTCTCGTATGAAACGAAGAAATTTTGTACTAAGTAAACGATATCCTAGCTACTCTGATTTGTTTGGTCCGATATTTTTGAAATTAATAGATAATTTTATCACCGCGGTAGCAACATTTTTATTCAAAGGATTTATTAATTACATAGTCGCAATTTATTTTTCGAGACATCTCTTTTTTATCGCTTATTCTTAAATAATGCTCAGAGAATGTTTTCATTATATTTAAAGATACAGCGCACAGACCTTAAGTCAAAATAAAAGCCCTATATATATCTATATATATATATATATGTGTGTGTGTGTGTGTGTGTGTGTGTGTTTGTGTGTATGTGTGTGTGCATGCATGTAAAAAACGGACCTATACGCATATGTGTATTTCTAATATAAACAGAATTTTTGTCTTTATTTTCACCGGTCTGTATCAGAAAATTCGGGGATAAAGCTAAAAACAAGAATATGGTTTAAAAACATTTAATTTTATGCTAAATGGAGAGTATCATTAAAGTCCACACGTTCTAAATTTATAACATATGCAATATTATTCCGCCAATAAAAAAAAATGTTGCTTGAAAACTGAGTTTAACTTGGTAACACGTATTTCATTACGGTTTCGTACCTTGAAAAAAGAAAAAGCTTATACGATTACAAAAATATTTAAAAGATTACATATGTTAATTTATCATATTATATTCCCGTATTTTCTTTAAAACTATTATGCAAATTATTATTTAATTAATCATCTGCTTTTGCCATTTCGTATTGTTAAATTATTCTTCTGTTTATTTTTCTTCATCTTATTTATTTCACACGAGACTGAAACAGACATGACAGAATAGGTCATGACAGAATAACATATTTTTATTCCACCAAGACCTGTATCTGTTTCTGTCCTATGTGAAATAAATAAAAAAAAAAGAATAAATAAGTAAATTATATTTAGAAGAGTAAAATGCAAAAACACAGTCGAATACCGATACTGGGTTTGTCTGATTTTAAAAACAAATTTTTTTAAGGCTCGCATTATATAATTTGGAAAATTAATAAACTGTTCTAATCGGTTTTTTAATTAACATGAAATCATATAAATAAAAACGCCTTCAATTTCCGTTTAACGAAATTGAAAAAAAAACTGAGAAAAACACATATAAAGACATAGATATACATACAAATAATTCTAAAGTATACATAATTATGTAGCACGTGTACATGTTTTGATATAGTTTTAAACCGAGCAGAAAAAAATGTTTTAAATTGATTGATTTGAATAAATGAGTCAACACATACTGGTTTTTTGTAGCAAAAATATAATTTTTATGATCAAGGAATTTATTTTATATTAACCTTTGGAACCAATTCTTTTTTAAGTATTAATTATCATTTTTGTTTTCCATGTCATGTAATACTAATACCATTCTATTCCAAATATCCAAAATTCCCTGTAACTAAATTTTCCCCAGTTTTAAAAAAGTATCTTCGTTGTATATTTATCCAGTGTATATTAAAACTTGGCAATTTAACATTTTAGTTGAGAATTTAAGTTCCGATACCAAAGTCGGTAGCAGTTTGAGGCCCGCGGAATGCAAACGGCGCTATCTGTGGGAAACTATGAAGATGGTTGCTGCAAGGTGGAGCAATGAACGACGTCGCTGCTGGCTTTTGGCAAACATGGCGTATAGAGGAATCTATTCCGTGTGACGCTTATCGATTGTATTTTTTTAATTCTATTCATAAACTGAAATAAAGTATATAATAACTGAAGTAAAATATATAAATAAACTGAAGTAAATAAGCCTATTATCGGAGAAAGCCATCATTCTCCAACGGTATAATGGTGGCCAAATTTTAAAAAAGAACGAGATCATCGCAAAATGTATATCTACATAATGAGCTACATACGCAAATATTGTGTAAAGTTCTATGTTGGAACCATCATACGTTGGGTTTTATTAAATCAGCTAAAATACTCTCGTCTTCGAGTATCGGAATTTAATACTAAAGCACTCATTTCTCATCCCGGTGTTTGATACAATACCGTATCTTTGTGCATCCTCGAAAAAATAATATTCACCTCAAAAATAATGTTCATTCATGCGTCACCATCCCCCACCATAATGATATCGAGATGGTAAAACCTGAATCTGGAGCAAATATTAATATCTAATTTTATCGCTTACGTTGTACAATTTGTCAATCGACTTCAACGAATTACATTTACTATTAAGATTATAACAAGTAATCATCTAGCAACACTGCTCCCATGGAGAGAAATTCGCCAAGACATGACGAATTTACCAATAGAAAGTAAGAAATGCACACAAAACTGCTTAGATATTATTTTGCGAACGTGCACCTCGAAAATCAAAATTCAGTGCTCAAGAATAAATAAAAAAAAGAGCGACGGGTTATTTTGTCGCCAAATTTTCTCGGAGGGAAACTACAAGATTACTCGGCGCGATCGTGGACAACCCAACTGTATCGAAGCTCGAATGCGATAGCATCATGATCACCTATGAAGCATAAATAAACCACTTGGTCATTTTGTATCCGATCCTAGTAATAAACACTACGTATAAATCTAGGTTTAATAGAGCAAAAGCTTTTGTTTTTAAATTCAATATTAATTGAAAATAAGGACAAAAATTAAACGAAATTCACAGGCACGTTTAAAATGTTGAAATTTTGGATAAAAATCTTTATCTTTAAAAATTATTGAAATCTAATTATTTTCATTATTGAAAAAGCAAAATATCCATCGGAAATGGGCAATACGAAACTTAGTTGTGAAAGGAATATAAGACTGAAATGGTTCCCTGATATTATCGCCATTAAGATAGCCGTTGGTGAGAATCGAGTGGCCGTCACTATGACACGGTGTAATCGTTGGACACCGTGTCTCAGCGACGACACGATGTCCGACGCTATGTGGTACGACACAGCGTCACTGCAATATTATCGATAATTTGTACATTCGGCATTTTTCACGTCGATGCGTGGAGATCGTATCGGTGTCGTTATAGTGACAAAGCAGTTAGTGCTACGAATTATTATTTGAGCTCATACTGACAATGAATATATCGTCAGTGTGAGCTCCCATATATACGAATATAATAGATGGAGTGACGAATGATGTCGCAGCCGATTTTCGGTTCTAATTGCTCATATTATCTGTTTTCTGTGACCTATATCGATTAAGAGTTAAAGATTCTACCCACTACTTGTAGTTTTATAATAATTTTTCAGATATTTTATTTGAATCTTGAGGCACCCTAAAGTCTGAAGTCAAAAATTGTGCGTCAGTTCCAACATGTATATGTTGGAACTCAATTATATATACTCAACCAATTTAGTATATATATATATATATATATATATATATATATATATTAAATTGGTTGAGTATATATAATTGAGTTTATATTATTATATTTACGATTATTCAGTATCCTGATACAGAATGATCGTAAATATATTAGTAAACGACTAAATGAGTAATGCAGCTGTTACGGCCACTGGGTATCAAATTGAAAAATTTGTAGTTGTGTGTCACTTGGAATATTTAATCTATTTAATAAAGGATTTTCTCGTAAAGTAGTAGAAATCAATGATTCTAGTACAATTGCAAAAACAATGTCATTATAATGAAAATTGTATATTTTTATTTTATGACCATATAAAATTTAATAAAATTTAATTTAATCTCAAAACATTAATTTTAAAAACCAATACTCAGCACGCCATGTGGAAAAATATTTTTAATTTCTTCTTCCATTGCAATAAAGTGTATTTTAGTTCCTTCAATTCAAATATAAACAAGACTTTACATATAATAAAGTAATTATAATTATTAATTTCATGTGCATTGTCTACGAGATGCACCTAAGACGAATAGTGCTTTGACATTGTAAGGAGACGAATAATTCTAATGCGTTTCGAGGGTAAAGTAAAGGACAATGTTGAATTATTAACATATTAAAATAAAATAAGACCAGCCTAATAATTTCAACTCCCAGGCTAAAGTCATAAAAATATATATAAATACTCAAAAACACCTTATTTAGCATAAAAAAAATTCACCCATTGAACCCCAAGTTCAATTTTTATTTAATTTTTTACCTTTGTTTCTAATGTTGTTTGAAAATGTAAAAAACGTTCTTGACACGCGTGAAGAAAATTCATGATAAAAGCTTAATGTTATTTTCCACGCGAAGTTCCTTGGGAAATTTTAAAACATGTCTTATATTTTCACAATTTAAAATATATCTAACTTGCATGTAAATTAGATATTTTAATTATATTTTCGTGTTAAATTAGTTATTTTATTTAAATAAGTTATGTTAGAATTTCGACACTAATCCGATTTCAGCATTCCAACACGTGTTATAAATGTGGTTTACCATTTATGACGAAAGAAATTTTGTAGCACTGGAGATAAATTCAGAGAAAAGGCGTTGAGTTTGAATGTATTAGTTAATTATTAGAAAGTTATTTTCAAAATGAATAAGAAATAAATTTCTTCAGATAAAATAACTTTTGTTCTGCATAGTAGCCATTTCTGGTTATTATATTATCCATAAAATATTACTCTATCAGTCATAGGTCTGCTGAATATGCAAACAGAATAATAATATTTGATTTAATGTAACGATCAGGTTTCACAATTACGTCGCTTATAGACAGGCGGTGTTTTTTTTTATTGTCGACGATTCTAAAAATCACTTTAACTATATGAAATGTAGCAAATGTAACAAAATTTGCCCGGTTAAAAGTCACGAAGTGATACATATTATGCAATGAGTTTTCAAATAAGAAAATGTAATTTATGAGTCTATGAAGCTAGTGTTATTGATTCTGCTTTTTAACATATTTAATATGGTATATATGTGTATATATATATATATATATATATATATATATATATATATATACATATATATATATATATATATATATATATATATATATATATATATATATATATAAATATACAGAAAAGCTGACTGGCCAAATAGTACCCCAATCGTAGTGAAGTAATGCTCTGCTAAGAGGACAGATGGTGTATCGATGCGTGTGTTCAAATACCTTTAACAGAAAATATTTCGGAATTATTGAAATAAAAATAGAAAAACAGAAAAAAATATAAAATGCTTCTAATCTGTATAGTTCTCATATGTCTTTTTTTATTTTGATATGAATTCAAGGCAAAAATGTATATTTAATAAGTCGATGAAATTGAAATACTTGCCACATATTGTGTAAAAATGTAATATTACTACATTCATTATTTTCACATAGAATGTAATTCATTCAGATAATTTTCTTTCAATTAATTTTGTTTGATCAGCCAGTAATATATAAATAATAATTCTGAACAAAAAATTAGGAACAAAATAATGAAAAAAATATATTTCTTTCATATTTATTATCTTTTTCAGAAGGGGTCAAGAGAAGAGAGTTTAAACAATTGTCGCTAAAACGTAAGTAGTTTAATATAAATATAACAATGTGAATCTTTTTACAAAAATATCTATGAAAACAACATAAGATTATTCCGATCATACTCAAGAATTTTCAAAAGCAGACAAGCTCATAAACTTACATAGAGTACAAGGGTATTTAGATCAGTAAACTGTTGAGATGTCAATAGAACGTTGTAATGTTCCATTGTCGCCAAAAATCTATATGACAATAACAGATAAATTGAATGTGGAAATGAGGTTAATGGATTGAAAGGTATCATGACTTCGAACTATGAAAACAATTAAGTAAACAATTTATTTACTGCGAAAAATTTGTTGTGTATTAAATTGTAAAATAAAAATAATAAATAAAAATGTATAAATAAAATATCCAGAAAATACTTCAAAATAAAATTGATTGTACAAAGACAACTAACTTCCATTTTTCTTAGAGCTAGTTTAGTGTAATCAACAGTATATCTATAAATATAAGTCGGTTTCGTTCATTTATTAACTTTTTTACGTTAGTTTAAAATTTTTTTTCAAATATGCTAAATTTATATTACGTAATTTTTTATATAATTCTTCCTGTCACTCATTTTGAAATTATGATAAAATTAGATAATCATAAATTAATGTATGCATAAAAAATAAAAAACTAATTAACTAACTAACTGACATCAAAATATAACTCAAACCGGTGCCTCTGGAAATTTTAAATAGGTCATTTGACGCAAGCGTCCCGTAAGGAAGAGTTTTATAAAATATCAGCCGTAAGGAGATAAAATAAGGGTTTGAAATTTGCGTGCTGAAAAAAATTATATGGTTCTAATAACTCAAAAGTTCATGAAAAATTCTAAAAAATTAATTAAGGGGCACAAAATTTGTAATGGAATGAAATTCTAAAGCGATTTTATTAATTTTGACCCAAAATTTTTTATGCAATGCAAAAAGCTATTAAGTAGGCTTTTTTTTAAAAACTTCCCTCCTAATGAGTGAAAGGGTGAGTTCAAAATGTTTATGGAGAACAAATATTAGATGTTTGTGCTAATTCGGAATTTTGCTAAAGTGCTCCAATATTGAATACCTAAATAATTTTTAGGTTTTTTTTAAATAACACCTGAGAAGATGAAATCGGGGTTTCAAATTTATGTAGAAAAAATGAGTAGATGATTACATTAAGAGGAAATTTGACTAAAATACCCTCAAAAATAAATCATGGAATGCCGGTTTAATTGGTAATAAAGAAAATTTAATAAGCTAAAATGATTAAACGAGTCTATTAATTTGGAGGAAATTTTGTTTATGTAATGCAGATAGCAACTATGAAGAGATCTTCAAGACTCAACTCCTAAAGGGTGAAATGAAAGTTTGAAGTTAGGGAGAATGTAAATAGTGATATTGAGATTCTCGAATTTTCATTGTATGAGCGCTTTCATATTTCAACAGGGTTTATTTAGGAAACGGTCAAAGACGGTATTTTACTTAAGAAAACTTTGCCAATATAATGATAGGTCAATGGAATATTTCACTTCTGATTTTTATCGGAACACTCCAAATAGATAATTTTTAGAAACTATCCCAAGATATTGGCATACCAGGTTTGGATAAATTCGAAACAAATATTCGAAAAGAGGAAAAGAGGAGTCGATGGATAGCCGTAGATTTACAACCGTAGACGTTTTGGGCAGAGTATAAACGGAACACCCAAATAATATGGAACATATATGATGCTGGAAGTGGCCAAATTCTATAGTATAATAAGATTTAAATTTATTACCTATTTATTTAGTTTCAAATTAAAGGCTAAAATTAAAGGACCATTTGAAATCGAAATAAAGAAACATTCTATTGCCCTTCTGAGTCTCTCTTATCATAGGCTTATATTTGCGTAGACACACTGGCAATATTGCTTAGAAACTTGAAACCTCCAAACTTTCTGATATCGCCAGGCTGAAAGTCAAATTCTACATGACAACATAGTCAGAATCAATATTTTAAATGGATTTGTTCTGGGAGAAACAATGTTTGTGACGCGTATTTCACTGATCCTATTTGAAATTTTTTTGAATTTAAGATAAAACAGTTTCTTTTGAAAGTGTATTTTACGATGACAAGTTACACGCAAACTTTCAAATTCGCGTAATTTGACTTCTGGCAGAGTTATTTTCCATGGTGGTGACGTTCTTACGTGTAAGTTCACCCCGCACCCTATAAAATGATAAGATCTCTCCGGTTTCTGACATCATTTCAAAACAAAAGAAATATTTTTTCCCCTTCTTTATACTAAAGCGATACAGCATCGAGAGCCTAGTGTATTTTTATTTACTAGTTATTTGTTTGCAACTAAAAAATTATTTTCCTGCTTATTGTAATCGTTGTTTGGTATCTAATAATGTTAATGTAAATATAGAGCAACTTTGCCAAAAGTCTCAATTATTTTGTAATTAGTCGTTTCTTAACATTTATTAATATTAATTTATTTTACATTTATCTTTTTATTATTATTTACCTACTGAATATATGTAGCCAGACTTATAATACCTTCCGCGATACCTTTATTTCGCTCACCAATAAATTAAAATATCACGGGAAATATATATTTGGTTGAAATATTTTGGAAAATTATGAACATAATAGCCTAGAGAAGCTTTCAAGAGGAAAACCTAAATTTCGTTATTGGAGACCGGTTTTAAATTCGCTCATTTATGTAAAATTTATAAGTTAATAAGAGAAAATTGACCAAATAATGTGAGCACAAACGAAGTATTTGCTACGTAATAGATAGTTTAGTGTACTGCGTACCGTCGAACCATGCGTAGTCGTTGCATAGTCGTTAATGAATTCTAGAGAATTCTTAAAACTTGCATGTCAGTGTACATCGGATATTGATTAGTATTTGTCACTATATTTCACGTAATAATTTATATGAAATATCTAATGGTGCGTTTGTAAGGAAGTTAAAAGGTTCTGATAACACGTCACGACGTATCAATCGGCCAGATTTTCATGCGGTTAACAACATTATAATATTAAAAATATATTTTTAATTAAAATATTAAAAAATATTTCTGTGAAAAATTATTTAAAAAACACAGCTTCCATACAAATATTTTTCTTTTTACCTTGTCGGATCTAATCATAATTTTAGGAATTTCGATGGCAGTCTTAGAAAATTAGGTACTAATGTGCACAGGTAGTGATTTTATCTAATCGTGAAAAATTACCAAACGTTTTTCATAAATGATATTGATTTTTTTTCACTTTCTGATACAGTGTTAGCGTATATTAGGCGCCTGTTTACATATAAAAGAATACTTAAGTGTTCTTTTATTATTTGAAGTGTAATAGTGATAAAAATGAGGAAATACCTAAAATTTAATTTACTTTGCGCCTACTGAACACATTATATTATACATTTTTTGCTAAATACTGTGTAAAACCAAATTCCACTACACTTAAAATAATTACAATTGCAAGTGCAACTTCACTGAAGTCCATTTTAGGTTTACATAGAAACTGACAACTTAAGGTATAGACTGGCAACAAACTATCCACATATGGACTCGGTTCAACACTGTTAAGCGGAAAAAATTAGAAGATTCGAATGGTTAACTGTATCTCGGTTGATTTACATTATTTACGAATGAGGAACCGAATTCTCGGAAAGCCTGTAAGAAACAAAAATCTGACGTGATAATTTATGTTATAATGTATGTTAATGTGTCTTACTATTTTCAGTATTACATAAAAGCTGAGAATTCTTTCATACGCGTTTCTTTAAATCTTAATTTTCAAAATCGCGTGATTTGCGTGATGATCTAAACATATTTTACAAATAGTTGTGTCCGCGACTTAATTTGCGACCTTTACGATTCTAAATACTTTTATAATTATTATTTGAATAGGCAGGAAAATACGAAATAACCAGCTTTATACAGCCTAATACTAAACCTATTAAAATAATTAAATTACGAATGCATATTTACAAAAGATACAAATTTTAAAAAAGATGGTGAAACTAAGTAATCTTATAAGGAATACACCAACAATTAAAAAACGGTCCTAGCGGAATACGATCGACCACAAAGTATACCCTCATGTGTCTGTCCTCATTCTGGCTACCTAAGTATGCGAAAGGAAAATTTCATTGCGCATTAAAATCCGTGGCGCCATGTAGTAATGTATGTAATGATGTACTATACATATGTAACGCGTCAACTAATAGAGTAGCATCTTTCCTGTTGTTTTACTAATGCAATATAAATTAACTTTGAAAATATTAAATTAAAAAAAAAACAAATATTACGTCAATCCTACTATTTCCTATATTTTAGGAAAAACTCTATTTGAAGTGAATCATTAGTTATTAAGTGGTGCATGTTTAAAAAAATACATTAACAGACAAAAAGATGAACAGATAAAAATTTCAAATACAATAAGTTATGTGCTATTACTTTTATTATGTGCCCCTAAAACATTTTTTTCTGAGATATTTTCAATGCAGAAATAGGCCAATTCTACAGTTTTATTATATGTATAGATACATGTCGTAAAACAATTACTTCAAGTTTTAAATACTCGTGTATCCTATTCATGCAGGTATTTCGGAATCGGGTTAGTTTACTATTGAACATAAGGTTAAAATATTGAAATAAACTATTAATACTATACCACTATGTTAAATAAAAGAGTAACAAAAATTTATATAAAAATTACATTTGTATATTTACACATTTGTATATTTGTTTATTATTTAACCTAGTGATTTAAATAAATTTATACAGTTTACAAAAAAAAAATGAGTCACAGGAAAGGAACATTGTTAAATAGTATTTATGTTTACTTCGGCTTGGTACATTATTTTTACAGCCTGTAATATAAAATCAAGTATTAGAAATAAATATCAAAGTAATGAAATAAAAATATCATTTCTTTAAATTATTATTTATTCAGTATAATATCTCCTACGAACAGCTGAAAGCTACAACAGATCAACCTGAACTTGATAAAATCAATGTTCGTCGGTGAAGTACAATGAGAAAACTATATTATTAAATTAATTGAAATGAGAAGAAATATTATTTTAGTAAATATAATTTATTTCTTTTGATGATCATAACCTAAATATCATGTTCTTTACGTAGCAAATGAGTGGCTCATGCTGTGTGTCTTCAAGAGATATGAAAGTAAAATTATAAAATAGTTTCCGTTTGTAGAAAAACCAAAAATAGTTTTGTAAGCAATATTAGCAATATCCACCATTTTAGCGTTATGTATGTGCATTTTAACTAATTGCAAACATTACATAAAAATCATCTTTTGTCATGAAATTTGCAACAGTACCAATAGGATCCTTAGCACGAAAGAACTATTAAAGGTTAGTAAAAGAATAATTTCATAATATATAATTCTTAGCAAACGGCCCATATCATTTCAATAACTATTTGTTCCAATAGTCTTACAGTTCTTCGGCCGATATTATTTTGTAGTTATTAATAGATTAAACCCCATTCGTTTTCTAAGACATTGAATTATCTCGAAATAAATAAACTAATTGTAGAGAAAGACAGTGCTTATTCTAACTAGTTTAAAGATTAATGACAGTTTTCTCACCTACTTTAAGATAGTCTATATCTCACCAAATTCTAATTATGTGAGGAGGATTACACAGTGCAATAGTTGCAATCATAACTCACTTGTATCTTAAGCATTTAAAGGTCAAACGCCTGATATGACGCGACATGACGCCATAAAGTATTTTTTTGTTTTTTAAGTGCCTCGAAAGGCACTGGAGAACACAATACGGAGCGGGCGGTTTGCTTCATAGAAAACATGACGCAGTGCTGCGCAGCGAAATGTCGCGTAGCGGTAGTATATTACGGTAATGTCTTATGTAATATGTATGGTTAACCTTAATGCTGCGCTGGCTGCAGTTACTCTAAAGGTCAAAATGCAGCAGAGTTGCGTGATCTGCGGAGTAAGACACTAAATATAATTTGTACCATTCTCAATGACTTAAAACGCACTACGGCGTTACTGTTCAGTGCGAAGCGACCGAATTGATTAATAAAAGAAACTCTACGCGCAGCATTGCATATTAATGAAATGTTTACGTTTTGATCCTTGTAAGTGATTCTTAGATATGTAGTTTTAAATGGATAAATAAGTTTAAGACTAAAACTGCACTAACCATGTTATTAATTTCAGAACTTCAATACGTACACATATTAGTGTTAAGTACGGAAATTAATTTTACACACACGGTGACTTTTTCTTCGTTTTAAATCTAGAAATAACATTAAAGTCCACCATGAATATTACCCATCCACAGTTTTAAAGTTGTGAAAAAAAGCTAGTTAAATTTCATTTGGAAAAAAAAATATTACGGTCAATAATCAATTAAACATACAGTACATGCGACAAACGGTGCGCGAGTATTGGTGGAGACAGCAGCGCGGCTATAAGACGGGAGGAGGAGGGGGGAAGAGGAGGTTCATGAGTTAAAATTAAAATTTAAAAAGAGTTACAAACGCAAATTGTAAAATAAATAAATGAAATAAATAAAAATGGCTACATTGACAATCCATTTATTCTCTGTTATCGTGTCGTTTGTTTTTAGTAGTTAATAGTTAAGTTTTCCATAAATTTGACATAAAATAATTCAAATGTATTTAAAAAACTGCAGTCAACTTATTTACAATAGAACAGGTATTTACAATAGATTAGATACTTATATTATTTTAACGACGTATGTACAAAAATATAAAACTCACTTTCGATAATTTAACAGCTATTCAAAATCCATGCCATTTTCCTTCATGCTAAACTAGCATATCTCAGAATGTTTTCTTTCACAACTATTAGTGTCATTGTGTCACGTTTTACTGTGTCAAATGCAGTCAAGATCCTCTATTTTAGCTCGTTTAAACTTTGGTATCTCTTGTGTTAGACTGACCGCTTTAGCTCCATCCCCAAATAAAGTCTACAGGTGTCAGGTCGGGGCTGCAAACCATGGAATTGAGCCACCGCGTCAACCACGCCAACCACGGATTTCCAAATACACCACTAAGGTACTCACGTACCGCAAGTAGGTAGTTAGCCGGTCAACCGTCGTGTTGGCAGTACATGGTAGCAATGTACGTAATGGTTACTTCATCCAAAAGCTTCGGAACTACGTTCCGCAACATATCCAAATTTATACCACCCGTTAAGTTACCTTCAACAAGACCGGTTCGATAATGATGTCGTTAATGATCTTAGCCCATACCTTGCCGCTGTAAATTATTTGTTGGCAATGGTCCTTTACCAGATGGGGATAGTTATAATCCCATTCTTGTGAAGGTGAACTTCACAGAATTACCCAGTAACAACCGATTCAGGGCAAGACGAGGGCTCCGGGTCAGACTCATACAACGCTTGAGCATACTAGTAACAGAAGGGGTGTAAACCCTCGCAGTTCAGCAACTGTCAAACTGTGCTGAGTAGGCTGAGGTGAATCGTTCATCTGCTACTTTCGTACTACTGCGTAGATGGCGTTCGAATTATTCGAGCACTTCATCATTGAGATCGGCACGGAATCTTGGTCTACCTTGCGCGTGTCGCGATACTTTAAAGTAGCCGAAATCAATCAGCCTATGTGTTGCACTCGAAATTGACGAGATGGCACTTGAGGGTTGTAATTCTGGGATTATGCAACATTTGAAGTTATCGGTGCTCTAAATAAAACTGCCTAGCTCTACTCAAAGAGCCATTATATAGTCGATAGCATACAAATGCACTATTTCATCATACCCGATGTTCGAGTATTGATAAAAACAATTTGCTATTGTGATATCGAATACTCTCCCGAGTCAAAATGCGCATTGACTACGCAATGCATTAGTGGTTCATTTAAAAATAGCATTTTGTTTTAAGTGCGGAAATACGAAAAGCTAATGGGCATAATCACGGTCACCGGCCATTGTCATCCCTTACGCTGATTGGTCTAATTACCGATCAGCATTGTCATCCCTTACGCTGATTGGTCTAATTACCGATCAGCATTATTTTTGACAGTCCACTTGAACTAAATCTTATTGATTAATTGTTACTAAATTGGATCATATAATCTGATTTTTTGTTTCGGATTGTATACTCTCCGTTTAAAATTTCGTAATCGCTGATTATGTTTAATAATTATTTTAATGTTGCTAATGGTTAGTATTCGTAATAATCAAGTTGTGAGACTATAAAAAAATCATGTAACACATTATCGTAGAAAATGAACATTGCGAATGGATACTACTAATGATGGAGATGAACTTTGGTTCTAGGTAAAAACGGGTAAAAAATCACCGTATATAAAAAGTAATAATAGACAGCGTAATGTACATCTTCTCAAATGAAACTTGATTAATAAACAATACCGGCACTTATCTAATCATTTTATTAAGGTATGTAAATAAAACGGTAGCCATAATTAATTTAAAAAAATGATTTCTTCCGGACGACGTTAATTCAATTAATGGTAACTTTCAATTTACGTTTACTATTTTGTCTTTATATATATATATATATATATATATATATATATATGTATATATATATATATATATATATATATATATATGAATATATATATATATATATATATATATATATATATATATGTTGGCTCAAGAGACTGCTCTTGTAGCATTAAGTCCGCCATAAGTATCAATTAGATACATTAAGGCATAGAAATTATGTACGTATGTAAATAGATACATATCTGTGTAAGGTTTTTATATGTGACATAAATGATTTGTGTACATCGTTTGAAATTGTTGATGACAATTATTTGAAATAATTTCAATTAAAAGTCCTGACAAAATGTTTAGATTCAAAATGTTTTCAAAGCCATGGTTTAAAGAATAAAATGATAGACATACATTAAACTTTGTAACTTAATATCCCACAAAAATAATAAATTGTAAATGGTCATCAAATACCAATGTATGTAAATATGCATCAAACAATTATTTTGCAACGTATAATTCAAGAACTCTATACACAACATCTATTAGCAAATTTGCATTTATATGAACTTGCAACTATAAAAATCCTGAATATAATATTTTTTCGCGTTCACACTTCTTGAAAAATGAAAAGCAATGAAAAGTATGTTTCTTGGGATAAGTCGACATACTTCGCATAAATTAGTTGTCATAATATGATTATTAATCCTTAACAAATACAAAAACTGCTATAAAATATGTAGTTGTTAGTCCATTTTAAGGCTATGTCATAATAATAGACAGCATGGATACAAAATTGGAGGATGGCCTTCCACAAAGTAGAGATACTTATTCAAACCAATGTATGTTTTTTTTTCGTTTCATCCTAACAAAATTTAAATTTAACTGATAAGTTTATTAATTCTCAAAGCCTCAAGCATTGGCTCTACAAACATTTAATACCTACATTCCGTTTTTAAAGGACTTTTCTGTTCATATCACATAATTTTTTAAAAGTGCATTTTCTCGTAAAATGCATAATGAATATGGGTGCAAGGTAAGCGTGTTTTTTATTATTTTAATCAGTAATGTGTTACAAGGTGTATTTTCGTGATTGATACAGGTGTTGGAGTTGGCCGTTGCTCCTTGATATTTCAGTTTTAATGGGAATTGATCGTTTTGCTTTTTTAAAGCTTGGACGGTATTGATGTCATATTTTATAATTAGTGTTTTTTTTAATATAAAAGAAATAATTGTTTTATATTGCAAAACAATATAATGTCTCGAATGTTTGCATTGCTGCATCAAAAATATGTATTTTATTTAACGTAAATAACCTAATATTTGCAACAAAGTTAGGATCTACCTAAGCTGCGCGATTTAATGTACGTGTTTTGGTATAGCAATATTTACAGTGGTGATACTATTTTATCACGTAATACAACTAACAAACGCAACCTCTGACTATTGAATACTCATTAATTTTTTACTGTTTTATAATCATATGTCTTCTGCTTTTCCTTGTTTCATTTGTTGTGGACGGCAAGGTCTCAAGGAAAAAAAAATTGACTAAATTACAAATCTTGACGCCATTTTATTGATAAACAACTGCGTTTCAAGATCATATAATACATCACTGCATGACGGCACAACCTTAGTCCCTTTAACAGCTTCTATTGAAAGAGAGCAACAGAGTGTGATTGAAGACGATCATGTATATTTTAAGTATAACGAACATCAAATTGCCAGTCCAAGCTTCCATTCCATTGCAAGCATTGACTTATCTCCTACACTATCTACTTCATATACCAATACTATTATGACAGAATATGACATAGTTGCGAATATTGTAATTGATGAGATATCAGAACCTGAAATTAGAACCTCTTTTTCTCTAAGTTTATTAGATCTCAATCAAGTTATAACTGCTTTGGATATTAATGATAGTAACTTGAACCAGAATAATATTTTGGAAGATTGCTCACCAAACAATTGTAACATGCCACAAGTGTTCTTATGCTCAACAGTAGTTCAACCACATAATTCTTCATTATCTGATATTCATACCTAGCTATTTGAATACAATAGTTCTGTTAGGGATTCAACAAAACCTCTGCCAAAAAAAACGCTGCCAAGTGAATAAGGAAGGATGAGCAAATGATTTTCAAGCCAAGCTAGTTGAATACAGTAGTTCTGAGAGTGAGTCCACAAAACCTCTTCCAAAAAGAAAAAAATACTGTCAAGTGAATAAGGAACAATGGGCAAGCAAAATAACAAAATTAATAGGGAAAGAGGAAAATAATATCATGGTAAGAAGAAAATAAAAAAACATGGAATAAAGATATAAAAAAGCCAGTGAAAGCAATGAAGCAGTGATGTGAAAGAACGGGAGTATTAAATATCACCTAATAACAGAAAGTGAGAGAAAACTACTGTTTGAAAGGTTTGGAATATGACATGGGGTGAAAAATACGTGTATGTCGACAGTTTGATGAAAGTTGTACATATGAATAAACCAAGAGACCGCAAGGATCCAAGTACGAAAGATAAGGGTTGCAAAACATTATTTTTAAATGCATTTTGTATTGGAAAAAACTAGCGTTTGGATCTAGAAAATGAAAAATAAAGCGTACCTAAAAATATTACCTTAAAGCCATTTGATACAGAACTCAAAATATTGCAAGACTTTCTTAATAATATACCAAAATGTCATCTCACTATTGCCAAAAAAGAATAACACAGTTATATGTGCAACCACATATTTCATTAAAACAACAAATTTATGATTTAGATTGTGAACATTGTACAAGAAAAACTCAAAACCATTATCAATTATTACTTTACTTTAATTTTTACTTTATTCAAACCAAAAAAGACTTGTGCAAAATTTGCAACATATACAAATAAAGGCGAGTTTCAGAAGAAAATTATAAAGAGCACGTTGGAAGCAAAGCAGTTCTTTTAGCATCGAAACCAAATGTTTCTACCAATCACCAAAAAAACTAAACTCTGTGTCCAAATTGGTGTATCTATGGTCAACGAACTGGTGATAGATATTGCTTTATATAGAATGAAGCTGAGGGTGACTTGAATTCCGATGAATTTGCAACTATTATGTCATACTATATTGTCCAAATAGTTATACCCAAGTTAGAAGAGCAAAACAAACATTATTTTTTACACTGATGGAAGTACTTACCAAAACCGGTATATAGTGTTGTCTAACTCTTTTTTAAATATTGCTATGTTAAATAACGTAACTGTAGAACGTAAATATTTAGAACTCAAGCACACCCAGATGGAAATGGATAGTATACATGCAACGACAGAAAAAAAAAACTAAAAAACCAAGTCATTAATGTTAACCTGCTGAATATATAACTGTGTGCAAAAAGGCAAAAACAACAAGTCTTACAATGTTGAATGTCTAAACTATAACTATTTCAAAAATTTTAAAGACATAACCTCCTACAAGTCCATCAGACCAGGAAACATGAAAGGAGATCCAAAGGTTCAATCACTGGCATAATAGTTAGTTCATATTTCGATACTCAAAACTTATCTACCTAATACACTTTATTAAATTCTACTAATATTTTGCTTTTATTTTCAGTCACAGACATACGGGTCCTCAAATATGTTTCCACGGGCGAAATTTATTATAAGCTGAAATTTTGTGAAGAGTTCAAGTTGTTAATCCAAAGAAATAATTCTAAGGTTACAGCTACTTCCTTAGAAACCATGCCGGATCTGTACAACACCCGAAGAAAAATTACAAAAAAGAAATATTCGCATCTCCAACAACTCAAAAATTCTATACCACTAGATTATTAAACATATCATGATAATTTGCTCTATGTGGATTGATTATTTAACCTGGTTAAACAAATTAAATTTGTACTTAGAGCGTACGCTTATTATTACCTATGTATATAAAACAACACAAGTCCCTTTTCGTTCATTTTATATATCAAATAAAACGGATAACTCCCAAAACGGGTTTTCTAACTATAATTAAATTTAAAACTGTAGAACTATGTAAATGACGGGCCATTACATTGTCTCTAGCAAATGGATTACCATTTTTTCGAAAGTCCTCATAATTTTGAAATAATTGCGTTTTAAGTGTGTCCTGTAAAATTGACTGAAACGCAGTTAACAGACTACTTCCTACTATTGACTTAAACGCAGTTACTAGATATACTTCCGAAATAAAATCCCGTCTTAATTACAAGTTAAACTAAAAACTAAATTAATAATATTCTCGTGGTTCCTCTCTTCTTCCGTGGTTCCTCGTTTTCTTCAGTTGCTCATTTCCCCGCAATTCCCCATTTTCTTATAGATACTCATTTCCTCACAGTAACGCAGGTGTTCATTCAATCGTAGTTGCTCATTCTCTCGTAATTCCTCGCAGTTCCTCAACATTGTACGGTTTCATATTTCTGCACGGCTCTTTATTTCGCCATGGTTGCTCGTTTCCCTATCTTTGTTTATCTTCTCGATGTTGCTAATTTCTTCGCCGTTCGCCATTTTCTTGTGATTGTTCATTGCTCAATGCTACACATTTCCTTATGATTGTTCATTGCTCAATGCTACACATTTCCTTATAATTGTTCATTGCTCATTGCTGATGCTATTTTCTTGTAGTTGTTAATCTCCATGCGGTCATTTATCTCTTATCACTTTGAATAATTTCCATGCGGATGCTTGTCTCCTCTTGCTTCCTCATCTCCTCATCGCTAATCGCCTCATGATTACTCTCTTCCCATTTAATTGCGGTTGTTCATCTCATCGCAGTGGCTCATCTAGCAGTTCTATAATATCGACTCCTCGCAGTTGCTAATTTACTCGTGACAGCTCATCTTCTTGTGCTTGTTAGTCTCTTCGCGGTGACACATCTCTTCACGTGTCTTCCTCTTCTCATGGTTGTTCATCGACTCATTTTAGCCCATCTCCTCATATTTGCTCATGATGTATATGAGGAGATCCTCATGTTTCCTTATCTCCTCCTGATTGCTCATCTCGGCATAGCTCTATATTTGTTACTGTTTTTAATTTCTTCGCAGTTGCTCATCTCTTCGCGGTTGCTCATACTCACGTAATTCCTCAATTCCCACTGGTTGATCATCTCATTACTGTTCGTCATTTCCTCTCGTTTAGTTATTAATTTTAAAGTTTTAAATATTCGTCTTGAAAAGTTTTACTTTAAAATGTATGTTTGCGATAAGAAAGTAATGGATTTTGCTTTGTAAAATTCTCTTCTTGTTATGGTAACTGACCATTTATCAACAAATATCAAAAAATCCTCGCGGTTGCTAACCTCCACCCGGTTCCGCATTTCTCCAAATTTTCCCAGAGCTGTTCTCCATTTCTTGACGTTGTCTTATTACTTTTAAAAAATTTAATGTTTACACTTCTCCTGACAGATTTTATTTAAACACCTTAAGAAAGTGACAGTTTTAATTTCGTGAAATTCTCTTTTGTTTATGTTACTAATTATTTTTAATAAACCTAAAAACTCATTGCAGTTGTCATCTTCGCGCGGTTTGTCATTTCCATACGTATTCCATACGGATTTCCATCTTTTCACTGTTCCTCATTTTCCTGCTGTGTCCTGTTATTTTTAAAGCTTTGCTAACTATATATTTTAAATAAATCTGAAAACTAGCTTAAAATTTAATTTTGCCTATTATTTCTTTTTTGAAAAATATCTAAATATTATTTTAAAAACACACGAGGCGAAGAATAGAATTACAAATAACATTTATTAACGCAAGTTTTCGAAACTAGAAATATTTTTTAATATGGATTACGTATGATCCTTCGTGGAAAAGGAAAATAAATAGTTATGTAGCTTTAAAATAACTTTTAATAAGACAATATTATTCACAGATTCTATAAATATATGTACAAAATAATATTCGTATTTTATCGTACATTTATCTCTATGACACAGTTTACATGGAAAACGGTTGAGCCGTGAAATGCGGACAAGCAAATAAATAAATAGACTAGATATGGAATAACAAAATAGACAAATATAATTACTTCGATTTCTTGTATAAATATATTCTAGACAACTATCTCTCCAGAACCAGAATATATTTGAATGCATACATTATTTTTCTAGTATAAAATGTAAGATCGAATTTGTGTAAACCTGGCATAAAAACGAAACTAATGTCTCTGTGAAATTAGTCGTAATACATATAATCTCGTCGCCAGGAAGGTAGGGAATGAGTATGTGTAACAAGAATGGAAATGTCTTTAGATGCTTGGGCACTATATCAATGTTTATTTTCTAAATGACACTTCTTTATAATTTCTCGCACCGTTTCAATATTAGATAACAAGAAAATTGGCCCAGTCCAAATTATATCGATGTGTGAATGAGAAAATACTTTTCCCTAGAGGGTTTATCCTCAATTATTTAGAATGGCAATGAATATTATAGTTATATTTTAATTTAGAACTAATACTTGTGCGTTATAACGCCTAAAAATATTCATTATCTAAGTTTAAGTTCGATCTTTTATTGCCATTAAAAAGCTTAATTTGTCAAAAAAATAGAACAATTATGCAATTAGTAACTTTAGTTTAATTTTGATATGATTAAAATTTGGCAAAATTGAGACGAACGCATTATTTTGTTCGTGGAAAATTTTATTAAATTTAATTAATTGTAAACATACACGCGAAGGGTTGTATAAAAAAAATTACCTAGATCATATCGAACATATTCTCAACGAAATTTTTAAAATTATATAAAGTATTTTTATGAGACGGTAACACTAATCAGGAATTTATATGGTAAGCACATGTTATATTAAATAGAAATATTGGTCTCTAAAGTGATCAATATTTAAAATAACATGGATATTTATTGTAATGTCATTAATCACGGTGTATATCAGAAAAGAATGTCAAAGATTTCACGTGTACGTAAAATTTAATAAAATTGTTATTTTTCTTTAAATTATTTTGTCTTCAAAATATCGCAAGTTTCTTCAATCTATTTTGAAATAGTTTTATCTAGCACACACATAAACTTTGCTTTATAGTTTATAAATCCTAGTACTCAGCCTTTAATTATTCTCTATATTACTTCATACTCATCTAATTTCCTTTCCTGTCACAGTATTTACTTTTTTTTTACCTCAAAATTACAAACTTCACATATGAAAACCACATCTAAATCCCAAATTATCTGCGCGCCTCACATTCATCCGGCGAGGCGCGAAGACTTTCTAGCAAATATTGAACATCTTTCTATGTTTAATACATTTTAATTATTCAAATCAGTGACATAAATTTAAAACCTTTAGTGTAAGTCCTATTAATAAGGATTAAGGGAGGAATTGTGTAAATTATAAGACGGTTTTTCAGGGAATATTTTTATTAACTCTGTGTTACTTATGCTCCGCTCAGAGCGTGTGGGTACTGAATTTAATTTTCGTAGCTATACTAAGAACGTAATCATACTCTTTTCCGTGCTTTAGAAAATCTTAAGAAATTCAACTAAATTAAACTTTACGGCTCCAGCCATTTTCAAAAGACGTAACAAGACAGATATAAATATAATATAGAGATAAATGTATATATATCGAAAATATTTATCTACTTAGATGTAATTATATATACCAGAAATAAATGGGACGGAAGTTGAATTCATACAGTTACTACATATTTTATTTCTTTTAAATTTGACATTAGTCCTAGAATAAAGCATGCAAAATATTTAAATACTAACCACATGTATACAAAAAAAAACGACAATAAACAAATATAACAATCTAAGCATATTTCATTCTTAATGTTTACTATTTTTTTTTATTTCTTATATTTGACAGTTTCTGCACTAGATAAAACTTTAAAACTTGGGCCAACTAGAACTACAATGTATCTAAACAAAAAATTCAACAAACATTTGCGATATCGGCACGTCAAAATTGAAATACACTACTTAATTATTTGTTTCTCCATTTTTAGTTACTCAAATTATACCTCCGAAGAATCAGAAAATAACAAAGATTTATTAATCACGTAATTTTTGCAGAAAATAAACTGCACTCTACGTGGAAATATGAATACCAAATATGTTTTAATCAAACGACATACTTTTGTCACTATTGTATTTTCTACGTAGTTTAGTCACGTTAAATTTAAGAAATTCTGTAAATCATGTAAATATTCTGATCGATCTATAACCATTATCAGGTAAGCCTAATACTGAAATCCTAACTTCATTAAATTAGCTAGAAAGAATATGTATTTTAAAATGTTTCTTGCCTTGTTCTCGATATTTGAGGATACCAATTTTTCGAGCGAATTACAGTCTGTAGCCAAAACGTAGACTACATATAAATCAAAAACTTTCTGTTATTAATTGCGCTGTTTGTGGATGATACTGGTGGATAATTTTCGTATTCTTTATCTCTAAAGTTATTGTCTATGACTTTACTTATCGTCTGTGACTTTACATAAAGACAATGAAGAAACATTTGAAATATTTTTATGAAACAGGAAAAAAATAAATTTAGAAATTAAAATAGATCCTCTATATATTAAGAAATAAATACATACACACGTAAATTCAATAACATTTTGTGAAAACAGAAAACTACGCAGATATCGCTTATATTAATTATTACAAAGTTTAAGTGTACCATATATGTGTGTACTGGAATCAAAAATACACGAAATTATACATATAAAGATTTGTAAGGAAAATCAGCATAAATGACAGCTGTTTTTTATGTTGATTTTCCCAAGAAATCTTTCATATATTTTTCTCCGGGATTAAAACTTCACTGGAACTAAAAGTTGCATCGGTTTTTCATAGCTTCACTCCATATTAGCTCGGAATAAGAAATGAAAAATTTTGAAATAAAACCGATTCAGGCATCACACAGACACCGAAAGCTTTGTAAAAAGTTAATTACCTAAATAAAGTCATAATTTGTGTCTGAAAAGCACCATCGAGTTAGCAAGCGTCATGCGATGGTCATTTGAAATTACCTCTTTAGAAACTGTGTTACCGCTATTTTTCTTGTTCCTCCTCTTTTTTTTTATTTCTAGACCAAGTTTAGTAAAATAAATATTTTTAGGCCCGAAAACATGGAACATGAATTTAAATATTGTGTTACAAACGTCTTCCCACCAAGATTAGTTTCTATGGAACAAAATTCTCGAAATCCATACATCAACTAGAAAATTATGGCTTAATTACATACTATACATATTTATGTTATATACTTGAGGTAAACACTAATAATTTTCATTACTGTGATTCATTTTTTGGCATTTGTAATAATATTTTTTGTCCAACCGAACCACCTGCTGCGCCAAATGCGACAGACATTTACGAGTACAAATTTTCACCACATGTTTTTGACTTCAAGCGGGCACTTTATATTGTTAAACATATACAGATCCTCTTTACTAAGACGATGCTAGTTGTACTTCACAAACAAGTACGCCTCATTGAAGCAACCCTTAAATACTCCAAGTCTGTGGTAACAACACAAAACGATTTATCAGAGCTCTTTGAAAATTATTCTAGAGTCTAACAAGGTGAAGCACTAACCACTGTAGTCTGCATTCTTGCCCTGGATACTATCACCCGAAGGCTAAACATCAACAAATTGATAAATTAAAACACTTCCTAAGTTGCGGCGTATATTAATAATATAGTGATCACCAGCGAATATGAAAGCCTAATGGAAGCTCACAGTTTGACCCTTGAGGCAGAAGCAAAAATTTTTAAGCTTCATATAAAAATATCCAAAACTAAATACCTTGCAAAAAGGAGATACTCCAGACCACCTTCAAACGGTTAGTCACAGCGTTTAAGTAGGGTTACGTATGTATGTATATAATTTAATTTCATTTCATATATTTACGTACATTTTGAATAAATATCTTATCACAATTATTCGTAGAATATCTCACTATTATATAATACGACGAACTATATCAGAAAATCATAACAATTAAATTACTTTGCTAACCTTTCGATAAACTTTAATTCCAATTGCTATTCGCGAAAAGATCTAAAGTAAAAAATGAAATATCCCGAGGCAACCATCTCGAAAATTTAGCTTCACTCGTGTTCAAAATCGAATACAATCTTAAATTGATAATGGACCTCACGTTTCGGCGTTTGATCGTTAAAGGTAACATGGAGCCACCAGCACGTGTTTAATGAGGTTTTTAAGCATCAAAGTGGCCATGAAGCAGAGCGAATATAGTAAACGTTAAAACTTATTGCAAAGTGGGAACGCAATTAGGTGTTAAAAATGTAAGTCTTTCCAAAGACTGAGTAAGACTTAGGGAATTGCTCGACAAGATTAAGTGAACGATGATATGAGTAGATAAATAGGTTGCTAATCTGGTAATAGAATTTCAACAAATGGCCAATAATAATTCATGTATATGTTATTTACTATTCAATATTTGTCATTATTATACATACAAAGGTGCATAATCATTTTGAGAATTTCGTACGAAAACAACTCGTTGATTGATGATATAACGAATAAAAATAAATATCTTTTTCAAGGGTGGGTGGAGGTATATTTTGCAAACCGCTTCCAAATGAAACATAAATACGAATATGTGATATGCGTGTATTAACTCCAAAGTGTGTGTGAATCGAAATGGATGGAGCTTTTTAATGGATTAAAGATTTTTATATTTAATTTATTTTTATAAAAAGATTAGATTGGTTTATGACTCATTGAAATGACAGAAGGCAGCAATACTTTTTAATTGGCATTCAGATATAGAAAACAATATACTAAAAATCGATGGTCGAATAATATATTTGTCATAATCACCAACGTTCTCACTTTTCTTTTTATATTATTTACGTCTGAATATTACACGTTGATTGTTAAGAAAGGTTAATTAAATTTGATAAGTGATGATATTTTTAAGAGTATTAAAAAAATAAACATTTTTAAAACCTACTAAATTAGATTTTAAAAAATCTAGGTCAGAACCAGGGAGCTTTTGTATCCATAGTATTTGCTCATGCACATATGGTGCCAAGGAGAACTAAGTAGGAGTAAATTAATCCCACAACCCATCAATAAATAGTTGAGAGTTTTTAGAATTTAATTTATATTTATAGATAATATATAATAATCTAAAACACGAAATTTATAAATACTATTGTTTTGACACTCATTCGAAAGGGTAACATTTAAAATACCATAAAAGGAACCAACCAGCAAATGTTTAGTTTATTTTTTATTTTTAAAAATAATTCCCGTAAAACTCTATACATCGTTGTATTCGATGAAATCACTAAAAGAATTCGACCCTTGGATCCTTCTACGTGTCTTCTACAAAAGTGCTCTTCACGCCATTTCTTCGGTATCTAAATCCTTTTTCTCGTAATTTATTTCTTTTTCTTGGGAATAAATATAAATCATATGATGCAAATTTGAGACTACATTGTGGATGACCCGTGATTTCTACGCCTAATATATTTAAATATTTGATGCTTATTCTAACTGACTGCCGTGATGAAAGAAGTTTCTAATATAGTTTTTCTCGAAAATTTTCTAGAATAATTCACATTTTAAGTCACAATTTGCTGCAAGATAATTTTTGAATTTCAATTAAATCATAGGGTTTCCATGTAGTACAAAAATTCCTGGTGTCTATATGTTTATAAATAATTTTCTCTACTTGAATGACTAAATTAAAAAAAAAGAGTAAGTTAAGTTTTTGTCAGTCTCTGTCATTAGCCGCACAGTATTGATGCTGTCTTTAGTTGTCACTATTGAAGAACGTTTCTCGTGCATATTATCACTGAAATTATTACAACCATGCTTAAACTCATTACACCAGTTGTAAACAATAGCATCGTATAAGGTTTCGTCATAAAATGACAATCGAAGTCGATTATACCTTTCTTGTTGGTTGAGACCACAAAGAAAAGCATAAATCTTGCAACGAAAATTGTCTCGTGTTAAATTCATTTTAACAAGGTACATATACTTTTAAAATCTTGTCACTTTGTTAATACAAATAGTAAAATCAAGTAATGTATCAAAAAGTTCGATTTCCGAAATTTTAATTAATTTTTTTTTATTAATTTAAATGGCCAATTAACGTGGGTATATAAAAGCCATTTAAAAGTATTCCCTTTTTATATTTAAATCTATCTTCTGTTTTGTCCTCGTATTCAAATGTTTTTGTGGAGTATAATAAGCAAATTAAATAGCAAATATTTTAAAGTGGTATTTCCAGTTTTAATAATTCCTAAATATAATTTTTTTGGTTAATGTCGGAATGAATAAAAATTTAATAATTAAAAGCTAACCGATACAATGAATTCCTTGAAAAAATATTTAAAAATTCCAAACCGTTTTTTCATTTAATTAAGATACGAGGGCCGAGAAGTAACCGACCTAATATTTAGATGGCGGTTATTGTTTAATGACTAAGGTCGAAAGTACCAATCTTATATGATTTAAAATGAAAAATTTGTACTTTAGTAATTTTATAGAAGCCATCAATAATGAACTCTCTCAAAAAATTAGTAAACATGGAAAAAATTGTCTTATCATTATGCCACACAATATTTCCATTTAAGAGGTCTCACTCCAAGCGATCCAAAGCTGAACAAGTTTCAAAATTGGGAGAGTTCTTGTTTACAATAATAAAATATTGGGTGATAAAATTTAAACGAAGCTGTTGCGAACTATCAAGGCGAACATCGCAGTGGTCGATCAAATGATGTTACCAGACCTGAAATAGTGAAGAAAATCCACAAAATGTTATTGAATGGCGATCATTTAAAAGTTAGAGCGCTAAAGATTTAGACATTTATTATAAAATCTTTTGGTCTTGTATTATGTCTTTAAAATTACTTAAATTCTGTGCATCATATTCTATTTAGAGGATATAGTAAAACTCAGAAACAATCTGATCATTTACAATAGTTGATAAATGGGTATATTGCCTGAAATAGTTTTGTTCTGGGCCTAACTATTTTATTGACGTAAAAGGTCTGCTTGTTAGTTCCAAAAGTTTCTTCAATTAACTACAAAAAATACTTGGAAAAGGACTCATTTTTAAGTGGTAATATATAGCTATAAGTTTGAATGTCTGGAATGGGTTCAGCAGCAAAAGTAGTCTCGTCAGCGGTTATAAGCGCTTCACCTTTTTACAATTTGGCTTTGAGTATAAGTTGACCATCTACTTCATGGTTTTGTGAACTGTCTTGTGAATAAATAACAGATTGATTTGAAGAAGGTGTTTTTTTTATTTGTGGTAATACTACTACTATTACTTATAGTAATATATGTATTGTAGTGAAGTTCAAGTTAGATTTTCATGGATAAATTTTACGTCCAACCCTTCCTAAACCATAAGTGTATCAAGCAGTCCTTTTCCCATAAGGGCCGACCCATATTCCGTTTTTGTGTTTGTGCTAAACTAAGCCTTGTACAGGGTTCATATCATAGTTCTATGAAACGTAGTATTCTTCTGATCTTTGACGAAGTAACACTCTATTGTCTTGTCAGGTATTTGATTGTCTATAAGCCATTAGAAATACGTTATGTCCATATCCTAGTTAACTCATTTTATAGATTCTTGGCTTTCTGAATACCGAGAGCGGCCTTTAACAATTTTTAGAATGACCACGTTCACACCGGTCTCTGATCAGGTCAGCAATAAATTCATGACCATTACCGCTTTTTAAAATGGTAGGAGAACCCGTTTTTGAGAATATTTTTAACAATACTGTTGTAATTTCGGCAAAGCATTTGGAAGGATATATAATTTTCGGAAGGCAATATCTTAACGGTATTGCGAAGTTCCGAGTTAAGCTTAAGATTTTACAAATACCTTTTCTAATAACATCATATTCCATGCTTCCATAGTAGCACTGTTTCTTCGTTATTTTTTTATGCTTCCTGGGTACATATATTGTATTACCGGAACCTTTAAACACATTGGCTTGTTTTTCCTTTCTCCTTAGATATTATTAAGGATCTGTCAAGGATCTAATTTCTATCCAAACATTTGTTATTGTCTTCTTTTCGCATCTTCTTCTATCTCGCAGTGAATGAAAAAAAAACAATTGTTTAAATTGTCGTAGAAATATATCGATTAAGAACCAATACAAAAACGAATACAATAATGCACACGTCCGACTCTGTAATAGATTGGGTACTGCCGCATGCATGTTGGTAAAGAAAGTTTGTACACGCTGCACCCTTTTGCGCTTCTCTCATATTTATTTTATCAGAACCTGTTACAATACTAACTTAACTAAACATTTTTACAAAAAGGCGAGATTCAGCCTATTTGTTCATGTAAATATGGAAATATATCTTTAAGTCCTCACCAATGTTTAAATTTGAGATACATATAGTTTTCTTATATCGTCTATTCATATTCCACCGGCTCTGCTTTTTAATGGTGTTGATTCAATAGTTTTGAAATGCTAGTTTGGAAATTCTTTTTTTCGCAAATTTTGCTGCATGTTTCTAAAGGAATATCTTTGAACCGATAATGAAAAAAATTTAATGATTAATTTGCCCCCTCTATAATTACCATGGAAATATTTTAAAGTGTTAGCTAATGTACAAACGTAGGTTGATATGGTCTATGACTATATCAAATTTAAAGTTTCCATGCAAAGTTTCTACAAAAATTGGCCATGACATACAGCTAGGCAGACAAGACGATGATTTTGTAAGGGTTACTTTGTTATACTTTTGATCCACAAAACGATAAAAAGGTACTATTATGAAGATATTTTTAAAAACTGTTTTTCCTGTACCACATAATCTGGATACTTGATCCGAATATTTTCATTTAAAAACCTTTTAAGATTTTTAATATTTGAACAAAAACAATTTATATGACTCATAAGAGACGCTCTTGTACATTCTACATTGCACTTTAGCAGTCACAAACATTCCTCATTTAACGCAGAAATCCATGCTGCTGGCATTAACACATATTTAGAATCACTTATATTTAAATAGATTATAAAAACTCAGGGAAGTATTACGATCAATGAATTTATCCATTTCTAATATACATTTTTAAATAATTAAATAAAAAATCATTGGTCTTAGATGTGGCAACCCATTATACTATACATTACTATAACCCTCGACTGTTTTCCACGCATTACATTGATCAACGTAGTATTGTAAGAGAAATTCATTCTGGATAATTTTATCTGCTATATTGATCGCTTTAGGAATGCATCTGTGGAGTTGCTTAACAGTTCACTGTCAATAATTAGTTATGTGTGTAATATCGATTTATAAAAGTTCTTTTGTCTTTTAGTAAATATTGTTTTCATTACACTTAAAAATGAATGAACTTTGGTGCTTGCACATGTCCAACGGGTCAAAATGTCAGTTGAGCGGGATATTTTTAAAAATAAATGATAACATTTTAATTTAATTTTGAAATATATTCATTAATTTCAAATAAAACAAACTGAAAAATAAATGAGATTTCATAACTTTACATTTAGCCTTTCAATACATACTTTTCTCTATAATTATAAATCTAAATTTTAAGGGTATAATATATTTGAATTTTAATTAACTACATAAATTACTTTTGAGAAGAGAAGTAAACCATGGAGTATGTATAATATACTGAAGAATTTTACTTTTTACTTTGCTTATTTGCTTTTGCAAAATTAATAAATTTACTCAATAATGCAACAGAAAAAAATCATGAGATTTTACATTTCACTGAATTGTTTTCAGGGATTCAATAAAAAAAATAATTACGCAAATTGGTTTATAAATAGTGATCGAAAAAAATAGCCAGACTATTTAACTGTAAGTGAATAATTCAAAACACCGGAATGTTATAAACGCATATGATATTTATTTATTTAAAAAGGAAATATACTAAAATTAGTTTTAGCTTACAATCTTCTATATATATATATATATGTATATATATATATATATATATATATATATATATATATATATATATGTACACATATATATATATATATATATATATATATATATATGTACATATATATATATATATATATATATATATATATGTATATGTATATATATGTATATATATACATATCTAACATTTCCTTAGAACCATGCGACTAACTAAATGAATTATTAAATTATTTTTTTATTATAAGTTTATTTCCAAAAAAGTATTGTCCCATTTTCCAGATTACCCTTTAACTACTTGATATTCTCCACCATGTCCAATCTCTTTAGACCCTGAAAATATTTACCAAGTTTGTATTGGCAAATAAAATAAAAGACAAACAACACTACTCTTTCCAGTCAGTTTATAAGACGATAATTTGAAAAGCACTTCGCCAGTTGAGTCGATAGCACTATATCGCAGATAAACTATACGTTTAATTAGGCAATGTACATTTTTCGAAACCCTACGGACTCGCGCGGCACCCAGATCCATTTTATTTTATACTTTTTTTTATTTCTCGTTCAAAACTGGGGCAGGACGATACATCGAGGCAGATTTTACCTTTAATGCTTCACGTTTGATGTTCAGAAAATAACACCGGAGACTTTATTATTTAACATCCTTTTATAAAACTTCTAATACACTGGTTTGTTTTGGTAATTGTGCAGTGATTTTAGAAGATCTTTTGTTATAACAACATGAATTAAATAGAACTTTCATGAACACTCATTAGCTTTTAATTATAAATGAGTCGATTAACAAATCCGATACGACCTTTCTTGAATAACACAATTAAGTGTAGCTTGGAGAACATGAAAACCTCTGATTTTTTTGTTATCATGTGGATAATATTATTTCAAATTTTTTGGGTAACCTATAAACTTTTGAATAATCTCAGATTGTTTCTCTAGTATATAAATTTTCATGAATTTACAGACAAGATTGGAATTTTTCTAAATCATAAATTGACACATATTGAACAAAAAACGTTTAATTAATTATTTTAAATATTTTACACTTATTTGAAAAAAAAAATTTTAATTAAATTTTTAAATATTGTATAAACAAATCTTTGTCAAATGTCAACCTATTTCTTTGAAAACTTCTACAATGTGATTTATTCTTTTATTATATTTGTTTGACCAATAGTCTATTACAATTCTCAAATTTCAACTTCTTTAGTAAGTTCGTTTCAGTTAGATCGTATCTTGATGAAATATTTTACTCTGTACTTTAAGGTGAATTGTTGGGGAGAAAGATAGGATAAAAATGAAAAGATTAAAGTCCAAATACGGTCGACAAACTATATCTATCAACACACACTCAATGAACCTTATTTTCCTCCGTATCATCAAACTATTTGTATTAAAACTATTCTTGTGTTTGGTCTACTTATAAAGTTTTATTACATCTGTCACGCTCACTTGTATACGTGTATCCAGACTACTTTGAGGGTTATAAATTACAAGTCATGGAAATATGTAAGGAAATTTGTTTTAGAACAAAACTTTCCCACACACATAGAATATTTCCCACACAGAAATTGTCCAATTAAAAAAAATCGACGCTATTTTTCAACTAATGTTCGTGTCATTTTGATTTGTCAACTAATATTGCAAATTATTTACAACAAGACAGACAAAATAGACGTATAAAGTATATTTCACATTATGCAAAATACAATTTGTCTCTCGACTGTATTTCTGCGAAATTCACCTACAAGATAAAACGTACATTTTTTCACGTCTATATCTGAACGCATAGGTTTATTACTAATTAAAAAAATATGCCTGTTTCATGTTGGAGCAAGCAAGCCGGGTTTATGTTGGAAACCAGAGTTCCTTGTTTGCTTATTACTATTAAAACTGTTGATGCAAGTAATTTTATTTTCAAGTTATAGCCAAACGCTAATATTTAAAATCACGTTAAAGTTTAAAATTCCATAAAAGGGTCATGAATATTTCTACTTCTTCAAAAGATCTATCCAAAGCTCTACTTGACAGAGACGAGCGGAAATTTTTTTTGTAAATATGTTAATTTAAAAATAATTTTAAAATGTAGTAATTTTTAAAATAGACCGAATATTTATAAAAATTTAATTTTTAATTTCTCCAATTTTAATAGTAACTCCTACTATATAAAATTTCAGGTACAAATGCACACGGGAGCCAAGTAGCAGAAAATAGTATCAGGAATCTTAATAACATCAATATCTAACAGATTCATCCTTGTGAAGATTTTCCTACGTATCTTCAAACCTATTTTATATTCTATATATTTTTAACTTTGTTATTTGGTTCTTCTTTCAATTCAAACAAGTTCTAAAGAAATAATTATGATTATAACTTTATAATACCTTAGAAATAACAAATAAAAGCGTTCAGAATATATTTTTAAATCGACGCAATATATCTTTCTACGTCAAAGTAAATATCAAAAGTATAAAACATATAAAGAAACATTTTAATTTAGATTAATTGTATACTATACTTATAATTCGTATACATATAAAATAAGCTCTAACCGGCGCCTCTCCCGATACTCTCAATCCTAACAATGTCGGATATGTGTAATCCAACATTAAACTGACTGTAACCCACTCAAAATGATTTAATGAGAGTTTTGTAATTATTCGGCCGTGTCCTTGGTTCGAGCGCGCTAAACTTTGAATGGGTTCGGAAGTAAATTGCGAAATATTAGAGGGAGCTGTTACGTTGATTGTTTATTACGAACCGCTTAGACGCGATGGTTACCTTTTTCCAGCTGAGAGTTAGTTAGTTTCTGGTTAGTTGGATGAAAACTAACGATGTTTTCATTTTAATCTTGGCTGTCTATGGAATATCTAGATGAATATTCACAATATACTCCAATTCACATGTATTTATAAATAAATTTGAAGGGACCGTCATTAGCTGTTATAACTTTTTGCGTCATTTTGATTTATTCGCTTTCTAGTTGATATTACGCGCCTACAGGTATGAAACTGTTGCAGGTACGCATTCCATAGTAGTGAGGAATGTAATATTTAATGGCACTTCCGGTATACACTTGCATGTACCCGAGACGCTCGTACTCACGCGTAAACTCAATGTGAAAATTGTTTAACTCGAGGGCGCGCACTAATCTACGTTCCAGTTGCAAAAAACGTTTAAACGAACTGTTGTATGAGTCACCCAGTTGTGGCAGTATAAGGTTAAGTAAAAAGGTGAAGTATACAGACCACTTTCATCGTGATAATGCTTCGATACGTATATGTTTTTGGTAGTGGCATCTTGAGGGTTAGAAGGAATGTCATGCAATGAACTCTCAGCCTCCCAATATTTACACAAATAATTATTGATGCAGTCATTATCAATTGTGTACGACACAAATCTTGATGAAAACGTGTGCCTTACGTTTTATTGTCATTTTGGCCTTCTAATTTACAAGTAATTACTTAACCAAAACGCTATTTAGAGTAATCGGCAAGTCATCATTTATAATTAATTTTTACCATCATCTATGTAAGGGAAAATATCACCAGCTAAAAATATATCGATAGGCGCCCATCTATGAAATCCAGGGTCAGCTAAAACTAAGTTTTTATATTTTACAATCACGGGCTGTGGAATATTTATATTCGATAAATCCAAAGTTAATATATTTAAGGGCACTGCGTCAATATTAAATGTATAGTTTTGTTCTAGAGTAGAATTTAATGTACAGGAAGATTTTCAACTTGTCACCAGCTGAACAAAAATGTTAAATGGACATTGGCATGTTGACAACCCTAGACGATGTAAACAACTAAGTAAGATAAAATTCGATTAAGCGCCGATCAGCTCACGGCAAGGTTGATTCTTCATTGATGCATCTAAGATGTAAACAATTGCAGTCTTAGGGACTGCAATTGTTTACATCTATATATACTGAATTACGCTATAATTACATGTCTTGGAAAGAGAGTTAAGACAAGCTAAGTTATCGTTATTATTATTATTATTATTATTAAAAGAAGCATTTTAACGAGGTTCAATAACTGCTGTATGATTATTATGAAAAAGTGCATGACGGGTTTCAGTACAAATAAAACATTTAAATTACTTCTACATTGCGACGAGATATGATTAGTTTTAAACAGTTGTGACATAAATGAAGTTCATTAGCACGACTCATGCATTTCGATGGAGTTAATTTACGAAATGACTCGCATCGGTATATTATATGACTTTTATTACAATGTAAACATTTAAGTACATTATTTTCAGTGTTTTGAGAATACGGTTTACTACTGAACCTTTTCTTTTTGAATATTTTTTAATATTTGAATATGTTTTATTTATGCTTTCATTATCATGAAGTTGTTCTTTAGGTATGGAAGATGAAGTATCTATATTATTTGTATCAGTGGAATGTTCAAGTACCTTCATTTGGTTTTGTAAAAAATTCTTAATTTTTCGAAGGTAGGTATGGTTTTTTGATCAATTCCTTGTTCTAATAATTTATGCGTGTTAAGATTGAGGGCTTTTAGGGCAATATGACATAGAATGTAACTAGATATGTTTTTGATTTTTAATGCTTCCAATGCCTTCACCGAATTATCGAAAACGTTCAAAAAATTATATAGGTTATGAGGCGACTTTTAGTGAACGATACGAATTTCAACATTTCATCTAAATACTTTCCCGCTAGAATTCTAAGATCGGTATATTTGTGTAACAAGGCATTCCACACGACTTCATAACTATCCGATGTGGACTGTACGCTTTATACAATATTTAAAGGTGTGCTCATTCTGCAGGATATAAAATAATGAAATTTATTTATTTTTATTGTATTAGATTGATTATGTACTAATGAACTAAAAGTTCCAAAAAATGTGGGCAAATTTCAGATATTAGCATCAAATGAGTATACTTAAATTTTCGGTAATCTCGGTCTCGATTCCGGAATATTTGACGAACCGTTTTCTACGGACAATTTTGAAATGCAAAATTTTATGTGATAATATCACTCAGCGAAAGGTTCGAGTTCACTAAAATTCATCATAACCTCAGGGTTAACAGAACTTCCATGCTCAAAGATATCATTTACTATTTTTTCGAATTTATTACGGAAATCACTAATCTCCGCAGAGCGTACCAGGGTTGGCCTCGCCATCGCCTAGGGTTGGCTCGTTAAGTTTTTTAATTAAATCATAAAACTTTTAACTTCCTAAATATTTATTCGACTATATTTACTTATCCCTAATACCATTTCGATAAATCAAATATGTACAAAATAAATGATCTGCTACACCTAACTAAAGGCAAATACAATCCACTGACCTGTTCACCTGCTGGTCAACTCCTCTCGTCCAGAGTTCAGATGGCAGATGCACTGGGACAGTGATGAGTGTTGATGAGTTCTAGGGGGTTGCCACGGACAACTGCCTAGACAATAATAATTTGCGAACGTCGCTGTATTTATCAATGAGTACAACTCCAATCTTCGGAGGTTGACGACCAACTGGCCTGCTGCTGACAAACGCAACACGCCAGATATGAAAAGCATCTATCCCCAGTTTTCATAGCAGATAGCACATAAATAGTTAAATCCTTAAAACTATTGGAATCAATTCATTAATTTGAGTCACCATCTCAAGTTTGATTTAGTAGTAACTAGATTTCAAGATCCTAAGTCCTCATATTAATAACAGAGCTACGTCAACTGGAGTCAGTGAATCATCAAATTCTAGCGTATCATCATCTATCGTATCAGCGTATATATATATATATATATATATATATATGTATATATATATACACACACATATATATATATATATATATATATATATACACATATAAACGAAAGAAATGAAAACAATTACACGGGAATCAAATTACGTTTAAAAGATATCAAAAATAAATTAGAACAGTTTAAAACAGTTCAGTCGATGATAGTTTTGATAGACATCATATTACGATTAAGTAAAAATCGTGATGTTTGTTGATATGGCACGAAAATAAAAAGGATACATTAAAAATATTTAAAATTCCTGTATTTCTCTTCAGCAGTGCACTCAGTCACACGGGCACTAATAAATTTAGCTAACGACGTTAAGGCTAAATATCTTATGGCTAGCAAAAGTTTGAAACGGATTGTTAAGTAGACCACATAACAACAGGAGCATATACCGTTAAAAACGCAATGAGAATAAGAGACAAATTGATGAAAATAACTGAGTCCGGAGGGCTCACTCTCAGGAAGTAGATTTAAAATATTAAAAATATTCATTAATTCGATGCTAAATTATTCATATAATATCATTTACTTGTAGACCGCTATTCCAAAATAAAAGCATTAGACATTAGAAAGCGTGGACGAAATTGTTTAAAAGGTTAAAAAAACACTCTATTAAAAAAATGACAAAATCTAACGTACTTTCAGTAATCTCTTAAATCTATGACCCCAAAAAATTATTAGGATCCGTAATAGTTGTAGTCAAAATCCTGATGTAAAGTGTATAGTAGTTGAATGCTAGACTTTCTTGCTTCTACCACTTAATATACACGTGGCATGGTGTAACATTAACGCTCACGTCAAAAACTCGCGAAATACACGGGTTTTGTGACGCGAGCGTGAAAGCATATGGAGCATGAATTTTTATTAAATCTATCGATAAGAATAACAAAGCCTTCACGAATTAATTAGGCTCAAAGAATAGAGGAGATCCTTTAAAAACTGTATCACTGCCAAAAATTTTAGTTATACGCAGCATTGTTGCTTTCGTAGTAATAGTTTTAAATACAATTTGAAAAGAGGTTGACAATGTAGTTTTGTGGTCAGACTCATTTATTACACTACAATGCAGCAAAACCTAATCCTATCTATTGAAAACCTTTGGAGTGAATCGAGTATCTGAAATAGAGGAGATTACAAAATCAATGCATTGGAGATATGTGCCATCCGAAGAGAATGTAGTAGGTATATTTTCACATGGTCATGCCCTTTGAATTCACAACAAATCAATATTGAAGGTCAGGTTCAGATTGGCTAAGCAAAGTCAAAGGACATTAGCCAACCAGTCCCATTGTGTGAACTAAAACTACAACTTCGAATATCAATACATATTAAATGTGACATAAATTATCTCAGAAATGAAGACTGAAAATGTTGTAAATATCGTCTGCAATCGCAGCGTTAGACATTCCGATACCTGTAGAACGTGCGTGCGTGCGGCGAACCGCGTGCACTCTCGCGCGCTCTCCGACCGTCCACATAATATCATTGTGCAGCTAGCTACGCGACGCCTCATGACATGATCGCTGCAGCGCACGTGCGTCGTGCAATAAACGTTGAGTCTGCAGATCACCGAGGCTGCCCAGAGAGTCTACGTTAAAGAGCACCTCGTAACACGAAACAAAATTCTTTATGCTGAAATAAGGAAACCCCAATTAGAGAAAAACTATGAATTTGTATATTTTAAAAACGATACTAATTATGATCGCATTATAAAGCGGGCGCGAAGTATTTCCAAATAACAGTGAAAAAAAATGTTTAAGTTGTGACTATTTTTATTTGTATTTATATTTATAATTGTCAATATTTCGTATTTTCACTGTTTTTATATTTTGTGTATGAAAGATCCTTTTGGTGGCATTACCCGCGTGCGTACACCGAACTTTGCTTCCGAATAGTAATAATCCGCAATATATCGTGTTTCTATCTTCATTAGATTAAGCTCTTGAAATGACAAGTGATAAATTGTAAGTTTACATTCCTAACGTAGTCTGCCTCCCACTAGATCAACCTTTTAATAAATATGAAATCTATTTTAATAATTTACACAAAATGTTTACAGAACAAAGTCATAATAAGTTTTTTGTTATAGATGGCCACAATATACGGGGGGGGGGGGGGGAGCAAAAAAAATCGGATTTTTGTTACAAAGAATTTATTTAGAACTTTTCAGTCACCTTCAGTGTCTCCATTAGATGCGATGCACTTGTCAAGTCTTTTTTCTTACTGTTGTTTCTGGAACTCTGTAACTTAGACATTGTCCAGTTCCCGTGTGAAGTTGTTTCCACCGCATACACATCATCAAAACGCTTCCCTTTTAGATTTTTTTTCATTCTTGGAAACAGGAAAAATTTACACGGAGCTAGCTCTGGCGAATACGGAGAGTGGGAAACGACGGACCACCCCTGAGAGACCAAACAGCGATCTGATCGTCCGATCGCCAAAGTTTCGGGCGTTTCCACCGCACATCCTCTTGTAGACGTCTTAATATTTTCAAATAAAAGTGCCAGAGGGAAAAAATTCCTGATGCGTAATTCCACGCACATCAAAAAAGACAATGATCATCGTCTTCACATTCGACCTCACTTGTCTTGCTTTTTTTAGCCTGGGAGAATTGGGAGTCTTCCGCTGGCTTGACCCTCGCTTGGTTTCTATGTCACACCCGTAACATCAACTCTAATCACCAATCTCACTTTTCAAGTCCTGGCACAAATTCAATCAATTGTTTTTTTGAACCTGTTTGAGAAGGAACAAATTTAGCAGCAACAACATTTGCAAATTCTCACGAAAAAGCTGGTACGAGCTCCAACTCACGCCCGTCTCTCTTGAAATAATGTCGACCGGTAAACGACGATCCTCATTGATTTTGAATAGGATTTTTTCAACTGTTTCGTCATTTCGAGCCCAGCGTCCGGAAAGAGCATGCCTTCAATATTCAAATAACCACATTTAAAGCGCCTAAACCACTCGAAATGAGTCACACTTTTGTGTGACTCATAGCATCTTGCTTGTTAGCCTGGTAAATCATTTGATAGCTTCCGTTGCCGATTTTTCAAGCAGGAAACAAAAATTTAAACACACTCTTTGCTCTCTTAGACTTAGCATTTCAACTTTTGCAGGCGGAATATCAAATATTAACCTAAAAAATAACGCTATATGGGCAGTTGTTTCTTGTGAAACTTCACTCACCCTATCTAGCGGGAAACGTCCATATTAGGTCTACGAATTACAGCGCGCTTTCAGTTCGTTTGTTTTGGGTCCCCTCTCATATCTTCAATTATCTGGCAACGTCAAGATGGATACTACATCTCGTTGTAAACACGTATATTTTAAATAACACATATTGCCCTTAGTACATTACGTGTATTCCTGAAATAATGGTGCTTATGTTACAAAACAAAAAAACATAACTTCTATAAAGCCGACTATGAGGTAATACATAAAAAAAAAGATTGAAATAACGAATTGAGGGAACTCTCAACAGAATGTGCTATGACCAGATTTTACGATCTAATCTTCAATTTAATTGATTCTTTTTGTAGCGCAAAAGGATACCCATAACATTAAGCATCACGTCTGGTTTATTCACGAATCGTAGGACTTAATAAATACAAGGAACGAGCATGGTTGAAAAGGAAATCTTATGGCAGCATTTGTGCATATAACGAATTTTCAGAGCTTTGATATCAATTCAAGAATTTGTCTAAGCAATGTTGTCTCTCATATTCGAAAGCTGACTGAAAGAACTCTGATAACATTTTATAAATTTCGTTTGGGTTATTACGGATACTTTCTGCATATGGCATAGTTGATGGATACCCATTTGTTTCATGTAATGAAGAGATGTGAGACCAAAATACTTTAAGGATTTTCTTTATAATTTTTTTGTGTTTGTGGTAGATCTACCACCACTAACGTAGTACTTTAATCTCCGTACTTGTTCAAGTAATTTGATTCCGAACAATACGTAGACATGATATAAATAAACTTTAGGATTTGATAAGTTTGACCACATAATATTAATACAAAAAATGCCATTTAACCGTATCGGAAGCAATTTGATTAGATGCTTTATTTTATATTTAACTAATGTGTAGCAAGCAATAAAAGTAAATGGGTTTTTATCACCATATGTTCAGGTGACTTTTGGTGTACAACAGGGGTCTGTATTAAGCCCTTTTTTATTATATTTTTTAAATATATAAGTACTTGTTTTAGAAATAATAATTTTTGAATTTATGCAGAAGATCTAAAACTCTTTACTGTTATGAAAGATATCCATAACCGTTCCGATAGTTAAGTATTACTTAATAAATACATATGTGAGGCACTCTATTAAAGACATTCATTATTAGAGTTAATGATTATGTTCAACATCTGTCAAGGTTATTATGACTGTCCATGTCTACTGAGTCAGATGAAGATGCGCACCCCCAAACTATAACTCATAGCCGTCTCTTACTTCATGTCGATAACGCACGAACAAACGCGAGTGTCAGAACACACCTACGGCAGTTGTGCGACTTATACAATAAAGATATGTTGATACTTGATATCCTTGCAAGTCCACGCTCTCAGTTTTGTTCGGATAGGCTCCATGAAATGTATGCACAGCAGATGTATCATTAATGTTATTTTAATTTTATTTTATTCATTGTGTGTCGAAATTAGTTAACTACATAGATAACTTTTAATCCATAATTGCAGCTTTATTAAATTGAGAAGTTAATAACAAGTTCTTTCCGTATTAATTTTACATCTTATTCAAAATAAAAATATTGTTTTGCTTACTTAATTTAACATTTTCATATTTGTGTATATTTGTACTTAATTTCATATTTTCTAAATGTATTTATTTTTCTTTGCGGAAATGTTAACAAAACACAAGTTTCTTTCGTATTTAGTGTTCATAGAATATCTCAAATAGTTTGTGTTTTTTTTTCCCTTTACATAAAATTAAATTGAAATATACTAAAATTTGTTCAAACATTTTAATGACGAATCAGTGCTATTCATTAATATATGTCGCCAGCAATATTTAGATCTAGGAAAAACTATACATTCATAAGTTAAAACAATCCGTTTTATGGTATCAATTTAAGTTGCATTCCAAACGATTAATTCAGTGAAACGATTAAACAGCAAAAATATTAATAATTTAATTAGAAATTTAAACCCGATTATTGTACCTTGTTAACGTCTACTTTACCAATTGTGTGTAATAGTAATGATTATTATGTGCTTAAATACGAATTTGGTTCGATAGAATTACTTAAATAATAGAGTCACGCCTAAGAAGAACTCAAAACAAATTAAATGATGTCCAACTCTCTGTTTTGACGTTTCTTGATAATTATATTTTTTAATTGAAAAATTAATATATACGGTCAAAAGGAAAATAAATTTCCCTTTATTTAAATTAAATATGAGCTAGCACTGGCTGAAAAATTACTAGACCATTAATTGTTATACTTATCTCTCATACTTAATTCTATTTTTTATATTAAACAGATCGGAAGTTGTTTATTTCCAGACTACACTAGTTTCGGAAAGGATGAAGAAGACAAGCGCTTCAGCAAGTTTAGAAAACATTAGAGAAATCGCATTTTTATTATTTAAATTCATACTTACCTAAAAATATGACATTTTGTTGTTATATTTATAAGCCGTGTTTTTAATTTCCACGCAAAACTCAATTAGACCAATCAAAGCGCATGTCAAAGGGCTAAAGACTAGACACACGTGGAAAAGAAGACAATTGTACGTAAACATTCTGGTTTGCTGGCCTAGTCAAAAGATGAAATACTAATTAATACTGTAATAATACTAATTAATGTACGTTAGAGATGTATCGACGTAAATTTTATAATACTAAATGAATAAAACTGAGTACTAAACAAATATTGAAACAACATTTTCATTTCAATCATAAATACTAATTATTAATTAGGAACAAGATAATGCGAATAGGATATAAATTTGTTTATACTAAAAATTTGTTTAAATAGGATTTAATTTGTTATTAACACAACAAGGGGTATCGCTACGTGCGTAATTTCTTTCCAAAAGAATCTGAGTAAATATTTCTAAAGAAATAAATATTTTGATAAAGTGGTCAAGGGTAGATTTTCATATTTTCTTAAGAATATTATTTTCATATTTTCAATAATGTAAAATTACTCTCATGAATTAAATCTCATTTCGAGTAATAATTTCCACGAAGATATTGCTAACGTCATGTAATCTATGATAAATGGAAGGCAATTAATCTATCTCGAGAGAAAATGTCACTATTCATCTTTGAATATTGCTCCTTAAAGTTTGTAAATTAATAAAAAAATTAAAACAAGAAATACCTAGGCTTATCGTTATTTTTATTGCTTAAACGAAGACCCTCGTTTACATAATCAAATTAATCAATAATGAAGATGTTTACATTTTTGGACATTACTATGTAAAATTTCTCAAGATATTTCACAAAAATTTTGAAGCATAATTTTTTGTTTATTGTAACTGTTTTATTAAATTTAAATTTAATTACAAAATTAAAAAATATTTTGTGCACTTTATATATATATTCCCTCTAAAATGTCCAATACTTAATACAGAAGTACTTACTATCTCCAGTGTTAACTGTTGAGATATACGTAGGATGCCATGCTGTATCATGTGTTAAATTCTAAATTACGTCAGACGGTTTTTGAGAAAAACGTCAGTGACTGACAGACGGACTGACGGATAAACACGTAAGTGGTCTTATAGGGTTTCCATTTTCTCTTTTTGAAATCATAAACTTCAAAAGTGTATATCCTTAACCCCGATACGTCCAACAGTTTGGTAGCGTGCATATTTTTTTTTATATTTTGTGATACTCATGTGCATATTAAAATTTAAAAAAAAATATTTATTCGATTCTAAATTTGCTATAATCTAACTGAACACTTTTTTAACTTAGTTAAGTTATATTTAAATTATATACAACAGATATTATTATGGAAAGTTCAAATATTTCACTTATGTTGTGATGCATAAATGATTCCTAAACTTCTTAACATTTCATATTTCGAAAGTAGTTCTTTTAAATTCATTGAAATTTTTTGGACCCTCAAATAGTGAAAAACCACATTTTATTTTGGGGTGATCCTTTGTGTAATCTAAAATAAAGTTTAAAATAAATTCCCTTCGGGTAACTTAATCTTTTAACGATATGTACTGATTTAACTTACCACATGCCAGAAATTTAATCAGTTCCATAATGTTTTTCCTTTTAACGAAAAAACTTCATTTTCGAATTCAATTATTTGTCTGCAATAAATTCTATTATCGTTCTTTTCATGTACGTGAAGTCAAGGGTCACAATACTTCAAATATTTTTACTACGATGAGTAAACAAAATGTTCAGCTACGGTTGTTTCTGGAAAAAAAAGGTTTACCGAGTCTTGTTGTACGTAGATTTAAAGGTTCAAAAACTAATTATGTGTACATCTATTTAAATGCCAAAATTTACACAAAAAAGTAAATATATTACATGAAGTACTACTGTATTATAAAGAGGAACAAATAAAATTATAACTTACAATAAACTTTATATATTGATTCAATATTAATTAAAATTGAAATTCTTCTAATCACATTTGTGACTATAATTAGACTGGTTAATAATAAGCAAAACGCTAATTAACAACATCAGTCTATAAGTATATGTATTCTAAATTATTTAAATTTGCTCATATTATACTCTGGAAGTATCGTGCACTTTATTCCATCTCAATTCATTAACTTGACTTTGGGAAAATGTCTGACACCTGATTAGCATATGCTATTTGAAACGGTAAACGTTAACTCATAGCAGTGGTAGTGACGCGTTCACAATACCATGAGATCTCAAGTATTTATTTTATTGAAAGCAATGAATGGCGTACGTAAAGTCGCAAAAATTATTCACGAATGATCGAGAATCATAAGCGGATATTTGTATGCAAACGCGATACATGAAGTGCTAAGTGACGGTCGGTGGGTCAAAAATGTTAAGAAGACACGCATCTATTACCGTAATGAAGATTAAACTATGTTAGCTTGTTCCATGTTAAAGGCCTAATGCTTAAAAGTATATTTGCCACTATACGTGGTTTAGTAACTACGGATGGTAAACCGCTCTATTGTGTAAATTCTTTCTTAATATGAACATCTGATATAATGCAATTTTTTACACCTTTAAAAGACCGAATAAGACTATCCAAATTTTTGGCATTAACGAATTTCTGAAATTCATCAACAGATTCAATACATGCCCCTATGCAAATATCACACCTTATTTCACGTATTGGTTCTTTAATATCAAAAACCTAGGTATATAAGAAGTTACATGTAAATTGAAAACAATTTCATAATTTATATAAAATGCATCCCGTTTGGTGGATTTAGTTATTAAAGTGCTGATGAAGATCTAAGGACATATTTTTTCTAAAGCTAAGAGTTTTCCTTATTACCGTCGTATAATTCAGTGTGTATTCATATTTCTTTTCTGCGAGAAATTGTCTTGTAGAAGGATTATTATTAAATCTCTAATGTGACTTGATATTAGGAAAACAATTTCTACGTGATCTTGACATCATTCATAAAATGGGTTGAATGTGAATGAATTTGTCTTGTGTGAATTAACTAAATTATTGTATAAAATTTCAACAGAGTTAATACATAAAGATAATCTTATTTATCCTGCCTTTCTCGTACTGTCAATTTAATTGGTTTTTCTTCTAATTTTTTAATTCTTCTAACAATTTTACTTTCTTCGAAACTTTTTAAGTAAGTGTTCATTTCTGAAAGAAATTGCAATATTATATCCGCTTTTCTAACATTTATAGGTTTTTAGAACCGATTTGATAACAATGTTTTGAATTTAAAATGTCGACATAATGTTTAATTAATTATTCTTGGGAAATGTACAGTTCCATACACCTTTCTTAAATTTTCCAATTTCAGTTGTTTATCTTAAAAATCGAGCGCAGTTGCTACACTTTGATTAATAAATTGGAGAACTTGATTGATTAACTAAAAAACTGAGTAATTTGACTTTCATTATATTACTTTTCAAGCTATAAGTTTTGAATACAGCTTATTGGCTAGGATAGTATTTTCTTTATTTGATGGTTTATTGAATTTAACCAGGTTGTTCTTATAAACAAATTTTCTATTACTGTAAATAAATGTATTTTTTGCTTGTGAAGCGTTTCTTAAAATGTTTAGCCCATGAAGAGGGTTCATCACCATAGATATTTCTCTTTTAGTGGGTGCTTGGATTCGTGAAGATTCTTTCTGATTTTCTTGAAAAAAAACAAACCAATGTTTGACTCAAGTTATATTTATACGAACAGCTGTGAAAAGTAAGCGCAACTATTTGGACATTCGTTTCATTAGGTTCCGATAAACATTGCATTGCTAACTCGGCGCGCCGTTCATCAGAAATGCCGTCCGTGAAAAAGTAATCCACGGGAATTTTAGCTTCTACTTTATGAATCATGACAACATATGCCTCGTCGGTAAAATCTGGATTGCCATAAATTTTACGATACTATCAAAATAAAGTACTGGAATGAAAGACATACATAATCATACGCTTTTGGAGAATAATAGTTAAAAGTTAAAGGAATCATTACCAATGCAGGGAAATATTTTTTCTTTATAGTTAAATTCCTTGACTATACAAATTGGTATTTAAATATTTCGGATGCAGTTAACTTAATATCTTTTAATATCTCTGTTTCGTTGCCAAGAATAAATGAGTTAACTTTTATAATTTGAAATGTGCCCTAGAAATTTACCAATTTTTTTAATCGTACGCTGGTTTTTTCGAAGGCGCTTTATTTTTAGGCGCCTTTTTTACTCTCTAAGTAAAGTCTACTTACATCGTTACTCTTTAAGTAACGTCAACCCATATTTCCTTATTGTGTTTGGACATAACGATATATCACTTATCGATCTCTATCTCGACTCCATGGAACGTAATGTGTGATTTTTTATGGCTTTTTATGTCACTTTTTTGACATATTCATATACTTATTTTCAAAATGTTCCAGGTGTTCGGAACATTTTGAAAAGCTGTTTAGACGGAAAACAATCCGCTATTCCAATACCATCGATCCATCTTTCCTTCTATTTTGCATCTTTGAAAAACTGTAAACGCAATAAACCCAAATAACATACATTGATATTTACCAGATTAATGTCAACAATAATTTGAAAAATATAAATTTGCTGTTAGCTTATTTTTGACCAACCATTATTATTTTATTTAAATAAACCAAATTGTTGTACAAGGGTAGATCTTTATATTTATTTCCTTTTATAACCATATTATCATTAATACTAAAAAAGTTATCAATATTCGAATACATGTCACCGCACTAGTTTACAAAAACAATGTTGTTGCAATGAGCTGGAGCCGTTTTGAAATGCGTAGTCTAAGACTTTTCCGTTATTGATTATTATATAGATCATTGTTCTTAGCTTTTTACTCTCACTGTTCTTATAAAGTTTTGTTTGATGGAAGTTGGTTTTTAAGTCTAAAATTCTTGAAAACCTTATTTCACAACATCAACCTTAGCAGCCACAAATTCTTATGTCTTTATTGCTTTGCAAAATGATAAAATTTATAACACCGTTAGATTTTTTATTTACATGACTCTAATTGTTGAAGCAGTAAATATCTGACGACTTTAAGCATTATTTCTTTTTCCCTGCTGAAAACAAATATTAAAAATCGTTTTTCAGAAGGCGACCCATAATTTTTTCCGATTTGTCTTTGAGTGAACGAATGAAAAAGTTACGAAATTGGCGGTTTTTAGTCACATACTTCAAAAATAACCATAGATACAAACTTGAAACTTAGAATATAATTTCTCCCCGTAATTTGTATCAGACTTTTCTAGAGATAACTTATAGCGTTATTGAAATATCTGCAAATGCAATATATTTTTCAAAAAATATTTTTACGTAACTCTAAGCTGTAAGAAGAATTTATGCAGTTCTTCAATAAGTAGTCAGTTAGGCGTAAATAATATCTGTAATAATTCGTGCGCACTAATACTTTGAAAAATGCTATATGGTTTTGACCTGGTGATAAGAAAACAGAAATATGAATATCACAGTAACTAAAAAATCCAGGGGCACTTTTACTGCACATATTTTACATGCACTTCGAAAAATAATAATTTCCATCTATTAACTAGTAATCAATTTAGTGACAATTAAATTCATTTTATTACTTTTTCTTTATTAGCTTATATATAAAAACTACAAAATTAATAACAATTCGAAACTAGCAAGTGTGTTTAAATTATAAAAATAATCGTAAGATCATTCACCTAAACGGATAAACTTCGAAATTTTCACGCGCATACTTCCATTAATTTTATGAATTAATAAAATTTAATTATATTGTGATGGTCTAAAAATTCAAGGCCCACGAAGACGGTGGCTGCTATAAATTTTTATAAAAGCAGCAAAATCATGACAGTTGTCCGGAGATACTATAGGAAATCTAAAAACGCAGAATGAACTTATCTATATAATATTCAATTTTACTCCTGTTTTAACCTTTATAGCAAAATTTTTGAGACAAACTACTTCAACTCTAAATACATTTTCCTTTTACAATGTTTTTTATTCATCGCTTTTTGGTATTGTTTTATACAGCTTGGAATATCTCACTATCGATTTTTTCCTTCATCAAGTAAAATAAGGGCTTAACTTATAGGAATCTAATCGCATAGTTCCGTTGCCAAGGTAAAATTTATATAAATAAAAACAAATATTTCAGTGGAAATCATAACAAGTTACGTTGTATTTCCTTTTTTGTCCTACATTACCTGTGAACCCCAATTATGAAATATACGAACTATAATATGACCTAAAATTTCCTTCTTCTGAATTTTTCTATATTTCTAATCCATTCTTCCAATGTTTTATTCTCTCATATGTTTAATTATAAATTGATTTTTAATTGAATTTTAAATATAAATTGATGGTAGTTTTTACTTACAAGAAAAATATTGAAACTTAACAGTTTTCGCTTTGAAGAAGTGAAGTTTTGCAGCTAAAAATTTTGCATTATTTATTTCTATCGACCATTTAAATCCACAATTAACTATGATTAATATCTTCTCCAAGACGTCTAAAAATAAATATGTAAAATAATTTTATCTAAAATATTTTTTCATGTTGGTAAATATGTTCCAAAGTGCCTCTAGAAACAGCAATTAATAAAAAATTAATACAATTTTGACTCGTTTTCGTTAACACTCGACATAAACATATTTATTATTTTATTTTTTAACAATTTCTTAAATTAATGATATTTTACGTACACATTTTTTAAAATAAATATAAATATATAATTGGCGCAATGTTAATGCAAGTGTAAAATACACAACAAGAATAAAAAAAATTGCAAAATACTGCAACTATCAGAGATATTAGAATCGAGGGCCAGTAAAATATAACATTTATCTTTGTTTGTGGGTATGCGAGAATGAAAAAAATAATCGTCGACTTTAGATCGACTACAAAAATCTTTAGCAGTGACAGTGTTTGCAAACTAATTTATGTTTATGAACGATATTGTACCTCAAAAGTACCAATTAAGTATTGCGCTTCATATTTGTCGGTTGTTTGAAGACCATTCAATTTACTTGTAAACAAGGTTATTTTATATTCTCTCTTTTGGCTTCACTACAGTAAGTGTGTCAAACCTGTATATATCTGCACATACTGTCCATCTGCCTACTAGTATTCTTGTTATTTTATGTCTTTTTATATATATCCATTTATTTGTTTACATACTTTAAAATATAAAATTGGTATACATATTCAAATCTTCATTAGATTAAATTCGATTATACCCTTTCAAATAAAATAGAGAATCATCCAAATTAGTTAATTAATACAGGCGATATGAGTTAATATGCACAAAAAATGTCTTTGCACATTCCAACATATACTTACATGCCTATTTACTTTGTTACTTTCTTATTTACAGAAAGACAAGCCAAATAATTCACACCTGATGAGTTTACTCCTCATCACTGAGTAGTTCCAGTAACCATCTTGCGGCTCCACCGTTGCATATTAATTTTACTGAAGGACAAATTTATATCGCCCTTAGTTGTATCTATTGATTTATCATTGTTCACGCTCTTCAGTCTTGAGGATTTATATGTTGCACCTTCAATTTCCCTGGTCAAATTGTAACCAAATGTAACTACACTGGGAGTATATCATTCCAAATAAAAGCGGATCTTCCGAACTGTTTAATAAATACCGAAGATATAAAATAACATACGTAAAAAAAATCGACTCAAGAACCTCCTTTTTTTTTAAATCGATTAAAATATGAAAAAGGTATCCTCAATTCATTTTAAGAGATCTGCCATGATCCCTCATTTCATAAGGAGCGTGAAATAAATGTATGCCCTCCTGATGACAACTTGTTTCATATGTCATTCACGTACTCAATTCCATGGTTCTTAAGCTACGTTGAAGAAAATATTTTAATCTATATTAATTGACCCCTTCTAGTATTAGTAAAAGTTGATTTCAATTTAGTAACTAAAAATAGCCAATACTTGACGAAGGCAATACGTGAAACCTGATAGGCGATAAAGTATAACATACTTCATCGTTTCATCAACCGATTTTGTTCCGAAGAAGTATCACAGATTTTGTTTTCCGGCATAAATCGTTACGCAAGTTTTTTTATTTTTAATTGTGATTTGGTTCTTATGGTTCATATCTTTCACGACTTGTCGATTTTTTTTATTATACCTAATAAATATTTAAGCGAGTACACAACCTTTCTTATATAAATTAGGACTTGGTGAAATAATAAATAGCTTGCTTCCGTGGATGACATCCAAATTAAAACCAGTGAATAAATTTTATTCTAAAATCTGTAAACAGAAGGTTTTGGTAATTATTTTTAAAAGTTCGTTTAATATTCATTAACTATAGAAGTTACTCAAAATTAACATATGATGTCCATGCATACGATAGTATTAATCACATGAATATTTTAATATTAGATTAATTAATAACTTGAAAATATATAAATTATAGCCAATGTTAATTTTATACAGAAGCAACTAACATGGAGATGTTAATCAAGTCGGCTACATCACTTAACATAAAATAAAAATAATTTCTAGGCAAGCGGTTAAATATAGTAAAAGTAGCCTACTCCGAAAGTTTAGCTATAACGTATCACATTGATCACTGGAAAATTTACGTTTTTAATTGAAATTTACATCAAAGTTCGCAGGTTTGTCTAATGGAAGACTTTTCCAGTTTATTAATCACATCGTACATTAAACAGATTTATGCAAATCCCCGTCATTTTGTTGCATTCTGGTTAATCTGTAAATTTATAGAAACAAAATTGACATGGACATGCATGGGAAAATTTTTATTTTATATAAGAATAAAATATAAATTCCATTATATATAAGTATGAAAGACAAGTAATATAAATTAGATAACCTATATACCATATATAAAGTAATTGAATTGTTTGTTCAATTATAATGTTTTTAAAAGGTAATATTCCCATTCTAAAATCAATAAATAAAATACTGATAAACGACTGTAGCTTTAAACTTTCGTCTATAATTTATTATTAAGGACGTTGCTATTTTTTGAACAGAAGAAATTTTTTCTCATTTACTCGCAAATTTCATATGAGATGATAACTGTATTTATATTTCTATGTGAAATTAAACGTCATTTTTACCATTCTTGTATATATAAATGCATATCTAAAAATAACGATGAAATCACGAATTACCTTCGGCTTCTTTGTTCATTTCTAGCCCAGTCGCTCGTGGTGAGTTGCGATGTGTACGCCCGATAGCGTAAAGAAAGATGAGGGCACTAAATACCTCACTTCATCTCCGTGAGTCGAAATACTTTTCTCATTATCGCATAGTATTTATTATGAACCCATAAAATCACATAAAAATAATGTAAGCAATTAAATAATTTATAAAATAAAAAAAGTGTACCCATCGAACAATCTTGAGATTAAGATATATTATAAAAAAATTGATGATTGTCCCAAGTATAAATCATTTAAAAAATTTTGTTCTCTTTAGTTTTATTAGGAAAAAATATATAAAATTTACTACCATTGTTTTCTTAATAACATGGAAGTAAAAAAATCCTTGTTACGATTGCCCATTTTAATTAATTTATTTCTTGAATGTGCCATGGTCAACTAACAGATTTACTCAACATGACATATAATATTCATCAATTCAAATAAACATCCCTCTAACTGATTACTATAAATCTTGAGTCACCCAGCAACTCAACAACTACATTCCTAAAGCGGTCAATGGGGTAGAAAAATGTCAAAACTAGGTGCATTTGACAACACTGCGTTAAATAATATGAGTCCACGGAAGACAGATGAATACTACACTGGTATTCGTGCTTCTTCTAGCCAGGTGAAGTAAAACGGAGGTACCAAATTAAGGATCAAAAGGTTATCAAAATCAATCCGAGCTCAGGATAATTAGTTCCAGCCATGCCCATTATAAAATCTTAAGAAAATAAATAAATATAATGCTTACTGAACTTTTTTTAAATATTTTCTCTAGTATGACGAAATAAGTAGCTTCATACGTAGACTTGATAACTGCATCATCTCAAGAACACTACAGACTAAAGAGCTGCAAATGTCACTATGATTTATACGTGACAAAAATTGTGGAGATATAAATTTTAATACCCTATGGGTATTTTTGAAAGGATTAACAGGTGATGTAATTGTTAAATGAGGGCTAATTATTCATAATTACATAAACATCCCGCACTGATGAAACCGTTCGTAGCGTAGTTCCATCTAGCTTATAACTGTGCCCGGAAGTACATCATCATTGCACATTTGGTCACACTAATTACCGTGTTGGATATTTTGTCGATATCGTGTTAGAACATCTCATTATGAGATTAGCTATTTATACGTGAGAAAAGTGTTAATCTGCAAACCAAAGGTAACGAGCAGTGCTGGGAATTGAGAGTAAGTCATTTATCATAACAAAAAAAAGTGGACCTAAATTATTACATCATAAGCCGTGTCTGCTTACAGACCTCGACCCGCCACATAATCCATCAAATTATTGAAATTAGTGAAAACGGAACGCTTTGGACGAAAACCGTGCTGGCAGTTCATCAGGATGGATATGTAAATAGGTATAACGATGAAAAAATTAAGGTGATAAGGCTATTGATATATATATTTTTATATCAGACCTGGAACTAGATTGAAAAATAGGAGTGGAAAATAATCTATTAATATTTTTATATAGCTCATGTTTCCGAACGAGGTTATTGCACGAATAATTTTAAATCACAAGCAGTATGCACTCTCTATAAATAATATATGTAAAATGAAATATATACTGTTGCCCTAATATATCAATTGGACATAAAAATGGTAAAAGCTCAAGTACATTATTAACGTGTGATCCACTACTTGGACAGACTGAATTATATCCAAATATTCTTAAAATAATAGCCGCCAGAAATAAAAAAGGCATTGAATGTACTCAACTTCAACAGGTTTAAAACAAAACTCGTCGTATGTGGATAATCGTTATTTATGAAATATCAATTTAGACAACACAAAGTTTTGTAGGTAAACTCATACGTACGACATATACCCAAATGTCTTTTGTAAGTACAATAGAAGTCTTTGTACGTCGTAATAAATTAATGTTTATGTAAAATAAAAAACAACATTTTGAGCGTAATTGTAAGTAACTTTCTCTAAGAGACAAATAATTGTATCAAGCTTCGCATTTCTTCAGAATGGTAATTGGACATGGTGTTGAGATTAATGACGTTTTTATCTTAGGCTTCAATGCTCGAGTGTGAAGAAATCCATTATTTCATATACAGAATACACATGCTGACATTCAATTGCGATCTGTAATATATTACAAGATGATTTTTTTTAACTTCGCGTTGAAGGCAATTTGTACTTTTTTCAGTTAGTGACTTGAAAATTGAAGTACGACCGAAGGGTTCATCACACCTTGAATATCTTAGGCGGTAGTTCAAGTACGGCCGAAGTGTTTGTCGCACCTCGAATACATTCAGCGGTCAGCCGAGTGCAACCGAAGAGCTCATCGCATCTCGGATATATTCGTCGGTAGGCTGAGTACGGCCGAAGGAAAAAAACGTTACGCGGCCAAGTACAGCTAGTCTTCTTTAAAAAAAAATCTCAATTGAATCTACACAGTAAAGTTATTTGTTATAGGAAATCGTATGATGCAATAAATACAATAATAATGTGCAATGTTAAAACTAAACTGTTCTTTATTAAAATAGTTACTTATGGTTTTTTCAATGAATCAATAGATTTTACTCCCCTGTATGTTTTTTTTTCATATACGTACCTCGTATATAAGTTTCTTACTGTTTCACATTATTGACTAAATGGTAAAACTTTCTCATCGGCAAATTTATTGAATTGCTTTACTGCCTTTGCTTTATTAATACTAAAAGTAAATATATCTATACATATGTACAAATATATATATATATATATATATATATATATATATATATATATAACGTGTCCAGAATCACTGACTCAATAACATATTAAGAAAAGTCAACCATATTTTCAAAGATAGTCTTTACTCTTTTATTTAAATTAAATTAACCCACTTTTGGATTTACGTGAAATTAACTTTTTTTTACATCATTGATGAATTCCATACGACTGTTAACAGTATTGTAATCCCTGTCGGCTAAATCATCGTCCTTTTTACCCTCAACATAACTTTACACCTCATGCTACTTTTTTATTTAAATGTTTTCTAGCTTATAACGCTCTTTCTTATCGCAATTACGAGACATATTAGTATTTTCGCCGTGAATGATACAGAATGGAAATATAAACTTGATCTTTAACCATGCGTGTTACCATCTGTGTCATAATTTGCTACAATTTGTTACAATCTTTTCATGTCTCATTTTTTAGTTAAATAAATTACCGAACTCGATTTCATGTATTAGAGACTATCATGTTGTATAATCCTTCTTTTTTTCGATAATTTCTAAATCATGGAAACGTTAAGTTTTTTTTGTGTCACTAACAAATATGCTAGCAGGTAACACTAGTAACTTGCCACATGAAAGTGAGAATAATCGCGAGTAAGTTTCTGCGAGTACTTTCCTATAAATGGCTTTATAATTTTATATTATTACAAAAAAAACCACCGCTTTTTTATAGAACGACTCTTTCTGTAAATGGTTCTTTATTAAATGAAAATAACAAAAAAGAAAAATTGCATAATTGTGTTAATGTTTGGTATATACATTTATTACAATTTTAAGAAAAAAAAACAAACAACTCCAAAACCAAATACACAAGCTGTTAGTATGTAAAATATACAAACAAAACACAAAGAACTGTTCTGTCTGTTAATGAAACATAAATATTACATGCTTTAAGTATAAGTTTATCCATCGATTTACTATAGTTCAACGGTCTTTTATTAAATAAATAAAAATAAGTAATTAAATATTTAAATTAAATTTTATTATACAGGTCAGACTCACGAGGTACGGTAAAATATTAAACTACAAAATTTTATAAGTTACTATTCTAAAAAAATCTCATTATTACTTTTACATAAAGGACACAAAAATTATATGATCTAATATTTCCCAGAAAATGCATATATGAGATATTTACGTACAAGTATTTCCAAATACTTGTACGTAAATATCCCTTAGCGTTCTAAGAACAGAAGAACTGCTTTAATTATATGAAGTCGCGTGGTGTTCGCTATAGGTCCGCGAACAGATTGGATAAACAAATCTCAAACGCAATTTTAGCTTATGTGACTTGTCTTCGTGTAACCTGTAAAGACAGAAACGAGACCGGTAAAAGTCCACATAGGGCCCACATGTGACAAAAAACGACACTTTTCTAAAAAGGAAATACAAAAAATCCATGAAAGTTCTATTAAATTATTAATCAAATGGTTAAACTTCTACTTTTTTCAAAAAAGTCGTTTTATTTTTCACAATGCAAATGCTATTTCTAAGGAATTCTTCGAATCAACGTATATGTGTGTACGTACACACACATACACACAAGCTCGCTAGCTATAAAAATACTTAACATTCACAAGAGCAATTTTATGAATATTTGAAAATCAGAGATACCCGTTTCTATATTTTGCTTTATCAACTTTGTACTTGTTCTATTTCTGTAAATGATAAATGACTTTTCAACTGACGTTAATGTTGCTAAGTGCCTGTTGTTGGCTGATGACCTGAAAATGTTTACGGGAATATGCTACTAGAGTTGCTTCAACGAGATATTGATTTTGTGCTTAGCTGGAGTTTAAGTAGCCAGCTACATTTTAACGTCTAACAAAGCGTTTCTTTTTATAATATTTTTGCGTATACGTGTCCCTAGCGCGTAATTATATAAGTTAGATGGGTGTAAGTACGATAATTTGCCCATATATTTAGTTCATAAAATGCTTTTAAATAAAATCATCGTTCGACTTCCAGATTTATACCAATTTAATAAAGAAGTTAGTTTGAAGTAAATAAGAAAGAAAACATTTAAGATCACGGCAATAAACAGAAACAATGATCGAAAATAAATACAATGATAACGCCAACTATAGTTGTCTAGAGGATCGTTTATATTTAATTCAAGTATTACACCACTTCAATTTTCAAGTCACTAACTGAAAAAAGTACAAATTGCCTTCAACGCGAAGTTAAAAAAAATCATCTTGTAATATATTACAGATCGCAATTGAATGTCAGCATGTGTATTCTGTATATGAAATAATGGATTTCTTCACACTCGAGCATTGAAGCCTAAGATAAAAACGTCATTAATCTCAACACCATGTCCAATTACCATTCTGAAGAAATGCGAAGCTTGATACAATTATTTGTCTCTTAGAGAAAGTTACTTACAATTACGCTCAAAATGTTGTTTTTTATTTTACATAAACAACATTTTGAGCGTAATTGTAAGTAACTTTCTCTAAGAGACAAATAATTGTATCAAGCTTCGCATTTCTTCAGAATGGTAATTGGACATGGTGTTGAGATTAATGACGTTTTTATCTTAGGCTTCAATGCTCGAGTGTGAAGAAATCCATTATTTCATATACAGAATACACATGCTGACATTCAATTGCGATCTGTAATATATTACAAGATGATTTTTTTTAACTTCGCGTTGAAGGCAATTTGTACTTTTTTCAGTTAGTGACTTGAAAATTGAAGTGGTGTAATACTTGAATTAAATATAAACGATCCTCTAGACAACTATAGTTGGCGTTATCATTGTATTTATTTTCGATCATTGTTTCTGTTTATTGCCGTGATCTTAAATGTTTTCTTTCTTATTTACTTCAAACTAACTTCTTTATTAAATTGGTATAAATCTGGAAGTCGAACGATGATTTTATTTAAAAGCATTTTATGAACTAAATATATGGGCAAATTATCGTACTTACACCCATCTAACTTATATAATTACGCGCTAGGGACACGTATACGCAAAAATATTATAAAAAGAAACGCTTTGTTAGACGTTAAAATGTAGCTGGCTACTTAAACTCCAGCTAAGCACAAAATCAATATCTCGTTGAAGCAACTCTAGTAGCATATTCCCGTAAACATTTTCAGGTCATCAGCCAACAACAGGCACTTAGCAACATTAACGTCAGTTGAAAAGTCATTTATCATTTACAGAAATAGAACAAGTACAAAGTTGATAAAGCAAAATATAGAAACGGGTATCTCTGATTTTCAAATATTCATAAAATTGCTCTTGTGAATGTTAAGTATTTTTATAGCTAGCGAGCTTGTGTGTATGTGTGTGTACGTACACACATATACGTTGATTCGAAGAATTCCTTAGAAATAGCATTTGCATTGTGAAAAATAAAACGACTTTTTTGAAAAAAGTAGAAGTTTAACCATTTGATTAATAATTTAATAGAACTTTCATGGATTTTTTGTATTTCCTTTTTAGAAAAGTGTCGTTTTTTGTCACATGTGGGCCCTATGTGGACTTTTACCGGTCTCGTTTCTGTCTTTACAGGTTACACGAAGACAAGTCACATAAGCTAAAATTGCGTTTGAGATTTGTTTATCCAATCTGTTCGCGGACCTATAGCGAACACCACGCGACTTCATATAATTAAAGCAGTTCTTCTGTTCTTAGAACGCTAAGGGATATTTACGTACAAGTATTTGGAAATACTTGTACGTAAATATCTCATATATGCATTTTCTGGGAAATATTAGATCATATAATTTTTGTGTCCTTTATGTAAAAGTAATAATGAGATTTTTTTAGAATAGTAACTTATAAAATTTTGTAGTTTAATATTTTACCGTACCTCGTGAGTCTGACCTGTATAATAAAATTTAATTTAAATATTTAATTACTTATTTTTATTTATTTAATAAAAGACCGTTGAACTATAGTAAATCGATGGATAAACTTATACTTAAAGCATGTAATATTTATGTTTCATTAACAGACAGAACAGTTCTTTGTGTTTTGTTTGTATATTTTACATACTAACAGCTTGTGTATTTGGTTTTGGAGTTGTTTGTTTTTTTTTCTTAAAATTGTAATAAATGTATATACCAAACATTAACACAATTATGCAATTTTTCTTTTTTGTTATTTTCATTTAATAAAGAACCATTTACAGAAAGAGTCGTTCTATAAAAAAGCGGTGGTTTTTTTTGTAATAATATAAAATTATAAAGCCATTTATAGGAAAGTACTCGCAGAAACTTACTCGCGATTATTCTCACTTTCATGTGGCAAGTTACTAGTGTTACCTGCTAGCATATTTGTTAGTGACACAAAAAAAACTTAACGTTTCCATGATTTAGAAATTATCGAAAAAAAGAAGGATTATACAACATGATAGTCTCTAATACATGAAATCGAGTTCGGTAATTTATTTAACTAAAAAATGAGACATGAAAAGATTGTAACAAATTGTAGCAAATTATGACACAGATGGTAACACGCATGGTTAAAGATCAAGTTTATATTTCCATTCTGTATCATTCACGGCGAAAATACTAATATGTCTCGTAATTGCGATAAGAAAGAGCGTTATAAGCTAGAAAACATTTAAATAAAAAAGTAGCATGAGGTGTAAAGTTATGTTGAGGGTAAAAAGGACGATGATTTAGCCGACAGGGATTACAATACTGTTAACAGTCGTATGGAATTCATCAATGATGTAAAAAAAAGTTAATTTCACGTAAATCCAAAAGTGGGTTAATTTAATTTAAATAAAAGAGTAAAGACTATCTTTGAAAATATGGTTGACTTTTCTTAATATGTTATTGAGTCAGTGATTCTGGACACGTTATATATATATATATATATATATATATATATATATATATATATTTGTACATATGTATAGATATATTTACTTTTAGTATTAATAAAGCAAAGGCAGTAAAGCAATTCAATAAATTTGCCGATGAGAAAGTTTTACCATTTAGTCAATAATGTGAAACAGTAAGAAACTTATATACGAGGTACGTATATGAAAAAAAAACATACAGGGGAGTAAAATCTATTGATTCATTGAAAAAACCATAAGTAACTATTTTAATAAAGAACAGTTTAGTTTTAACATTGCACATTATTATTGTATTTATTGCATCATACGATTTCCTATAACAAATAACTTTACTGTGTAGATTCAATTGAGATTTTTTTTTAAAGAAGACTAGCTGTACTTGGCCGCGTAACGTTTTTTTCCTTCGGCCGTACTCAGCCTACCGACGAATATATCCGAGATGCGATGAGCTCTTCGGTTGCACTCGGCTGACCGCTGAATGTATTCGAGGTGCGACAAACACTTCGGCCGTACTTGAACTACCGCCTAAGATATTCAAGGTGTGATGAACCCTTCGGTCGTACTCGATCTATCGTTCTCACGCTCATGACATAAAGTGAACTCGCAAATTTTTTCACACCAAAAAATTGTATAATGTAAGCAAAAAGAAGTGTTCACTTCAAAAAAAGGATTCGCAACTTGTTGGAGTCCATTAATTCTAATCCAACGACAATAATGCAGCCAAACTGGATTAGTGTTAATTAAGTCTCCGGTGCGCTCGTGCCAACCATCGGATACGGCAACGAAATACGAATAGTTCTGCGCCGAACTACGCCACTACAGAGTACACCGGATCACGGCCACCAGCTTCGGCCACAGAATTTGATTTCCAATCAAAATCAACAATTATTTTCAACGGTCGGATTAAATTACATCATATGCGGTCCCAATAGTTCATAAACATATCTTTATTGGAGTTATTTTCTCACGACTTGTGCTTAAGTGATTAATTTTATGATAAGTAGTGATCACTACTGAACGTTTTGAATTAGTGAAATATTTGATTATTGAGATAGAAATGTAGGTATCGATATAAATGAAATTATTTTTCGAGGTAGAATTTCGCCAACGTCTGAAACCTTAACGTTCCTTTCAATAAAAAAATAGTAGCGTTATTACGGGTGAAATTATTAATTATTACTAGATATTTATATAAGAAAAAGCAGCCATTTAACTTTCAATACCGTTTAATTAATTTCTACATTCGTTTGTGACTTTTCCATTACTTTATTATACCTAATAATTTGGTTAAATTATCTAAATTAAATTTCTTTTTATTATGTGTCAACTTCATTTGTTTCCAAAAATATAATAAGATGCAACAAAAAAAATTGAGTGTTGGTAAATTTATGGAAGGTACATTTATCTTTATTATGTCATAATTTAATTCTACAATATAGTTTTTACCCCCTGTATTAAAATTATACCAAAATATTACCATACATTTGGGTAAAAACATTATGTAGTAGCTTTATATGACAAATTATTTGCAACAAAGCTATAATTTAAATTTTGTTTCCAAAAAAAACTTTGTGGTGAATATACTCACATTTTCTAGGTTTTGCTGAAAAACAGTACTTGAAATTTGGTCATATTATATAGAAACTGCAGCAATATAAGATATATTTATTGTTAATATTTCTACTTTATAAGTTCACTTTAGAATCGAATTTGATTACTGTAAACTAAGTATATATTAATTTTAATTGTAGATATTTTTTAAAATTTTCGTTTCTGTTTAATTCGAATTATTAAAAAAATTTAAAACTTAGTACATATTTCAAAAATTAGTACATATTAAGAAATTAGTACATATTTCCAAACTGAAACAATCAAATTGTTTACTGGTTCAGTATACATACATATTCAAAAGCAAGAAAACACTAACAGCAAATTTTTAAAATATATTCGGATTGGATATATATCCGAATGTTGAATGCAAAATATTATCATTTTAATGGATTTTGAAACATTCATCAGTAGTTATTACTGAACTATGAATACAATCGCAAGATGCGTATATACGCCAGTAATGCTGTAAATAAATTAATAAACATTTATATTTTACTTACTATAGTGCTTACTTACATACTTCACTGTATGTTATTAATACATATGGCAAACTCATTACTACGACAGCAATTTCTTACAGACAATCAGAACACCAGCTCAGTCTCTAATACTTTGCTATTGCATAGTGGGGTCAATAAAATTATAAAAAATAATTATTTGCCACATTTCGTTAATTAAAAGGATAAAACTTGAAAACAATACATTGTGGCCGAGTTTAGTGTAGTGATATCAAACATATTCATAAATCTCCGCCAAGAGGTTCTGCAAAGATTTGGCTTCTCAATTTCACTATTAACTATTAAAAAAGAATGAGTCTAATTTAAAGGAAAGTTTTTGATGAGATTTTTTTGTTGTTTCTTTAAAGTGTGTTGGCTAACAAAAATTCGATAATGGTAATCGTATATCTCAAATTTAGCATAGAGGCAGAACGATTTACATCGTATAAAATTACTTAGCAAATTTATGATTTTACGTAGATCTTTTTCATTCATTGATTTTATATATTCGAAAAAATGAAGTTATAGATATATAAAGCACTGGAAACCTAATATGCTTATATTATATTTGGCGGACACGTAAATATACACTTTGCCTTCATTTCTTGCTAACAATATTTAGTTTTTCCTACATTGTATATAATTATTTAACAATTCTTGTATCAGGAAAAGCGACGAATACTCTCCCTATATTTTGTTGCTGAAACTGATGTAGAAAAGAAGAAACAACCGTAATGTGAATGAATTTTAGAATATTCTAGTGTATATCTGTGGATGTTTACTTTGAGTTAATGAAAAAAATATTTTAGTAACTTACACAAGATCTCAAAGTACAGTCACTCTTCGTACTGCATATATGAAGTAAATCATTGTCCTGATTGATTAATTTTTCACGATTTATTATTTAAAAAAAAATATGGTAATTTAGATATATAAAAATTAATTGTGATTTATTTATATAAAAAAAAAATATGGCCCATTGTTCACAACGGTATCGATGTTAATATTGTATTCAATGTTTAGTTGCCCGTAATATTTAATATTTTACTTTATTGACCATCACAAATATAATACAAAAAATTAAGGTAAAATTATTGTTGTTCATTATCAATCAACATGTAAATTAGAAAGTGTCATATTTCTAAAGTAAATTCAACCGTCGAAAGTAAAGCAAATCATTCATTCCTTGTTTTAACGTCTTCGATTTTCTTTCTTTTTTCATTATGATAATAACAATGCAAAAGTTCTACATTTAATCGAAGACAAAAAAATGTCTCGCTCCAAATTTGGGTTGGCTTCAAAAACGAAAAACAAAACAAAATTCGAAACAGTACAGTTTTTTACAGACAGTTTGCAACGAAACTCGAAATAGACATCTTGTGCTCTCGAACAAGTTAGTGGCGCTCTTTCACACGTAAACACTATTTTTTGTGTAATTTAATTGTGTGGAACCTTGCTTTGCCATCCATATATGTGTTCAATTCAACACTTTTCCGATTCTTTACCGGGTACTATACTGTGGCTAAAGACGGGAATTAAGGTATTAAAAGTGGAAGCAACATTAAAATGTAAATATTTCTCTTTCCTAAAAAGCTCAAAAACCTTGAAATCTGTGGGCGTGTGAATAATACTGTTAAATAAGTTTTCGTAATTATAAAAATGCGAAAACTTTTATTAATTCATTGACTTATGAAAACAAATTGTACGTTGATAAATCGCCGCCCAAAGCGTTATTAATAATAGTTTCAGAGAAATTTTAAAAATAAAAATTAATTTACATTATAAAATTATTAATTTGATCATAAAATTAGAAAACTTTATATGTTTGATAATTTTTTGGTTAATATTGTTGCGACCTTATTCTCATCCTATATATTTTCCTAGTAGTTTAGAAATGAGAAAACTTGTTCTTTAGTTATTTTTCAAAACTTATTCCGGGCGCGATGCCACGCGTTTTGTATTAACTTACTTGGTACTTTATATTAATTTACCTGATCCTCAATGCGGCGTTACACGTGTGTTCACCCATAAGTTATAATATATTTATTACAAAGGTAATAAATAATAGTGATATTAAAGCCAGTATTTGTAAATATATTATATGTGATAAGGTAAATGAATATTAGTATAACGTACATAATGTAAAGAAAAATAACTTCCAGAGAAAACTATCTGTTTTGCAGCAAAAAGTCAAAATTGTGTAAAGAGATATAAATTCGAATATATACGATATAAGTTAAAAACAAAAAAATATTTTCTATTAGATTAAAATCACTGAATTTAATATGGTTATATATATATATATATATATATATATATATATATATATATATATATATATATATACACACGTGTGTGTGTGTGTGTAAAAAAGCAAAATGGGGTAGCGCTGCTCATAACTCCTAAAACAACACGTTGGTTCTGAAGTGCAATCCGGTGAGCAAAATGTATTTTGACGCTAAACAATTAACAGCAGGCCATATCAAAACCGTGACATGCAGACTTATTGGCTCCTTAAAAAACACATTATGGTGCGGAAGCACACATGAAAACATTCACTTGAAATTTAAAACCAGCAACTGGACCAGGAAGAATGTATTATGTATTTTAAAATGTCTCTCGCCTTGTTATCGTCATTTGAAGACACGAATCTTCTGTAGACTACTTCTCGACTGTATCCAGATCATAGACTATATTTAGATCACAAGGTGTTCGGTTGTTAATTTCGTGATATTTGAATAACAATGTTGGAAAATCTTTAACCAGTTTGTTTCTAATTTTTATTGGTCCATTTGTTGTAGTATACCTAGTTGAATTATTTCATACTGTGAAAAGATTAACTTTAAAAAATGTTGTCTTCAGTGCAAGGCTCATAAATTCTTTAGTTGTCAATATGTTCTTTTAATATGGATAATGAAATAATTGATTTAGTTGTTCTTAACATTTAAATATCCAAAATAATTTCCATTTTTTACATGTGGTTTTTTAATTAAGGGCGCAAATTACTTAACGAACATTGCTTTGGGTTATATGTACTACGATATACGATTTCATGCACTAAAGCATAATTTATTTCTCGAATTTCCATTATTCATTCAAATACTTACAGCTAGTGTTCAATTTATAACCTAACTTTTTTCAAATTCTTGGTTTAATTGTGTGTGTGGTTAATTTTTCCAATTGTAACGCCGTCATTTTACATTAATATTAATATTTAAATCGATATTTTTTATTCACAATATTTTACTACAAGCTCAGAAAAGTAAGTATGTAGCGGCGGACTTATTGATACAAGAGAATTCCTTACAAGCAACTACGATGCATTATTTGGGAAAAATAAATCTAAGTAATTAGTAAACACTAATGACATTTACAAAACAAAATATTTAATAATAAATTGACATGGGTATAAACATGAAAAATACAGAATTATTATCAAAATAAATAAAGCAAAAGCAAAACTGCAACACTTATTCTTTATAAGGATGGTTTATAAAAGGTGTTTCTATATGTCAATTATGGCAAGTAACATCATTTCAGATATCGTTTGAATATAGCAATGAGGGCGCATGTTGTGTATTTCTATTCTATTGATTCCATAATATAACGTCATATGGATTAAAGGATTTTCGATAAAATCATTTCTGTGCTGAGGTGGATATACTTTTAGAATAAAATTTAAGATCGTGACATAGTATTGGAATCCAGCTCGCAGATACAAATAAGAATGAATTTATTGAGATTTATTTATGAAAAAATAAAAGATGGAGGTCGTGTCATTCACAAATCTTTCACTATTTAAACCGTGATCAATGTTTAGATAAATGTCAAAATTTTTTAGGGCCGAAATATTTCAAATACGTAGGTTTTGACGTCGTTGAAAAATTAATTATTTATTAATAATAATGTATATCACACTTAGAATAACACACGTATCCATAATCACAATAGAATTTACTTTGTTTTGAAATGGAAGAAAATTTTGAAGCCCTTTGAGAGACTGCATTTTGAAGAAAGTTTGTGACTAATATTTTTTGCTTGAGTATGCCAGGTAAGATATTGATCAATCAGCAGGCCAAGATCTTTTACATATGAAGTGAGCGGGCTAACACAGACGTTAATGAAGATATGTGATAAATGAGTTATTCGTAATTTTGCTAGAAGTTTCTGACTACTAATAATGAAACCCTGTGATTTAATAGAGTCAATCAGAAATCCTTGTTTAATAGTCCACGTTTTCTAACCCTATGTTGGATACATAGCTAGCCAATAGGGTTTTCTGATTAAATCATTTTTGTTATTTCCTGTCTACTTGATATTCTGTTTGATGTTCTTATATTCATGTGTGTTTAGAGTATCAGTTATATAATTTTGAAGTATACTTACCGCTCCTAAATAAATCAGTAATTGGAAACTGAAAGAAATGTTGATTATAAATACATATATGTACATTGAAGACCACGTAGATTTCGAACTTATTTTCTTATAATTTCCTACGTGATATATATTTTATATATGTCTTGTAAAGTTCGGTTCATGTTTAATAGAAAATCCAACTTTAATGAAATTGTTTGTTCTTGCCTCAAAATACTTAATAATAGTTTTTTTTTAAAAACCTTAATAATATTTGCGCTTTAGTATGATAAATATATAAACTTTTTAATCGTTCGCTTGGAAAATTGAGTATAATTGTTTGGGTACACTTTATTTGCACAAATTTCTTATTTTTAAGTTTGTTCAAACTAGGCTTATATAAAAGTTTTAAAAACAAATAAGTCACTTTTACAAATAAACAATTAACCGCTCTAGACAATCATTATTCAAAGATTAAAAATACGAAATATCCGGTACTAAGGAATATAGAAAAATAAATAATATAAAATATTATAAAAGCCGTTTCTATTTTTGCAGTCAAATAAAATAAATCAAGTAGATGGTGATGACGAAAATATTACTCGACTTATGGCTATATTTGGGATGTGTGCAATTTCAATAAAAAAACTTTTAATAAAAATAATTTCAACCAAAATCTTGAACCCATTGAAGATCTCTATCTTTATTTTAACAATTTTAAAGGTAAATTATTAGAAAATTATATTTATATGTTGTCATATATTCATATATCGGTTCGCAACAGAAACTACCACCTATCCTAATAAAAAGTATTTAATTTTCTTCCACATGTTTAACTAATAAAATTTTTAATTAACCAATAAATAAATAGTTCTCATACGAACTACTTAAAAACATTACCCACATTTTTTGGACAATAATGCATTTAATGAATTATAAATATTTATACGTGGATTGATATTATGTATCTGTTGAAATTCTATTATTTGATTAGCAATATGTTTATCAACCCAAATCGTTATTTAAAGACGTATATTTTTTGAGATGGCCTAAACTGCGTTCCCCTCTTGTGATGAGTTTTAATGTTTACTATTCTCACTCACTTTGATGATTAAAAAGCTCAGTAAACACTTGCTGGTGGCTCTCAATTTTCTTTAACGATCAAAGTGAAGATCTGTTATCATTTTAATATTGTATTCAATTTTGAAGACGGGTGAAGCTAAGTTTTCGATATCATTGGCCCTGGTAATTTAGTTTTATAACTTTAGACCTAAGAAAAAATGAAGTTTTAAATTTTAATAATTTTTCTGTACAGTTTTTCTTGCCGTATAATATTGAGAGATATTCTATGAGTAATTGTGGTATGATATTAATTAAAAATGTATGTAAATACAGCATATACCAAAATGTTGTTTATATATATTTATATATACATATATATAATATATGTGTGTGTATATATATATATATATACACACACACACACACACATATATATATATATATATATATATATATATATATATATATATACAAACATATTTATATGAAGGTTAACGTATTTCTGCGGAACTGCTTTAAAAATTACTTTTGCTTCTATATATTTCTAATCTAACTCACATCTTAAACGATGTCGTTCAACAACTTCTAACTTCTACATATATCTAATAAAACAATACAAAGTGTTTACCAGGTGTTAGACAAGACAGACTATCTAAACTTAAAGATTATTTATTTCTTTAGTAATTAGGAATTACATTAAAGATTCCAGTATCTTTCATAGGTATAGGAAATAATGCTATTTACTTCAAAGTCATATTTTAGGTGCGCATTTTTAGCTATATATTTTTAATTTATTTTTAAAAAAAAAATGGTGTTTCATGAAATATAATGTTTGTTGAAAGAAATTTACTGAGAACCAATGCAACTTTTCACCTGGATATAATGCTAATAAAACAATATTTACACTCATCTACTATTATAGACTGAAAAAAAATTTACTGAATTCACGCTAGTAATAAAAACACAAGAGGAGGAGCAAGAAAAGTAGCGCGCACACAGTTTGCAAAGAGGTAATTCCAAATGACCATCAAACGACATCGACCAAGTCGATGGCGCTTTTCACAAATAAACTAAGCTGTTAATTATGTAATTTACTTTTTATGGGGCTCCACGGACTCGTGTGGCATTTGGATCGGTTTCATTTCAAAGTTTTCCAATTTCTCGCCCAGAACTAATATGGGTTGAAGCTATGAGCAACCGGATCAACTTTTAGGTTCATTGAGAAATTTGATTCCCAGGAAACAATGTTGTAGCGTACAATTGTCCTGTTTGTGCAGAATTTCACTGGGAATTTCGTTGTGTAATTTTATTTATTTCTGACTCTAGTAAACAAAAACATTATACTTAAATGTTTTTAAAAACAACGTATGAAATATACGTACCTAAAGCATAGTTAATTATAATCAGGAAATTTTAATTTAGTAACAAAATTACTTTTAAATCAAAATATGTGTATATGTTTATTTATTAGCGGGAAAGGATCGGTTCTCACTAATAAATCCATTTTCATCCTATTTTATCGAAATTATCTCAAATTTTTCTTCGGTGTTTTTATAATAAACCATCATAATAAGTTTTAAACAAAACCGGTAAACAAACTGGACAAAGGGTATGGAAGTTTTCGAATATTGTTATTCAAAAATCACGCAATTAACAACCAAACACCTTGTGATCTAAATAGAGTCTATGGTATGGGTACAGTCGAAAAGTAGTCTGAAAAGATTCGCGTCTTCAAATGACGATTACAAGGCGAGAGATATTTTAAAATACAATATTCTTCCTAATCCAGTTGCTGGTAGCCGATGAAGTTAGGGTTTTAAATTTCAAGTGAATGTTTTCATGTGTGTTTCCGTACCACAATGTTTTTTTAAGGAGCCAATAAGTCTGCATGTCACGGTTTTTATATGGCCTGTTCCTAATTGTTTAGCACTTCTGAACGAATGTGTTGTTTTAGGAGTTATAAGCAGCGCTACCCCATTTTGCTTTCGTTACACACACACACACACATTGCTATATGCTGTATTTACATACATTTTTAATTAATATCGTACCACAATTATTTATATTATACGGCAAGAAAAACTGTGCAGGAAAATTAATAAAATTTAAAACTTTATTTTTTCTTATGTCTAAAGTTATAAAACTAAATAACCAGGGCCAATCATCTCGAAAACTCAGCTTCGGCCGTCGCTTCGCATTTTTCATCTTTGAATAATGATTGTCGAGAGCGGTTAATTATTAATTTGTATAAGTGACCTATTTGTTTCTAAAACTTTTATATAAGCCTAGTTCCAACAAACTTAAAAACAAGGAATTTGTAATAACAAAGTATACGGAAACAATTACACCCAATTCTCCAAGCGAACGATTAAAAAGTTTATATATTTATAATACTTAAGTGCAAATATGATTTGGTTTTTTTAAAAAACTATTATTAACTATTTTAAGACAAGAACAGACAAACCCTTTTATTAAAGTTGGATTTTCTATTAAACATGAATTGAACTTTACAAGACATATATAAAATATATATGACGCAGGAAATGATAACAAAATTTAATTCGAAATTTACGTAGCCTTTAATTTATATGTGTATTTATAATCAAAATTTCTTTCAGTTTCCAATTACTGATTTATTTAGGAACCGTAAGTATACTTCAAAATTATAAAACAGATACTCTAAACACACATGAATATAAGAACATCAAACAGAATATCAAGTAGACAGGGAATAACAAAAATGGTTTAATCAGAAACCCTATTGGCTAGCTATGTACCCAACATAGGGTTAAAAAACGTGGACTATTAAACAAGGATTTCTGACTAACTCGATTAAATCACAGGGTTTCTTTATTGGTAGTTAGAAATTTCCATCAAAAGTACGAATAACTCATTTATCACATATCTTCATTAACGTCTGTGTTAGCCCGTTCACTTCATCTGTAAAAGATCTTGGCCTGCTGATTGATCAACATCCTACCTGGTATACTCAAGCAAAAAATATTAGTCACAAATTTTCTTCAAAGTACAATTTCTCAAAGGGCTTCAAAATTTTCTTCCATTTCAAAACAAATTAAACATTTTTCAAATTCTATTGTGATTATGGATACGTGTGTTATTCTAAGTATGATATACATTATTATTAATTAATAATTAATTTTTCAACGACGTCAAAACCTACGTATTTGAAATATTTCGGCCCTAAAAAAATTTGACATTTGTCTAAGCATTGATCACGGTTTAAATAGTGAAAGATTTGTGAATGACACGACCTCCATCTTTTATATTTTTCATACATAAATCTCAATAAATTCATTCTTATTCGTATCTACAAGCTGGATTCCAATACCATGTGACGATCTTAAATTTTGTTCTAAAAGTACATCCACCTTACGCCCCAGCACAGAAATGATTTTATCGAAAATCCTTTACCCCATATTACGTTATATTATGGAATCAAAAGAATAGAAATACACAACATGCGCCCTCATTGATATATTCAAACGATATCTGAAATGATGTTACCTGCCATAATTGAGATATAGAAACACCTTTTGCAAACCATCCTTATTCTTTTTCTAACCTCATTTTGTTTTATTTATTTTGATAATAATTCTGTATTTTTCATGTTTATACCCGTGTCAATTTATTATTAAATACTTTGTTTTATAAATGTCATTGAATAGTGTTTACTAATCACTTAGAGTTTTATTTTTCTCAAATAATGAATCGTAGTTGCTTGTAAGGAATTCTCTTGTATCAATAAGTCCGCCGCTACGTGCGTAGTTTTCCGAGCTTGTAGTAAATAATTGTGAATAAAAAGTATCGATTTAAATATTAATATTAACTTAAAATTACGGCGTTACAATTGGAAAAATTAACCACGCATACAATTAAACTAAGAATTTGAATAAGGTTAGGTTATAAATTTAACACTAACGGTATTTGAATGAGTAATGGAAATTCAAGAAATAAATTATACTACAGTGCTTAAAATCGTATATCGTAGTTAATCAAATCATAATCTTTATACCTTACATACAGAGAGAAGTTATTTTAAACATTACTCTCAAAAGAATACATTCACAGTTGTACGATAATTTATGTGTAGCTAATGCATCATGTGGAATAGTTTTTCTTAAAAAATAAACTAGGCAAACAATCAATAGAATAATAAAGTACCTTAAAAAGATTAAAATTTGTTTACATTTAACCCAAAGCAATGTTCATTAAGTAATTTGCGTCCTTATTTAAAAAACCACATGTAAAAAATGGAAATAATTTTGTATATTTAAATGTTAAGGATAACTAAATCAATTATTTCATTATCCATATTAAAAGAACATGTTGACATCTAAAACACAAAAGCTGTTTTATTCCGAAAGAAATGGAAAAGAATTTATGAGCCTTGCACTGAAGACCAAATTTTCCAAAGTTAATCTTGTCACAGTATGAAATAATTCAACTAAGTATACTACAACAAATCGTCCAATAAAAATTACAAGAGTCAGGTTAGAATGGCAGAGATACACACAGGAATACTGATTCGATCCACGCCGCTGATCCGCCCTGGTCGCATCACGATCCCTATCCCCTCGTCTCCGCTTCCCAGTTTCCGTATCTACAGTATGTAATTGTGCATATATGGTGAATCATATTCCAATCTCGATGTAATAATTGTAATTATAGTATAATCTATAGCTGACAATGCCCTATGTCTTTATAAGGAAAGTTCCATGTAAATCACGTCCGCCACGCATTTACCAACCCGTCTTGCGTAGCGCCTATCACCAGCTAAATCTTTGTCCGTAATTTCACTACCATTTAATATATTGGGGTTAAATAAGAAAATATTGTAAACAAATATATACTTTATTTCCTGCACCATTATAATTCCCTTAAAAATTTATCAATATCTGTACTCTCGTTATGAGTTCATTTCAGACAAACGGAGACCAGAAAAATAGATTGCCATCTGTCCGTGCGTTCCAAATTGTTTTGTTTGTGGTTAAGCGTTGTGGAAATAGTGTAACTCATCAAGAAATATTGCAGAATTTTTAAATCACTAAAAGAAGTATTAGGCTATATTTTTGTTTAATGTATCTTTCACAAAAGACTTCCATGAAGACAGACACCGCTTGTTCGGCGTCTGGGAATCGGTTCACTTGCAGTTTGCCAAGAAATCGAATTTTTATATCTTTGTATAAGCAAAACTATTAACTACTCTTCTAAAGTCATATCAAATATTGGGCAGAATTTGATAGGGCATTGGACACACCCTGAATGGGTAATACTGGTTGCGTTGCTAAATTGAATATACTAATTGGCCTAATTAAACAAAAAGGAAAATAGTCAAGACAGGAAAAATTAAAATCTGATTGAAATATTATAATCCGTACAAATTTTGCGTCAACCACCACATTTTAAAGAAACTAAACAAAAAGAAGGGGAATTTTGTCCAAATTGAACTTAATCGTGGTGAATAGTTTTCAATCATTTAAGGTTTTATATATATTTGAAGCGTTGTTTCCTGAAGATATCCAGTCCGATTATTAGATCAAATTAATACAATTACGCGAATTTATGAATTTATTTTGTTATTTTTGTAAAGAGGCGGAATGTATCTTCCTTTTTCGTGAAAAAAACTAGGTTATGTTAGAGAAACCACGTCAAAGGTATGATTTTTTAATAAATACATAATTTTAGCCAGTTATATAGCTGAAACCTGAATTTATATAAGCAGAATTTTTATATAATGATTTATTTCGAAACATGAATATCTTCATCGTAATGTAAAAGATTTATGTACTAAGTACATATTATTCGAAATTAAAATAATTATAGAAATATTATTCTTTTCTTGATTTGGTAACTAGTCAAAAGATAAATCACTCAAAATGAAATCGTGGAATTCGAGTTCAATCTATTCCTCATTACATGATATGTTGCCTATAAATTACAATAAGTAATTAATTTATAACACCTAAAATGCAAACAAAATTGGTTTTTCTGCATAAACTCCCTTTTATTTGCATTGCATCTTAGAAAAAAGTGAATATAGTTTCACAGATTCAAGGATGAGCTGAATATCTATTGACAGCCTATAATAAAACAGATAATAATAAAAGTAAAGGTAAAAGTAAATTAATGACTAATTTGAAGTTTTAAGGAAAAATATTAAAGAAAGATTTAAAAGATTAAAATCATCATATCACTATAAACTAATTAAAATCAATGTATCATTTATCAGACCAATAAACTGTTTAGCAGAGGTCTACATGGATATACAGGTACTAATACTTTATTCCGGACGTTGGACGCATTGAAGTCAAAAACTGTCCTCAACTTCATTGCACTCCAGTTTTAAAGATAAATCGAAAATTTTTAAAACAAAACAGATCCTGGCTATTTTGGAAAGTCTAGTACATTATAACTAAAACAATTAAAAGTATAGTTTATCTTCAAAAGAGCTCCGCCTACTTGGCTGACACGCATTAATCGTTTCAATCATCTGTTGACAAACTGTTTACTAAAAATCGCAATGTTTTTTCTTTTTGTTTGTTACTACTGGCAATGAGTCGGTAAACAATTTAATTACTTAAACATATTCAGTTAAAAGATTTGTTATCTTTCTATAGACGTTATGCTATTTGTTTGAGATATAAAAATAGCCGAAAACCTATGGTGATGTATGCAATATAATTTTTTATGGACTGGTATTTTATTTCAACTCTGTGTAAACAGCTGATATACTGAGGTAGTATTATGTTATTTAAGATATAATGTTAGCAGAATATGAGTATATTCACCGTAAATGCGGTTACTTTATTATTTTAGACTGAGATCCGTGCTGCTGACATAAGTAGACCCTTTGATTTATTTGCATTTTAATTATTTATAAAAAACGAGAAATTGATAAGATCAATAAATTTACCAATGTTTCATTTGAGTGATTAATTAATTATTTTAATAATACTTCAATGTCGGGTTTGATAATGCTTTATGCTATCAAATCATAGTTTTATTTCCTAGATCGTACATAAACATCCTGCAACCCTCACCTGTATTCCATGCAATTACATTAAACAACGTAGTATTGTGAGAGAAACCTAATCTTGATAATTTCATCTGTCATTTTGACCGCTTTGTGAATGCAAGAATAGAGTTGCTTGAAAGTTCAAGATTGTGAATTAGTTTTAATGTCAATCAAAGTGTATTTTTTCTGCTTTGGTAATTATTACGTATAATATATCATATAACTAATGAAATTTGGTTCTTTCAAATGTCCTATTTTTTGGATCAACTTGTAAACCGGGCAGGGTTTTTTAGAAAATTAAATAATGACAGCATACCTTCATTATAATATTTGAAAACTCATTCTCTAATTTTAAGTGAAACAAAATTAAAAATAACAGGGTTCTCATGACATAAATTTAGTCTTATAATTATTTTCAGTATATGCGTCTTCAGATATTGTATTCCTGATATGTAAAAATAAAGAATTGTTTAATATCGGTTGACTACAACTAGTAAATAGAAGAAAAAATAAAAAACAGAATATATACAGCCTACTTAAGAATACCACTTGACAAATATTTACATACAATTTTTCCTTCATTCCCAAATTGTGTTATAAATTTAAGGAACCGAGCAGTGAAAATAAATGTTCAATAAATTAAAAAATCAACCTCCAGTTAACTCACTGAAACAAAACAACAGTGATAGACAATACTTTTTTATTTTATAAAAACATTCATTCATGTAAAATATGTTCTGTGATAAATGTATTAAAAAGTTTTTTTTTCCTGTCCATATTTGGACATCTACTTTTCTCTTTAACAATTAATAACCTGGTAAGGGAATAGGGACATTTTAATTCATAATTATATTTTGTATAAAAAGTTTTTTGTGCCAGATTTGAAAATGTATTTAAAAATTTGTCAGAAAGAAAATTTTAGGTTATAATCTTCTGTGCGAAGATATCGAAAAAAAAATTTAATAATAAACGGTAAACTTCTTTTAAAATTATTGGCATAGGTAATACTACCAATTGATTTAATTTTCTATTGCTAATTAAACAAAAAAGTAATTATGATAATTATGACAAAAATTACTGCGTATAGCCTTTGAATAACATAAATATCAAATTTTCCGTCAATAGTGTAAAAACAGTAATATCAAACAATGTAAAAATAATAACATGAGTTATATGAAGTAATTTTAGACAATGAGTGTAAAAGCCATATATGTTTATTGCCAACAGCACTATTGTTCGATTTTCCATGCTATACTCTACTTGGTATTCACCATCATATTCAGTGACAAGTAAAATTAAGGAGGAATAACGGTGTTCTTTACGGACAATTTGTAAAGGTACCATTTAAAAGGCACTTTGCCATTCGATTCGGCAGCGCTCTGTTGCAGATAAACTATACTTTTAACTGTGCAATTTATATTTTACGAGGCCCAACAAACTCTTGCGGCGCCCAGATCGGTTTTATTTTCAACTTTGTCGATTTCTCGTTCAAAACTGGGGCGGCCGGAGCAACTTTTGTCTTTAATTATTCATGTTTGACGTCCAGAATACAACGTTAGGAGTATTAAATACGTACCTCTCTATTACAAACTTTCGGTATGTCGGTTTGTTATAGTAATTGTGCTGTGATTATACACATTTTTGAATTTTTTAAACAATAAAACTTTCATTGATTTTATATTTATTAGGATATAACTTTAAATGCGCGGATTTGTAAATTTAATACGATTTTCCATGAAAGACGCAACTAGGAGAACTGTGGAGTAATGATGTATACAACATTTTATATACTGGAAATTTATTTTCATAACGTATTAACTTTTCGTAAAATAAGCATCAAAAATTATATTTCTCAAAACAATTAATTTATATGCAAAGAAATAATTTACGTTTATTTATGAAAAAATTAAATTTTTAAAAGTTAACAAAAAAATTCGTCTCGTATTTGATAAATAGTCTATTTAAATTCTCAAATCTCAACTTCCTCAATATGTTCTTCCTGTTTACTTCGTGTTTTGGTGAAATATTTTACCTTGCTCTCCACTGTGGCTCCTAAATTGTCGAGGGGAAAGTCCAGACGAAAATGAATAAGATTGAGTTCTAACATGGACGACAACTTAATATATTTCAGTATACGCTCAATGATTCTTTCGTAGAATAGGAGATTTATTTCCCTCCGCGTCATCAAAATTTTTATATAAAAATTCTTCTCGTCTTTGGTCCACTCGCAAAATTCTACTGTACATGTCACACAAACAATTTTAAAAGACAAATTTTAAATATGTGTAACTATGATTTATGGTATGATTTATAAAACCACTAAAATGTTCCATTGTCTTTCCATAACTTTGTTGGATAAAAGAATAAAACTTTAAAACTATCCAAAGTTCAGTGTGGTGATATATACAGTATTCATATATATCTTAATCAGGCTCTAGTAGACCTCCCAATATTCCGTTACAATACGTGTACAGAGTTATTAAAACCTAATACGCAGATGTGAGATTTGGTAAATACGCCAATATAAACTTGATTTTTGTTTCCACCTAATCATATCCAGATTTCAGTTTTTCCTTCGTCGAACATACATATTCAGAAGTAATAAACATGTGAATAAATAATAGATAACAACTTTTTATTTAAGTCACGGAGAGAAAAATATATGGTCAAGCGGTATTAAGTCTTGCGAGACTGCTTGTCTGATCGACGTAGATTTGATAACGATAAAAAAACATCGATATTAATTAGCGGTTAAAAGAAAAAGCTTGGCTTTTTAAATTAAAATTACAAAACTACAGAAAACAAAAAAATAACAAATGTTGAGTCACAATTTAATCATTATGTACGGCACTATTACACGCCTTGTTTCTAACTGTAAAGAAAACTTTTCGAATAAACTAGTAAGAAAAGTCTTATATATAAAATATAAGTGCTGAAAAGAAATTTAAAAATTTAAGCGAATCTTATTAGGGATACAGTCATGTAATATTTAAAGGTATTGTTTTTATAAAACAATTTTCCAAAAACGGTCAAACAACAAAATATGAGACAAAGGTGTATCAATGTCAATATTGAAACAAATCGCAGCGAGAATGGTTTAAAAACTATCATGAAGAGCAATTAAAAAAAAATTATATTTTAAAAAGAATATGATTATAAAATTTGACACCCATATAGAGTTTACTTGGAAGAAGTGCGTAATAAGTAAAAAAAAGAGATTTTTCAAGAGAGCAGTTTCTGCTTTTCGTTTTGAACATTCTGACGTTATTATAACTATTCGGTTAACCGTACCTACAGCAAATGAAACACTCCTGTTTTGACCAAATTCTTGTCTAGTCTGCGTTTAGATTAAGTTTATGAATATTGAAAAAAAATATCTTTTCGTTTTCAAATAGGTACATTATATTACACTTTAACGTAAAAAATTATAAAAAACGAATAGTAATTAAAAACATTTTTTACTCAAATGAAACATAAAAACTTCTTACTTCAAATTTAAAAAATGCCTTTATTTTCCGCTCGATGAATGAGTGGACATTACTACTCTTATTTTGGATAGGAACATTTATTAAAAAAATGTTGATTATTGATAATATTAACTAAATCTTGCTAACGCAAGAAGAAAAGTATGTGCGACGAAGGAAAGCATGTAAGAAAAACCTTTTATTTCGTTAGTTTTCAAGTCGTAAATACTAAAGTTTAATATATTTCACATTGATAAATAATAAAAAGTAGATACATTATCTCGGGGGCAAGGTAGGATAGTTTATAAATCATAAACCACCATGGTAGGTCCAGTTATCATTTCTGTCTTTATCCATATTTTTATCGTCTCTTGAAAGCTGTTTATGTTTTTCATATCCAAGTCGCAAGTTTTGTTTCTGTCCACCTGTGGAAATATTGAAAGTCACACAGGTCTCACATAAATATTTTTTTGTGCACGAAGGACCATGTTGAATTTGTTATTAAAGATAAAAACAGAATAGTTTCAAAACAGTGTTCAAAAGTTATAAACAGAATAGTTTCAAAACGGTGTGTTTTCAATTTTTGTTTAACATACTCTGACAGTAGTGGCTCTCTATGGTAGGTATCGATTTAATTTGAAAGCAAATTTAAAATTTGATTACCTCTAGAACTCTCAAATAATGGCCACGCTTGCCATTTAAATCTTCACCGATTAAGACTTGTTTTAGGATTACTTTTTAATTTTTTAATTTTTGCCATCTGTTGTGAAGTGTTATAAGTATTTACTGTGACAATGATTCTCCGAGTTTATATATTTAGGTTTAACAACGTCAACGTTATTAATGATAAATTGTCGTTTTCGATCTACATTAGACAACTCGTAATTCTGTATGAAAATGGAAGCCTCTTCTCCTCAAATATCTTAGAAACACATTTCTGACGAAATTTTTGGTACATGGAGCCTTTATTTTCTCTCTGGCATAAACTTATTTGTTCTCGAAAAATAGGATTTTTACCATTCCTCAGTTTTTTTATATTTACACGCAATCAATTATTTACGTCAATTTGACTCTTACGGGTACGTTTTTCTTTTTCAGCTATCTTCATCGATACAAGCTATATTTGTAACATCAGCTAAAGGATTTGTTAGTGCCGATATCCGATATTACTTTTGACTTCAAGAACTTTCAACGTCGTATCTTTTATACCGTCGTAGAAGTAGATTTTACCAAGAAAGTTATCTGAAAGAAAGAATAGCTATAAAATACTGATGTAAATATATAAAACGAAAGAAATATAAGGAAATATGCATAATACTCGTAACTTATTTTGTAAAATGATTTTGCTACCTGTACGGGTCCAAACGAATTTTGGAAGGAAAATCCAAACGTTCAAGAAAATATCATAGGATATAAAGCTGGTGGTTCACTAGGTTGACTTTCAAATTCTAATACTATTTCTCTTAGATTAGTTCTTGATTATCTTTTAAAAATAAAATAAACTTAATTATTTTCAAAACAAAAATTGTATTTATGGGAAATAGAATAGAACATTTTCCACAAATTATAAATATATTAATACTTTCAACTGAGATCGGGATTTTAACGGCCTTATTGTAAGAATTACATAGAGCCAGTGGCTCACTCCGTTGACTTACATATTTTGATACTGTTTATTTCAAGTCAGTTTCTTGAGTAGCTTCTGAAGATGAAATAATATCAAACTTCGGCTAACAAAGCGATCAAACCAATGTGCTTATAGGTCCTCTAACGCCTTGCGTTGGCTGGTCCATATTCCATGATTCTGTCTGTATGTTAATATAAAATTAGTTTATTATTCCGTTTAAAGACTAAAAAATTGCTAATTGGTACTTCCTCAAAATTTAATAGCTTTATAAAATTATGCTAATACTTGTTTTATGTTCCTGTGTTTTGTATATTGATATGTTGCAACTTCTCTTTAATAAAAATAATTTCATTAAACGTAAAAAACGATTATGGAAAAAGTAATATATGACATAATGAAAATAATATAAGTAAACAACTATGGTATGAAAAAAAATTCGAAATTTATAAATCATCGCCCGTTAATTCTTTTCTACGTATACATATATCGATAATTTAAGAGGGGTTATTTTCAAGGTCATTTTCAAAATGCAAAAATATTTTTTTTTTCTTATTATTAATATTGTTTTTGGACCTTAATTTTCCATATTATCACCCTCAAATCTATCAACGTAATTGGTAGCGACATTTGTGTTGTCATTCAAAAAGTTTAAATTAGGTCTGGTGATCATTAATTTAAGAACCCTTTAGTTATCTATGCGATTTCTAGCTTTCGTTATGAATGCTTACGAAGAAGTTCCAGTTTGTTTCTCTGGCCGCGGATGAGTGTGGTCCACTTAAAATTTTTGACGCTATGTCAGCCACAACGTTTTCCACTTCCAGCTTCCTTCTTGATTTCCAGCAAACGTTTTCCACCGTAATATGGATTGGGGCTCTTTTATTGGAACCAAAATAACTTTGGATGTGTCAGGATAATTGTCTTCCGTTTTGAATTTTACCGGACTTGTTAGAACTTTGAATTCAACGACAATTATCTTACATATTTGGAACAAATACTTAAAAGCCACAGAAACTTTTTTGTTGTTTTGACTATTATCCTAGTTTTGTGGATCTAATTGGTATGGATAATATATAGGCTATATGCAAAAGTATTTCCTTTCTTGAATGGTCAATAAAAATACATCCTTTTCTTTTTCAACCAAAAACCATATTCTTTATAATTTTACTGCTGTAATATTAAATAAAAGTATAAATAATAACGGGATATGCGGCAACAGAGCTTTGTCACTTTTCTATTTTAAGAAATTTATAGTCAGGGATTGGAGAATATCACTAAGAAAAGAAAAGAAGAAAGATTGTGAGTTTATGGGTATTGCTGTTAACTTTAGTGTCTCTATGTTTTTTTAGAATCACTGTAGAATAATATATGCACCACTCCATAGAGTTTATCAAAACAATTTTAAGCTACATGTTGTCTTTTCTTACATCTCAGTTTGGGATTTTTCAAATAATGCGACCGATACATGTGTCCGTCTGATATATTTAAGTATATCAAATACATATATGAAATACTGCAACGTTTTCTCAACAATAACAGTTTTGAAAACATCTTTATAAATAAAATTCTAAGAATGTCTCACATGTCCAATACAAAATATACGTGAGAGTATAAATATTACTTTCTGCCAAGAAACCTTCGTGTTTGATGTATTGTCAGTCATTATCGATTATCACAAATTTTGAGGGCCCTACTTTAATCATTCAGTAACTTCAAAATTTTCTAGGTTTCCAGGTACATAACCTTGTAAAAGATAGTTTCCGGATTCGCAATAATACAATTTATACTACCGTTGTAAATTATATTAGTCGGTCCGTTTGAAATTAGCCCAAAAATCAAAGACTTGTTTAATTAACTATCAATTTTTAAATGCGCGTATTCAGCTTTTATAAGTTGGTTACTCAAAGCGTGCCTCATCAGTACTGATGTACCCTAGATGATGGATGAAATAATTAAAAAACTTGCTTCAGATTTTCGTAACGATAACTGTAATCCACTAACGTAGATAGCTCTTGCTATAGTTACATCCACTTCATCATGATCACAAAAAGCTAAAGCTAATGACGATTATTGTGTGATGGATACCGATTGATTTTGAAAATCTAGACTTACAGACATCGTCGGCATTGATGTTAATGTACTCGGTGATGGAAATCGGAGAGCAGTATCATTTTTATTAATACTTTTCAAAAAAAATATCTTCTGCCTAATATTTTTAGGTTACTATTTACATTTATGCATAGGTTCTTTCAGTTTATTAGCCATTGCATGTTTATAATGTGCACTGCAATAAATACCAATTACGAGTTTTTACCTTGACTGACGAGACATGGCCTACAATATGAAAGAATTTACGAATGAATGTCGTTGTATACGTTTGCACGCGACCCACTGCACGAAAGAATTCACGAATGAATTCCTTGTTTACGTTTGCACGATACGAGAGGGAGTAGGCGGGCGGTGGTTCAATCCAACGCAGGAAAACATCAAAGACCCCGCTCCGGCCGACAGTAACACAAAAATCGTGCGCCAGTGCGGCTTCGACGCAACGGTTTTGTCTCACACCTACCGCCTTACTGGTATATTGAAGCAAGGCTTAAGTATTTTAACATAGTACCTAAGACTTGTCCTATATTGTGTCTTTATAACTATGAAGCACTTTATAACTATACAATTTTAGTATATGGGAAAAATCATTATTTCAAATAAGTCCGCAAAATGGATATGTATAGTAAACATTTATATCAATTAACTATTAAATAAAATAAAATAACTTGCAAAACTTTCACTATTTTTTTTATGTTCTAATCAGATATTTAACTATTGATCTAAACTGTTTATTATATGTAGTTTTAAACTTTAATTGTTGGGTTATAAATCGTTTTAAACGGTTTTTTTACAACTATAGTTATAACTCGCTATTATTTACACGGATTCATTCAAAGGTAGATACAATAAAATAATTTAATGAAATTTATTTGAATTGAAATTACATTTTTGCAAAAAATCATCTCAGCTCTGTACCTATTCTCTCTGGGTCGTATGGCCCTAACTAATATTACACATATATCACTACCAATGACCATAAAATTATACATTAATGTTGGCATCTTTTTTGTAACTATCTAATTCTGTAAATGTTTAGATTCTTAACTAAAAGCTGACGTTCCTTCGATTCGTATTGTAATAAGTTGCACTCAGGGTTAGTAATGCATTTTAGCATTATTAACCCTATTATTAAATAGTTAATATTGGATTAAAGCAAATTGAAATCATATTAAGTAAAAATTAATAGCTAAGTACGATTCATCACCCACTTGTAGAAAATAACGCAATGAGCAAAATCTAAATCTAAACAAAATTTATTGTGCAATTCTACAAATATATAACTTAGTTCTGTTGCTTGAATAATATAAAAATAAAACAAAACTATAGGTAAAATTTGTTTTCACACTAGACGGCAAAGGCACGCTCATAATCACGGCGTGGCGGCGGCATAAATGTTTTACACAGGATGCCACGACGACGGTTTTCAGTCGCCGTGTGTCCTTAATTTAAGGAACTAGAGAAAAGTTGATTTTTTTTAAACAATAGTACCCAAACTGTCAAAATGTAACTTAATATTTTGATGAATTATATATTTTATATTTAAGGTGCAAATACAAATACACTGTCAGGTATCAATATTGGGCTCATCCACTTTCCTTAACAATATATTTTAAGGCCGCATTACATAAACTGTATGGTTCCTACAAATGAATGCATAAATTTACACACATTTAATTACCAATCATTGAACCTGACTGTGTCTTGGACTATGCTTACTGCAAGGCAGAGCAACGAACGAAATTGTAGTCGACTTTCACAACTTATCGTGTCTAGACACGCATTCTGCGAGTATCGCGAGTAACGCTCACTGTTTAAACTATTGCATTGTACTCACTCATTATTTAAAATATTGTATTGTAAAGCATTTTAAAGTGAATAATTCGAATTTTGAGGTGCCCTGATATCAGAAGTAGAAAATAATACGCCCACTATCGGAGAGATCTATCATTAAAATAATGGCTAATTAAAAAAAACCAGTGGGATCGCTTCGAAATGTAACCAGCTTCTATATTTTGATCCACACACACAACGATAATAACTGTTAAATGCCATTTATTACAAATATTTTCATGCTACCGGAATTTTATTCTTATGCACCCGATCCTAATTCACCTGCTTGATGCAACATCATAGAATTGTGCATCTCTGTAAAACAATTTCAAAGAAACGCATTAATAATTGCTATTAATGCTGCAATTAAAGGAAATAAATCACAACTATTTTTGTAAGTTTTATACTCTGGCATACAATGACAGCTATTCAAGGAACTTTCTACGGCAAGGATTTTGCTGAAATCCGCTATTATCTTCATTAATTTATAAAGTACTCGGCCTAAAGGAACATTCTGCTACTTACAATACATTACCTGTTTATGTCAAGATGGCAAAATCTGAATGCGGAGCAGATAGAGATTTTTGCGGTGCTCGCTCATATTGCGCAGTTTGACAGTCGCGGGGCAGTCGGTATTTACGATTGAAGTTATAGCACGTGATCAACTAGAGATTCTACTCTAATGAAAATTAAATGAATAGGATTTTAATCTTCTAAAGCAAAAGATTGCTACAAAAGGAGCCTAGATATTTCCACTGCTCGATAGCTCAACACAAGGTTGCCAACTACTGCTCAAGATATAGGAAGATGCGAGCAAAAGCACAACATATTCCGAATAAGTTGAAAACCACCATCAAAACACACAAGGCCATCGTGGAATAGCGACAGGATTTACGTTGGTCAATACAGTATTTATCGCATCTTAAATATTACATTAGTACTTTTCATTGATGATTATTGTTTCATTAGAGGTTTTATTTCATGTTATTTCAGATTATAGTTTTGAATGGCTACATTATGATTGGATGCAAAATTTTGATGCAGGTGCATAACGTAAATATGACATCAAATTACATAGTTTGTCTCACAGTAGTCTTGTAATTTAAAATTTTGATTGATCGGATTCTATCCATGATAAAGTTAGAATAATTTTGTAATGAAAACTTAAGTGTTGTGAAAACTGGCACTTAAAATAAGTCTCATTGATCCATTTCGTGTCATTTAACCTCATCCTTATTATCTCAGCGCAAAGGAATGCAGAATTGTTAGGACTAACTCCTGTTTGTTGGAATCTGGCAGGTAGCGTTTATCGTTTATCTGTAATAAGACCACTTAACTTGGTAGTATAAAGTTCTAGGCGATTTCCATCTAATTCTAGTGACATGACTGAAAAAAAATGATTTTCTTAACCACGACGGTTAGTAAAAATACTCAACATGCAAAATTTAAAGATTTTGCACACTTTTAGTGCAATTTATTAAGTTATAAGCTTGCGGTTATGAATATGGTGAAAAAGGTAATTTAGCTCAATATTTAAGTCCATGTCTGACATACTTTTGATCAGATTTAGTATTCAGCAAAGTCTATATATATATATATATATATATATATATATATATATATATATCTTATGGTATATCTTGGTCATATGTCACGTGCTTATATATATCTTGGTCACGTGCTCAAAACAATAACAAAAACTAGTTTCACCTCAAATTTTTCGCTGAATGATTTTCTGAAAAAACACATTTGGTACCTTGGTTTTGCAGCGAAGAATGATAAATCCAAAGCACTTCGAAATACTGAACTCTTCAGTTTGTCATCTAACCGATACAATTTATTGGATTAACCATATATTACCTGCAATTTGTATGAAATTTCTCTAGAAAGAATCCACAGTTTTGTAGATTAACAAATAGTAAAGTAGCTAAACTGATTAGAAGCTATTTGACTCCACGTCGGTGCGTCATTTTGATATTTAAGTTAGAACGTCACGCGGGGATTTTCAATCTTGATCTTTTAGTCTAATTTTTAATGCTGATGCTAGGTCAAATAGCTACAATAAATGAAGAAGAGTATCTTCTGGCTTAATAAATAAAGAAAACCTCTTAAGCTGAGTCTTATTATCATTCATATGAGCTAGAAGCTCTGTACTCAATATCATAAAACACTTCCGCTATTTTCTTGCCGCTGTATGACGCAATAAATATTACTTAACACAATATTGATCTTTCATCCATCGATTTTAATTTTACCTGTTGTGTAGATTCTGAGAGAAACATTTTGATTTATTCTTGAAATGCGATTCCTGAGATCACTTTTTTTTCTAGCAAATTCGAGCGCAGCGAGCAAAAACCTATTAATTTAACTGAGTTGTTAAGAATTTTTTCTGAACAGGAGATATACATAGAGATTTAAAAATAGGTTTCGGATTTCTATAACGAGACACTACCTGAAAATATTAGGAAATCGTATGAGATTCGCTTTAATGTTCTGCATCGTAAGGTCCCAGCGTAATTGTAAAAATACTCGCATGTCTGTAATTATTAATAAATTTAGAAGGTTCGCATTAAAAGAAAATTTCACAAATTAATAGTAAATCTAGGTTAGGAGAAGAATTTTGAAAAGGTCTGTGAACAATATTGATTCTAGAATAAAGCGAAATGTGTCAAAGTTAGGTAGAAAAAATGGTATGAAAGTATAAGTCTATGTTTTAATTGACATTTTAGCCAGATATGATTTATTATTCCATTCTATAAATATTAACCATAAGAGTGTAATTAATTCTTTAGTGCATTGACACTACGCATTGATCATTTGCATCAAAAGTTTAAATTAATTCTTTAGTTCCATCTCTCATCGATTAGCGGAATATCGTGCAAATCTTTAAGTGAAACGGATATTGAACACATTCAAAACAAGGTTGTTGATGTTGAAGTTAAATGAAATATTTCTTCGTAGGATACCCTTCGTAGATTAATTCCACTATGAACCCTGTTACTGGAACCAACCTATGCCCAGCCAGAATTAATGAGCTGTGAAGTGGCTATATCTTTAATCTAATAACGATTTATAACTATGATAATCAGATCAATACCGACTAAGTAAGCAAAATGAAACCGAGCATAGTGTCAAATGCTACATACGTTCATACGTACAAAATACAAGTGATGTCATTGATGTGTTGGCAATTTGTGTGATGGTTGCTGCGAGGTGGGGCAACGAATAAAATCGCAGTCGACTTTAGGATCTTATCGTGCATAGACACGTATATTCTGAATGAATAGGGTTGTGTTTTTTTTTAAATTCTATCCTCTACAGATTTTATCCTCTACTCTGTAGTATTAAAAATGTAGTATATAAATAAAAGTAGTATTCAGTACGATTTAAATGAATGTCGAGGATCTTAAATATCTGAAGCAGAAAATAATATACCTACTATCTGAGAAAGCCATAATTGTCCAACATAATCAGAGTGACATAAGAACAATAGTGAAGATCTAATTAAATATTGAAACTATTAGGGACCATTTGCTACCATTGACATAAATATTTATTGTAGACAATATATTTATAAATTTTTAAAACCATAGTTTATATTTATTTTTATTTTTTGCAGTTCTAACAATTGAATAAATTCTAATTAGTTTGTAACTGATGAATCTACTTGTATAGTATTAAGGAGTAAGAATAAAAATAATAAAAGTTTTTTCTATAAAAATATAACTCTGCCTATAATGGTTATATTCTGAATAAAATATTATAATATAATTTACACTTATTTATGAATTGTCAACAATACTGAAATTAAATACAAAAACAGGAGATAACGTTTAAAAAAATGCAGTTAATAGTGGTAATAGAGCTATAAATCTGCTATACTAATTGTAATAAAATTTATAGTCAGTTGTAATTATTATAATCACGAAAAATGATAAACGACATAAACATTATAAATATAATGCCAGTTATTGTTAATAAATTGAGTTAAGAATTATTGCTTTTGGTGATGGTGGATTATTTAATACACATCTTAGTTTATTTAAATAAATTTGAAATTTTTAATATCAAAAGAATATATATAAGTCAGGCTATTTTAGAATAGCCTATATATACATATATATATATATATATATATATATATATATATATATATGTGTGTGTGTGTGTGTGTGTGTGCACCGTCGTGTAGAACACGTGCCATATTTTTCAGATTTATAAAGCAATTTAAGGAAATGTTAATAATTCAAATAAATCATTTGATGAAATGGTCTAATATCGTGACATTTCTCCATTAGGTTATTTCAAAGTCAATTAAATTTATTTGATCCTGCTTAGTGTGAACGATAACTTTAGTGATTATACGTACACGCTATTATTTTATTGTAATTAAATGTATAATAATTATGTACAGACGCAAATTTACGTCTAATAGGTATAATAATTCAGGTCAAATATCGACGCTATTTTACGTATAATTTTAATTTTTTTTATGTCTATTGACTACGAAATACACTTGTAATGTGTAGCGTTTTATATTGTAAGAGGGCGAATAAGCTTAAGGTGTTTAGAGCATAAATTAGAAGATAATGTTAAAATGATTATCACATTAAAAGGAAATGAGCACAAACTAACAAGTTAAAATCTTAAGTTAAGATACGGAAATACATAAAAACATTAAAAATCCTGTTTTACAAAATGATAAATTATTCAATTATATCCGTAAGTCGATTATTGGTAATTTTTTTACTTCCATTCCTGATATCGTTTGAAAACACAAAATAAATGTTTGTCCCTAAAATGCTTAATGTTTAAAAAAGAGTTACCGCGTAGTCAATTTTGAAACCGTAACATCAAATTTTTTGACCCCTGACAGAGCGTTAGACGAAACACCGCAACGCTCTAGTTTACTACTAGTTACTTTTTTACCACCAATTTTTCGCTAAATTATCGATTAACTTGACTTCGTCAAATATACATATATAGTGCATACGTCCTTTTTTACGGTTTAATATTTGTAAATATATTTTATGTGCTTAATTACGAGATATTGTATCCGTAAAAAAATACATTTTACGATTGACATACAGAGATTGGCATTACTTTGTCGATAAATCATATCGATATTTTTCTGTAGTAAAAATAAACGTATATTGCGATAGAAGTTTTTAGTATATGAAATGAAACAAAAAAATTATTAATATTACTTACAATGTAAGCGCTTAGTGATATATATAACCAAAAAATAAGTGGGTTCAGATCACGTACAGATCAGAAAAATATTTTCAGACTAAGAACAGTTGAATGTATCTAAATCATTCCCTACTTAAAGTAAGAGCTAGCGTTACATAATGTTGTCATATAAAAAAATCAAAAACAAGCTGGCAATTAGTGAAAAAGTGAAATTTTCGTTCGTTTCTTCAATAATGGTTTCTACATTATTATTTGAAATATCACAGAAACTATGTCTTTCAGGTTCCAATGAATTCTGTATGATGGGAAAAATACTCTCCATAAAAATTCTATTGTTCGTAGTAAACATTTCGATAGAAAGTGTTTTAAATAAAGAGCGCATCGATTTTAAATAAGGACTCAGTGTCTACAGAGTTTGTAACGGCGTGTTTGTCAACATCCTAATTTATTTTTTAACATTTATAATTTAGCCCCTTATAAACGTTTAGTGTTTTCGCAAAGATTGGACAAGCAACCCACTGCTTAGTAAGCATGCGCTTTTTCTACACCGTGTCCGGATAACGTCACAACTCTAGAGAAAAATTCATGTCATGTATATATTTGTAAGCAAAACAGAAAATAAAATTCCTTTTCATTTAATTGAAAATGTTATGATAAATATTTATCTATTTGGCATGATATAATAATGAAGTATTTATAATAAAATTGGTAACTGTCTTTCAGATAACGTTAATGCCAAAAAGATTAATGTTATCTTACACATAGAGCGATATTTCCTCTGAGCCATCGACGTCGCAGCAACAGTTGCTACTGAGAAAAAAGAAGCTTATTTTTAATTGTAATAAATTAAAAGAAAAATTTAAATATAAGCAGCATAACATCAGGAAATTGATAGCCAAATCCAAGAGAATGAAAAAAAATTATAACACTACAATCGATGCTTGAAGAATTTAACAAAACGTCCAGGTTTTCAAGATAACTTAAATGACATACATATCGACGATACATATCAAAATAAAATTAAACAAACAAAATAAATTGTTTTCCACTTTTGGTTACGCTAGTGTAATTAAAATTAGTATAATCAAAAATAGTGTGAAAAATGCCACTTGCATTTTAACACTTATTTTATTTCTTTCATTAATTATTTTTTTAAAAACCCCAGTTTATCATAACATCCCTAAGGACATTTAATTAAGGCTCATTCATAATATATAATTATGGATTTTTGGAAAATTCTTCATGGTACTCATTTTGAGACGATTATATGATTTTACCACCACGAAAACATATATCTATATACAAAAGATTATGACTGACTGCCAGACATATCAACGCACAGTCTAGTCTGTTAGCTATAGAAACATGGATTTTTTTTTTAAATCAAATACTTAACGAGGTGAAAGTGTGGATCAAATTTTGTATGGAGGAAAAATATGAGGTGATCCTATTAACATGAACCTTCGTTAATAGAAAGGAATTTTTTATTCTAGTTTCACGGCTGAAATATTCAACCTAACTTCGTGGAATTCAGACCACAAATTGTATGTTTTATGTAGATGAACATAAAATACCTTTTATTTCAGGAAATACTAATTCCACCTGAACGAAATTGTGAATTACACCTAGTGCTATATAGAAAGAAAAATAGATAAAAAATGTAAATATTTGCCAGATAACCTAATTTTCTTTACAGCGGATTAAAAATAAATGCTAAGAATTCTAGACACTTTATCAACTTACGAACTTGAAATCGGTAATTGTTACCACATCACTTTTTTTCTTACGGTTTTGTTTTTAGGAAAACATAATTTATAATAAAATAATTATTAGTTATAAGAGTGGACTAAAGTATTGTGGGTAATAAGCTTTGTGTGTGTGGTTTTTTTTCCGTGGAGTTGTTAGGTTATCAAATTGTTAGTGGCAGTAAGATACTTAAATGTAGTCAATGACATGTAATTTTGTCGACATGATCCAATTCTTTCAATTTGCCAATCTGATTTCTTTTTATTTGCACATTGACTAAGAAGAAACTATTTAATAAATAATTTTAATAATTATAAGGGTGGGCTAAAATATTGTAGAAAATAACTTTTTGTGCTTGGTTATTTTTGCGTGGAGTTTTTAAAATTCTCAATTGTTGACAGTAAGATATTCAAATGTAGTCAATGATATGTCGTTTTGTAATTAGACCGACCCATTCCTTTCATTTTCTTATTCTGATTTCTTTTTTATATAGCATATTGACTAAGAAGTTACTTCGGATAACATTTTTAATTTTATTTTAATAGTACAACTTAACGATCTAGTATAATAATGATATTTCGGGATGTTTGTCACGATATCCTACGTAAAAAATGACAAAGCTAGACGCATGTAAAGTTATATTTATTTTTAACTTAACTTTTACTGTAGGTAATATTTTTCCAAGTTTATTGGGATCAGTTTAGGGGTATAAAATATATCAATTAATTTATAGATATAATAAAAAAATTAAAAAGTCACAGGAAAAGAGTTTTACCAAACCACACTTTTATTTTTTTTAGCTTAGCACGTTATTTTTACAATCTTCATAATAAATTCAAGTTTTTAGGAACAAATTTTCTTCTTCATGTTCGTCATGTTCGTTTCGTCGTGAAGGTCCTGTCCTTGCAAGGCATTCATGGCTTTATATGCAAGCTTCATCCACTTTGTCTGATTTTCAGCTTATGTTACGGAGGTTGTTACATGAAACTTAGTACTAGCGGATATTTAGTCACACCTGTGGCAGGTTGAACGTTTGTAGGGTATCTTTACTTTCACTTTGCCTGCCATAACCAACTTGTCGAGGTTATCTGCTTGACAGCGAGCAATGCCATCTAATAGCAGAGAGTCTTTTGGTAACATATCGTTGAAAGTTTATTTTTGATATTTATCTGCTCGAGGATATACTTGTTTATACTTTTGGCAGTCCATCGTATGCGTAGCATCCTTCTTACTTAGTACCACATATCAAAGGCCTTCTTACTTAGTACCACACATCAGCTATGTGTAAAATAATTCTGTGAAAATTAATGTAAGATAGATCACAAGACTACATGTGAAATTATTACAGGAAACATCAATGCCAATATTGTTGTAAAAATTGACAATCATAATATCATAATGAGATAATTTGGATACGACAATAGAAACAAAAGAGAATCTATATTTTTGAAAAGAGAGAAGGTCTTTCTCCCAAAAAAAAAAACAAGGAGAAAATGGATATGTCAACAGAAATAAGATTAACTATGTGTAGCTGTTAAAAAACCATAGTGCAATATGTAAAAGACGTTTTATATAGGAAGTGATCATCGTCTTATTCGTACCATCGATTAAACGAAAAAGTCTCGATTGAACGAAAAAGTCACAAAGAGGACCCAACAAGGTCTGCAGGATAGAGTATCACTTAATAACAAATCTAAATTTCACACTCGCACAACCTAAGCAATACTCTAACTGACCCAATAAAACTACTGCATTCTGAAAAAGTAGGTCGCTCTCAATAACATAATGCTAATTACAAATTGAAAGTAAAATCATTCAAAAGACATTTAATTAGGAAAATTATTTTATTAAAAAAAAGGTTCTTTTTTCATTCACAAATCGGTCACACAACTATTAAAGGATATACATAATAATTTTAGAATGTAATTTGAATCGATATCCTGAATGTATTAAGGGTATTCTTAGTAGAAAATATTATATTTTTATATTTTTAAGTGTACGTTCAACTGAAATTCTTAGTGCGAAATAAAGTAAATAGTGATAAAAAGAATAATAGACTGCAAAAACTTAATTCATCGCCTATAAACTCGATGGGTAATGGTATATATTATTTTAGTAATATAAAACAACACCGTAGTGAGTACCAGAAACATTCGGCGCTATTATTGTTAAATTAAAGTTCTAAGTAAACCAACAATTCTGAATAGATATGATCTATTTATTGATTCAATTTTTTTAGAATAACATCTTTTATTATATTGCATGCATAGAACTGTTAAAAACTCATATTCATACGCACGTTTGAACTTCATAAGTACTCTAAGATAAATTTTATCTTAATTTCTGGCTATTAATTTCCAGAATTCAAGAGTTTTATTTTATCCTGAGCATTAACCAAACTTAAGGTTCTAGCTCTTTTCAAAATGGCCTATATATTTTGAATATCTGTCGGTGAATTATTGAGCTACTTAAGGTCGAGTTGTATTTAAAAAAAGACGTGTTTGAAAGCATAGACTAAATTTGATAAAGTAAATATTCCGAACGATAAGAACCACATTACCAGTAGACAAAGTATTTAATAGTACTAATTTTTATGCCGTATAAATCGTAAAATAGGCTAAATTTTAAAATAACTAACAAGATATGTAATACATCCAACATCCCTGCATAATATAATTCACTTTCAAAAATGCTTTTTAGACAGTAATATGATGATGATAGATAAAGTTTCGGTTACCTTTTAAACAACAAATAATAAGTTTGTAACCATGTTTTTGAAAACAGAGATATTAAAAAAATTATTTGTCTTATTATTGGATTTTATTGTTTTTTTCTGGCTTTACTCCATAATTTATAAATCCTAACACTGGCCACCTAAACTCTTTTCATAAATAATTCATACCAATTTAAACCAAATCTAACTCTTACACTACTCAAAGTCATAGCTAAGCTCCATGCCGTATGCCCGATTCACGTCAAAGCTGACGCTTTAGCTTACCGTGATCAATTTCTTAACTGGTTGAAAGACCCTCCAGTAATTTTTTAACATCTCTCTAAGTTAATAGTTAGTTAGTCTTTAATACAATTTAATTACCCAACGTAGTGACAAGAATTTCGAAGCTTTACTTTAAATCGTATATTAATAAATATTAAAGGAAGCCCTACAGTAGAAGGTGTGAAAATTAGCAGCACCGTTCCAAGGAGTAAACATCTTAAGCATGTTATCTACGCTTCGTCCAAAGCGGGCAAGTGCAGGATTTAATGCCTGGGCTATATTAAACACGCGATCGCGAATTTATTTCGAGTTTTATGAAATGACAAAAAATGCAATTAAATTAAACTAATTTATGGGTTCAACAGTCTTCAAAAAAGATATTGCGTCAATATTTTTTTTCATATACGTTTTTTCAATACTTTTTGCATTTTGTAAAACATATTTTCATCACTATTTGTTTGTATAAAAAGATATTTGAACAAACTAATAAGACAAGAGATTTACTATAAAAGAACATCTTGATGCAGGACACGAAAACTCTTGTGTAGCATTATATTCCCCATCTTTACCGCATTATTTTCTATCAGATATATTTTATTGCATGAACTGCAATGCGATAAAAACTTAGTTTAATTGAAAATTGAATAAAAAAAATATTTTTACTCGAACAAATTATGGTTTCAATCATATTATAATTATATATTTCATTCTACAATATTTTCACGCTTATGTTGTTAAAGCTTTTTATGTTTGTAATTAAGAGAAATGTCCAGTTTTGAAGATTTTGAATTCTCATTATTATGTTAGATGTTCTATACATAGGTTCTATATATCGCTAAGTTTCAATATTTCTTACGTTTTGGTCATTACGCTTTATTTATTGTAACGATATGTTGTTCAATTTTTATATTTTTTCTTAAAAAAATAATTTAAAATTTGATTTTCAATAAAAAAAAATAATATATAAAGCGCCGAGCAACTGATTATAATCAGTTAATGCAATGTTGCGTGAACAATATGTCACTAGCAGAATCCATTTTAACTTTTGTAATCTTTGATGCATTTTGCTATATGTGGTCTAATACTATCAGGAGTAAAATAAATTCGATCCTCCTGGCTACTAGTTACTCGACCTACTTGCTAAAATTAGAGCTCTGCTTTCATCGTACATCCCTCCGGAAGTGTACTACAATAAGTGACGTCGCTTGATATACCACCGGCATCTCAGCATCACCTTTCTGATATTTGGTTTGATATGGAAATTGAAGCTCGCGTGTATTTTTCACTAAGCTATCGGGATGTACATGTATATATATATATATATATATATATATATATATATATATATATATATATAATATATATATATACGTGCGTAAATATATCTTCAATATTTTTCTATTTCTTATAAGCGTGATTTGAAGAACGTAATTAAATATATTAAATTAATGCTTTAGTACAGAAAGTCATAGGCCGATTGTTTATATTGATATTGGCTTTTACGTAATTTTTTAATTGCAATCTAAAATAATAATTTCTGAAATCTGTTAATTTGTTTGTGGAATAATGAATTGTGATGTCAGTGCCAAGATAAGAATTCTACATATGATAATATTATATTATGATTTCACCACTATTATATTTTGTACATAGTGCAGTCACGTAAAATCTAACTAACTCTATAAATTATACAAATATGCCGATTGGAACTCAGTCAGATAAATATCAGGTAAAACAAATATTGAAACCCAAACTTCATCGGTTATCCACAATGGCTAGTCCAAAGGATATAGTCGAGAATTCCGATCTTTTCTCGGGCTCCTTCCAGGCTGTACCCAAAGAGTGGACTACCATAAGGTTAAACTGCTGGAAAACTTCCAAACCCTTTATTTCCATAGTTTGTTCAACTTATTACTAGTGACTTGCCGTAAAGATACTCGAGAAACACTTTAAATAATTTCGATGACAATGTGTTAAAATCGATTCAGTATTCAGAACCTTTGCGTTAATGAATAAACATATATGCATATGTATATATATATATATATATATATATATACATATATTTTTTTTTTATGCATAAATATTGTTTTAAAATGAATAATTTCACTAATTGCTATATTGTTTAAAATTTTATATCTTTTTCTTTTTTGTTCAATCAGAAATACACGAAAACCGTTTCATTACCAACGTTTTCAAGTGAGAATGTACATAAATAAGACAGACGTATTTACACTGTCTTCAATTCAACAGTATACATTAAAACATTGTATCCTGGGAATTGAACTTCACACTGAAGTTAAAAGTTGGTTCGATTGCTCATAGCTTCACTCTATATTAATTGTGAGCGAGAAGTCATAAAAGTTTGAAAAAACACTGATCCAGACGCCACACGAGTCCATAGAGTCTCTTAAAAAGTAAATTACACAAAAGAAAGCTTAGTCTATCTGGAAAAGCTCCGCCGATTTGGTATGCGGTGGTTATTTCGAATTACCTCGTCACAGAGCACCATTTTTCTTGCTCTTTCTCTTTTTTTGTTCTTAGCGCAAATTCAGTAAATATTTTTGTAGTCTAAAACATTACACATGAGTTTAAATATTTCATTATTAGCGTTACGGCCAGGTTTTTTTTCCGAACTTTACATTGATGTTCAGTAAATTTCTTTCCAAAAAAGTTATTTTTTACTTAACAATATTTTTTAAAAATCATACTCCTAATCAATTAGAAAAATGTTGTCTAAAAGATTGAAATGTTTGATATCATTAGTAACCAATAAAAAATAAAGGTAGTCTTTGAATTTAGATTATCCGTGTTATGAATAACATGATTTAAAAGTCTGTATTTTGTTTCAATAGGAGGAGCAGGAGTTTATAAGTCGTTGAACAGAATTGTTTATGATGTAAGTTATGGTAAAAATACGTGAGAATTATAATAAATTTAACAAAAACAAATTCTCCAGAAATAATTAAATCGTGTATGTATAAAGACACACACACGTGCACGCTCGCACGCACGCACGCACACACTCAGGCACGCATGCAGGCACACACTCACGCACGCACGCACACACTCAAACACGCACACACGTACTCAAGGACGCACGCACGCACGTATGCACGCACGAACGAACGAACCCACGGACGTATGTGTATTACAACTATTTTGCTATATTTATATACATTTCGAACTAGTGTCATACCACAATTTCCCGTAGAATAACTCAAAATTATTGGACGCGAAAAATATACCCTGTAATTTCGATAATTATTCCTTAATACATCTAAAATTATAAAACTAAGTTCCCGAGGCAACGCGAAATCACGAATGCTCAGCTTCGCCCCTCTTCAAAATGAAATGAAATCTTAAAAAGATAATGGATCTGATGTTACAGTGTTCGATCGTTAGCGGTAACATGGGGCCACCAACATGTATTTAATAAGCTTTTTAAGCATCAAAGTGGCCATAAACCAGAACGAGAACAGTAAACATAAAAACTCATTACAAAGTAGGAATGCAGTTAAGTGTTTGAAAAGAAAATGTAAGTCTTTCCAAACGTGGTAAATTGCTCAACAAAAATAAATGGCCAATGATTTGAGTTACTAATCTAGTAAGAAAATTTTAACAGATGGATTATAATGATCGATGTATTATTATTATTCCTTAATCGAACAAAAGTTATTAAATTGTTATTAAAGCAACAGAAAGCCATTAAATAAATTTATTAAAGATCGATTTTGTTTTCAACACAAATCGAATTTTACTACATACCTAAACAAATGAGTTTGAATATATATAATTAAATGAGTGTAATTTACGAAGTAAAATATATCACAATAAATTGTAAAACTACCAGATCTTTTATATATATAAGTATTCATGCAAAGATATTACTTCAGTTTATAGTTACCAATTTATTCTGGAAAGGCAAATATAATTAAAAATCATAATACGGCTCTTCCGAATCGTATGATTATAAGAACAAGTAATAGAATATCAAGTAGGTAGTTGCCGAAGGAAATACAGAAGAATTTAGTCAATGCATAGAAACACAGAAAATTTGTTAGTTTAGTCAGAAGACCCAGTTGAGTGGCTATGTTCACAGCAGCTTATTAACTAATTTAAATTTTATGCTATCATTATTGGTAGTAAGAAACTTTTATCGAAAGTATACATAATTATTAACCACATCCCTTTATTAGCTGCTATATTCCCATTCACTTCAAATGTAATAAATATTGGCCTTAAGACCTTGGCCATAAGACGTTCTTCAAAGTACACTCTCTCAATGAGCTTCAAAGTTTTCTTTCATTTCAAACTAAAGTAATTATTTTTCAAATATATATATATGTATATATATATGTATATATATATATATATATATATATATATATATATATATATATATATATATATATGTATATGTATATGTATATGTATATATATATGTATATATATATATATATATATATATATATATATATATATATATATTAGTCTATCAAGTTATAAACTTATTACCTTATTTAATCATATAAACTTTTCTATCAAAACACAAATTCACATGAGATGATTCACTAGTAGCTAATGCTACATATGAAATAGATTTTTCTAAAAGAATAAAGAATGAATGCAATTAAATACATAGAATTAACTGAATTGAAAAAAAATAAATGTTATTAAATTCAACGTAAATCGATGTTTATCATATCATCAAGGCATTTGAATAAACCTCACGCATTTACTTTAAAAATTGTGTCCACTAAAATAATAAGAACAACTGAATTAACCATTTAGTTATTTCTATTAAACGAATTAAAACAAGAAAAGGTTTTATCCAAAATATGAAAACCCATAGACCTTATATTCAAGACGAAATAATACAAAGTTATTTCTGTTATACTAGCAAATTATACCACTAGGCATTAAATAATTACGTCAAGCAGGTTAGAATGATATGCACGCATGTAATCATTGCCTACGCAGAATTCAATTCCCTTCCGATGATATGTTCTTCCTCTCATCTCCGTTTATCTGTCTTCTTATCTACAGTAAATGGTCGTACATATACTGTGACGAGAAGAACTGCGTAGGAACATACACAAATATCGATACTTCGTTGTAAGAAAAGATTCATCCAAGTCACATTTGTCACGTATTTGTCGTCAAGACCACGAATTTTTAATAGAACGTTTCATCAGCTAAATTTCGGCACCATTTAAGATATCAAAATGGAATAAAGTTTGTAACCAGCAATGTTCTTTATGCAACCCAGCAACGAACAGTTATCACCACTAAAACCTACATTATGTGAGGTTGCAGACTGCAGGTTTGATTACATTTAAGATTACCTACATCAACAAGGTTGTGTCGATAAATCTTAATCGGAGTTCAAGATAAAATGCAAATGTTAAACCAATTAGAAGAAAAAGAAGTTTTACGGAAAACAATAAATTTACCAAAAATTATTAAAAATATATATTAAAATAAAATTTCAAAATATGTTTAAATAGTTTTTCTAAATTGTCTATTAAATGCATGTTTTCAATACCTGAATATGTACTGCAATCACTAGAAGAAAGTCATGATGCTCATTCCAAAGTTACGTAATATATACACAGGTCTTAATAATCTCGATAACTATATAATTGTGTTAAATTCCGCTAAATATATGCCAGCAAACAAACGAAAAAATTGCTTTTTAAAATATCCCTGATATTAGAGATGTTTCATTTATAATTAATACTACTTACTTACTAATAACTAACTAAATAACTTGTTATTAAAACTAATCGCTATGAATTCTTATATGCCTTCTTTTTTATATTTTCTCATTCATAAAAAAAAATATATTTGATAAAAATACATTTTGTACTTCTAAGATAATCTTTTCTCTTACTAAAAAAAATTTAAAAATAATATATTATTCATGTCGCATCCAATACATATCACTTAAACCATTCCCTTGCTAAAAAAATGTTATTTCAATAATTTTTTTATTGTAAGTAAATAAATATATTCCTTTATCGATAGAACTCGTTTTCAATTTGGGTTATTCATATTTCTGACATCCCTTACATCTTCAAAAGAGATTGCAAAAATATCGGAAAATAGGAAAACAGATGAGATGGTGTTTTTTCTACGAAAATCAGTTAAAAAATTGTATTTTATTTTTAATAGTGAATCACATTTTTTGACAAAAACGAGAGAGGTAATAAAAGCAATATGAACTAATGTATTTATATATATATATATATATATATATATATATATATATATATATGTATATATATATATATATATATATATATATATATGTGTGTATATATATATATATATATATATACTTTTTTTTATTATTTTAATTTTTTTTTTCATAGTACTTTCATTCGGAGTTTCACTGGACCATAACGACATGTGTATATCGTCTTATATCTTGTATCTTAACAATCCGAGGCTAGCAACTTTTTTTAATTTTTAAATTTTTTCAGAAATTTTATTGTCTTTCAGCTATAGTTATCAATGTGGCTTGAAATGTCACGAAATTCAACGAGAGCCATTCAAATATTATATTTGAGAGTCATTCAAATATTATTTCCTTAAGGAAATAAAAAAACCGCTACCATAGACTATCTAATAATGAATGAGGTTTCCACTGTAAGGAAGTTGTTCTCAAACTTTTTCTAAAACAACACGCAAACAATGATTAGTAGACAGTCTATGGTAGGGGTTCTTTTATTTTCCTTAATATATATTATATTTGAACGGTCTCCGTCGAATTTCGCGACATTTCAAGTCATTGATTATTAAAGCTGAAAGGTGCAATAAAATTCTGGAAAACATTTAAAAATTACAAAATTGTTTGCTTTGAAATGCTAAGATATGTGTATGTCGTTATGATCCAGTTAAACTCCGAATGACATTACTATGTGAAATATATGTATAAGCTGATATGGCTTTTATCACTACTCTCGTGTTTGTAAAAAAATGTGACTTACTGTGTTAAAATTTCCTACATTAAAAATAACTACTAATAATAATACTACTCTATTGATAAACGAATATATTTAAATATTTACATTTAAAAAATAATTTAAGCAACATTTTATCAAGGAAATGTTTTAAGTTTTACAAATTTAATTAGCAAGATTCTTTAAAAAGTACAAAGTTTCTTTTTCGTGAGTAAGGAAAATAAAAAAGAAGACTTTCAGAGAGATTAGTTTTAATAACAAGTTATTTACAAGTGGTCCTAATAATACATGAAATATCTCCCATAGCAGGTATATTTTTTATTTGTTCGTTTTCTGGCATTTATTTAGCAGAATATAACACAATTATATTGTTATCGAGATTAATAAGACCTATGCATATATTACGTAACTTTGAAATGAGCATCCTGACTGCTTTGTAATGATCACAGTACATATCCTGACATTAAATATACGCATTTAAAGACAATATCAACAAAAAACTTCTTAATATATTTACATATTTTTTTAAAATATATATTTTTTAATAATTTTATTATATTTTTGATACATTTATTGTTTTCAATAAAACTTATTTTTAAATGGTTTAATATTTTTATTGTAACTTAAACTCCAACTGAGATTATCGCCATAACCTTGTTGATGTAGATAATTTAAATTTACTCCAAATTGTAAAGTCTTCAATGACATAAGTGGGTTACTTTGGTGGTAATTATCCGTTGTTTTGGTGCATAAAATTATTTGCGTTTCTAGTCCTTGTTAAATTATAATTAATGATTTTCAGAAATTCTGACAATACCGACACATTTCACACGATACAAATCAGACAGGGCTGATTCGAATTATATTTTTATATAATAATTATTCTAAATTTAAAAAAAATATGCTCTGATATCCAAAGTTTTACGATTTTGTTTCAGCTACATTTGCGAACAGTTTAGTTTGTTTTTCTAATAGAATATTGAATTTAAAAACTTCATTTTCACTTTAGAACATGTTTTTTCTCATAAAAATATACTTTGTTATATTAACCTAGATATAAATAAAGTGTAATAAGTACAATAAAAATATTAAAATTGATTATATATGAAATCTATACAATTAAATAATTGCTGCTTTTATAGATGGAACATTTTGGTTAATTCAAATACAAAGAAAAAAATACTCAAAAACTTCTAACAGAAGCGCGTGCCTATGTAAAAGGAAAGTTCGAAATCGATTCGTTAAACATCTGACATTAATAATCTATTTGTCTTTAAGAAACGCTCATTCACTAGCACTCCTTGGTCCATCCCAATACATATTTAGTTTTTAAAAGGCTTTAAAAATACATTTCTTGAATCATACGTAACCACGTTTCTCTCTCTTAACGAGTGTAAATTTTTATTCTACTTTATGGGCACTCTGATACATTAAAAAAATAAATAAAACTATACCGATCGCTACATATTTTTAACAAAAAATATGTAAATATTTTAAACATTTAAATGAAAAAAAATCTCGGACGTTATTTTTGCAATCGTTTCAAGTTGGACTTAAAAGCGAGAGTATATAGAGTCTAACAAATCTGTAAACTATTGACTTTTTCTATATGCCGAAGTCAGTTTTTTAAGATATAAAGTTAAAAATAAAATTATAAAATAATGTTACATATTACTCAAAAACAATCGTGAATGCCTAATTTTACATACTCTAATAAGTAATAAATGTTCCTGAGCTAAATTTTCACAAGATACTATACTTACAAAAAAAATGTAAAAATGGAATGGAATTTTGATTACATTAACTCTTTTAATCTGCTGTCGAGTTTTTTAATATTACCAAAATAATATAAAATATCTAGCGAGTTTATATGTGATTCCTTTATGTACAATATCTTCTTGTTACTTACAGAATTTTATAACTATAACAGCAATTTTATTGCAGAAATGAATATATTGTCTTTAGGAAAATAATTTTGTTTTACTAGTTATTGAAAAATTCTTAATTCTCTATGGTTTGGCTTGAATTACCTATAAAATTATTTAGCTTTCATTCAACGGAATTTTGTTTTTAATAAAACAATGGGTTATCTTTTTACGCTATAAAAGATAGAGATCGGTTTGTCCATAGAGTAATTCACTTGCCATGCGATAAATCATGTTATTTAAAACTATCTCTTGTCCACTATACAAAAGTATTGAGAACATTTCTATCGTGAGGTTCAATATTTTGCTGCATTTGGTAGGTCCTTGTAAAAAGGTGAAGACCATGAATGGGTATTGCATTTCTAAATTCAATATAATGAAGAACCGAAGTAAAATTTAAGGAAAATAGTACAGTAATAAACAGTTTAGCCTTTCAAATAAATATATATGCATATAGGTACATGTATATGTACGTATTTATATATATATATATATATATACATATATATATATATATATATATATATATATATATATATATATATATATATGTGTGTGTGTATATATATATATATATATATATATATACATATATATACACACACACACCCATACACAGTGATAAGCGGTAATGAAGATCGGGTTTGAATTTCAGTGACAAGTTGTTTAGCTAACTTTTATAAATATTCCACCACCATAAATTTATCAATTTCTTGCAGCATGAGAGCTAACCTGAGCTCCGTTATGGATTTACGCTAAACAAAGCCTTATACGTGTTTGTTTCACAATTTTGCGAAATGTGCAATTCTGCAAATAACATAATACTGCTCAATCAATTATTTCATTATCTGCGCACCATTAGTGAATAATTAATCCCACATCTTGGCTACCTTATTTTCTAAATTCTTAACTTTCTGGACGCCAAGGGCTGTTACTGATAATATTACAAGATGGCCATGTCACTTCAACGGCAAATTTATTTAATCACTTCACGACCCTTATCGTTTAATAAAATGGTAAGAGAGCCTATTTCCGAGAAAAACGTTGAATAACACTGTTGCAAATTCTGCAGCCTAATTGGTTGATAATGAAAATCAGGAGAAATAATCTATTGAACTATAGCACCATTTTAGTCATAAAGAAGACACAAAGTTTTATAAATTGTTCTCTGATTGGCATAGATATGAAATATTTAACCATTATCTAAAGCAACATTTTTTTACCTACGTTCGTGACTAGTAGCTTAGCAGTAGAATTTTTGAAGTGCACTATCTCCAGAAAAGTCTTACATTTCGGGAATTTAAGCACCGTCATTTTACATGTGCCTACTGCGAAACCATCATACTTGCTTCCAAATACAATACATATAATGTGTTTCTAATTCTTACCCTTGGATAATATGGTGAACAGTAAAACTATAGCATTGAGTTGCTCTGAAAAGAGATTTATTACATAAACAAATATTTACACTTTTACAAAACAATTTATAACGTTAATTAATCACAAACTCACCTGAAAAGAGAAACAATATTTAAAGCTATTGCTTCACTAGTTCGTATCAATTAAGTATTAAAATATTATACTATATCATATTATAATTCATTGATCGTTTCTAAGAACATAACCTATTTTTCTATCGTGGCGTGGCGACATGTCCAAGTGACAGCTAGCACAGCTCATATGCAAACTTCATGCTGAATGAAGTGTCACTCACTTCGTTTACATCTCCCTCCCCCTCCATAGGTAATTATCAAAATTTTAACGTATTACTACCACTGGAACGAGTTTTGTTATGTGGAAAAGGTTTGACTGTACCTTTTTGTGTCCCGTGTTTACTTTGTAAATTGAATTAGATATTTGCTCTATAATTTGATATGGACCAATTTTCAATTCATCTAGTTTTTTTCGGTTTAACCGATTTCCGTTTTCAACATGTACTAAATCTCCTACTTCAAATTCATAATTTTTTCTGTTTTTATCAAATCTTTTTTTATTATAATTATGTGATTTTATACTATTTTCTAAGGTAATATTCCGGTCTCGTATTAAATGTTGATTCTGTAATTTATTTTGTTTCAGTTCGTTTGGTAGAATGTCCACACTTTTTCCCTTCAGTAAATATTTTGGGGAGAACCCTGTCACATTATGTTCGGTTTCGTTATATTTGTTTGTGCATTCGTGAGCAATGGTAGTCCAAGCGATCTTATCTGTTTTTTCATTAATTTTACAACTAATTTTATTAACCAATGTTTGGTTTAATCTTTCGTTCAATCCATTAGAAAATGGTGCATTTACTGCAGTGAACACTATAGGTGTACCTTCCTTTTCTAAAAAATACTTAAATTCTTTTGAATTTATACCCGGATATTGGTCTGACAGAATCAAGTCTATTTTATAATCTTGTGTTACTCTTTGGACTAGTTTTATAAAGTCGTTTGCATTCTGAGTTTTGGATGTCAAAATGTAGGCGTAACGAGTGAAGTGATCTACTAGAAGATGTAAATTCGTTTTTGTTGAACGTGCACCACCAAATCCACCTATGGTATTTATAGACACTATTTCGAACGGATGTGTGGCTGGTCCTAAGTGAGACATTAGTCCAAACTTGTATGCTCCTCTTGATTTATTTTTTATACAAACGTCACAGTTTTCGCATACTTTTTTTATGTTGTCTAATAAATGTTTAGCTTGATAAAAGGGTTTTATTTTTTTTTCTACTTGTTGTTTTCCTATGTGGCAATGGTAGTGATGAACTTGTTTTATAATATGTTTACTAAAGTCTTCAGTTAGTATAATCTTTTCATGTTTTCCAATCTTTTTATAATATATATTATTTTTATAAATAAGTTTATTTATATTCTCTTTTATATCTTCGTTTTTATTTTGATCTTGTTGTATATCTTCTATTTTGATAAAATTAACTACTTTTAAACTACTTTCTTCATTTTGATCTGGTTCTAACACTGGGTTTCTGCTTAAGGTATCTGCCTCTATATTATATTTTCCCGGAGAATATATTATTTTAAAATTGAATTGCGACAAATAAAACGTAAGATGTCCCAGTTCTTCATCCGTTCTGGCTTTTATATTCATTTTTTTCTAAGGGTTTGTGATCTGAAAAAACCGTGAATGTTTTTCCTATAAGCCAATGTTGCCAGTATTTAACCGCCTCTTTTATAGCCAGACACTCAAGATATATAGCTTTTCTCTGTTTTTGGGAATTGTTTAATTTTTTGGAAAAATATGCGCAAGGTTTTTCATCACCATTGGGTTGAATTTGTTTTAAGATTGCAGCTATGCCTTGTATGCTAGCATCTGTATAAATATTGATTGGTAAGTCTGTATCAAAGATTGCTAGGATTGGTTTTGAGCAAAGTAGTTTTTTTATAGTATCAAATGATTCTTGACATTTATCAGACCAGACAAATTTTTCTCCTTTTCTTAATAAATTATGTAATGGATCCAGCCTTATTTACATATTTGGTACATATTTTCCATAGAAATTTATTTTTCCCAAAAATTGACGAAGGTTTTTTTGTGTTTTTGGAATCGGAAATTCTTTTATGGCAATTAAATTATCCTTTAGCGGAGTTACCGTGTTGTTTTTTTATTATATGCCCTAGATATTTTACCGAGTCCTGTGCAAAGTTACATTTCGTGAATTTTAATTTAAACCCTTCTTTTAAGATTGCTTCCAATAAGAAGCATAAGTGTTCTATATGTTTCTCAAACGTTTCTGAAAATACTAAAATATCATCTATGTAATTAACAGTAAAATCTGACAATTTATGCTTTCTTATAATACTACTCATGATTCTCTGAAAAATGGCGGGCGAAGTTTTTAAGCCAAAAGGTAAACATGTCCACTGATAGTGTGCATTCTGGGTAACAAATGCAGGTTTTTTTCTATCTTCAATCTTAAGAGGTATGGACCAAAACGCCGAGTTCACATCAAGTGTTGAAAAAAAATTACATTTCCTCGTTTTTATCATTAAATCCTCGATTAGAGGAAACGGTTGCGATTGGGGAACTACAATCTTATTCAATTCTCGAAAATCTATGCAAAGTCTTGATCTTCTTCCTTCTTCTTTTTTAAATGCTAGTGTTACTGGAGCCGCAAAAGGGCTATATGATTCCTCGATTAAATTATTTTCTAGTAGTTTTGATATTTGATGTTCAATTTCTTTCATGTCCTCAATAGAGCACATATATGGTCTCTTACTGCAGTACTTATCTATCAACAGATCAATATGTGCTTCGTAACCTTTTACTGTACCTATATCATATTTATCTTTAGCGAAAATTGAATTATATTTGCATATCAATTGATCAATATCAGATCTTTTTTTATGATCTAAATGATTTATCGTAATATGAAAATCATTGACCCTTATATTTTCATTAAAGTTTATTTCATATTAATGAATAATAACTTGTTTTTCATTTTTATTTATCCCTATGTCACTAGCCGTACTCCCAGGAATTTGTTTTGTGATTATAGGTTGTCTTTCTTTGTTTTTTATGTATTTTGTCTTATTGTTATTGTTGTGGATATTTTGCATGATTTCTAAATTCTCATTTTGAGTTAATTTAAATTTTTGTATACAATCTAATCCAACTAGAAAATTATAGTCGAAGTTTTCTTCATCTATAACAAAAATATCAATTTGTTTCTCAATTTCAAAAATTTTTAGTTTTAAAGTTTTCCTATTGATTCCTATTGATTTTTTACGCCATTAATTGTTTTCAAACCTGCTTTTTTATAATGAGTTGGTATTTTTTTTAAAGATAATAACCTTGAATTTATTAAGGACACATTGGATCCTGAATCATAGATTCCTGATGTTTCTAAAATGTCATTTATTAGTAATTTAATTTTAATTAATGGCGGCACTACCAGTTTTTTTGGTTAATTTCATTTAGTTCAGTCTCTAATTCTGAATTGTTTACACTCCTTTTCTGATCGTTATTTGTTCTATCATTATTTTTTATCTTAAACCAACATTGTGATTCGGGATGGTAACGTGTACCTTTATTTTCTTTTTCACAAATTTTACACGGACTAACCATGGGCCTTACATTTTTATCTTTAATTTTACTTTCGGAAGCTATTATCTTTTTATCAAATGTTTTTTTATTTACGATGTGCTCTAAACTTCTTATATTATTAAATAAATCTTGAGTTTCCTTTAAACTATTTCTATCAATTTTATCCGCAATGAAATCCGGTGGCGATTAGATCAATTAGAGTATGTTTATCTATGGACTTATTTATTTCTAATATCAGTTTCTCTTTTTTTAATGCATACTCCAGTAATGAGCCCTGTCTATATTTAAATAACATTGCATACCTGATCGGTGACCAACTCTTATCTGCATATGTCTCACTAAAGTTTTGTTTCCACATAGCCCATTCTGAATTTATTGTGTATTTAATCAGCATAAAACTATACCAGTCTTTACAGGAATCTTCTAAAAATAACCTAAAAATTTCAATTTTTTTGATATCATCCTCTATGCCTAAACGTGCACATTCCGCTTCAAAGATTGTCATCCACTGGGACACATTGGTAATCTTACTACTAAATTTTTGTATAACAAATTTTTCTGCCATTTTTCCCACATTAAAAGGTTTTGATGATTCATTCTTCATTTCAGCGAAGCTTTCCATGATTTTTCTTAGATATTCTTCAGAGATTCCTGCTGTAGAAGTTTTCGGTTTTTCTTTTTCCTCTAAAAGGTATCCCATGAACTGTTTATTTCCATCTTCATCACAATAAACCGCCTTTGTTTCTGGGGTCATGGATATCCATACCTGTCGCTTGTCATGCCGTTTTTGTAAAGTAGCTTTGATTTTTTGAAAGATTTGTGTTTTTATTATTGCATCGTGTAGTTTTACAGGTTGTAATTTATCCGGGAAAACTAAGGTATTGCCGTCTAAATAGGTAATTGTTGTTATACAAATAATATTTGTCTTCACATCTTCACTGACCTTGACTACGAATTCGAACTGTAATTTGTCCATTATTCTTGGGAATTAGCTGTAGAAATGTTGTTTTATAATGTGTTTCTAATTCTTATCCTTGGATAATATGGTGAACAGTAAAACTATAGCATTGAGTTGCTCTGAAAAGAGATTTATTACATAAACAAATGTTTACACTTTTACAAAACAATTTATAACGTTAATTAATCACAAACTCACTTGAAAAGAGAAACAACATTTAAAGCTATTGCTTCACTAGTTCGTATCAATTAAGTATTAAAATATTATACTATATCATATTATAATTCATTGATCGTTTCTAAGAACATAACCTATTTTTGGCGACATATCCAAGTGACAGCTAGCACAGCTCATTTGCAAACTTCATGCTGAATGAAGTGTTACTCACTTCGTTTACATACATATAAAAATTATTGTTTCTATTTTTATACTTCCCGAGTACAAATTAGTTCTTCTGCAGCACTAGTGGACTTCACCATAGTGGTTTCTCTTTCCTTTTTTCATGTAAATTATAAGATAGATCTAAAGAAAAATGTTTCATAAACTTTTTCCATTTCATTCTTTTTCTTCCATATCTTCTTTCGTCTTACAGTGAGCAAAAAAACAATTATATCAATAAAAACTGTCACAAATATTGATCAAATGAAGCACGTGCAAATATAAATGGATTAGCTACCGCCGTACGCTCATCGGTTAAGTAAATTTGTTCACACAGACCACAACACCGCCCTTTCACGTTTTATTCATCTTTGCTTACATTATTTATTAACATTATTTTAACAACGGCTGACCTATTATATGAAATTTCATGTACACATGCACACGTGAACCAAGCAGCAAGAAACTGTAAATCCGACAGCATGCATATACAGGATAAACATCAATGGATTCTTCTTTTTAAAGAGACCTAGATATTCTCGTACTTCGTTCAAATATATATATATATATATATATATATATATATATATATATATATATATATAGGATTTACAAAACCACTACAAATTGTTGATTGAAAATTTTAGTAGCTAAAGGGATAAAACTTGAACACTATCCACTGTAGCAGAATTCAAAGTAATAATACATGCAATATTCATAAATCTCTAAACCTTTTGCAAGAATTTATTTGCTTTTATTTTGCGATTTTTTGGGTTAACTTTTTAATGGAAAACAAGCTTTTTTTAAAGAATTGTTTTGTTGAGAATTTTTCCAGTCAGTGAGTTACTTTTTTTTATCGAGTTTCTTTAAGCAACATATCTTACTTACAAAGATGCGATAATGCTAATCTTATATCTAGACTTTAACAAATAATTAGAACCATGTGGCATAGAGCTACTTGGCATATTCATGATCTCTAGTAAATCTAATTTATTCGCTTCTCTTCGACATACATTTTAAATTAGACCTAGCTGTTACAATACATCTATAGTTACAATACATCTATAGAGCTGTTGCAACCTGACATATGTATGAAGTTTTTATAGATACACCAAGATAAACTTTATCTTTCTTTCCAGATTTTACTTTTTTGATTCGAATTTATCTTTTTCTACGTTACACATAAATATCTTGCAATTCTTGTACCGCAAAAAGGAAGAAATATTTTCAACAAACTAAGAAAGAAGAAATAAGAGTACTGAGAATATTCTAGTTATACATATTTATGGTAATTTTCAATGAACAAAGCAAATATTTTAGTAACTTATATGAGTTGGTAGATTACAGTCTTTTCTTCCTTTCTTTTCTTATAAATGAATTACGGCATTGTCTTACTTCATCCATGTTTTGTGATCATGATATTTAGATCAAAAATATGCTTCAATCTTCGTGTCAATGTTAATATTGTACCTATTCCATATGTAATATAACAAACGGTGTCAATGTATCATACTTATTTCATATGTAATATAGTTCATATTTAATATTTTATATTATTAACGTTAATTTTTTTTTATGTTTTGGTAAACTTAACGTTACCCAATATCAAAATACCAGTCAACATATAAATAAGTACATATCGTGATTATAATGTAAATCCAATTGTAAAAAGTAAGTCGAAAAATCTATTCTTTACTTTTAGCGACTTTAATAATCTTTTCTTTGTCAATACTAACAACAACGCAAAAGTTCCACATGAAATCGATTACAGAAATGCCTCGCTAAAAGTTTGCGTTAGCCACAACATTAAAAGATGGAAAACAAAACGCACACCGGAACAGCTCTTCGCAGGCAGTTTGCAAACAAAACTTGAAATAGACATCGTGCGCTCTTGAACGAGTCGACGGTCCTCTTTCATACATAAACCCTATTTTTAATTGGGTAGTTTTACATTGTTTGGAACCTGGCGGACTCACATTTGCGTTCATATTAGTTTAATTTCCAATTGAAAATGGAAACAGAAGATTGAATATAGGAAATCCAAGCAACTTTTGAATATATAACGTCTCTTTACTAAAAAGTTTATTAAAGCTTTGGAATATGTGGAAAGTTACTAATTTACTTTAATTATTTAATTTAGTATGGTATCATTATTTTATTAATTAAATCACGTCGACTAGCATGGCACCATATCGGCCATAAATCAGATATAATAAATCTAAATAAATACAAAATATGTACGTAATTAATGCATTTCTGTCTAAATAAGATAGAAAAATACTGTCATTAATTAAGTTTCTGTAATTATTAAAATACGAGAACTTTTTTCATTCATTCATTTGTAAACATCATTTGTCCGTTTATACCTCATTGCCCAAAGGCGTCGTTATACATTTTACTTAAAAGGCACAACAAACATTAAAAAAAAAGAATTACGGCACTGTCAAGCAGGATAAAACTTACAAGGCTACTCATCTAGTTGATATATAAGTAGGTTTTATTAATGACAGAAATAAAGCAATATCGATTAGAAGTTAACGGAAAACAATACAGTTTGGCATTTAAAGGAAAATTACAAAATAATGGAAAGTTTATTTGAAACTTGATAAACGTTAAATCGTAATAGAATTTATATAGTAAGGCATTTTTCCTTGTCTCGTTTATTACTGGAGGGTATTTTTGAAATAAATTAATAAGAATATGTCTAGAACAAAAATACAGGGACTAATACAAAATTGAAAAATTTCGACGAATCTTATTAAGGATAAAATGATAGAATATTACAAGGTATTGTTTTTATAAAATAACATTCCAAACTCGATCACAAATAAAAACCGACCAAGTGCGAGTCACATACGGGCACAAAGAATTCCGTTTCACCAAACAGTATTAAACTTATAAGTTTGTACTTTTCAAAAACACTGTGAAAAACAAAGTTTTTGCTGCAGATAGTATGTCAGTATATCCAATATCTCAAGAACTACACATGTTTTATCGAAACCAATTTTCGTTGAAAGTTTATTTAACGTTCTATTACCTTAATTCTTTTTTTCAAATTTTTACACACTTTAGTTGATTAGTTAGAGGGGGGGAACACTTTTTAAGACTTTAGAAGCGCATATCTCACTAACTATTGATTTATAGGAATAACGTTATTTTGGAAGCTCTGCATCGTTTTTAAGATATCTGTCGATTCCCAATGCGCTTTTCTTCGCTGGATTTTTTTTCATTCCACAGTTACACCTATGAAATACCACACCTAATATTTTTTTTTTCATAACTCCATTATTTTATTGTGTAGCGGTTCATAGAAGACTCAGACTTTTTCTCAGTCGTGCTCTCTTGACAGAGTGGTCGTGGTTGCTCTGATGACTTAGATACTAGGTTGAGGGTGCTTGTACATATCTACTCTTCATTCGGGCTTCTTGGTCTCAACTCCCTCCTCAGCAATGTGTCTCCATTTCTGCCGGTTTGCTGCGCGGCGAGAGCAACGGTATAGTAGAGCAGAGAGCATGGTAGTTTGCGTTACTTATTTAATTTGTTTCGTCCATCGAGTATGTGATTGGCCTCTAGATCTCTTGCCCTCTACGTGGCCCTGCACTACCAGTCTTTTGATCGAATGATTATTCCTGGATATGTGGCCAAAGAATTTTAGTTTTCGCAGTTGCACAGTTGATGAAAGTCGTTTCTGGACCTTGAGTTCTTCAGAATAGAGTTGTTAGTGCGGAAAGCGGTTCAAGAGATCTTCAGCATACGCCTTCAACACCATGTCTTCAAGGTATCGATTTTTTGGCAATTCTATAAGCGAATGGGCCAAGTTTCAGCTCCATAGAGAAAGATTGGGAACACAAGGTATTTCATGAGTCGAAGCTTAATATTTTTGGTTATTCTCCTATCTTTCCAAATCTTATTGAGCTTTTCAACCGCAGATCGTGTAATGCCACATTTTCTCTTGATTTCTTGCTCGCAGCCGCCTGTGTTGGATATATTGGATCCAAGATATATGTAACTCTGAACAACGTCACATTTGGCAATATTATAGACGTTCGTTTTGTTTTACTCAGCCCGGTCCACAATCATCAGTTTTGTCTTATCTCTATTCATGATTACGCAAAATTTAAGACTATTTACTTCTAGCCGCGATAATAAGTCTTTAATATATTCTTTAGTCTGTGCCAGAAGTGTAGTGTTATCAGCATATCTTAGGTTATTTATTCTCCACCTCCAATAGACATGCTTTTGTTCCAGTCTTCAAGAACATTTCGCATAATGTATTCAGTGTATACTTTGAATAGCAGTGGTGACAGAATAAACCCTTGCCGGACGCCAGCTTTCGTCTGAAAGTTTTCCGAGTCACTTCTACATAGAATCTTTGCATGGGGTATGTTAGATGTTGACGTTACCTGGAACAAACTTTGGTTAGTACTAAGGGCTATGGAAACCATATCCCTTAGTACCAATCAGAGTTTATTTCATTTAACCATGTTGAAGGCTTTTCTGAAATTGAGAAAGCAAATGTAGAGTGGGGTGTTATTCTTTGGCTTTGTCTATGATCTGGTGCAATACTAAAATTTGTTCTTGTACACCTTTTCTTTTCACGAAACCTGCATGCTCTATTGATATTTGATGAGACAGTTACGATTGAAATATGGTATTAAGAATGTGAATTCGTACTTTGCTAGCATGTGAAATAAGAGAACACAGTCAGTAATTGTTGGATTTCTTTGTTGACTCTTTCTTATGCAGCGATATGAATAAGGAATGTGAAAAGTCTTTCGGGCAAAAACTCCCGTCTTCCACACATTGCAGTAGATCTTATGAAGGGTATCAATACTTAATTATTCCATTGCCTTAAATATTATAGAACACACCTACCATTAAATTTTCATCTATGTAGTGCCAAGGAATGACGAAAATACAATGGCATGACGAAATTACAAGTGTTCCGTTTTTGCCAAATAGCCGTTTGAGCAAACGTGTATCAGTCTCAATTCTAAAATAAGCTTACTGCAAGAATATTGTAAAATCTATTATTAATTTATATTATAATAATAAAAAACGGATTACAACTTGAAAGAAATTTTATTATAAAATTTGGCACCATTATATTTTAGTCCCGATACGCTTTTTCCCTAATATTTTTACGAACTTGTTTACCTTTTTACCCAAAGTTTCTTTCCAATTATAATTACTTTTTCTAAAACCAGCTTTCAATTTTCCTGAATAAATTATCACCTTATCATATAAGCACATTCGCTAAAGTAAGTTAGCTTCAGACGCTTGTCTCCATAACAGCTATGAACTTACAACGTGGCGAACGCAGCTGTATGCAAAGAGTTAGCACACGAAGCCAGCGTCCAGCTTCAATAATAGTCCTGGTTGCCGCTCGTTGGAAAAGCCGAGTTAAGTTGGCCTCCAATCACGCCTGAGCGGTTCAACTTCTTGAATATATTCATGATCGCCAGCAATGGGTACCAGCGCAGTACGTATATTTATGTTTTAGTTTAATTTCAACTAAAACCAAGTTAGTAATTCCATTATTTGTAATAATTTTACAAGTTCATACATCGAAATCGTTGCATACAGGCCTACCAATAGAAATATTTTTTATCTCAATTTATCACAGAAGAAGGCGAAGGTCTTGGAAGACAAGGTTTTTACTAAGATAAAAATAAAATCTCTTCGTATAGTCGATAATTAATGCATGGTATTCCGATACTGATAGATTTAAAATTATTTTCTTCGGCAAGTAATTGGAATCTCAAAGAAAATCTGTAAGTATGAGCATAACTCGAAATATAAGCATGCAGTACCCTTAAATTTTTATACCGGTCTAACAATTAAATTATTGGCCAATATTAATTTTATTTTTTACATTTTTATTCGTCACATAAATAAATTCCTTAATACATTATATAGGGTTTGTTGTTTACGACGAATTACGAGAATACGAGAATTTTATCAACACTATTAGGTTTAGTATCGTACCTATAGTTTTCTGCTCTACTCCAGGCAAATTCCTAGTAACACTGATTTTTGTATAATTTTTATTTCAACCGTTTCTGAAATAGATGGGTGAATAATTTTTTATGCATACTTTCAGCTACATTTTGAGAACTCATATAACATTATGGATAAATCATCATGTGAATTTAAAGAATATCCATATAATATTTTTCCATTTTAAATATTAGCATATGTGTTAGTAAACTTTATTATGAAAATAATATTTTCTGAAAGAGAACTGGAAAAAGTTTACCCAGCATTATTATATATATATATATATATATATATATGTATAATACAAGCTGTAGCAAAATGATAATTTGAACTGCCATTATCCTATGTTTTCTTTTCTTTTTTTGCAGGAAATGAATATTGCGAATATTTTTGCTGAATACTGTGTTAAAAATCAGTGACTTTAAATTGATAATAAAAGAATTCTCTTAATAATGCTATATTTCTGGAACGAACAAAACAAGAAACGGAAATAGGGTAAATAGATGCTCGCATAAATAACAAATACCTTTTATTAGCCATATAATTACCGATGGTCGCAATTTCTTCTCTTTTTAAGGTCTGTTTTAAAAGTATATATGGACAAATAAAGAAAGAAAAGTACATTAGGGCCAATTATTGAAAACTGTAGAATAATGGCAGTTCAAAAATACATTTTTGTATTATATTGCTACACCTTGGGTTATGAGATATATATCCCATAATGATACGTAAACATTTTTTAGTTCTCATCTTTTAATATAATTTCCTTGTAAAAGCTTTCCTTGTGAGTTTTCCTTGTAAAAGCAAATCGACTCATTTTCTGAAATACAGCACTTAGAAATTCGGGAAATCGTTTAAATATATTTTGCATTACAACAACATCAGGTGGTTAGATCCATAGTAAATTTTATGCGCCCTTTTTAATCCAATTCCCCTTTTCGTGACGTGGCGCTGAAACTCAGTTAAGCTGCTCAAGTCAAGGTCAGATTCTTGCATTTTCTCTTTCAAAAGTAAATAAAAATTACTTAGGAATTCCGGGAAATGACAACATATTAAAGATATCATTATAAAGGATAAACTACTTGAATCTACGGGAAATAGGACGCCTAATCTAGAAAAAAAATGTAGATATATTTAAGCTCGGGCGGACTGTGAGCATCCACAATTCATTGCTGTGGATCATTACGGATAGCACGCACTGGTTATAGGCTTTAATCTTTTATGATGGTAGAATCGGCAGCATAAACATCTGAGGCAATTTCCGAAATGAAGTCCTGTCGAATTCAATTATTCTATCAACTACTTTACTGAAATTGTTTTTACCCAGACTAATCACAAATGTTTTTAAAGGTGATATGGTATTATTCATTCATGATTATTTTATATGGAGTTAAAAATAGGACATGATAACGAATAATAATTTAGGATTAAATTATATTTGAAAATTATCACAAATCTTTTTTATTATTTCATAATTAAGAAAAAAAGAAATTATAACGAAAATTAAGTTAGCAGAAGAAAACTATTTTTTTAATTTCTCAAAGAGAAATTGTATTGCTTACAAATGCATATTTTTTTTTCTTTTGACCTGCACTTTAAAAATTTTCAATAAATTCTCCGTAGCCCGAGAAGTTTTGGACTTCCGTGTATAAAATTTTAAAAGTATGTACTTCCTATGAAGAAAAATATAAAGCAAAATGTTTGACAAAAAAAGGTTTTAAGTACCTCCTCATTCATGTGAAGTGCGGGGGAAACTCTCATTTGAAAAATATTGATATTTTTTACTATTTATATTTTTTATACCTCTAATTTTTCAACCATGCGTTTGAGAAAACCAAAAAATTCTAGATAATAGCATATATTAGAAATTTTATTAAAATTATTCAATAACTTGCATAATAAATTACAATGGTATACAAGTACTACGATTTTTCCAAAACAGAGTTTAAAAAATTATTAGATGCTTCAAAGTAGTACCAAAATAAAATAAATCCTAATATTAGCGTTTTGGTAATGAAGATATATACATTATTAATGGAAGATATGTCGCGTAGCGAACGTTTTCCGACTGATGTTGACGGTGATAAATTTATTCAAGAAGTACAATGCTATTAGCATTGCAAAGCATTAGCAAAAAGTTGTATATGCCGATTTCAAACATTGAAATTGCAAATCAATGTAAATTTCTGAGTTATTTGGGTACAAATGATAATTCAAAATCACATTTGCTTTAATATAGTCTCCAGAATCAAGGATAGTAAAAACCCACATTTAAAACTAAATTTGAAATGTTTACAACTACGACGTAACTATCTATAGACCATACATAAATTGAAAACGAAATTATTAGAAAATACAGTGACGTATTCATTAAAAAATTGTGTACTAAGTATCATCAATTCAAACAATTATATATCATTTTACACAATCCTAAAATAACTATGACCTTAAAAGTAAACCTTGCTTTTTTTAGATACAATGAAATTGCAAGTCTAATTGCATCGAAACTTATAGTTCACTTTGAAGTAACCGGTAGCACAGTATATTATACCTGATTACGCGCAGTCATAAATAAATGAGAAATCTTAAACATCTCAAAATGCAAGTAAAGCCCTACTTGACTCCTTGGTTCGAATGAAATATAGGCGAGATAATTACTAGAAGTTTTGTGTTACGACAATTGCAACAACATCCGGGAAAGAAAGTACCTCGAATAGCGATCGCACACCAGAAGACGCAATGCGGAACGGCCCCTCCCTAAGTAGAAAGGTGAGCCAGTAAAGGTCGCGAGAAGCTATTGGATACAGGAGCGCGGGATCAACCTTTGTTGGCGTCTATGGGTAGGCTTATGTTCAGCAATGGACGTCTTCCGGGTGATGATGGTGAGCCTTGATTAGCTCAGTGTCATTATGAAAGAAGTAGAAAGTTTATAAGATCGATTATTTCATATATGATATTTATGCCACCATAGATAGTAAAAATAGAACAAATCATTTGCTATACAGAATTTAGCATTACAATATTCATGTATTGCGTCTTCCACTAAATTCAAACATTTTCTAAATTATCGATTAGAATGATCCCTTCAGTTAATATAAGTCAAAAAGTCCCCAAGCAACTTTCGGCTTTATAAAATACGTTGAAAGGATATCACTGTGTACGTTGAGTTCAATGTCGTTGAATTCAAAATCAGCAAATAATATTTTCAGCAATATATATGTCCACATTATATATTGTTGAAAATATTATTTGCTGATTTTTCAATGATAAATAAAACAAAAAATACCGCCATTTTTGTAGACAGTGTGCAACACATTTTAATATTAATAAATAAAGACTTGCTGGCAAATATTTTTAGAATATTTTATCGTTTGTGCAAATGCTAATAGTATTATTCGTTAATAAAATTAGCCTTTGAAACCCCCATCTGCAACTTCGTTATCCCTGCATTGTTGATAGTTCTTTCAATTGCACATAATTAGAGGTACCGTAATTCATTATGTTACTCCTCTCTTTTGTTTCAAAAATTGTGTGTTCATAATAAAAAAACATGAGTGCGAGTATTCTTTTGCGTGACTGAAATAAAAAAAATTGAAGTTTGTGGCAGGTATTACTAAAAAGATTAAACTTAAAAGAAATATGTTTTATTAATGTTTAGTAACATTGCTAATATTAAAATATTATTAAAGCAACATTTACACTGAGCTTCATAATTAAGTTAATTCAACTATTATCGTTATTTAAATATGAAACTAAGAATTTATGAAAACTAAAATGAGAAACACAAATTCTATTTTGCAAACTTGCTAAATTTCTTATCATAACTACTAGCAAATATCTTGAACCACAGTTGATTTACTACCATCCATTAAGAAGTTATATTATTCATTTCCAGAACTCTAATCATACACTGAACTGGTCGATTGTGTAGTTATTTTGCAATTAAACTACTGGCAGTAATCAATATCTTGGGTCACATTTGGTTTGCTTCCAACTGTTAAGGAGTTACATTATTCATCACCAAAACACATCATTAGATCTGGTCGATAGATTATGAAGTGTAATGATTATTAGTGGCAAATATTTTGAATCACTGCTGATTTAGCCAAACCTTACGTTAAAGAAGTACATTGTCCAGCTCTGCAACTCATCATCAGACCTTGACCTGGCCGATAACAGCTATATGTAGGATATATGTGAATTCACGGTTGATTTATTTATTTTTATCCGTTAAAAATTCCATTGTCAATTTCCAAAACCCAACATTAGACACTGACCTGATCGATGGTGTAATTATTTTGCAAAGTAAAAAGTACCAGTAGCAAATATCTTGAATAACGATTGATTTGCTATGATCCGTTAAGGAGTTACATTGTCCATATCCAGAACTAATCATGAAGCCCTCATCTGGTCAGTAGTGTAGTTACTTTTTAAAGTAATAAATACCCGTAGTCGCACCTAAAGAACTTTTTCTTCAAAAGTAAATGCTAATGACAAACTTTTGTGCTTGTGCGTTGTAATGTTAATCCAAATTAAATCACCATTATTGAGAAAATTTTGATCAACATTAAATTTTTGATGTATGAGAAATAACGTACACATAAGAACTATTGATGATTTTGAAAATAATAGCATATAAAATGGTATATTATATCATTTTATCGCACCTGTAATAAAATAACATAATACCCCAAAAATACTAAAACCTATATAATGTTACATTTTCTTTTTTCCACCAAGTTGCATTATATATATTTATATATATATATATATATATATATATATATATATATATATATATATATATATATGTATATATATATATATTAATATGTATATATATATATATATATATATATGTATATATATATATATATATATATATATATACATTTATATGTAAACCCTTACGTGAGTATACAATTTATTTTTCCAAATTCGAAACGTATACGTCTTAAAACACTTTTAGTGCTAAAACATAATTAATCGTGAAATTTTAAGTTTTTATGATAATAGGAACCCATTCCGACTCATCTTCAAAGCTTCGCTTAGAAATTGAAATGAAAATATTTTTTTAAATCAAGGAATTGTACCAATGAGTGAATTAAGTAGAGGTTAAGTAGCGTTAAATCAATGAGCAGCATTGAATTATTATTTTTAAAAATCAATTCGTACAATTATTAAAAATGCCCATCTGTTACGGAGAAATTATTTTTAAAGTCGTTTTTTGCAATCAGGATAGAGTTTCTGTGTTCTTGTAGGCAATGTAGCAAAAATTGATTTTGCTCTTCCTCTTCGGTGATAAATCCGTGAAAATCAGCTTAATAGCCCTTTCTACAGTTATTTATAGCCTTTTAGGGACGACACTATTTTCTGGGCTTCAAAATAAATTATATATTCATTCGAAGAAAAAACAAAACATATTATTGCAAAAAAAAAGTGTAGGCGGTCTTCATGCGTAAAAATTAATTTATACTCTTTTTCGATACAAATTCGTCCAAAGATTTTTCTAAAACCGAAATTAAAAAAAGGTTTAACACATAAGATTTAAAAAAAACTTATTACCATAGAACCTCACAATACAAAGAATGTGTTTTCTTAGATGGATTATCTCTTTTTCCAACATTGTGTGATTTTTCACATTCTAAATTTTAAACCGTTCTAATTTTCTGTTTGCCCTCAATTTTTTCATCAAAAACAGCTATTTTACCACACTAATACCACAAGTGTTAGTAGAATTTGTTCAAAGCAGATTTCCGTACATTACAAAACAAAACTGGCAGAATTTGTCGATTTGAAGGTGATTTTGGGCCTTTCGAATGGCTGACATCATTTACTAAATAGGTGTATTTTTATTACGTTGCTATTTAACTACCGCCATTTAGAAAGATAATAATACTTGTAAATAACGCCAAAAATGACACTATACTGATTAATTATGCAGACATGTGCGCCTTTCCTACGTAACTTGTATAAACGTGTCTAGAAGCAAGTACACGGGTTCCCGTTTATAGAATAAGCTAGTTATTTTGAGTGCCTATTATATCTTTAATAAATTTAATTAGAGGGTATGCGCTAATTTCTTTTATTCGCTAAATAAGGGACATGTAACATATATACATATATATATATATATATATATATATATATATATATATATATATATATATATATATATATATATATATATATATATATATATATATATATTTATATATTATGTGTGTGTGTATATATATATATATGTATATATATCTTGTCATCTTCGTGGGTTTTGTAATTCTAAATTCTTGTCGTTGCCAACACTTTTAAAAATATATTTGTAAATGTATTGAAAAGAAAAGAAACGACAAGCATATGTGTATTATATTTTCAAATTCAAAATTGATAAGGGAGCCTTAATTTATCATAATTTTTTTCTAGTATACGTACAAATTCTTGGAACGGCAAAATAAAAGGTAAATATTATATACATTCAAGAAAAATCATTGGTCGGATTGCTACGACCAACGATTTTTAAGAATCAATAGTCGGGTACATAATCTCATATGTGTGATTGTAGGGCAAAAAGGAAATTTGTTTTAGTTCTGCGTTTGCGCGTGCAACCTTATTTCTTTATTTTTTTAACAGTTTTGGTTTTATTTAAGGTTTTATTTATTCATGTTTATTAAGTATACTTTATTAATAAGGATTTTACTGAGAATATCTACTATGTGTGTGTGTTTGTGTGTGTGTGTATAAAGTGAATATGTACGTATATGTGTACTTCTATTATAAGCAGGCTTGTTGTCTATATTCTTATTAGTCGATACTATGGAAAATATGGAAATTGGGAAGTTAAAATGATTATCAATCAGACGATTTGAAAGTATTTAATTGCATGCCAACATACTATCAACAAAACACAGGAAATACTATTAAAAGACTACCTCATCCTTATTTTAACAAATTAAACCGTTGTTTTTTTCACAAAACAAATTAAAATGAATTTTACTTTGGGTAATAAATATTTTGTTATGGTTTTGCATCTCAAAAGGAAAAACTTCTACAAAGAAAACGCAAATACATCATATAAGATCGCTTATTTTGAAAATGTTTACTTTTATGCTGTTAAAATAAAATATTTCTTAGACAAATATCCTAATAATTTCGTTTTTCGTCGAATTGTTATGCAATGAGTCTCAAAAAAAGTTGTTGTTTCTTTCAGTTTTTAATTTTTGGAGAAATATTTTATACAGCCTGAAATCTGCGACCTAGAAGTTTGTCAATAAATAGAAACTATATGTAGAAACTATATGTAAGAACTGTTTTATAGAGGAGGAGGGGCCGATGTGGTACTGTCAACGTAGTACTCGTAATCAAATAAACTTTAAAAATATTTAAGTGTTTTAAACTATTTTTTTTTAATATAATCAACACAGTGTGTAAACAGTAAAAGTGGGTAAAAAGTGCAAAATACGTACTAGAAATACGTCATGTAACCAATAATAAGACATTATTAAACTGTTAAATACTAGTGTAGGGCGTATACGATAACACCGAACTCAAACAAAATTACAAAAGTGCTTAAATTAAAAAAACAATTGAAATCATAACTCCAGAAGAGTAAAATGAGCATTTTAATTGTTTTTAATTTCATTATGAAATAATCAAATTCAATTATAACAGTGCCATCTACTTCAATTCATCGAAATTACCTAGCCAAATCCTTGGAGCTGAGATCTGTCATCTAACGACCATTAGTGACACCACTTAATATGCTTCGATACCTCGAGCAATATAAACGCGAGAAGTGCTCTCATAGAGACCACTAAGAGAGTCACAGCAGAATACAACATTGAAGAAATAAAAAATATGTTATTTAACATACAGCAAAAGAAGAAACGAGGCAGGTAACACTGCTTTTATAAAATAAGACAGACTTATTTTATTGAATATAAAGCACTTCCTTCGCAATTAACCAAATAAGAGGAACCCATCTAAATCCCCGGAGATTTCTCACCCTAGTAGCCAAAATATCCAACAGCTAGTCTGTTAGCCTGTAAGCAACCATAGAAGAACAACAAATCAAACATAAAAAAATATATAATACAAAAGCCTAAACTAATCCTCATTGCGACAAAAACATCTCAAAGCCGAACGAAGACGTCACAGCACAATACAGAATAGCAATCAAAACCGGACCCTCTTCTCATTCCTCATCTTCCATTACGGCCGGTCACCGCGGGAAAGCTAGGAAGCTTTCCTTCCAAGGAAAATCACTTTAATGAAAAACATCTTCAATAATTGCACCCTCAACGTAAAATCACTATCTTATGAACAAAAACTAATTCGGCTTAAAGCACCATTAAAAGACATTAACCACAATGTAATAGGATTAAGCAGAGTTCGCCCCCTAGGAGAAAAGATAATCGAAGACGACCAATGGATCTTTTACTACCTATAACAAACAAAAGGACTATACGGAGTAGGTTTCCTAGTTCAGAAGAAATACAATTTAAAATCATGACATTCACCAGAATATCTGAAAGGGTATGCGTACTAGAAATCTAAATAGAAAATCTACGTTTAGCAATAATTCAGGCATATTCAGCCAATGAAAACTCATCTCAGGAAGAAATGGACAACTTTTACGAAGACTTGGCGAAAGTTCACGACTGTACACCTATAAAGTATATAATCTCTATGGGGGATTTTAATGCACAAATCGGAATTCCAAAGAAAAGCAAACGTTAATTTACTTAAATAATAAACTAATTTGTTAAATATGGCTATGGCAACAGGAGTGTCAGAGGTGCGAGACTCATTCAATAAGCACAAGAATATAAACTAAAACTTATAAATACAATGTTCAAATTAAAACCCAAGAACCGATTGATATGGATCTCTCCAGACAGAAATAAGTATGAAATAATATCGTCATTCTCTTTTTAGATCAGACCACAGCTTATTAAGAGCTACAATCCACCTAAAATCAACACAGAAAAGTAGACGCGATTTTTATAATATATCTACGAAGCTAAAAACATCAACTGAGTGGGAAATGTATCTTGAAAAACTTAACAGCGTTATATCAGAATTTATAACGACGCAAACCAACCATAAAGTGGAGAATTATTAGGAAAAAATCGTTCACTATATACAAAGGTAAGTTAAAAAAGTATTAAAGTAATAGAAAAGAACAAAATCCTGTCAAGGGAAGCGTTAGAGCTCATGAAAGAAAGAAGTAAACTACAAAACAGGCCTAAATTAAACAAAACCAACAAAGAAAAATTAAAAACGCTTTACAAATTTACCAAAAAAAAATAATAAAATAAAAAAAAATGTTACGATACTTACGGAACAAACACAATACAAAGACATCTCAAAAAATCTAGATCTGCTAAAAAACTAATAAAGAATTAAATAAATCGAAAACATGGATTTCATCACTCCAGCCTGGCAATAACAAATGTAAGTACCGCACAAAGGTTATAAATTTCGCTACTGACTTTTACGCTGATCTATGCAGCTAGCCAAACATCAAAGCAAAATAAAATTGTTTACCACTGAATAGATACCTCCCCAATACAACAGTTTTCAGAGCAAGAAATATTGAAACAATTAACGAAACTTAAATGCGGACATCTGCATGAAAACCAAAGTTACAGACGCTTTAACTTTCTCGCTGTAAAGTAAATGGAAGTGGGCAGGTCACGTGGCTAGGTATAATGACACCAGACGGACTCAGAAAGCGGTAAAATGGTCTGGATTGCAAGAAAACAGTACATTTGGATTTAAATGTCTCCAAACTATATAACTAACGTCCCAAAATTGAAAGGCCGTGAGTATTACGATGATTGGTGTTTTGCGGCGAAAAATGTGCTTGTATTGGAGGGAATAGCGGAAGCCGTTAAGCAACCATTACCAGCGACAGCTACTTCGATTCAGAAAGCAGAAGATTTGAAAGCTAAACAAATATTTACGTCGTAGGATTTGTGGAAAACGTTAAAGAACATGTTCGACGATTTCGGCTATTCACGGATGATTAGTTTGCTGAGAAACTTCATAAGTATACGGCTTGGAAATTGCGAATCCTTGACCAGCTATGTCGGCCAGTTGATAGAAATGGTACGGAAACAGAAAGGAACTGGTTTTGAGATAAATGACCAATGGATCGGGTTCCTCATGTTTGTAGAACTTCCAGAAAAGTTTGGGTCAAAGGTAATGGCCATTGAATATCAGTGTGAACGCTATAAAATGTCATAAGCGTGGTAGCACTGGTAGTAACAAAATTTATCCTCCACATAGTGGCATGAACGGAAATTGAACGCATCAATCATCTGTCAATTTAGTGGAAATGACACAACGCGAAATAATTCGTTTTTACAGGAATAAGCAGATTGGATATTTAAAAAATGAATGTCCATGCACAGTAAAAATATTAAGAAAGCACTGAGAAGTTCAGTCAATCCGACTGGCACATCGATTCGAGCACGGGCACTCATTTAGTTTCGAAAGTAGACATTTTGTCCAGTATTTGTTATATTAACTCTAAACTAATGAAATTATTTTGGCAAATTAAACGATTCTTCGAGTTTCATTCTCTACGAAGACACATGGATTATGACACGTGTCGGTGATAAAAAGGTAGCTATAAATTCAAAGAATGTTTTGTGTATGCCTAATCTCGCTATGAACTTACTATCAGTGAGTCAAATTATTGCGAACGGCAACAGAGTGATATTTAGTCATCATGGATGTACAACTCACAGAATTAATGTATTGGAGAACAAACGGTGTGCAGATTAAATATTGTGAAGTCTGAAAACGAGATTTCCGTTTTCTCAGATTGCAAGCAGAAGTCAGGAGGTCCTAGAATTGATCCACATAGATTTATGTAGGCCAATGGAAAATAAATCACTTGGAAAAACGTGATATTACCTATTATTTGTGGATGACTTCAGCAGGATGTGCTTTGTATATTTTCTGCAGTCTAAGAAGTATATTCTTTCTTAGAAATTAAGATCCGACAATAACGAAGAGTTTTGATCAGCAGGAATTATAAACTATTTGAGGAAATACAATATAGTCCATCAATAAACAAATTGGTATAACCTAAAACAAAATGGAGTGTGTGAGAGGAACAATAGGCCAAAAGTTGAAAAAGCTTGTTGTCTCCTGTTTGATGCCATATTTGAGAAACTTCTTTGGTCAGAGGCGTGAACATAGCTATATATATAAAAAAATGGTTACCAGCAGCAGGTATAAATCAGAATTAATATTAACGGATAAAATATGGACGTGTAGGAAGCCAAACTTGAATCATTTACAAAATTTTGGCAGCCCAGTAATTGTTTATATCTCGAAAGAAAAGCACAGAAAATGGGATAATGTAGCATATAAAATACATAGATAGATATTCTGAGAATGTCAAATACTATCGTTTAAATGATCCTATGTCGCTTGAAGTCTTTGTAGCCAGAGATGTTGTAGTCATGGAGGATATAGACGATAGTTTAACAATGACGATTTTGGAAGGAGAGAAGTAGCAACCTGAAAGCGCAGCTGAAGAGGTGTTTACTATGAGCAGCTTAGATGCGGAAGAAGGAAAACAAAAAGATAGCGACATACGTTTCTGATGAGTCATCAAGTAACACAGATGTCACTCTTTTTCCATTCCTTGTTACCAGAAGACAATAATCTCAACTATAGGGAATGTGAAGTCAATCTACCAGAAAAACGTGTTAGATGCAAACCTGACTATTATAGTATTGCGAACATGTATGTGTCAGGTGAGCAAATCACTCTTCGTGATGTGGTAACTGGATCTGAAAAAGTACAGTGGCAGTGCGTGATGAGGGAAGAATTAAAATCTTTTTTGTGATAATAATAAGTGTGAGTTAATAGATAATCTAAAATACGGTATGGTAGTAAAAAATATATGAGTGTTTAAAAAAATATAACAGTGAAGATGATATGCGTCATAGAGTACGGCTTTTTGCTAAGGGCTTCACTCAAAAGAAAGGGACAGACTATAATGAAACATTCTAACCAGTTTTGAGATATTCAACTTTGAGAACATTGATAGCTTCAAGTGGTGAACTAGGCCTAACTATTAATAACCTTGATGTACTTACTGCATTTCTGAACGAAACAGTGTACATGTAAATACCATGATTTTCAGAATTTGATAATTGCTATAAAAAAGTTCTAAACCTAAAGAGAGCAAGTTATGGACTCAGTTAACTAGAGCTTGGTAAGCCAGAGCAGAGAAATGTTTGTTAAAGTTAAACTTTGAAAAATCTGACTATCAATCTTGTTTTTTTGTAAAATGTGATAATAATGCAAAAGTTTATATAGCTTTATTTATAGATGATTTCTTTGTTTTTTATAATTGTTAGAGTACATATGAAGAACTGAAAAATGAGCTGGTAGCAAAATTTTGAGTAAAGGACTTAGGTCAGATCAAACAGAGTCTGGGTATGCGTATGAATATTAATAAAGATTATATTATTGTTGGCAAATAGCGATATGTAGATACTATTTTAAAGAAATCCAATAAGTCAGACATTTCATATTCAAATAAACCTAACGAAATTAATTTGAAATTAGAAAAGTATGTAAACAACAAATTTAATAAGAAATGTATTTATCAGCAATTAGCTAGAGGTTGATCACATCAAACTGGAATATATACAATATACCAGTTTGATGTATTTATCTATACTTACCAAGCCAGATATTTCTTATAGTGTAAGTTTTCTAAGTCAATATAATAAATGATTTAATGAAACTCATTGAAAACATTTGAAACGTTTATTAAGATAGTTAAAGGAAGCTAAAAGTTATGGTTTAGTTTATAGGAAGACTGCATGTAATTTGCATCGTTTTGTTGATGCTGATTGGGTAACTCGTTCTTTGGATAGAAGGTCATATACTGGTTTTGTTTTATCATGTCTGGATCAGTAATTTCTTACAAATCAAAAAAACATAAAACATTAACACTATCCAGCACGGAAGTGTAACACTATCCAGCACGGAAGTGTACGTGAAGTATGGCCTTATTCGAAACCTATAAGGAAGCTTTTTATTTAATGAATATATTAAGTGAGTTTATTTTATCAAATGAAAATATGTCAGTAAGTTTGTATGGTGATAACCAGTTCAGAGTTCTCTCAAGTTAGTATCTAATCCATTGTTTCATAATAAGAGTACCTAACATATTGACATAAGGCATTATTTTGTTACAAAATGTGTAGCACATAAAAAGGTTAAAATTGAATATGTATCAATTTTTGAAATGCCAGCAGACATATCAAACAAATTTAAGTACAAATCAACATTATACGTTTTCGAATTTAATGGGCATCTCTGAAGTTTAAATTATGTTTCACGTTTCATGTTTACGGTGTGGAAATTAGTTTGTTAGGGTTGAATGTCATATAGATGTAACAAAATAATAGACTAATATGACTACTTGCGCCCCCTACAAATTGTACAATTTATGTTATCCTATCTGGCAACATCGATTATAAAAAAAGGTAAAAAAGTTAGTTGATTCCAAAAAACTCACTGTGTTTTATCAATAATGATTATTTACATATAAACAACATACTTTGTTAAATTCTACAAATATCTGAATTACTTATGTGGAATATATACATTGAAAGTAATCAAAAAAACTATAATGCACGTAGGTAAAGTTGGTTTTGACATTGGACAGCAAAGGCACAATTGCAGCAACAGACTATTGTTAATCCACGTGGTTTGCACATGATGGCACGGCGACGGTTTTCAGTGGTCGTCTGTCACTTTTAAACTAACACTGAAGAATGTACTACTAAATTTGAAAATATGTAGAACATTCGTATATAATCTGTCAGACTGCAATATTTCCTGATGATAAATTATATATATTAGGCGCAACTGCAAAAAAAAGTGAAGTGCCAATACTGGGCTTACCCGATTTTCAAAACAAAGTATTTCTTATTATGCAATGTGAGAAGTTGAATAAGAGTCCTAATCAGTTTTTCAATTCGAATGAGTTCGTATAAATAAAGACACCTTTAATTGTATTAACAAATCTGAAAATTAAAATTAAAAAGATGCACACAAACACACACATAAGTAATTATATAACACGAGTGAATATTGAAGGGAGATCTATCAGAAAAATATTATTTGCTTTAAATTGATTGGTTTGAAGATATATTTTAACATAATTATTTTTTTTTTTTGGCAAAATTTTAATTTTTTTTAAATCAAATCAAGCAAAATGTCCTTTTAATTGTGTTACAAAATGTAGTTCTGGCAAAGTAGCCCTGTAAAACTTTCGATCCACTGCTATGTTTATTGTACGACCATCTTACTTACTATTACTGTTCATTATACTACCTCAGTTCTAAGGTACAAACTAGAACCAAGTAGCATTAATACCATCCTTTTGAAGAACTGTCCAAAACCTCGGATCTAAAAACTATTTTCTTATTAGCTCAATATATAATTTAAAATAAAATTTGACAATTTAAATCATACTAAAAAATTTAAATCGTATAAAAATTGGTACAATTTTCTACATATATGAAAACTTCAATTTCAAGCATCGTCAACACTGGTTTCGTACGCAGGGAAGACAAATGGCGACATCGGTTGATGACTTGGAAGATGGCTACTGCAAAGTGAAGTAACGAAAAAAGTTGTAGTTAGTTTCCAGTACTTACCGCACGCTACGCATCTATTATATTGTTATTATTTCTCTTATTCCACCCATTACGTTTAAAATATAGTTCATTTCGAAGTATTTTATTTAATTCTGAAGCAAAGCCCGCTATCGAAAAAGACGATAATTCTCCGTTATTAGAATAATGGCTTAATTTTGAAAGAAACAAATATTTACCTGTAAATATAATCTGCCCCACTACTATGAGTTGCACGTGCAAAGACGATAACTTCAAAGTCGCTATTCACTGAGCTTCACCGAAACTATGAAGATGCCATTAATTACGAACATCATTACCTTGAGAATGTAGCTCTTGGAATTAATCACTTGAAAATAAATTCACCCCAACGTTTTTGGCGTGTTTCAGACACTGGGACATAATAGCAGCAATTCAAGTAACTTTTTACCATTAAATATGATTATTTTGAGACGTTCACTTAAATCTTCTTTGACGTACAAAATAAACGACCGAAATAAAATGATCATTTTGCTACTTGCTCGTTATGTTTCATCGCCAAGCACTTATCAAGACGGCAAAACCTAAATATGGAGCAGATGACGATATCTGCTGTGCTCCCAGATAGTATGCAGTTTGATAATATGCTTCAATTAACTGTATTTACAATTAAGGTTATCAGCTAGAGGTGCCACCGTCAGAAAAATTGTATCATACAGTTGCGGTATGCTGATGATGCCAAAGTGCATCATAAGGCTGCGGTATACTGCTCAAAGGACATGGCAATACAAGCAAAAGCGCTGTATATTTTGACATGAGTTTGTAACTTAGTGAAGTTACCTTCCATTGGTCAATATCATATTTTTAGTATGTTAAACATTTTATGAATTGTTTTCATGGGAAATTATAGTTTAGAGATTTATATTCATATATTTTTGTATCGCATGTTGAATTACAGATGGATGAAAAATTTCAAGTTTTATGTCAATATGACGTCATTTAATGTCATGTGTCTACAAGTTTTTGTGTTTTAATGAGTTTCAACAATGGTAGAATTGGAAATAATCTTGTGTATTTTAATAACCAAATTCCTGATAAGATTGATTGACAGCGGTTTGCGAGACTTTTATTCATTTATTCTCATGAATTTTTTTTGTCTCAAGTGACTGCTGGCAGCTAGAAATACGTTTAATTGACCTATTTCGTGTTGCTAAAGATATTCCTTATATTCCTTATAGTATCAGTGTAAACGAATGCAGGATTGTGAGGAAACTCTTGAGATTCTAAGTTATTCGCCCCAGATCCTTTTTCTATTTGAGTCCAGAATTTCTAATGAAAAAGTAAGATGGGTGTCACTTTAGAAAGCTTAGTAGCAATTTTTCCTTTTGTGAAAACCTTTTATCGTTAATTGAGAATCAGGTCGCTAGACATGGTTGTATAAATTTATTCACAGAGTACATTAGGCAGCTACTATCGGAATTCACTTTTAGTCGAATGAAACGACAGAACTTTTCACTCTCGACGGTCAAAGGGAATATCTTATCATGCCATTTAGTTTAAATAAGGCTAATTTAAATTAACAGCATCCAATTAGGAATAGGCTACGTGACTTAGCTCATTCTTTTCTTGTGATCTTTATCGATGACATATTAATGAAAATATCTGGTTAGCAATGTCTGTCCCGTGCTTGAAATCTTGACAAAAGCTAATTTTATCTGAACGTTTTTTTCTCAAAAATGCATTGACTGGCTTGGTTTTGTAGTGAAAAATGATAAATATGGTCACATCAGAAAAAAATCGAAACAATATTTAAATATCTACCTTTAATATTTTCTTTATGTCTAAGGCAATTTATTGGGCTTGCTTTTTCGTTAATTTGTGACAAATTTCTTTCGAACAAACCCAACTTACAAAGGTTGTCAAATGGACTTTAGCGCGTAATGATGATTTTTAATCCCAATTTTTTGCTAAACTTTATACCGATGCTAGCTTAAGTGACTACGGTGTATCTTAATCGAAAGGTTTAATGACAAAGAGCATTGTGGGCCCTTTCAGCCAAATCTTGTTATGCTCGTAGAGTTAGAGGCTCTTGTTGTAGTACAATATTCTCGACATTCTTCGTACTATCTTTATAGTTAGTTATTGGCAGTCACTCTAAAGATGTTCAACACAAGACAAACCCATTCACTAACTTTCAGATTGTTAGGCCTTCACCCAGTCATTTGATTTTGGTGTTGGTTATCGTGAGGGTTCTAAGAAGAAACAAGTCGTTTGTCTTTTTCCAAATCTCCTCCCGAGGACTTTCTCTCGTACCAGCTATCATATAGTCAAAAACGTGTCATATAATCATATAGTCAAAAACGTGTTATCATATAGTCAAAAACGTGTTATTCTAGTAACATTTTCATATAAAAATGTAAAAGGAAAAGCTATAAAATTAAAAAAATTTGTCACATTTTTATAATAAGGTGCTGCTTGAAATTATTAGAAAGATATCCGGGATTCATCGTAATGTGAAGAAAGTTAGGATAGGTATGGAAGATACTCCCTAACTATAGAACATACACTTGATCTTAATTTACCTATGTTTACTCGTGTATGGATTCAAGAACATGTCGGAATACGTCCTCTAGTTTGCAATGCACGACAGCTGTTTGCATTCAAGACAACTGTATAACATGTAAAATGGTTAAGCCAAACTCGAGAAAAATATAGACCTAGGTGCATCCAATTTCCAAAGTGGACGTTTCATAGCATTACAAACATTAGGGTACCTTAAAAAAGTTAAGTAGCAAATATTTTCTGAAGGAATACGTCTTCATTTTAATCGACTGTTCTACTAAATATGTCTCGTAATTCCATTCTCAGAACTTTGACACTAATATAAGCATTAAGTTATAAGAATGAGGCATTAGTTCGCTTGGAATACCTAGTCGTGTTGTAGCCAATCAAGGTTAATATTTCCCTGCCAGAAATGTTGTTAGTTCTTGCAATCCATATAATATTCAACTTTGTCACAAATAATAGATGGATGTGCTATGAATGGTCAAGTAAAGTGGATTATTAGCACACTCAAAAGTGTGCATTCTGACGTTGAGGTAATCCAGGATCGTTTGTATAACAATACAAAGAGGCATCTTACCCCCTTTATATTGTTCAGGTTGAAACTAATTTTACTATGAACCATGTGACCGAACCCTTTGGAAACATTTACGAAGTAAACAATACAAAGTAAAAATACAAACAAAACCGAATATCGTTTTAACTACTTCGTATGATAATATCAACTTTTACAAAACAAAATTTCTTTCATAAATGTAACGTTAATGAAACTGTATTAATTAAAAATGAGGAAAAGAACCAAGCCAGATTTGAGACAAAATAGTTCTAGATTATTATAATTTCTTGCAAGTATAATCGTGACGAAAAGAAACCTAGACATCACGTTCTGCTCGAGAAACTCTCTATTGAAACTCAGTCGGAAAATGGGCAAATAGAAAATTAGTATAAGCAGTAGTGGTTAACTGTTGAAATGGCGTTTGTGGCCATTGGGGATGCCGGGTATGACCGTTGGTGTTGATGCAACATGTTGTGATCATTGATACGACACATAGTCATTGATACACGATCGATTATTGAGACGATCGGGGATTCTGCACGTGGGAACGCGGAGATATTATCAATTTTGGTGCATTGATAGAACAGTCAGTGTTGTGTATTTTGTTCAAAGCCCGTACTGCTCTATTCATATGACGATTTGGATGATTATTATAGTAGAAACACATAATGGTCTGGTAGTCCATTATGTGTTTCTATCCAACTTGTCTATCAGGCTTGTCCAACCTTAATTTATCTTATTTTATTAACATATTGCATTTTTGAAAAGTCAAATAAAAAAATTATAAAACTTCTTAGACTATATAGTACCCAAGGCTATAATTATGCAGATCTGAAAGAAACATAATTATGCGCAGTGGCTATGATTGTGTTGGTTTTAGATGATGCATTTGAGAAAAGGTGTACTCTCAGAAATTATCGATTTCGGAATTTTTACTTTTGAGTGACAATAACATTGGTTTTGATATATTATGATGAATCTAATAATATATTAGGCAATTTTGATACTTTCATTCTGAAATTTCAGGCGTAAAAAACACATAAATAGGATATTTTATAACTCATGCATTAATTGTTATATTGTGAAAAGTATGTTTATATTTTTTGAAAGTATGTTATATTATTGTGAAAAGTATGTTATAATATTATTTATATTTAAAAAAAGGACTCGATGAATAATCTTGAAGTCATATATTTAAAGTTAGAAAATAAAATGTTTATGAAGTTTGCAGTTTATAGCAGTATTACTACTGTCAAACTACGAAACTGATTATAATGAAATTTACGTAAACTGACGTCATAGTTAATACCTGCATGAGACACTATATTAATATTAGAAATATTATTCTGTTATTATCAAAAATTATCTTTATAATTGTTCGCTGTAATATTGTAGATTATTTATTACACTTCTATTTGTACTAAAATAAATATGGGATTTTGATTTTAAAAAGAAATATATAAAACATCACTTTGATTACTCTAATCCATTTAATAAATAATCTTCACGTAAATTTAATGCACGTAGATGGTAATAAATATATTATCAATGCCAAAGCCTTGTTAGCGTAACAATGTTTTTTTCTTTTATATCCTGTTCATAAACAATTTATTTTTAGATTAATAAGAAAATAATATTATCAAACAAGCTTTACTGCAAAATATGCATTGTTTAAGGTACACAAACTTGCCATACTATTTAGATTTATAGGAAAAATTAATAATTTGTACAAATCGTTTAAAAAAATTATCTTCTACCATGATTTTATTTACTTATGTTAATTCAAAATAAACAGATTTTCTTTTAATGTTTCCTTCTTTAAATAATAATTATAAACTCTAAACAAAAATACGCTACGTTTTGATGCTAAACAAATTTAATTTCTTCTCCTATTATAAAAAATTTGCATTAAATCCTTCATTTAAAAATCAATTTACGGTAATATAAAATAAACAAATGCTCCATTTTAGTTATTAATTTAATTTCTTTTGCCTAGGAGTTACAACGTCCAGCGCTTTGACATTGTAATGAGATGAATAAGTTTAAGTGGTTTAGATCATAAAGTAAAGGATAATATTGGAGTTATTAACATGTTAAATTGAACGGTAATCAAATAAATCAAATTCTTAAGTTAAGACGTCGAAGCAGTATAAATACTCAAAAATACCCTAGTTTACGTACTAATAAATTAATTTTTTAAATGTGAAAGTGAAATTTAAGAAACTTATTTCCTTTGTTCGTAATGTCGCTTGAATATGCAGAGAATGGTAGTTCATAAAACTTTTGTTCACAAAAATAAGACATCGTATAACTCATTTCCAAACCTTAATAACGAGACATTTTTAACCCCTGACAGAGCGTTGGACGAAATACCGCAACGCTCTTGACACGCGGGTGGAAGAAAATTCATGCTAAAAGCATATTATTGTTTCCCGCGCGACGCCTCTTGGGAAATTTTCAAAAATGTCTCATATTTCTATAATTTCAAATATGTATAACTCGTATGTAAACTGAACATTCGTATTATATTGTCGTGTTAAGATAATTATTTTATTAGATTAAGTTGGGTTAAAATTTCTATGTGATACCGATTTTGGCATTTCGTGGCGTACCACAAATTTGGCATATGTTTTATAATGACTGAATTTATGAATCATATATATACGGAGATAATTCGTGAAGAAAGTATTAAGAAGATAAATTGTGCTAGTGGGTTTGTTGTATGTTAAAAAGTAGTCTATCAGTGATAAGACCGTTACATGTGTATATGGTATAAAGATATTTGAGTGAAAGGAGCAATTTAAATTTACAATCACGTTCCTCAATCCGTGGGATCAATGAGCGATGACTTGAAATGAAGGATGGTATATCAAACCAAACTTACCCCGGTTAAAAGTCAAGATATAATCCGCATCACACAATCAATTTTCCCAGCGGTGAAACAAACCAAGAAAATCACAGAATTTTTAAGGGATTAGAAAAGACAAAGAAAAATTTCCCAATGGCCAAAACTAAGAAAATGATCTTAAGAAAATTTGCTTACGGAACTTACTAAATAAACCTTAAACAGGAAGAATGTATTAAGAATTTTCTTGTCTCCCACATATTGAAATAAAAAGATGTCTCCTTCTGTTAAAAATCAAAATTATTAAGATGCATTTATCAAAAAAAAAAAGAGATCTCCTCCTGCCAAAAGTCAAAACTAATTTTATTTATTGTTCATTATTAATATAAGTTGATACAGTCTAATTGATTAAAATTGTTTTATTTAATTTTTTTCAAAATATTTTACTGCGATTTGCACCACGTGAATCTTAGTTTCGAATTCTAAGATAAGTTTGTGTAGTGTAACGTTTTAAAACATGTCATTAGTATAATAAAAGATTGCCATTATGAGTCACCATCAGTGGCACAGCTTAAAACTGCGTGCTGTTGATTTTTGAAGCTATAATTATTATGGTTGCTCCAATCGATAATGTCCTAATTTATAAATCTACGAAGCTGTGGTTATCATTATCACATTTTGACATATTTTTGCACACAAACGTTCCATCAATAACTGAGGCAACGCCAACAGCCAACAAACGGCTTCAAAACAATGAACAGCCAACTGAGAAGGGTCGAGTAACAAAAGGCGCGCGTAGAACAGACGAAGCAGACGGCGCGTGACTGAAACGGCTTCTCGCTCTACCGCCTTAACTAACATAGGCTAATCGAATGTTTCGTTTCGAGCAGTCTATCTTTGTGTCTGTGCCTTACTATTCGTTTTGTACATCTGCCTGCGATTTGTATATTTCTCCCAGGCTTCATGATATTCATTAGATACATATTTTTAAGTTAGTAGAAAATATTTATTATTCGTCGAAGTCCAAGAAAATCGTAATTCTTGGAAATTTTAATTTGTTTTGTGTATCTTAATTAACCATGTGTTTCTTCAATTTATTCAAATAATATTGTCACTTGCCACAATACAATGATGCGATTAAATATAATAGAAGGAAGTTGCATTTGGTTCTATACCCATTTTATTATACAGGCTCGTATGAGTGCTTACTTTCAGCGCTTGAGTACATTCTGATTCTTTTCACCGTCCACTCGAGTTGTATATAAATTAATCAACTGTAAAGCACTACTGACGTATCAGAGGGCTGCCAATATCAAGGGGGATTTCTGTAAGGTAAATATTTTTAAATTGTTATCAAAATGAAGTGCTTCATCGTGGGAAAATGTTTACAAAGTTAATTACCCTAACTGAGCGGTCAATATTTTATATACCTCTGTAAACTATAACACTGTGTAATAAGAAGGGAATTTGTGTGAAACATCAGTATCCATATCTTGGTTTAATAGTAATGTCATCTGCAACACTCGAAATATATTTTTACCATAAACCCTACAAAACTAGACTTCGGACTATGACCGGGAATTATTTGGCTCTGACGCAAAGAGGTAACCTTAACACGAGAGTTTTATTTAACCGGATGCTTTAATTATAATCTAATCTAATCGTTTGAAACGTCGAAGCGAATATTAAGTCTAATTCGAATACGTACGTATTAAGTCTAATTCGAGACATAAGAGGCCAGGTAGTCAGGCAACTATAACGCTAAAAGGAATCTTCTATTATACTGAAGCTGCTGTGTACGCCTTTGCTGAGTATTTTAATTTAGTTTTTGTTTTTTTTAACTATGAACCAAGTATCGACTTTACAATTTCGACATGGGTCCCTGTTAAAGATAGCTCATCTCCATTTCACATCGATAGGGTAGATTGTGCTGAAGTAGGATTCATATTGAAAGAGTCCTAGTCAAAACAAGCCGCCAATCCTGATGGTTTACCTACATACGTAATGAAAACATGTTCCGATATATTTGGTAAATCACTTACATTTAAAATAAACCTTTCTCTTGTTTCCATCTGTTTGGAAGATTTCCCGGGTACTTCCGGTTTTCAAATCTGGCTCAAGGCCAGATGTACTAAATTAAAGATCTATAGCAGTGTTACATTTGCCTGTTTGAGTTTTAGAAACTGTTTTTATAGCCGTATATATTTGTAAATTCAATCCCAGCTGACGTACCGCCAGCGTGGTTTCCATCATTCCGGTGCAGAGTTGCTAAGAAACATATCATATAATGAAGCTATTTGGGGCTTATCATATCTGTCCCAAGGAACCCGACCTAATATAGCGTTTATAGTTAATTCATTGGGCAGGTATAATAGTCAGCCCACTGCCCAACACTGGACCATATTTAAAACAACATTGAGATATTTAAAAGCTATAAAAAACTACAAGCTACCTTTCAGACGCAATGAGCAAAATACTGCCCGATATTGTGAGGACAGAAGATCCTGTACATGATATATATTTCTCTTTGAGGAAGCCGCCATAAGTTGATGTTCTAAAAGGCAACCAACTATAGCTTTATTAAATACTGAGATCGTATACATATCATTAGCTACATCCGCACAAGAAATTATGGTTAGAACAATTAGAAGAAGACTTTTGGCCTGAACTTACAGATACTTCTCTTATTATACACTGCCATGATCAAAGTACTATCAGACTTTTAGGTACCAAGAGTTATCATACGAGAAGTAAACACATCGACGTCCAGTACCACTTCGTAAGGGACAAGATTTTATCCAAACAAATCTCAGAATAAAGTTCAAGAATACTGAAGATATGGTGGCTGATAAATTAGCCAAGGCACTACCCCGTCCGAAGCACGAGTTCTTTATTATTGCAATGAGTTTGTGTTCAGGAGGGGATGATATAAAAAAAATAGAACACAAACAGGTCTTTTTTTTCTATCATCCCCTCCTGAACACAAACCCATTGCAATTAAAACGTAGAGGAAATATGTCATTTCTCTATATCGCAGTTTTGTTTATTGTTGGGTATGCTTTTTTCACTGCTACGCAACGTCACCTTGCTGATATTGTTGTTGTCAATTTACTTTAATTTAATTAATAAAGGATTACAGTTCATTGTCAAAGTGTTTATTTTCTTAAATTTCTACTGGCACCATATATACACGGGTATTTACTATGGATACAGAAGTAGGGAAGTGAGACGTGGGGAAGTCTCATGGAGCGACCAAGGGCCCTAATCTTTGTGTCATGCAAACCTAACTTACGTAATCCTTTAATGTTCCGTTAGATTTTTTTTTCTTAAATCCTTTAATGTTGAGTTGAACAATTTAAAATTTGAGAGAAGTAACTAGATAATTTTGTCTTAAAATAAAGATTTTAAGTTCTTTTCAATTTCTTATGTCACCCATTTAATTGTTTGTTTGGATAGAATTGTTTAGATCAAAACAATTTTTTGTGTCTTAGTTGTCAACGTGTTCCTATAATAGAAAAAATAAAATGGTGATTTTGTTATTCTTGATATTTAGACACACATAACTTTTTTCCATTTATAACGTGAATTTACTCAAACCAGTGTGAATGATTTGTTGAAATTTGGTTCTCGTTGGATATAAAAATTATAATATTTTTCAATTTATTGTTTTATTGCATTTACTTGTTTACTCAGACAAAGTTAGGCAGATAATTGTAGAGAATAATTCATATATTGCTGAAGATACTCATAAATCTTTGTCTAATTGTGAATATATATTTTTTTAGAAACAAACTTATTCAGATTATTTCTCTCTCTATATAAGTTTAAAATGCTATTATTCAATTAACTAGTATTAAACTACAGTTCATAGGAATAATGGTGGCGAAGGGAAAAAAATGGATTATAGGTGGGATTTCGTTGCATTAATTACGGCAGGTAATATAATTTCAGGTGTCTTTTCAACGCAGAAAGGAGGGATACTTTCTACAAGTTTTCTAATAAATCCATAATATGAAGGCAAATGCAACAAAATATTTCCAATAACATGAATTTTGTGCTGAAGGATTAGGAGATAGGGAGGATATGCATATTTTTAGGAAAAAATTCAAAGTTGTGAACATATACTAGAATGTAGATCGGAGGTACGAAGAGGGATAGGATTATTGTGTAAAAAAATTTAAAAAGAGTGACGTCGATCACAAGTTTTTCATCATTTAAGCCGTGACCTATGCTTAGATATATGATAATGTTTTTAATGTTGAAAATATATCGAAAATGCAGGATTTAAAGTCGTTTCAATTTATTTAGTAACTGTTAATTTATATTAAAATGGTATATGTTTCCATAAACAATGATGTCAAATATAAAAAATATTTACTTTGCAGACTGTATTTTCACGAAATATTGTGACCTACATCATTTACTTGCGGATGGCTTATGAGATGTTGGTCAATCAGTAGACCAAGATCTTTTACAGATGAAGTGAAAGGGATAATATTGTCGTTAATGAAGAAATGTGGTAAATCAATTATTTAAACATTTGACAAAGATCCTGACTAGCAATAATAAGAGCTGTGATTTAATTGAGTTAATTAGAACATCTTGTTTAAAATATTTCTCTATAGTCGGTACCTACTTGATATTCTATTAGACGTTTTTTTCTTAAATCATAGTTTTAGAATAGTGATATGATTTTGAATTGTCATTTTGAAGTCCGTATGCTCAAACTTCAAAATCACAATTATGTTTCCTAAATAGATTGATTATTAAGAACTGAAATTATGTTTTTGTGTAAATATATAAGTATATATTTAAGGCGGGGTTAGTTTCGAATTAAATGTGATATAATTTTTTTAACTAATTGCACTCAATTACTTAGATACATTCATTCTAATTTATTTATATATTTAATAAACTTTGATTGATGTTAATATGTATTTGTTTAATGACAGTATTTTGCGTGTTATGTTAGGTATTCATTCTATTAGTTGATCGTCTGGTAATTCGTATATTATTGGGGATATATTTACTTTTTTTCTATTAATAAATAATTAAGAAATCTCATGTTACTTTAGTGCGTATACATTCTAAATTTTTAAGCCCTTTATTTTTTCTTTCAGTGTTTTTCTTCATAACCGTTTCTGACCGTCTTCTTTGAATAATTTATAATATTCAGAAAGTAGTTTTTATTAATGATACTCAGAAAGACAAAATTGCTTTAATGTAGTGATCAGCCAGTGATAGACATTTGACCGTAATTCATTAAATGTTTAAGTTTGAACTTTATTGAAGTTGTAACCCTATAATATAAAATATAAAGAGTGTATTTGTTCTATTATTATATATTATAAATCACACAAAATTTGCAGCACAAAACTTATTCAGTCAATCTGACATTTTAAAATTCTTTTGCAAAAATCTAAACTCTATGCAACTGTTTGACCGCAAAAAATTATATGTTTGATATTGTCAATATAAAAGTAAACAATAACAATTTTATTGTTAAATATAAACAATGAATATTTTTAATGTATATGTAATACGTAATTTAATGTATTTCTAAAACATATTATAAACAAATTTTAGCTTTCTGCACTCTTTTTCCATATAAATTTCATCTATATCAAATCCCACGCTCCACCGTGCGCGCAATATGCTTAAAAATGGGTACACCGTTTTCTTTTCACATATTAACATATAGACTTATTATACAAAAATTTTAAATTTCTGTACTTCTCCCTACTAACTATAACTATGCCAAATCTCCCACTCCTCCCGAATTATACGTTACAATGGGTATAAAATTTTCTATTTACGTTTTAATATATAGATAATACCACAATAATAGCAGTGAATAAAATTATGAATTTGTCTCGTACATGTCAAAAATATTTAACATAAAATTATTGTTTTCATATATATTTAGATTACTTCAGTTTATTTTTACATGTAGTAGATTTGGTTCTGTAAAACGTGACAAGTATTAAAATTTTTCAAAACTAGTAGCTCGCTCTTTCAAATTTAATAATTAACCTTTCTTAAAAATCTCTTTCACAAAAATTAAAGTACTTCTGTTTAAAGTAATATAGAAAAAAATATCACCACATATTAAGAGATTTTCGTATTAATTTTTGATTTTAAGAAAAGTGAAAAAAATAAGTGGTGAGGAAAAAAATATTACTTCATAAAAAATTAAGAAATATTATTTATATCTGTGACTTCAGCGAATGATAGCTATTTTTATTAAGAAAACATTTAATCGAAAATCCTTAATCCGCTAAAAAGCTTTATATTTACTTCATATATTTTAATGTTAACAACAATAAGGTTAAATGTATTTTTATATTTTATTCGTATGTGCAAATACTCTTAATTGGAAAGCGACTTGCAAAAGAAACTGCCACTTAGCCTTGAAAAAGCGTTCATTTTTACTCCATAGTACATGTAAAATACATTTCTTTAATTCACCAGTACATAACTTCGCTGATGAATGGATTTGTATCAAATTCTCAAAATCATTATCCACATTTGGATGGATAACAATGACTTGCAATTTATAATGCGTGGATGATTATTATCCATCTTTTGTTTAATTGAAACCAATTAATTTACCCAAATCATTGTTTACTAATATTTTTTGAGCATTTCCCTACTTCTCACCCGATCTTTGGAAAGAACTCATATTTTTTTAACAGCACCTAACTGCGTTCCCGCCTTGGTGTTTCAATGTTTACTATCATCACAACGTTTAATACCACGTTGATTCTTAAAGAGCTCACTAACCAGGTGCTGGTGGCTACACGTTACCTTTACCGATGAAACACCCAAACGTAAGATCCATTATTATTTACAGTTTCCATTCGATTTTAAAGACACAGAAGCTGGGTTTCCAAGGTCGCTGCCTTAGGTAATTTAGTTTTGTAACTTTAGATCTTTTGAGGAATTGCAATTGAAATCAGTTTTTTAATGATTAGCAGAGTAACTTAATAACACAGTTAGGATGAAGTTTTAAATTGCAATGATTATGATGTAGTTTGCCGTAGTGCATAATTTTGAATTATCAGCTTACATGATATACAATTCCTTGCAACGGCTTGTGCATTATTACTAAGCAAAACACAGCGTTTCTATCACGTGATTTATAAAGTGGTACTCCAATATTAATAATGACGTTAAACATTAAAGATTTTTAAAAGTTCATAGACATGGGGAATAGTATTGTTCACTCCTAGGACATATCTAAGATGTGCACTTTCGTTAAAATTTGTTCAAGAAGTTTTCGGAAAAAGTTTTTCAGGGAAAGTAATTTTTGTGGAAAGTTATTTATTGAGTTATTATTTCAAATTTTGCAACTCTAATCTGGCCTTACCGCTAACGAGGCAATATTTGCATTAACTTTCAATATCTTGGAATACAAAAATATTTAATGAATAGTTCAAATAAGAAAAATAAAAGATTAGTAACAAGAAAAGCAATGAAGCTCTTTACAAACGGTTTGTGAAATAATTATCATCGCGTCATGTCAGCTAAGGCGATGATACTTTTCTTTTACATTTTTTTGAAATGGAAGAATAGTTTGCATACTTTTTACGAACTAGGTTCCCCGGACATGTGTCGCGTCTGGATAGGTTTCATTTCAATTTTCTTTCGATTTCATGTTCAGAACTTGTGTGTGGCAAAGCTATGAGCAGCTAATCAGCTGAGGGGTTAAAATATGAGCATTTTTAAATTCAATGTAAATTTGATCGTTGGCAAAGAAGTCGGTCTTCGGTGTATAATTTTTGAATATAGTATACTTGATATATCAATCGAATGTGGTCAAATTTAATATATATTGTAATTGTAGGGACAGTTTTTTTATAACGTCACGGACTATAACGGACATATTTTTATAATCAAAGAAAGATAGTTTTAACGTTTCGACTAAAATATGTGAATTTGTTTATTCTTTGACGCAAAGAGGATCTACTATGATTACTAAATCTTCTTGAGTGTCTTACGTGGAGTCATCGACATTAAGTTGTAAATCAAACAATCATATAAGGCTTGTGAAAGTCCTCCAATAATATAATCCAAAAATTTATGTGTATTCTACGATTTGTGAATTAACTAGAAGAAGTCAGGAAAATGTTGGTACCCTCTAACAACGAAAAAATTTGGCAAGGGACATTTAGAATATATGTTCTGCTTAGTCTAGTTGCTGGTAGTTGATTAGAGTTTCAGTATTTGTCTTACCTTATATTGGTTATAAACTGATCAGTACCATTAACAATGTATAGTTTTATAGTGAACGCACTACGTAGAAATTATGAGAGGGGTATCTACGCATTACGTAGAAATTGTTGTCATTAAACATTTTACCGGGTTTTAGAAAATATCATTATGTTTTAGAATAGAATTAAAAATTACGTAATTAATATAATTTAATTATGTTCACTTTCTTGGTAGTCGTAATTTGAGGAACATTTTGAAATATATTAATTAATGCTTTGGTATACAAAATCATAGGTTGATTGGCTTTGTTGGTTTTACTTTTTATTTAATCGATTAATGCACTACTAAAATGAAAATGTCGAAAGAGATAATTCAGTAGTATTTTAAGAGTATAAGTGTTAATATCGGCAAGATTTATAGAATTTTTTGTGAGATGAGATTGGTTGGTCGAAATTTTATTTAGTGTAGAAATTTCAGTTATAAATAATAAAAATAAACAATAAAATAAAGTAAGAAATATACTTAGATATTATATTTCTCTAATGTTAAATTTTATCTATTTATGCCCGAAATAGATTGTATACTTTATTCAAGACACTGACTGATTAATAAGGTGTTCAAATCATTATTTTAAACTTAGTTAAAATGAAAGGAAACAAAAAATGCAGTACGTATATGAATACAACTTAGACCAGTTTACTAACGAGTATGTATTTCTCAGAAAGAACCTCAAAATTTAAATATGGTAAATTTCTAAGTAAATGTACACATTTTCACGCTCCGCTGAGCTGTATGCCCGCTGATATTTATTTTTATGCTCGAGTTACATCACGAGTAATATGTTGTAAGGCGACAAGAAAAATTTAACATCAAAAATATAGAAGCAAAATTATAGTAAGCGTGAAATGATATTAAAGTTACTCAGTCCACAAAAATTACTTTCCATGGAAAACTTTTTCCGAAAACTTCTTGAACAAATTTTAACGAAAGTGCACATCTTAGATATGTCCTAGAAGTGAACAATACTATTCCCCATGTCTATGAACTTTTAAAAATCTTTAATGTCTAACTTCATTATTAATATTGGAGTACCACTTTATAAATCACCTGATAGAAACTCTGTGTTTTGCTTTAATAATCATGCACAAGCCGTTGCAAGGAATTGTATATCATGTAAGCTGATAATTCAAAATTATGCACTACGGCAAACTACATCATAATCATTGCAATTTAAAACTTCATCCTAACTGTGTTATTAAGTTACTCTGCTAATCATTAAAAAACTGATTTCAATTGCAATTCGTCAAAAGATCTAAAGTTACAAAACTAAATTACGTAAGGCAGCGACCTTGGAAACCCAGCTTCTGCGTCTTTAAAATCGAATGGAAACTGTAAATAATAATGGATCTTACGTTTGGGTGTTTCATCGGTAAAGGTAACATGTAGCCACCAACACGTGGTTAGTGAGCTCTTTAAGAATCAACGTGGTATTAAACGTAGTGATGATAGTAAACATTGGAACACCAAGGCGGGAACGCAGTTAGGTGCTGTTAAAAAAATATGAGTTCTTTCCAAAGATCGGGTGAGAAGTAGGGAAATGCTCAAAAAATATAAGTGAACAATGATTTGGGTAAACTGATTGGTTTCAATAAAACAAAAGATGGATAATAATCATCCACGCATTATAAATTGCAAGTCATTATTATCCATCCAAATGTCGATAATGATTTTGAGAATTTGATACAAATCCATTCATCAGCGAAGTTATGTACTGGTGAATTAAAGAAATGTGTGTTATACTATGGAGTAAAAATGAACGCTTTTTCAAGGCTAAATGGCAGTTTCTCTTGCAAGTCGCTTTCCAATTAAGAGTATTTGCACATACGAATAAAATATAAAAATACATTTAACCTTATTGTTGTTAACATTAAAATATATGAAGTAAATATAAAGGTTTTTAGCGGATTAAGGATTTTCGATTAAATGTTTTCTTAATAAAAATGGCTATCATTCGCTGAAGTCACAGATATGAATAATAGTTTTTTCATCACCACTTATTTTTTTTACTTTTCTTAATTTGACTTCAAAAGTTAATATGAAAATCTTTTAATATGTGGTGATATTTTTTTCTATATTACTTTAAACAGAAATACTTTAATTTTTGTGAAAGATATTTTTAAGAACGGTTAATTATTAAATTTGAAAGAGCAAGCTACTAGTTTTGAAAAATTTTAATACTTGTCATGTTTTACAGAATCAAATCTACTACGTGTAAAAATAAACTGAAGTAATCTAAATATACTTGAAAACAAAAATGTTATGTCAAATCTTTTTGACATGTACGAGACAAACTCATAATTTTATTCTCATCCATTATTGTAGTATTATCTATATATTAGCACGTATAGAACATTTAATACCCATTTTAACGCATAATTCGGGAATAGTGTGAGATTTGGCATAGTTATAGTTAGTAGAGAGAAGTACAGAAATTAAATTTTTTTATATAATAAGTCTATACATTAATATGTGAAAATAAAACTTTGTACACATTTTTAAGCATATTGCGCGCACGGTGGAGTGTGGGATTTGATATAGATGAAGTTTATTTGGAGAGAGAGTGCAGAAAACTAAAATTTGTTTATAATATGTTTTACAAATACATTAAATTACGTATTACATATACATTAAAAGATTTATTGTTTACATTTAACAATAAAACGTTTACTGTATTCTTTTATAATGTCAATATCAAACATATAATTTTTTGTGGTCAAACAGTCGCACACAGTTTAGATTTTTGCAAAAGAATTTTAAAATATCAGATTGAGTGAATAAGTTTCGCACTGAAAATTTTGCGGGATTTTAAATGTTCCTTTTTCAATTGTCTATGGAGTGTATGTCAGGGCAAAAAAGTGTTTACATTATATTTTATGCAATAAATATATGTATTATTAAGAATTAACTTTAAATTTCCTAGATATTACAGGAAATTAAGGCAAAGGACACATGATTATAACGTATTTGTACACGCTCTCTGTTCAGTCCATAGAACAAAAGTTAAAAAAAATTACATGCAATTATTATAGGGATACACTATTTCGCAACAAACTTCAATAACGTTCAAACGTAAAAATTTAATGAATTACCGTCAAATGTTTATCACTGGCTGATCACTACTTAATAAACCACATTCAAACAATTTATTCTTTCTGAGTATCATCAATAAAACTACTTACTGAAAATTATAAATTATGCAAAAATGACGTCCAGAAACGGTTATGAAAAAAAATACTCAAGGAAAAAATAAAGGGTTTAAAAATTTAGAATATATACGCACTAAAGTAATATGAGATTTTTTAATTATTTATTCATGAAATAAAAGTAAATATATCCCCAATAATATACGAACTACCAGACGATTTTGTAAAAATTTATCATTCACAATTAAATGTAACTTAAAGAATCTTTGCTAATATCCCACCTGCAGATGTTGTAATACAACGAAACCTAGGTCGTGGTAAAGAAATTAAAGAAAGTAGAAATAATACTACATCACGTAGTTTCATTTAATTGTGCATATTTTTCATATAAAATTTCACTTTCTATTTTTTGTTTAATAATTTTGCTGAGTCATCATTATTAAAGAGTCAAAGTATGCCATTAATACTTTGACAAATTCTTGTTTAGAATCCGGTAATAAATACAAGAATCCATCTTTGATCGAAACATTCCAATTTCTAATAAAGTATTATTTAACTTTAAGTTCAATTGTCTACTAGCTCGTTTAAGGCAATATATAATTTTATTAAAGCGGTACCCTTTTTCTCTTTGCATATAGCTCATTGATGGGAATTGGACAACAGGTGCATAGATTTTATGATAATTAATTCTTTTCGTTTGCTGGTATCCTTTAATAAATGGTCTAGCTTTGTAACGTTCGGCATCTCCATTTTCATTAATTTTAGTTTTATATACCCATTTACATGGTATTACTCTCTTTCCATAGCGTATCTCTACCATAGACCAAGTATTATTTTTCATTAATGATTCATATTCTTCCTGAATGGCTTGTTTCCACTCATTTGCTTTGTCACAATTAAGAACTTATTCTGTACTGTGTGGATCGCTATTAAGTAAACTTGGCGTGGGTTCAACATTTACCCACATGTAAGAACTCGGGTAATTTTTTCTGTATCGCGATTTTCTACATGGTCGGAGATTTAGCTAAAGTATCGGAGGAGATTCCAAAGTCTCATCAGGTGTGTTTATTTCGTCTGCCGGATTATCGTAATAAGGTGAACTGAATCTGAGACTTCCGGAAAAAGTAATATCGAAGTTGTTTTTCTATTAAAGGTAAGTTAGTCACATTTTCCTTTGTACTTAAAATATCTGTATGAATTTGTTTAGGAATTTCTGCATTAACCTTTTCAATTACTTTTTTTTCAGGAGCAGAAATGGGCAACATATTTCTTTTATTCTGAGTTCAAGGAATATCACATCTTTTTCTGTGACCGCCTTTCTAATTTTTGGGTCAATAAGGCGATATCCTTTTATACAATCAAAATAACCAACGAAAATAAACTCATTTGATTTTGCCTCCAATTTTTGTCGTTTTTCTTTCGTTACAAGCACCATCGCTTTGCATCCAAATATTCTCATGTGACTTAAATCTGGCTTATGTTCCGTTCATATATATTTCTTCAGAGGTGATATAGGGGAGTACTCGAGTAGGTAAGCGGTTGACAATATAAGCAGCTATTGCCACCGCCTCTGCCCAGATGTTTATCTGTAAATCAGCATTCAAAAACAGACATTTGGCACGTTTAATGAGTGTACGATTTATTCTCTCATTTAAGCCAATCCGTTCTAGAGTCGATGATTGACGTAATATCCCATTTCTCTTTAAATAATTATCGAAATGTTTATTTGTGGATTCTGTGCCGTTATTACTTCGCAACACCTTTATTTTATTATTTAACTCGTTTGCTACACGATATTTAAAGTCAATAAATTTATCAAGTAACTCTGTCTTACTTTTAATAAAATACCCAAATACCTTATATGAGCGGTCATCAGTAAAAGTTGTGAAATACTTTGCACCTCCAATTGATGTAGTTCGCATCGGACCACACACTTCCGTGTGGATTAGCGCTAGCAATTCTGTTGCCCGGGAGTCACTACTTGACAAAGGTTGCCTGTTTGGCTTGCCTTTTAAATGTCAAATGAAGACACAACTATCATTCGGTACTGACAATTTCATGCTAGTTGTATCATTTGGTATTTTATTGACATCATTAAAATTTAGGTGGCTCATGCGCTGATTCCAAAGGTAGATATCGGACTCTGCTGTCGCCGTCATTGCTTGAGTTTGACTATTACTGACAATTAGTTGATAAGTATCATTAATAAGTTTTGATGAAGCTACCCCCTTGCCTTCTTGGTTATGTATTGAACATCTATTTACATTAAATTCCTTACAGCCAGCTTTTATCATTATGCTTACAAATAATAAATTGGTAGATAAATCTGGTACAATCAATACATTTCTCACCTGTATTGATTTGCTGCTGCCATCATTCATATGTACTTGAACTGTCACATTTCCGCAGCTTTCGAAGTATAATACTTTGTAACCAGCAATTCGTATATTATGTATAGGTGGAGCAGTCTTGTTTTCTAACCATTCCTAGTGCATGACCATGTGTTATCTGACCTGTTATGCACCTGAATCAACGCACAAGCTTATCGAATCATTTACCTGCATGGCTGAAAAGTTTGCTAAAAAACCATTATTGTTATCATTATTTTCAGGCTTATTTTTATTGTGCCAACAATTCTTGATATAGTGCCCTTATTTGTTACAATGGATATTAAAGACCTTTAAACTTTGACGGGGACTTATAGTTTTAATTGTAGAAATTTTTGGAATATGTGTAAAATGTGGTGGTACCTAAAGTGTTAACTTCTTTTAATAGTTTTGTCTTAATCATATCGGCAGTAATTCTTACATCCAAACTCTCAATACCCATTATCATAGGCTTATTTACATCCGGTAAGCCCACTAACATCAATGTCTCAAGCCATTCGACGTCCATTTGAAATTAAATATTTTTGACTTGTGAACCGATGAATGATTTTGTTAACACAGTTTTCCACACTTGTACTATTTTCCAATGCTTCATCAATAAGCTCCTTTAATAAACCGATCTTGCGGAGTAGACCAGTGTCTTGAAATGCTTGTGATAAATTGCCCCATCCCTCTTTCTTGTTTCGGTGTCTTGAATGACAACATATAAAATGGGATCCACCTCTAATATAAGTTTCGATTTCGCATTCAGGTCTTTTTTTGTCGCTCATTTTCTATATATGTCCATAACTCTTCGTGTTGTAAATAGGTTTTTACCGCAGAACTCCAAGTCGCCCAATTTTCGCAGCCAGTGAGCTTTTCATTGACATTACAGAACTAGTTGTGCTCATCTTGTTCATTGTACGAACGCGAGTAATTTTGAGGTTAAATCTACTTAATCGATTTTAAAATTTAATTACTAATTACTTCAACTGAATTATTACGCCCAGGTCGGCTTGAGCCCATAACCGAATGAAAATAAGCACTTTGGCAATAAACTCTAATTCTTTATTAATTAAATTAAAGTAAATTAACAACAACAATGTTGACTTTGCGTAGCAGAGAGAAAAGCGTACCTAACAAAAAACAAAAAATACAATACAGATAAATGACATATTGCCGGTACGTTTTACTAGATGCTTGTTTGTGTTCTATTTATTTTCTACCAAAACCACACTTATGATTACCATTAAAGTATAATTTTATTGCGGACTTTGACCCACGTCGTTATAAGAAAAGATTCATCGAATTACCACATTTTCCCTGTGAAATTTTTATCAATGTCGATTAAGCCGTCTTGGAATTCATCCCAGAAAAAAAGAAGATATCTAAACAAACCGACAGCTATTTGTAAGTTAAAACATTTGTTATAGATAGTTAGATATTGTGTATATAACATAACTCAACTAAAAATAGTTTTTTACTATTTACTACATTTTTCAAAGTACAAGAATGTAAATTTTATTTATGTGTATAAGAAATGTGTAACCACCTAAAACACAATATGTATAAGTACAGGTATTTTGCTAGTGTAATGTTCTTCTCAAAAGTATCATTAAAAGTTTTTATAGTGTTATAAACGGATTCAACGAGCAGGTTTTTGTTATATTTTTTGTTCTTAAAAATAGTCACTGTAGTAAGTTTAAACATAGTTTCATTCGACGGAATCACTGAGAAAAGATGGCGACCATTTTCTCTTCGATATTTATTTTACGAAAGTAACCTACCATGAAGACAGTCCCCGTATCTTTGTTGTCTGCGTATCGTATTCCTTTAGGTAATCTTTTATTCTGGAGAATGAATGAAATCACGTGCTGTGACTTCAAGATCGCATGGCAAATGACCCGTAATTTATATACCCAATGTAGTCAAATATTTAATGTTTCTTCTGACTGGATGTGCAGAGGCGTTGTCGTAATTAAGTGGAATTCTACTATAAAGATGTTGTTCTCGAACTTTTTTCAAAACAACAGGCAGCACATTCCTAGCAAACAAGTCTTTGATAATTGTTCTTCAATTCTTCTTAAGATAACAAATATAGCTAGCATGCATGATCTCCCTAAACTTTTGATATATTTCAAGCCACGTTTTGCAACACCAATAAACGCGACATCGTTTTAGAGTATGATGTTCATGTATAATCTTCTACACTTAAGTCGTACCAATACCTAAACTTCACGAAAACTGCTAATAGGTTACGTTCTTGTCAGTCTGTAAAACTAGACGGCGTTATCGTCAATTGTCACTGTTGAGAGACATGCTTTGTACAAATCTAGTACTGATATTAGTGCCATCATGCTTGAACTCATTAAATCAGTTCTACATAATAGCGTGGGATGAAGTACAATCATAATATCTCAATCAAAGTCTATTGTGCGAGTAGCTTTCTTGTTGATTAAACCAGGACAAAAATAATAAAAATCATAAAACAAAAATTTTTTCCTGTTAAATTCATGTTTAATTCATTCACTTTTAAAATTGCCGGTAATTTGTAAAAACAAATAAGAAATTCAACCAAGATATCTCAACTGTTTAGAAAAGATTTTGAAACCACACGATTTTGAAACCTGCATCATATTTTTTTCTAATAATCCTAATACACATGTAAAAATATAAAACATGCACTTAAAATGAACCATAACAAAACACTTAAGAATTCATATAATTACATATTACATGTCCAATATATTTAAATAGTTTCCGTAAAATGAACATACTTTTCTTCAAATAGGTTAAACCTTTTCAAAGTAATTTGAACTCCACATCAGATTATAAAAATATTGTTGATACAAATAATCTTAGATATAATCCAAATAGTCAAGTGTTCAGTAATATAAGTTATGTTGATGGTCATAATACCCTTGCGGTGGTGTATAAAATAATACACATACTATCTTCACAGTCCTCGATAAATTATAGTTAATGGTTTTTCGGAAAAGTCAGATGATATTAAAAACAAATTTCATACAAGGTTGAGTCAGGCAAGGTTTCGCTTAATGTTTATTTTATAAAATATTTGAAGTTTCTTGTGTGTTTCATTGGTATATAATATACGAGTAGTTTCATTTTTTACAACAGAATACTGAATTGATTGTCCCTCAACTCGTGAATATTTTGTTGTACCACAGAAAAGCATATTTTGTTTTTCTCCCTTAAGTTCTTATAACTTTTTTGATGACTATTTAAAGACAAAATAAATTTTTATGTAAATATTAAATCATATAAAAATAAGAAAAGAACAAACCCTAATATGTAAAACATTAAGATTGATAGCATATAAAATCTTCAAAAACCGTTACCCACAAAAATATTGTAGGTTCATATAAAAATAAATATATTGCCGAATTCATACAAAAAAAATACTGAAGGACTTTGTATGAAAGTAAGTACCTGTGTTATCTAAGAACAAAATCGATTCACTTATGATTTAAAATTTGCTTAACAACCTGTTTATCGTCCCAAATTCTAATCCATTAGCACTTGTTAGTAGATTTCAAGATGCGTTTCTTCAAACGTACGCAATCACTTTTCCATCTCTTAATGAGTTTAAATTTTCACCATGCCCGTTCTACCTTATGGGCATTTTGATACATAAAAAATAATTAAACGCGAACTGATGGCTCCATATAATTTTTGACAATAAAGTATCAAAACGTTCAAAAATGTTTCAGGTTATTTTTCTCAACATTTCAAGGCTATATTGAAGTCTGAGGGTGAACTTTGTCTAACAAGTCTAAGTAGATGCTTGACTTTAGCCTTATTTAACAAGGTTGGTTCTTTTGAGATACAGTTACAAGTTGGTGGGCACTTTGCGATTCTTTCATCGTTTTCTATTTCATATTAAAATCTACAAAATTATATTACATATTATTCAGAAAATAATCGTTTATGCCTATTCTTATATACTTTAATAAATAATAAATATTCCTAAGATAAATTGTACAATATAGTTATTTCAAAATAAACAATTTTATTAAATTATTTTTTTCAAACCTGATATGATATTGTTTTAAATTACCAAAGTAATATAAGACTTGGCGAATTTGTAGGCGTTTTCTCTATGTATATTACAATCTTCTTTCCTTTTTTACATTTTGTCAATATGATATCAATTTGATTTAAAAAAGTATTACTTTATCTTTAAAAAACGGGTGTTTTTGCTAGTTTTGCTAATTATTGTTTATGGTTTGGCTTGGAATACTTAAAAAATAGGTTTCATTGAGCGAAGTTTTGTCTTTAAGAAAGCAATTGATTAATGGTTTATACTTAAATATTGGCATCCATATACCCCTAGGGTAATTTACCTGCAATGCGATAAGTCATGTTTATTTAAAGCCGTTTCTTATTTTGTTAAGGAGAGTATTGAGAAAGAAGGAAGACTATGAATGTGTAATGCTTGTTGCATTAGTAAATTTCATAATCTGAACAGTCCGAGTGAAATAGAGGGGAAATAGTAAAAAATTTATTAAATCTATCAATTATCAAATCTACGTCAATCACCAGACCTTAAAGAAACTGGACAAAATTATTACGGTAGAAAGATAACATTTTTGTTGAAAAAGTTAACCAAGTAAAATAATGAGGTATGAATGTGAGGAATAAGATCTTTGTGATGATTAGTGCTTTGCGTTTTGAACTTAGCTGTGGTGAATAGTTTTCAAATATCTTTAATTTCGACGTTTCAAATATTTCTACATATACATCTATATCTATGTTTATATATATATATATATATATATATATATATATATATATATATGTGTGTGTGTGTGTGTGTGTGTGTGTTTGTATACATACGCACATATTATTTGTGTGTTCATGTGTTATTTGAACTGATTTTTCGCGAAGAGACGCGTCTTTTCTTGGAAAGTACAGACGACACGATTACGCGATCAGATAAAACTAGTTTCACATTTTTTTGTAAAAAAGTGGAATATATCCAATTCTTTCATAAAAATACTAGTTTACTTTAGCAAGGTCAAGATATAATTAATTACTAAATGCCCCATTTTAACTAGCAGTAGATATTTTGCTCGAACCAAAAATAGAAGATAAGATTGAAGACCGAGTCATTAAATAAAATTTTGTTTGCAAATAATGTTTTTGCAGTAATTTAAGTTTTGCTTATTAAGTAAAAAACATGATTTGGGAAATTAAAGCAATTAGTAACATATTGGTATTTTATTGACTTTGTTATTAATCAAATCATAAATCATTCAAAATTAAATAAAAGAATTCAAGTTCAATATACTCTTTCCCCTAGGTGTCATATTGCCTATTTATTTCAAAATTTAAGTGATTTATGCCATATTGAAACAGCGTCTGTCATTTTCTCTATAGACCTTTTCATATTTTTGGCAACATATTTTTCTGATATAAATGAAGTTTATTTTGTTTATACGGAATTTATTTTATTTATACGGAATAAGGCCACAATATTTGAAATATTTTGTTCGCATATTGGTGACGCCGTTTTGTCATTTTTAAGATTAAATAAATTCTTAATGCACTATGCTCTGTTCTGGGCTTATCGTAAAAAGCAAAAGGAAACTGATCACTTACCAGAGCTAATTAAATAATGGATTAGTTGTCTGTGACCGTTCCTTCTGCGCCAAAAGGATCGCCTGGTACAAAATATTAACTTTAGGAGGGATCTTCGCTAATTGCAATAAGTTGTTCAATTATCTGTAAAAATTGCCATGGAAAAGGGCTTATTATTCTATAGTCATTTGTGCCTATAAGTTTGAGTATGTAAAACAGGTTCAGTAGCAGAAGTAGTCTGGTTAGGTGATATAGATTGTTAAATTTTGCGCAATAAGCTAACTTTGGGTATATTTTGGTTACCTATATTAGATTTTTGTGAAATAATTTGTGGTTCTATAATACATGGATTTGTAGGCTGTTGTAAAAATCGAGTTTTGGTCTCAGTGATAAATCTCAACTAGCTTTTTTGGCATGAGCGTTTCCCAAACTCTGTTTCTGGGTTTGTTGGTTCGTTTAATTTTTCTGTGAAATGTAATATTCTTCTGGTATTGAATGGAGTAACACTCGCTCAATAAGTTGTTTTTTGTATATAAACCACTAGATAAGTTAATTATGGATCAATGAGGTAACCTGGTATATATGGTACTATTATTCCAATCATTATGAAAAATCGGTTGAACAATAGCACGTTTCCCAGTCATTAACTTTTTGGAAATGCATGTTTTACATAATTTAATGAATTGTTCTCTGCTTGGGTTAGGTAAGTAATATTTAGGTTTTATATGATGCAATATTTTGTCTCTAGGTCCATGACAAGTAGCTTTTTGATATTCCATTAAAATGTAATGATAGTTTTGTGGGGTACTACGTTCCGAGTCCAGTTTAAGCTTGGTAATTTTACTCGCTTTCATAATATCAATACTCCTTGCTTCTATTTTTATGATTTCCGGTCACATATTAGTTCTTTTTTACTACCGGTGTAATCTTTCACCACAGTGGCTTGCCCTGTTTTTTTTTCATACGTGTTAGGAATCTAATAAAAATCTTCTTCCCATACTATTTTTATTTAATTTTTTTTTGTTTGTACCTTATTCTTTCAGCTCACAGTAAAATAAAACTATTTTGCCATAAAAACTTTCGCCGATATCGATAAATTAAAGCCCGAGCAAATATAAATAGATATAGGTGTGGTTTTTTAATGGATTAACTACTGTCGCGTACGTGTCCGTGAAGCAATTTTGTGCTCCAATCATCTTGGCTTTAACAGATTTCTCCATAATAATAAAATAGTCTACTAGTTTTGCGAAAAGACAAGATTCATTTTTACTTTTCATATAAATGCGGAAAAAATACTTTGATGTTGTAATTAGACTGAATCTACCTCATGATTTAAATTTTTAGGAAAAGGCGTCTGTCTTTTTTGACCTATTTTGATTTCCTATACTTTGAGCTTTTTTGAGTTCCTCTTAATTTGTTTTTTAAGTATCAGGTAAAAACCATAAAAAAGGTTTGATTTAAGCTTCGTTGAGGTAAAAGAATAAAATTAAATCTTCCTTTATTTATTTTGATAAAATATTCTGCAAGAAATTTTAAATTGAATTATTACGAACTAAGCAGAAAGCCCACGCTGACTATATAGATAAAAGAGGTATATAGAATCTGTCAAGATCAGTCCGGTGTATTAATTTATAGTTCAATTTATAGTATAAAATACATTTTGAACCGGTCAAAGGTAATTGTGTTGGTTAGACGTTATTCCATTTATGAGTTATTTTATATTTAATTAAGAATCGTATTACATGTATTTGAAGAAGGTTGTATAGAATAGTTTTCCTTACCATGCTAGCTAATAACGCTTCAGTTTAACGTTGGAATCTGACGAAAAGTAAAAAGATAAATATATTTGGACAGTAAAATTATTTCTATGCATTAAGTAGGGTTAAATTAAGTTAGGCTAGGTTGGGATATGTTGGATTAAATTACGTTGAGTTGTATCAGGTTAGGTTAGATTAAATTTAGTTCGGATAGGTTAAGTTGGGTTAGATCGGTTTGGGATGTGTAGGTTGGGTCATGTCGGGTCAGTGTGGACAAGTTTTGGATAGGTAAGGTTGGATTAGATTTTTGCACACAATATCGGTTACATTATTATCGAGAAAAATTTAAAACGTTTATATAATAATTTCATACAAAACTAAATCACAGACAGAGACGGCATCCACGTTTAACTCCATCACCGTACCGTTTAATTCCGGCATTTTATTTATTTTAAAAACTTCTGAAAATTTCTTTGGATTTTCAAGCTTTCATGTTCATCACCTGTAAGTTGAGACTTATATCATTTTGGCTGATGATAAAAGAAAGTTAATGTCATTTCGTTGTTTGACTCTGTAACCATATACATCACACATCAAAATTTGAAAATATAAATTAAGCATGTAGATATAAAACAATAAAGCGTTAGGATATTATTTTTTTATGGTATGTATATGGTTCACAATAATATATACACATATAAATTATTGTGAACCATATACATACATAAAAAAATAATATCCTAACAATAATATATATAGGTTATAATATATATACAGGAGCAGTAATACAAAATTACAGCTGCTGTCATGATACCCATGACAGCAGCTGTAATTTTTTAAGGAAAATCTGAACAAGTATACAGGTATAAACGTTTTGTTCTAAACAATGGATTAAATTAGTGACTTCGTTTGAATAGTACAGTCGCCCGCAAACTCTTTACTTACAATAAAATTACCTCTGCTCTTATAAAAATTATAACAGTTTTCTCTTCTGAAAACACGAAAATCTTAGTCTTAAGAAGCGCAACCTGCGTAGCCCTTACTGTGGTGGAATAAAAATCTCTCTTATTTACATTTCCAGGTTATGATGTGACTTTTTCCTTATTATTTTTCACTCACTTATGGAGTAAATTCTTTTTAAAGTAAGACTATGTAAAGGAGCCACAGGATTTTAAGATTAAGTAAAGTCGGAAAATGTTTACAATAATTTACACTTTCAAGTTACCGATTCAAATTTATATAATTCCCGAAGTCCCCTATGCTTACACAATAAATAAATAAGATCATTTACTTGGCCGGTTTAAATTTTACAACCTGTTTATTATAGTACTCTTGTCTCATACAAAAATATTTACTGCTGCCGTCTTGTAAAATTGTTACAAATTACACCGATGTGAATAAAAAAATCGTAGTCTTAGAAATCATCATTTACCCTAAACACGTATGGTAACAACAAATCCCTAAAAATGCTTAGTATTTATAATCAGAGATAACCACATTATTTCTCCAATGTATATGACATTACTCGTTTTTAAATAACCTCAGAAAATAATAAAACTACTTATTACTAGTACATTGTTCTTTACAAAATTGTGACAAATTACGCAGTTGTAAAGAGAAAAATCTAATCTTAAAACTTACAGCTCCCCCCAATATTCCCACATACTAATAAGACTATGGAAAGTGGCCATACACAGTGTGAGGTCAGGTGAAATTTGGTTATTTAAAAATAATTTCGATTTCTGAGCTGCCGTTTCAAAATATTATTTTTAGACCCCTGTATACAAGTGAAAAACCTATTTTAATACTGTTTTATGGTCGGTTTTAAGACGTATTGCAGGAATAGCACAGAGTAGAAAAAAAAAAAAAAAAAAAAAAAGAAAAAAAAATATATATATATATATATATATATATATATATAATCAACTCTATTTAAAAGAACATTTTTAAATTGGTAATATTTCTTCCTTCTTGTGTCGTCATCTCTCTCCTAACCGTTGTTGGCGTGGTTGCTTACGTCTTTGTCGTTATCGTCGTGGACTCCCTGTTCAATAACAATAAACTTTGAAAAACTATTGAAGTAATTAGGATTGATGCTTCATATACAAGTATTATTTTACAGTTGATAAACATTTGGGATTCAACCAAACGTCAAAAAAGACTTCATATTTATGAGTAGGACTTTTTTTCTCAAGAATAAAACCACCTTTATTCATTGGAGTATCTAGTACGGATTTTTTTCGGGTATATAATTCTGCTCTTAAAAATGTTTTTTTTTATTAATAAAGAGTATGAGTGTAATATTTTGCACACTTATGCCCTTTACATATGAAAAAGAATGTGCTTAGCTGTTGTATAAGATTTTAAAAATGTTCAGTATCTCCTTTCATTCACTGTATTAAGACACAACCGATTTTCTACATGACATACCGTATATTCGGCAAACACATATTTTGATATCTTTCACGGCTTTTGAGTTTAATCAGTTGACATTTTTGCCGAGTTCACTGAAATCGTCAATAGTTTCTTCATTTCTGTCCAATATTTTTAAAAGTCTGGTCTTACATTTAGTAAAAAAAGTTGGAACGTATCACATCCCATGATAACATCAAAACCAGTTTAGTCATTATATCAATATACCTATGGGAATTTTTCATCCGCATTTCCCTTTTTGACCACAAGTTCACCTGTTAAAGTAAAGGTGTTTAGTTGCCAATACAATGGTTAGCAAATCTGTGTTACTTTTAGATAAACAAATTCGTTTATTAATATTAAAATTTTAAAAACTTTAAACTTTCTTTCAAAAGTTTACTAATGATCTTTTTAATATATCGCAGTCATTCTATTTTTTCTTACTACTTTTTTACTTCTTTTCGTGGGAGAGCTACAGCAAGAAACTAACTTTGCCGTGAGCAGACGTATCGAGTTTCACAGTCGTCTTATATCTGACTGGACAATGTGAGGCACGTGCGTGCGGCTTGAGTTACATCGAAAATAAGCGAGGGTGCAGAAAAATTCACGGAAATGAAACAAAGAATTCTATTAAAAATTGTTCATAAAATCGATTACGAATCTAACCAAATCTTTTTTAGTTGTAACGCGGCCATCTTTACGTGTTTTGTGATATATTATTCTAATGAATATTTAACCAAAAAAAAAGAAAGAGTTAAGGTTTTAATAGACTAGTTATAAAAAAGAAAATATCTAGCAGTGAAACATCACATCACATCACAAACTCCTTCACTAATAAAGTTATTGCTTGCTTTGGATTACTTGGGCTCTCTTCGTGACAAAAGTATGTAGTAGTTTCATTTTTTGGCCTAAATGTTGCCAGTTGGTATATTACCAACGGTTGCATCCGGTTTATAGCCATCATCACTATGACCATCAGAGTGGTAGCTTTCACTAGTATCATTAATTGTAGTACTTTGTGAAATCTGTACTTCTGTATCAGCAGAGTGGTAGCTTTCACTTGTGTCATTGACTGTAGTATTTTGTAAAATCGGTATTTCTGTATGAGATTAAAGTTCACGATCATCTTCATTGTGTGGCTCGATAGCCGATATTTGTTTCTGTAATTCAGGGAGAAAAATGACATCCCTAGTTTTTTATGTTTTTCTGTTTACATCATTCAATCTTTTTTGTCGTTTCACAATAACCAAGAAATATCATCTTAACAGATTTGAAATTCCAGGCTGGCCTTTTTCTTTCTTTTGATACATGTACCCGTGCCTGACAGCCAAAATGTTTTGGTATTATTCTTATTTCGTTTATCATGCATCCATTTTTAAATGATGTTTTTTAGTCTAAAATCTTCATAGGCGAACGATTAAATATGTCGACTGCGATCCAAAACCTATTTGTAATGTGAAATACAGAACAAAATATTAAGATGTTTCTACAAGTATACTATTAATCCGCTTTGATAAGTTTTTGTTCACGGGGGTTCATGGGGTTACACTTTGGTGTTTCATGCCCGATCTATTTAAAAATAACATAAATATTTGTTAAGATATTCCCTTCCATTAATTTCTATATAATACTTTAATCGTTTCATTAATTTCACATTCTACTAATTTATTGAATTCCTTGGATCGGTCTAAATTTATTTTCAAAATAATAAATAAAAAAATTATGCTAAATTCGTCTATAAATTTAATCTACTATTTATTAACATCAATGGAGCTTAACTCTATCGGACCACACAAATCGGATTCAATTAATTTAGGGAGTTCGGAGGCTTTAGTGTCAATGTTTTTAAATAGATGTTTACTCAATTTACCTTCTATTTGAGTCGCATATAACCGATTACTTATTGTTATTAATTCCAATTTTATAGTATTACTGGGTATTTTCTGTAGGTATGTGATGTTGAGATGACCTATTCCCTGATGTCATATATTTTTATCACGCTCATTTACTGTTACTGACTGCAATGCCGATGTCTCAGTGGCAAAGCTATCAAGTTTAAATGTTTATTATGGCAAATTTTAAAAGCATCTTTTTCGACCTTCACTTCACTGCTAATTTTTACTATCTGATTTACGAAAAGTAAATTAGTTGCCAAGGAGAATTCACATAATATATTTCCGAACTTTTTTGTGTGGAACATTCCATAGGAGTCTTTCAGTTGCAATTCTACGCTGCCACTTTACTGCCCTTTTACTGTTACTCTCTTATTTTCTGCCACTTTTATGTCATTTACTGTAGAATGAGAGATGTTATTTATCCATTTTTTCAAGTCTCGCCATGCAAGGCGAAGGCGCTCTGAACTCAACTGGCAGTACTGGCAGTTCTCATCTAGTAACAAAGTACCGGGCCACATATCTCGCACTAAAATATATATATATATATATATATATATATATATATATATATATATATATATATATTTCAGAGCTTATAATCTGTTGTCGCCATGGACCTTGTTCACATAGTACTTACATTAAACCTACTTTCCTACTTAACCCAGAATCATAAAATACTTTTCCCATTTTTCCCCACATTTGTTTCGCTGTTGTCGCCATGGACGTAATTTATTGGGTTTATTAGAAGTACTATCTTCGAAGTTGCCAGTATATTGTTTTTACCATCCTAAAGATAGTTCGGACGTTGTTCATTTGTATCCCGTAGTTTTTCATGTACTAAATATTTTTTTACTTTGGTGTTAACCTCTCTCTTTTTAATTGAGATACCATATTCGGTAATTGTATTGACTTTTGATATTTAATTATACACAATGTAACCATATTACGGTAGATACCACTTGTGATGTCATATCAAAGCATATTTAATAATGCTACTTTTTTGCTAAAACACAATGTTTTTACTGCACGAATCCCATAATCTTTTATTCCAACAAATGTTTTAAAATTGAAAACTTAGTGGTTTAATAAAGTAATTATGGAAATAATACTAGCAAGCAGTGAAACGTTAAAATATACGAGATAGTGACAAGGATCCTTTTTTTAAAAGTCAAAGATATTTTGCTTAGTTAGGCAGGTTTCCCTGGAGCCGTTACCTTGCACTTAATATTTTAATAAAATGTGAAATATATTTTCAAAATTTGGAATTTATTTTCCTCATCGAAAATTAAACGATTTCCCAAGAATTCTTGCTACGAGTGATCTCGACCTATTTAAAATAAACGGACGCGGCAAAATTAAAACCCGATGGGATTGTGAACATGATAACCAAGAGAATTCAGCGTAGTGTTGTCAACTTTGCGTATCACATTTGTTGGTCCCCTGTTGATTTTTAATATACAGTTCGAAATAAATTAGAGTCTCTTTCCCTGTCTCATGTTGTGTTACTATTAAAATTGTATTGTATCTATGTAAAATTGTAATGTACTATTAAAATTCCTATCCTTCTTGAAAGGAACTAACAGCGTCGACCACAAGCAATGTGAATATGGACTTTTCTTCAAACTTCTACATAGTGGTAATCTTTAAAAGACCCGTGAACTTCACAAAACTTGACCTAACCGACGGATACGTGATCGGTCAGGACAGCACTTTAGTACATCCTTAACCATTACAACCAGTTTGTCAAAACTATTTGACTTTTTATCGGCTATGTGATCGAAAGAGCTATAAATGTTATTTTTAGTAGGAAATAATTGAGAGCCAACTCTTTATGGAGATTTAATTCACGAATCACTTATTAATTTTTTTGGCTATCCATAGTATCAGGAGAATTTCTTTCCAATACTACATTTAAAATGCATGCAACTCCAGGTGTGAGAGTAAATTGACTTGTTATTTATACAAGTATTACTTTGGTTTTTGACTTGGTCGAAGATTTTAGTTCAACGGGTAGACTAAATAAATAATACGTTTGCGTTGTATAAATAACTCGCATGCGTTTAAATAACTCAGTCTGTTCTTTCTCTGATAAAACAAAGAGAGTGGTGTCCTCATCGCATCTAAATTTGCCGATTTTGTCATCTTATCACCTATATCTCATTCCCATAATTCTAAGGTCCTGCCGATATATATTGTATAGGATGGAGAATAGAATATATGTTTGCTGTAAGATTTTTCAGGCTTAGTAATCCAGAGATAACATCATCCACCCTTATCACAGCTTCGTTCTCCCACTAATCGGTATAGCCAAAAATAACCGTTTAGTAGATCTTTTTTTCTTCAACTGTTTTCAGGTTTCCTCTGTGATCCATTACTTATTCAAAATATTTTTAGTACTTTAATTAATATTCGTGCGTAAAAAATATAAAATCGCCTACCTTATCCTTGAAACAACCTTCAATTACCAACAGGTCATTTGGCTTAGGTTTTTTAATGATATGTAATTATTGCTCTACGACATTGCTTTAGCTTTATAATCATTTTTATAGCTAAGAATTTGCGGTCGCTTCTTTAGTCCGCCCGAGGTATAACCTTACTATCTTATTGGTTATGCAAAACCTTCATATATTAGCATTTGGTATATAATCGTTTGTTTTGTGGCTCGATTTCCCTTAATAACCAAAATAAAATTTCTTCGGAGATGATTTTTAAAGTAGATAATAATTAATGTTATTAAGGTTTCGATATATCGTCATGGAACAATATATCGAAAGCTTAATAACATTAACGATTGATGGACGATATATCGAAACTTAATAACGGTCATGCTTTCCGACTTCTTCTCTTAAATGGTAACACTTATCTGGAGTTCCTACTTTATCGTTAAATTCACCCATTGTGAATGTATTATCTCTTTTGTTTAGTTATTTTTTGCGCCTTACACTTACTCGTAAAATACCTTAACATCAGCTTTCAATTATATTGCCGTTTAAACATACTCTAACATCAGATTAGTTGTTAATTCTCCACATCAATGAATATTCGCTCGACAGCAATGAATTGAACGCTAGGAACGATTTCTAGATGTAGGAAGTATAAGTAGTACTACCACATTCTGCTTTAGTTTTATAAACCTGAGAATTCTAGTATTATACCGGTGGGTGTCGTTTGTAGCTCGGATCCTCTCATAAGTGTTTAGCTCTGGTATTCTTACTTGACAGTGCTTTTTGGTTTTAGTCTGTGATATCTTTTCTCCTGGAAGAATCATTCTTCTGAAATACCGCGTCCCCAGTATTGTCTTCTTGTAAACAATACATGACGATCAAATGTTGTAGTAACTAGTCTACATTGTGCCTGATGAGCCACTGCAGTATAATCTGTAACATGTTTCACACCAAGCGAAATGAAATCGCCATGGTGCTGGTTGCTGGTAGAATAGTATAGATTAGTGTTCTGTATTCATGATGAATTTAACGTAAAAATAGGAACTGTCGTTCTCACAACAGTGGTGTTATTATAAGTGGTCGATACATTCAGCTGACATCCGATTATAGTGAAGTAACAGGACCCTAATCCTGTTCACTTTCAAAGGAGGTGCTTACTGTCACTTCGGTAATAGATTTCTCGACGTAATATAATTTATGAAAAAAAGTTGAGAATGAGGTTACTAAGAAAAGTGTATTTGTTATGCAACCGTATGTTATGTGTCAGCCGCCTGTGAACCTCGCTCAAGGATAAATATTTAATTAAAATGAAATATTATTTGTGTTGCAGTTATAAACAAAATATCGTGTTGAGGTTTTGCTGCTTGTATTCATGTAATTAATAATTTCCTATGACTCAGAAGAGAATTTTGACATATATTTCTCTAAATCAATACATCAATCTTATTCAATTTTTTTCCGATATGATGATTACATCATAATCAAGAAAATATTCTGTTTGTAATTTGGATGTTTAGGGTCAAATTTTATAATTATTCTGATTTTTTCTATTTAATCATTTATTTAAAAAGGGTTTATTGTTTATTAACGGCACTACCTCATTAAACATTTAACTAGTAAAACACAGTGGATTTATTTGATTAAACAAAAATGCTTAATTAATTTGTTTAACAATTGTTATGATTTTGTTTCCCAAAATTACACAAAGGAGCTTTTTAAAAAATTACGTATACACATGCTTATCTATCTCTCAAAAATATTTTTCTTGGTAACTTTTTGACGTAGAAATTGAAAATACATAAAGTTAAAGTATATTAACATGCATATATACCAAGAGTTAACATTAAAAATATTTAACAGATATTTTTATGTTCCATGCGTTATGTGAAACGTATATTGAAAGAATCAGAAGAATAAAGGGTAGGAAAGTAAAGGGAATTAGAAGAATAAAGGGCCAAAACAACTTTTTTGGAACTTTATATGACGCAGTAGTTGTTATATTGCTAGAAATGTGCATAAAAAATTATTCCCTCTTCGATCTCAGAAAGGATAGAAGTCAAAATTATGAAGAATTCTGTGTAGTACACTTTTACCTAAAATAGAGGAAAAATAATGGGCGTGATTCTAAATCTCACAGTAGTCAAATATTTTTCAATATATTCGCATCCATATGAAATAATTTACGTGGCCAAAAAAAGATAAAAATAATATTAATAATTTAATTGGCACATATAATTATTTAACTTTGGTGCGAAACCTTTGTAACAGGTTTTATTTGAGGTTCCATATACTTTTCTAAGAAAGTATTAAATTTTTAGTATGTAAATGAGCAAAATTTGTTTTATACAGTCTACCAGGCACTTATTTTCTGTTATGCGAAGAAATTTTTTTTAGCTCCATAAAAACCTTAACTAAAAATGTTTTTCTTCCAACATTCTGACACTTATTCTATAATTAATTGAGATTAAAAAAAATTCTATCACTGGACTCTTATTATATAATTTTGATATATGCATATTGTGCAACAATTGCTAAATATTATCACAAGCTTGATTAAGCATCGACGGTTTCAACTGATTTTAAACTGAACCAAAAATGTTGTAGTTTTACGTAATGTGCTGGTACCGATTACGGACGGTAGCAGTTATGAATAAACAAGAAAAGTTAAAACACTCCAGACGTAACAGCAGGAAAACTTAACTCGACTGCTGAAACTAGACGCCACAGGGTTTATTAGTTAAGTTCGACGCTAGCTTTGTTCGCTAACTTGTTTTATACAGCTACATACAGCGCGCAGGAAGTAGCTGTGTAAAAAACTAGATTGGAGAGACAAGGATTTGAATCCAATTTTTTTTAAAGAACGTGACTAAATGATTAGTTAAAGATTTATATTCAATATCTTAGAGAAAATTGAAAGGCCGTATTGTAAAAAGTTATTTTAATTAAGAAGTAATTTTAAGGAAAAAAGGTAAACAAGGCTTAACAATATTAAAGACAATACCTATCTGGAGTAACACACGAAATTGCCAAATTTCATAATCAAATTCGTCTTAGAATATTGATACTTCTTTGTTTTTAAAATTTCTATTATTACAACACTTATAGTATTCTCGTTGTTAACTTGTTTATCATTGAGATTGCCTTTCATTATTAGGTTGATTTTGGAATGTTACTTTTTAAAATAATACCTTATAACTCTCTATAATTTTACTGTTAAGAAGATTAGCTGGAATTATCCAATTTTGTATTAACATGTCTTCTTACGATATAGCCAATCAATGGTTCCAAGAAGGAAATTTTGACCTGTCCGATAAAGCTCATCCAAAGCGACCTCCTAAAATTGATTTAGAAGAATTTAAAAGCCTTATTGAAACAGATCCTAGATTATGTTTGCGTTGTTTGGCAGATCTATCTGCATGCTCTTATGATGAAATAGAAAACAACTTCGTGCCTTGAGAAAAAGTCGAAATATTCTTTTTTTTTTATTTTGGATTGCACATGACCTATTTCAACTTCAAAGGAGAGTTAATATGTGCTTGGAACTATTGAGTTGCCATGGTACCAACGAGAAACTAAAGTATCTGATTCCAGGTTATGTTAAGTTAGTGGCTTAAGTTAATTTTTAGCGTGAATGCCAGTGGTTAGGGCTAGCTGAAGAAAAAGGTGTACCTAGACCAAAATATAATACCTGAAAAAAGATACTTTTGAGTGCATGATGAGGTCTAAATGAAGGTATTAGTTAAATGTTTATTGGGAACTCTTTCAATCTAATATTTATTGTGAACAATTGGGCAGTGCATTTGTCATATATGTCATGCTCGACCCGACATATAAAAAATAACGCTTGAAAAACTATTTCACTTGGATAGAGTATGCTACTTCAGCCACCGCACTCTCCAGATCTATCGCGATTTATTTACCAACTATTTCGCTCTCTATCTAATAATTTACGTCACAGAAAATTTAAAGACGAAAGTCATATCAATATCAAACTTCACCGGTTTTTCAGTTAAACGTTCATAGATTTCTACAAGGACGGAACTTTAGTGCTGCCTAGACATTCGCGACAAATACCGGCGGTGCTTAATAATCAATAATAGTTTTTATTGACTAAATATAAAAATAAAAAGTTTGTATACAGAGATGGGGGGTTTAGAAGTCGTCAACCTAATAACATAAACGTCGACAACTTTGTGAACATGGAATATTGATTAAGTAAGACAATGTCATATTTATCTAGTACAGAAGGAATGAGTTTGCTATGCCGCTTTGAGTAAGTTACTAAAATATTTCCTTCATTTATTGCAAATAAGTGTCGAAGGTACAGAGTATAATATTCCGTAATTCAATTACTTCACCATTATTTCTTCCTTTCGGTAGCGTTGTTATCATTACCAATATATGGAAAATATTATTTGCTCTTACTGATACAAGAACTGATAAACACATGTGTACAATGTTGGAAATGCAAAAGAAATGCTAAAATCTGGATATTATTACCAAAAAACGAAGAAAGAAATTGTCTTGACGTATACATACACACATTCATACATACATGTGTCTTACACGGCTCAATATTAATTTTGTACCAAAGCTAAGTTTTGTTAAAAATATAAAATTAATAAATGAATAAGATCTATTGAGATCACAAATTGGTTAAATACTTTTGTGCGACATGGATATTAATTAACTCTTTCTTAAAGTCTGGATATAAGATTAGCATTTTTGCAATTTTTATGCTTCGTCACACCTTAAAAAATTTGAAGAAAAAGAAATCAAATATCGTCAAAAACATTACTTTAAACAAACAAAAAAACACAATTTATTTGTTTTGTGAATTTCGTAGAAACGTTCATCCCTCATAGACTAAAACATATCTTGTATAATATAAAATATAATTTATTGCTTTGAATAAATTTCAGTATTACTTGACAAGTCAAACTTTAAAAATGGCATTGTGTAGTTTTAAATACTCGATAATTTCTATTATATATTTATCAAATGTGCATTCATTACATGATTTCATTGAAAATGTCCATAATCGTTTTTTATATCCCTCAAAGTAACCAGGGAAAATGTTTAAAATATGCATAACACGTATAGATAAAATGTACAAGTAGACCAAAAGCAAGATAAACACTTTTAATATAAAACAAAAACATGACATGAAGGAAAAGAAGTTTTTTTTATTTTTTAATACTAAAATATTTAGGTACGATTACCTTTTTTTTTTACTTTTTTTGGATATTACAATGGTCATTTTGATCACAACTTTCCGTTTGAAAATTTAGGAACTATGGTTCGAAGTAAATGAAACGTATATATTAAGGAAGTTGAGATTTAAAATTTAAAATAAACTATTGATGAAATAGGTACTAAAAGAGGAAATCGTGAATGAGAAGTTTTTAGTAAAATACTGAGTTTTAACGAAGATTTTTTTCCAATAATATTTAAAAAAGTACTTGAAAAATTTTTTTATGAATGTTTTTGATACCTTAATTTATTATTTTGAAAGTACCATTTTTGGTTCACATTTTATGAAAAGTTTATAGGTTACAGAAAAAATCATGGACGCTCCAAAATAACATTGTGAAAATGTGTATTCGGATTTACAGATTTATTTAAATTCGTACATATCCTATCCAGCGTAAAATAAGTGAAAGCTTTACTTAATTAATATTGTCAAAACAATGATCCAAACTCACAGCACAATTACCACAACAAAAGCGGTGTACCGAAAGTTTCATAAAAGAGTGTTGCGTAGTTAATGACATCCAACGTTGTTTTCTAAACATGAAACGTGAATGTTTGATGTTAAAAGTCGCCCGTCTTTTCATCTTGACCCAGTTTTGAACAAGAAATCGAAAAAGTTGAAAATAAAACCGAAATGGGCGCCGCATGAGTCCGTCGGGCCTCGTAAAATGTAAATTGCACAATTAAAAAGTATAGTTTATCTGCAACAGACTGCTGCCGACTTGAATGGCGAAGTGCCTTTCAAATTATTCCCTTACAAACTGCCTGCAAAGAGCATCGCTATTTGTGTTTTATTTTACTTGCCAATACAAACTTGGCCAGTATGTTCGCTCTCTTTTAGAGTATAGCTTGGAAAATGGGATAACAAAGTTGTTGGAAATAAACTTATGTTTTAGGCCTATCTTTTAAAATTTCCTTAGAAAACTACGACCATTCAATTGCTTATATTGAATAATTAACGTATTTATTAATTTTTAGTGTAAAGATGCGCATCGGAAATTGTTCTATTTAAATTTCATAGTATTATTTTTGTATTTGAAGGTAAAATGTGTATATATGCAATTGCATATGCAGTTATTTTTGTTGTAATTACGAAAGTATTCAACAATATTTTTAGTATAATTATCAACAGAAAATGAAATGAATTAGGTACAGCTATATTAGGTAGGTCCGGCTATTTATATTTTATTATTAAACCATCTGGCTATTTATTCTAGATTACTTTTTATGACCTTATTTGCGTAGATGTTTGTGTTTGTGGGATTCTCGAAAATACTTATTTTATATATTTATTTTTCTTGTTTTATTTCAATGAGTTGAATGAAGGGTATTTTTTCAATTTATTGAAAATTTATTCTGACTATTCGTTCCCTTAAAATTACAGCACATTTTGATTTGTTAGGAAATTAATAAAACTAAAATAAAATATTTAAATTTTATCGGTCTTACGTACAGATAAGGAATTATTATCGTTAGAACATATTTCTTGAGTTGAAGCTGCTTAGAAATATTTGTCAAGTGCTATTTTACATTGTACGAATACAAATTCCGTAGTTTACTTCTCTTGTCAGAGGTATTGTATGAGTGTATGTTGTGAACTGATACTAAATAATTCTCAATCTCTATAATTGTGGTTTACAATTATCTAAAGACGCATATACTTAAAAAAAATTATAAGGCTAATTTTTAAGTTATGAAATCTCAGTTATTTTAAGTTTGTTTCCGTTGAAACGAGTAATTATTTTTCTCTCCTCCAAATTATAAGTTGACGCAAAGTGGTAGCTGGACATGTGTAAGCACCGAAGTTCAATTTTTTTTAAATTACAATATAAATAATAATTAATAAAAGAGAAAAAATAGACATCAATTAATAATGAAACTAAAACTAATTGTAAATCTTGAACTATTAAGCAACTCCATAGTTGCATTCCAAAAGTGTTCAAAAGGTCCGCTAAAATTATCTAAAAAACTACGTTGATCAAAGTAATTGGGTCGAAAACACACTCTTCGCTTAATCGTAGAAAGTATTAAACTTAGAAGAAAATCCTTATTTTCACAAAATTTCATATTTTTAGCTAACATAAATATATTTCTCGTACATACTCACAATTAAAACTAAATTTCAGCAAATAAAAAGTTAGGAAATATATTGCCAGGCACGCGATTATAAAATAAAGACAATAAATATCTTTCAAATTAAAAAAATGCTTAAATACATAAAATATTCCCACGCAGATTTTCTAATTTATTTATTACAATGTACTGCATAGAATGACTTGAAACTAACCACTATTAATATTTCTAGTTCCAGAAGAGGCCTATATGTACTTGAGATATCAATAATTAATTTCATGTTCTACCGTCTATGCGTTGACTTTTGACGCCATTGACATATCTTAATACTATTAATTCATAAGTTCAAATGTTTTAAAACATGTAGAAATTAGGGTTAAATTATATGATACCATGTCTTTGGATGTAGTAAAATTTTGAAAATGTTTACCATTCTTTCCAATCATATATATAATGTGCTTTGATGATAAATGTGCTTTGGTGATAAAACAAATTATTATTTAAATCCAACAACGACTTTTTCATCCAGCTACCTTGGTATTTTTTTATGATTTTGACAGAAAAGGAATTAAATGTAGAGCTATAAAAATGTCAGTAATCGTTCTGTAATAGTTCAATATTAAAATTCAATGTTAAATAACTAAAATCATATTATTCTCAGTCAAATATGTTTTTGAACTATTACTGGAAGGAATGAAAAGAATATCTTATTTCTTTGGTCAAAAGTCATAGTTTTGTGCCTGGATATTTTTTGCTACGAAGATATTTGATTGTAGTCATTTACAATAACATTTTAAGCTTTTTTATGTCAGCGTAGATATTAATAACTTCTTAGTGATATTTAGATAATACAGGCTTCTCAAATAAAATTGCATTTTATTATATATGCTGATACTGGGCATGGACAAATGAAAAGTAAATAGAAAAAGAAAATAAGTAAAACGAAAACATAGCTGGATAATATATAAAAATGTATAGTGACTTCTAGCTAATGTATTATTACATATGATGTATCAGTGTTTGGACGTGTTATCCAGTTAGTATTTGCTGTATTTCGGACACAATTTGATTTCCAATCATTTTCGGATAGCGTCTAATAGATTAAATAAGTAATTAAATGATTAAATGGTTTTATATAAGTATCACAAGAAAGTTTTTTATTAAATTCTCCGTCTAGAAACTAATGCCAAAATCTCATAATTATGTTGGATAAATGTTTTATTCCACCGATAAATATAATGCAATTTCAGTAAATTTTTCAAATAATTTTATAATAATGCAAATAATATACTAGTGGTAACTAAACTAAAGTATTCCAAAAGCTAAAATTATAACGTCATTGAGATTTTTAGTCATAGAGTCAATAAGAGACGTGTATTACAAATAGTTAGGTATTACTTACCTATTACAAATTTACATATATAATGCAAATCACTATGGTGATAAATTTGTTCGTACTAAAAGAAATTTCACTAGGTTCTCTTTTATCAGTACTAACAAATATTTTTTAGTATCTTCAGAAAAAATCCCAACTACAGCTCGTTCTATTACTTGAGATAAATAAAGCTCCAATCGCATTTATAACGGTTCAACTTTTATGATCTTGCTCGCACTGTGAAGGCACAATATATATTCTATTGCAGTAAATAGCAATATTTCTGCGGTACTCCATTATTTGTAATTTAATTTAAAACCCGTTAATACGTTTAAGAGACAAACGAATTTTTACACAAGTAATTATTGTCTATAATACTAAGATTACTTCTACATCATCGAGTGATGTGTTTAATTCAGCTTTATATTGGTCTATATCTACTTTTAAAAACGCATACAAAATTCAGAATGCTTTGTCTACCAGCATCTGTATAAAGATTTTTTTAAATACAAAAGAATTGTTTTCAAATTTTCAATTGATAAAATTGTTTTAAAATTGAAAATGTATTTTAAAATCAAAATCGTTTCTAACATCCCATGTTTAAACACCATTTTGTCCAATGCTTCGCAAAATAATACGATATGCTCCATTAATGGTGAATATATTTATATATTACCAACATAAATATCATAAATCACCTAATACATACACCATAGAAATAAACTAAATTATTGATATAAAAATAAACGCAAAATTTAGAACAGCAGTTCACACAGAATTGTAATATTATATAATAACAGGATTTAAAGACATAACTATCATTTTCAAATACTTTTAAATTCTACATAAATTGCATGATCTTAACAGAACAACTACGTTTATTTAAATTAAATATGTTTAGATGGAAAAATTGTCAGGGTGTGGAATTAAAACAAATGATAAGAAACGTTTAATGCGTGTCAGAAAAATAGGCAGAGTTTATTTAGAGATAAACTACACTTTTAATTTCTTAAGATACATTCTACGAAGCTTCCCACACTCGTGCCGTGTCATATCCAAATATTAACTTTTAAGATTTCTCTTTAGAACTGGAACGAGATGAAGATAAGGACTAGCTTTCAACTCACACACCTCCTACCGAATTCAGCCGTTGGACATTTCATTTTTTGTCTCTTATAAAAGACAGTGTGACCGTCTCCTAACGAGCCATCTTGCTGAAAAAAAAATAACGCTTTTTGAGGTTGCTTTTCCGTTGAGTTCTAGTGTTGGCTGAATTTAGAGCAGCTGGTATTTCCCCACTAAACTCCAATGCGTTTGCAGGAGAAAATCTCTTGCCATTAGAAATTTTTCAATATGAATTAGTATTAATTCAATATTGCGATAATTCTTTACAGGCATTAATTGACATCACGGTTGCTGAAGTTCACCAATCAAAGGCCACTTAATAAATAAGTAAAATAGGAAAGGAAGACAAATCCATAATGGAAAAGAGGAAAGGCAAGGAAAAATACAAAATGCAAGAAGAAAAGAAAGTACAAAAAAATGAGGCAAGTTCTCCATAAAAGATACTAGAAACAGATATATATACTCGTATCTTGTGTCAGGACCATGAGAATGATGATGTAGAAAAGCCAGGAAACGACTGTTTTATTTACAGAAAATTTGGGCAAACAATTAAATGTGATACAGGGGACAAATATATATAAATACATATATATATATATATATATGTATATATATATATATATATATGTATTTTTTTAAAAAGATTTTTATTACCAAGTCAAAATGATCTTAATTGATTATTTAATAAGTAAACATAGTTTAACGATATTTACAATAAAAGTGAAAAAAAAATCTTATTTTTTCATTTTTTTATCCACTTTAATATTATTACTTAAATGACTAATTACCTCCATATACATCTCAAAAGGAAAGAAATTGATTAAGGGTGGTCCCTTAATCAATTGCTTCCACTTTTCATCACGTTCAAAATATTTGAAGTGTTATTAGCGGGCATAGTATGGAAAAATTTCCTTATAAATCTAACACAAAATAAATTATTTCAGAGCATGAATATCGTCTGAACCTTAAAATTGCCTTTCACTGGGACAAAAGTATTTTGTTTTATAAGGTGAAATTTGAGCCTATCACTAAAATTATCTTACATCTTCTATATACTTGTGTACAAATAAATTCAATATGTCAAGAATTCACGTTAAACGCTAGTACCTACATATTTACACAGATTTCAAGTAGAAAGTTTAAAGTTTGTCAACTCTCATACTGATTTTAGTCGATTTATGTTGATGTGATGATTTTGTTTGCCATATTGTTCATATTTTTCCTTAACGCTTCAAATTAGCAACTTCAGCAAACATGTATTTCAAAAAGTATTCCTTAATTCCTTTTGGAGTATATGGTATAGGTCAGTAGACACAAAATCAATCTTTGAATCCATGAAACTTTAAATGTAATAGTGAATAATGAATTTCTACAAAATTAACTGGCGTTAATTTTAATAAAACGTGTACGGTAGTTGATCAAAGACTAAATTTATTCCTTAATATAAACCTTAGGTAGGTAGTTACAAACGATACCACATAGAAGGCGCTAGTAGTAGATTAAATACATTATTTTGATATTAATTCTAACATCTCCACTTGTCAAAATAATCTGAACTTTGTAACATATAAATTATGTTTAACAAACTAATAAAAGCAAAAAATGTTATTAATTTACAGACCTATTAAACAATGTTTTGAATACCTAACTTTTTTACAAAATAGTTATGTTTAACACTATCTAAACCCTTGGTCAGCAAGTCTGCTGGCATTTCAGATGTTGGCATGTAGACTATAGTTATAAGATTGTTAGCAACTGCTTCTCTAACAAAATGATGACGCACATCTATGTGTTTAGTTCTTTTATGAAATAAAGAATTTTCAGACAACTTCTGAGCGCCTTGATTGTCATAACAAGTTTTTTAAATAAATAGCCTCTTTACAGGCTTCGGCAATTGCCATATATTCTGCCTCTGTACTTGATAAGGCTATAGTACGTTGTTTTTTACATTCATATGAAATAACAGTTCCAGAAAGTTTAAAGTAGAAACCTGTATAGGATCTCCTATCTAGTATGTTTGAAGCCCAATCTGCATCAACGAAACCCTCTAATTTACAATTATCTTTGATAAACATTAGGCCATAAGATTTAGTTTTACATAAGTATCTTAGGATGCGTTTCGCATGCTTCCAATGAGTATAGGAATATGAATTATTAAATTGGCTCAAATAACTCACACTATAGGAAATATCTGGGCGAGTCAAAACACTTAAGTACATTAAGCTTCCTATTAGTTGTTGGAATGGATATTGTTTACAAACATCTACACTTTTTTCTAGTTTTAAATTTTTCTCAATAGGATTACCAACAACTTTACAGTTTGTCATATTAAATTTACTTAAAATATGGTCTACAAACTTTTCTTGATCTAAGGAAATATTGCCATTCTGATACATTTTTACTCTCATACCCAAACATTGTTTTAATTGCCCCAAATCCTTAATTTTAAATTTTGACATTAAATTTGTTTTTAACTCCTTAACCATATTATTACTCTTTGAAAAAATTAAAAAATCATCAACAAAAATTGCTATTATTATCTGCTCCTTTTCACAATTTTTTATATACAGACATGGTTCTAACTTTGACTTAACAAAATTTAATTTTAATAAAGAATCATTTACTCTTTCGTTCCAAGCCCGTGCTGATTGTTTTAGACCATAAATTGCACGATTTAATTTAAGAACACTATTTTCTTTACAATCTAAATTAGGGGGAACTTGCATATACACTTTTTCATTTAAGTAACCATTTAGGAATGCTGTAGTTACATCTAAGTGAGTAATTTCAAGGTTAAGTTTGACACTTAAAGCAAATAGAAACCTTAGTGTAGAGTAACGAAGCACTGGTGAGTATGTGTCAGCGTAATCCACACCTTCTTTTTGGGTAAAACCTTTTGCCACCAGTCTTGCTCTATATCGCACACTATCATCACTTTCGTACTTTTTCTTGAATACCCACTTGCACTGTATCACTCTATCAGCTTCTTTCCTATCTACAAACGTCCATGCTTGATTATCGTCGAAAGCTTTCAGTTCATCTTCCATCGCTTGTCTCCACTGTTCCTTGTCTGGTCCATTTATTGCTGCTTCATAACTGAGTTCTTCATCACATGATTCTAGATTATCCAGAAGACAGAGATTGGTCATCCCATATCTTTCTACTGGCTTTCTTTTACGCTTAGCTTCAATTTGAACTTCATTCTCTGCAAAAGACTCTTCTTCAGTAACAGATTGATACGAGTCATCTTGGGAAGACGATGATTCACAAATATATGTTGAACCATTTGGATCTGAACCTGGATTTTCTATTAAACTTTCATCTTCTTCTAAGTTTTCATCTTTCTTTGACTTATTTTCACAATCGTTTACTACAATCTGAGCTTCGTCCAACTTCATTTTCTCCATAATGATGACATCTCTGCTCGTAGTAATTTTTTTAGTTCTTGGGTTATACAATCTGTATCCTTTCACATTATTTGGACACCCAACTAAAATTAATCTGTCAGCCTTCTTATCCCATTTTTGTCGTTGTATTTTGGGAACATGCACCATTACTTTACTGCCAAAAATTCTAACATGGCTGAGGTCTGGTTTCTCACCTGTCCACCTCTCAAATGGTGTCATCATGCCTAAACTGGCGGCTGGTGTTCTGTTCTTTAGGTAAACTGCAGTATTAACTGCTTCAGCCCAAAAACTTTTGTCGAGACCTGCTTCAAACAATAAACATCTTGCCCGTTCAACTATAGTTCTGTTGAACCTCTCTGAGAGTCCATTCTGCTCTGGAGTGTGAGGATTGGTCTTCTGATGGACAATACCTACTTGCTTTAAGTAACTTTCCATCTCACGTGAACAAAATTCACCTCCATTGTCGGTTCTCAGTATTTTTATCTTGTTTCCAGTTTGATTCACAACTAAACTTCGAAATTATTTGAAATGCTGGAACACCTGGTTCTTTTCCTTCAAGAAGTAGACAAAAGTCATTCTGCTGGCATCATCCACAAACAGAAGAAAGTACTTCGCCAGACCAATTGACTTGGTCTGGCGAAGTACTTTCAATCTGCCCGCATAAATCTGAGTGTACTACATCCAGTAGTTTTTCACTTCTATGGTTTGCTGATGGGAAAGGGAAACGTGATTGTTTTCCCTCACAGCACACTTCACAATTCCGTATCTGTATGTCAGCTTTCTTGTGAAAAGAAACTCCTTCCACTGCTCCTTCTTTCATTTTTTGTAAGGACTTACTATTTATATATCCTAACCTTTTATGCCATATTGACATTGCCGATAACGAGTTCTCGAATTTTTTTGTGTTTAACTTTAATTAACTTTATTTCCTTTAGCTATAAGTTGGCTTACGGATAATAAGTTTGCCGTGAGATTCGGTATATACAATACGTCCTTCATAATCACGTCATACTGAGAACTGTTCACGCATGTCGTTATCTGTGTTTCACCAACACTAACTACAGGCACCGTCATTTGATTTGCCACTACGATTTCTTTAGGTTCGTGTACTGGTCGAGTTCGGAGTAAACATTTTTGGTTTGACGTCATATGCGCGCTTGCGCCTGAGTCGATGTACCAGTCTTCTGTGTTATAATAACCGTTGAAAAACGCCGCGCTAAAAGCATTCAATTGTTTATTTGCTTTTAATTCAGGACACTTATTTTTGTAGTGGCCGATCTTCTTGCAATTATAACACTCTATTTGTTTACTGCTGGTTGACTTTGACATTAGCTTGTCAGTGTTGCCTTTTTTATTTCGCTGTTTTGACCAAAAGGCAGAGTCGATTCCAGTAGTGCCAACCTCCGAACACATATCAAGTAACTTTGTTTTAATGACGTCAGCGCTAATGGCTATTCTAGAGTGTTCTATTACCATTATCATCGGTGAATACTTATCTGGAAGTCCCGCCAAAAGTAATGACCCAATCCACTCGTCTGTGATTTCGAAACCTGTCCCTTTCAATTTATGTGCTGTCTCAACCACTTGAGATACATAGGATGTCATGGATTCGCAGTTATCGAGGCGTATTGAAATCAATGTACGAAGCAAACTTATTTTTCATTGATACCCCGTGTCGTCAAATAACTGTTTTAATTTCTTCCACACACCGTTCACTGTAGTTTCACTTTTTATATGCACATATAATGAACAGTCAATTGTCATAACGAGTTTTGCTTTAGCTTTTTTCTTCTCAGATTCACTGATAGTTGCCGGTACATTTTCAATGTCAATGCCTTCAAGTAACAAGAAATTACTTGTTGCAAACGCCCAATCGTCGTAATTTTCGCGTCCTTTGAGTTTCGGCACATTTACTAAGTACCCCGACGTTGACATAGTTACTTTCGCACGAGAAAATAAAAAAAATTTTAGCAAATGTGGGTCTGGGCGCATAACCTAATAAAATGTGTATGGTAGGTGATCAAAGACTAAATTTATTACTTAATATTAACCTTAGGTAGGTAGTTACAAACGATACCACATAGAAGGCGCTAGTAGTACATTAAATACATTATTTTGATATTAATTCTAACAAATTTTGAATAAATCTGTATGAGAAATTAAGTTGTAATACAACGAAACCTAGGTCGTGGTAAAGAACTTAAAAAAAGTAGAAATAATACTACATCACGTAGTTTCATTTAATTGTGAATGATAATTAGACTTTGAGATTTGCTCAATAGGAGCATTGAATCATTTAGAGGATTTATTGCTATGTTCTAAGTAAAAAAACAATAATTGTTAGAGAATATTAAACCAACAATTTCCTTGAACAACTCACGAAAGTGTTTTTAAAATGCTAAACCATCTGAATTCGTCAAAGTGATTACAAATACCTTTTTAATTTATTAATTTCTACTCTTGTTTAAAAAGGAAGAGTATAAATTTTTATATTGAAATGGTGTTGAGTGTATTTGGCGTTAATTTTTCTAAATTAATCTTAGCTAATAGTCCACTTGAAGATGTTGTAATACAACGAAACCTAGGTCGTGGTAAAGAAATTAAATAAAGTAGAAATAATACTACATCACGTTGTTTCATTTAATTGTGAATAATGAAATGGTTTAACTTTCATTGTTATTTGAGAAAAAAAATCCATGCTGTACACTTGACTTTCATACATCAGCTAATTAACAGTCGCAGACACAGATTACAATTTGGATATCATTACGAATTTGACACAATGTTAAGTCATGAGTATAAATATATACCATCATATTCTAACATTTCATTACTCTATATCCTCAGTAATTGAAATATTTTGCACTAAATTAAACCCAAATAATTTTTTTACACATCTCTGCAATTTTATATTTAGTTGATTTTTTAAAATTTTCCTGCGTGGAAAGTGTGGCTACAAAGCCCAACAGAGAAATCAATGAAGTCTTTTGATCATAAGATAATGGAATTCTAAAAATCTCGACGTATTTACAATATAAATTTATTTTAAAGCCTTGGTAGCTTGAATACATAATTGCAGTGTCAGTAGGCTATATAATGAAGTAAAGGCAAACAGTCACGTCATTTTATACTGTATTTCTAGCCTGCATAAAACCGGCATCAGCTGTTATTTAGTGGCAAATTATATATATATATATATATATATATATATATATATAAATATATAAAATATATATATCTATATATATATATATATATATATATATATATATATATATATAAGTTAAACCTCTTTAGATGGAGTCAAACTTGACTTCACAATTTTACAGTGGTCGGTTTTATGGTCTTATTCCGATCTTAACAAATAAACGTGCTAAACGTATACGAATCACCAGCACTATTCAACAATACCAACACGTTAACCCGCTTCCGAAGCTACATAAGCGTATTCGCGAGTGACGAGTATGTTTTGTTTTCGTGCAATTTTGAAGTAATCTTATCTTATGATAAAATCTGAGTTAAGTCACTTAATAATTTATGAGAAGTATAGTGAGAATTTTGATCTAAATTTGAAGTTATCGTCTACAATAGTGCTTTGATTCTCATCCTGTCATTGTTTTTTCAGATTTTTTCTTTTTATTTTTTTCTTCAGTTATTCAATTGTAGGCAACGTAAGTTAACCTCCATTGTCTGCAATATGATTGTTCAGGCAGCCATAGAATTTTATTTTAGATGCTGAAAATTCAACCTATTAAAACAAATACAACTGCTGGGCTATTAGCAACGTGACGTAAATCTTTGCGGCTTATGGAGGGAAAGGATTATTCTACGAGAAATGCTTCTGAAGAAATAGGTATTCCCTTAAACAAATCTGGATTTATTCCTGAATTAGAATAGGAAATTGCAGATGTAGCAAAGAAAATGGCAAAAATTTTCGACGCATGTATTGTTAATCAGATAAAAATGTAGCGTTTAATATGTTGTAGTTTAGATTTGATGCATAACTTCAATGAATTTACCCGTAATTGTAGGACGTAACTGGCAAGAAGAATTTTAGAGCCTAAAGCCAAAAGCCACAAATATAAACCGAACGACTGCTTTAAAAAAAACTGAGGTTAATTATTTTACATGCTTGTAGAATAGCTAATGAAAAAGAAAAATTGTCCCTAAAGATACATATAACATTAGTGAGACTGTGATCTCAACTGTGCAAGAACTAGGTATTAATCCCAACGTGGGATAGATCTCACTTCTTTTGCGAGAAAACAAAAGAAGTGGGATCTATCCCACGTTGGGAGAAAGGAAAAAAATATCCCCTTGTTGTGTGCTAGGCGTGCAACTGGTGCATTCATTCCATCAGTGTTTTGTCTTTTGTATTTAGAAAGAGGTTAACAACTCTTCTTGAATAATATGGTCTACCTAAAGATATTTATAGGAGCTGTGACAATAGGTGGATTAAAAAAAATGTTTTTTTAAAGGCTGCATTTTACAAACCATACAATACCATCTACAGATAATGTTTGTTAATATTAGACAATTATGTTAGTTGAGTTTCGAATAATATTTATAATCATTGTAATATAATATCAATATTTATGTGTTATTTTTACCCTAGCATACCTTCCACCAAATGCAGCCATTGGTAATTTTGTTTTTTGGACCTCTTAAAACTGCTTATAAAAGAGAGTGTGACCTTTTCCTAATGAACCATCTTGTTGAAAAATTATCTTTTAATAACATTGATCCTTTGTTGAATAAAGCACATTCTAATGTTGGCTTTATCAGCAAGGGAGAATCTGAATTTAGAGCAGCTGGTATTTTCCTACGAAATCCCAAAGTTTTTACAAGGGAAAACCCCTTGCCATTAGATATTCTTCAATTTGAATCGGTATTTATTCAACATTACGATAATTCTTTACACCAACTGACATGACAGCCGCTGAAGTTCACCTATGAAATCTTAAACCAGAAGTTGCATCAATATTTCAAACAGTAACTTCACCAAACAAACAGCCTAGAACAGAAAACTTCATAAAGATTTCCACTAACAAGGTCGAAAGAAGTAGCCTCATGATTTTGTCTTCAACACCAAATCAAAAGAAGCTTAATAGGAAAGAAAAATGGAAAGAAATCCTTAATGAAAAAGAAGAAAGGCGAGGGGAAAAAACAAAGTATGAGAAGAAAATAATGTTCAGAAAAAAATAGAGTGTTAAGTTCTCCTGGAAACCAGAAACAGATGTTGATACGGAAATCATGTGTCAGTGCGATGAATGATGATGTAAAAAAATACAAGAAACAACTGCCTTATTTATAAAGAATTTTTGGAATAAAATGAAACATGAAAATGCGGAATGTACTGGATTCGGAGATAGGTTATGTACGTGACACGTGCTTTTATTAGTCCACAATATCACCATGTGACCACAGTGGGGGTCAAAGTACATATGTACATATATATCTGGCTAGTCAGTTTTAGCCACAACTTCGGGACTTCTTAGAAATATTCTCGAAACTGCTAGAAGGTTTTACTGTAGGGTATAAAAAAGGCTAAAGTGCAGTCATTTGGCAACGGTCAGCGTCGAAGCTTTAAGTAAATTACGTAAAAGATAATGGATTTAAATTGATATCAAATCCGGACTTTACGGACTACTTTTAATTTAAAAATTTCGTCTTGGTCTCCATGCAAAGACTGCCTTAAATAATTTATGTCATGCGATGAGTGAGTCCACGTTATCTTACGCGATGGCAAAGATTTACTTCATAAAGTTCAGGATTGAGGGCTACGATCTTGTGACGAACCGCATGCTGGACGTCCTGTTGAATTGGACGTTGAACGATATTTAATCTGAACAATTGGACCGATTAGCTAACAAATCGAGTAGTCGACAGGATGGATTTTTTCTATATGGTATTGCTAAACCACATGTTGCAAAATGTACTCGTAATATATTAAAGGAACTCGATTGGGTTCTACTCACTCAACCACTATATTCGCCGGACATTGCGCCCTCTGAATACAATTTATTCAGGGCTCTAAGTAACTATTTACGTATAAAAAAATTCGACGCTAAAGAAGATCTCCAAAATGATCTCGCACAATTTTTTTAATCAAATTCACCGGAATTTTACAAAAAAGACATATTGTAACTGCCAACTAGATGGCGACAATTAATACATAATAAGGGTGCATACTTACGTTAAATTTAGTGTAACATATAATTTTTGAAAAAAATTGAACATATTTGGCGTTAATTTTGTAGAAATTCATTACTCACAATTAAATGAAACTACATGATGTAGTACTATTTCTACTGTCTTTAATTTCTTAAGAAATTAAATTATTTTCGCTAGAAATATGTTTAGAACTGGAAATAATACATATATATATATATATGTATATATATATATACATATATATATGTGTATATATATATATATATATATATATATATATATATATATATATATGAATCGTTTTATTATATTTTAAATTAATACGTAATACATAATTTTTTAAATTTAATTTTATTATGGAAATTACTCAAGTATCTCAAGTTACCTATATACACCATCTCTCCTTAATTTATTGTTTCCACTTTTCATCAGGGTCAAAACATTTTAAGCATTATTTGCGGCCAATGTATGAAAAGTCGCTCATAAATGTAATACAAAATAACTTATTGCGTAGTATGATAATATATCCAAACCTCAAAAAGTCCGAAAGACTTTCGTAGAAAAGACTATCTAGACCTGTGTTTCCGAAACAAGATAAGCTTCGTCATACGTTATGCTATTTATATATAAAGAAATCTGCAGAAAAAATGACTGAATTTTTATCTAAATTTAGAACAGAGAAATCGGTTCGCAGCTTTGATAGAGGTCCCAAATATGGACAAAAAATTAACAATAGGTTATATTAAACAATTATTGACGGTATTTTATTAACAATTTTGTTTGGTATTAAAAAATACAGGTTGTTTTGCAAGGCAGTCAAATTTTCAGACATTAAGTTTCTTGATACAGTTCGACAACTACAGTGTCATTGCGATAAATCACTGCAAAGTATTGATGGTTTAGGGTCAAAATATTATCAACTTTTTATGTCACAATTCACAATTAAATGAAACTACGTGATATAGTATTATTTCTACTTTCCTTAATTTCTTTACCACGACCTAGGTTTTGTTGTAATACATCATCTTCATGTGGGCTATTAGGAAAGATTCTTTATGTGTAAAATGGAAGATGGAATATAAGAAAAAATTTTTTTTTTTAAATTCAAGGTGTCCGTGATATTTTTCTCTTTTACATTGTACGTGAAATTTTGTCAATTTATTACCTGACTTACGTGTTCTAATAAATAAGCAAAATTTTAAATAATGAAGAGTCGATTGAGCTGGACTTTGTTATTTAAAGTCAATATCGTTTTATTAATTACCAAATGAAGAAAAAGCTAAATAGCCCAATAATTATTTTAATCTCTAAAACTATATTCATTAATACACAGGACAAAAGGTCTTATATATTAATTAACTAAAATAGTTTTAGAAATTAATTAACTCGAAGATATTTCAAAATAAAATATAATTTAAAGACTCCATATATATGTATATATATATATATATATATATATATATATATATATATATATATATATATATATATATATATATTATATCCAGTTCTAAACATATTTCTAGTGAAAATAATGCATTTATTACATAATGGTAAGGTTACCTTAATAGTATAATATAATAATAAATATTGTTCATTCAGATTCATTACCTCTTTCCAATGACGTAACAAATGCTGCATAATATTGGATCTAACTCTTGAAGTGCATTCAATACTCTTGACATCTACTCAATCTTCCTTGACACACAACTACATTTATGGACTAAAAACTCACTAATTTTTTTCTTGCAGAAAAAAATTCGTTAGGTAAACCTAAATACATTTTTATATATTTCAAACCAAATATTGTCAACATTTTAATGACTGGCAAGACAATATCCGGTTTTATCGCACAAAGTGTTAGTTTCGAAATAAAATTGCTACCACAGTTTTAAAATGTTATATGTGACAAAGAGATTTCATAATGAAATTAAAAAGTAAGCAAACATAATTACTTTCTAAATAATGTGTAATATCACTTTGTAAATTTTAATATAAACCAAAAAAAACCGCACATCTTCCACTAACTCCGTATGTGAAAAGTACTAACCTTGGGGAATAGAGTCAAGGACAAATATTTATTTGGACTCTATCTAACAAGAATCAGTTCACCTTCAGATTTAAGCATAGACTTGAAATAATGAGAAAAATAACCTGTAAAGTTTCTCAATGTTTTAATACTTTGTTTAAATAATATGTAGCCATCAGTACACGCTTAATGATCTCTTTACGTAACAAAATGCCCATAAAGTTAAATCCAAGGGTTGATAATTCAAACTCGTTAAGAAATTAAAAGACGATTGCGTACGTTTGAAGAAATGTACAAATGTTTTAAAGCCTTTTAAAGTGCTAGTGGATGAGAGTTTTAATAATATGAAATATGTTGTTAGGCAAACATTAAATATGTAAATAATGATGTTGCTCTTCTGTTACAGAGATATGATCTTCCATTAGAAACCTATTTTTAATTTTTTTTCTTTTTATGTGGTTTCGGCAAAATTTTTCGAATGATAATAATACTAATTTTAAAAGGAAAATAATATTACTATGTTTAATGGTTCAAGACTTAATGTGTAATCTATTTAATATTCTTACAAATTCCGTTTGTTTTTTAATGTTTTCTTAATTAAATATTAACTGACAAAATTTATTTCCTGCATAAATTATTGGAAAGTCATTAAATAATTATGGTACCTTAAAAATGGAATAACAAAATAGGCTTTTACGTGGAACCACAAAAACCAATTTTTTTAGTTCAATATTCTGTTAGAAAAAAAATAACACTAACCTTAAATTATATACGATGAAGTGGAATTCTAAAATTGTTTAACTTAAATAAAAACTTTTTTTTAAATATTAAAAATATATATTTTTTAAATATAATTCGACTTAGCCCTGTTTGATTTATTCTTGTGTGCAATTTATTTTTGACATTTTCTGACTTTTCTGAAAACAATTAAATATAATTTTTCAAGGACCATAAACATAGGTGTGGATACACCGCAGTGGATAATGGTCATCACAATAACCTAACATGTTATTGAATACTTTACAGTTCGAATTACATTTAAGATTATCCACATCGTCAAGATTTCGATAATTTTAGGTGGAGTTTAAATTTCAAAATAAATGATTGACCTATTGGAAAAAAATCTATTCTACAAAAAATTTTTAAGTATGTCCAATAATATAGAAGTATCTTAAAAATAATGTAAACTTCTTTATGTACTTTTTAATATTTTGTTATTATTGCATGTTTTCAATTGTTGGGTATATATTGGGATCATTATAAAAAACGTCGTGATGCCTGTCTCAAAGTTGTGTAACGCGTATAAGCGGTAATATTCGGGAAAAGTAGTTATGTTATATTCCGCTAAATATATGCATGCATATAAACCAATAGAGAAATCCAAATATCTTTTCATAGGTATATTCCAAAATATCTCTATTAGTGGACATATTTCAAATGGTAATAATGGACCTCGTAAATAATTAATTTGTCCAAAAGTTCTTTTTACTAAATTTCCTTATTTACAAGTAAAGAAATTACGGAACTAATATTTCGTAGAAATTTAAGTTTGCAATTTAAGGAATATCTTTTCTCTTTTTGAACAAATTTGGAAAGCGTTAATTATTTATGTTACATATGAAGTATATTAATTAAATTTTTGTTTGCTTCTTAAAATTACTTTTTTTACATAGAAATAAATAAATATATTCCATTATGAACGTTGAAATAAAAAAATATAATTTCTTTTGAATTCAGGGGAGCAATATTTCTGGAATCATTTTATTTTCGACAAGAAATTGCGGAAATATTGAAAAATAGAAAGAAAGAGGGGACATCGCTTTTCTAAGAAAATCGGTCAAAAAAAATCGTTTAACACTTTTGCAATATTATGATAGAGGGGCATATGAAATTATTTAAACACTCAATTTTGGGAAGCAAATTGATTTTATTTAACAAATAAAATAACTCCCATTTTTTGGTAAACACGAGAGCGATGATATAAACTAATATATTTCACACAGTAAAAACATATTTATTTGAGAGAATTATATAGTTAGTTGCAGTTTCACTGGGCCAATACGATATATACATATCAAAGCACACGGAAAGAAATATATTAATTTTTGAAAATATTCTAAAATGTTCGTTATAACTTTTAATTGGATTTTAATTCTTAAATAGGTTTCCAGTTCCGACAATAATTAAAAATATATTTAATCCTTAATTAACAGTTCCCGCGGAATTCCCTTATTAGTGCGCTGAACGTCGCACAAGTACAGTCGTTTTAACAACTGCTCCAGGATACTGTGTAGCCCCACGATAGTAATATTCAAAGGTTCTGTACATGTGACCGTGATGCCTGGTAGAAATCTCTTCAAGTTTTTTTTTTTATAATTGCAAATATATGACTTTTCCGGTAGTTATGACCTCTCATGATCAAATCGACCTCTTAGAGGTAACGGTGATATAGTCACTATTCTGAATCTCTCAGACGACGAGTGACTGCATACTGGAGATGCTGACGATAAAGAACCTGACCATATCATTCAAGATTTTCTTCTTTTAGAAGATCCCAATTTAAGTTCCCAAAACCACGATCCTACTCGTGTAGTCCATTACAATGATCTTGCTGTCGACCACGATGATACTGAGTACGAGTTAGCATAAGAACAAGCACCAAGTGGTAGGATTTCAAAAAAGATAATAGATACGCCTTTGGTTATATATAGTAAAGGAAAGAACAATAGATATAAATGGTCGGGTTCCGATCGAAATTTCCTCGCAATAACCTATAATTTCACCCAACTAGAAGTAAACGTCCGGCTCGGAATGTGGTCTTCGAGGTCTACTATCGAGGTCATTGATATATAATGATATTAATATATACTATTTCTGAAACACAAACGCAACGGGAAAATTATAAACAGCCTGAACGTGAGGTAGTGGAAGATGATGATGGATCGCCTGAAACCGGTCGACCATCATTTGCGCACGCTACCACGGCATCTGAAATTCGAGCACTGATAGATATGTATTATCCGTTTGGAGTTTTCAATGTGAATCATCTGTCTACTGGTGAAATATTTGACAAATACTCTGGAGTTACATTGTTCAAAGCCACGATGCCTTGAGCAAGATTCAAGTATTTGACTAAGTGCTTGAGATTCGATGAGAAATAAACAAGGGTGCTTCGTCGTGAAACTGGCCGTTTCGCTCTAATCAGAGACTTATATGATCACATCACAACAATCAGTAAGAACATGTATTGGTCATCAGATTGCGTGACAATTTGTTTTCATGGTCGATGTCCGTTCAAAATGTTTACCCCGTCAAAACCTGATAAATATGAGTTGAAAAACATTTTACTCTGTGACGCCGAGACACGACATAAGATAAATAGTACCACATCTAAGAAGGACAGAGAAGATTCGTAGCCTATTATCATGTTATGGAATTGATAAATCCTACACACGGTATGAACCGATATTTAACATGTAAAAAATAGTTTACGGCGATATCAACTGCCAAAATATTACTAGACAAGGGAATTACTATGTTCGGAACTTTAAAAAAAATCAGCACGGGATGCAACAACTAATGTTGGAAACTAAAGATCGCGGTATAAACACGTCTATGTTTGCCTTTGATGGACCAATAACTTTACTATCATATTGCTCTCACCAATCAGCGAAAAAGAAAATTGTGATAATGCTGTCTATGAAGTATGATAATTTTGATAATAATAATGAACTGCTCGAAATCATATTGTTTTATAATAAAACAAAATGCAGTGTTGACGTTTTCGACCAACTGAGCAAAAAGTATTCTACATTAAGAAAGACAAGAAGGTGGCATCTGTGTACATATACACTTCTAAGTACAGTGAGTGTCAATTCATGGATCTTTTACACTATGTCTATAGTACCAAAGAAGAAACCAATCCAAAGGAGAGGCCAATTTCTTAAAAAATTGGCAATGTCCCTTATAAAACCGCATATGCGAGAGAGATTAAAATGGTCAAGATTGCCCTGGGATATTTGGGAATCTATAAATGCTATCCTGAAACTTGAGGTTGACAATTCTGAACCAAGTCGTCAAAATGTCAATCCTGGCTACTGCTTCTGTCCTCGCATAAAAGACCGAAAATACAAAACCGGGTGCTCCTCTTGTTTACGTCATATTTGTGCGAAGCATCAAATAAAAATATGTCAAATGTGCAATGAAAAGTTAAATAAATGACTTCATTTCCTCTTTTTTGTAATTTTTATTAATAGTTAATTATAATAAATAAAATATTTTGATTATTATTTTGTAATTTTTTTATTTTTGTTCATAAAATACTTGGTGGGTAGTTCAGGATCCCACTGTGGTATTAGTACATATGAAATTGAGGGTAGTGTTCTGGAGTTAAAAAGTGAAAGAAGCACTTTAAAAATATTTGTAAGGATACTGTATACCGCTAGAAACTTTCGATACTAGCACAAACATTTAAATAAGGCTAAAGTATCCACTTTCAATTATAGAAGACTTGTACGATTTTTTATGATTGACTACGAGGGTAGCACAGAAATTCTTTAGAACTCTTCATTTCGAATAATAAAAAGTGAATTAAAATTTTGAAAATCAAACTAATTGGTAAACCACTGCGATACTTTGCTTGAATTTGCCATCGGTTTTTTAAATTGGCGGCCATTTTAATATTATGTGCGTAACGTTAAAACGAATTTAGCACGGGACAATTTTCGTTTTAAGATTTTTTTGTGACACTTGTTATGGTTTCAATCTACAGAAAAACCATGATCGACTAAGATTGAAATTTTATTATGATATTTATATAACGAACGTTTAACGAATTCTAGCGTATTCCGCCTTCGTCAAAGACTACCTTTGTCGAAGATACATTGAAGGAATTGTGGGCCCACTTCTTTTCTCAATAATTAAAATAAAATTATATATGGAATGTGATGGAGACAAATTTGCAAAATAATAAATTAATTAAAAATTTCCTGGTTGATTATATTTATCCTAAGAAAGCTACAATAAAAAATTCTTAAAAGATCATATTTAAAAACATTTTTAATGTAGCTTTCTTACGACTATATAGTGGCAAAACAACCATATTTACACATGTTGTGTTTTAGATGGTTACATATTATCTGTACACGTAAATTAAAATGAAATATTTATCTGTCATTTAAAAATTCTTCATTATTTGTTGATTGGTGATGATTTTTAAACTACACTTATCCATATCCAACAAATTTCAAAACTTACAACAGACAGCTATCTGATTGTCTGGATATATTTCATTTTGTCTGATCATTACATTTGCGTTTTCATTTGCTCTAATTGATATCACTGGTTTTCTGTTGTCATGGATACTGACTAGATGAGCAGTTTTGTAAGTTTTAACCTGTTCGATTATACTACAATACTTTTGTTTTAACGTGAGTAATAACCGCTTGTAACCTTTTCATACAGTGTCTATTCCTTCCTTATATGTTTATTACTTGCAAATATGTTAATAATGAGTTTGACAACGAGTTACAAAAGGATTACTTATTTAGAGAAATTATTGGATAAGTAAAATTTTTTGGATTTTAGTAATCACCAAAACTTATTTAATATTATCATTCTCGTTTCTTTGATTAGTTATAGAGCATTTCATTAATTATATACACATATTATAATTATTCATAAAAATGAGGCTCTATTTTAATCGCTGGTTTGCTGGATACACAATATTATTTATCTAAAAAAATAATGTTACCATAACTACCATTTTAATTAAAGCGGATACACAACTTGCCAGAAACTTCAGTGGGTTAAGTTTTAAGTAAAGAGAAAGTTTTACATTTTAAATTTGCTTCAGCTTCACGTCTCTTCACCGACGTCTTCAGCTACACATCCAGTAAATATCTAAAAGTTTCGTACAATGTAAATTGGAAAATTAAAAGTATGGTTTATGTGTGAAAGAGCGCCGCTGACTTGTTTCAGAGCGCACGATGGCTGTTCCGAGTTTTGTTCATAAACTGCTTACGAAGAATTGTGTTGTTTGGCGTTTTGATACATCTTTTGATTTTTTAGCGAATCTAAACTTGGAACAAAACATTTTTGTAAACGATTAGATGTAGGACTTTCGTATTGTTATTATCGATGAAGAATAGAGAATCAAAGTCGCTGAAAGTATTAAGTAATGTTTTCGGCTTACTTTTTGCGGTTTTATTTACGTTAGAATTATGCTACGTACTAATTTACATGTTGATTAGTCTCTTTGGTAATGAGTAACTTTAAATTAACCTAATTATTTTGCATTATAACTGTGAACGTCAGTAACGTAAAATATTATATTGCATTACATACTAAGTACAATATTAATGTATTTACCACGATGCCCGTTGTAAATATTAAACTGTGTTTTTTTTTATCTAAATATCAGGATCAGGAAAAATGAATTAAATAGAATGATATCGTTTTGCGTTTATGAAGTTCAAGAAAAGTAACATCCGTGGGTAAGTTATTGATATATTTGATTCATTAATTGAAAATAACTATTGTTAAATGTTGACCAGGATATTCCGTAATTTATTTACTTTACGATTATTTCTTCCTTTCGATATCGTGGTTGACATGCAAATACCTAGAAAATATTCTTAGCTTTTACCAGAAGTAGAACTACTTAATAAATACGTACAACATACGAAAAACTGAATGGGGATATCATTATCTGGAAACGAAGATAAAGTTTTTCTGCATTTATTTACCGAAATTCAAAGACGCGTATTAGGTTTTCAATGTTGTATAGAAGTATTGTAACAGGAGCTGTATTTTGTGTGAAATATAAAGTTTACAAATGGATTAGATCTACTTGAGATCATAAATCGGCTAAGTACTTTTACGCACCATGGATATTGCTAACTCTCTGTTAAGGTCGACGTATAAGATTAGCTTTATCACATCTTTATTTGTTGTCATATATTCAAGAAATTCAACAAAAAAGTGAAATCACTTTAAATAGGACAAATTCTTCTTTAATCGCTTAGCCATAAAAAGCAGTGAAATAAAAGAAGCCAAATTCTGGACAAATTCTTACTAAAGACTGACACAGCTATTCATGAGTATTGTGTATATCACCACATTGAACTAGACCATGACGGATAGGTTTGAAGATTTATCCCCTTAACCAACAACATTTTGCAAACAGACATTTTTGGTTGTTTTTTCATCCTACCGTATAGCGAAATGATAAAATATTTCAAAACCCATCGCAGTCAAATTCAATATTTTGATGAACGTAATATTCAACAAATCTAGCTTTAACTCACTCATCTATATTTATCTACCAAAGCTTTAACATGGTCATCTACACTTATCTATCAAAGTTTTAAAAGAAATTGGCTGCTTTCATCCAACTAAAAGAAGAGCTTGGCTCTGTTCACAATACGGTTTTGATGAAATTTATTTTTCTGGTATTAAAAATGGTGAAATATATTCATATGTAGATACTAAGGCCTTTCTTTCTTTTGTTAATTGAAGAAATTGTTTAAATTATTGATATATACTTCGATGTAGAAATAAGTATTTCTTCGATTTCAAAATATATTCTGAACGTTGTTACTTGTTGTTTCTACGATATTGTAGAATTATTATAGTTAATATTTCTTTTGAAGATTTTGATTACATGATATTTCACATAATACAACAAAACTTTATTTTGTTTATCTTAAAAGATTGTTTTTGTAAATATTCGGTTTCTTTCATAAATTATTATTTTTTATTGAAATGCAATTAGTCATTCTTTTATCAAATTAATATATTTAGGACAAATTTTTCGCTCAATTTCTTTTAAGTTGAATAGTGGTTTGATTTTTTGAAAAAGTAAAAATGTAATTCAAATTCTGTTCAACATATTTTTCAGTTTCATGTGCTTTCATGGAATAATACGTTTTAAAGGAACGTGCTACTTATTCGAAGCCCCGAATTTTTAATTTTGTCATTTGATAAAAGTGATTTTTTAAACAGACAACTAAATAACATAAGTCTGGCTTGTTTTTTATTAGTAATTTATTTAAAACCCGTGCGTTCCTATATGCACCCGAAAAAAATATTTATTTTTTTCCTTTAATTGTATTTTGCAGAAATAAATTTAAGATAAAAAGTATCTTTTATAATATAAAATATACTTTATACGAGTAAATATCTTCGTTGCTTTAAATGAGTTTTAGTACCAATTGACAAATTAAAGGACATGAAATAAAATTTCAAAATGGCGTCCGGTAGTTTTATATACCTACTGGGTAATATCTATTATATCTGTGGGGAATTACGTTAAAAAGTAACTTAGACAGACACCTAGAAATTATGCATGACACATTTAGTACAACTGTGATAAAAACAAAGGAAAGAAGAACCTTTTTAATATAAAAAAATTGATGGCACGTAAAGAAAAAAATATATTATATACTGGAAAAAATTTTCAGTCTACAAGAGGAAATAATATAGAGCAAGTATTGAAAAAAGGTTGTAGGTTATCCATCGTATCTGAACTTTTTTTGTTTCATTTGCATCTTAAATTTTTCCTTGACACTTTAGAAACTGTAATAGAACGAACAAAGAAATAATTGGAACGAACATAATAAGAAAGTTGAGGTTTGAGTTTTATAATAAACTACTTACGAAATAAATACTAAAAGGAGAAGCAATACAAGATAATTTTTTGAGAAAAACCGAGATTTTACAAAGAATATACCTAAAAATCTATTGCAAAACGTAATTAAAAGATTTGTTTTTTGTGAACCTAAGTCAATTGATTTTTGATATATCGGTTTATTTTCGAGAATAACATTTTTGGCTCTTATGTCATAAAAAGTTTATACGTTATAAAAAAAAAATGAGAACGTTATATTTACTGCAAATAATAACATTGTGTCATACCAGGTTTGCGGATACGCATATTTACTATTTAATTCTAACAGGTGTAAAATCAATGAAAATTTTGCTAAATCAACCTTATAACAATACACGAACATTAATTTCGCTGCGATATTCCCACAACAAATCCGTGTACCGAAAGTTTTAAAACAGAGAGTCACAGTTAAGACCTACAATATTGTTTTTTGTATATCAAACATGAAGCTTAAATGATAAAATTTACCCCGAAAATATTTATATCTTGCTTCCTTACAGTATTTCCATCTTGCCACAGTTTTGAACGAGAGATAGAAAAAGTTTGAAATAAAATCGATCTGGGCACCGTACGAATCCATCGTGCCTCGTAAAATTTAATTATACAATTAAAGATTATAGTTTAACCGCAACAAAGTGCTGCCGATTCGAAGGGCGAAGTGCTTTTCAAATTATACCCTTACATACTGCAAGCAAAAAAACACTGCTGTTTGTCTTTTATTTTACTTGCCAATACGAAATTGGCAAACATTTTTGCTGTCCGAAATTTTTCTTTAGTGCGGCGGTGAATACCAAGTAGTTAGAGTATAGTATGGAAAATGGAAAAATAAAGTGGTTGAAAATAAACTTATACAGTTTTATTATCAAAAATTGCCTTAGAACCATGCGACTAATCAGTTTAAATATGTTAAATTAATAACCTATTTACAAATTTCTAATATAAAGTACTGCATCGAAACTGGATACATCTAGATACCACTTTATATTTTTATACAATGAAGGAAAAGTGTGGTATTTGTGCCATTGAAAGGCTAAAAGCAGTGATTTTTCCGTAATTGTCCAAATGTTCAATGTTAATTTTTTTTTGTACCTTGTATTCTTAACTTCGTTCTTCAATATTTTCACTTAAAAAATTACAACTCACAATATATGTTGATTTAGTTCATTTTTAAATCAACATGAATCATATGCATTTATAATAGCTTAACATTATGATTTATTCCTTTATATTTATGTTTTCTGTTCAATATACAAACATTGCGTTCCCTTATTGAATATCAAAAGCGTATAAAATACTAAAAAATAAGTGAATATAATAACAATATACAAAAATAGAATTTTATCATACAATATACAAATTATATTATTATTTATATTTACTAGTTGGATAGCATTATGGCTCGAGTCATTTTGGTCGTTTATATAATCATCAATGTTATGGTACTATCTTTGAGTAAATGCAAAACACAGTGAAAAAATAAAATGTTTTCTGGCAATGGTATTGAAATTGTCAGAAAAATATTCTTGTATTTTATTACAGAAGCCTATACTACCATACAAATGATCTACCAACCTCAGTGACTTTGAAGTTAGGAATATATAGTTTATTTTTACTTCGAATGTTGTTATTATGGTGATCGCAATTGTTACACTGAAATAATTTTTTTTCCCCACATATAAAATATTTTCAAAAATATATTGTGAAGGTAAAATGACTACATTAATAACTTTACATAGTTTTCTAAGCGAATCACAAGAACTCAATCTGTTTATTGAGCAAATGGCTCTTTTTTGCAAAATAAAAATGGATTCAATATTAGCAGTTCCACCCCACAACAATGTACTGTACAACATTTTACTATAAAAGTAGCTAAAGTAAACAATTCTTGCAATTTCAACCTTTATTATATCTCCGATTTTCTTGACGGTATATGCAGCGGAATTCAGCTTCCCTGTGAATTGTAAAATGTGAGCTCCCATTGTAGTTTACTGTCTATAGTACAACCGAGAAAGATTGTTGTACTGACAAAATCCATTTTATTATTGTCATATAGTCATACATTTGGAAGAGTAAATTCAGTGCACTTATTTTTGCATTGAGGAATAAATTATTGACCGTAAACTAATTAACTATTTGTGACATTGCTTTATTAGCATAATCTATTTGTTCAATATATCTATTTATTTTAAATATGAGAGGTGTATCGTCAGCAAACTATATTATTTTAGCAAATTTTTCAACCAAAAAAGGCAGTTCGTTAATGCACACAAAAGTCTTTGGGAGTACAGATGGCTTTACTAAAGATCCTGTTGATTTAACTTCACCAAGTTGTACTTCTTGTAATATGTTTACGAGATACAAATTAAGTAAGTTAAGGGTTTAATCTTTTAATCCCTAATATTTAAATTTGCGGAGTATATTCTATGATCAACATAATAGAAGGCTTTAGACAGATCGCGAAATAGGCCAATAGCAGCTATTCTATATTATTTATTGTTTATGACCACATTTGCCCAGATTTGTTTTATTTATCAGGTTCTTAAAAATATGCTAAAATTTAACAGTTCAAGATTTTTCCTGATAAATTTTTAATTAGTTTTGTCTATTTTGAATTAAATCAATTTGCTTCACTTGAAATAGGCAACTGAATTGGTGCACTCGTACAAAAATATAATCATAAATGGAAATATAACCATTAGCTTACCAGTTTATTAGCTTGCAGTATATGAGTTGAAATGTAAATATCGACAGGAGCGGACAAATTAAAACTATTTTATAATTTATGATAAGATATTCTTTTTCTCTTCAATATTTTTAAAGTAATACATACCTATCACTCTACTTTTCTTTCGGTGAACTAAGTAAAATGGTTATTTTTAAATTTATCGAATATTTATTTTTGTTTCTAGATTCTTAAATTTATAGCACAATTTATTAAATATTACGATATTCTTCAAAGCATTTTTTAACAAATTATGGGAATAATAAAACATATTGTATGTATTTACATCTTATTGTTCTTACATACTGACAAGAAGTTTTTATCATCAAAACACGTTTACTGATATATGTCAAGTATTATTCTTAAATACGTTATATATATTCCGTAGTTTACTCCTCTTCTTAAAGTTACTAAATGTTAGTAATTTTAAAATTTTGTTTCGCTTAGAATAAACAGATGAATATTTAACTACTTACAGTAAAATGAAATGTTATCATTTTTTTATTAAAATAAACTCTTCAGCTAATAGTTCAATCCAAATCATGGGCAAACACAAAATTTCAATAGTTTTAAAATACAATATAAACGAAATATAATAAAGCAAAAATGTACGTCAACTAATATTAAATGTTATACTAACCAATTACCATAGTGAACTGTCAACCAATTCTATAGTCGCATTCAGAAAAATCCTAATGCATCAAATAAATTTGTCAAGTTTTGATATTTTTCACAATCAATTTCATTGACAATGTAATTGAGTGGACAACAGGTTACATTAACCTGTTGTTCAGGTTAATATGTTTCAGGCTGGATGTTCATTTGAGCTCTAGGCAAACAATGTAAACTATGATTTAGCATCATATAGCGTTATCACAAAATCTATCTTAATCATCACAACTAGCATAGTAATACTAACTGTGCTAAATTACGAGAAATCTATAAAGTATTATTACTAGAATAGCAAATATTGTACAAATAATATTCTTTACCGGTGCATTTATTGCAAACACTTTTTATACACAAGTGTCATTTCAAAAATTACTTATTAGTTGTGCATTTTGACGTGACCTGGCACCTTATACCTTTTTCTTGTATTTCTGGTATGTTTTCTGGAATTTCTACAAGTATTGTTGTTTTTCTCTTATTCATATACTGTGTTCCCAATTCTTCTCCAAGTTGCATTAAAAAGTTCCTACATTTAATTTTGCTGTTATTGAATATTTTGGTTAATACCCATGCATTTATAACCGCCAAATCTAACAGATTATAAAATGTATGAACTGGCCATTGTCTAAAAGGCGCATTTACTGTATATTTGCGGCTCATCGAATCTATAATATCTACTCCATATTTCGTGCTGTTGTAGAATAACACTGTGTTAAGGTTTTTCTTTGAACTAGTTTATTGTTACATCGGGATGCGTAGTACTGAGCGTTAGAACATTTTTATTAGATTTAGCCTGATAAACAGTCAAAGTTGCATCACCTGTTTTTAGAACAGACGTACTGTATAATTTCTCTTTCGTGGTCTTCACGATAATAATAATACTGTATAATATCTCTGCGAGCTCTATTGCCTGTGCCCACAATTATGGTGTTTTTAGGCTTCAAATATTCCGCTAGTGAAAGTGAAGTAAAACAGTTTTTACAAGTAATATTTCTGCCTTTATCGATGTAAAGTTTCATCAATCTTTTGTAAAATAAGGGAACTCATTTATTACGTAATTATCATCTTTGTTAACGGCCATTTTTAACCACATTTTCCGGGTTTAGAGCTCATAAACTGAGTAAATCGACAACAGCACTTAGATGGAAAAACGTTGTATGTCAATCATTATCCCGGACCAATATATGTGGCCCGGGTATACATACCCGGCTTGTTACAACAAGCTTGTTCATTCGTGATAAGTTCATACCAAATTATCAAAATCATAGCAAACTTATCCTCATTTAGTCTTTGACGTCTATTAGATTTATGATCGAATCGCAAGAACTTTATTATCTCACGAAAACGATTACTAAACATTGTTTGTTGCTTTTATTACAGGATTACCCCAATTCATCGACCATAATGAATCCAGATCTAATTTATGTACACCAATTGCGCCACGTGTGTAAAGTAGAGCAATAAATGCCTCCAATTCTATCATCGTAACTACCTAGAGCATTGACCTTGCATATAATTATTGCTTAGAATACTAACGGGACAAAACAACCCGGCGTCAGTTTTTGGGAAATCGCTTTTTTTTCATTCACTATTAATTTTATTAAATTAAAAACATCTTGAATTTAATAAATACAATAAATTTTTAAAAATCAAAATGTTTCACTGACCTAAAAAAAACAAAAAAGTTAGAAACGATCAAACTTGCGGGTGGAACAAATATGGGACAACGGCGCTTCTAGTTTCACATACTTAAAGTATGTAAAATATTTTCAACGTGTTATAATAAGTATTCGTTGGTAAATTTATTGATCTTTGCACCTTCCAAATTATTATGAAGTGTTTAAGTGTAAATAATTATAAATGCCCGTTTATATTATTTGCATGGGTCTAGGTGTTAAATAAAGAATATTCGCCGCTACACACTTGCTATATGGAAAGTGCAATAGCATTATATTATTGGTCACCTCCGGTATTATCATACTTTACTGTGATAAGACACGAGAAACATTAGTTATTTTTAGTAATAAACACTTTAAATGAGTTTAGTAATAAACACTTTAAACGTGTAAAAATACAAAGAGTGTAAACGGGCAAGTTACACAAAAAAACGAGTTGTATTCCTCATTTTGAACAACTTTTGACATGGAACAATGTACAAGTTTTCAATGAATTAATAGAAAACGACGGCTTTGCAATTATTTTATTTATATTATACTACTTTCACTCTAGCGCCTGCGGTGGTTGCCGATTTTATGCGAGTAAAAGGAAAATTATAATCTGTCGCTAACTCACGAATAAGCTGTTTACCGGTTCATGATTAAAATTTTTATTTGAATTATTTGGTAACATAAGATTAATTATTACTTGTTAATCTAATGATGATGAGTAACATTGATTAATTTTATATAATGTTAAGGAAGTTAATAAAAACTGTTTATTTATAACTGTCAGCTTGATATTTTTTAAAGAGTTCCATGCTAACACGATGGTAGCGTACTTAGCCAGTAAAATACTTAGCCAGTAAAACGAAGGAATATTTGAATACGCCGGTTGTAGAAATTTTGGGTTATCTACTATATAACACTGACTTTGCATTATACGATTTGTTTTTATTCCTCGTCATATCTCCAAACGTCGAAGAAGTGACTGTCTTCGAAAATGCCGCGAAAGAGACGTCAAAGGAAGAGAGAGCCTGTTGTTTCTCTCGCCTGTTTTAATGATTTGAATGATAAATAGAGCATCATGGTGAATATTTTGAAATACAATAAATAAATTACGAACTATATAGTTGGTTCTACAGGAATATTCAGTGTTACCTCACGTTTTGCAATTGACGAATTCTATAAAGATTAACACAATTAATAAAAACATCTGCCTTCATAAATATAACCTACCGGGGCATTTCATATTACTGTTAAAATTTATGTGTTAACACAAATAAATTCAATAAAAATTAATACAAAATATTTACTGATTGACAACATCTATTATTCGCTGCTCAATAATTTAATTTTTCAGGAACAAATCGATAGCCGTAATCACATTGTCATATATTCATAATGCGTTTATATGCCTAACTGATGAAAAGCCGTATTACATTTTAAAGATATAGACAGATTTATCCACGCGGTTCAATCACGTAGTTATAAAATGTTATTTTATGAATATCTAAATATCGTTAAAATTTTTGGCAAAGGATATTGTTTTTATCAATCCTTTATATACCAATTTAATCGATGATCGACCTTGGGTCAATCTATTTTATTTAATTCTTGTTTACCGATTTTTCAAGGAAATATCGTCATCAATAATTTGGAGATGAAATTGCTTTCATTTACTTGGTTTGTACACGTTATAGCAAATCATTTCTTCTTTATTCTTTTAAGTCGAAATTGCAAAAAACGTTTTAATGTATTGCTATTGTGCCGTGATTTGAATTATCGGTGATTAAACGTGAAATGTATTCCACGTTGTAGGCAATGTATACCATGTTTCCGGCGATAGGCTGATGTTACCCGGCCTATCGTGGTTGTTTCTTAGAATTATACACAAATATTCCCATCATTTCAGAATTACGGGAAAAATTTCCAAAAAAAGTTAAGAAGCTATTATTTTCTGGAAATACATGGTGCGATTGCATATCAGCTCAAAGGCGGTAAGTAAAAAGACTTAAGTGCCGGTACAAAGTATTGATATTATTATAAAATCTGTTAACATCAGATCAAGTAAATTCATACGAAGGAGTAGAATAAGCAGAATAGTCACCTACCACCGGCATTTCCTCTGACACTGTCAAGATGTTAACTGTTGACACTGGCGGTCAACATCAGACAGTTCTGTGGATTGAGGAACGTTTACTAAACTTTTTCTTAGAAAAACCCATTTTTAGTGTACTTGGAGCAGGGCGCCGGTTAGAAATATGTCATACAATATCTCAAAAAATTTCAAGAGCAGACAAATATTATCCATACCACATATGTAAAATGTATAGCCTAAACCCAGATAATTATTAAAAGTGGTTTGGTTATTGTAGTTCGGGTTTTTAGCAATGGAGGTTTCTGAAGCAGGATTAATTGGGCAGATACTTTGAACAGACGAAAACATATTCTCTAGAGATGGCATGTCTAATAGAAAAATATCTCACTATTAGGTTAGATAAACCCCACAAATAGAACACGAGACGTCTCATCAAGTAAGGTGGTCGTTAAGTACCTGGATGGGAATATATGATGAAATAATAATTGGACCTTTTTATAAATTAGAATGAACGGTTATTTTTACGAACGTTTGAATATAGAAAAACGCTTGCTGATGATACTAAATACGGGCCTTAGTAGATAGGAGTAACCAACTGTTTTAGCATGAGGTAGCTAAATACTTCAATAGTAAAGTCAGAAGGAGGCTTAATATCATTTTTAAGAAGCCATGGCTGGGTAGATCAAAATTATATAAATGCTCTACTAGATCGCCAGACGTTTCTGGGATGATTTCTTTCTTACGACGGTTTATAAAAGATTTTCATTTTATTTGTATCTCGTAATACGTGAAAAGTGATAAAATATAAAAAAAATAAACATTCGTTAAATTATATGAATGTGGTAAAGTTGGCTTTCTGTACTATATTGAACTACGATTGGTCGTGTCCAGAAACATATGAAAGATAACAGTCGTCATATTGAAGATTTTCAGAAACACAGCTAAATATTATGTATGTATATAGATATGTATTATATGTATTATATTATATATATGTATTATATAGAAAAAGTATAGAATATTTTAATAATTTACTTTAATTTTTTTTTAAATACATAGTTCTTAATGATTTGAAAAATATTTTTTTTACATTTAAATCAAGATTGTGGATTTTTTTAATTCACTAGCATACAGAGGATCGATTTTGAACACTGACTCGATTTTCACTCTGTTTCGTCGAAGTTATCTCAAATATCTCTCGAGTGTCTTTATTGCAAGTCTTCGACAATACGTTCTAAGCAAAACGCTAGAAAGAAGAGTTATGGAAGTCGTTCAACAGTGTAAACCAAAAATCATACAACTGACAACATAATGTTTTGTGATTTATACGTAGTCTAAGATTTGAGTAGTCTAGAAGCAGACCAAAAAATATCGGTGTCTTGAAATGACGATGTATTTAGATAAGAGACATTTTAGAATACAATATATTTTTTCATAGTCCAGTTAAAAAAACATATGTACTTTTTCTACACAAATACTTAATGTCTGTGCTTAAAATCGTTTGCATGCTTTATTCCCGATATTGATTGCTTTATAACATTTTCCGTATAAAAATAATTCACAGATCTACAATAGTTTCATCTTTCAGATTTGTTGACTGATTTTGATAGATTTTGTGGCGCCGATTACTAGAAAAATGGTAAATAATTACGCCAGTATTTTCAGTCATATAGCGTAATTTTTTTTGCCAAAAATATCTAGGCCTGCATAGTTAAGAGCTGATGTTTTATTTTGCTTGTTTCTCATTGAAGAAAAAATACAATGAAAGGTTGCAGTAGACAACAATGAATAAGTTCTCATAAATAATTAGGTAAATATAGTGTAATTAACTGAGTGACATACCCTTATTATTGGAAAAAAGGTGGATTTGTAAGTCTATTGCTGAAGTCCTCATTTCACCGTTATTAACTTAAATCGTTAAAATAGGGTTAATGAAGGCAGATTAATAGATTTTTTTTATAAATAGCAACGTCATTGTTTTTACAAAATCTGTACTTCCGTTCAATTCGTAACGCTCACTATCATCACGAAAGTGTTTGAAATCACCGGACAATTTTTTGTTACATTTATGGGCAGTTTATGCTGACAAAATAGCTGCATAACATTACCAAATTCATAAGTAACGTTTTAACATATATTTTGGCCTAGCAATCGGTAATAAAGACAAACAGTGGGTCCCACACATAGTTTATACGACACGCGTTCGTAAACGTCGAAAGTGGTCAAAAGGGCAGAACAATACTTTTGATTTACAAACGCCTATGTTATGGAGAGAATTGTAGATGTGGAATTGAAGACTGTTATTTTTTTCTGTTGCAAGACTACAGGCTACAATTCTAAAACAAAAAAGGACTTGGTATATCCAACCGTTCGATAAGTAACGCGCGCGGTGAACCGCGACCTAAACGTTGCACCGCCATCACCTCCATATTTGGAACCAGTGCAAGCTGAAGGCAGTAATGTTGAAAAGGTATCTCAACCTGAAGCTCAATTTCAGCCAAGTGCAAGTGGTACACAGTTATTTTCACAGTCAGAACTGAACGACTTAAAGTTAGATCTAAGCCTCTCAAAAGATGCAGATGAACTCCTCAGATCCAGACTATTGGAAAAGAATATGCTTGGTCCTGGCACCTCATTTTCTTGACATTGCTACAGATAATAACTTTCTACCACATTGATCTGAAGGTTGTGATCTAGTGTACTGCAAAGAAAATTCCTGGCTTAGTGAAAATGTTCAACATCGAATATGACGTGAGCGGGTGGAGATTATTTGAACTCATCATAGCAAAGTTTGAAAGCAGTTCTTTTGCGAAATGGCAATAAATATGCTTCACTGTCAGTCGTCCACTCTGTATATTTAAAAGAATGCTAGGACAATTTTAAAAATGTGTTCTATAAAATAAAGTACGTACAACACCGTTGAATGACCTGTTTAGATCAGAAAGTTATAAGTATACTGCTACCTTAATTCGCACTTGGACTACTTTCCTAATAAGTTGTGAGCTGTAAGTGAAGAGCAAGGCAAAAGATTTCATCAGGATTAGAAAGAGATAGGATATCGCTATCAGAGAAGGTGGAATAAAAGGATGATGGCATATTAATATTGGTTGCGTCGCAGCTTATGAGGTTCGTAATTGTAACTTCTTCAATCACCCATAGTGTATCTAAAGCCATGGTCCGAAATAAAGGCACGTCCTTCTCTGAAATAATTTCTGAACGTCTACTTTCATCTATATATACATATATATACATATATATAATACATATATATAATATATATATATATATATATATATATATATATATATATATATATATATATATATTAGGGTGATTCTTAAAATCCAAAATTTTAAATTTCAGTGGGACACCCTTTTATAATGTTCTTAGGCATAAAATATTTTTATGATTTTTATTTTATTTTTTGAAATAAGTTTAGACTTCAAACGTCATGAAAACTCCACCTTTCCCCTCGCCCCTCCCTTTCTTCCCTATTACCAGTCGCTGGCACGCCTCTTAGTGCCTAAATTACGTTCCACCAGAGCGCACGTCTTTTATTTTGCGACTCCCCGGTTTACTGTGTGTACGTAATTTTGCAAGTATGTTCCATATTAGACATGGCATTTACAAGTACTGGTTTAATTTCTACAAGAAACAAAAGAATTGAGTGGTTAATAACATAACGATAAGGATTTGTTACCTTTACGACTGGATGCTGTTCTTGATTTCAAATATGTAGAAGTTTAAAAGCATATAAATGACATGAAATTAAATTAAGACAGAAAAATATAATTACGGCATATTTTAAATATCCATTTATTTCAAGTAAATATTTTCTTTATTTCTTTTCAATTTAAATGAACGTTTAAATTAAAAGCGATACAATAATATGTGATGGAAATAACGGGGTAAAAATGGATAAAATATGCTACAAACAGTTGACGTGTATCGTATATATACTATTTTTATTTTTTAATGGTTTACGTCGTAATATTTTACAATAGAATAATCACAGGAATATTTTTTATAAAATTCAAGAAAGTAATGCCAATATTTTTTGAAAATCGTCAAAATCATAAGTTACTTGCATTTTTCTGGAATTTCATAAAACAGAGAATAAATTAGCGATCGTGTCTCTAGTCTAGCTCCGCCATTAAATCTTGTACCCACACGCTCCGGGCAAAGCGGAGATAACACAAAACTTAAGAAATTTATCCCTTGCAACCATCTTGTAATTTACGCACCCCCCACTCTGTAGTCTCCCTTAGTACTTATTAATATATGACTTAGACTAAGGCATTGAAATTTATGCCATAACATTGAATAATTAAATTGTATTAAACCCAAAGGGATGTTCAAGATATGCTCGACAGTCTTCACGCCTGTTGAGGGATTGAGCGCGGAAAAGTTAAAACGCCGGCTTTGATGTGAACCGAGCGTAGGACGTGTATTTTGAATATGATTTAGAGTAGTATGTGAGTTGGATATAGTCTATGAGTTCCAGTTTTACTGCTAGATTTATATAACGTGGACCAAAGTTTATCTGTGCGCTGAAGAACCCAGTAAGCTATATAATTAGTTAATGGTGATAAACTTATTATAAGTTGCCCATGGGCTAAGCTAAATTTTAAATTATTCCTGTAGCTGTCTGAAAATATATTTTTGAAAGGGAATTATATTTTGCACGGCGTTGGATTTAAACATACCATAATATTTTCCTCATCATTTAACCTTGATTTTTTCTTTTTTTTTCTCACAAAGAAATTTTTATTTTTTGAAAGTTGACATCCTTTGGTTTTATTCCCGTGAGTTATTTCCAAAAAATAACACAAAAAGTATTATACAACTATATGTTTCCTTTACATATTCTACAAAAAAAAATATAGCATGTATGATTAAAGTTGTAATACTTTAACTTGAAAATAAAACCGTCCTGAGAAAAATAAAAATTTCAATAAATTTTAATAAACAAATTATTTGTTGATGCACATAAAACTATGACTTTCTTGTATGTAATGCGTGTAATCAATGATGTTTTATTAGAAAAGAACAGTACTCTTATAAAACGAATAGACATCTGGTTTTGGGAGAACCCTATTAAAATAAAATTCAAGTTCTCAATTCAACGTTCTATTTTCAATAAATAAAATTTTTCAGTAAAAAATCGGAAATAAATTTTCCTTTCGATCTAAATAGTTTTTTTTATAATATTAACAGCCTAACGGCGCCGTGGATATTATGTCGTGCAATTGGATCATATGTTCTAATGATGATACTTGAATTATTCCACTAGTAACTTACTCCACTAGTTACTAGTCTTCAATTTATTCCTCTTGTCTATCTTCACATATTTATTCCTCATTTTACATGTAAGTACGAGTTACTTAAGCACAAGCGTGTTTAAAATATGACAAAAGTGAATGAAGTAAATGTACTGCACTGATAATAAATAACTTACCGGTAGACAAAGTATTTATTTCCCCCGCAACATTTGTTTTGCATCTTTTTATTACTAAATACTTTAAAATAAAAAAAATATCTTTAGTAGCCTAAGTGCACTTTAAGATGTACCACTTTTTCCGTTTTGTTATGATTTACTTTATTTCGCACTAAAAATCTCAGTTGAACGTATAATACAATTCTGCCAAAGAAGTGGTTGAAGAGTTCATTGAAGATACGTCCAAAAAAAAAGGAGCGACTGTTACTATCAGTGGTTCGAGCGAACGAATTTATGCATAGTATAGCACAGAGATTATTTAAAAAAAACAATAAATAAAATGCAAACTTCTACTTTGTCGCGTTTTTTATATTCTAAAAAGTTCCAATTTTTCCTTTCGTATATCTCACTTCCAAATCCAGATATTCTAACATTACCTTTATGTAACATATTAAATTTAATTTTTTGAAAGTATTTACTGAGTTTTATACACACTTAATATATTTAACCTATATAAGCTTTTAAATTTAAATACTATAAACTTTTTGAATAATAAATACGGTACTAATAACTAATGTGCTCTAACGTTAAATAATTTCAAATAATATAATCTCTCAGTTATGTTTCAGTTTTCAGATTGACACTTGAACATTCTAAATCTCTCGAAGAAAATATTTAAAAATTACTGAATATCACGACTTTAACTTTGATTACGGTCTATATTGCGATTTATATTTCCTTTACCATTGAAAGATTTAAATGTTTACCAGACTTGTCTTTTGATTTGTAACCACGACAAGCGTAAAGAGGGACTGACATGATGAACTAGAGTTCGTTTCTGCCGTTTGGTTACGGAACCTTATAGAGACGCTGCCAAATATTGTTACAGTGGAAGTGCTAAATATTATTACAATAGAAGTTTCACAAATAATGAAAATGTCGTCAATCATTATATGAAAAAATTAAATGTAAATATTAAAAAAAATTAGTATTCATCTAAGAATAAATATTTTCCTTGGAAATAGTGGCATAAAAGAAATAAACCATAATGAAATTTACCGGAGACACGCATTCGTCTGATAGTTATCAATTTCACCAGTTTGTGTGAATATTCACACTTATTTTTTTTTAATTTGTTTGGCACGAATCGTTAAACAAATCGGAAAGAATTATATATATATATATATATATATATATATATATATATATATATATATATATATATATATATATATATATATATTTATATATATATATATATATATATATATATATTATATATATATATATATATATATATATATATATAATACTAGAAGCTTATTTCACGGGAATATAACCTACATTTTCTTGGTTATGATTGAAATTTTCATATCATTAGGTTATAGGACCCATAAAATTGTTTACATGAAAACCACGCTAATTAATATAGGGGGCGAATTAATAAACAAATAGTTCTTGCAGCAGAGTATATTAAAATAATTAGAAAACTTTTAATAAATAACCACAACAATTATTGTATAGTTCAATCTACAGCTATTCTATTTATTTTGTTCTCACCTGTATTGCCATAAGAAGTGATAACCATTCTTCTTCCATAACAAGCACTCACTGGAGAGACTGATCCACTTTAATCTATTCACTGACATTGTAAAATTCTACCAGTCGTTTGAATCAAATTCTTATTCTATATATAGATCCAGAGGAAATCCTAGAAAAATAAAAGTCATCGCATATACCGTGCTATATTTTAGAGGTTTTAATTTGAATATCATATACATTTTTAGCAACCTAATCTTATGTGCGCAGTTCACGGGGCTTCAAATCTGCTACTAGCCATGGACCTAGTACCTACGAAAGTGGTCTTTCTGATTGACCCCCAAGCTGCAATCTCCGCACTCTGTAATAATGCTCCTACAAACTGTCACTACAGAGTCGCTATGTGACTGTACGCCAATGGTCACCGACCATCTTCGTACTTGCAAGGTTTTGAAATGCCCAACTAGTGACATTGTCGGCCGCTACTAGGAGGCTCGGCGTCGAATGGTGGAAGGAGGACGGACGGGCGTTGGCTAACTAAGTATCGCACCCGGACGGAACTGTCGACAGTATCCAGCGGCGTATGACATCGCTTAACTACGTAATTTCCGATCTTGCCATTTCATACGACAACTTTGGGATGCGTCTTGATGAGAAAGAAATGACTATAGATCAAAAATTTAGAGTTTGCTGGAAATTTACTATAAAATGTATCAATTATCAGTTTTTAAATAATTATCAATTACGAGTTCATTCTGTAACTTGTAATTGATAATTTTAATATCTTTGACAAATATGTAACTCCACGCAGTGATATAGATGTCAATAACTTTTCTAATATTTTTAAAGGCTTGTGAAAATTTGAATAGTGAAATTCGTCAGTTTCCATTAATTTGTTCGTGATATTTTAACTGTCGAATATAAAAATGTTTATTAGCCATTTTTGCATATTGTAAAATAGCCTAAAACATATTTACAGCTAAGTATTACCTGACTATTTTATTATATATTTTCCTATCAAAAATTGTATTAATTCTTTGGAAATATTAGTCTCCGCTCATAAAACTGCATTTGTACTCTTTCTTCTAAGAAAACTTATTTAAATTGAATACCTTCTAGGTTGTTCGCTCCGTTTGTCTTTTCTTTACTTCTGACTAACCATTTAGTTATTTCTTAAACCGTGCGTGCATTATGGCAAACACTTCGCATCAAAGAAAGTTGTTGAAGCTAATAATAAATACTCTATCCCATAAAATGTATCAAAAATGCGTAACAAAGGCCTGAAAACTGTAAAGGCTTAAAACACATTACAGCATTTTTGCATTGTTGTACGATGCAATAAGGAATAATTGTGTATATTTAACGCCCAGATTAACCTGAACACTGGCTACAATAGGGGATCATAAAGAATTGATTTGATGTGACGGGCAAAATTATTCCAGGGAAGTACAAATAACTGAGTTATGGCTTTTGTACCTAGATTTAATGAACATTATATCTATCACCCCATTGAACTTAGCCACGATGAAAACTTTAATAGCTTTTCTATGTTGTTTAAGTTATAAACAATTTTCTCTTTTTATGACTTTTTAAAATTTTAAAAATCTAAAATTTAGAAAACTATCCACCTCAGCAAAGTAGTGGTATATTTAATATTCAATAAATCAAGACGCTAATCTCTAATAAATTCATCTTTGCTTCCCCATCACAGTAAATTCGTCTACGCTTCTTCATCCCGGCACATTCATTTACTCTTTTATTCCATCACATCTATACAAGTATTTGGCTGCTTTTAACTCACTTCTCGTCATTAACAACGTTTTAATGGAGACTTTTATATAGTAATATACTGGATGATACTTTATTTATTCTAAATAAAGCACTAATGGTATCTTATATCTAATTAATTTACTTCTAATCGAAGCCATCGTGTCGTAAACATTTACCAGCCTTCTAAACTCATAAGTACTAACCAACAGTGATAGTCGGGTATGGTTCTGTCTGATATGAAATACGTGATAGCCTTAAATTACGTGTATTGATTGAAGATATACATGTCAATCAATTAAAAAAAATGTCAAGCCAGAAAAAAAGCTGCAACATTTGTTTCAGGATTCTGCATTAAAAAATTTCTACAGATTAAAATTTCTACAAAATTGACATGCATCGTGTCGAATGAAACAAAAGTGGATAGATTTTTAAAATTAAATAGGGATTCTATTTGCCATTTTTTTATTTCTAAACCCATTTGCAAATTACTAAGCTTCAAAGTAAAGTGCAATGGGTACATATTTATATTTTTTCACCATGACTTAAAATATTTAATATTAATATTTAATTACAGCTTTGAATTAAAATGATTTCTGATAATTGTTATGAATCGAATTGCATAGAATAATTGTTATTAACCTATGCAAATTGCGGGATCAAAATAAATATAAAAACATTTAAAATAATTACAGTATATTAAGCCGTTGAGACTAAAAAATACAAATACCGAGACAGTGAATAATTTCAGTACATATAGTCTCTTCCATTTCCGTGGATTTAACACTGATATATGTATTTATTTAAGAATTAAAATTTTTAAACTGTGTACTATAATTTTAATGTATAAATTTATTTCATTTCTTTAAAAGTACATGTAAAATGGTCACGTGTTAAGGTTAAAACGTAATACAGCTGCGTGACGTTGCGCAATACTACTTTTTTTATGAAGCAATTCGATCACTTGAGTTGCGCAGCGACGCTCTAGTGCATTTTGCATTACGAAGAGTAGTACAAATTATACTTCCTGCTACGGCGTCACGTCACTTCGCGCAAAGTCGCGCAGCTTTAGTGTATTTGACTTAAAGAAAAATTGCCGCTAGTGCGGTATTAACGTTAAGGATATAACCACAATATAAAACCACTGCGCGACATTTCGCTGTATGCATCTTATTCTCTACGAAGTAATCCACTTACTTAATATTGATATACTGTAATACTCTCTTGAACGTACTTTGTTAACAGATATACTTACTGAAAGTTAGTTGTTTATCTCACGTAACGTATATTACTGATTACTAGGTTTGTTTGTTTCTCCTTACATCCCATAAAATAGATAATGTATTAAATAAGCCACTAAAACCTTTATAACGACTCTAATAACATTTCTGTGACAATATATGTGTATACAATCAACCATGGTCGTTAACAATATTCAAATGTTCGGTAAGAATGCTTTTACACAATATCATTGAACACGACCACACCACTAACAAATCGATAACCTAAAAAGTATATATAAATAGAATTACTGGCAGAAAGGTTATGATCTATGACGTTTTCATTAAAATTATTTTGCCTTGTTCATAAATTGTAAAATCAAACAACCTATATACATATAGATTGTTTGATTTTAAAGTACATTTATTTTGCTTCTGTCAAATATATGCGTATGTAAATATGGCATACTAAAACTATGCCTATATACTACTATATTATCTATTGTAGCGTTTATATTTTTATCAATCGTTGTTATAATATCATACTCAATCCACAATTAAATGAAACTACGTGGTGTAGTATTATTTCTACTTTCTTTAAGTTCTATACTACGACCTGTGTTTCGTTGTATTACTACATCTTCAGGTGGGCTATTAGCAAATATCAATTTTTGCTAATAGCCCCCTGAAGATGTTGTAATACAACGAAACCTAGGTTGTGGTAAAGAACTTAAAGAAAGTAGAAATAATAATACAACATGTAGTTTCATTTAATTGTGAATAATGAATTTCTAAAATTATTAACGCCAAATATATTCAATACCATACTCAATGTAAACTATAGAGATATCTGTATTTTTTTTTCATCAAAACATACTTATATTCTTAAGCTATCATATTTAATTAAGTTTTATTGTGATGTTAAATTTGCTGCTGATGAGTCAAATGTTGTATCGAAAGCTAATAAACAATAACCATTAGGATAATTAATCTTTTGTCTTAATGTCATTACTTTCATTTAAGTAATTTTTACTAGTTCCGGAAAAAATTACATGTTATAACTAAGTACATTTATTATTTCCTATATTTTGTTATTTTTAAAACTTGATGATTGTCAATATATAGACTAAACGAAGACATGTTACAATTATTTAAATTGAATGGATTTTGCTTTATATTAATATTGAAGGCATTATTGTTGTTAATATTTTAACCAAAATTTTGGAATTTCTCCAAGAAAAAACATTATCGAGTGTCTTGCTTTCAATACCTGATGACATTGTGAGTATTTTCACTTCCACTCGATTGAGTGAAATTTAGCAGTAGTTGTAGACAATGCCTTTAATTGCATTAAAGTATACTTGGACTTAAACGTATTCTTTATATAATTTATATAGCATTTGTTATACGAGCTTTAGGTATGAGTTTATCTATATCATCAATTTGAATGAATATTTAGATCGCATTCGTTTAATTCGAATTTCCACACCACAATTTAGGATTTTTTTCTTAATAGAAAATATCACCCTAAAGATGACCAATCATTTTAATCTCACTACTTTCTTTATAAAATAAACAAAGACACTCGGATTAACAAGATATATATGAACTTTAAAAAAACGCCATACATAGGTATGTATTATAAAATTCCTCAAAAATGATTGCAGTAATTAAATAGGCACTTTTCCGGCCTTTTCTTCTGCCATCATATTTATTGTAAAGTCCAGATCTGAAGAAGATTTTAGTTTTTACGTTTCTACAGACGGTGTGTATAATTTCGATGGACGTTCTTTTGTCATAGAAGTCCGAAGATAATTTTTAATAAGGTTTAGTTTGAAAAATATTTTTCTGCTGAAAGGGCCAAGGAAAGGGTAAAGGGAAGGGCCAAAAATAATAAGCATATTACTGTAACCTTCCAAAAACTGGAGGCAAGACTTTTTATATTTATCACTAATAATTCCGTAAGTTCCTTAATAGAAAGATTTCTTTTTGATTTTCAGATTTTAAATAACTTTTCAAAGCAATTAATTGCCCATAGAAATAAATTGTTAGTGATTTTATCATATTATTCTTGAATTGTGACTACACTTCGAGAATATGTTTCGCAGCATCGCGTAAAATTAAATTTATTGAGTGTGCTGCCTAATGAATAAAATCGGCATATGGCGCATTCTCATTGGCAATAATAATCTATATACCTCAGACATAACATTTATTCCATCGTCATCATGATCGTGATAGTGATCCAAACGTAGAAACGTTTGGATGAAATAATTCCATGCTCTTCGATTGTATTCAAAATTTCAATTTTAAACTCTTTTATAGTAAAATTGGCGACTGGTATAAACTCAAGGAAGGATTCATAGACTTTTATACCTGCTTCCAACTGCTGCTTTCGATGTCACTTCGATCAACACTAACAGAGATGAAATCGATTACGATTTTTCCATCCAAGGAACAATCTATTACAAAATGGAATCATTACTACCACTATTCAACGCAGTCTATAAATGTCTGCAAGCATATTTCATCGGAAATAAAGAAACAGAAATTAATTAACGGTGCACAAACATCAGTGGATTGAGACAAAGAATAATCCAAGATGTACAGAGGATCTAATACAAGCATAATCAACTTATTCACATATTCCAAAGAGCACTAGACCGATTGGTTTCTGATGACTATAAAATTATAATTCTAACCAACAAGAGACCACCTGGAGAACTCGAATGTCGATTTAATGCACCTCAGACAGACAAGTCGCCATCGTAATTGTGGACAATGAAAACAAAATCCGTGATATAATTGTACAACAAAGAAGAGAAGAATTACAACTCATTGCAGACACACGCCGTCCATGTGATGCTGTCCAATATCAAAAAATATTTAAATAATAAAACAGGCGTAGAGACAAATAAAAAAGTAACTTCTAAGGAGTTCCATGTTTTCCGCGTAATTATCAGAGACGATGAAACATACAAACACATTCTCAACACTCGCCGTTTATTCCAAAAATTTCTGTTAGATATGTATGCAAAAATAAAAGCGGTACGGATGCTTTACATAAGACTGAATTAGAAGAAATTATACACGAAAGAATACATCCACCTTCGAGACGCGATCATAAATAATGAAAACATTGACGAGAGTGGAACAATGGTAATCTTGCCCTAATATTACGTAGGAAGTCTAATACATATGCACAAACACACTCAACATATCGATGTAAGAAAATATGGACGATCTGATCTCTTCTTGGAAGTGAATGATAATAAACAGGGTAATTTTGTTTTTGAGGCATGTGGATATGAGAAACATTGCAAGTCCCAGTTATATAAATATAAGCGAGGAGTACTACAGCCAGGTAACCCAGTAGATAGTGATGTTTGAGGATCTATGATATGCTTATGAATTCAAGGTATGGGATTATCATCATCATCAGTAGCTCGACAGCTCTCGGTGGACCCTGGCCTCTTCAAGCGGACTGTTCCAAGCCTTTCTTCCTTCTGGGCGTCACGGTTTTCCAGTTTGTTATTTTGAGAGCGTCGAAAATACTTTGTATGCATTCCGCTCATTTTAATTTGGGTCTTCCTCTTCCTCTTGGGCCAATTGGTTTGGGCAGAAAAAAATAATTTGTCGTTCTATCTTCCTTCATTCTAATTACATGGTCGGCCCACTTCATATGTTGAATTTTTATAAATTTTATTATACCAGATATAATTATTTAAATAATCAATAAAATTCGGCGTTAGTACTCCTTCTCCAAAATCCATTGTCAAAGAACCTACCAAAAATGAATCTGTGGTTTTTTCGTTCGAAAATTGGAAAGGTTTTTTCTCCAGTTTGGGACAATGTTCACGTTACAGATGCATATGTCAGTACTGATTTGATTAGCTTTTATAAAATAGTAGCTTAGTGTCTCTCCTGATATTATAGGATTTCAAAAATCTTCTTAGTCCTTGAAAGCATCTATTGGTTGCAAGCTCAAGGTATGGGTTATTTTATATTATTCGAAGAAGCTGCTACGAGCTGTGTATATTTAATAAAAACAAAAGAGATCTCATTGAAGTGTTCAGAAAATAGAATGAAATAATTAAAAATAATTTTATGCACAATATCAGAACATTACCTACCGACAATGGAACAGAGTATGTGAAGAAAGCTTTCAAAGAATATATGAACAGAGAGGGAATAGTTCTTTACCGTACTGCACCATATAAACCAAAACAGAATGGACGTGAAGAAAGAGAAAATAGAACCATAGTGGAGAGTGCAGGTTCACGTTATATGCTCGAGATATGCAGTTGGATTTATAGCCAGAAGCTATAAACCACTTCCACGCAGGCTCCCAACACAACACCTTTTGAATTATGTAATGGCATCAAATATTAGTTAGGCCATGTGAATGCTTTTGGTAGCGTCGATTAAGTCCATATTCCGGATCAATTAAGGACAAAATTGGATAAGAAGAGTAAGAAAATGATGTTAGTTACCTATGACAATACCGACTATAGAATGTATGACAGAAATATATAAAATAAATAAAGAGAATAAAGATATCGAATACATTTGGCGTTAATTTTGTAGAAATTCATTGTTTACAATTAAATTAAACTACGTGATGTAGTATTATTTCTACTTTCTTTAATTTCTTCACCACTACCCAGGTTTCGTAGTATTACAACATCTTCAGGTGGGTTATTAGCAAAGATCTTTGCTATATGGAATATTGAATACTACGCGCACATATTGTTAACTTATTAATTATACCAATAAACTAGTTATTTTGTGATATTCAATTAAGTCTACAGATATAAATTTCATTCAATTCCACGAACATATTTGAATGTATTTCATATTTTTTTATGTCAGGATATATTTTCTTTGCATTAAGTCATATAAGGGAGAGTGAACTGAACAAAAATATTTTGTAGTAAGTTAGGGTTAGGTTAAGTTAGACCAAATTAGCTGAAGAAACAAAATGTTTCAGAAAATATACTCTCTACCTACGGTTATGTTATATATAAAAAATTACTCTAGCAATCGTGAGTCTGATACATGTGTAAATAGCGTAAAGATAATTAATTGAAAGTAGTAATTAGGATTCACATTCATGCTGCTCGTAAGTGGTCAATATTATTCTAATTGTAGACGATATTAAGAAACGTTTGAACTAGACGATGACTAAGGCCATAAAACTTTCTCTATTTATTTGTTACAATGCAATATGCATCATACAATGAGTTTTCAAAATAGAGATGCAAACTAATGAAATCAGCAAATTTTCGACGAGATTGAGTCACTTGATTTCACTTTAGACATATTTAAGACCGTCTCATAAACAGAAAAAATAAACTAGAAGCCTTTTAGGCATCTAATTTATTATTTTAAACAAGACAAATTAAATTACTTGCCATTTGTTCTACAAACAAATAATGTTGTTCCTTTCATTATATTTATATTCATTGCTTAATTTTTCATGCAGTTAACTTAGCTTAGAATATATATTTTCAATATATATAATAATACATATTTTCTTTTTCAGGAAGAAGTGACAGAAGGGAACATAAAATAATGGGTGGAAGAAAAATTAAAATGTCAGTACTGATTTGATTAGCTTATATTAAGTCGAAACAAAACATCTTGGAATCATTTGAACAAAGAAAATCAATTTTGATTATACTAGTATAATTGAAAATAGTGTAATCATCAACAGTTTAAAAATACAAGTCCGTCTGGTTAATTTATTGGTTTTATTTTTAAATAATTTAGATTTTTTTAAAAAACCATTTTTCTTCTTACGATGTCGTTTCTGTGAATTTTTCCCTCTTGTGCATTTTAAACTTTACCGCCAAGAATAAATCTATACATATAAAAGAAGAAAATTACTGATTGTCTGACATATCGAGGCACAGACTAAGCCACTGTCTCCAGAAAATAAAAATGTTTCAAAATTATTCCTTATAAGGATGTGAAATGGCAGAACAAAGTTTGTAAGAAGGAAACATATAAAGTGATCCTAATAACACAAAACGTCGTTGTGTTATTAGGATCACCTTATATGCAACATATCGTCAGGGGGATTCCTTGGAACTAACTTAGAAATTACCTGTTTCATATAGATGAACATAAAATACGTTTCCATTCAAGATTCTAATCTCACCTGAGCGAAGTTACGAGCTTCACCTGGTACTTTTCTGGAAAAAATTAATGACAGAATAAAAATACATACCTGATAACTGATAATTTTCTTTTATTTACGGTGGATTAAAAATAAACGCTAATAATACAATGTTACTTTTTGAACTTTTTAATAATTTTTTTCGTATTACAGTTTCATGTTTTGGAAAACAAAATTTGAAAATAAAATAACTAATAATGGTAACGATGGGCTAAAGGATTGTAAATAATAATATTTTTAAGGAGATTCTTTTTAGGTCATCGAATTGTTAGTGGCAATGTGATACTCGAATGTAGTCGTTTTGTCAGTAATTGGACATATTTTCGTCAATTTTCTAATATAATTTTTATCTTCTCTTCTAAACTTGGTAAGACAACAAGGAAAACCTTATGTGAATAATTTAGTAGTTATTTATACTAGATTCATCATCATCAACAGCCTCTCTCCATCCACTGTCTGAGGTAGGCCTCCACAATGACCTTACCATCAGACCCATAATTGTTATGCCTAGGCAGGTATGTTGGTGATCTCAGTGCGGTAGCTTCTTACATCAGTGACGCTGCTGTACGTCATTGGTCTATGGAATTTTAACCACGCACTTTTAAATATCACTCCAGCCAACAAACGTGGGGAGGGGGTGGTATGGAACCCGGCTTCACGTGTTGCGCCGTAAATTTATGAACTTGATAAACTAATTAACCTTTTTAATAGAAAGCTTTGAAATTCACAAATTATGCAGACAACATTTGTAAGCATAAATGAAGTATTGACTACATAATAAACAGTTTAATGCATGCCCTGCTCAAATTTCAATTCAGCAAAATCGTTAACGTTAATCGATTTCCAGAAATTTTATTATTTGCACATCAATCAAGAGTTTATTACGGATAAAACTTTCAATTTTATTTATATAAAACCTCTACATTTAAAAAACACTGTTATGTCACGATATTATGTAATATTTGTCACGATATGTTATGTAATAACTTATAAACCAGGATTTTTGTAAAATTATTTTCTTTTTGACTTGATTTGCTACAAAAATTATTTTGCACACATTTTTTTCTAAATATGGTTTGTTTTTTAAATAGAGTTATAGTAATAAAGCAAATTCATAAATTTGTAAGCACTTTTAAAAAAAAAATTAACAAATCACATGAAAAAACATTCCTAAAAAGCTTATATTTTGCTTGGCAGATTATTTTAACAATCTGTATTGTAAAGTTAAGTTTTTAGGACTATATTTCCAGTAATAAAACTAAATTATTAAAGAGTTAAAAATTAGGATATATTGAACTGACTTTAAGAATAAAGATAGTTTAATAGTTACAACTAATAAGTACAAACAGTAAAATATTAATGTGCGTACTTTCGACGACATTAACGTTTATCAGTTATATTTCAGAAAAATCAATTTTATTTCATATGCACCAAATGGCAAAAGAACCTTCTATTATTTTTTCAATAATGCCGATAGGGTCCTGAACATACAGAACTTTTAAATATTAATTACAATCATTTGTCATTGTAACTAATTCTTCGCATATTTATAACCTATTCCATCAGCACTCAACTTCATTTTAATTAACTTTTAGTCATCAATAATCTTACAATCACTCAATCGAATGTTTCCTCTAGTTATTATTTTCCAAATAAGTGAATTATTTGTAAAAAGACAGTTCTAGCTAATTTATGCTTTTAAATAGACTAAAGACTTTTTTTCGTCCACTTTAAGATAATCTGTTTCTCACGCAATAAACCGAACATTTTGTAAAGTTTTGGAAACATCATCACTTACGAGAAAGCCGTAAACCCTAACAGAATTTCTATAATGTAGGAATTATTTAAAATATATTTAGTAAAGTTTCAAATAATGGGAGGTATGAAAAAGTGCTGTCATAAAGAAGTTCGAAGAACTGATTCCTATTACAAGCTTTTTTTCTCTTTATAACGGATAATCATTTCATTAATAGCATAAGAGCATTCCTCTTGGATATTTGAATACTGTTAACGCCCATTGTTGATTATTGAAGCTTTGATGCTTAAGCTGCTAACAACACATGTATTATCATGTAAATGAAATTAGCATCATTACAAAGGCTGTAGTGACCTGCTTATAATATTATCTATTATATAGTACGTGAAGAGGAACAAACAAACCTAATAATCAATACTATCCGTTATGTGACAAAAACAACTAAGTTTTAGTAAGAGAGAATTTCTTTTGAGAAAGTCCGCACAAGAGAGAATTAGAAAGTATATATATATATATATATATATATATACATATATATATATATATATATATATATATATATATATATATATATATATATGTTGCAGCACCGTATAGCAAAATGTCACACAGCGGTAGCGTATTGTAATCATGACTTTAACGGTAATACTGCGCTGACTGCAGTTATTCTTTAAGTTAAAATACACTAAAGCTGCTCTACGTGGTGCCCTAGCAGGAAGTACAATTTTTACCATTATTCATGATGCGAAACGAACTGGGGGATTAAAAATGAAAAAAGTATTTCTACCAAAAAAATAGTAATAGACTGTATATTAATTATGAAAAAAAGTATTTCTACCAGAAAATTAGTAATAGACAGCGCGAAACATGGACGCCTTACCAAATACAATTTTATTTAATAAACCAATACCTCTGGAAGCCTGATTGAATTTTAAAAGATCTATCCAATTATTCTCCATCTAATTTATTTTCAAAAAACATAAAGCTCTAAAGATCCAAATCTGTAAAAAGTTTAAAGTTGTAACAGATGAGCGAACCGAACTTGATGAAATTATATCCATCCCTTGTTTTACTGCAAAACCCTAAAAATAAATATGGAGGAATTCTAAAACCAAATATGGCTCTTTCTGCCATGGATTTTTTTTCTAAACCAATTGAGAGATAGGTACATCTTCAATAATCACAGGTAGGTTGAGTCCATCATATATTTTGTCTCAGACAGTACTCAATATCATTGTATATTAAGTCTATGTTAATATGCTCGACTACCAAAATTAGTTATTACCCATACTCAATATCATTGTACATTAAGTCTATGTTAATATGCTTAGACTCAATATCATTGTATATTAAGTCTATGTTAATATGCTCGACTACCAAAATTAGTTATTACCCATGAGTTTAGAACACAGGTAAATTCTGACTGCTGACTGCGGTTATACGTAAATTGACTGAATATAAGATAGCAATAACGCTTTAGTTAGAAAAAATATAATATCATATACTACATTACTACTTATACTACATTATAAAAATATCATATACTACATTATAAAAATATAATATCATTACTACTGTAAAAAGAACCTCATTAAAAAGTTTACAGTGAAAAAGTTAAATTAAAGCAACCAAGTTTTGCAAAGATTTGATAGAGAAGCGTAGACGACCAAATTAAAGATTTAATCCACAATGACGTTGCCGCAGTGGACAGTTTTTAGATTTCTTAGGTTTCACGGAGTTACATAAAAAGAAAATATGATCTTATTTATATTTATAAATTTAATTTTCCAAACATAAATAAAATCACATAGCAAAATGATTTTCGTATGTATTTATCGGGTTAAAGTTCAATAGCGTGTTGGATTCAATATTCAATACGTTAAATCTAGTTGAAAACGCTCAGTTATCGACACTTTTCTGAAATATTTAAAACTACCATATCAAATATGTCATCAATTAAACCATTCAACGTTTTCAGGTCAATCTGGGTATTAAATGTCCAAAATAGTTCTTTATCGCTTCGTGCACCAATGCGAAAATGCTGTTATGTCCTTTAAACCTCTACAACTTTCAGGCCCTTGTTAGGCCCTTTTTGAATTTTTTTTATAGGACGAAGCATTTTATTTGCTATTATATTATATATATTTGCTTTATAATAAAATTATTTTAAAGCAAATATAATATAAAATTATTTTAATATTATATTTGCTTTAACGACTTTCTTTGATGCGAAGCGTTTGCCGCAATGTATGCACGACCTATCTTGAAGAAGAATCTAAACGGTTGTATAGAGGAAATCAAAAGAAAGACGGAGGAAACCGCCTGGAAGTTATTAAATTTAAATAGATTGTCTTAGAAGAAACAGCGCAAATGCAGTTTTTTATTTGACAGAAAAATATGTAATAAAGCAGTCAGGTAATATGTTGGTGCAAACAAGTTTTATTTTATTAATTTTTTATTTCTGCAAGCTCAAAAAACTAAGTATACAGTGGCAGACTTATTGCCACAAGAGCAATCTCTTACAGCCAATTACAATGAATTGGATGAAAACATTAAATGCTGTAGCAGACTGAAAGTGATTTTAAACATTAATTAATTCTACTTAAAAAATAAAATATATGTTATTATGTGGTAATAAAATAATATTAATTAAAAACGAGAGCAAAACGACACTTTAGGAGTAGGGAGGGACGAGTATGGGTTAAAATCAAAGGGATTAGGATCTTTCGAATTATGATAGATAATGTATTTTCAGACGACTTTTGAACACAGACAACGAGGGCGCACTTTCTATATTTGTAGTCAGTTCATTCCAAAATCGAGTAGAATGTACTCTGAAGGATTCGCCACAAAATGCCGTTCTATGTTGAGGGATTAGGAGGGTGTACTTATTTTTGGATCGTAGATCGAAGTCGTGGTATGACAGGTATGGGAATCTAGATTTAAGGTATGTATATGAAACAGGATCATTGAGGATATTATATGCAAAACATAGAAAATGAAGGTTGCGTCGATCATGAATCTTGAACCATTTAAGATGTGAACGATACTGGGATATATGGTCAAATTTTTTAAAACCGAAAATGTATCGAGTACACTTGTTTTGAAGTCACTCTAATTTATCGAGTTTAGATTAAAATAGCTTACATTCTCATAATCAAGAAAAAATAAGAAGTAAAGTTTGACAAATTTGTATTTTAGTTCGCAGTGGAAGAAAATTTTTAAGCCTTTGAGAGAGTGTATTTCGAAAAATATCTTACGACTAACATCATTTATTTGATAATGCCATGTGAGATGTAGGTCAATTAGTAGGTCAAGATCTTTTATAGTTGAAGTAAAAGGAATAATATAACCGTAAATCAATAGCTGTGGTAACTCAGATATAGATATTTTTGACAACAGTTTCTGACTAAAGATGATAATAGCCTGCAATTTAATTGGGTTAACCAAAAGACCCTGCCGACCAGCCCACTGATTGATCACATATGCATTTAATATATAAAAACATGAAGATATTTTATCGACATTGCAGTTAGAGTATATTTGGAGATCATCAGCATATAAATGATAGTTGGAAGACAGTTGTTTAACTACACGATCAATGAAAGTAGAAAAAAAAGTGGAGAAAGAACACCACCTTGAGGTAGTCCGGCAATAAGACTGGTTCACTCTGAGTAGTTTTCAAAAATGTTGATTGCTTGTTTACGGCCACGAAAATAGGAATTGAACCACTCAACACATGGTTGCGACAAATTTAATGATTTAAGCCTATGTATCAAAATGTCGATGTCCACAGAATTAAAAGCATTACTTAAGTCCAATAACATAAGAACAGATAGTTGAGTATTGTTTATGGCTATGCACACATCATCAGTCACTTTCAGCAGTGCTGTTGAAGTAGATTGCGGGGTCAAGTAAATTTTGGAAATTTAAAAAATTAACAAATTGAGAATGTACAATCCGCTCAAAGACTTTTGATAGTAATGGTAATATATATGTAGTGGTCGAAAATCTTTGATCTGGTTAGGAGTAGATGTTTTAGGTAACGGAATAATATGCGCCCTTTTCCAATAGAGCGATGCAGGCAACATGTTGTTCAGAGTTTCCAACATCACTGCAGCGATTAAGATAACAGGTGGAATTACAAAGAAAATGTTGAGGTCATTAATGTTTACAGGATATTGCGTTGTCTTATGTTGTTTGCCAATACCCAAAGTACCTAGAAATTTGCAAATATTGGAAGATGTACATTCGTTGATCCTTTTGCTGATATAATATTTTTTTGCATTTCTGCATTTTTGCGATACCTTATTTCTCAGTAATCTATACGCTTCCCAGCAAAGGGGTGTGGAATCCCTCTTATGTTTAGATTTGGCCCTATTCCGTTTTCACATAAAGCTCCTTTTGAAATCCTTGTATCAAGAAGCGGCCTTCTTTCTTAATTTTAATCGCATTAATGCTGCATGTTTATTTATTAAGCTAGTAATCTCAGTGGTGAAATTCTGCACCATAACATCCACATTATTTAAACATGAGTTCGCCCCCAAATGAACACCCCGTGCATCCTCAAGCAAAGATGACACATTATTTAGATGAAGGCTTTGGAAGGCTCATTTATATCTTAATAGAAAATAAGATATAAATGAGATAGGCAGAACAAACTTTAGGACTTGACATGATAATTAAGTCAAGGAGAGAATAACAAGTTTCTGTATGGAATGTGGAAAAAGAAGGAAATATAACAAGGTTTGCAGATGTACACATGTCACGCAGTTGATTAACTCTTGAGTAATAATTTTGTGCCTCAAATCGTCACGAAGATAGATGACTACACCTCCGCCGCGCTTGTTTATGCGATCATTACGTAATAAAATGAAACCGGGTAGTTCAAATAGATTAGAAGGTAATGAGGGTTTAAGCCATGTTTCACTGATAAGATACGCATGCATATTATGGCTATTGAAGGTGGCAACAAATTCAAAATAATGTGAAGGCGGGCTTTGTGCATTTATATGAGAAATGTTTATATTCTTGTTTCCATTGCCGAATACTGAATACAATATATCCTGCAAAGAAGATTCCAAGTCATTTGAAAAAATTGTCCAAAGGTCGACTCCGGGGAAGGAGAATAAAAGGAATCAGAGGAGGAAAAAGATGTGTCGCTCATATAAAATTTTGTATGATGAAACCAATGTAAAAAAAATAAAAATAGAGTAGCACAATTAAAATTATATAAGAAACAAAAACATTAATATCTAGGAGCCGAGAAAAAAAAAGATTCTAATCGAAAAAAAATTAAGAAAAAAGACCACAATAATAAAAAAACAAGAAATGCGGATTAAAACGTAATGCAATAAACATAATATAAATAAAAGAACATAAAACACAAATAACTATAATATTAATAAAACTTAAAAATAATAACACTACGTTATAAATCTATTTCAACGTAACGTTTGTAAAGACCAAAACGCCATAGAGTTCACAAACAATAGTGTTTGACGTTTAAATATATTAGTCGCTCGTCTGCCAGAAGACAAATTAGTATATCTTATTTAATATAAGTAGTCGGCGAAACTGTGCGTTCGATATATAAGAAAGCTAAGAAAAGAATAGAAACAAATCCATAGTGATACAGTGGTGAAAAAAATACAGGTGATGATACAAAGCAAAATAGGTTGTGGTTATTTTGAAAGTGATATGATTAGGAGACAATGTGAATTTATTTCTTTGGCCGCGGTCTCAACACAGTCTGTTTATCGGAACATCGTTCGCAGGATCCTCCTTAAATCCGTGGATGAGCAAGGTATTACGGCATCCTTTGGTCTCTAACTCCTTAATGCAATATTCCAAGTTTGTAGTTATCGTCAGTAGTGCAGCTATCATAGTGATAATTTTGTCGCGGAATGACGTAAACTCCTAGCTCAGCGATTTTGGAGAGCGAGCCGCCACAAATGTGCTTGACCGAAGATTATCCAGCTGTTGCTGAAATTGCACCGACCCAGATATACACGATTCAGCCAGTCTTTTCATTTCTTCTTCCATGTCGATAATGTTTTACCGTAAGTTTTTAATAGTAATTATATTAAAGTGTAAGTGACAGCTGAGGTGCCAGTATTAATATGTATCAAAACATCGGTTTTATATTAAATATTTTTTTTAAAATGTGCTAGTAGTAAATTTTGCACTATTAACTCACTATTTAGGTATAAAATACAGTGAAATGTTATTTTATAATTATTATTTGATTAATTACGGGTGGAGAAATGCAAGCACGTGATATTCCAACCTACCCACACATCCAAGTTTTAGCCTGACATTTGATAATCTAAAAAAATAACATAGATTTTGTATATTCAAAAGTTATAATATCACGTACAAATAAATGGAACTGAAAAATTGTACTACTAAAAAATAAGAAACATTTCAAAATATCTGGAAAAGTTATATGCTCCCTTGTACATATTTCGTATACCAGTTGAATGTAGGTTGATTTGGGACATCTATATCCGTACGAGGAGTTATGTATTCGGTAAAGATATTAAAATTATCAATTACAAGTTCATTCCGTAAGTTTGATATTAAATTTCTAACAGACTCGAAATTTTTCATTTAAAACTCTTGATCTACAGTATTTTCTTACTCATCAAGATGCGTTCCAAGATCATGGAGTGATTAGATCCGAAAGTGAGTAGCTAAGCGGTGCCATGCGCCGCTGGACTCTTCTTAGAGCTTCGTCCAGGTTCGTTAGTAAAAATGTATGTCGTGTATAAATTCAAACCTTAAAAATGTAGCATAGTATGTGCGATGGATGAAAAATATTTATGATGAAGAATGAAATGCTCTATTGTTGGTAGATATTTCTCTTTTATAATATGCGATTACTATTATAGCATAAAATATAAACCAATTTTTTTCTTGGAGATGATATTACACTACAAAACTACTTGGTTTGGTTTTATATTCAGAAATGTAAAATATTGCCATAGCGAGTTTAATAAAGAAGTCAGCGCCATATTTGTTAAATAAAAACACCGAGAAAATTTATGAGCCTCAATTAATCTGATCTATTTATTTATACAATACTTTTTAGAATTACGGCTGTTGTTACAAAGAGCTGTGGAAAATTAGTATGCCAAAATAAAACTTTATATGTAAACTTTATCTTTGCTTCTGGCTAATAATTTCCTAATTTTTAGCCTCAACAGGTTTTCTTTCATTGTGAACTCTAACCAAATTTAAAGATTCTAGGTTTTTCAAAGTGATCTATAAGTTTGATAACTTGTCAGTGAGTAAGTAAGTGAGTGAGTGGTAAACTACGAAATTGATGATTTTTTTGTGTTGAATATATCAGAAAGTATTATAAATACAAACATAAACGTTGTAACACGTTGTATCTAATATTCTTCACTCCTTACAATAAAGGTCAAACCTGAGTTATGGTGGTGTCAAAATAGTTTTAAAGCGGACCGGTTATACGGTTGGCATATCAGATATGTTTTCTAATTTTACTTATTAAAAGTATGTATATTCATGACCTGGTAAACTTGATAACTACTACCCCAATGTATGTATACGGGAAATTCGAATCAAGTACCACTATTTGCAGGATTAATATTTATGCTCCATTTATAGTGCAGGTTCGATGAATACTACATTTTTTAATTTAATTTTTTCATCAAATAATTGACGACATCTTCATTACTGACGAAACATTCCAAATGCAACATGTTAAGATATTTGTCTCAAAGTCTATTATATCCAAATATTGGAGTTTTTAGACGAAGACTTCCACTGTAATAATATTTGGCAGCGTATTTTTAAGGTTCCGTAGATAAATGGCGAAACCTGTACCCATCTAAACCGTTACGTTCATTGTCTTTACGTCTGGTAGAGTTACCCTAATCAAAGACAAGTTTGGTAAACATTCAAACTTTTGATCCAAGAATAAACATAAGTTGCAATATAGGTCGTGACCAAAGTCAAAGTCGTGGTAATTTACCCATTCAATCATTGTTAAATATTTTCTTAGAGAGGGGGTTATATTTTTTGAAATTTTTTATAATTACGGTTAAAATTTATGAAAATTATTATTCCTAAAATTTACTTCATTTAAATGTAAAAGCTAATAGAGGGTAAAGATAATAAATCTGTATAAAACTCAATACCAAATATGAAGCTTTTTCAACACTTCATTGTAATAAATATTGCAAATAAATGTAATGTTAGAATATATGGATATGGAGGTAGATACAACAAGTAAAACTGCAAGTTTTCAGAAAATGAGGCCAGGTACAATTTTACAATTTGTCTTTTTTTTTAAATAGTCTCCGTAACATTCTACGTTCCATTCGCTTAAACCACTGAGAGGAGCAATTGACATCTTTTTCTTGGAACTCTCTTCCAGAAGTTTTCGACCACTTGTTTGTCAGAATTGTATTCCTCGCAATTATCTACTATTCTTGGTAATAAATAGAAACCACACAGTGCGAAGTTTTAAATATTCAGTCGTTCCTCTTACTAAGTGTGCAGTGCTATTGTCGTGATGAAGGTGTATATTATATATGCACCTTTATCACGACATATATATATATATATATATATATATATATATATATATAATTATATTTGGACACACTGGAACTTCATTCATATATACTTATATATAATAAATACTAGCATAGACTACATAGAGTAGGGGGAGTGTAAATTACAAGACGGTTGCAAGGGATAAATTTCTTAAGCTTTTTGTTATTTACACATTGCTTGCAACGGGAGGTTTAATGGGAAAGCTACACTAAAGACGTATTCGTGAATTTATTCTGTTTTTTAGGAAATCCCAAAAAATGCAACTAAGTTATCGTTTTTACCATTTTCAAAAAATATTGGCATTACTTTTCCGATTTTATTTAAAATACTCCCGTGATAAAAAAAAGTATTTATTAATAGGGAATATCTTGTTGCGATGCACGAAAACTGTTTTTAGTATATTATATCTATTTTTACGGCGTTACATCCGTTGGATACTTTAGTAACACTCTTAATTACAACAGAAAAAGCTGGTATTTAAATTAAAATGGAATAATCATTATATTTTCCTAAATAAATAAATATTTCAAACATATAATAATTTCTTTTTATCCTTATGCATAGAATTTATATGCTCACGTTGTTGAAACTTTGTAGATTTTCATAAAAAAAGTGTCGTGTCTTAAAAATATTAAATTCTTATAATTTGGTTATATCTATAATACTATAGGTTTAGTATTTTTGTTTAATATTTAATTGGCTAAAGTCTTATTCTTTCAAAAGATGTCTAAAATTTAAATATCCTTAAGAAATCAAATTATAGAGCGTCGAAAAAATGATAATCACACAGTACCATGTCAGGAGAATAAAATTAATGCACTAGCAGAATTCATTGTAATACCTGTAATTTTTAATATGTATATCTCGAAGTACGTAGTTTGATAGAATGTAAAAATAAATTCAGTCCTACTGGCCGGTTTATTAGTTACACTTTTAACTTCTGAAATTAATCGCTGCATTCACCGTAGATCCCTCCCGTAACAAATTCCAATTAGTGACGCTCTTAATACTTCAAAGACAACTCATAATTACCTTCCCGTTTAAATTTAGGAACTGAAGTTCATGTTTGTCTGCCACTAAGCCATTGACATTTACATATGTAATTAACGTACAAAATGCTCTTCTCCTAACCAGTTACTGGTTGCTTCAGCCTATTGATATTACATTTTAATGTCAATATTTAACTCACGAAGTTATAGAACTCGTATTTGCTTTCGATGTAAATTAATTTTCTTTGATATACTTAAAAACTTTATGCTAACAATTATTAATCGAGCCACAGTGGCAAGAAATATAAACACGTGTGCGTATTCCATACTTCATTTTTATTGTTTCTTTTGTTCTTAATACTTGTCATTTTTTCCACTAAATAAAACTTGGGATAACCTGTCTCATCTCATGAAGTTTTGATAAACGTTACCAATATCAGATCTTGAAGTACACTACTGAATTATCTGTTTCTCTGTTTTGATATGAATTGATTAAATACTATTAATTGATTAAATAAAAACCAGGACCATCATAGCCAAACAGCCAATATTTTGTGTATCAAAGTATTACGTTACTATATTTAAATATGTTGTTTCTGAGATCTAGTAAAATTTTTACAGAAAATTAAATGTTGATTACTACCCTCTGTTTCAAGATACTGCATATCATGTATTATGTTTTTGCCTTTATTATAATTTTTACCTAATATAATTACGTAGACCTCTGTAAATAACTATAAATTAACTATAAAATTTAATTCTGAATAATATTAATAAAATCCACTTACTGAAAATAATAATCTTGCAAATAACACATATAATAACAAATATATCCAAAGAAATCACCCAAGGAAACAATTATATAATTGAAAAATTTAAAATATGTGCCCGCAAAATTTATTTAGGGATTTCTTATTATAAGTTTCAAAAAAATTAAAGTATACCAAGTTTCAAAAAAATTATGTTATACGAACTATCACAAAATCAACCAGTAGAATATTCAACACCTAATACATGTAAAAATTGTTACTAAAGCAACAAAAAACTATTGAACAGTTTTAGTAAAGTTTTATTTTCGAACAAGTTTTAGTAAAGTTTTATTTCAACACAAAAGTTTACAAAACACCTTTATAAATAAGACTGAACGTAACTAAATAAATTAATGTAATTCAGAAAGAAAATAGCATCACATTTAATTAAAAAATTATCCAGTTTTCTTTCTTAAAAATTTATCCAGTCTGTATTTACGCACAAAAATTATTGAAGTTTTATTTACAGATTAAGGAAAAATCAGAATGCTCAAAATTACACAAATTCTATTCTAAAATCTTTTTCAAACTTTTAAAAAGTTTTCTTTTAATTATAAGTACATCCAAAAGAACATTAAGTAGTTAGGAACAGAAGGAAACACAGAACAATATTTTCTATCCAAGGAAATAGAGAAAATTTACTGGATTATACAGAAAACCCTATTGACTCTTCCTTGTTTACTGAATGATTGTGACTGGACTTGTTTACTTATTTATGAAGCATGGACTAGTAAATAGGGTCTTCTTATTAATCAAATTAAAACACAGACTAAAAGTACTGTTGTCAGTATCAGAAAGTTCTATCGAAAATCTGCATAACTGATTTACCATATCTTCTTATTAATGGCAATGTCATTCATCTACTACAACTGTAAACGAACTTAGCCTACCGATTGACCAAAAATTAAATGGCTTCCTAAAATAAATAACATTATTCACAAGATTTTCTTCAAAATACACTCTCAAATCGTTTCAAAATTTTCTTCCATTTCAAATCCAAGTACATATTTGTCAATTTGTACTTCTGGCTATACATAATTACTGAGACATATATTATTCTGACCTAAATGGACAGCTATTCAATAAATTGAATCGACCTTAAACCCTATATCTTCGATTTATTCTTGGTCTTAAAAATTACCGTATGTCTATCACGAATTAAATTGTGCTAACGCAAACTCTATATTTTACTCTTTATTCAATATCCGCAATAATCTTGTTCACTGTCAAATTTTCGATCCTTAAATTATGTTTTAAAAACCGCACTTTCCAAACCCTTCAACACAAAACTGATTTCATCGAGAATCCTTTACTGCATACGCCACTGCTCCCTCACTGCTCTATTCAAAAGTCATCTTAAATTACATTACCTACCGTAATTTGACATTTAAACATCTTCAAGGATGGTCTCCTTATCCCTTATACTTTATTTCCCTATGGGTTGAAGTTTTCCTTTGGTTTTATGTTATTTTTTATTAATTTATTTAATTTGATATTTTTTACATTATAATTCACTTAGTTATTTTTTTCACACCAATCATTGTGTTAGTTAACAAGAGATATTATTCCTATATCAATGAATCTACCGAGTATATCAAATTTTCTAAGCTTGCAGCAAAGTATTATAAAATAAAAAAAATTATTAAAAATAACAACTTATCTGCGTTATGAACCACATACACAGTTAAAGCAAGAAATTGGAGAAGGTTAATATTTTCATTCAATAGTAATGGTAAATATCTGAATAAACAATGGAAATTCAAGAAAGAAATTAAATTTTAATACGTAAAATTGTATGTTGTAGTCAATAATATCATAGTCATTTTATTTCCTATATAGAGAGTGAGAAGTTATTTTAAAACGTTTGTTTCGAAAAACGTACACAAAATTGTACCATGATTCGTAAGTAGCTATACACGATAAGGTAGATATTCTAAAGTAATAAACTAAATAAAACAATTGAACATAGTAATATAATAAATCGGAAATGATTAATTTTATTTATCCACTGTGAATCATAGTTCGTAAAAATATTCAGATTTTTGATATGGAAATAATTTTGTCTACATAAATAATAATCAAAATATTTTGTAAAAGTAAGTATAAGTACAATGTGCGTACCACTTAAACTGAGAAAGTCCCGGTAAGATCAAGGGAGTTATATGGTGTGGTCGACCTCTATCCCCAATCCATGAAGATGATTCCCGTTTTTTACCAGATGGGCGTGCTTAAGGGCCGGAAGTTTCACTTTCTAGAAATTTATAGAACAATCCAGAATATCCGAGAGCATTCCACAATATTTTAGAACATCCCGAAATATTCTCGAATATTGTGAAAAGTTTAGGAATAGTTTGAAACGTTAAGGAACATCTCGGAATATCATTGACCATTATAACATATTCCAGAACTCTCTCCAATGTATTGGAATGTTCTGGATCATAGTGGATCATTCGAATTCTTCTTTTGTATAGAAGGGGCTACCTATTGGTAATGGGTAGACCCATCTATTCAAAAAAGAATATATAAAGCAAGATCCATCGTGAGTTAGAACATTAGATTCTTATCAATGAAGTGCAGTGAGTGAATAAAAACAAACAGAGAAGTGTGAGTAATTATAGTGTTAGAGTAACTGAATATAAATCAAAAATAAAATGTGAAAAATGTTTAAAGTGTACTTAGTGTGTTTTTAATATAAAATTGATTTGATTTATATTTTGTACAATATCCAAAACGTAAAAGGGAGGAGATATTTCCAGTTCTGAAGCCAAACGGCGAAAACAAAAAGAACAGCGACAAAACGAAACAATCTAAGAGCGCAAAACACGTTTACGTTCCCAACGGACGAGAATGAGTGGAGCATGAGAAGCAGAAAAACCGAAGAAGAACGAAAAGAACTAATTGAAGAAATAAGAATTGTGACACAATCTTATAATAAAAGGCTGCAAACGCATGCCACCCATGAAAATATCACCCTACAAGAAGCGCGGACGAGGATATTACAACCTAACAAATGAAGCATTCCACTACGACCCGGCGAAAGAATAAACACAAAAACGTCTTATCGGAAAAATAGATAACATCTGCGAATTAAAAAAAATCGATTATCACTATAAAAAAATATATCGTGCATAGCTACTTACGAATCATGGTATAAAAAATCCAATTACCACCTTAGGTGCTTTCCCCTTTGCAGGAATTTTATATTACATCACCGGGGAAAATCCAAATTCAAAACACTTTCTTCAAAATATAAAAGCGTGTTGTACGCTTTTATATTTATCTGCTTTCAAATGACTTCTTTCGATGTCACTTCGATCAAAAGTAACAGAAATGAAATCGTTTATGTTTTTCTCTCCAAGGAATAATTTGGCACAAAAAGTTCTGATCTGAATACGCAGAGAATTCACTTCATAAAAGATACCGCCAGAAAATTTACAAGCGAACCACCTAAAAACACAACATTGACACGTTTTTCTAACTGTGCAAAACGAATTCGTTTGCGAAGACATTACTATATGTAGACGTCCCTACCTATTATACCTGGAACGATTACCTGTCGGATTGCTGACGGTTACCTGTGCCAAATGTACAAAGAAGCATGTCAACGCTTAGGACTACTGAAAAATGACAACCGCTGGGAATGAACACTCAAGAATCCTCACTCACAGCCTCTGCTGAACATATTAAGGACTTATTCGCCATAATACTAACAACATGTAACACATCGAATTCAAAACAGCTGTGGGACTTCTTCAAAGAGAGTACGAGTGATAACATACTGTTCCAAATCTGACAAGCTCATCCAGAACTGGCCATCGAATTCAACGACGACATCTTCATTGTGACACTCATTTGCTTAGAACATAAATGTTTAGCAGTAAAAAAACAGACCTAAGTACAACTTGGGATGCCTGCACCACGACAAGATGCTTTCATTGTGCTAAAATTTTAAATTACGAGGTAAAAAAACTACAACATAAACGAACTACTTCAATACATTTGTCATAACAAACCACACCTCAATGACAATTAAAAAAAATGTACAACGTTATCGTATCAGACCGAATCAACAACAAAATTGGCGGCATGTTTATTTGGACTCACCAGGCGGCACCGGAAAAACGTTTCTAATAAATATATTGCTGGAAGAAATACGTGCAAACCAACACATCGCCCTTGGACTGGCATCATCCGACATTACTGCCACTCTTTTAGAAGTAGGAGGATTTCGCTCTACAACTACCGTTGAATATAACTGAAGAACAATTCTCAGTATGTTAAGTATCAAGAGCATCTGGACACGGCGAACTTTTAAAACAAGTTAAAATTATCTTCTTGAACGAATGCACAATGGCACATAAAAAACACTCGAAGTCATGAACGGAACATTACAAGACTTGTAAGAACACTCTGAAGTGATGGGAAGAGCTCTACTCATACCGTCAGGAGGTTTTCGACAAACATTTCCAACTATCCCTAAATCAACACCAGCAGACGAAAACAATGCATACTTAAGAAAATCACATCTCTGGTCACACATACAAATACTGCGACTAACAAAAAATATGAAGATGAACTATCAAAAGATAAAACAACTGCACATTTTGCTCTTAAACTTTTACAAATAGACCAAGGTCCATATTCTGCTGACCCGACGACCGGCCGCATTAAACTCAACAATGATTTCCGTAACATAGCCACTACTGAGAATGAACTTATCGAACAAATTTATCAAAACATTGTTCACAACTATGCCAATACGGAGTGGCTATTTCAGAGCACAATTTTGGGAACTAAAAATAATATTGCCGACGATATCAACTTTAATATTCAAAAGAAAATTCCCGATGAAGAGGGGATATACAAATCGACCGACATTATGGTAAACTTTGAAGAAAATGTCCACTTTCCTACAGAATTTTTAAACTCTTCGCAAGTACCAGAAATGTCATTAACCTGCCTTCGACTGAAAATTGGATCTCCTACCAGACTACTCAGAAATCTCAACTAACGAAACCTATGTAAAGAAATCAAGATGATGGTCACACAGCTATCATATAACATCATTGAAGCCGAACTTATGACTAGAAAGGACAAAGGACACATAGTATTTATCCCCAAGTTACTACTGATCTCTACTGAACTGCCATTCTAATTTAAAAGACTGCAATTTCCGATCAATTAGCCTAAAGTTTTACAATTAATAAAGCCCAAGAACAAATTTAAAAATATACCGGCATCAATCTCAATGAAACCTGCTTTTCTCACGGTCAACTGTACGTAGCCTGCTCTCGAGTGGGAAATTCGTAGTACATATATACCCCGGATAACAAAATTAAAAATGTTGTTTATTTACAAAGTATTTTAAATAGAGTATGTTTTACCTCTTATATTTTAAAATTTATTCTTTTATTCCACCTACCACGTCATATGATATCAACCCCCTGAATGAAGCCGGGTATCCCAGATAGTAATTACTATTAACAATTGAATTATTTCTATGAAATATTCACGCACCATAAATCGAATATTCTATCCAAGTACACAATTAAGTAGGTGATATAATAAATTGAAGAGAACTCATAAATCTTATATTCAAGAGAAAATTATCTAAAGTTATTCCTCTTATATCATCAAATGATTTAACTAGGTGTTAAAAGATTATTTAAGGTCATGATCATAGACGTGCACTCACATACACGCATGTAACCATTACCTAAGCAGAATTGGATCCACGCTGCTGAAACGCCTTGATCGCGTCGCCATTTCTTTCTCCTCATCTCCGCCTCCCTGCTTTTGTATCTATAGTTAATGCTCATCCACATTTGTTGCCGAGATGAACTACGGAGAATCAAATTTATATTTCATTATTATGATTATGATTAAAATAAAATCTATTGCCGACAATGTCCTACGTTGTTGCACGAAAATTATTCAGATTATTCTAAATCACATCCGCTGCGTATTTATCGACCGCAGTCTATTCGTTTTGCTATTTATAATTAGGCGTCATGTAAATTAGGTAATTCATTGGATATTTTAATTGTATTTATATGTATAGATAAAACCATCTAAATCATAATAAGTATAAATACGATTGTTTTGTCTTTATATGCTGGTAATAAAATCTCTTCCGGTTTGATCTATATATACGTTATTACAGTTGTGTGATTTAAGTTTATAGATACCACTCTTTTTATATTTATCTATTTTTCTTTGTATACGATTTTTAAGCAAGTTATTTAAAGTACTATAAACACATTTGGTATTATTTATATGTTTATTATTTTTTAAGAGTTTTCCTAGTTTAATTGATACATTACCTGTGTATGGTATTTACGTATATCATAACTGTAGTTACTTATATTATAACTCTCAAACATGACAATATTTTACTACCAGATACAAAGAACATTTTGCTAGCTGGCAATATAACACACCAGACACATCCCATTTTGCAAAACAACTTATTGAAAATAACCGTAACTTACGTACCAACAATGCTCCCTGTATATTACAAATAAATACAAAAGGCAATAAACTCAATATTCTGGAAACATTAGAAAGAAACAAACATAAATTAGACGCTAATATTAATATATTAAATGAACAACTCAATACAATATCATCACCCATATTTAATATCTTCTATAAATAATATAGTTAGATAACGTTACTCTGCAGTACACTTTAAATTGTTTCAGCCCGGTAACACATGTAAGGAGATACGTCACAAAGGAAAACAAAAATGGCAGATATGTATAACTAGGTATGTAACCTTGTTATAACCATTAGATGCCCTTTCTATTGTAGAAATATATTATTGAGATTAACATCAATTTAATTTATTATATACACCTGAATATTTGCATTATATAACCTCATAGAATAATATCAATTAATTTACTACCCTCACTAAAATACTTGTACATTCTGTAACTTTCAAGAATATAGTAATAACCACACTGCTCCCCTATAATAAATACACTGACGTAAACAGTGAGGAAACCCTCGCAAACCCCATTCCGCTATGGTTTTGTAGAGTTTAGTTAAATGCTGTCTGCTACATATATAAAAAGTTATATATACGACGTTTCTACGGGTCAATATTTACAAATTGCCTTACAAAAAACCTAGGTGATGGTTAAGAATTTAAATAAAGTAGAAATAATACTACATCACATAGTGTTATTTAATTGTGAATAAAAATTAAGTCACAATGAATTTCTACAAAATTAACGAGAAATATATTCTATATTCAAACTTTTGTTTTATTATTATTTAGCTATGCCCATATTGCTTTTATTAGTACTCTAGTGTTTGCCAAAAAATTTAATATACGTTTAATTATGTTCATATTATTTTTACTATTACTAAAGTAATTTAAAAAAGCAGGCAAATATTTCATATTTCTCAAATTTAATTACAAAAAGGAAAAAATTCGCTTGAATTTTTATGAAATATGACGTAAACCTGGATTTCTATGAACTATGGCGTAAAAAGTTACTTTTTTGGTGAATAAGGACATTTAAGAAAGAAAACTCATGAACTGATTAGTTTTAATAACAAATACTTATACTAATATATGAAATATATTTATTAACAGGGATATTTTGGAAAGCGACTTTGGTCGTTTTTTGCTTCTATGTATCTAGTAGAACATAACCTTATTATCATTAGAAACTATTACGATGTATTGTAAGTTACATAAAATGAAACAAATATTACGCTTTTTTCTGATGATCCAAATATATTCGGTACATAAATAAATGAAAAATATGCGATTAGAAGAAAATTTTAAAAAAATACTGAACTTCTGCGCGTATGTAAATTTTGGAGCTACAGGGCAACTAGCTAAAATAATATATTTAAATATTTTCCGCAATGTGTACTTCTTTTTCTACTTTCTGAATTTCATATTAAATCGAATACTACTTGAAAGTATCGACATCTTGGATATGTGGGTAATCTTAAACATAATCAAAATTTCAAAGTCTTAATTAACATAACCTAGGTTATTGCGATAGACAATCAAATTGCGATTGTGCATAAGAATAATAACCACACCTTTGTTCTTCGATAAATTAGAATTCATGGATTTCAGAAGTCAAACAATCTCAAGAACTAACTTAAAATAAAAAGAAATAGTGAACAAGAGAAAAAGTAAAAATCTATATAAAGTATTATTACCATTATCAAATCTATGTCAATTAGATAACCTTAAAAGAACTCGACAAAAAACGGAATTTCGTCAAAAATAATGTTTTGTAATAGATCAAATTCTTCTCTAAAATATTAACGAATGAGGTAAGAATGAGATAAAAGTAGTCAAGATCTTGCAATTTTTCCAGAGAATGTGGATAAATTAATTACAAACTGTTATACTGTCGCATGAATGGGACCCTATGAATGGAACATACCCTATCAGATTTTAAACATGCCGTTATGAATGGAACATACCCTATCAGATTTTAAATAATGATCCTCAATATGTACATATTTAGTAAAGTTAAAAGCTAAGTTAAAAATAATTTTGTCAAAATTTAATAAATGTAATATGCTAAAGAACGAACTTAAAAAAATCATTTACCATCATAACCTAACATGCAGTAATAGACATCAAGTAATAATACCGCGATTGGAGTCTGGAGATCGCGTATAGTGTGATACGGATATCGATGAAACACTGTTTAATAGAGTTTTATTAATTTTTGTATATTCAATGTAATGGTTAACTGCTGATTTACTTTCTTTTTAATATTACTGTAAAATTAGACATATAACAAATTTCAAATTAATACAATTCAGAATTATTTTCGCAGAATAATTTATGAGATGATAAAAAATTACGAAATGAATATATATATACATATATATATATATATATATATATATATATATATACATATACATATATATGTGTATATATATATATATATATATATATATATATATATACATATATATGATTACTAGTGATAGTAGCAAAGCAAACTGATAACAACTCACTTCATGATCCCGGTTTAAACTATTTTTTTAACCCTTTTAATAAAATAATTTGTTCCGAATGTCGCTAATAAGTTCATTGTTAAACCAAATCGGATAACGATACCACTGTTGGTCACTAATACTCTTTATAGTGGTAATATAGTCGATTAATATATTGGTAATTCAGATGCACAAAATACCATCAAATTCATCACGGTCGTTACTGTAAAAAAAATAATCTATGATAAGGTATTGAGGTCTGTATGTCTTTTTGAAAAATCTCTCTTCGCTCCAGTCCCACTTCGTGAGAGAACGGATTTATGCACATTTCGGGAGGAGGGTGTTATGATTCCACATGAATCCGGGTGATCTTTAGCATCAATGAATGCGTTTTACACTAAATTGAATTTCGATCCTCTGCCTTTAACAAACACTGACTAAATATGTATATACACGTACATATATATGTAAGGTAAGAGCACGAGGAGGGTGAGGCGCACGTGAAAATATTTGTTTGACCAACGTGCATACAGCAGTAACTAACCCATTACAGAGCAAGACGTATATCTACTTATATATGCTCGTGTAATAATTGATTAGCGAAAGTTTTTATTGATGTATTGATGTATGTGTGAATTGTCTTAAGTACTTCTTGTCATATAGTCACTTCCAAGGAGACAAAGAAGTTGTTAACAATAGAGAAAGAAAGTTCGACTTGGTGTTAAGCGCATTCAATAATGCTAGAAATCATTCGTTATCCATACCACTCCTCTCGAAATGTGCATACATTCGTCTTCTTACGAAGCGAGGACGGAGCGAAGGCAGACATACAAAACTCAACACATCATCAAAAGTACATACAAAACTCAACACATCATCATGGGTTCATTTTTATAAGAGTAACGACGAATGAAGTTGTTGATGTTCTGTATAATTGAATTACCAGTGTATTAATCGACTGTTTTACCACTATAAAGCGGATTAATGTACACCAGTGGTATCAAATACACAACAATAAATAGTTATATTATAAGCGTTTTAAAAAATTTCTTTTAAGCTGTGATCATGAAATGAACAGTTATCAGTTTGCTTTGCCACTATAACTAGTAACCCCATTTATATTTAAAAAAAATTCCCGTAGACCCATAATCCAAGTTTGGAAAAAAAATGGTTTACTATTTTCATTTTCATGTAATAATTTTATGATTTTTTATTTTTTCATAAATTGTTCTCCTGAAATAGATTTTAAACATATCCATTTGAAATTTATTACCCACGACGGAACAGAGGAGGCATGTACGTTTAGAATAAGAAGTTGTTTGTTAGTCTGTTTCCTTGTTTTTTATGTGCAATCTAATGTTCCTATTTATCTCCAAAACGGTTTGACTGATTTATTTACCATTTTCTGTAAAATGTTTGTGATACATTGGCAATAGTTCTTGGACAGTTTTAACATTTTGTTGCAAACGAATGTTCCCATTTATCTCGATCATTTAGAGATTTAGATATGGTTTTCTGCATAATATTAGGAACTTATCGGCAAAGGTTCTTAAATAGCTGCTACGATGATTACTTACCAGGGGGCATCGCAATAAACATTTTGTTACAAATGAATGTTCTCATTTATATCCAAAATATTTTGAACGATTTAGACACGATTTTCTGCAAAATTTTTGGAACTAATCGGCGATCGTTCTCAGATAGGTGTTATGGTGTTAGCTCATCTGCAATAACCATTTTTGATTAATCTAAATTAACTAGTTTATAACTTTTCTACGGCTTCGTCGATATGTGATCCACGTAACATGTTTCTCAATCGCTCCAATTTGTCCAATGCTATGCTATTGTGTGAATTGTTTTAAAGTTTTTTTTATCTGGGTCAGTTATTACTAACTGATCTAAAGATTGTATTCTACTAAAAGCCACATAAGCTTGTCCTTTGATGAATTGTTTGTAGAAGCTTAGATATTAAAATTAATAACAAAAAGCACAATTAAATTGTTTATTAAACCCATGACAGATGCAAACGTTTTAATCAAAAAAGTATAAAATAAAATGCAAAATTTAAAATTTGGAAAATCCCCCGTCTAAAATAAATTAAAAACCTATTAATATAATACGAACCCAAGAAATCCGTCGGGGCTTCCATGCTCGGCCTGTGCCTAATATTTTGCAATTATATCATATTGTGAATAATTTAAATTATCTTAGGTGCATAAATAACTTTTCTAAGCTGTTACAATGTAATTGATATTGGGAACGGAAATGGCAATGGCAGCCCCGACGGATTTTCTTGGATTCATAATTAGATAATAGTTTCTTACATTCTTTTAGTCGGGAGTTTCAAAAAAAGAATTTAATCGTTTTTCAATTACAACGACTTCATCCATCGTGGGTTTTTCAAAATTTTAAATTTTGCTTTTTATTATATGGCTATTAAAAATGAAATCAATCAGCTCTTAACAATCCCAGTGAAGTTACAAAAATTATTAAAATCCTATTGAATGGTGCATCGTCGATATCCGTGTCATACTATCCGCGATTTGCAGAGTTGAATAATAGTCGATACTATTGCATGTTAGGTCGCATCTATATCATGTATATGATTTTTTTAGGTTTGTTCCTAAGCATATTCACATTTATTGCAATATTGATAAAATTATTTTTAACTCGCATCAATTTAAAAATTAATATGTTCATATTGAGGAGCGTCATTTAAAATCTGAAGAGGTATAAATATTCAATTCACACATCACAATTCAAACATAATTGTTAATATTTGTCAAAATTCAATCTGTGTAGAGACCTTATTAATATTAAAAATGTCCCTCGAAAAAAACATTAATAGTAAAATTATTTCTATAGGTAATATGATAAGATTTAACAACATTAAATAATCTTGATTATTTTAATATGTTTGCTAACTTTTTGAGTATTTTTTTTGGTAACATACGAATATATTACCAAAAAAACTATTAGAAAGTTAGCAAATAAATTAATTCTTTAGTAACAATAAATATTTGGTAAAATACCGTATAATTTTTCTTACTAAAGAATAATTAATGATTGTTAAACAAATGCATGACCTGAAAGATAGTTGGTAGATAAATACTTATAAATACCAAATTATTTAAAAAATGACTTTCAGTAATTTATATAAAATTTTATCGAGTGCTTATAATCGACATTGATTAATTTTGGTAACTCATTATTGGAAGATAATAAAATATGAATGAAGGTAAAATATTAAAATATTATACATTATTATATTCAAAATGTAACTTTGCGCAAAACTTAATAATACCACTACATTTAATATTCAGTAGTAATTCAGAAAATATCCAATATGCTGAGTGCTAGCATCCATAGATTTCTGTGTAGATCGATATATGGATAGCAACCAAACTCTTTGGCGTTAATTTAATTTAACAAATGCTTTCCCTATCGTTACTTTTATCACTTCCAACGTATTATAAGCACAAACGAAATCAAAATGTTTTATAAAACCTCATGAGAAAAAACTCATTCCGTTAAATTTGGCTACCTAATAGGATATTTATATCGTCCTAATCTACCTACCGCTTTTTAAACTTAATATTAAGCCTCCTTATTCCATTGTTGAATTATAATGAAGTTCCATCCTACTGAAACAACATATTAATCCTACCTGCTGAAGTCCTTTTTCAATATCGTCAGCAAGCCTTGTTTTAATAAAACGTTTGTAAGAATCACTGTTTATTCCAGTTCATAAAAAAGGTCGAACGGTATTATCATCATATATCCTCCCGTACATTTAACGACTACCTTACTTGGTGATACATTTCATGCTCCATATATGGGATTTCTCCAGCCTAATAATGAGAGTTATTTTTATTAAACATGCCGTCCCTAATGAATATGCTTTCTTCTGTATAAAGTATTCGTCTGACAAATCCTGGTTCAAAAACTTCAATTCCTAAAACCAAACTGCAATAGTCAATGCGTTTTTTTATAATCTTCTGTTTGTAGGCTATATATTTTACATGAGTGGTATGGATCATATTTTTCTGCCCTTGAAATTTTATTGAATGTCGTATGAGATATTTCAAACCGGTGCCCAGCTCTACGCTTACTAAAAGTGGAATTTTCCAGGAAAAAGTCTAGCATACGTTCCTTTACTTACAGGTCTATGTGCTATCATCCGCCAATATCTGCAATATCCCTATAGAAGGTTGTGTCAATGCCGTTGGTTGGGATGGCTATCGCGGTAAAATATTAAAGCACACCGTGCGTTTCCACATTTACCGTAGCAAAATATCATATCTACGTACTTAATAGAAGAATATAACATTTTGAGTAATTTTTGTACATCATACCACAACTACTTTTAATGAACCTAAAATAGACACTGCCGTCTTGAATTTGTATATGAAAAAAATAAAACTCATTTCTTCAGGCAAAAATTTTTAAGTATAAATGCTTCTAATTTAAACACGTTTTAATATAATTGTATTACATGAAAAATAGAAAAAATAATTTGGCAACCAATGATGTATAAAAAAATTTCAAAAAAATGACTAACAGTTTATGAATTCCATTAATTAGATCTAAATGTACTTCTTCTCTTCTATTTCTGTTCATTTGAATATTTCTAATAAAAACATAATATCTCCTCCATAACCAAACAAGGTAATTTAAACATTAAGTGATAGCATTCGTTATAGAAGAATAAAATGCAAATCTAAAAGTTTCTACATAATTATGCTCGGGCTATAATTTAAAAAAAAGTAAATACAACCTAATGTAATAAATGACCTTAATATTTTTTTTCGTAAAGCGTAACAAATTTAAAAGCATGTCGAAATTTACAAACCAAATAATTAACGCGAATTATGCTAATCGGGAAAATAGTTCAGGAGATCATAAATATTATTTATGTGGCTTTTTGTCAGTTAGGTGTCAAAATGTTCATATACAATTTATGAACTCATGACAATGTGATCACGACCGTTGCTTTGATTCTTGTCCTGACTAAATATGATCAGTTGTCTTTTGGTGGTAAATTCTTCGATAATTGTTATGTATTTTGTACATTTCATAAATCAGGTGCGAAGTAAATTGAAAAATTAATTGTCACGCGCTATACAAAAAATATTTTGATGCATTGAATATTTCAAATTAATTATTATTTAATTTAATTGTGTTAATAAATAAATTTGAACAGTGCATTGCGAATACCTTTCATTCTATTAGTGGTAATTTGAGATTATATTTGTGAGTGCAGGTGTATTTAATAATATATTTAATCTGTATAGAATTCGTTAACTACAATATGAGAGATAACTCTGAATAGTTCTGAAATAACGAAAGTGGAACGAACTAACGAGTTCCTATTTATTTATTGTATTTAAAAATAGTCTCTATGATATTGTATTTGTTGTTAAAATTTATAAAAGAACCGAATGAAGCTGTCGTCCCTCTCTTCCATTGAAATCTTATCCACGGCATTTTCGAAGACAATCACCTTTTCTTTCGGTGCCCGGAGATCGTATTCCATGTAATTTTATAGAGTTTTTACTTCCTCAAACTTTTATAAAATTAATCAATGTCATTAGATTAATTAGCAATAATTAATCTTAGATTACCAAATAATTCATAGAACAATTGCGATCAGGAAGCGGTAAAAGGCTTATTCGCGAGCGAGCGTAGGTCCATAATTTTCCTCCCGCTCGCATAAAATTAGCAACTAGGTACCATAAGCGCTAGAGTGAATGTATTGTAAATAAAATAATTGTAAACGCCGTTGTTTTCTAATAATTTATTGAAAGTTTGTATGGCGTTCCAAATTAAAAGTTGTTCGAAATGAGGAAATAGTATTTGCAGTTTTGTATGTTGTTTCAGTATACACTCTTTGTTTTTTACATAGTTCCTTTGAAGTGACTATTACTAAAAACAGATAATAATTTTCATGACACAAAAAATGCATAAAATCCACAAAAGAACTATTGACAGCACAGCACCTGAAAAAAATTTAATATCGACATATTCTCTGGGCCCCTTACTATTAATATTGCAGCTCCCGTCTTATCAAAGCAAAGTAAGATAACACAGAAGTTGAAGAGTAATATAATGCTATTGTACTTTCCACATCGCAAGTTTATAGCAGCGATAATTGTTTACTTAATGTAGAAATCCACGTAGCCGATAGAAGCATACATTTAGAATTATCCGTATTTGAACAGTTTAGAAACTTGAAAGTAAAAATCAATATATTTACCAACATATGCTTATATCATGTTAATAAAATTATACATACCTTAAAAGGTATATTGACATGGTCATATAGGATCATATAGCATCATCACATCCAAGACATTCGTCTTGGATATGATGATGCTATATGATCCTAACTCATACTTTATTTCACCTACCTAGAACTCAAAGGACACATTTGTTTTCCTATAACCTGTAAACGTTTTATAAAATAAGAATCAAAAATAATATTTTCTAAAATAGCAAATCGATGTGTCGAAAAATTAATTGACGTTCATATTTATAATAAAAACCTTTTAAAGTATATTTTCAAATATATTTTTAAATAAATTCTTTGTAAAATATGGGTCTTCTCTCAAAAATGTATATATATATATATATATATATATATATATATATATATATATATATATATATACACTTACCTCTTGTCCACGCACTTATATTGATTAATGCAGCATTGTGAGAAAATGAATATGCTTTCTTACTTGGTCTATTGACTGCTTTAGGAATGCGATTTTTATGTTTAATTTTAGTTGATATGTATTTTTTTGTTTTATTAATTTGTTACATTGTATTATTAGTTATTTATATTTTGTTTTAAAACTATTGAATTTTGGTGCTTGCACGCTGTAAGCAGAATTATGTATATATACATATATATATATATATATATATATATATATACATACATAAATACATATATATATTAAAATTATACCGTCTCGTTTTAATCGAATTCATTTTCACGTAAAACAAATTTTAAAATAACTGACATTGAAAAGCTTCAAATTTAATTTTGTAATTTATGTCAGTAAATATGTTTATCGATATTTATAAATATCCATCATAAAGGTATATAATTATTCATTATCAAACCGCTATATACATTAATACTAAGAAAAACTACAGAATATGCATAACGTATTTAAAAAAACCACTTGACATATATATCCACACGACACTAACTCAGCAAATATGATATAACAATAAAGACTTCTTGTCTATATGTAAGAACAATAATAATTAAATAAACATGTCATGTTTTATTCTGGTTCCCATCATTGGCTAACACACTGGCAAACAGTTATATTTTCACCTATAATTATATTTTGGTATCTGTACATCAGTTCACCTGCTTATTTCAAGCAAATTTTTAAATTAAAAATGTATAAAATTAAACAATATCAGGGAAAAATTATTAGCTGTGAAATTTACCATATTTTTTAAAAATCCAATAAACAGAAAACCTACAAATGTAGTCAAAAATAGTAATCTAGAATGTGTAGCCTGAACGTTTAACAACAGTTGGAAGACATAACTGTAAATTAATAAGTCATACCGTTAAGCTATTATAAATGGGTATGATTTTAAAATGAACTACACGAAAATAAGTTTTAGGTTGTAGTCTTTTACATGACAGAATTCAAGAAAACACGGTAACTTTTTTCTGAAACATTATGGCGTAGAAGCAAATATATATAATTTATTTGACTTTTAATTTGTAATTAAATAAAAAACTAATGTTGAATATTTTCGTCATTACGGCAAAAATAACTGCATTTAGTGTATTAATAGCATAAAGACCACATTTTACATTCATAATATAAAAATAATACTATTATATCTGAATATATCCAGTTTCTACTAGTATTCATTACTTTATATAAGAAATTTGTAAATAGATCATTTATTTAGCATATCTCAATCGATTTGTTGCATGATTCTAAAGCAATTCTGGACGAAATGTCTATATGAGTTTATTTTCAACAACTTTGTTTTTTCCATTTTCCATACAATATTCTAACTATTTATTATTCTCCGCCATACCAAAATTCTTATTCAGCAAATATGTCTGCCAAGTTTTGCATTGGAAAGTCAGACAAAGAAAAACAGCGGTGTTCTTCGCATGCAGTTTGTAAGGGGATAATTTGAAAAGCACTTCGCCATTCGAGTCGGCAGCACTCTATTGCAGATAAATTGTTTAATTGTGCAATTAACATTTTACGAGACCCGACGGACTCGTGAGGCGCCCAGATCGGTTTTATTTCCAACTTTTTCGATTTCACGTTCAAAACTGGGGCGGGATGAAAAGGCGGGCGGTTGAGGCAACTTTTATCTTTAATGCTTCACGTTTGACGTCCAGAATACAACGTTGGGAGTCTTAAGTGTGTTATAAAACTTTCGATACACGGATTTGTTGTGGCAATTGTGCAACGAATTTGAATATTCTTGCGTTGTTATAACATAAATTCAATAAAACTTTCGTGTTTTTTAAACTTCTTATAATATAATTGTAAATTTTCGGATTTGCAAATCCGATATGACCTTTTTGAAGTATTTGCGGGCGTCGATGTACCTAAAGTGGTCTCAATTTGTTTTCCTATAACCTGTAAACGTTTTATAAAATAAGAATCAAAAATAATATTTTCTAAAATAGCAAATCGATGTGTCGAAAAATTAATTGACGTTCATATTTATAATAAAAACCTTTTAAAGTATATTTTCAAATATATTTTTAAATAAATTCTTTGTAAAATATGGGTCTTCTCTCAAAAATGTATATATATATATATATATATATATATATATATATATAATCTATTATTTCCTATTTTATTACATATTTCATCAATATTTTTTCAGAAATCTCAATTTCCTTATTATTCACAATTAAATGAAACTACGTGATGTAGTATTATTTCTACTTTCTTTAAGTTCTTTACCACGACCTAGGTTTCGTTGTATTACATCTTCAGGTGGGATATTAGCAAATAATTCTTTGCCCACCTGAAGATGTAGTAATACAACGAAACCTAGGTCGTAAATACTGCATCATATAATACTGCATCATAAAATAACAACACACATACATATAATTAACGCCAACTATATTCAATATTCCTTATTATTTTCGTTCCAGTTACTTCATGCCTGGGTGAAATTTTTTAACCCGCCCTTTTACCATATACTCTACAACAGCTACTATATTACAGCTACTCAATTGTTGAGGAAAAGGTTAAGATGAAAACAAACAAAAAATAAAGTTGAAAAACAGTAAATAAACTACATCTTTCAATACGTGCTTCATTATTCTTCGTCTTTATGTGGAATAGGAGATTAATATTACTTGGTGTCATCAATTTTTTTATGTTAAAATTGTTTTTCTTGCCTTTGTTCTACTTGCACATTGGTACTACACATGACATTTTTAAGTTTATGCGTCTGCCTGAGTTACTTTGAGGGATATGACATAGAAATTGTGGACATTATTAACAAAAATATTTGTTAAACATAATTCTCCACAAAGATAGTAGAAATTACCCCGAATATAAAATTACCCGATGCCATTTTGCACCTTTATTTCGTGTCCTTTGATTCGTCAACTAATACTAAAAATCATTTAAAACCATGAAGATATTTACTTGTATAAAATATATTTTGTGTTATACAAGATACGTTTTATCTTTTAAGCGTTATTCTCATCAGCGGAGAATGAGATCATTGCTGGCGATCTGAATGGACACATCGGAAGTTGTGCGCTTGCTCTAACATATTTTGAGATCCACAGTAACAACAGATACAGCCATATCAACTCACAAGGTGAGGATATCCTAGAAGTGGCCAATATTTTTGACATGCCAACTATCAACATATTTAAAAAAAAAAGGATGAACAACTAATAAATTACAGAAGCGCACTGCTGCCTACCAAATTGATTATTTCCTGTGCAATCAACATATGCTTAAATCCTTCAGAGACTGTAAAGTCATACCTATCGAGATACTAACATCCCAACATCGCTAACTTTTATCGTGCCCAAAAATGCCAGCATGGAACAATGTCCCTCGTAAAAGAAAAGCTATAATAGATAAAGTGGTGGGGTATATGGAAACTCACGATACTAGTGGAGAGAATGCCAATACCATCTAGAAGGATTTCCATGCATACACTAAAGAGGCAGCAAAAGAGACGCTAGGAGTGGGTAAAGGCAAAGTTAAGCCAGACGAAGACCCAAGCTAGTGGAACGATGCGGTAAGACAACTAGCTGCGAAAAAGAAGAGATTCAAGGTATGGCAAAGCTCACAAAACGTTACCGATCACCCAAAATATATCGAAGCAAAGAAAAAAGCAAGAATGATGTTTGCATGCTTGAGAGCCATGGCGAATGAAAATATTTATAATAAACTTGCTGAGGCTAAAAATGAGAAGGAAATTTTCAAAATTGCGAAGTTCCGATGCAGGCAAACAAAGAACATTAAGCATAATAAATATATAAGAAACTCCAGCTGTACACTATTGTCTGCAGATGGTGGTTCGAATATTACAACGAGCTACTTAATGAAGAGTTCCCTCAGAAAACAACGTCAAACCTACCACCTATCCACAGCCCTTTAGATAGAGCAACACCAGGAGAAGTTAAAGAAGCACTAAAGAAAATGAAAAACGGCAAAGCAACAGGGCCTAATGAAATTTCTTCAGAACTTATGAAAATGGGGGGAGATGTCACTATCGCATGGCTGACTAACCTCTTTAACATCATACTTACAGAAGGCAAGATGCCTGATGATTGGAAACAAAGTACCCTTTCTTAAGAAACAAAGGGTGACGTTGCGCAATGGCGGAACTATCAAGCGATTAAATTAACCTCGCACACTTTAAAGCTGTAGATTACTTGCTGGAAGATTTACCAAAATAACACAAATCATGCCTAACCAGTGCGGTTTCATCAGAGGTGTCGGAACAATAGATATGAAAAAAACATTCTTATGGAGAAGTAAAAAGCGTACGAAAAGAACCTTCACAAAATTGTTATAGATCTCGAGAAAGCCTTTCACCGTGTAGCAAGGGAACTCATATGTCAGGCCTTAAGATCATAACAGGTCCCAGAATACCTCATATTCTCCTGAAGGATATGTACAGTAATACTACCAATAAAGTGGTGAACCCAGCTGGTGTAGGAGCTGACTTCTAGGTCGGAGTAGGAGTCCATCAAGGCTCCACAACGAGCCCTATGCTTTTCAACCTAGTTATGAACTATGTCACAGAAGATCTACAAAAGCCCCCCCCCCCCCTCCTAGACGCTTTTGTACGCTAATGATATAGTACTAGTCACTGAATCGGCCGGAAAAGCACAGTCGCAACTTAACGCATGGTACACATCGCGGGAAAGCAGGGGTCTAAGAGTTAGCAGGCTCAAGGCCGAATATATGCAATGTAACTTTTCATTAACTAGTAATATTACAGAAACCATATACGGGGCTCTAAAATAGTAGATCAGTTTAAATACCTCGATTCAGTAATTTCGTTCAAAGGTACAACCGACACCGATATCGAAAGCCGAATAACAGGATGACTGAAGTGGAAATCATTGACTGGGGTCCTCTGTGACGCAAGAATGCCAACTGAGATCAAAGGGAATGTCTATCAAAGAGTAGTAAGACCAGATCTTACATATGGGTCGGAATACTGAGCGTTGAGCAAATCAGATGAACAGACTTAATGTAACCGAAATGAAAATGTTACGCTGGTCCGGGAGAGTCACCCTAAAAGACAAACTCAGAAACAACTACATTAGAGGTACGTTCAAAGTTGCCAATATAACAGAAAAATTACAGGAGAACCGCTTACTCTGGTATGGCCAAAAAGGGATCCGGGACGCCCGCCAACGACCTGGATGGAGAAATTTAAGAACATGAGGATTACGGGACTCCAATCAGAATTAACACAACTATGATCAAAGTGAAGAAATAGGATTAGGGGGGGCCGACCCCAAGAAGAATGAGACCTAACGGCATGAGGAGAAGAACATTTCCAGCAATACAATAAAAACTCCCTCATATAATTCAGAAAAAAAAATTGTTTTTTAATCCTCATTCAATTATATTCAATTTATATTCCACGTGATGCTTGGAACTTAAGAAAATATGTTTAAAAGTATTTTTAATGTTAACTCTTTGCATATATGCAGATTAATAATCTTTATCATTGTGTCTATATTTTCAATTTCTAAGTCAAAAAGTTTCCGATAGAAATAGCTCTGATAAACAAAGTAAAGAAAACCAGGTAAACAGGTAAATATGTAAATTTTAAAGGCTCACTTGTTTCCATTTAAGGAATAGATAATTACTATGGTAACAATCATTACACAATTTGACATATGCTTTTTTTGCTAAAATTAATGATCCATTGCGTTTTGCTGGTGAAAATTTTAATGAAAGAGTTAATAAAAAATAGATAGATTTTTATATAAGTGGTTAAATAGAATGAAGAAAAAATCAACTGAAATATCAAATATTACCCTAATCTCCAAATGTGACTTAACAGTGTTTTTAAAGAAAATTGCGCAAGAAAAAATTACCTGATGACGATGATTGAAGCGAAGTATGCACTGTCGTGCCACAAGTAATAGAATAAAGTTGCGAATCCTAACATATATGTATTATCAAAGATTATTTGTGTAATGTTAATATATAAATGCGATTTAAAATCCATTTATTTACAATTCATGCCATATGATCGTGTAAGGGTATTGCATTGTTTCATAGCAATACATTTACAAATTCTCTCACGAGTTAAGGGAAATTAATAATTACACGGCTATGACCAATAAAAACCCAGACGCAACATTTTATTTATAAATGTAATACAATTAATAGTTCATTTAAATTACAATCTTTATCTTTGATCGAGTTTTATAGACGAGACACATAACACATGGCTGCATAACAAGTACAAACATTTACACTTTCCTAATAATTCTATTCCCATCTTTTCACCGCAAATTCTATTACATCGAGCAATTTATGGTGAAAATTGCAGTAACTACCACCTTTGGATATAAAGAAAATTCAGGTCCTAGCATTTCACTATAACTGGATGTCAGCTGAAAGTATTGACCACTTATAAGAACACCACTATTGTGATGCCGACGATTCCTCCTTTCAGATTAAATTCACCATGAATACAGAAAACCAATACATACGATTCAACCAGCTTCCAGCACTATGTCGATTCTAGTTCGCATGGTGTGAAATATGCCTGGTGACTCACTGTAGTGTATACAGTGACTCATCAGGCACAATTCGGCCTAGTTACCATAAAACATTTGATCATCATGCATTGTTTACAAGGAAACAAAGCTAACGTGGTATGTCAGAAGAATGATTCTTCCAGGAAAAAATATATCACAGACCTAAACCAGAAAGCACTAGCACTACCATATGAGAATTACTAGAACTTGCTGAAAGACCTACGAGAAGATTCGAACTATAAACGACATCCACTGATATACTACTATAATTCTCCGGCCTAGAAACAAAAGTAGAATAGGATATGATTACCCATACCTCCCACATCCAGAGATCGTTTATAATGAGCGAACATATATTGATGTTGGGAATTAACAGTATGTTACGCTGCACTAATGCGATGATAAAGTAGGTAATGTCCTTAGAAGCTAATATTAAAGCAATTTACGAGTAAAATCTAAGGCACATTAGTAACTGTGCAAAAGAGATAATACAATAATAATGTGTTACCTTAATGATAATGTATGAACTGTAGGTGAGTTTTACCATTTAAGAGAAGTAGTCGAAAAGTACGATCTTGAAGACAGAAATGACAGAGATCAAATATGGCTGCAGTTCTGTATATAAACCTTGATAACAATAATAAATATTTAGTTCATAAAAGTCATCCACGAAGACTTTTCGTTTGAGTTATTATTAAAAATCGAGCCACGAAACGAATCAATTATATTCAAATTGCTAATGTTTTGCATCGTCAATATGAAAATAAGAGTATATTCCGAGCCGACTGCGTAGTCGACCTCAAATTCTCAATTATAAAAATGAGTCTAAAGCTCTGAAGCAAATCTAAAGCAGTGTCATAGAGCAATGATTAAAGATCATGAAAAAGTGACCTGTTCGTATTTAAAGCCAAGTGACCTGTTCGTTTTTAAAGATCGTTTTAATCAAATATAAGGTGGACATTTTCATATTTCATACTATTTTCACGCGCGAGCACCCATTAAGGTTCTAAAAAAGTATTGCAGTTTAAAAAAATGAATTACTCAAGGGTAACTTTTGACAAAGCAGGTTTTGGCTTTAAGCATACTCGTTATCAGTACCGGGAATACGAAGGCATGACAAGGGTGAACAAAGTTATTTTTGGATCATTGAGCCTGAAAAATTGTACAACAAGAATATATTTTATTCTCCATCTTCTTTAACATATGCCGGCAGGGCGTTAGAAATGTGGGAATGAGATATAGGTGACAAGGAGATCAGCATATTTAGATACGGCGAAGAAACCACACTTTTTGCTTCATCACGGAAAAAACTGTCCATATTATTTAAGCATATGCAAGTTATTCACACAACGCAAACGTGTTATTTATTTAAACCCTTTCAATATAAAACCAAAGTCGTGTTTGTAAACAGAGAAATCTAATTTACTCTACTGGTTTTTCAACTTCCTCAGTAATGAATGAGAACGGCCGGTATGTTGATTTTAGAGCCTACCTACCTACCTCTCTTGCGAGACAAAAAGTGAATACATAATATCTCTAATTCTATAGTAAATAACATAAAAGTGGTAGACATTAAGACAGTGATAATAAAAGGGCAGTAAAATGGTAAGGTACAATTACTATTAAAGGACAGCAATGGTACGCTCCGCGCAATGAAGTTTTCAAGTAATTTACATGTCCTCCCCTTGACAACTAACTTACTTTTCGTAAGCCAGATAGTGAATAATAGCTGTTAAGTAAAGGTCGACAAAGTTGGTTGTAAAATTCACCAGAATAATCAATTAAATTCAATAGTTTTGCATACAAATTAAATGTATTAATGAGGTAGCGGCATTGCCATCAACCTATTGTTGAACATGATAAAAATATATGGCATTAGCGGAAAGAGCATCTGAACATCATCTACTTACAGAAAATTCCAAATAATGCTGTAAAGGTGGAATCAATAAAAATAGGTAAACCATTGTACACAACTTACATGGAAGGGAAAATGAGTAGACAATAATTCAAAAACTTAGGCTTCTGAAGTCCTGTAATTAATTCACTCCGATTTATGTGGTCCGATAGAGAAAAACTCTATCGGTAATGTTAAATAGTACATCACTTTCATAGATGAATTTAGTAGAAAAGTTTTTGTTTTCTTTCTTAAAAACAAATTTAGGATCATTCCAATAACAAAAAACTAGTAAAAAATGAAACAGTTATATAAGTAGAAGAATATAAATTAATAATGACTTATATTGTCTTTAACAAGATCGGGCATATAATATCAAACTAAAACTCCGTATATCCCTGAATAAAATGGCTTAACAGAACACATAAATCATATAATTGTAGAAAGAGCATATTTTGTTCTGAATTTCACATTCACAAAAGAATTTTTGTCTGAAGCAGTTTTGATCGTAGCCCATAGAATTAATCGTTCATCTATGAAGGTTTTAGACTAAATGACGCCATATAAAAAACGGATGGGTAGTAAAAGAAACAAGAAAAAATATAAACATTTTTAGATTTTATGCAGTGGTACATGTACCGAAAGAAAAAAGACAAAATTGGGGTTTAAAAGTTCTTTAAATTATATTTTTTGTTATTGTCAAATGAAAAAAATAATTGTGTGATATGAATAGACTACAATTATGAAAAGTAGAGATGTCATTTTCCTTGAGTATAATTTAAAAATAACTCTTTAATAATGGCATTATTTGCGTTATAACAACCAGTACAGGTTATCGAGTCATACACAGAAGATGATCATGAACTTGAATCTGACAAAGAAATACCAATTTCGTAAAATACTACAGTCAAGGTTGCTAGTGAAAACGTAAATACTAAATACTTACAGTCAATGTTGCTCGGATGATTATAGTAATGATGACTACAGACCTAATAAAGCTGTTTGTAATATATAATATATTACCAACAGTTTTATTAGGTATATAATACTAGCAATATAATATTGAGGTATATTGAGGTAAGAAATAAAATTACTACTTACTTCTGCAACGAAAAGAGCCAATGCAGTTTAGAATAATCAATAACTTTATGAGTAAAGAGTTTAAGAGCGTTGAAGAAGTTCTTTCAATTCCAAATCCAAAAGACTGAAGAAATTCCATGAAAAATGAATATCACTCACTCTTCCAAAATAACCTGTGAATACTATTAACTCTTTATGAAAGAAGAGCAATCCCTTGTAAAGGAATATATAAAATAAAATTGATGCTAATGATGGTTTTATGAACAACATAAAGGAACATTCGTCAATAAAGGTTTCATTAAAAAAAAAGAAATGGAATATAATGAAATATTCGCTTCAGTGGTTAGGTATACGTCAATTAAATGTTTACTTGCTGCGGCTATTAAATGTAATTTATATATTGAACAAATTGATGCACTTGCTCCATTTCTATAACCGGACGTAGACAGTATAATATTTATTACCCGACCACTAAATTATAAACAGGGAGATGAAGAGCCGTCAGTGGAATTTGAAACTTACATCCTTGTTAAGCAGCCCTGGGGTTGAAAAAATCATTTGTGAATCCTTGTGTTTAGTATAATATTGATTATGAAAATAATTTGTATATATTAATCTACATTAATGACCCACAATTCCGTCCATAATAATATTAAAAAAGGAGAAGAAGTAAAACTTCAGCTCGGAAGCAAATTTAAAATAAAATAACTTGGTCCACTGCATCATTTTATTTGTTGCAGGATAAAGCACGATTTGAATAAAAATGAGAACTGAGTTGATAAGACCACCTATATGGAAAATAATTTCCATATATTCAAAATGACTGAATGCAGTTAATTTTTTTCACCACGTGATTTTAGTACGATAACAATAAATACAGAAAAAGTATAATTACACAGACACCATATCAAAAACGATTGGAAGCTTTCTTTAAATATTGCAAGGCACGCGACTTTATATATTTTCATAGTAAATAAAATAAATAGCTCCAATAATAAACCAAAATTACAGCATCGGTTAGATGTTAGGAGAGAGCTGCGGTATATAAAAGGAATAAAAGTATATAGATATTAATATTTACTTCAGGGCTTCAGACAGTAATAGCGGAGATACTATTCTGATTGCATTTTTTTGTTTCAGGGTGCTGCGGTATCATGAAGTTATAAGCGCAAAAACACAGTTATCTTATCAATCATGGAAGGAGAGTATATACCATTAGCTATTGCGGTACAAAATAAACATAGTTACGATACTTGATATGTCAATTGTATGGAAACGTCAAAACTTCACCCTCTATCATATATTGTGTTAATAAAAGTGTAATGTATTGACAAGTACTAATGCTTATTGTACGTGCAGCAAATATATTGACTTAATACATTTTGTCCGAGAGAACGAAATAAGACAATTTTTAAAAATAACAATAACTAGAACGAAATAAGACAATTTTTAGAATAACTTTAACGAGTTATTTGACTAACCACTCCATATCCTCCATACATTTATGATGTTTCATATGATTTAAATCTTTAGTGAGAACATCAACTGGCACGGCAGTTGTTGGGAAATTGGTTTCTAAATACTCTAAAAGTCCATTTTTTAATTTATTTATAAATGAATTCAGCAATGTTCGTCAACTATAAAAATGCCCATAATCGTCAATAGTTTTGAAGATTATGTATGCAACCAATTTTAATATTTTTCTGCATTTCGGTTTTTTTTTATTTTATATGATTATATGACTATTTACTTAAAAAATGTCTTATTTTTTTAATTTACTTTTTTATCGTCAAAATAGATATAACAGTTTTAGCGTGAAATAACGATGTATGCAACAAAATACGCTTTTATATTGAAAAAAAAATGTCTTCAATTACTCAGTATTGAAAGTCAATTAACTCAGTATTTTCTTGAAATTAAACTATTTGTTAATTATATACCGATGAAACAAAAATGAAAAATTTTAGGCATTAGAGCGCAAGGAATTTTATTTTATATTTAGAATAAATATTTTAGATTTTACAATAAATATTTCTTGCCCTTGTGTGAAATTTGTTCCAGAATTTTCTACGAAACCTTTAAAAAAACTTTATCACAGAGTATATGCATTGGTATGTTATCACAGAGTATACTTTATCACAGAGTATATATATTATTTTACGTGTCACCGCCGTGAATAATGGCTACCCCACTGATCTATGTTATGTTATAGAAGACTTGACAAATTGAGTTACGTATAAAATTATTTGTATCAACAAGATTTCCGCAATATAAAGTGGAGTTCAAGTTACAACAAAAGTGTTTAACCTATTAGAGGAAAAACAAGTTCATGGTTACGGAAAATGTTTAAATTATATATTGTGTAACATGTCATAAAAATCAAGTAAACCTCTTAATATTTTCTTATATTTACTTCCAATTGCATTCAATTTTTGGACGTGTATCAGGATTTTTTAAAAAATGACGCTTGTTTCAAAGTTTTATACCATATATATATATATGTGTGTGTGCGTGTGTGTGTGTGTATATATATATATATATATATAAATATATAAATATATATATATATAAATATATAAATATATATATATATATATATATATATATATATATATATATATATATATACACACATATATATATATATATATATATATATGTATATATATATATGTCGCAGCAGTCTCAATAGCGAATCGTATTACATTCCGCTAAAAATATGCATGCAAACAAACAAAATTGTTTCCAAAATATCCCTGTTGTGGAGAAATTTCATATATTAGTAAGATCGCTTGTAAAAAACTTATTATTAAAACTAATTAGACCATAAATTTTATTCCTTAAATTTCCTTATGAACAAAAAGTAATCTTCTTAGCTCACGTTTTGTAAAAATTTTAATTCCTGATGGAAAGAAAATCTTTTTGTAAATAAATTTGAAAAACGTTTGTAACTCATTAAATATTTCTTTGCTTGTTTAAATTATCCCTTTTAAGTTCAATTAATATAATCCGATATGAACAGAGCTTGACTTAGTTTTAACTGATTCATTTTTTCTGAATCACCTTTAAACAGTTTGCAGAAATACTGAAAAATAGGAAAAAAAGACAAATAGTATTTTTTGTGTTTTTTTTTTGTAAAAGGATGATAAAAGAGTATATAACATTATCGGAAAACATTTTTTTGGAATCATTTATTTAAAGAACACACTATTTGAAATGTGTATACTACTCGAAAATCTTTCGATACTACTACAAGTCATAAGAAAGAATAAAACATTAAAATACTCAATTTTAAATAATGTTTAAGTACCCACTTTTAATCATGGAATACGCGTGGGATTTTTATTACTATTTATCATAAGATAGCACTTAGAAATGGTCATTTCAAATAATTATTAATATTTTAATTTTAATTTCAAAAATGGAACTCTTTGGTAAACACCAACTTTTATTATTTTTTTTAATCTAGCGACAATAGTGAGATGACATTGTAAACGTTGCTCTACAACATAAAAATTGTTTTAAATAATGATAACGTGTAATTGTTATCAACAAATGAATATAATTGTAATTTATGTTACTATCTTTCAGTAAAAACGTTTGCAACATTTAAAAATACCTTAATCCACTATTAGACTATAAACTCGAGCCGACCACTGCAGTGTCAAAGTTCGTACAATTTGACATCAGCTGAAAAACTCAGGGGGTATTATTCTCTTTTTTATTTCTTGTGGTTGATATACTTTCCTAAGAATCATGTCCACAAACATGATGACCTGTAAGGCAAAAGCAAAGGACACAGAGAACAAGCTTAAGTTAGCACTGCTCGAACTTAAGAAATATAGGGAGCAGAACAGCCTACTGTTGTGTGAACATGCCGACTGTGAGAGAGTGATAACCGAGATCAACAACAAGGTATTAAAGTTGAAGAAGTAACTCGCTGAACTGCATATTGAAAATTGGACATCACGAACCAGCGAGATATGCTTCAAGAAGAATTTACCTCATTTAGCAGCTGTAATGAGTCTTATTTATATTCTCTACGTCGCATAAATGAGTTAAAAATAAGCCTTACTGAACCTCATGACAAAATTGTTTCTTTAGAACAGTTAATGTAGTTATTCAACAATAGTATAACATTCAACATAGTTTTTATACAGAGCTTGTAGGCAGTAGTGAGCACGCATATTTTGGAAAACGTTCAGTGTTTAGGAATATAAGCCATAATAAGTATAGGAAGTGTTTAAAAATTAATAATTTAATTAAATCCCTCAATACTCAAAAAATTCAATAAAATATAAGTATATGCAAATTATAATAAACAGTTATTAAAAGGGCATTGCTTTCGGAATTAGACAGTTGTAACGAACAGCTTATGTCTAGTAAACTGTTGTATGACAGGCATACACAAAACTTAAAGAATCAAATTAAAAATTTACAGGATAGGTTAACTAAAATTACTTGAGAATATGAACAGGAAACTCAAACATACATACTCAAATATGACGAGATAGCTCTCTAGCTATCTCGTTGATAAAAAAAAACTAAGAACGTGTTATGACATTATGTAATAACACTCAAAGTAGCAAGTGCTCAGGGTCTTTATCACTTACTTATGAATCGGAGTGACAACCTCTTGAACAGCACTCAGACGCTATTTAAACTGAATGCAGTCCCTCTGTTTCAATAACTGGGATATATAGCGATAAAACAATAAAAATCTTAATGTTTTCAGATAGTTTAGGAATTGGTTTAAGTCCATTACTAAATAATCATGTAAATTATAGTTTTATAAATAACTGCTTTCCAAATTGTAAATTATATAATATTGTGGAAAACATTAAAGATACTACATTAGATAGGCAAACACATGTAAGTGTATTAATAGGTAATAGTCTGGGTTTAAAAAAGGCATATATAATTGAAAGTACTGACAGTATACTAAAATTAAATTTAGGGAAATTAATTTTTTGTGCTATACCTTACTCAAACAAGTCTGAAAGTAAGAAAAGACATGTATATAACTTTAATCATAGTATTCACCTAATGACCGCGTATCACCATAATAGATTATTGTATAATTTTTTAAAAATTTTTTATAATTGTTTTTGGCTTACAGCATAATTTATTTTTGACTTATACTTTTTATTAATAGTGCTTCATTGATTAAAGATCTTAAAAGAAAAGACAGGTATTTAATTGCGATTCTGTTAGTTTATAATATTATTACATTTTTAGGCAGGTTTAAGGACTTAGTATTAGTTAGTTGTGCTAATTACATTATGATGAAATATATTGATATTACACGTTCTTGATAGTACAGGTTCTAGTGACTCGGTTACGCATAACGTAACGGTGAACTTTTCCGCCCGTCATTTAAACTTTTAGAAAAAACTATGAATAGGATATTTTGTTTGAATATAATACACCAAAACATTCAAGGATCTAGAATAAGATTTATTTTTTAAATTTACGGTGTTCATATTTTATGCTTAACAAAGCATTGGTTATAGACTCGCCAATTAATATTTTACAATGAGTATTAGTTAGTTATTAGTATTAGTTAGTTTACTAGAACTAAAGCAATACATGATGGTTAATTGATTATTGTAGACAATAAGATTAAATGCAAGGAACGTGATGATATAGTTAATTTATTAGTTGGGCTTACCGATGAAGTGTCTTGTGTTGAGCATGAGCAATATATTATAGTTTGTATGTATCGGCTACCAAAAACTTTAATCTATTTGAGGGTATAGTGCAGGATATATTGAAACGTTTGAGTCTTGGTAGCAAGTAAGTGATGAGTGTAATGATTTTAATGTTAATCTTCTTGAACAGTGTCCTTTTAGCATCAGATCTCCTTTCCCTATTTTAATATTTTGCCCTTGAATACTTATTTTTCGAACCTACAAGACTCAATGCACATTCCGCCACATACTTGGACAATATTTTTTGTAACTGTGAATATCTAGATAGGGTTATTATGAATGAATTAGTATCGGGCCATCTAGGTTAAAAGGTCAAGTTTCCTTTAAAACGTGTAAACAAGGCCAATAACTAACGATAGCTTGGTACGTTTTAGTGGTAATATCGCCACCAAGATCAAAGGATAACATATTGGCCATAATGACCCGGATGGCCTATATCATTTTCAAAGTAGAGTTTTTAAAGGTAGAGTTAAGTTGTGTGAGTTAAATGCAATGAGGCAATTTGATTTAGGAATGAAACGGGTTGTACCAAACCACTTGATAATAGATGTTAATTAAATATAACTGACAAAATTCTCAAAAGTAACTTAGAAGTTGCACAAACTTTTAATAAATTCCTTGCAGACATTCCAGTCACTACAAACAGATCTTTAAATTTTTGCCCACTAATGTTAGAATCTTTTCTTAGCAGTAAAATGCTCTCATTTCGCTGCTGTGTAATGTTGTATTTAATTGTCAGTGAGTGTAATGTTCTATATAATTTTAAATATATTGGCCTCAATAAAGTAATTAATACATTCAAGTCGCTGCATTCTAAGAAAATATTCGACTTATAGGATATATCTCTAAAATTAGTAGAAAGTATAGTAGTTAATATAAAACCTTATTTAACTGCAATATTTAATAAATGTATTGTTGCTGGCGTGTTTCCTGACTTAATGAAACACAGCAAAATTATACCTTTATTTTAAAAGGATCAAACCGCGATTTTAGTAATTTCAGACCTAGAACGATATTACCAGCAACAAGTAAAATTTATGAAAAAATTATATTGCAGCAATTTGAAAGCCATTCTAATCTAAATAGTCTATTGCACAAAGCTCAATGGCTTTGCAAAGGGTCGCTCAACAATTGATGCGGGTGTAAATCTCATCAAGCACATCTGTAGCGCTTGAGAAGTTGCAAGATGCCATCGGTGCCTTCTGTGATCTTTCTAAGTCCTTTGACTGCAATCTACTTGCTTCTTACTTAAGTAATAGAATCCAACATGTAAATGTAAATTGAATGAGGTCTTCCGGATCAGCCGTTACTATATGGGTATCCCACAGGGCTGTATTTTAGGACCTTTCCTGTTTCTTAGATTTTCCCGTTCTTCAGGATATGTGTGATATCGTCTTATTTGCAAATGACACATCACTTTTTTTAAAGTAGACCGTAAGAAGATCAGGTTTGAAGTTTGTTTGTTTGAAATTCAAATAAAATTAATAGTATTAGGTTTATAATGCCATATCCCAGAAATCTAGGTACCAATATTATACGATAACGTAAATATAAGCCTAGTAACATCTACCATTTTCTTATAAATTAATTAAGCCTGGAAACTTCTATGGGGGTAATCAAATATCATTTCTCGTAAGAAGGCTTAGCTTAGCTGTAAATGCAGTACATAAAGCCAGACAGTTTACTAACTTGAATACAGCTATACTTGTCTACTTTGGTTACTTTTATGGTGCTATGTTACTTTTATGGCCTACGATACATGATTGTAGGGCAAGGCGGTTGAAATAAAGACAATTCTTATTTTGCAAAACAGGGCGATATGCGCTATATACAATCTACTCGCAATACCGCTCTACTATACCATAATATTTCTTACGTGAAGCGAACTTCACACGCTAATTAGAATAATAAAATAATGGTAAATGCATGCTCATAACTCTTTTCTGTTAACTAATTGGACGAATGCAATTAATAACAATGTATATTAATGAATTTATTTCTGTACCAAATTAAAAAAGTCTAAAAATAAATATTTTGAATAACATTAGCTTAGTTGATAGGGTAAATATAAGAATATATTTAATAAATATTGTATGGAAGAGACTGTGATGGTAACAGATATCATAGAAAGTTATACTCACTACCGGTATTAATTAATGTCATAATATATTGAGTGTTTAAGTTCATTACACTTATTTAACATTGTCACTTACCTTAATAATCAGAAAAACTCACTATTCACATAAAATTATAATTACATTTCGATAATTGCCCATTTTCCGAAATCATCTTAATATTTTATGCAGCTCATCGTTTGGTGATTTTTTATAAATGATCTACATTATTTAGCAAAAGCGATTACAATTCAGCGACAAATATTTGTGATAGACCAATATTTATAATAATTAGCTTAATTTATGGCTATTAGTGGAATCGTCTGAAAACTATAAAAAAATATAACGTATTGTACAAACTAACGTACAAAGCTTGAGCTGTGGATATTTTGCAGATAAATAGAATACATAAATCATATGTAATAATTTCATCTACAAGTTTCATTTCAATGTAAATTTTAAATAAAACAATAAGAAAACAATTCAACAGTAGATACAGCCCATATTCACGAGGCGGCCAGTATTTAAATTTCACAGATTATAACTCCATCGCACTTATATTGTGAAAAGTTTTTTTTCAGAGGATGTGGCTTCTTCCGTTTGTGTATGAAATCAAAACCAGCAAAATATGGTTTGAAAATATGTTTATGTAACGTAAGGACACATTAGCTTTTATTTATATGGGAAAGAACCTTGGAGTCAATTGAATGTAGATACCCACCAGGAACATTTTGACCCTCACTGTACCGATTTATGGAATAGAAAGAAATATAACTATATATAGCAAATGTCCCTTTGCTTTACCGTAATTGAGTTATTCGACGCATTGAAATAAAAATAACTTACATATATTGATACAACACGAAGAATAAAAACAGATTCCTTCAGAATTTCTTCCTCACAGACAACAACAGGATGGCTTATCCTATTTTTTCATATTATATTTTTAAAAGTCACAAAACTTTAAAGTCTTTCTTACCTAAAAAGGGATGCTATTATCGCTCTTGTAATTTTAATGAATAATAGAAATGCAAAATATATAAAGCATAGCCTATTTCATGTTATTGATTTAATTGTTTTTCCAATAGTATTAATGACATAGATAAATTATTACTCATATTTATATCATAAAATTTTATTTACAATACTTTGCTATAATCTTAAAAAAATAAATATACAGCGACGGCCATGTTGCTATAAAAGTAATATCTTGCAGCCAACCGCAGTGAATAAGATGAGAAAAGCAAGGCTCTGAATGACTACTAAAAACTAATTAGAGACATTTACAATTCAAATGATATATTAATGAATTTATATTGGTAAAACTTATATAGCATGAAAAATACCAAATTAATTGCAATACGTGGAGATAAGGGCGGGGAAGAGAGAAGGATGGATTATAAATGGGATATTATGACAGATAATGTAATTTCAGACGACTTTTGAACACAGATAAAAGTTGACTTTCAAAATTGTTTTCTAATAAATCCATAATATGCAAATATTGTGCTGAGGGATTACGAGGGTATGCTTATTGTTAGAACAAAATTCAATGCAGTGACCTGATACTGGAATCTAGATCGGAGGCGCGAAGATGAATGAGATTATTAAGAGAGAGGTCACGTCGTTCACAAATTTTTCACCATTTAAGTCGTGACCTATGCTTAGGAATGTTGTAAAAAGTTTTAAAGCTGAAAATATATTGAATATGCAAGTTTTTAAATGTTTTCAATTTACTTAGTAGTTGTTCATTTAGATTAAAATCACATATGTATCCATAGTCAGCAGTAAAATTTGAAAAATGTTTACTTTAATTTAAAATGGAACAATATTTGATTAAATGAAGCTATTAAATGAAACTACGTAATGTAGTATTATTTCTACTTGCTTTAAGTTCTTTACCACGACCTGGGTTTCGTTGTATTATAACATTTTCTTAAATAAAGTAGAAATAATACTACTTCACGTAGTTTCATTTAATTGTGAATAATGAATTTCTACAAAATTAACCCTAATTAATTCAATAAATGAAGCTATTTGAGAGAGAAAAAAATCATGTGACCTAAATCATTTATTTGCGGGTGCTTTATGAGATGTTGCTGAATCAACTGGCGAAGACCTGTTACAGTGGAAATGAAAGGGATACCACATTATCAGTCCATGTTGCCTAGGCCAAATGCTGTAAATATCAATAGAAAAGAGTCCATAGGATTTTTAAATTAAACGAATTAATTTCATGTGCTTCCTAGGATGGACAATATTTCTCCGTATTTGGTATCTATCTGATGTTTCTGTTAAATGTTTTTATAATTATACATTTTAGAATAGTAATCGATTTTGAGTTATGATTTTGAAGTAAACTTGTGATTCCTAAATGAATCGGTAATGAAAACCAGAAATAATTTTTATGTGAAGACACATATAATGAAAAAGGTTAAATTTTGAATTAAATGTGACAAAATTTTCTTCGTAAATTACTCTTATTTATTTTGAAACATTCAATCTGATTTATTTACATACTAGCTATGCCTAAGACTTTGTTTGCGTGTAATTAGGAGAAAAAACATTATCTTGTCTCTTTTTCTCTTGTATATTGCTCCTCGGTATATATAAATATATATATATATATATATATATATATATATATATATATATATATATATATATATATATATGTTGCTCCTCGGTTTTTCTGGCTTCTATTATCATTCTATACGCAAAATTAATCACATTTTTTAAAATATTTTTAATGTACAGAATTCACTCTTTTGCAATTTTATTATATGTATATATTTATAAGCTCGATTTGTGTTGAATAGAAAATTGAACATTAATAAACTTGTTTGTTTTTTTATTTAATGACAATTTTTACTTGCTGCATTAAGCATTCAATATTCTATTGGCTGATCATATATCACTATGAGGTATATTTCTTTTTTTTTCATAAATAAACAATTAACAAGTCTTACATATTCTTAATTTTTAAACTATTTAAATTTTTGCTTGGATATTTTTGTTGGATGTAATCATGCAGAAAGTTGTTTCTTTTTTGCATAATTCATATTTTCAGTAAGTAATTGTTACTAATAATATTCAGAAAGGCAATATTGTTTCGTTGTGGTGTTAAGTAGACATGAAAGTTTAATATGTATAATTGCACAATAGTATGCATTCAATATTCTGCAAAAAAATGCATAAGCAAAATTATGAATTTTTCTCTTACATGTCAAAAATATTTGATATCATATTTTTATTTTGCTACCTATTTAGATCTTTTTATTACTATTTTTACATATAGTAGATTTTATTCCGTAAAACGCGGCCAGTTTTAAAATTTTCCAAAACTAGTAGCTCACTTATTCAAATTTAATAACTAATATTTTTTAATGATAATTTCTTGTAACTGGTAGATATAGAATATCTTCTTCAAAATAACATGTTAAAAATAAATAAAATTTAGTAAAGTTTCTTATTTTAATTTTTGCAGTTCAAATAAAAAAGTAAGTGGTGATGACAAACATATTAATCGACCTTTAAGTTGTTTTTGCATTGCTTTCTGTTAAATATTTTATAAAAAATTAAAAGATGTTGTTCATACTTATGATTTTAATAAATAATAGCCATTTTTAGCTTAAGAAATTTTAATTAAAAATCTTTAGTTAGCGGGCTAAAATTTTGGACATATTTTTTATACTTTAAAGTTAACATAAATAAAATCGTGTATATATTATCATATACGTAACTACTTTAATGTAAGCAATTTTTATAAGAAACCACCACCCACCCTAAAAAAAAATGTTCATTTCTATTCCATGTTCATATTTTAATTCATCAATGAATGAATTGCTCTCGTATGAAATTCACAAAATATCATATACATTTTTATGTATAATAATGAAGACTAATGAATAGCAAATAATAATACATGAATTATTATTATCCACCTTTTGAAAGTATCTGATTTGATTAGTAATCTATTTGCTTACCCAAATTATCATTCGCTTATACTGGTTGAACAATTTTCTACTTCACACTCAGTCTTTGGAAAGAACTTAGATATTTTTTTAAAAGGATCTAACTGCGTTGCCGGCTTATAGTTACACTTTTTAATATTAATACTCCGTTTATAGCCACCTTGATGTTTAAAAAGCTTACTAACCACGTGTTGGTGGCTCTATACTACCTTTACCGATCAAACACCCAAAACGTGAGATCCATTATTATTTGAAATTTACATTCGATTTTAAAGACGGCCAAAACTGCGTTTCCGAGGTTGCTATCTTGGGTAATTTAGTTTCTATGACTTTAGATCTTGGACGAATTACAATTGCAATTACAGTTTATTAGAAAATCAGCAGGGTAATTTAATAAAACAGTTAGAATAAAGTTCTAAATTGCATTGATTATCTGATATAGTTTGCAATATTGTATAATTTTGAGTTATTAACTTTCATGATATACAATGCCATTCAACGACTTGTAAACTTCAGCGCGTGACTTGAAGGCAAAACACAGAGTTTCTATTAGGTGATTTGTAAGTAGGTATTTAAATATTAATGATTACTTATTTTCCTAAAAATTAAGTTAGGCATTAAAGATTTCAACATTTTTCACAGACACAGGAAATACTATTGTTTCAAAAAGTTCTTGGAAAAAAATCTTCCATGGAAAGTCAATTTGTGGGAGGGTATTATTGAGAAGCAATGGAAAATTCTCGACTGTAATCTAGACATACCGCTAATAAGGCCATATTTGCATTCATTTAACATTTGTTGAATGCAAAAATATTTAATGAATTGCGCTAGTAAGAGAAATAAAAGATTTGTACCAAGAAAAAGAAGGAAGCGCTTCACAAACTTAAAGATAATTCGAAATTACCATCGCAAGGTGTCAGCTAAGTCGGTGACGCTTTTCTTTTACTTTGGTTTGAAATGAAAGAATAGTTTGCATACTTTTCAGACTAACTGAGCGTTTAATTATGTAATTTACTTTTTATGTAGCTCTACGTGTTCGTATGCTACCTCGATAGGTTTCAATTCAAACTTAGTTGATCCCAGGCTAGAAATTATGTGGTAAAGCTATGAGCAGCTGAGCAGCTGAGGGAGGAACCTATACGCACTTTTAACATCAGTGTGAAATTTTATCCTTAGCAAAAAAACCGTAATGTACAACTGTTTTATATATTCACATTTTAGCTAGAAATCTGTGGTGTATGATTTCGTGCACTTTTGACTATTAACTTGACACAATAAAATGCAAAGTTTGCAAAGTTTTTTTTTTATAATCAAAGAAAGATATTTTCTGTTCTGTTCTGTTTTTAAATTAAGGTATATGAATTTATTTAAATTTTTTCAGTTCTTGAGTGTCTTACGGGAGAATACTGAATATCGATTTTTACCCAGTACTTGAGTGTCTTAAGAGTTGTAAACCGAACCGAAATGATAAAGCGTATGAAAGTCGTCCAATAGGTTAACCATTGGTTAAATATTGGCGTCCTCAAATGTCGAAAAAATTAGGTAACGAATATTTAGAATATAATATGTTCTTCCTAATCCAGCTGCTAATAGCAGATTAAGTTAAAATTTAGTAGGAATTTATCTCACCTCATATTTATTATATACCAATTGCATATTTAAATAATTTACAAATTTAGTTATATTTTGCTTGACTAAACTGCTCACAACTAAATGAAACTATGTGATGTAGTATTATTTCTACTTTCTTTAATTTCTTTACCACGACCTAGGTTTTGTTGTCTTATAACATCTTCAGGTGGACTATTAGCAAAGATAAACAATGCAAAAAAAAATCTGAAGATGTAATACAACGAAACCTAGGTCGTGGTAAAGAACTTAAAGAAAGTAGAAATAATACTACATCACTTAGTTTCATTTAATTTCGAATAATGAATTTCTACAAAATTAACGCCGAATATATTCAATATCATTACAAGGTACAAATAGGCTGAACTGCGTTTTGTTGTGAAAAAAATGATACAGATATCTTTTTAGGTTACCTTTTCTACAGATAAAAATATTGCCTATATAGATGAAGTTGATTTAACTTGAAAATAATACCATTTAAATGAAAACAAAATTTTCAATAAGTTTTAGTAAACAAATTACTTTCTTGTACTAATGACGCTTTTGACGTTCTTATATGTAATACAGGTGTTAAATGATAATAAACAGAGACGTTGTACTCATAAAGCGAACAAAAAATTGGGTTTAGGAGACGTGTGAGCCTTGTTCAAATTAATATCTTATTGGGGGCGTGGCAATGTCCTCACCGAGACCAGCCAAGTCGAACAGGGCACTGCAATACCATTTTCACCTACAATACCATTTAATTTAATGAAACAGTGTAGAGTGTTCATGAAATAGGTGATAACAATGCCAAAGATTAGCTTCGCGCTTTCAAGATTCTGTCGGTCCTAGTGAATAGTTTGGCAAAAAAGAAAAAGAAGTTCATGCATATTAACTAAAATAATTTTTTTTTTATTTTATAATATTATCTTCCTATTGCGCTACTATATTGATAAATAATAATTTCATCGAGGTTGTTCAGATTGATATTTTACTGCATTTAGTTATTAGTTGGGGCTATTATACTAAATTTATACGCATTATTTTTACTAATATGCTTTAAAATGCGTTCCTATGAGTTCACCCTGCACATCGTGAATATAATCTAATAAGTGAAAATATTATTTGGCGATGTTTTTTTCATATAACTAATTATTTTTTTATAAACTGTCTAAATCTATAAAATATTTATTTGAAAACTTTAGCACTATTTAATTCTAATCAGATTCCGAAAGATCTTTGCAAATAATGCCGGCAGCGGAAAACAAGTAATAAAATAATTTTAAGAGAGTCACTTTATTGTTCGTTACGAGGACGTATGATATCTTAAAAAACGTTCATAAATATCATTATTTAATTATGTCACCAATTCTTAAAATGAAATTAAAAATATATCAGAAGTACAATCATGTCAATTTGCAAATATTAAAAATTTTCTAAATTTTTAGATTTTGTAAACATGTATTTTGTCTGAATTTTATCGTGCGCGGTGAACTAAACTCTTATGTATTTAATACTTCATTCGGTTTTGCATTACCGAGCAAATTTTAACTGATTAAGTGATTAACTGATTAACTGAAAACTAAAAAGAAAACACTTATGTAACAATATGAATTAAACAATTAAAAATCTTGAAATATATAAATTTTGATGAAGAGCAAAATAAAGACTCACAACTCGATATAACATAATAATTTAAATAAGCTTAAAACAAAAATGAAGTGGTTGACAAAAAAAATTTACTCTGGGATGATAAAAGTTTAGGGTTCTTGATATCCGTTGTCGTATATATATGTTGTCTATATATTTAAGTCTTGAGAAAATGTACAAAACACAGTCGATTGTACAAAACGCACAGTGAGACACAGACACAAAGATACACTCATCGACTATAATCACTCTGGCATCAAAGGGTATCAGTTGTAATCAATAGGGCACTTCCGGTCATCATCATGCTTCCTCTTTGGTGACCACTACCACGGTAGACTCTACTACGAACAATCAATTAGCGAACAATTCTACATTGTTAACAAAATCATTAAGCCATATTTCAATCAATACAAATAAGTTGTAGGGCATGTGGAATATTATCTTAGTAAACAAATTCGTTTTCGATAACAATCCTTTAATATTTTTATAGAAAATATAGAGTTTAACCACATGTTTGTCTCTACTGGGTGCCTGCTTGATGTCATAATAACTATTTCTTTTTAGAGTTATTTTAGAACACGTATTCGGGTTGAACAATACATCTTGCGAGGACTCGGTCACGGTGATAGGTGAAGGACGCCATGGATGGATCTGCTGCGCAGATTGAATCAGGATAAACTGCTTTTATATATTCGACAACCCCTTTCACTACAGTATAAAGACGAAAACCGCAAATGAATAGCTGTGAATGCTCGGTAGGTGTGACAGTGATGTAAGGATCGACGGCGGTGCTTCTGGAGGACAAAGATCGTGTGAGAGTCTGAGAATCAAAGAAATCACAGAAATTTCATCGAGATCAGAAGGAACAAAGAACAATTTCACCAAAGCAAAAACGGGATGAAAATATTAGGAATTTTCTTGTCTCACATGTATTGTTGTGTATGATGCTAATTGGATCTTGACTTTTAACCAGGGTAAGTTCCACTACTAGGACCATCGTCCTGTTCAAGTGTTTCTTATGAATGTCTATAATTAGAACAAAATTGCTCATTGATGACTCAAGCAACATGATTGTAAATGCAAAAATTGCTTCTCTCTTCAAATAATTTTATGCTATTTACGGAATAATATTTTCTATACAATAGACAAAAATTATCTGCAGTCATTCCAAATTCTATCATTATAAAATATATGCCAAATTTATAATACGCCATGGAATGCCAAAATCTGTATGGTATCGAAATTTGAACCCAACTTATTATAATAAAATAACTAAGTTAACACGACAATATAATTTAAATGTCTAGTTTGCAAACGAGTTATACATATTTTAAATTATGGAAATACGAGACATGTTTCCAAATTTCCCAAGGGGCGTCGCGTGGGAAATAATAATATGCTTTTATCATGAATTTTCTTCTACGCGCGTGTCAAGAGCTTTGCGGTCTGTCGTCCAACGCTTTGTAAGGGGTTAAAATGTTGCTTCTGGTACGTAAAAGTTTCAGGACCAACCATTTTTTTTTCATGTTCAAGCGACATTACGAATAAAGGCAAAAAAATTTATAAAATCGTATTTCGGATTTAATAAGTAAATTTGTCATTACGTTAATTAGCGTATTTTTGAGTATTTATATTATTTTATGTCTTGACTTGAGTTTGACATATAGGACTAATTTTGTTTCAATGTAATATGTTAATAAATTCAACATTGTCGTCTATTTTATACCCGTAACGCCTTAGCTTTATTTGTCTCCTTACAATATCAAAGCACGTACATCGTGATATAAAATGAATAACTAGAATGAAGTATTTGTATGCTTAACATGAGGAAAAATTGAGTTTAGGTTTGAACTGGAGAAGTTATCATACATACTACAGCAATAGAAGAAGTTAAAAATATTTAGCATGGCACGTTTTGTATTAATCTTTAAAGTTGATGTTTATATTTAATGTTTAGAGAAAACAACATTAAATTAAATTAAATTTGCTTTCGAATAACATAATGGAGTAATGTCTGGCAAGAATTTTATTTAATTTTATAGTTTGAGTAAGGTATATTTTATACTAAAACTATTATTTTCCTATGTTATATAAAAATAATTTATGGATAACCAGGAAATAAAAGAATAAAATCATTACTAGGTTACTAAAGCTTTAACATTGGTCTATATTCATTGTTATCTACAAGCGTATGCAAGAATTAGAGTATTAAACAATATCATTATAAATATCTTCTAGATTAATTCTAACTCTATCATTTAAAAAACATATTAAATTAAAATTTTATATTATATAATACAAAACACAATACAAATTTAAGTCTTTAAACTAAAATTTCAACTGAAAATATTTCATGACATTTTAACGTACTATATGTCTTGACGGAAGGAAGTTATCTTTATGAAGTTAAGAAATCATGTCAAAATATGTAGTTTTGCTTATATATTTATGTTCTTTGGCCAGCAAACCGAAGCCTTATGATACACCTTCGCGCAGTGGAAATATCCAAGTTATTTTGTGGAAGTCTCCCCGTTTACACCGGTAAATCCATGTCCTGATGATTTCTTATTCCCAAAGGAATCACTCTAGTTGATCCAGTTTCATAATCTCAATCGTGAATGCAATTCATTGAAGTTGGTTATGAAACTGTACAATATAACAGAGCAAACCAGTTATGGCTATATTATATGGTCCACATATTTAGGTTTTACTGTCTTGAAAAGTGCATGGTCGTAACGCATAGGCAGCAAAATGTGCATGAATCGTAACGCATAGGCAGCAAAATGTGCATGAATCGTAACGCATAGGCAGCAAAATGTGCATGAATCGTAACGCATAGGCAGCAAAATGTTAATTTTATTTCGGTCAGTTATTTTATATATTAATGAAGATCTTAGAGACCGTTTCAACATAATCATACTACATTATAAAAAAATACTTAAATTGTGCTATTGTGTGCCAGCGTATGAAACTTGCGAAAACAATTGCAATTCATTTTCTTTCAAGTGATTAATTCCAAGCGCTGAATTCCGGTATGATTGTATTCTAATAAATGGCGTCTTTACAGCTTCGTTGAGGCTTAGTGTACAGCGATTTTGCAGTTACAACATAGCGCATCACATAGTATTGTCTTAACGCGTATAAACCATAGTAGAGGGGCAGATTTTATTTCGAGGTATTTACTTTTACTTCCTTCAAAATTAGGCAATTATTCTGATATAGAAGAATATCCGATAATGGGATCTGTTTTAGATAGCAATATACCCAGATATTAACATAAAACACATTTAAATGCATTATAACACTATAATTTAAACGCAATGGGTGGAATGAGAAAAATAATATCGATACGTATCCCAAGGAACAGATGCGATTACGAGCGGTGAGTAATGATAATTGACTGCGACCTCGTTCGTCACTCCAGTTTGTAGTAGCTATCTTCCAAGTCGCCAACAGATGCCTCCACTTATCTTTCCTTTGTACGAAACAAGTGTAAAATTTGATTTTAAATTATATATTAAGCTACCAAGTATATAGTTTTTAAATTTGAGTAAAATTTAAAGCGTTCATCAAAAGGATGGTATTAGTATTATCAGGCTATAGTTTGTATCTTGGAACTGAGGTAGTTTAAGAAAGACTGTATAAAGTTACTTTCACTATTGAGGCGAATTCTGACAAAATTTTGTTCTGACGAATACATCCGAAATCCTTGACAGAACAAGGTGGGTATTATGTGCGCGTTTTATGATAGTCAGCATGTATCTGCCTCAAAGCAAAATGAACGAACTTAATGAGTTTTATTAAAAGTCCGCTGATTAAGTTATTGTTGATATGTAGTGGGAAAACTGGACATGTTAACCGCTTATTTTCTACGAGAGATGATAAGGGAGAGTTTGAAATGTTATATCAAGATTTATGCGACAACCCGCAAAAGTATTTTAAATATTTTAGAATGAGACCAACAACATTTGAATATATACTAAAGAGGATAGAAGAAAGAATCACGAATTCGTGAATATATTTTGGCAAAACAAAGACTGGCTGTAACTTTAAGGTAAGAAAAAATTGTATTATGTGAAAAAAGGTTAATTAAGTAAGTATCTAAGTGAAACTACGTGATGTAGTATTATTTCTACTTTCTTTAATTTCTTTACCACGACCTAGGTTTCGTTGTATTACAACATCTTCAGGTGGGATATTAGCAAAGATCTTATCTTTGCTATCTTTACTAATATCCCACCTGAAGATGTTGAAATACAACGAAACCTAGGTCGTGGTAAAGAAATTAAAGAAAGTAGAAATAATACTACATCACGTAGTTTGATTTAATTGTGAATAATGAATTTCTACAAAATTAACGCCAAATATATTCAATAACTAACTAAGCTTAACTAAGTAAAACAAAAAACTCAATGCAAACAAACAAATAACATTTGAATTTTTAATTAATACTGTGAAGCGCTACTTTTGAAAACGAAGCTAGGTCTTCATGTTCAAGACCAGTGGAGTTGACAGTTGTGAATCAGTTCCCCAACTCTCATTACCAGTAGAGGAACCACATGCAGAAACGTTGAGATTATTAGTTTACGGGTGTTGACATGTGTACTTGCCCAAAAAATACTCTTCGTAAAACACTTGTTGGAGTTTAGTCCTCAATTTTTTTGAGGTACATTCCTCAAATTTGGCAGCAAACTCATCACGTTGCTGCCATATTTGATAATCTGGATCTTTGTTTAGGGTATTTGAATTTATTTCCTTGAACCTGTGTTTTTTTTGTTCTTTTAGTATAATCTTTTCCTAACCACATTGGCATTATTTTTCTTGGAAATTTTTTTCACAATGGTAACAAAGTTCCGAGTTGATATAGTTTAATTCGTTGCCTTCTGTAGTGATTCGAGAATTTGTGATTATGATTTTTGCTCGTTTCCAGGGAGATCAGGGGAAGAATGACCAGTTAAATTCTGGGCGTCTTCGTTAAAAAATATTTTCTCGCTTGTCGCGCTCGGGAATTATCCTGTAATTTTCTTTCTTCGAACTGGTCCTTTGAAAACTAGATGCTTTTAAAATAGGACCACCTCGTTTCTTTGAGCATATCTCCTTCATCCCCACTCCGTTTTTTAGGATTCTTGCTCAATTCCTTGAGGAACTTGTCTCTCAAGCCTCGCCACTTACCTTAGGCTGCTACACGTGAACTTAGTATAAAAAAACAATTATTTTAATCCCACTTATTTTAATTTCACTATATTAAGATTGAAATCAATTATTTTAACCTTAATGTATGCCTTATGTTTGTGTTTTGAATTAATTTTTGATGGTACGTTGATTTTTGAATAGAAGTTCTAGTTCTATTACAGATTTTTATAAACTGGAATGTCATTTCGAGCACTAAGCTTCTACATAATTCTGCACACTGTTCTATTTGAGATATATTTTACGAAACATGCCAAGCTATATGGGAGGGCTTCTGCGATATACATGTCTCTACCTATTACAGAGGAAGGGAAAAGTATCGCGAGTGACTTCGATAAAAATTGGAAAGACAAAGACTTACTCTTGAAAACGAGACGTTGCGTGGAATGCGCTTTTGGTATTATGGTAGCTAAATGACGTAGCAGTCATGTTTATTGTATAACAAATCGTCCAAACAAACACCTATTTTCCAGTGAATGTGTTTATTATGGGAGCGAAGAGCGCGTCAGAACACACACCATGTCATCAGAGCCATTTGAGCGTTTAAATCAGTTTGATTTTTTAGAGCTTTCTGAAAAGTTTTGTTTTGGTTTGGTTTTTGACTTTATCGATATTCGACTTCGTGGATATTGGTAAATTGATAAGTTTTGTGTTTTTTTAGCAAATTACTCACTTGCAATATTGGTTCGGAATGCGAAAAAAGATTTTAATTTGGAAACAAAAATAATGGATTTCTGATAATTTTAAAGTATAATTTAAGATTAAATTATTATTTCCTTTTATTTCCTATTCTTCAACTCTATATAATATAATCCCGAATGACTGACTACACATCATTTTTTAACTTTTCTGATCGATTTGGATAAAAATAACTTAAGAAAAGCAGATGATAGAAGAAATCAATTCCGTAGGGCTGCATTTGGGAAATTGCCTTAATTATTTACGTTGCTGATTCCATACTCATTAAAGATGGAAACATATATCAGTGCGTCCTATCCTTAATGATCCATAATATTGAAACGTGGATATGTATAGTAGGTCTGGTCTAAATATTTAAAATTTCTCAGCCAAAATAGAAAGAGCTATATTTAGAGAACTGCTGAAGAGCAATATTTGAAATGAACAAATCCGATGGAAAACCAAAGAAGTCAACGTAAATTAGCAAACTAAAGTAACAAAGAGTGGATGATATTCGCCGATGTTACCATAACGAATGGAATAGACAAGTTTTTAAATAGAGACCATGAACCTCGAAGGAAATTGTAAGATTTCCCCCACCCAGATATATTGATAACTTAATGTCAACGAGAAGCGGTGTGATGCACAATTCGGAGGAGGTGGCCTCGTGTCTAGAATTTAATAGTTAAAGGCCTATTCGTGATGTCACTTTTAGTTTCCCTATTGTTATTTCTTTATATACTTAGAACTGTGATAATGTTGTATCAAAATATGTAATTAGTGAATAGTAGCGCCATCTCTTATCGTTTTGTAGAAACTGTTTGGCTGTCTATGACAATTTGCTAAAATAAAAGACAGTCTATTGCGATAAAACGTGTTTTACTAGAGGTTATGGGCGTACTCTGTGCTAAATTATCAGTTAGTTTCGTGAAAATAGATAATTTGTGAAAGTTATATCGCGGAAACATGACTACGAACTATATTGCCAGTGTTCCTAAACTAAAAGGAAGAGAAAATTATGATGAGTGGAGCTTCGCGGCTGAAAATTTGTTGGTTCTTGAAGGAATGGACAAGTACATCAAGCCAACGGCAAGTTTTGAAGTTAAGCCAGCAGACGACGCAAAAACGAAGGCAAAGCTAATATTGACTGTGGACCCATCGTTGTATGTGCATATTAAGAATACCAAGAGCGCAGCAGAATTATGGACTACATTGAAGACCATGTTTGATGACTCCAGTTTCTCACGCAAAATAACATTGCTACGACATTTGATTTCTATTCGGCTAGATAATTGTGATTCAATGGCTACATATGTGACTCAAATGGTCGAGACAGCTCAACGGTTGAACAGCACAGGTTTTACAATCACCGATGAATGGGTGGGTTCATTATTATTAGCAGGTTTGTCAGATCGTTATTCTCCCATGATAATGGCAATTGAACATTCGGGCATTTCGATAACTGCAGATGTCATAAAGTCGAAATTGCTCGACCAGAGACAATGACGCAGGTGCTGCATTTGCCGCGCGAAATAATCATTCGTTCAATAAGTCAAAGAAAGGCAGTCCCGGTCCTTCAACGTCAGTATCAACCAAGAATATGACAGCACCAATGACAGATTCATCGAAAATAATTACATGCTACAAACGTAAAGAAAATGGTCATTATCGAAATCAGTGCCCTTTATTGAAGAAAAACAATGGTAAATATGTTTTTAAAGTCGTTTTCCTGAATGGAAAGTTCAATAAAACTGAATGGTACGTGGATTCAGGCGCCAGCGCTTATATGACGGTGAACGAATCTTAGGTAAAAAACATGAACCGATCACCGTGTTTACCAGAAATAGTGGTTGCAAATGAATCTACAGTGCCAGTAGTTTGTTCCGGAGACGTCGACATTGTTTCAGAACTGAAATTTGAAATTACAGTGAAGGATGTGCTGTACGTTCCCAGTTTGACAACAAATTTATTATCCGTGAGTGAACTGATTAAAAACGGAAATAATGTGATATTTGATGAAAAATACTGCTACATTCGAGACAAGATTGATGTTTTGATTGCTACTGCCGACCTGTCAGATGGTGTTTACAAGTTGAGGTTAGAAACACAGACTTGTATGTTGGCCGCACCAGCAGTTAGTGGAAATCTGTGGCACAGAAGATTAGCACACCTAAATAGTCAAGACATGAACAAGATGAGAAATATTGTGAATGGTTTGTCATATGAACAAACTTGTTGCGAGGGAAAGCAAACAAGATTACCCTTTTCGCATGTTGGTGAGAGAAGCACAGAATTATTACAAAGAGTTCACACATATATTTGTGGACCAATGGAAACTACGTCATTGAATAGTGCTCGATATTTCATGCTATTTGTAGACGACTTCAGTCGGATGACTTTTATATATTTTATCAAGAATAAAAGTGAGGCGCTCAGCAAATTCAAAGACTTCCAAACACTGGTTGAGAATCAGTTGAATAAGAAAATAAAGATAATACGTTCAGATAATGGACTTGAATTTTGTAATAAGGAGTTTGATAATTATTTGAAACAAAAGGGTATAATTCATCAAAAATCAAATAATTACACGCCTGAACAGAACGGTTTATGTGAGCGAGCCAACCGTACAGTTGTGGAGAAGGCTAGATGTCTATTGTATGATGCAAAGCTGGATAAACGATTTTGGGCAGAGGCAGCTAACACTGCTGTCTATTTGAAGAATAGATCCGTTGCTTCAAGACTTCAGACAGCTCCGTACGAATTGTGGTATGGGAAGAAACCAGATCTCAGTCATATCCGTTTATTTGGAAGTAAAGTCATGGTGCATATCCCCAAGGAACGTCGTTTGAAATGGGATAAGAAAGCCATGGAGCACATTTTAGTGAGATATAGTGAAGAGGTCAAGTGTTACCGGCTGTATAATCCGAAAAATAGTCTTGTTGTAAGTAGAGATGTCATCGTGATGGAAAATGAATCAGAGCTCAAAGAAACAGGCAAGTCAGCTATCTGGATTCCTAACGAAGAGACACTTGCAGATAACATAGAAAAAGAGAGCACAGTTTCAGTGGGGGATAAATCGTCTCATATTTCAGAGACAGAAGACTGCCCATCAGATTATTCTTCAGTGTATGAGGAGAGTAATGAAACAATAACGGAAACTTCATCTCTAACCATAGACATATTAGACACAGAAGTCCAGACGACATCAACCCCAGAACAGACACCAGAATTACCTGAAAAGCGTTCCAGAAAAGAAACTGAACGGTATGGTTTTACATGTCTTTACAACAATGTTTCAGCATTAGAGGAGATAGTGTTCTCAGAGGCTCTTGCAGGGCCTGAGAGTGAACAGTGGAAGAATGCCATGGCCGACGAGCTGCAGTCTTTTGAGGACAGCGATGCATGGGAGCTCGTTGACAACCCCGGTGATGTGACAATTGTGAAGTGCAGGTGGGTGCTTAATAAAAAGTTTGATGTGGACAATAATGTGCGGTTTCGGGCTAGATTGGTGGCAAAAGGTTTCTCGCAGAAACCTGGAATTGACTATACGGACACGTTCTCTCCCGTGGTTAGACATTCAACGCTCAGATTATTGTTTGCTCTCAGTGTTAAGATGAATATGAGTATTGATCATTTGGATGTTACTACAGCATTCCTAAACGGTTTTTTGAGAGAAACTATTTACATGTCATTACCTGAAGGTTTTATGAACAAAAGTGGGGGAAAGGTTTTAAAATTGAAAAGAGCAATCTATGGGTTAAAACAGTCTTCCCTTGCGTGGTATGACAGAGTTAAAGATTTACTATGCAAATTAAATTTTAAAAACAGTCAGTATGAGCCTTGTTTGTTCACAAAAACTAAAGGTGAAGCTAAAATTATTGTGGCCTTATATGTAGACGACTTTTTAATTTTTTCGAATTGTCCTGTTGAAAGTAAAAAAATAAAAGATACTTTAGGATCAGAATTTAAGCTAAAAGATTTAGGACCTGTAAGGCAATACTTAGGCATGAGAATAAATGTTAGTAAAAATGTAATTACTGTAGATCAGCAGCAGTATATTGATCAGCTATTAACTAGGTTCAATATGTTGGATTGTAAAATGCATAAAACACCAATAGAGTGTAAATTAAATTTAGAGAAACCTGATAAATGTGTACCTGATGTTCCATATCAGAAGTTAATTGGATCATTAATGTATTTGGCAGTATTAACCAGGCCTGACATTTCCTATTATGTTAGCTATTTGAGCCAATTTAACAGTTGCTATGATCTTACACATTGCATTATGCTAAACGCATTCTTAAATATTTGCAATGTACAAAAACTTACTGTTTAAAATATTTTAAGGGCGGTAGCAAGTTAGAGGGTTTTGTAGATAGCGATTGGGCCAGCGATGCCATAGATAGGAAGTCCTACACGGGCTTTTGCTTTACTATGTCGGGATCTACCATTTCATGGCAAAGCAGAAAGCAAAAGTCCGTATCGCTCTCTAGTACAGAGGCAGAATATACTGCTTTGTCTGAGGCAGCTCGCGAAGAAGTGTATTTGAGAAACCTGTTACATGAAATAACTGGTAACTTATCTGTAATACAGATCTATTGTGACAATCAGAGTGCCTTAAAGTTGTCATTAAGTAACCAAAGTCACAACAGATCAAAACACATAGATGTGAGATTCCATTATGTAAGAGATGTTGTTAAAAATAAATATATTAAAGTTATGTACTTGAGTAGTGAGGAAATGCCTGCCGATTTACTTACCAAAGGACTGTGTACTATTAAGCATTATAAGTTTATGTGTAAATTGGGCATTGTACTTAAATAAAATTGTTGTTTATTTTGATAAGTGGGGGTGTGATAATGTTGTATCAAAATATGTAATTAGTGAACAGTAGCGCCATCTCTTATCGTTTTGTAGAAACTGTTTGTCTGTCTATGTCAGTTTGCTAAAATAAAGGACAGTCTATTGCGATAAAACGTGTTTTACTAGAAGAACAAAACATTATCTGTTAATAAAATTAGAATCACTCAATGTTTAAAAAATAATCTAATACAACTTACACAGCTCTAAATCGCAATCATAGAAAAAAACTACTTTTAATTTTTAAATACAAGTATATTGAATGCGTCATCGGACAATAAAAATTGTATTATCGATAAAATATATTCAGACCTAAAAATGCCGGTACATTTCAATTTAAAATTGTCTTTATAGTCAACACATCACATTCAAGTAGCTAAAATTGTTTTTTTAAATAAGCTATGGGTTGTATGAGGTTTGGTAATACAGTCAATAAAACCGCCGCTTCGGTAGTTTTTTTATGTTGTAGTTCAGAAATGGTATTGGTAGTATTGCTTGGGTTGTATGTTACAGTATGGAAATAACCTTTAAAGTCTGTATATCATTATTTACTTTTCTTTGTCAAAATTTGTCACAAACCGAATTTGTGTTTAAAGAAGTTGAATTCGCGTTTCGCCTTTCATTAATTTAATTTCTGGGATTCAAAAAATATAGTACGTAAAATGTGTTCCATCGATTATTATTGCTTAACAAAATAAGTTTGCTAGAGTTTGTAATGTCGGACTTATAGTAACTTTCATCGACATTGCCTCAACAAAACGACTTTATTGGAAGTTTAATAAAAATTATACCATCCATATATTTTCATTGTTCCACTTTGGACATATTTCAAGAAATTTCTTTTAAACTATTACTTTTAAACTTAAGTTTTAAAAATCCTTAAACCACTTGCTTCGTAGAATTCAATCGTGTCTACGTTTGAAATATCAAATAGTAGCCAAATAGTCCTACAGATTTTTCTAATAATTTTGTTGAATTTCCGAGTATTCTATGTTAGTTACCACATAAAAAATAAGTCGACTGATTTTTACGGAGAAAATAAATTATATAAGAAGATGAAAATTGGAAAAGTTTATTTATCATTATAACATGTTTATCTCATGACACAAGCTTTATCGATAAAATACATAAATATATTTTTGAACGGCCATTTATCTACAGTTTTTTCTCTTTCTTTACAAATAATTGTATGTACCAACTTGAATATTGTAATAAACATCAATGACTCCAACTCGACATCAGAAGAAGTTCGTTAATAGCAATTTATTTCTGGAAAAATCGAATCAAAAAAGATAAAGTAGGGCCAATAGGTGCTGATAGATATTATTTAATTATTTATTACTTTGATAAAAATATCTTAAATCATGGGTAAACATACGCACAAGGCCTCAAAAAAGAGGATGAGATAAATAAATACAGGGCAACAGGCTAGTAGTTTGAAAAAACCATTGAAAATTTTTTGAATAAAAGAGTTTTTTTTATTTTTATATTATGAATGTTAAATATATGAATTTAAAAATATAATACGTATTTTTCTCATTTTTGGCATCCCACCCATCCAAGTGTTTTGTTTATTTGAATTGGTTACAGAATATATTTAATAATACATATGTTTTAGTTGCCAACTTTTTTATTTCCGATTACTAATGAGACGAGATAGAGTCGTTTTAGTTAAACGAAAATATTTTGTTCGCCATTCCCTCCAAAAAACATGTCATATTAGATAGTTTGGACCAAGTTTTGTGTTTATTTACCGATTTCTTTTATTTAAGAAGTATCTTGTATACTATTTGATTAAAATTGTATCACTACTTGATTAAAATTTTTACTAAAGTTTATAAAAGTGTCAATAATTTTCATATCTAAATAAATAAAAATGAGTACATAAATATGTTTAACAGTTTTAGTGGTTTCGTACTTGAAAAGTGAAGAAGGCAATCCTTAAAAGATCACATATGAGTCTGTTTGTTTATATATCAGTCACAAATCTTTCTCTCAGAAATTTCTTGATGTCGAAATTTAAAATATAGTTAGTGTAATTACAAAGTATATTATCTCCCACATATGCTAATAGTTAAAATGTAAAAAAACGTATATGGACTCCATGCGGCATAAGTTATAACAATTACAAAAATTCGATATTTTTTTCACAATTTAATATGAGTTCTCAAAATATTGCGATTTCAATAACGGATGAAGTAAAAATTATGGAAAAATCAATGTTATTAAAAGTTTGCTTCGAATATATCAGAAAATGGTAGGTTTGATTTTAATATCTTATTTGCGCTTAACTTCTCAGGATATTGGCGTCTATATTATGTACGAAAAAAATTATTTACGAGGCGTAATTAATATTTAATAATAATTTTATTGTAAATTTAAGAGTGGTGAATGTGATACCTTTGTAATTCTAATTCTGCTTATACTCGCAGGTATTAATTGAGATTCCAATTACTGCCCTAAGAAAATAATTTTAAATATATTAGTATCGGAATGAATAAAGTATACTTTGTACAGTCTGGGAGGCATACAATAATTTTGTAATATACAACGGAATTTCATTTTTATCTAAATAAAGACTTTAACTAAAAACATTTTTTCTTTGAAAATCTTTGCCCTCATTCTGTAATAAAGTGAGATTAAAGTATTTCTATTTATAGTACACGATGATTTCGATGTATGAACTTGTCCAATTATTAGATATAACGGGACTGCTAGCTTGGTTGTGGATCGAAGGTTTAGCTGACTTTAAACTAAACCATAAATGTATCTACTGCGCCAGTACCGATTGCTGACGGTCATGAATATATTAGAAAAGTTTAACCGCTCCAGCAGGCCAACTTAACCCGGCTGTTCAAACGAGTCGCAACCAGGATTATTATTGACGCTCGACGGTCGCTCCGTGTACTAACTCGTTGCATGCAGCTGCGTCCGGCCCACTGCTTGTTCATAGTCGTTACGGAGACAAGAGTGTGAAGCTAACTTATTTTCGCTAATGTATCTATATGATTCGATGATAATTTATCTAGGAAATTAAAGAGAAGATTTAAAGTTGGTAATAGAAAGAGAAATGATTATTGGAAAGAAACTTTGGGGATAAATATAAACAAAGTCGTAATAATACTAAGGAAAAAGCTTATCGGGACTAACAAATAATAGTGCCAAATTTTACAATCAAATTCCTTTTATATTCTAATTTTTCTTGTTTTTAAAATTTCTATTTATAGTAGATTCGACGATATTCTCGCAGCAAGTTGATAGAGCTTAGATAGGAAAAAAGGGAACCATTGTAATTTCGTCATGTCCATTTGTCTGTCCGAATGTCACTGTCATTTTACTTAAAGACAATTGGTACTATATATATGAAAATTGAATGGTAGGTTTCTTCTATGGACCACTTTACCTCAAAATAGTGGAATTATGAAAAAAAATAATATTAAGCGTGGCACTCCATACACGTAACCGCGGGATGAAATAAAATCCAATGCAGAAGGGAATGTAATAGGTCTTAAAAAATAATATAAAAGTACCAAAACAAATTTTTCTAATATAAGTCAATAGTTGTGAGATTTCAATCAATAGTTGTGACACTTTCCGTAACAGCAGCAGTAACTTTGTTTTTCACAGTGTCTTTGAGAAATACAAATTGTAAGTTTAATATTGTTTGGTGTTACGGAACCCTTCGTGCGGGTGTTCGACTACCATTTGGCCGATATTTCGTATCTATACTCGATTTCTGAATGTTACTTTATCAAAATAATATCTTGTAACATTCTATCAATTTATATTTTATGAGATTCTTCGAAATTTTCCAGTGTTATACTAGCCTCTAAATTTTTGTTTCAGACATGTTTTTATTAATTCATTCTAAAAATACACTCCTATGACAAACGAGACAAGGATTAATGCATAACTATGTAAATTGGATTATGATTTAATATATAACATCTTTAAAATATTCTTTCTAATATTTTCTTTTATTTTCGTTTAAAACTCCCCTCTCTTCCTTTAACTTTTAATCGATATCACTTTATTTCTGTGGTTACTAAAACCTAAATCGACCAAATGAGCAGTCTCGTAAGTTTCATTCTGGTTGAAAACGATTCAATTCTTTTTTAATATTTTTTACCTTTTGGGTAAAAGGTTTCTATTGTCTGTCTGTATGTTTATTACTTGCAAATATATTAACAATACTTTAGACAGCAAGCTAAAAACGGACAAATAATTATTATAAATGAATAAGTAGAAAACATTTCCTTCATTTTAATAATTACAAAAACTTAATGAAATAATTCTGCTTTCTTTTTTAGACCGAAATGCATTACTCTTAAACACATTTTATATTTATTTAAAATGTTTATATCTGTGTTATGATAAATGTTTATATCTGTGCCATTTTGTGGCAGAATATCGATCATAACACAGATATAAACATTTTAACGACATGATTTAAAGAATTAAATACTGTTACCATAACGATACAAAATAATTAAAGCATTAGCAACTTGCCACAGATTGGAAAGCTTTAAGTTTTAGTAAATATAAATTTTATATGAAAAAGCTGCTTCCTATATTTTCACACGCCTCTTCAATCAGACTCCAGTGTACGACAAAGATCGTAAAGTTGGAAATTAAACCGATATGAATAACAATACGAATTCGCCAAGTCTCGCATAATGTAGACCACACAATTAAAACTAAGGTTCATGTATGAAGGAGTATCATTTACTCGTTCAACAGCATAGGATGGCTATTTCAAATTTTGTTTGTAAACTGCCTGCAAAGAACTGGACTGTTTGGCGTTTTGTTTCCATTTTTTTATTTTTATAGCCAATGCAAACCTAGAGCGGGGCATTCTTGCAGTCAATTGAATGTCGAACTTTAAGGTTGTTGTTATAATTGTCGAATAAAAAAGCATCGAGGTCGTTAAAAGTAAAGAATGGAATTTTTTCGACGTACTTTTTACAGTTGGATTTATTTTGTCATCATACTACGTACTTGTTTACATATTGACTGGTCTTTTTGATTATAAGTACCGTTAAGTTTGGCTAAATTTGTTTAATTACAACTGTAATTCAAAAAATTTAAGTATGTAAAATATTAATTATAACGATTATGTTATATTTTGAATACATATTTTTTGATCCAAATATCATGATCACAAAATTTTAATGAAGTAAGATAATATCGTAGTTAATTTATACAGAACGAGTAGAGAGACTGTTCTATGCCGCTTTGGATAAATTACTGAAATATTTGCTTCATTCATTGAAAATTACTATAGAAAGATATAAACTAGAATATTCTGTTAATCTTTCACTTCAAGAGTCTGTCTTCTTTTCGGTGTCGTTGTTAATATTCAAAGTATGTTAAAAATAATTTTTCCGGTAAAAAATTTATCAAATACGTATTTACAACATAAGGAAACCTAAAATGTGAATATCGTTAAGCTATAAAGGAAGATAAAGTTTATCTTGGTGTATTTACCAAATTTCTTACATACCTGTTAGGTTTCTACAGCTCTATACATGTATTGTAAAAGCGAAAGAATAAATTAAAATAATTAAGAGAAATGAATAAATTAAATATAATTGAGATCAATTTACCAAGTTGCTCGGTTGTGACGCTTTGCTAAAGTCTAGAATTAAGAATATATATATATATATATATACATATATATATATATATATATATATATATATATATATATATATGTGTGTGTGTGTGTGTGTGTGTATATACATATACATATACATGCACACATACATAATATTCACTAAATCTAAAGAAAAACTTTAACTCAGTCGTTTGCACTTCTCTTGCAAAGTTTAGCTTGGCGGCTTTTATCTCATTAACTTTTTCAAAAGGAGCTTGGCTCTTTTTACGGTAATGTTATCAATGAAATATGCTCTTCTAATATTAAAAATAGTACAAATACAGCCGCAATACGTACATATTAAGGTCTTTACTTGTTATGTTAATCGAAGTATTTGCCTAAAGCTATCGATATTTGAATATCGATAGGTTTAAGGAAATAATTTCGATTTATATTTCGATAATTTTTTTCATAATGTAGTATTATATATTTCTCCCATTTGAAAATACGTTCTGAAAACGGTTATTCATTATTTTTGGGATATTGTCTACCGTAAATATTTTTTTTAATTTGGAGTAAAACAAAAAAAAAGTATGTGTATAATGAAAAAAGTACGAGGATGTGCCGATAAGCCTTTACAAGGACAAATTTATTGTTTACCCTGTATATGCACGTTGTTAGATTTCTGGTTTTTTGTTGCTTGCTTCACGTGCGCATGTGTACATGGCATTTTATATAATAAAACTGCCGTTGGCAAAATAATGTGAACGCAATTACTATATCGGGTTACATATAATTATTTTGGATTTAAAAGACGCAGTTCATTAAAATTTTATGAATTTAAATTCTATTGTTTTTTTATTTTCTGTTTCTTTCCAAAATTATAACATCTTATTCAACTATAATTAGCCATTTTTGCATCAAATTAATACATTTACAGACATTTAAATCCACTCGTCATTTAAATTGATTATTGGTTTGTCTTTTAAAGAAGCAGAAATATAGTTGAAGTTCTATTTACCAATTTTCTTCTCAGTTTCATAAACAGTTTACGGAATATTAAACTTTAAAGCAACGTGCAATTTGTCCGATCCCTCCAGCTTTTCTAAACACAAAATTAACATGAATCTGATTTGCGTGCTCCAACACGAATCTGACTTTTTTTTATAAGTAATAAATTGTCAATGCACTGCATTTACTTAAAATCTCACTTGTAAATAAATATTTGCGTTCACATATGCATGTGCAGAAAAATGTAATTTTTCTTTTGGGTGAATTTTGGAGAAGTACACTTATAATTATAAAACGTATATTTTGTAATTTACAGAATCCCTTTAACTGTTTTTGTTGCTTTAAATAATTTGCAATATTTGTACGCAAATAAAAAGACACGAAGGAAAGTTAAAAATGACATGAGATAGTTTTATATACTGGATAATTTCTATTACATGTGTGAAAATTTTTTGTTCAAAACGAAATTTCGTTAAACATTTCCACAATGAGTATTTTATATCCCTCATAGTAAGCAAGGCAAGCGTGTAAAAGTATACATGATACGTGAGAACTTTTCTTGTAGACCAAAGGCAAAAACAGTTTTAATGGAAACAATCTGATCACACGAACGAAAATAAGTCTCCTATTCTACGGAGGAATCCTTAAGTATATGTTGACAGATACAATTTTTCACCTTAATTTTTTTAATATTCAATATAACATTATCTTTGACACTTTAGAAGGTATGGTGGAGTGCAGTGTGAAAGAGTTCATCAAGACACAAAGTAAATGAAACAAAAATATTAAGAAGGTTAAATTTTGGATTTAGAATCGAATATCATATTTGAAAAATTATGTCATTTTTTTTATAAATATTCATGATTAAATGAAACTACGTGATGTAGTATTATTTATATTTTCTTTAATTTTTTTACCACGACCTAGGTTTCGTTGTATTACAACATCTTCAGGTGGGATATTAGCAAAGATTAACTCTTAGGAACAACCAACAGTTTTTGTTTCAAACACAATAGCGGAAGACTAGTTTGTGCGAATTTTTCCATTGTTTATGTTAGTGAGTTTATTGCAGGGGCTCAGTGTAGATTTTATTATATTACCGAGAGTTATACAATATACCAGTATTTTAGTGAGGGTAATAAATTCAATTGTTGTTATTATGTGAGGTTATACAATGCAAACTTTACGGTGTATGTAATAAAATTAAATGAATTTAACATGAATTTTCTTTTAACATGAATTTTCTTCCACATGCCTGTCAAGAGAGTTGCAATGTTTCGTCCAATGCTCTGTCAGGGGGTAAAATGTTGCCTGTATGTTACAGTTTGGATATGGATTATGCGATGTCCCTTTTTTGTACATGAAGGATTTAGAAACAATAATTTTTTAACATTTTCACCTTACAATATTGATTAATTTCATAAATATATAAATTCCGTCGTCGATAGATTGAGATCATCAAATCAAACTCGATTGTTAGAATTTTCTAAAGGTATTTGTTTTTGGTTATGATGATCGAACGATCTATAATCTGGATTTGCATAGCCATCGTTAAATATTTCTTTAATAAAAATTTCCTCGTCTATCTTATGCGTTTCGATTTTTTATGTTTTACGAAAAAAAATGTTTAATTAATTTACTACTACGTTTTATGAATATTCATTTCTTTATTATACGACTATGTTTGCTTAAAAACCTTTATATTTGCCCCGGCATTTGTTACCAGGCATTTGTTAAATAAAATGAAGGCCGAAAATTTTGGTTGCCATGCATATATTGATTTACGACTGATCGTGCCCAAAAATGCATGGATGTCGGCGATCGTGTTTTAAAATTATTTTTTGCAGCACTGCTAGTTATTAAAGTTAAGCGATGTTATCAATATCTTCCACAGATTACATACTGAATATTACGATGTGTGATATCTTGCTTAATAAAATTAATCAATGTTAATCGTTAATATCACAACTTAATATCATATATGTAAATTACTAAAAGCTCTTTTGTAAATAATTTCATAGTTTTAACTATTTACTTAAAACAATAGTGAAGATAGTCAGTGCGCAATTTGTTTTAAGTTCCGAAAATGCCAATAAAACGTACAACTAAGTAATTTCTAATGACATTATAATAAAAAAGAAATATTGTTCGTTTCACTTAGACTAACCAATATATAGCTTATTCGCTCGCTCCACAATCTATTGCGCTGGGGAATTTGAAAATGTACTAAATTAAAAGCAAAAAGGAAGAAGAAAAATTTTAAAAATTATTGTATTTTCCTATTTATTCGATAGTATTACCTCGCATTTGATTATTTTTACTTAAAGAAACGAAATAGGTATAGTAATTGTCGAGAAAGTGGCGTTTTGAATTTCGTACCAAAATACACCCTAACTCTTGTGATGTCATCTATGCTAATGTCATTGATGTTTACAATATAATATTTGTCAAGGTTTGAAATGTAATAGTGCCGTTTCCGGAATAAAAATATACCACTATTCATAAATACACTAATCACCTTGTCGAAATAAATACTTACTAGAGTTAGTCTTACCAAAATTTTGGTCCGTTTGTTTTATCCTTGCTTATATTATTTTTAGGCAACGATTTTGAACTCTTATATCAATAGATTTCACAGTCTTCCAAAGGAAAAATTGCTGGATATGAAAAAAGTTACTTTAAGTATTTTTTTATTTAATAATCAATTTAAGAATATGTATTTTTTATAATTACATATTAAAAAAAATTAACAAAAAATTAAGATAAGCAAGTGTAATATAATAATTAAGTTCAATTTTATAATTAGATATTATTTTAAAAAATTTACACATTTTCTCGTTCAACTACTTTAGTAAGATTTAAGATTTTTTAAATGTTTTCTATTAAAATAATTCAATCGTGAAGTTTTAAGTAAAGAAACCAAAATATTGTTTGAAATTCTTTTTTCCCGTAATGTGATTATTAACAGCTGGTATTAGCTACTACATATAATTGCAAGTATGACGGAAATACCACTATACATTAAATTAAGTTATGCTGAACGAAAATGAGAAATCGTTAAAATACTTAACAAATTACCTGTTTTTATTGGCCGAATACCGATATATAAATATTCACTTCGTAATTTAAAAATTATAGACCTATTGACAGAATTTTATTTATTGTACCATATTTTTCATATCTCATTCTAATGTTGGTCGCCTGCCTTACTTACCGCAATGATGCATGTTAAAATACATAATATCGAATTATTTAATAAATGCATTAATAACATGATTAAGAAGTGACAGAACAATACTTCATTTGCCATCATAAATAGAACCTAACTTGAACTAATAGATTTTAAATTACAATCTCGCTACACATATTTGGATGGAAAATAAAAACACAGAAGGCTGCTTCACTACTGTTTTATAAAAATAATCACAATCTACTAAATGTCAAATATCAACGTAATACAAATCTATTAAATATCAAGTTAATACTAACATAAGTAAACTGTGTCACAGGTCTTTCATAGGCACAAAACATTTATGAATATTTTGAAAATTAAATTTAGAATCATCGCTATATTTTTCCTGTAAAGTACAAATAATTTTCCATTAACACTGTGCAATTTTTTCCTCTAAAATTATAATTTGCTTCATCTAAAATTTCCATATCTATGTTTTTTGCCTTAACTACTGAGATTTATGACGTTTATATCTCAAAACTCAATAGTCAAGAATCAAAAATATTGATATGGAAATTTTCGAGGAGGATAATAATTTCAAGTTACTGCATGAAAAAAGTTACCAAATATTTCAGCAACATCTTTAGAACTAACGTCCATGAAATTTATCCAAGAAATACAAAACGAAATCTAGAATACTTGTACCTTATTATGATAAATAACATCTCCGCGCACGTAATCAATACTGCACTAACATTATTACAATGTTTAGTACGAGCTATTACAATACCTTTCAAAATTGTATAATACTAAACTTAATTCATATTATTATAATAGCTGGATATATTATTTTCCTAACTAATTAAAAGTAAAAATTTACTATTTTTAGACTAGGAAGCTATTTTTCTTCTTGTAAGGATATTTTTGATATTGTTGGTTTTTTCTTATATATGTGTCTTATTATGTATATATGTGTGTGTATACATAAACATATATATGTACACACACACACACACATATTTATTAATATATATATATATATATATATATATATATATATATATATATATATATATATATATATAATGTATATATATAAACCAATTGGTCAAAGAGGAAAAATACACACCAATTGATATTAAATTTAAAGTAATATTCAACATATCAAAATTGCGCTCTTTTCACAATACTGCATTGATCAATGTATAAAAATGCATAAAAAACAAGTGAGGGTTGCAGGATGTTCCTGTGCGCTCTAGACAGACAAAATAAACTATGGCTTAAAGCGTTACGAAACCGAATACCTAGGAAGTACCATTCAAGTTCCTAGAAAGTATCAGCATGATTATTTAATTTTGATTATACGTTTTCTTTGTCAGCACTATAGCCTTGTACAGGCCAAGGCTTTTCCAATCTGCTCCTTCCAGGCAGTATGACCAAATGCAAGGTTTCTCCACCGGTTGATTCTCAAAATGTTTATGTCCTTCTCTACATTGTTCAACCACCTTGTAGGTGGTTTTCCTCTTCTCCATGTACCTTCAATCTTTGCGGACGTCAGTTTTTTAACTGGGTCCAGATCTTCCCGCCGAAAAACTTGTCCCAACCATTTGATTCTGTGGGACTTGATTACTCTCAAAATGTTTGTTGCCTATATTTAGTACAAAATTTCATTGTTATATAAGCTTCTCTAGATATTATTTTCTTTGACTGCTCCAAAAATTTATCGAAGGATCTTTCTTTCAAAGATGAGGAGCCTGTTCTCTTCTACTTTATTGACCGCCCAGGTCTCGCTCCTATACAAAATGATAGGTCTGATGAGAGTTTTATATAGATTTATTTTTATATTAACAGAGATGAGTTTTGATTTGAGTTATCTTTTTAGACCATAGTAACATCTGTTTTCCATCAAAAGTCGGTTCCCAATTTAAACTTTTGTCTCATTTTTATTGGTAATGAGTGTGCCCAGACACTTAACTAAGTGACTCCTTCAAATGTATTATTCCAATTTGGAGCGACTGCACATCATACGCTCTAGAGCTTACATCTTGTTTATTCTTCGTTTACCTCTAAGCCGATAACTCTAGCACAATTACAACTCTAGCACAATTATTAATAAAATCAATTTCGATTATACGTTAGTTAATTAATTTGATGTAATATCAACTGATCAGATATTTGCGTTAAATAAAGAATATTCGCCACTGCGAAATTCCAAGGTGAAATGTGCAAGAGCATAATAAAATTTTTCATCCTCTCTGTTAACATGTTATGCTGTGATAACGCGTCTAGCTGTAGTGCCAATAGTAATAGGCGCATCAAATATATTTAGTTAATTATTTTTTTAGTGGTATATATATACCATCATTTGTCCGTATTTATATAGTGACCTGACCCACGTATTTAATGTATCTAATTTTAACCCGGAGGTGTTTTGAACGAAGAGGATTTATAAAATAATAAATATAATTATTTTCCATCAAGTAAAAAATGTTTAGGCTTCAGATAACGTCTATAAATATGTTAGTATAAATACATATAAAACCATCCCACGAATTCCCGAGATTTTAACTACATAACAGAAAAAAATTCAGATTTATAAAATTAAAAACCTTTTCTTGGTAAAATATTACTGAATAAATTTTAATATTTATAACTCCAATTAGATAGACCAACTGACAACATAGAACAGACATGTTGTTCAGACCTAGACCAATGTAAAGCTGAAACAAACAAGGCCCCTGATGATGTGGACTTCATCTGATTATTATCAGCAATAATGAGTTATTTGCGGGTTTGATTGTTGAATAAATATGTAAAAGGCTTTAAATTAAAATAGAAAAAGGAGTGTAATTTACACACATTTACAGACATATTCACAGACTCCATAATTAATGGTCAATCTCGACACCCTTGGTCCCATAAGTTAGCAGCCTTCCATTCCATGATTTACAAAGCTTTATCCATCCCTCTAGAAAAACCTAATCTACATAAAGAAATAAAAACTATAAAACAAATCGCAATATATAATAATTGTGACCCATCAATTGTCACAAAACTGTACCATAATAAATTAAGAGAAATACTAATAATAGAAATATACCCGGTCGTACCAAATAATAATAATATTTACTATAAATCTATCCCATACATAGGTTATGTATCACTCAAATTAAGAAAACTCTTAAATCATAATAAAAATATAAATAATATAACATGTACGTATAGTACTTTAAAGAACTTGGGTAAAACCCTTATTAATAATAAAGAAAAAATAGATAAACATAAAAAGAGTGGTATCTATAAACTTAAATGTAACGACTGTAAGACACTATTACGTCTTAAATGTCTTAAATGTAACAACTGTATAGGTCAAACAGGAAGAGATTTTAATACAAGATATAAAGAACACATTGCCAGATGGCGAAATAATAAACCAGACTCATCTCACTTTGCTAAACTTCTCATTGAAAATAGCCATCATCCCCGTACCGATAATGCCCCCTATATATTACAAATAAATACAAAAGGTAATAAACTTAATATCCTAGAAACATTAGAAATAAACAGACATAAAAAAGATACCAAGGTTAATATATTAAATGAACAACTAAATATAATATCATCACCCATTCTTAATATCTTCTAGATATAATATAAATTTACAACATTGATACTACAGTACCCTGGAAATTGTTTCAGCACTAATACACATATAAATATAAGTATATATAATAAAAACAAGAAATTAAAAGAAATAAATAAATAACTATATGAATAAACAAAACCGGAGATATGTAGAATTAGTGTATTACCTTGTCCTTACTTTCAAATACCCTTGCTTTTGTATAAATATATTACCGATAATAACTTCCATTTAATTTGATTACATACACCGTAAAGTTTGCATTGTATAACCTCACATAATAACAACAATTAAATTTATTACCCTCACTAAAATACTGGTATATTGTATAACTCTCGGTAATATAATAAAACCTACACCGCGCCCCGCAATAAACTCACTAACATAAGCAATGGAAAAATCCGCACAAACCAGGCTTCCGCTATTGTGTTTGAAACAAATAAATGCTGTTGATTGTCCCTAAGAGTTAATCTTTGCTAATATCCCACCTGAAGATGTTGTAATACAAGTCGTCGTCTAGGTCGTGGTAAAGAAATTAAAGAAAGTAGAAATAATACTACATCACGTAGTTTCGTTTAACTTTTAATTCTATTTGTACTTGGAAAGAAATTACTCGATTTATTGACGAGATTTTGGTATCGCTATATTGTTTGTAATTCATTATTTCAAGATTGAGATTGAAGAAAGCAGAAACTTTATATTCATATTTAACATTGTTTAATCATAATTCAATTATTTAAATATTTAGAGACTAACAAAGTTTAAATTAAGGTATATCCAAATTACATCAAATCTTAACTCGATAACACGTCCATAAACAAAACTGCCGTCAGTTCTTGACATTTATTTATGGTTCAGATATTAGAAAAAAATTTTAGCCAGATTTACTTACAACTTTTTATCTTTTCCTACGTATATACGAGTATTTAGCTTGCATATTTCATACATTTTCTATTTCAGTATGTTTTTTATAAATAAAAATTTGGTGGAGAATATTTGCCAAAAACATTACTAAGAAAACGCTAATTTATTAATATATATCGTGACAGGTGAAGAAAATAAAAGGTATTCATGTCTAAATTAAATGTCTTTCGATTGCAAAATTGTTTGACCAACAGAATGAAAATAAAAGAAGGAACAAAAAGATAAACATTGTGATTCTTAGTAGACTTCTTGCCTACGGATAATTAGAAACGGTTAATGCGCATCAGTTAAGACGACGGAGATCTTTTGTAGACAAACTATACTTTTAATTGAATAAGTTACATTCTACAGACTTCCCGGACTCGCGCCACGCCGTGTACAGATCGATTTCATTTTCAACTTTTCCGATATCTTGTTGGAACTAAAGTTACTTGAAAAAGTGTACAGCTCTTAACTTTGTGCTTCCAATATCCAGAATGAAGCGTTAATATTTATTTATTTATCTACTTTAATGTATCTAAGTGATACATATGGCGGACTTATTGCTACGTGAGCAATCTCTTACAGCCAACCATAACACCCGTCCAGCCCCGCTCGACGAACGGCCGGAAATCGAACCCGGATCTCGGCGGTGCGCCGCGTCATCACATCAATAAATGTGTATTTAAATATATCTTCTCTAAAAATATACCGTTTTAGTAAGTCTTATATTGATCTTAATCGGTTTGTGTCACACCACAAACCTATTTAAAGCTTTCAATATTTTAAAGGTTATTTTCATATTTTTAGTTAACGCTGCAAATTAATAACTCTAGTACATAGATATAAAAATATTATTTAATATATTTGGTGTTAAAATTGTAGAAATTCATTATTCACAATTAAATGAAACTACGTGATGCAGTAAAATTTCTACTTTCTTTAAGTTCTTTACCATGACCTAGGTTTCGTTGTATTACAACATCTTCAGATGGGCTATTAGCAAAGATTAACTCTTAGGAACATCTAACAGCATTTATATTTTTCGAACACAATAGCGGAAGCCGGGTTTGTGTGGGTTTTCCCACTGCTTATGTTAGTGGTTTTATTGTAGGGGAGCGGTGCAGGTTATATTATATTGCCGTGAATTATATGATGTACCAGTATTTTAGTGAGAGTAATAAATTCAATTGTTATTATAAGAGGTTGTACAATGCAAATGCTCCGGTGTATGTAATAAAATTAAATGGAAGTTAATCTAGGTAATATATTTATACAAAAGCAAGGGTATCAGAAAGTTACAAGGTTATACCACTAATTCTACATATCTCCAGCTATATATATATATATATATATATATATATATATATATATATATATATATATATATATATGTATACGTATATATATATTTTTATTATTATTTTATTTAATTTAATGGTTAAATTTTTAAAATTTCTTTTTTTTTCGAGTTTCTTTAGGGCTTGGTGATTGAAATATACGATAATGCAGATAGTTTTTTAGACTGTAAATTTTTGTTTTGTTTACTATTTTACTCAGGCGATTTTACATATTAAATTTGGCAATGGGACCAGCATTAGCCATTCGAGTTCTTTGCGTTTGTTCAGATAGTTTTAATCACGTTGAGGGCATTTCTAAGTGAAAAGTCCTTTCTTACCTACTAAATTCGGAACAATATTTAATCTGACTTTAGAAGTGCACATTTTAGAAACGGAATGAGAAATAGCAAGGAATAAACATGAATCATCACCTATTAGTCATGACTGTACTTCCTAAATAGAATGCATTTTAATATGAACACATTTTTTAAACACATTTGCTTTTATACCATAAAAATATAACATTGTTTTTTTTTAAGACAAAATTCCGTAAAATAAACTGAAGTGGCTTTTTAAATGTTTCAAACCAAAACATGCAATAATATCAATTTTTCAATGACTAGTAAATAAAAACCCATTTTTAAAATCAAAGTGTTAATTTTTGAAATAGATTTGCTGCCATAATTATAAAACATTTTAAATAACAAGAAAACTGTGATATACAAGAAATATTGCTTAGAAATTCGCTAGATGTTGTTTTGTAACTCTTCTTTTATGTGAAACAATACCATAGCGGGTTTTAAAAAGATGTCAGCACTATTCACATCGAAGAGGTGCACTAAGCGAATATGCTATCCTAAAAAAATCTAGTTTGTTTATTTATTTGTTATTTTCTGTAACCACACTTGTAGTTACAAGGTTTCTACAGCTCTGTGAAGATATAGAAATCTACCGTCAATCTACGAAACACTATGTACGCTGCTAAGGTATACTTTCTTTTGTATCTAGACAACAAAATGTCAGATTTTTGTTTTTTTTTTAATTAGTACTTTTTACAAATAAGAGTTTGTAAATGGTTTCTTCAGTGACTTATAGACTTTAATGATCTGTCGATGAATAAAAGGGTGAGAATATAAACTTATAATTTTTATGTCAACTTTAAATTTGTAGGGCGTTATAATCAAATATAGTTTTCGTCTCTCGACGTTTGAAAATCTAGACTTCTAGCATTCGTTGGAGTTGATTTACGGGTTAATATAGCTATAAAGTACTTCGGATAAAAGGTGTAGAGTCCGGTAGTGTACTTCAGAATTCGATCGTGTACGATCGTGCGCCTAAATTCCTTAAATTTGTTCTTTGTTTATCCATTTGTTTGGATTTGGTGAAATATTCAGCATAACATAATTTAATTTACAACGTTATAATTTTTTTCTTAGAATCCCTTATTACCTTTAAAAATACACACACAATTTCTTTTTGTGCCATTGATAAAATATTTTCAGCATCCCCTGAAACTGTGTTACTAGGGTGCAAAATAGCTGTTAAGTACTTTGGATAAAGGTATGGTACCGGTAGCAGAGTTCGGCACTTGGTGATGCAATACCCAATACCCAGTTTTCAATAATTTGTCTATTTTTATGTTAATTTATTTAGTTTGACTCAATCGATAAAGATATCTAATAATAAAGACAAATGAACAGGTTTTGGCAGATTTTTCATTGATACCGTATTTAATTTGCAATTTTTCTTTTAATCATTTATTATTTATAAAGGTAAGTATATATAATTCTTTTCTGAATAATGCGTAACAAAACTTCTTAAATTGTAATATTAACTTGGAAAAATAAAACAATCGCGAATTTTCCACTTCTTGGACTCACTTCACAATCAAACTTAAACATAATATTGAAACAATGAGAAAAATAATCTGTTATGTTTTTAAATATTTTAACGTTTATCATTTAGAATGCATGGAGCCATCGGTACGCGTTTAATGATTTTTTTTATTTTTAAAAGTCAATACGCAGAATCGCAATGGTAAAAATTTAAAACAAAAAATTCCAAATTAAGTAGAAGGATAATTAATTAATCTTTTTCATATTTATTTATTTCAATTTCAAATTGCCAGAATCAGTTTGGTATACATCTGCAACTTTCAATCATTGGAATTCTTGGTATTCTATACTTTTTTGGACCGTGTAAATGGAAAAAGCTAATTTATTCTTGAAGTCCCAACAATTTCCTCAAATCTAAAGACTTCAAATAATTGGAAAGTCTTTAGGTATGTTTTAAAAGTTATTGGCAGAGTGATGTTTTCTTTCCCTATCCATCTGTTAGTAAAGAACTTCCGCGACAACTTTCTCGAAACGTTAGAAAATTACTTTCTCAAAAGTTAAATTATTTTTAAGGCCTTGTGCAATATACTCTTTACAAACTTTCTATAAGTTTGTAAAGAGTATACAATAAGTGTGGTAAAAGCATGCAAAATTATACAGAGAAAAATGCCAGTCGATGCACCACTTTGGAAATAGGTGGGCGTTTGGTTGTTTTATTTCATCGAAATCTTATTTTATCTAGATCACGTAATAATTGATATCTTCCATAAAAACGGCGGTTTTACACGTTGATGAAATATATGTTTTAAATTTTTTTTCTTAAATTAAATGTATCTTGCGATCGTTTAACAACTGCTAGTGAATGAGAGTTTCGGGAATGTAAATAGGTGATTAGGCACTTATTAAATTTGTAATAAGTTGATATTGCTCTCCTGTTAGGCAAGCGTGCACTACTGTTAGAAGTCCATTGCTATTTTTCCAATCTATATGAATTCAGCAAGAGCTATCATCAATACAAAGGCAGATAATATCATAATGGTTGACGGTTTAAAGATTTAATATTTAAACCGTCAACCAATTTTAATATTTTTACATACCACGTTTTATTTTTTTATTTTTATCAGAGTAATAATTACTGAAAAATATTTCTTTTCTCTGTAATTTCCTGAATATTCATCAAATTATTTAAACGAACCTTAACGTAGAACTCACATTATATTATTGAAGACCATAATTTGGATTACTTTGAAGATAATGTAAATAAACTAGTGAATGCTGATACTCTGAAATGAAGTTCCAATTACAACAAAAATATATAATCTACTGGAAAAAAGCAGTTCAATTCATGGAAAATATTTAAATATGTTAGACATATAACAAAAAAATGTTTTAAAGTTCTTTAGTTAGTTTCTGTGTATTTCCTTGTAACCCCTGGATGTATCTTGAAACAATCAAAAAAGTTTCGATCAAAGAAAATATTTTCTCTTTTAGAAGAAATTAAAAAAGGAAAGAAAAAATATTAAAAAAGAGAAGGAAAGGCAAATGTTGTTTTTTCAAAAAAATCGAACACAAACTATCGTTTGCTATTTTTGCTGTAGGGTGACAAAAAGGAACGTAACCTTATCAAAAACATCATTTTTGGATAATTTATTTAGGAAACAGAGCAATTCACATTTATCGATAAACATGACATGAGTGGTAAAAGCAAAGTAAACTAATATACGTTCAAGAGTAAAAATACTTAATTAAAAAGAAATTTACTTGCAGTTACATTGGGTCATATAGATTTATATTTGCTATTAGGTATATGACCTTAACATTTCTAAGCAAAGAACTCTTTTCAACGTTTGAATATCTGAAAATCTCATTGTTTTGTTTAGGTTTTAATTATTAAATAAATTTCCAGTTCCGATAATAATTACAAATATTGTATATGGGCACTTGTAAAACTGAAATGGCGTTTTAAAAATATTCGAAATGTGTTTATTACTCAAAAACATTTCGATGCTGCCATAAATGACGGAAAAAAGTGTAATTATGTATATATAAAAGTGTATTATAATTAAATGAAAGAAGTATATCATAAGTACCCACAATTAAATTAAAAATGTTGTGTACCCACTTTCTATTAATATTTATATATATATATATATATATATATATATGTATATATATATATATATATATATATATATATATATATATATATATATATATATATATATATATATATATATATATATCAGTGAATTGTTATTTGAGGGAGCGCGGCAGGGACTGGAGAAGGAGCACTTTTTGCGGGTTGTAAAATGAGAATTATATTGATTTTATGATAATGACGATTTGGAGCTTACATATGCTTCAGTTCAAGGTTGTAAAGGAAAATATAATAGGGATAATAAAATAGGTTATCGTGCCAGGTTAGTTGCAAAAGGCTGTAATCAGAAATGTCATATAACAATGATAATTTCTCTCCAGTAGTGAGACGTGATGCGACATTATTATTTTCATTTTCTGAATAATAGGATATGCATTTTGAAAGAGAAGTTGAAAGAAACTACATATATCTATGCAAAATCATAATGGTTTGTTTGTTCTAAAAAAGAAATAGATAACAATTCTTAAGTTAAAAATGCACTATACGGTCTCAAACAAGGCTCCAGGGTATGGCACAAGAAGTTGATAACTTATTGTTAGCTAATGATTCCTACAAAATCTGAGTTTAAACCGTATTTTTATGCAAAAATTGTTTATGGTCACGAGATCATAGTTAAGCTTTATATTGATTATTTATTTACATTTTCTAAGGATGAAAGAGAAATTAAACTGTTAAAATAAATCTTAATCATTTAAAATAAAATGTTTAGGGTAAATCAAACAATGTCTTGGTACGTTTGTTAATATTAACATAGATAATAATGTCATTACTTTGAGTTGAAATAGCTGAATTAATCAGTTATTGTGTAAGTACAGTATAACACACTATTGATATCCCTATAGAAACTAAATTAAATATTGAGAAATGTCAAAATGTGAAAGTCAAAATCCATATCAACAACTCACAGCTAGTTTAATATACCTAACAGTTCAAACTAGGTTAGATATGGCTTACTCTGTAAGATATTTTAGTCAATTTAATAATTGTCATAGTAATGAATATTTATTATACGCTAAGAGAATATTGAAATATTTAAGAAAAACGAAATGATTTAGCTTAAAATATTGTAAGAGTGGAAATTATAACATTAAAGTTTATGTTGATGTGAATTGGGCAAATAATTGTATTGATAGAAAATCATATTTGAAATTAATTTTGTGTTATCAAGCTCTATCATATCTTGAAGATGTAAGAAACAAAAATCTGTAGTGCCGTCTAGCACTGCGGCAGAGTATACGACAAACTCATAGGCTTAGAGAGATGCTGTATATCTTCGAATCTCACAATATGAGATTACGGAAAAAATGTATACTATTACAATTTGTAATGACAATAAAGTGCCAAATGGATGGTTATAGATTCAATCTTTCACAAAAAAACAAAATATCGTTTCATTTTAATATATTACCTTTTGCCAGTCTTCAACACTAGCTGCAATAGCATTGCTGTTTTCGTGAATTGTCTTTGTTTCGAGACGTTCTTCATGCAGATCCTCAATAAGTTTGGTTGGACACGCTCAAACTCCTTGAACTAATTGCAAGCAACGAAGTGGGATGGCGCCAATTTGAAAAATTATGATAAGTTCAAATACTTTGGTGGGTTATCAAAAAGTTTGTTTTAAATACTTTAAATTTATTTTTATCATCATTTTGGCAAATGGCCACTCTTAAGAACTTTTAGTGTCAGACTTGAAGTAAATTCGAATAAAAATAGTACAAGTATTAATATAAAGTGGGTATACAACATTTTTTATTTAATTGTGGGTAATAATACTAGGTAGTAATACTTTTTTCATTTAATTATAATACTAATATTAAAATTTTTTTCGTCACTTGTTGCAGCATCGGAATGTTTTTGAGCAATAAACACATTTCGAATATTTTTAAAGCGCCACTTCAGTTTTATAAATTCCCAAATACAATATTTGTAATTGTTATCGGAACTGGAAATTTATTTAATAATTAAAACCTAAACAAAACAATGAGATTTTCAGATATTCAAACACTAAAAAGAGTTCTTTGCTTTGAAATGTTAAGATCATATACCTAATAGCAAATATAAGCTGGCACGATAACTTATTTTCTTATCCCTATTATATTTTCCTTTACAACCCTGAACTGAAGCATATGCAAGCTTCCAATCGTCATTGTCATCAAATCAATATAATTCTCATTTTACAACCTGCAAAAAGTGCTCCTTTCTCCAGTCCCTGCCGCGCTCCCTCCAATAACAACTCACTGATATATATATATATATATATATATATATATATATATGTATATATATATATATATATATATATATGTATATATATATATATATATGTATATATATATATATATATATATATATATATATATATATATATATATATTATATATATATATATATATATAAAGCCACATCTTTCTTATTTTTGCCTTTGTGTAATAGATAATATACTTATGAAAGTATCAACACCTGCACTAGAACAATTTGAGTATTCACTTTTACTTAGTATAAAAGTCTCATCATTAAAGTCTAAATTATTTACAGAGGTAAGTGACACAGTTGCATTATCTAACTGCAAGGTATTATCTATAATGTTGACATCTCCAATATTTGTGATTGACTTGGTTATAAGGTCGTATACTCTGTATCCTTTAACATGATCAGGATATTGCATTAAAATGCATTTATCAGATTTTTGTTTCACTTCAATCGTTTATATTTAGGTACACAAATCATTTCGGTGCTGTTAAATACTCTAAGATTATTAATATCAGACTTCGTGTTAGTTCACAATTCATACAGCGTTTTATTATTCAACCCACATGAAGCTGTTAGATTCTATAAATAAATAGCCATATTAGCAGCTTCAATTCAAAATTTATTTTCCAAACCTGCTTTGAAAAAATACATAGTATTAGAAATATTGAAAAGCTTTATTTCTCTTCTTTAATGAAGTAAATATGTAAATGTATGTGTAATCATTAACGAAAATAACATAAAGCTTTGATCCTCCCAGAGAGACGATATCCATTGGCCTGCAGACATCTGTATGTACTACACCCTTTAGCTCCTTACTTCTGCTGCCAGCACTGGGAAAATGCAATCGACTTTGCTCCCCTTCACAATATGTTTTTATCAATGGATAAGTCGTCGAAAACATTCCATATTTTATTTAGATAGATACTTTTGACGTGACTGTCTTGCTATTTGTCACTCTGGAAGCTGTCAAGTATATTGATGTGTAAAGTGTGTACATCCCGTTAAGTAAATAAACTGTAGCCAAACAGACTCGTATATCGTAAATATCATAAGTGTCGTTTGTAAAGAATAGTATGTTACCTTCATTTACCAATTGATTCACAGACGAAAGTTTTATTAAGAGACTTGGACTCTTTCGACCGTCAAAATTGCATTTATTGGTAAAAATCATAATTTATCACTGGAACTAAAATAGGCACTTTGTTTTCATTTGCAATAATTATCTATTTATTACACATGTCTTTACAACAAATTTTTAATCAACATTTAATTTGTCGTTAAACATACATTCGCTCTTGCAACGATATACCAGTTAGTTTTACAAAAACTGCCACTTAAAAGTATTTGTAGCACTAAATTCATTCGTTTCCTCTAAGATTTTTTTTATATTCATCAACATTAGTGCTCTGGTTTTGAAAGTAATCTATCCTTTTAAATCTATAACATTTCAATTTTTTGGTATATTATTTTGACAGTTATCCACTATCTTTAATGCTATGTCTAGCCATATACTTGAAATTTTTCTCATGTTGGTATATCTGCAAACTGATAAGCGCACTATCTATATCTTTCCCTTCCGATTCCATGTCTAAAACTTTAATTTAATGGCGTCAAATTTAATTGACTGAATATGCGAATGCTATTATCATCAGTGAAAATATCTCTTTCGATCAAGTTAATAATCATGAACCAATCTACTTATCACTTTTATCAAATCCTGTTTCTGCCAAATTCTGATCAGTTTCAATGGTTTTGGTAACATCGTTGAGATACAATTTTCAAAACAAATAGATATACAATTTCTCAAAAGATTATTTTTTTGGCAATGCAACTAACTCTTCTCACGCTCCTATTTATTATTAACTTAGATAGAAATAAAAGAACAAAACTAAAAAAATTGCCGCCAAAATCTAATTGTATCTAACTAGGTCGTCCATAACCTATTATAATGAAACGACTTATTCAGTTGTCACGCCAGAAGAAAAGCATTATTAAAGTAAAAATTGCAATACATATCCAAGTGAATATAGAGGTCGATAGTAATAATATCTCACAGATAAATGAAACTATGTGATGTAGTATTATTTCTACTTCCTTTAAGTTCTTTACCACGACCTAGGTTTCGTTATATTACAACATCTTTAGATGAGCTATTAGCAAAGAACCCACCTGAAGATGTTGTAATACAACGAAACCTAGGTCGTGGTAAAGAATTTAAAGAAAGTAGAAATAAAACTACATAACATAGTTTAATTTAATTGTGGATAATGAATTTCTACAAAATTACCGCCAAATATATTCAATATTTGTAATAATATCTATTTATTATTTGCTACCTCAACATTACAGTTAGAATACACATAGAAATAAACATAAATATCATCACAAAAGTAAACATAGATATAAGACCTCTTACAATTCCCATATTATGCCGCATCGTTTTTAATTAATTAAGTGGTGCTTCCTTTGACCTTACAAGTATACTTGTAGATAGATGACTTTTAGAATACAAAGTACCTTCAGCGGAACAAAAAACGTTAAAAGTTTCTTCGAAGTCAAAAAAGGTGAGGTAAATTTCGATCATTTCGGCCCGGTAATCAGATGCGCTTTATTCCCGTTATCTGGTAGTTGTTCTCTTTTTCATATATTTTCCAATAAGCAAATAAAGACTCCGATGGCAATGAATAATTCAGTATTAAGAATCTCCATTGTTAACTCTCACCGCTTTATCCACAGTTGATGTTGAAGTATATGTATCCAGAAATTGATAAAAAATATTGACCATAAACGAATTCTCAGGGGTAAATAAATATTAACCTGTAAATCCTAAGTATACTTAAAATGTTTTCTAAATATACACGTTGTCGTTTATGCTTACTGAAGTTACTACTATTTGTGGCACACAGTGCGCGGCCAGCAAAACCATTATTCTAAACTTCCCGAGTATCTCTCCAAGTACTGTGGTGAAATACTTTTAAGGAGCTGATGGTATTGGTTCTTAAGTTTACTTTGTTCTTCCCGCTAATGTTTTGAGGCTTTATCGAGCTCACTCAAGTTACCATTATTTGCAGCACAGTGTAAATGTTTTACATGGCTAGTAATATTGCCTCATTCTGTGTTGCAAGATGTCATTGCTTCTTCAAGATGGAACTTTCTACATCTCTCTGTGAAATTCCAAATTGCGTTGTGATATCCAATCTTCATGATTTAGATATATGCCCAATTCCCCCTGCGAAGTTTCCCCTGTGTGGCAGATATTGATAAGGTAACATTACTTCAATTATCTATAATTATCAGTAACTGGCAAGAATAAGTTGATTATGTGCGTTAATTACACATATAAATGCCAAATGCTTAGTGGAAGACAAAAAAGAGCTTCAATTTCCAAATATAAACTGAACACCAAGAAGAAAATTCTGTACTATTCATGGAACACCAAAGGCATTACTAATTTAAGGATGCTTCGAGAGGGATCTACGGAGGGATGAGTAATAGTAAGACTGAATTTATTTTGGCCGTTATAACGTTACAGCGCGTACCGCAAAATTTATAACGTTAGAGCGCGTACCGCAAAATTTATAACGTTAGAGCGCGTACCGCAAAATTTATAACGTTAGAGCGCGTACCGCAAAATTTAATCATCATTAAATTAAAGAGAATAAATTCTAATAGTACATCTGTCTCATACACCCCATATCGTACTATCTAATTAGTATTAATGTAACACTCTGTAATCTAGTTTCTTTGTGATATTTTTAAGTACAAATTTTCTTTATAAACTTTAAAAAATCATTGACTGACCCATAATTCATTCATATTAAATTTCCAGACATGTATTTTCAATAAACAAAGCATATTGATGAAAATCCAGATAAAACTTAAATTTATGTTATAAGACACATGATGTAACAATATGGATTCAATACATTAAGGACTGAATACTATTCTTTATTATAAATATAAAAAGCAATTACGGCGAATACGAAGAAATGCTATAGAGATAAATTGGGTATAAAATATGTCATTACACTTCATATTGAATAATCATTTATTTGCGAAAAATATTTTATTTACTTAATTTTTTTTTAAATGAAAATTGTGTTGCGTCATAGTTCAAAGCAACATAAATGTAACGCAAAAAGTGACGTGGTAAGAATGAGGGGTAATTTGCTCTATGAGAATAATATGATAATATGCATAATTTTCGTGTATTACATATTTATAGGATATTCTTTTTAGTAAATATTTTGTCTTTTGTAAATATGCAAAATAGAAGATTGTAAAATATAATGATCACAGTCACAGGAATATTCTTTATAAAATTAAAAAGAGCAACACATGAAACATATTAAAAATACAGGCAAAAACTTTTCTTTTTTTCAAAATGGTAAGAAGCGTACGGTGGTTTAATTCGTTTGCAATATTTTGAGATTTCTTTAAACATGAAATAAAATTGTGAACGCATCTTTATTATATTTCCACTATTGAAACCTGCACCGATACGCTTCGGATGAAACGTAAATAAACACAGAGCTTAAGAAATGTGTCCCTTCAACCCTCTTCTAATTTACACACGTCGTATAGTATAATCTCCCTAAGCATTTATTAATATTCGGCTTAAACTAAAGCTTTCAAATTTAAGTCACCACATTGAATAATTATATCGTATTAAACTTAGAGAGATGTTCAAAATTTGCTCGAAAGCCTTCGCGTCTGTTCAGGGAATGAGCGCAGTAAGGTAAAGCGCCTGTTTTGATGTGAAGCGGCCATACGGCATGAAGTTTGGATATGAGGATTTTGATTCATGTGAGGTTTGAAGTAGAAGAAAACTAACAAAGTGTTGCAAGGAAGGAAATGACAATCTGATGTCTTTGTGTATTATTTGCGAGAAGAGTTTAAATTCTCTGTTTTTTTTTTATTTATAGGGGATAGAACAAGTTTCTACAATGGCAAATTTATTATTTTATAAGGTAATTTTGGGGATTGTACCGCACCTAAATCGAATTTGAAATAAACTTATTAAAAAAATAATTATTTGACAAAAATTGCTTTCTATTCTGCGAACTAAAAGTGTTTTTTTTCTTCTTTTGTTTGTAAATTTTCAATACCGTTCTTTGCTTGTATATTTTCGACTTTTACAAGTATATAAATTTTTAATCAATCATGTACACATGTCTTTATTTTTTAATTAAGTTAAATTAAATTCATTAAATGAATTATAGTTATATTTTGTTACACAAAACTTCTTAGCAGCGATTTAAATGAGATTTAAACGTGTAATACAATGAAATAAAATATAACCATCCTAATATCTTCCATTCCAAATAATTGAGAACTAATACCCCATACAAAGTTATTTTCTCCACATGACCGAACAATTTAAACTGTGTTATTTTTCTCGTTATCTCTCATTAAAATTCTGCATGGCACGATAAATAAACCCCCTTAGAATATTTATATCGATCTGCTATCCCGACACCTCACAAGAGTTCCACTTTTTATATAAAACTTAGAGGATGATCGACGTCTGCTCTAATGATGAAATCAAGTGTGTTACAAATTTTAAAAAATATTAGTTAAGATCCTGCACTGGGTTTATATAATTTCAGAAAAAAAAATGTTATTTTTAAATACTAGGGTTATGGTGTACCAATATATCTACACAAGAAACTGCAGTGATTATATATATACTAACTGATATAATATCGTTAGAATAAACAGCATCACTTAAAAACTCAGCTTGCTTGTTTATTTGTTTCCCTGGTTTTAGCTTCACCCACTTAAATGGTCTCTGATGTAACTTATTTTATGAAGATAAATAGGGGAGAAAACTTAACCATGAGTTAGTATATATACTTATGCAGAAGGTGAATAATAACATCTTATTCTTACAAATAATTTTCAGGTTACCCCGCCATTTATTTTCCAACAGGTTTAAATTATTCCATATTATAAAGTGTTTCTAATAATATCGTCACATAACTGTAAGGAAATTTCGTTTCTAATAATTGTCTTGGGCTTATTTATTTTTCAACAATATTTGTTCATTATTTTAAAAAAATACAATCAAGGTACCACCAAATTTTAGTTTAATTTTTCCGTTTATTGAAAACGTTTAATAAATATAAACTAGTGGCCACCCGGCGGTCGAAATTAGACCACAAATCATTAAATTTTTAGGTTTGAACGTTACTGAAGGTTTTTTTTCAAAGAATATACCTCTGTATATAATTTATATAACTTTATAATATATAATTTTTTTATTGGAGTTTTCTTTGTAAGAATTGAATTCCATGTAAAGCACCCGGTATTTTATGTGGAGTAAAATCAGAAGTTCAGAGCGTTAAAAAAAACATAAACATTAGATGGCCTCTCCGCGTAACATTTCTACCCATTTTAAGAATGAGATATCAATATGTTTATTTGGCTTCTGACGAAATCGCAATGATGACACACATAGGCTAGTATTAGTTAATGAAACATAAATCCCTTAAGTCTGCATTACGTAAGTCTAGATTAATATAAATTGTCGTATTATGTCTCCGACGGTTCAATAAGCCCATATTAAACTAGTATTACTTAATCGAGTTTGGAAAATCAATCGCCTATACAGTACGTATTGCGCATCAATCGTTAACTAATTTCAGGCACATCTTGATATATCGAACTATTTATTGACAGTTGTAAGCACAGATCAAATACTAAAATTGTAAGCGTCGTTTCTTTTTAGCTGAAAATATGCCGTTTATAAACAAAGTAGTAAAATGAACACAAGAAAAAGAAACTACACGGAAACAGAGAAAGGTTGCAGATATTAGTCCCCGAAATTGGTAATCGAATATTGGTATAAAGATGTAATTGAAAAAAAAACGCACCGACGGAGCAAGCATCAGACAAAAAAAAACGCTTGGCGTCCCAAGCGTTTTTTTTTGTTGCTGAGAGATATAACGATATTATTAATTAAAGGGCGAGTGCAATAAAATGTACACATTTATAATAAAAATAGAATACATAATTAATTTGTTTACACGAATGTATTTTTTTTATATTTATATTCAGTGTTACCCTTTTATACATTTAAAGACAATCGTACTTAAGGAGTAAACCCCAGTCGGGCGTCAGAGCTGACAAGCATAATTGTTATATTTTTTTTTCTGTTACTTTAACTGGAAGCGTGTGTAAATACGTCATTAGCGTGAGTTGTTTGCCTTAATTCCCTGCAATGCCCATAAAATTTAAAATTTTACGATAGTAAGAGTTAAAAAAAAAAACAAAGAACAGTTTTATTTCGTGTTTATTTTTTGATACAATTCATTGTTAGTTTTAATTTTTTTATGTTATTTTGAATCAAATAAATGCTTATAAAAATAAGACTTGACATTCATCGAAGTATAAAACACTTCGTTCAATGTCATACTCCTCTGTGCGCGCCATATGCTTATAAGGGGTATAAAGTTTTCTCTCGCGTATTAATAATTTATAAATAAAAGAGAATTTGATAAACTTTGCTAATTTTATAACTTTTTTTAGAATACATTTCCAGCGAAAAACGTATCTATTTCTGCGGCGTAAACCTCTTGTGTTGTAATTTTTTATTAAATCTGTTACAGAGATTAAATATTCCTTTGGTAGTCTCAATGCATTACGGGATGTAAAAAATCTTTTTTAAGTTTCAAGGGTCATCAAAGTATCATCAATGGAATTTGATCGTATTTAATATCACTATAATTAAGCTCGTATCTCTTTAGAATATTTAACACCCTGTCCATCAATACGATGGTATTCTTAACTGTATTGTTCGATGCAAACTTAACCAATATCAGTTTAATATAATACTTGAAGAAATAATAAATATGGAAAGAGGAAAAAGTAGAATATTTGAATAAATAGTAAATCAGAATGGAAGCATGAGATAGGAGGAAGCGTTCACAGTCTTATGTGGACTGATTTAGAAACTTACTTTTGTAAAAGAATTCGTTCGCAGTAAGAGTTCTATCGAGCCACCTAGCGCTCTCAGTAACACGCAACTTAAAGATTGCAGCGCAAGTTAAGTTCCATTATTATAGAACTTCTTCTTGCCAGTCTTGGAAAAGAAATCACAGCAAACGGCGATGTAGTGATTACGGTGATGTAATGTTCACATTACAATGATACACACTACATGAGAGTTTGCTGTGATTTATTTTCCAAGACTGGCAAGAAGTGTAGGGCGTTTGTCAAAAGAGACTGTTGTAAGTATATTGGTCAGCATCAGTTGAAAACAGTAAATATATTAATAAAAATTGTGTCAGAATTACTATAACCTGTGGTCAGAATTACAATAACCTACAAACTTCTCTGAGTCCAGGTACTTTAAACCATTACTCCTGCCATCGGAAGACTAAGTATTCAATCAAAATAAACAGAAAATTGAGAACTATTATGAACCAGTCTTAATTGTAACGTCAACCGTAAGAGCACTTAACCGAATGAAAACCCATTGAGCCCCGTACATTTCTTGATCGAGAATCAGAAGTTTACTTTTTACAGAGACACAAACAGATTCTACGCTTGTCTTGTAATAATAACCGGTGTCCTATGTAAAATTTCGTTTCGATAAATTAAAAAAGTTCTTATGGTCTCTCGATTTTAAAATTTCGAATCCAATCACGAATTTTAGAGAAATATAAAAAGTTTTGGCGTTCACTCCACACTTCCAAATTAGACTAGGACACCAGCGGAACATTTACAGTTTATTATCTTAAAATAGCATTGCCCAGAACATGTGAACTTATTACTGGCCGCTATATACGATCAACTACTTGCGTATGGTCTCATAGAGGGCCAACCAGTCATCAGTTGAAATAGTTTATGAACCAACGAAAATGGTATAAAAAAAAGCATTCGCCCAACCAAGCTTACAGCGCTAAAACAGCAATAACTTTAATTCTTTCAACTTAATAATTTTCCGAACCTAATTATAGAGTGGTCCTCTCTTCCCCTTGCTTACGCCATTATTTCTCAAGGCTACTACGTCGACGATATTATCTCATTAGCATCTTTAACTAAGGAAAAAAATAAGAGCTCTATAAACGTTGAATTTTTTAAGGCTGGCGGATTCCTCAGAAAATGGTTGCCAATCATGAGGAACTGCAAGACCACATAACAATACAGTATTAAGAAACAGGACAAACCTTTTTTTTGACCATCACCCTAAGATATAGAGGCAATCGAGACCATTCCTTTTTTACCTTTACCCCTCTACGGGGTTTAAGCACCACGTTAAATTAAAAAAAAACTCGTTTGTATACATATACGCTCACTCTGGTGAAGAACTCAGAAAATTTGACTAAACGCAGCGTTATCTCTTGCACCGCATAGTTACAAAATTAACCGCCATCTGAGAACGAATCTAAAATCATTTGCTGGTTTATTGTATTCTTCTTCTGATATATAGTTGTATACATATAAATCTCATTTAAACTTAAATGGTTACGTCGGATTTGAGCTAGTCGGCGCGACCGCCAGCGATAACTATAAGTAACCCATGCATCTGGGTTAATGAAAACGTCTGTCTTAGTATTTAATCTCAGAATTGTAATATGTTCCTTTTCTAACAATTTGCATTCTAGAATGTTCGAGAACGATCTTGAATATTCTAGAATATTCTAAGAAGACCTAAGATAATCTCATATTTCTAAAATGTCCCACGATGGTCTCCTGGTGTGAAATGTTCTAATATATTTTGAAATATTCTTTAATGTTCCAGAATAATTTAGAATAATAAATCCGAAATGACGCAAAGTAAAAATGTTGAGAACATTCTGAAAAGTTCTAAATTACTTTCAAATTATGTGAATCACTCTAAATCGATTTTGATTGTTTTGAAATATTCTACAAAAATTCGAAAAGATTATGAAAAGTCCTAATTACTTTCAAATGTTGTGAATCACTCGAAATTTAAGCTCATTGTTTTAAAATGTTCTGGAATGTTAAAAAAAATCTAAAACGTTCTGAAAGTTCTAAATTAGTCATAGTGATAAGAGATGGTGAACATAATCACATTCCTAATTGTCGATAATTATTCCAGTAATTCCTAGTTTGCAATTTATACGCCATAATCAACGGAAGCTGCGTTCAGAAGAATATATCCATTTAAGAGATGCAATAATGGATGATGGAAACATAGATAACGTGAGAAAATTCATCATCTTGCCGTCTACATTTACTGGAAGTCGACGTCATATGCATGAAAATAACAATGACCTTCGTTAGAAAATACGGTCAACAAGATTTATTTATAACTTTTACATGTTTTACATGTAACTCTTCTTGGCGGGAAATCAAAGAAGAATTACAACATCATCAAAACGAAATAGACATATCATCAAAACTGAATTTCCAAATCCGGAAGAAGATCCCGAACTTTACGATATTATAGTGAAAAATATGATTCATGATCCTGGAGAATTAAATAGAAATTTTCCATGTATGAAAAATAACAAATTTACGAAACGTTATCCAAAACTGTTGCTAAACGCAACAATAGCAAGCGAAGATGGATATCCAAAATATAGACGTCGAACATCAGAACAAGATGGATTTACGGCAATAATTAAAATACGTGCCAATGAAGAAACTGAAGGTAACAATCAATGGGTAGTTCCGTACAATCCACTACTGTCTAAAATGTGCTAAGCCCATATCAATATCGAATACTGAAGTTCTGTTAAATCAATAAAATACTTATGCAAATATATCAACAAGGGTAGTGATATTGCTGTCTTTACTGTGACTAAAGAAAATGAGTATGATAAAATACTACAGTTCATTTGTCTGTCCATTTAGAAAATGGACAACGCGTGTTCTTCAATATAGAAACAGCAAAACAAGTTGCAATGGAACCACCAACACGAACAACTTTAACAGATTTCTTGAGCTATACCAAAAAAATCCCTTAGCAAAGACGTTTGCTTTACTCGGAGGTACCAAACTACTATATATGGTACGCAACAAATAACAAAAATTGCGGACAAAAACGAGGAACGCCGGTGCAAGGACATGACGGAGAATTTAAAAGTTACGCGATAGGAAAAAATTCTAAATATTTCTATTTGTATCTATTGCCTCACTATATTCATAGCCCAACATGTTTTGAAGACTTATAACTGTCGATAATTATATTTGTGAAACATATCGAGAGGCATGTCAACTATTCAGTCTAATAGAAAAGTCACTGGGAATCAGCTATGAATGAAATAGTACAAGTGGCAACAGCCAATTAAATTTGTGAACTGTTTGCCAAATCCAAATCGACTATGGCTAAAATATCATGAAAGATCATGATGAGCAACGATACTACGTTACGGCTGAACTACCCAAAATCCGGACTTAGAAATCAATTTTAATGAGGAAATTTTTAATAAAACTTTTATATTGCTGGAAGATAGGATTGGAGATGTCCAATCAAACACTAATACAACTGGGTGTTCAACCACCTCAACGAAGTGAATTTGATGCTACGAACAGCGAATTATTAAAGGAAACAAGTTTTAACATCGATAAATTGTAGAGCTTATATTCAATACAACAAACCTTTCTTAAATCAGAATCAAAAACAAGTATATGATATGGTATTGGATTATTACAAAAAACAACAAGGAAGCAAAACGACGAAAAACACAAGAATTTTCTGAAAAGTTTTTACAAGTAGAAAAAGACACCTATCCTATAGATTCAAATTCTGGCCAAATTGTACTGACAAATGAATTGTGCAACATTGTTGAAACACCTAAACAACTCATAACCGAAATATATTCGTATATCGTCAAAATTATATGAATTCAGAATGGTTATGCGAGCGAGTTATTCTAGCGACAAAAAATGACATTCCGGGCGAAGAGAAAACTTATATGTCGATAGATGCAACTATAGACGAAGATGAGAGTGGCAAATGTCCTACTGAGTTTTTAAATTCACTGAATATTTCAGGAATGCCATTACAATGCCCAAATTGAAAGTTGACTCACCAATTATTTTACTGCGGAATTTAAATTTACCAAAACTGTGTAATGGTTCAAGACTCTGCATCAAGCAATTACCGAATCACATAATTGAAGCCAATATAATGATGGGTAAAAGAAAAAGCCAGACGGTATTTACACTGCGATTATCTTTAATATCAACTGAATTGTATTTTTAATTCTAACCTGTATTTCAATTCAAATATTTAAATAATTAATTTTATATATATTATATATATATCATACGTTTACTGAAATAAAAATCGGTATATATAAGATGAGAAACTGATTTTAAAGCCATTAAGCGTGCAATGTATTTTGACCCGGGCAACGCCGGGTATCGTAGCTAGAATTCATATATTGCCTTTATTTCACTTTGTTGACATATTCCAATCAATGAGTTCTACATAGTGTTTTTAAGTTTATAAAATCACTTAACGATTAACATTGGATATTAGGATTCTATCAGGTTCACATATCAAATGTCAAATCGTAGCAAATTTTTTTGAAATATTTTTATAAAACACTTTACTGGAATATTTCGAGATAGCTTCACCCACAATAAGTTCTTTCAGATCGTTGCTATGGTCGTTTTTACTTATTGCCATTGTGTACATTTTCTAAGTACTTTTTACTGTTACTCTTGCATGGGAATACTAATCTGTAGCCAACATCAGTTTCCATCAAAGAAAGTCATGTCCGTCTTGACAAGTGTAGGTACAATCGGCCATTAGGTTGAGAGACCCATTATCCTCATGAATTCTGGTCTGATCAGCGCATAGGTGATTAACCATAACAATTTCAACCAGTCTTCCAAAAGAGTTGATTATCGCATTCTCGACAATAAGTTGCTCGATGTTACAGGGTTCACCAGGAAAATATGTAAGGGAACTTTATAAATGGAAAGTAAGTCTAATAATTGTGCTGCCACATATTACGCCTCATTTATTTTTGAACTCCAATCAAGTAAATATATTAGTAATTGGAAATATGTACTGTAATCGAAATAAAATAGTACATATATATATATATATATATATATATATATATATATATATATATATATATTAGATTCTAAATAAAATCTACGGTTGATAAACCTGTAATTATTTCTCCTTTAAACAAAAACTTTTTGACATTTATTTCCATAAAATAATGCAGTGTTTTTGGACAATAATTCGATTTGAGTTGTAAGTTAATATATACTAAAAAAAACAAGCAATAATCTTATCTTTTGAAGATTAGTTTTACAGCTCTTTTTAAATATTTGATATAATGTCATCAGTTCATAATACAATGAATAAAAAATCAGAGCTCTTTACTGAATACAATATTCAATCCTCAATATTATCACTACAATAGATCACATAATGCATGAATATGCATAAAACGACTTTTCCATTTATTAAACTTAACTGTATTATTTAAATTGGAACGATACGTCTAACAAAGTGAAATTAAATATTTCTAGGTAGACCGAAACAAAAATAAAAAAGGAGGCAATATTAAAATAACACTCTTGAAGGTCATTATTATTATCCTTTTTCACAATTTCTTTTTTTTTCATTTGTAGGTTTTGGGGATATATTTCTTTTTATGAACAAATTTAAGGAAAAAACCATGTTAAAGGAGATAACTTAATTAAAGTAGAATTTATTTCACATACCAATTTAAAAGTAAGTTCAAAAGTAATATGAACATTACGTAATTTTTTTAGTTTTAGTATTTTTTTCGTTTTTTTATTCTTATCTCCCATTATCTCAGTAGAGACTAAGTTTCAATAATTATTTTTGTTTGAGTGTTCTGTTTTTCTCTCATTGTCACTCTGTGAAAAAAAAACACAGAAAGAATTATGATTTGGTTGTAATGAAAATGTTAAAATGAAGAGAGAAAATTTTCAATTTTCATCTTCCAAACCAATTTTTTATCCTATAGTCATTTTTTACGTTGTGTACGCAATTTATGAAACGTTTGCAATGAGTTACATAAATATTGGCTTTTAAAATTTTATCATATTATTTTGATCTTAAAACAATTTTTTTAATTCATGTATGAAAACACATGTCAGATCAATTAAAATAAATTACGACTACATAAACAAATCATAATTTGCTTAATTTTCAACAGGCTTCTAAAATCTTTAAAAGTAAATTAAAAAAACAAATTTTTGTATTTTTATGTCTTTGAAAATATGCCTTAAAGCTTTTTTAAATTATGATCTATATAAATATGGGAGAAGTGCATATGTTTGTACGTGTTTTTGATCCTTTCATCTTTTCACCCATCTAAGCACGAAAACAAAATTAGGTAACACTTACAATATTTATATGGAATTTTAAGAGAAGAAAATGAAGTAATCATTTTTTTTATTCACGTCTTGTGGGGTATAAGTTGAAAGGGTGAGGAGAATTATAAAAATTCCAGATTTTTTCAGCATTTTTTAGAGTTATTGCAGGAAGTATCCACAAAAAAACATGTTCCGCCGTTAAATCCAAAAATGATAGAAGTAGTAAGCCATGTTTTATTCTTTATAACATAAGGAATAGAAACTTAAAAATACAAGTTAATAGAAATACAAGTTACCTACAATTTAATAGAAATATTACGTTAAACATAAATATTTAAGGATAGTATGTATGAAACTATTTTACACTCGATAGTCGCCATTATTTAACTAACGAAATAACGTTACTACAACCATGCAATTAAAACCGATAAGCAAATTGACATAGGTCTAAAAGCTTTAACCCTTTTATTAAAGAAAAAGGTTTATATTAAAAACATTCTTATACTCACATATTCGACTTCTTGAATCTTCTCTCACACCTACAGATATTCTCCAGTGCTCGACAAGTAATCGAAAAAGTTAGGAATTAAACCCATATGGAGGACAATACGAGTTCGCCAGGTATCGTACAATTTAATTTAAACTATTAAAAACGGTTTATGTGCGACAGAATCGTCATCAACTCGTTCGACGGCATACGATGGGCATTACGAATTTTGTATACAAACTGTTGCGAAGAGCCGTAGTCTCTTCTAAACTTGTTACTGTATTGTTTTATATTGCTATGTATAGGCGATTTCTTTATAAAAGTTATTTTTTGATTACTTACGACTTTTATACTCGTGATAGCAATTTAATTTTAAAAACTTACATCTTAGTTTTGAAAAACAAATTTTGTTTTGTGAGTAACTGAAAAATATATAATGTTACAGGGTTTTGGTTTAAAATATTTAAAATCTACATTAAGCGTTTTTTTTTTTAGAAATATTCGAATTTCATGGATTTGATATTTACGGCCTACAGCGTTACACGCTGTATTGTCATTTAAGTTTTGTTTTATATATTTATATGCGTAAGAGGAATATAGTCGTAATTAAAGAGAGTATTTACGTTATATTAAAGAGAGAAATACGTTTATGTTGTTGAATGGAGTTAAACGGACTTAGTAATACAATATAGGGAATGGTTTAGTATTGTTTAGGGTATTACAATGATCTGAAAATTCACAAAATGGGTTCAGCTTTTATGTAGTTAAATCAGTTTTTATGATTTAACAAAGGAAAAATCTTTAAAAAATCTTTTCTTCTTTAATCGTTTTTGAAAGAATCGAAGCTTAAATAAATATTTATAGGATTAATACCAATGACTTGGACTACTGCTAGTAGCGACAAGTAGTGACATCTTTTCAAATTTCTTTTATAAAATATAAACTCTTATATTTGGCCGCGTCCCTCCGTGTTTCCATAAGTCTATCACAGTCACATAATTTCTTTATTTTTCCTATGGGAATAAAATTTTGCAAGTATTTTCATTTAAAAGATTCAATAAATATAAAGCAAATATTACAAATTGTTTTAAAATATATTCCTACACATCCAAAATGGGGACAAAAATGTTTTTCTTCAGCCCCTTTGAGTTGAGTTTGGGATAATTTTTTTAAAATGAAGTTAAGGTTCCATTTAGCGTTTTTAAGCCTCGTTTAGGAGCACCGTTTACAGTATAGTTTCTAAGCCCCGTTTACGGAAACAGGTTTAAGCGCCGTTTGTGGAATGTTATACTCCAAAGTGATGTGCAATTTTTCTACCCCTCTAATTTTTTACAATACAACAATAATTTAAACAAATATCGAAAACTAAGTAAAGACTCCTTTATACGTATTTCCACATGCGTCTGGTAATAAATTGATAATGCATGGTGTATATTTAAAATTACACACATATACATAAACATGTCTGCTCACACACGCACTTTCCCAAAGTTACATTTTACCTTTTAGGTCAATTTAGCGGAAATGTTTTTATATATATAATTTAATATCGTTACTTATGCTCTAAGCCATTTTCACTATTATTTGATAAATAAAAATATATATTCTTTTTTATAAACAAAATAAAAAATTAAATCAGTTTGTTTTGACATAAAATTTATTGGATAATTTCTATTACGTTTTGTGGAAAATTTTTGTTTAAAAGGCAAAAAAGCGATGTTTTATCATTCTTCTTATTAATTGCCTAAATTTTGAATTTCGATATCCCGCTTGGCAACCAAAATAAATAATTTACAAGTCATACATGATTGAACGTAAGGTATCCAAAGGCAAGAAGAAGCCTTTTCACCTAAGATTTTGATTATACAGAGGGAAATAATTGTTCATTTCCATAAAAAAATCCTTGAAAAAACATTAAAAATGTGGTCGGTCGACCGCTCTTGAACTATTTTTCTGTCTTCTTTTCATCTTTTTTGCTTCCCCAATAATTTACGGACTATAACTAAAGTGAAATATTTTATCAAGAGAAGAAGTAAGTTGAACAATTTTTTTAAGGCAGATGGAATTCGAGAATTATGAAAGACAATCGGCCCAATAGGAATAAGAGATAAAAATCGCACAAAAGGATCTATTATAAAAAGACTTGCCTGTATGATTTTGAATATTTGTATAACAAAATGAATGAATTATAAAAAAGGCAATTATTTTTTTCACACGTCAATTTGTAATTATGTAATATACCATTTTTGACTTCATATAAGATTGTTTTGTTAATAGTTTATATGCTGTAGAAACAATCTAACATAATGTTACACACATCGATACAACAAAACGTCCCTAAAACTCTTATAACGTAAAGCTATTATTTACGACTTTCCAAACGTTGTTTTTTTGAAGTCAAACGTGAAGCATTAAAGATAAAAGTTGTCTTAGCCGCCCACCGTTTCATCCTCATGTTTTGAAATAAAAATAGCTTGAAAATAAAGCCGATCTGGGCGCCGCATGGGTCCATCGAGGGTCATAAAATGTAAATATCACAATTAAAAGTGCAGTTTGTCAGAAACAGAGTGCTGCCGACTAAACTGGCTTAAAGTTATTACTTTACAATTTGCATGTGAAGAGCAGCTATTCACCTTTTACTTTATTTGTCAGTGCCAAATTGACATACATTTTTGGTGTTTGAAAACGTCGTTATGTTCGTGAATACCAAATAGTTAGAGTATAGGATGAAAAATGGGACAACCATGACGTTGAGCAATAAATTTATATAATTTGTATATTTTTATTTTCTCCAACTGCGTTAACTGTGCGACTAACAATTAACATATTCATACAACTTATAACTTATTTACAAATTTCCGATTGGAATTCCTACACAGTAAACAGATATTATTCATTGTCGTGGAATTATTAATACATAAAGAACATATAGCATGTTATAGATACTATTAAAACGCCATATGCAGTTATTTTTGTGTTGTTATGAAAATATTTGTGTTTAACATACTTGTCAATAAACAAATTTAATAAATTAGATACAGTTGTATTTACGCAAAAGTCCTAGAAGATATGACCGTTTATTTTTAAATTCTTTCTTTGATATTTTGACCCAGAATACTATAATCCAAAATTTACCTTACTATATCTCCCTTTAAATTCTATATGAGACACTTAGATTTAAAAATTATTCTGTTTAAAATAGTTTAACATTATGGCTCATTAATTTACAGTTATGTATTTCAACTACCGTTAACAATCTGACTATTTACTTTGAATGACTATTTGTGACCTTATTTGTTTATTTCTTGCTAGTTAATTAACTATTTTAATATATGGCTAAATTTAAAAGCTGTTGATTTTTTTCCAGAAGTGTTATTACTTAGTTTTATTCCTTTCTAATTAAAAGAAAACTTATTTTATATTAAAATTGCAAATAATTGAAAAAATATTTAATATACTAACATGAAAAATAAAATTAAGAATGAAAATGTAACGGTTCGCTTACCAGGCCATTGACTTCAAAAAAGATAAACGGACATATGTATATTGGCAAGGAAAGAAAAATTAGTTATACTTTTTACAAATATTTATGATTAATATTCTTTCTCGTAATGTAGAAATGTCTATATTACGATGAATATCGTTTTTTTATAAATCTACCAACATGTTGCCTATCAGTTCTGGTTTATTTAGATGAGTCTACTGTAGAATATTTTCTTAATTTCCCGAAAATTTATGCTTACCGTTCGGCACCAAAAATTGATGATGGAATTTGTTAATTACTACTATTAATTTCAAAATATTTGTCCACACAAAACCAAATTAAATTCTTTTTGTATAATTTAATCGTTTGTCGTGTTTGCTTATAAAGTAGAAGTTGTTGTGATTCGGAGTTCTTTGTTTAGCTAGAATTACATAGAAATATTTGTCTAGTTGTCCTCAAGTTTAGTTATATATAGAAATTAAAAAAATGTATACTTTCGTTATTGAAGTTTATCATATTACCTAAAAACGTGTTTACCAAAAATATCTATAAGACTACATTTGAATATAAATATCAATTGTGTAACTTGAAATAAGTCAATATTTTTTAAAATATTTAAATTCAAATAAGACGCTGATATTTATGTATCAAAACAATTCTGTCAAACTGTCAGGTTGACCTAATGCGCCATCAGTTCGATAGCTTTAAAGAACAATGTTAATAATTGAACAATGTTATTATTGAAATAGAATAAAATCACACATAATGGATATTAAACATAAAATGAACAAATTTTCATTCTTGAACTGTCAAGTAACTCAATAAACGCCTTCTTAAAACGATCAATAGAGCATATAAAATTATTGTGACCGGATTATTCTTATAATCCGGTCACAATAATTTACTGCATTGATCAATTTAAGTGCGGGAAAAATAGGTGAAGTTTGCAGGATATACGTCTGCGCTCGTGGCAGACGACATAAGCTATAGCTTTGTCCTCTAACAAAATAGTCGAGCGCGTAATATACCAGATTACCTGACAAGGCATTACCAAGTTCTTTCTATATTTCAGGCAGGATTTCATCTCCACCCACGGCTGTATTATTCTTGAGTATTCTCAAGGTCATTCTGATTTCATTACGTGTTATGTCGAGTATTCTCTCACATTCAATATTTTTAATTCCGTGGTAATTTTAATTAATAGGTTCTACTCGTAAATATATAAAGGTGCTGATAATATTCTTCAGTTACCTGAAATGATTTCACTTTTTCCGTAACCAGAATACCTTCCCTATTCTCACTCCAGCTTTGTAGCAGCGTTCTTATAAATGCATTTGAACCCCTTTATTTTGATGCAAATTTACTCATGATTTTTGTCCATTTTAAGTTATTTCACGGTTTTATTATGGCAACTTCTTTATTGCTGGGTTCAATTTATGATTCTTACTTCGATCGCATTCTATTACATTTAGTGATAATTCTTAGGTTATTTTGTTTAGCTTCTCATTAAATTTATTAAATCCGAGAGTTCTGCAAGTGACTATAAAAAGTTTAGCATCTAATTTATTCGTCAGAAAAAAAATAATTTTTTTTGAAGATATTTTAATTTAATTCAAAATATACCTCATCAGAGTAAAATAGTTTGTTTCGAACTATTACATCTCATAAGTACCTGTAGTCGAGCTATAGTGTATGTAATCGATCTTAATTTTGCACCTGCAATGTAGTGATAGCCATGCCCATTTTCTCAAACGTCCCTTATATAAAAATTAATTCATGTGGAAAAGGCCATTTCTTTGTAAAACATTTATTAGCATATTTTCTCGCTATTCATTTCCCCCTAACTAAATCTTTAAATTTTTCTAACTTTTTTTCTATTTTCACATTAAAATATCCAGTGGCGAAATCGTAGGTGATAAGTTTCCAAGCCTCGGTTATATATTCATACATCCACCTTTTGTTCTCTAATTTAAATTAAATTAAAATACTGATATTTATTTATCAAAACCACTCTCTCCAGTAGTACAACGCCAAGACTCTCTTTTGTCGTCATCATGTCCTCTACGATATGATTTTTTGGAACGATTATGCGCATCACCTAAGTTGATGGAGCTGTTTTGTAAATAAATTATCTCGCGCCGCACCATGTCTATATCAATTTCATTTTAAACTTTTTCAGATTTTTCCTAAAAACTGGAGCGCGAAGAAGACGCAGTTCCTTCTTCACGACGACATCCAGAATAAAAGTTCAATACATGTATATTTTTTTATGAATTTTTCACTTTCATATTTTTTCATAACGCTTTAAAGAAGCAAATTTATTAAATATATTAACATACATTGCTTTATTACTTTTGTAGTACTTGACTTTAATACATGTTGAACCCATCTATAAGTCATTATCTGTAGAAAAAGGGCGGCATTCTCTACAAAATTACGTATCTATAAGAAACTATATGTAATTGCATTTAAGGAAAAACCATTCAAATTGGTTTGACCCTTATTAGCATTCCATATCTAAAATGAAAAATGGAAACCATAGAACTGTCTATCTGTAACTCATTCACATCCTCTTTTTTTAAAATCGCTTGACTTGAAACTTGAAATTCAGCATAGTAATAAAATATATTAACCCGTATATATATCAATAGCTAATACTCAAAAATATTAATTTGGAAATTGCAGTCGAGAAGGAGAAAATTATGTATTCGAAAAGCATTGTTAAATTTTATACAGTGTTCGTATCGTTTGAAAGAGCTAAGAAAGTCACTAATAAGGTTCACAGGATGTAAACACACACACACGTCAAAATTAAATTATATACTATTGATTCAACGTAATATTGATAGAAATTTGGGTACCAATATTCAATGTTTTGGACAGTTCTTGGATGTGAAAACTAGAGAATGTGACGACGACCAAGATAATAACACCTAGATCTAAATCATTATTGCAGCTAGAACTTTCGACTGCGGGCTCCAATAATCCATTTTATTGGATAGTTCTAACACATGCAACTTCGATGATCTGCTAATGATCATAATACTACTACCCGGATCCTAGCCTCCATTACAGCTAGAGTTGTTTTTTTTCAAGATAGCATGTCTTCAGCGATATACTGAAAATTGTGCAAAAAATATGTTTCGCTCCCCTTAATTCCCCAACTACTCAAAACAAAAGTTATGGAAATATTTGGTGTTTAGAATCCTCCGTAAAAATTGTAGGAAAATGGTTAGAGATTATTCTAGATCTCATACTTTTTCAAAAATGCTCCATAATTAAAACCTGTGAATTACAGATAGCAGGAAATGTTACGTTATATCATCTTAATATTTGTGAATTGTAAATAATTTACATTTTGAAAAATTAATATTTACAAATAGTCTAATAAGACTAATAATCTACCTAAAGGTACATAACTTTAAATGGCTAATGTGCCTAAATGTGTACGGAATTGGTGTAGTGTGAGTTCTACTCATACCGACTTGTTTTTTTTGATAATAACACGAATGGAGTTATTAAAAATTAAAAAAAAATTGCGAGTGAATATTGAAGTAACATTTTCTCTGAATACTTCACGAAAATATTTTTATACATCCTAAATATTTTTACGCATCATATGAACCCAAAAAAGTAATTACAAAGATGTATTAACGGTATATTCATTTCTACTTCTGTTAAGAAAAAGAAGAATACGTACCTTTCATTCCTTTTTAAAAGAAACACCACTTGTACTCTATGTTTTTAAAAAAATTGAATAAAAAATATATAAAATCATGGATTTAAATTTTAGAATTAGGGTATAAAAAACTTTTCTTATAGTCTATTGCATCATGTCTACATGCCTAAATAATTTAGTTATTTTATGCTAAATTATATAAAATATATATATATATATATATATATATATATATATATATATATATATATATATTAATATAATATATATTATTTATATAAATAATCAAAATTTCGACGCTGAAAAAGCCTAGAGCATATATATTATTCGTTAATTTTATAAAGCATTAGAGTGAGATAGCTACAATGTGTCCGCTTACGTTGCTATATTTCTAGATTTTATTGCATTATATACATATATACTTATGTTATATTTGGCTTATATATAATTGAACAAACATTGTGACATGTTATTTTCTTTTCAAATAAGTGATTGTATTACAATATTTTCCAGTGTAGCCTGTGTATTTATTTTAATGTCTTTTATAATAAATGAGCTTTTACTCTTCTTTCGATTAACATTTTCGATGATTATTCTAAATATTAGACATATTTATTTCAAAAGCATTAGAAATAACATTAATATTATTATCCGTTATATATTGGCCGCTCACCTAGGATAAGATGCCCATTTAATTTCCTGGTCATTTTTAATCTTTTTTTCCCGTGTAAGTTTCCGTTTCTCGTTTCTTCGTTTGCTTGCCACAAGGATTGCAAGAATTCTTAAATGGAATGCAATTTTCATGCGGCCATAATTTTCAAACAATACCTTGCCGCTAATTTTTTATTTTTTCGGTCACATAGTAATTTTCGCCTCATTCCACGTAATCATATATATTATATTATCATCGAGACTGGAATTTTCAATGGCTAATGCTATCGTTTCTTCTACCTCAGAACTTGAATCTGATTTCATTTTTTGCTTTTTAATATGAAGTTTTTTCTGCATAATCTTGTTATTTTTACTTCCCTTTTCCTTTTTTCATTAATTAAAACCGGAGGTGTGAGTACCTTTGCTACTTGCTAAGAACCATTTCCGAACTTTAGTAAGCAGTTCTATAACTGGGTACGTCTCAGTCAGGTACTTTGAAGGCCTGTCTTTTCGTGGTGTCTTTTTTGAGCATCGTTATTATATCTTTATATTGAAGGCACTTTTGATTGTAGTTCAAAAAGTAAATTACAAATATTAACAATATACCATCAAATATCAACGTACATCTGAGGCAAATTGAAACTTTGAGGTTAAAAATATTTACATTTTAATTTTTTTTAATAAAACGACGTATACAGAAAAGAACACGTTCGGGTATCAGTCGCTCACTAATTTTAGCTCACAATATCTGGAGCAAAAAAAAATTCAGTTCGCCATTTCATCGACTAAAAGAAAAATTATTATATAGAATTGCGCCATAAGTTAAGGCATTACAACATGGTTAGTAAACCATTATATGTACTATTAACTTTTATTATTTGTATATTTAGTAAAACTAAATTATTAGTTTTTGTTATGAGGACAACCAAAGCGGCTTCGCAAAACGTAATAATTGTATTGAAGAGGCCATACAGAATTGCACGTAGAACTAAATAAATTTGAATTAATTCGAGCGTACAATTAGTATAAGTATTTGCGATACTCATTAATTATTTAGTCGCAAGGGTCACAATTCGTAAGTCAAAATGCTTGTAGATTCGGGACACCAATTATGTTTTTTTTGTTTACTGGATTCGCATGTGTGCCAACTTTTAGCGTGCACCACTAAGTAAAGGAACAACATGACGACGAAGCATGGGTGTTCAATCCGCAACTAGCAAACATACTTTTCTATTAGAATTGTTTGCAATGATTGCTCGCTGATTTTTTTGTGTTTTATAAAATTATTTCATTACCTTATATTACGCTAAGTTTATTATATTATTGTTTTTTTATAGAGTAAAGTTCCGTGTGTTACATAAAATTGTGTGTTATTTTTAAAGTATATTTTTATTGTGTAATGGCAATGTATCAGGAATGAGTGGGAATAGATTCCAATATTTTCATCGAAAATGAGGAAATGCTCTAGGAAGAAGACTTCAAGCTCGAAGGAAAAAAACACCTTAATAAACGCACATAAATATATAGAAAAGATTACGTCCAAGGAAAAGCATATTTATAAAAAATATGTCGCGAAATATATGTGATATCTGTAAAATATTAGTGTATTTCTATATACTAATATGAAATATTAGCATACTTTGGGTGTTTTTACATAAATGTTTTAAGTTTTTGTGATGCAATTGTAGTATTTTTTTCTTTAGAATATTAGTGTAGTTGGTGTATTTTTATACATAAATGTATTATATATTTTTAAAAGTTGTTTTAGTAACTTCTTGAAAATTAAGTAATATTTCTTTTACTTTGTAATATTTTAATTTTTTGTGTCCTAGCGAAGATTTTATTACATTACTATTACTGATATAATCAAAAAGTTAAGTATTGTTTATTAGTAATATTGAAAAGTATATATTAGATAGACTGATGGTAGTTAATGAAGGTTTGCCAAGCATGATTTACTAGTAGAGATTTGGCTACAAACAACTATTCAAATACGCTATTCTTTAAGTATGAAAGGAATTTTGTTGTTATTAATACATGTTTGTTCATGTAACAATAATATTTATAAATTGTTGAAAACGCTTCGTCTCGCTTATCTGAATTTCTCTTAAATATAAAATGTAATCTATATAATATATGTTACGTATGTATACATTCTAAATATACGCAATAATAAAAAATATATATTTTTAATCACACATACTAAATAAATCCACATTAAATTATTAACCTGAATGTAATAAAAAAGGTTCAAAATACCTGAACTATCAAATCTGATTGTTCACAAATATACGGTTTACAAATTGAATGCAGTATAGTTTATTTATTTTTTTGTTATTTTCTAGCACATCTTTCAGTACAATACATATATAGTACTATCCAAATTTTAGAGGCATTTTTGGTATCATGACTATATCTATATCTAGACATGTACTGAACTTCCTAACTATTCAGGAATTAACCTGTAAGTTTTGAAGATTTATAGGCGAGTAAAAAAGGGAGTATATGTGAGTTACAAAACTGATCATTTTTATAAAGTCAACTTTAAACTTTTTCCACGCATTGATTGACCCACTTTATATATTTAATAAGTCAGACTTTCAGCATCCATCGAAACCAAGTCATGAGGGTATTAAAATAGTTAGAACTAGGGTCCTGTAGAACGACTCGATACTTTGTAGTAACAGAGAACTGCCTTGCAGGTATGTAGGACTGGCTTTGAAGTTTTAGGGTTTTGTAGATACATAAAATCACAAGCAATAGTAGAAATTATAATTTCCAATAAGAATAATAAAAAAATGAAACGCCGAAACCAAACTTTTTGGGATTTAAGTGCTTTGAATGAATTTGTCATTTGTTTTCACAAATTGCAGGTAATTTTAAGTATGTGAATCAAGTTAAAATGCATTTAACATGAGTAAATTTTTGTTCCACTTTTTTTTTTAGATTTTCATTATAGTTTCAATAAAAAAGAAAGTTGCGACCGATTTCTATAGTAATTTTATAATAAGGTCTCATTTCATCCAGTTATTTATAATTAGTTTAACGAATTCATACGCAATCGCACCAATCTCAGTGATGATTAACACAAGGGACATTTTTCCATAGCAACGACTAAAGGAAATATCAATGGAATGATGAAATTATTAGCTCAAGATAAAAATTGCTGAGTAGGTAACCTATAATTTTTTTACAAGTCTAGGCATTAATATGAGTCAAGTGCAGAAAATTTAACAGCAACATTAAGCGTCAGAAAAGTTATGCTAGGCTAATTTAAAAATAATATCGTATTCGTTAGTGTTGTGAAATGTTAGAAGAATTTGATGAAGGTAATTCATATTTTACGTCGTAAGGGAAATAAAAGAACACTTGCCGCAGACTAAAATAGCAGCAATGGTTTACCTGTAATTTTAGAATAAGTTTAAGGGACTAAGCCTAGATAGATGAACGATGAAATAGGACAGGCTGTTTCAAGTTTTATTCGGTGTAGAACATGTAAGCTAGATTGTAAGGGAAATAAAGGAACACTTACCGTAGACTTAAATAGTAGCAAATGTTTACCTGTTATTTTGAAAGATGTTTAAGAAACAACGCCCAGATAGATGAACGATGAAATATTTGATTATTTGGGTGTAAATACTGGGTCAGCTTTTCATCACGGAATTTCTATTTATTCCCAAGGATAAAACACAAACTGCAAAAGGAATACGATTCCCAGACACCGAAGGCGCAGTAACTCTTTTCGTGTAAGACTATTTTTATTTTTAATATATTTCTGGAAAAATTTACCAGTCCTCAAAAGCCACTACGTCATTTTTCAGACTGCATTTGAAAAACTAAGTTATTAAAAATCCTAATTTTTTTCCTGTTATTTACAGATGAAATTTCAATGACATTCTTGTGCAAAATCAGGCTGAATAGTTATAATAGTTTTATTTGACCGCATAATAAATTAATGGAATTAAAATACAAATACAAATAATTCAATATTGCATTTCAAGTGTAATGTGTGTAATATCAACAACATTTATCGAAACATTTGGTAAAATAGGACAGGCTGTTTCAAGTTTTATTCGGTGTAGAAAATATAAAATACGAAGAATTCAAAGGAAACAGTAAAAATGAAGTGCGAGATATGGTTAGATCGTTACAGTTCATATGTACTTCCTATGTACGCCTAAAATATCTTGTATATTTTATTCAAGATATTAGCTGCTTACAAAAATGTTTATACAAATTTTCTCTGAACCCATGTAAATTTAAAAGAAACAAAAATGCAATAAGTATTTGAATGCAAATTCTGTCCACTTAAATTCCGACTAGGTATCTTTCCAGAAGGACATGTTTATATGAATATGGTGTTTCTCTTAGTATATCTGCAAATTTCCACGCCTAGCTGAGCTATTATTCACGCGAGTATTTATTTTTATGCTCGAGTCACATCGCAGACAATATATTTCAAGGCGACCAGAAAAGCTTAATATCGAAAAACTAGAAAGAAAATTATGGTGAAAAATTTAACGATACAAAATACAACACTGTATTAAAGCAAACAAACTGCGGCATTTTATACAAAATGCAATGTAAAAACAAATTCTAAACAAAAAAAATGTGTATTTTGTAATACATAAATAAAGTGCAAATAGAGAGAAGAATGCGTAAACTAATAGTTTATTGGGTTGACTTAGATACTTTTACTCATGACTTCGGAACTTTTCCAGAAAGGTTGTCGAAAGTTCCGTAATATTTTATTATAAGTTATAAATACGTCATAGTGCGCTCAATTAATGACAATTAGGTCTTTAAATGCAACAAAACATGGCTATGCGTTAAATATAATTACGAAGTCTGTAACTTTTCAAGATCCACCTGCATTGCATTTATTGACATTAAAATGTATTTTTAATTGACTGAAACAAGCAGTAACTAATGATGACAAGTGGATATGCTGAACTGTGAGTGGCATATTTAAGTCGTTATTATTTGGATTGTGAAACGTTGGTCCTTATTATTTGGATTTGGGAAAAATGCACGGTAACTGCAGATATTTAATGTCAGCAGTCAAATCAAGTAAATAATAAGCTGAATAGTTAATAGGAGAGTATTTATTTTGTCCATTATAACAGTAGACCACTGATCATAAAATGTACGTGTCAAAAGTTACAAGAAGTTTTCTTCCCCTATATCGATCTTATTCACACAACATGATCTATTATTTGATTACCTCTTATTTATCGCTCTATAATTTGCTTTCATCCTGATATTTCGATTTTTAAATACTTTTGCAAGAATAACTGTAAAAGAGTTATTAGCAAACTCAATATTTATTTCCATTCAATTTAACTAGATATATTGTTGACAAATAAAATATAATTTAAAAAACGATGTCATTACTATTGAGACCTACGATATAACAAAACATCTTCATATGGTTGCAATATCTTGAAAACTTCGTTAGCTCAAGCACACAAAATACTATGGAAATTAATTAAGGCAAAATATGTAATCACATTGCATACAACAAATGAATAATAAGTATATTTTAGGTAACCATTTATTTGTGAGTAAATATATATTGTTCATTTAATTTTTAATTCTATTAAGATTTTATCACGTTGTAGTTCGAAGCGACACTAAAGTATCTAACGGAAATAAAACAGTAAGAATGGGGGAAAATATGCAACCTGTAATGTTGTTTTTGTGTATTGCATTAAAATATCCTTTTTTAGTATTTTTTTAGTGAAAGTTTTATTAACTTAGTTACATCTAGTAGTTTACAAACAGAACGATTATGAGATATTTTTTACAAAATTAGAAAACAAAAAACGAGCGGAAATAAAAAAATATATGAAAAATCTATTTTTCTTCAAAAATTAATGTTATAATGAGATTTTAGCATTTTCCTCTTTCCGTTTTTAAAAGAGATTATTGTACAGGAACGTTGGCTGTAGTCATATCTTATTTATTACTGTTATATTCAAACTAGTTTACACAACAATTTAAATCCTTAGATGTTAAATAAATCAATTTGAATATATGCTGCTTTTACAAAAAATTACTGGGTAGAATTTTTTTCCTCCCAAGTTTTACATTAAACAATGTATAGTACCTTGTTAGATAAATTTCAAAGCTTCAGTGTAAATCGTACATTAATAAGTACTAAGAAAACATATAGAGAAGTATGTATGTAAATTAGAAGACGGTTGCAGAGGATAAATTATTTAAACTCTGTGTTATCTACGTTCCGCTGGAGGCTGCGGGTGCGGGAGTTAAAGATGAAGTTATGCTAAAGACAATAGCGCGTATTTATTCCGTGTTTTTGAAAATCTCAAAAAATGTGTTTAAATTAAACTGTATAAATTATAAAATAAAAAATGCAAGTAAATAAAATCTTCTCATGGTTTTCATCATTTTCCTAAAAGGTAAGCATATTCATGTTAGAGTTTCAGTTACAATTTATTTATATGATTGGTTAATTGAGTTCCATGAAGTAGCATTTCGGCTTCTTCGTGAAACCATTTTGTTATTTTTCCAAATATATTTGTACTTTTGCGCCTTTTTATACCATGAGGCTTATTTCTTGGATTCAAAAGCGTTGTTTTGAACAGTTTCTTTAAATATAATGCCGGTCTAACTACGCCACCTCTTATTATATCGTACGACGCGATCGTATGTTCTAATTGCAACCACTAGAACGGTTGACCGTTATTCCACTGATGATATTATTTCCTCTGCATAAATATTCGGAAGTATCACTCCAAACATAATTCTTTCATTCACTTTGCAACCAGTTTCAATAACCATCATCCATCCTGAATTTATTTCTTTTTGTTTTCTCTACTACTAAAACTTTGAAATTAAAACTGAAAATTCAGTATCATGACATTTGGTACGATTATTCTACTTTGCATGTAAAAGTATGAATTACTTAAGCATAAGCGTGTTTAAAACGAAACAAAATTCAATAAAATATGATAATATCGACATTGCCAGAAGACCATGCATTTATTTCCCCACCAAAATACATATTCCATATTTACTTTTACTAAATATGTTCCCGATAAACATATCTTTAGTAGCTTAAATACACGATGAAGCGTAACACATTTTCCTTATTAGGACGTTTTGTATTTTTTTAATTATAATAATTAATATAAACGATTCGTGTGCACTACAAATATCAAATCCGGTCTTGCCTTAGGTCAGATTAGTCAATCAGATGCGTCTACATGTATATATCGTATTAGACTACATATTTCACACAATCATTGAAAACCAATGGAAATGGTGTTTGTGACAACCTCCCGATAAGATTAAATATCATCTCTTCGAATGATGTCGAATTAAGAAGAAATAGTGGAAAATTCGTAAAGGATTTAATGGATGAAAAATTGTTATAACATGGAAATCGTGTTTAGGAGCTAGCAGTATAAATTACATCTATTTATAAATAGTCTTATAACTACGACAAAATAATATGGACTAGGATTAAAGCAGATATTATTTTATAATTATTTTTAATAGAGTAGCAAACGTCTGTTTTATATATGTCATATTAATTATTATGTTCAGTTCTAGAAATATTTTTTTATTTCGAATTTTGTTTTTTCTTTGAAAACAGTATCTAGTACGATTGTTACGACATTATACATTATTTTACTTTTAAATAATAAATACGTAGAAATTAAAACTAAAATAACATAGAAAAGATATAAATAATGATAAGTATATTTTTGCAAACGATAAGGATTTTAATTGTTTTGTAAATCAAGGGAGAGTGCAAGACAGAATCAAAATTATTATTTCTAGTTCAAATGGTAATGAAAATAGTTTTTAATAATTCTCAATCTGCTACAACAATCGTCATCAATCACGTTAGACTTTGAAAAAAAATTAGTGGAGTTAGGTGGTTATGGTTTAAACTAAAAAACTGCTAAGTTTTATAAAATGCCTCGCAATTTTTAGATAATGGACGCATTCCGGAACTAATCATTATTCCGTCATAATTTTAAGGATCAGAATCACAACTAATATGATTCTTACTAGGTTCTCATTGAAAAAATATCCATCCATTATTACTTACTCCACGAAAAAATCGCAGTTTGCTGTGTGCCAAAACCACATGGCAGTTCATTTTGACAATACTTTGGTAAATAACTTCGGTTAATATTGTTATTTCACATGTAGAATTAGCTGTTTTATATTAAATGTTGTTTAATGGATACACCAAATAGATTCCATGTATCAACTAGCAATGACTAATGTCCTTGAAATGTGAATAAAACACGCGATCAGTAGTTATTGGCAGGTACGGAGAGGAAAGGGTGATAAAAGCATATGTATCAGTTTTAATCGTATTATATGGAACTGGTGAAAAAACAACATTGTGGAGATTACAAATATTCGAAAATACAAGCGGGATCTTAATAACTACTTTTAACCTAATTGATATCTTATTTAAATGCTGCAAACATACCAAGGCGGGTAAATCATTTATTTTTGGTGTAACAAAAATTGGTAAATCACAAGGTTTGGGCCAATTATTTTTATATTGTTCTAATTCATCGTTTAGGTGCAAATATTTAGTACAATAGGGTGAAGTATATTCAATTTACTAAATAAAAGAGCATTATTGATATTATCAGTATCGAAAGACAAGCTAATTATGATACTATGAAAAGAGTTAAGTTAAAAATGTAATTACGACTTAATTCTAATTTATTATTAGACTTCATTTTTAAACTTATGATTAGACTTACAATAGAGATTATTAATTCAATCTTTACCTATTTTAGTTATTATACACATAGAAATATTAATATTCGAAAAAGTGCTTTTAATGACATGAATATTATCTTTAATTAAATGTGCCAGTTTTTCTGCATCGGACCGCACTTTTCAAAAGGCATTGGAGAACTTGTCAGTGAGACTAAATTTGCAAAAAATATTTTGAGAATAGAATCGCCAGCATTGAATAACCCAAATTTTAGGTGTCTGCATATTAATAGAGATAATATGTAATAAAGAACATACCTTGTTCATATTAATTTCGCGTTGATTTTGTAGAAGATTTAAAGAACTAACACGATAGTCTTTAATTTGGGAAAAAATGTAAAATTGTAATGTAAAGTATTTTATTGATATAGTAGTCTGTTTTAATTAAATGTGGTTGAATGTTTCCGACATCTAGATATATAATATACATACCACATTCCAATTGTCGTTAGTGAAGTTAACATCCAATAATTGATATAAATGGAGACCCGGACATCGAATTAGGCGAAACGAGTGGTGCAAAGCGGTTGGGGATATCTGTGGACGAATGAATGTATCAGTCTTAGAATTAAGTTGCGTGTTTGATTTCATCATAATGGTGATATAAATGTTTTCTGCTTATGAGTATTGTCCCAGTACGATTGTTTTCTGTTCATGATTATGTGTATGGGTCTTTCCATATTGTTTTGTTTGTTATGGCAACACATACAGTCTGAATCACCAACTTTATGCGTTTTGGCTTAGTATGCTCATCATAGTATTGTATGAAATGTCCTTTGCAAAACAAATTATTTTGCAAAGCTTTTTGCTTAATATAATATAATATATGATATAATCCATTTAAGCAGTTTGTACGAATATAATCTATATAAGAAGTTTTTCCTAGCGTGTCGATGAATTTAGGAATATTTGGTTTGAAAGCAAATATATGTTCAACTGGATAATAATCCATTGTAGAATGGACATTTGAATTATATGATAGTATAGCAGTATTTCGGTATACATCCCAAGTTTTTTAACTTTCATTTATATTGACTTTTATTTAGGTTTTCTTTTAAAGTTTCATGGCTTCTTTCCAGAGCTCCGCAAGTTTGTAGATAGTAGAGATATACAAGTATATGGGTAATACCGAATAATCTATCTAATGGGTTAAAGACACTGGAAAATAAATTGTGGTTGAGATATAAAATGAACGAGGCCTTGAGCTGTTTATTCAGTAGAACACGTGAGCATAGGGTAAGCTTAAAAATTTTATTAACTCATCTCGAAGAGTCAGAATGAATTTGTATTTATCACGATAAATTTCAGGAAGTGGACCAGAAAAATCAAGATATCATTTTTTGTGTGGCCTCGAACCAAAGGATATTATGATTACAGGAGTTTGGTTTATTTGACGAAGCGTTTTGTTGATTTGGCAATATTTTATGAAAAATTCTACATTCGCATGGTTTTCTACCAATACATAGAGTTTAATCATCGATACATTCAAGATATTAGCCCTGGGTGACCGGCACTTGATATGTCACTATTTAAAATAATGACACAAGGGTTGGATATAGAATTATGATAAATATTTATTTTAATACCTTTCTGATAAATATTTGAATTATTGAATATATTTGGCGTTAATTTTGTAGAAATTCATTATTCACAAATAAATGAACTACGTAGTATTCTTACTACTTTCTTTAAGTTCTTTAGCACGACCTACGTTTCGTTGTATTACGACATCTTCAGGTGGGCTATTAGCAAAGATTATGATAAATATTTGATATGATGAATTATGATAAATATTTATTGTATATTTACGTCAATGAAATTTGTTATACTGTTTAGTGAAGTCGGAAGTAGTAAATACTTTTTTTCTGTATACTAATATTGAAGAATTTCTCTATAGTCTCTTTACATGTGATGTACATAACATTATAACCAAATTCGTTTCGAGTGTTTTCGTTCGCATAGGAATAATATGTGTGGAGTTCACATTAAATCTCGCAAACATCGAGTTGAGTAGTAGAGGCTTCTAATATATTGTAACAATAGGATATTGACTCGTTTAAATCTATAGCTTACGGATAGATTATAAGTTTACACTTTGCTTTTAATAATGATTCACTATGTTCTTGATTTGTGCATCAAACGAGTTGATATATTTTCTTGAAATTTATAGGTATTGCTCATATATTTCTGGTAAAGGTGGTAATCTCTCTATTGGGATAGGAGAATTATTGTTTATAAATTGAGACTGATTGCAGACAAATGAATTGGAATCATTGTTAGAGTCAGTGTGTTGGTTATTAATATTTATAAGAAAATAGGAGAGCGCATCTGCATAAGAGTTTAATGTACTCTATATACAATTTCAATATCATCCATATACTTTTCTTATTTAAGATGTTAACGAATTAATCTAGGGCCAAGATATTTTATATCGAATAACCATGTGAAAGGATGATAGTCAGTTACAATTTTGAAGGAGCGACCGCAAAGATAGGAGCGGAATATCTTAAGCGGAATTTAATGGATAATTCTTTTTCAGGTGTAAATTAATTTCCTTTAGCTTTATTTAGACTTCAAGGTGCGCAGAAGATCACTTTTTCCTTATCGCTTTCGCCTTGAGATTACGTAGCACCTATATCATAATTTAAGTCAGCCGTGGTTAATATAACGGCTTTAGCAAAATCAGAATACTGGGGAAGGAAAGGAGTTGTTAATCAAGTTTTAAGGAGATTGAAGGATTGTCTGTATTCAGAGAATCAATAGAATACAGTGGAATACAATTTTTTTTAACGTGTAGATACTAAAGTTTTAGTATTTTTTTATAAGTCCTCGATAATAACCAACTAAGCCTAAGAAGTATTTTCTATTCTATGGATTTTTGGAAGGAAAAAATCGAGTAACAGTTTTATTTTTTTAGAATCCTGAGTGATATCTTTGTTATTGAAGATATGATTGAATAGATCAGTTTTACGTCTTAATAATTCACATTTATGAGACTGTAGTTTGAAGTTCAATTTACGGAGTAACCGAAATCTAGCTTTAGTTGTTGAATATGGGAATCAAGATCGTGTAAATGCTGAATCGCGTCATCTAAATAAATATAGCAATGATGACATTGAAAGCCTGAAATGACAGGACAATTTTTGAGGTCAAAGTATACGAGTGAATTCGTAATGTTCTGAATCGGATTCATTAGTTGATAGATTGAAAGCAGATTTAAGTGCATATGTGACTTTAAGCTTCGTCTAACGAAAGTTACTGAACAAATTTATTGTAAGAAATATTTCAGGTCACTTAATTGTTTAAGATATTTGCAATTAAAGGAAGAGTATAAATTACGTTAGGTGTGATTCTATTGAGTTTGAGGTGCTTGAAATAAACTTGGAAGAAAGAAGTAAAGAATTGTGATTGACTAATCACAATTTTCCACTTCTTTTTTTCAGACTTACTTTTTTTCAGAAGTACTAAACTACCCAAAATATCTTGATCGAGCATTTTCTTTACTTGGGTTTCGAATGACACTTGGAAAAACGATAGGATTAAAACATGAATTGAAACAGCGTCTTTAATGTTAATCAATTGCTCTATAGGGTTCATATGATACTATATAGAACGTATCGGAATATTAAAAACAATAATCTGACATAACTTTGTTTTTTCGGAATTTAGATTAGATATACGCGATAGACTGGAATGGTTGATGACCTTTTCAAGTCTATTTAGATTTGGAATTTGAATAATGTTTTTGTTTCAGTCTCATTTGGGCTAAAAATACAGATTTATCTAGAGACATCAGTTTAACAAATAAGTCTTTAATAAGGACTTTGGATTCAGTAATACTCATGACAGAAATATTAATTCGGTGATTTCGGTTTAAGTGTGACAATACAATTTGCAAGGTAAACGCCTTCAAAGGTACAGTGGTCAAGAGAAAGTGCTTCAGTGAAAGTATTTAATTTGTTAGCATTGTTTGAAACAGAACATTTTATCACCATTTCAGAACGCAGAAGAATAGTGTAAGTCGGTTGGTCAAAACATTGAATGTTAATGCATTTTTAGAATATAGAATGTTAGCGTTAATGTATTTTGGGAAATAATTAACCTGTATTCCATCATATTTAAATTTTATATTATCATAGAAAACGTGACTTTATTCATTAATGTTAAGTGTATTTAGTTGAGACGACGAAATAGAGTGACTAAAATATAACGGAATGCTATATAATGTTTCACAGTATAAGTCCTTGTCGCTAAAACTGGTGAGATTAATTTCTTCAAGAGATAATTTTGTGATTTTTGACAGGCTCTTCAACTTGAAAATACTAACACTGGCACCAGTGCGGATAAGGAAAGAAAGCGGATAATCAGATTTTTTAATTAGAAAAAGATATGAGGCAAAGAGGTCCCACTTAAGGGGCTTTTATTTCATACGATGGAAGAGTGGGATTTGGTGCAGTAGAAATATAAGATTGATTATTCAAGTTTTTTTCATTCATAGAGTATTCTGGAGTGGATAAAACAGTGGCTTTAGTGACAAGATATGAGATGTGGATTTTATATTTTTATTTTTATGAATTAGTTTCATTTTTTTAAATTATATTCAGTGAAATTAGAAATAGGTTTTATATAGGAATCAGTATTGGATATAACACAAAATTCAGTGAATTTACTATTAAGTTTTTTGTGTGCATTGGTATTTCATTTAAAACAAGATTCAATGCAATTATTAGTAGGTTTTTATGTAAATAATTACACACATTACTTCAAGATTCTTGTAGAACTAATAGGTTTTTGATGAGATTCAGTATTTGATTTAATATAAAATTTATAGGGGTCCAGTACTTAATTTAGAGTTAGATTTAAAGTTTAAAATTTGAGTGCCTAAAATTTTGAGGCTACGACGACACGAACATGTAACCCGATCACATAGTTTAAAGTCTGTTCTCGATCGATATTACTAGTTGATACGTTATTTTCTGGTAATTGGCAATACTCAACACTTTATTGAAGTTGATAGTCGCTATTAAATTTAGAATAGTATGCGCTTACGGCATTTTGAAATATTACGGTGTACATTTTTACAGTATCTGCTAACCACGTGAGTATTATTTTAATTATTATCGTGGCTAAAAAAGACATAGATAGCAATTTTCATTCAAGGACAATATTTACTGTTTATTAATAATTTTTAGAATTTATTACGACTGACTTCAATGTGACCTCATTTATGGCAAATTTTGCAAGTGTTGACTTTTACGGATGTTTTTAAGAAATTGATATTTTGCAAATTTTCCTCTTCAATTGCTATGTTAATTGCCAAGTTTAAATGTTTTGTATCTCTGCAACAAATATTATTTAAATAAGGATATAAGCCTTTTGTGAAAAAATAAAGCTTAGTATTCAGTTATGGGTATACGATTTCTTTTTTTATGGAATCTGAATTATGGGTTTTGTATTGGTGATCTGGTGGACAATTTTCTATTCTCAACACACATTAAACTATACAACTATTAACCTGTAATAAGACTGCATTTCTAGTAATAAATGATTGCAATGTTTTCTTTTGCTAAAATTTTGCCTGAAAAACAGACCATAAACTTTGAATTTTTAGAAAACTCTATTTGACTAAGCAACATAGGCCTTGCCCGTAAGTAGAGAAAACATACAATTAAGCAGTAAACGTTTTTGGTTTTCGGATGCCAACTCAAGCGCATTTTTGAAACTATTTAATAATGGTGTTAATATTTCATGTCCCCTTTATAAGCGTTAACGAATTTACAAAGAACTTGAATCAGGAATTGTTCAATTTGAAATGAAGTTTTGTCTTTATTTCACAGAGGCATTTTGATCGATGTTAGCTTTAAAGACACAAATTATACAATAAATTATCAAAATTAATTGGGGAGAGATCAGTGGAAACTTCAATTACAGAGATAGCAATCTTTAGTCGTAATAGCAGAACAATTATATAGATTTTCAGGAATAATGACATAAATTCGGAAAACTTTCAGGTAACAGGACTTAGTGAGGATTTTTAGGTGATCCAGGCAGAATTTCTTCTAGTAGAGACGTGAAAATGCGACAAGAAGGAAATTTTCCAAATTTTTTATTATTCCTCTTTGAAAACGATTTTACAGGAATAAAAACTCATTATGATTTTATATTTCACTTCCTGATATCCGACTATATGAATGCACAATTTTCGTATGAATTTTTTTTTGTATTGGCTTACTGACTTATACCATAGACACCCCGTCTATGGTTGGGAATTATGATTTTGTATGCTCCTTAGCCAGTATAGTTTTTAAAGTTTAATTCGTAACTGCTACGCTTTATGTGCATCATTTATCTAGAGCGCCAGGCGTCTGTTAGTTTATACCCGTAAATTATATTTTACACTAAATCAACCTATAAAAAATTAAATAATAAAGATTTAAACAATTTGTAATATTCTTAATTCTTCGGGATGTCACCAAAATATTTATTATAATTTATTTTATTTTGCTAAGAAATATAATAGCCCGAATGGCTATATTTTTTTTGCGTGCTTTAATAAAAATTATATGTTTCCCTAAATTGGCTATAAATAAAAGGAATAATTTGAATAAATATTTTAAAATAAATGTCATAAAGTCCACGTGATGCTGTAGTTTTAGAGGTAAATTGCTCATTACAGTCCTGGATTTTAAATGTTTTCCAAATCATTTAGAAAACCACCACCATTTAGTATTTATTAAAGATTAGCACACTTCAATTACAAACAAATCGTAAAATATCAATATGCATTAAATATACATCTGCACGTAACTATGAAGGTACCGAATTTCATTTTTGTTTTTGTAATTTAATGAAGACATTATAAATAGTGGATCAGTTTCATTATTGTACTTGGATCAGTTTGAGGATGTGTAAAATATACGAAAGTCAACATTAAAAATTGTATTACAGAACACTGGTATTAAATGTCTGATCTTTCATTTTTAGCACTGCATAACAATCTTGAAAAATAAATTACACTCTAACATCTATTTCTCCTTTTTAAACAATATTAGAATTGTAACTAAAAAAAATTATTATATAAATTGTATTGGCCAAATTTAATTTGAACAAATGGTAAAAATTACTACTTTCATGCCAATTAATTCGAAATATCTGCATAATATACACAATGTAAAACGAAAGTTTCCTACCTTAGTATTTTTTTTGACGTTTATAAATGTAATTTTTAAAACTTTAATACCAATAAATAACATTATTGAACACATATATTGTTTAAATATTTGATTTATTGTCACTGTGTTTCTTTAGAATGAAACAAAAATAGAGATTATTAAAATCTGTATTTTAACATCCGGTCTGACTTGGTAGATAAAATTTCATTAAATGTAATCATACGTTATATTCTAATATTCATATTTCTTATTCTATGGGGATTTCTGAACTATATCAAATATTATAAGTGTATCTATGTATATATTTATGTTTATCCAAGTATTTCTCAGAAATTACGAATCTGAGTGTAATAGTTATTTTTGCATTATCTTGAGTAAGTCCAAAATTAGGTTATAGGTTATTTTTAATACTAATTTAATATATAATGCACAAATAATTTTTTTTTAAAAAAGTATTTACGTATATTTCTAATGGCCTATCTACAGAATTTTATAAAGGGATTAATAACAAGACGGAGACAAAATGAAATACATAGACAAAAAAATAATGTTATGATTGATCTTTATTTATTTAAGTTGCAATCGAACTGTGATAATTTAAGGATCAGGACAATGATGATAATAATAATATTTTGAATTATCTAAATACATCAGAGGTAAATTAAAATTTTTGAAAGCATTTAAATAAGGTTAGAGGAATTTGCTACTTATATAGATTTTGCTTTAATCATCTGGATGGCTTCAAGAAATAATTTGCCAAAAAATTAGTCTCAACACAGGATTAGACTAATCCCAGAATTAAAACCTTACGAGAGGTAAACTAGATAAGGAAACAGAATTTAAAATTTCTGTGAAGCTGATTAAAGTAATCGACAAAAGTGGCGATCCAGATAGTTATAAGCACCGTGAATGATTTCTTCGGAGTTCGACATTCCTTTACATTCTGTACGACTACAACTTAGCTAAATAGTTGCTCGTTGAGTCACTTTTGGGGTGAGTTATAAAAAAAGTTTCCATCAAAATAGATTACTAATAATAACTGAAAGGTGTTAATTTTATATTTCACTTAAAATTGATGGTTCTTTATTACAAAATTGAACAACCAAGTATTAAATCATACATTCATTCATTCCATTTATTCATATCCTCAGTTTAAATACCAATATCTGTCAGTTCATAGCCTTGAACTATCTTCTAAAGGTAATACAAATCTGTTTTCTATGTTGACATATTTAATATACGCTAATTATATAACCATCTTACTAGTCGTGTAAACATATACAATACTTCCTCAATATATGTGTTCAAATTTAGTCAGAAATCGCATCACTTGAGATAATTTAGAGGTCAAAGTATTGATAACAGAATACCTCATCCTTCACTACGAGAGGTATTCTTGATACCTTACTCAAAAATACGTTTAATACCTTATTTTTTTATTTCTTGGATATAACTTTATATTCACTCTTATTGATCCTATCAATAATTACACTATGTCAATTTCTAAATAATAAAAAAAATTAAAAAATGTAAGTCAATATCTAAATGTTTGAAGGAATTAATCCATAATCTGCGTAGCTAATATGTTACAGATGTTAAAGACCAAACTCTTATATACTTAATAATAAATCTAAACAAAGTAGGGGTAAACGGCATTTCTCCCATTCTCCGCAAGGGGGTTGTCATTATGCATGTCATTCATAATGAAATTGACCTTTTATTTCCATTTTTTTAATTTTTAGGCACCGTTTTGCAACGCATTAAACAATTATACCTAGTATATCCCCAATTCAGTAAAATAGATATGAAACATTTTGTGTACTACGTCTAATTTCAAATATTTGATTAAAATTCCCAACAAAAATTATTTTAATTGATTTATATAAACCATTTAAAGACATATATATTTATATTTATTTTAACACACACTTGGGTGTTATACGATTGATTTTAAAACCTTGATTTTTCTTTAATAATTAATATAGGTTTCAACATTTATGTCTCCTGATTCAATAATTTTTAAACTAAAATATTTATAATAGTACTGTCGCCTTGGCTAACAAGTTTAAGACACAACGTCGGGTCTTTATAGGAAAGGTTGTCAAAAATTATAGAATATTTTATTATAAGTATTAAATACTACAAATTGCACTCGGTTTCTTTGCACTTCGTAATAAAATATAATTTAAATAAACGTATGCCAGTTAGTACAAGTGATCTTACGTAACGAATGAAAGAAAATGGGTTTTATTCAACATCATAATTTAAATAAACGTATGTCAGTAAGCACAAGTGATCTTACGTAATGCATGAAAGAAAATTGGTTTTATTCATCAACAGACATTTCTAATTTATGAGTCACACTAGGGTTATGATGCAAATACTGTTATAAACAATAGGTAACGTGCAATGAAAGTAGGAGGACTATGTACGTAAAGAACAACACTTTTCCGGGCGCCCTATTGAATGAGATATAAAATTATTACGACACTGAATCAAAGAAAATCCTCGACTTACTACTTATCGATTGACTAAGATCAAAGTCAATTGAAACACGTTAGAAGTGCATATGTATATAAGTTAGAAAAATTTCAAAATACGATTCTTGGGTACTTTGGAAGAAAAAAATAGTTCAATATTTACGTTTTGATGTTCAGATTTCAAATTAACATGAACTTGAAAAATCGGTACTTAAAAAATCTTATTAATTATGAATTAAGCCGACTAGTTGAAATAAAGCATTATGTCCCACGACGTTAACAAACTGCACTTATTTCCTTCATTAAATTGTGGGCAGTCTACATTGTTTCTAGTGAAAGGTTCACATTTTTTTGGTTTTCATCAATTTCAACCCTTTTCTATATATCTTCTTTTTACATATTAAATCACTTATATTGAACATTTCACAAAAATCTTATTTTTACTATAGATCCTTATCTCGTTTTCGGCATTGCTTGCACTGACGTATTTTAAACTAATAAATAAATATCATACATATGTGTATATATACCGCACGTTATTTGAAAAGTTCTTGTTTAAATATCGGTAATGGGTATTAAGATATGAAATATTATTAAAAATAATAGAAAGCTCATTGTCCTTGGGAAATTTCAAGAAGAGAAAAGAATAATTATATATTTTTTTTTTGTAATCTAGATGCAAAATTATTTAAAGCACTCTCATGAAAATTGTCCCACAATTTTCATTTTCATTAAAATTAATAATTTAAAATTAATTCGTTGTAAAGGTTGGATGGATTAAATAGTAGCATAAAACAAATCTTCGACCATTAGTCTCCGTAAACGAGGTCTAAACTTGTGCGCTAACAGTTTTACTACGTTATTTGGTTCGTTATTGATATTTAACTATTTGTAACTTCTAAATAAAAAATTAAAAAAAGAAAATTAATTATTTACTTACACTTTATTATGCCTCACAAAGATTTTCATAGATGTTGAAAATTTGAAAATTAAAACAATTTTTTGTACACGAACAGTATTTTTGTTGATTTGTTAACCTTACATAATTACATAGTTTAACAAATCAACTTATTCCCCATATTATAGATAACCATAAATACACACACACATGCATATATATATACACACACACACACACATATATATATATATATATATATATATATATATATATATATATATATATATATTCGTAAATATCACGAAAACTATGACCTCTAAATCTTTGTTGTAGTTTTCCTACCAACTTTGCTTAGGCTTTTTGCTATTAGTTTATACTAATCTTTTTTTTAAAATTCTAAGTGCATTCTTCCGAAAATAGAGAGAAAGAGATGAAATATTTTAATGTATATTTTATTGCTTATTTAGAATTAAGAAACAAAAAGGATTTTGTTTCTTCATTTTAAGACCCTTATAATTAATCCTTTATATGTGAGTTGCAGAATCAGAAAAACTAATTAAATTTCTATTAGAAATCTAGTGGATAGTAATGTATTACTTCGCAAAACTACCCTGTTATGGGATTATTTTCAAAAATCAATTTAGACATATTTCAAGAATTATTAATCAACTGTACTGAAGGAACCTTTTTCCTAATAGCACAATATAGCCAATGTCAGAAGTTCTAACTTAGTTAAAGTCTTAGTGGAGCAGGATATTTTATATATATATATATATATATATATATATATATATATATATATATATATACATATATATATATATATATATATATATATATATACATATATATATATATATATATATATATATATATATAGATACTTAACTTTTATTTTGTTAGTCCAAAATGTTGACAATTGCCGAATTCAATTTATATCATTTTGTTCTTTTTTTGAAGGTCCCCTCCAAACTCCATTTACTCTCAATTTAAAAAGAAAATTAAAAAATATGAGAAATAAACACTCGCACATTCGAGGAGCAGCAAATAAATTCTCATTTCCCCTGAAGTCGTTTTTAAAGAGGAACAATAAAAAAGTTAGTGAGTTTCCTTCCGGTCGCATTTCCACGTCGCGCTCCACTTGAGCCCGCATCGCGCCTCTTTTTCGTTAATAATAATGGCTATTAACGAGATTCTTCTGAGTCTCGCATCGTTTTGTAGAAGAATTATTAAGTATTCATTGTTTATTGCTCTTAGTTTCATCTATATTTCGCTGAAAATATCTGATGGCTGCTGACCGAGGCTTACTTCTGTCCTTTCCTTAGCGCAAATGACAAGTTTTTGAAATGTGTGGCATTCCTTTTCTTATATTATATGTAAGAATATGTTGCATTCTGCTAGCAAATATCAAACTTTATTTCCTTCTACAAAACTACATATAGAAAAACGTCATTATAAATACCTCGTTTCATTGCTAGCACAAACATAATTGACACTATTTTTATTAACTGCTGTTGCTGTTAGCCGTTTACTTAATTTTATTATTCTGAAAAGTTCTGTTGATCATTTGATCTAGAAAATTTACAAAAACCTGATAGGCAAAGCAAAAAATATTTCATCAGTAACATTTTTTTATTACGAATATTTAAAAGCTGCCTCTATCGCATCTTATTTAATTCTGAACCGTTTATGTTATTACGGTTAATATTTTTTTTTCTATTTGGAAATAACTATGATTTGGATTGTTTTTTACTTCTAGAGCAAAAACGTTTTTTTTTCTTAATTCGACATTTTTCATGATTGCTGGAAATAAATTAAAAAATTAATTCAACAAGACCTATTATGTAAATATTACCCGCGAAGCGCCGTTAGTCGGGCTGACGTAGTGTCAATAGTGCACATCTCCATCACTACCATTCGATCTTATGTTTTGGTAATTTTATTTCTTTCATAGCTACTGCTTAACATCGTTTTTAATGAACAGGAGGACCAGATTAAGTTTGGTTCGTTGATATTTTTCAAATAAAATGCACGCACGGATTTAAGGTGTATCATGAGTTGTAAATAATTTGAGTAACAAATAAAATTAAAGTTTGATAATGATTTTCAAAATGATTAAGATTTTTGATTCCAGTCATAAATTTTAATCTAGTTTTAAGAATTATCGATTAATTCAATAAAGTTTATTCAATAAATATATTTAATTTAAAGAATAGCTTATTTATCCGATTATGGCGGAACCAGAAATATGTAATATTTTTGCACACAATATGCACCTATATATTTATGTATGTACGTTTGTTACCAATTAGAGGCTATAATACTAAACTAAAATCGAAAACACTAATTTAACCAAATAAATATTATATATTTCGTGGGAATATTTTAAGTGTTGAGGAAAAAAACATTAAAACAAATTAATATGGAAGATACTGATGGCAATTTTATAACATAACTACTTCGTATCAAGGTTAAAATGTTGTCAAATTGAAATAAAAATTATGGATCAAAATTTAAAAATTATTTATTGTAACCTTTGTTGAAAAACTTTAAATTACCTTCTATAAATTGTTAAAAAAAATATTTCTCGATCAGGCCAGGGGAAGGTATGAGTGTGTTACATTTAATGAAATTTTTTTTAATTGGGAATTGTTTTTAATCAGGATAATGCTCTAATATACCTGATTTACGTTTACTCCGGCAAAAAATGTCAATGTAATAAATATATTTTGTTCGAATAAATGTTTTCCTTTTCATTTCCAGAGTCGGAATCACAACCTTTTTGTATACCTTTAAAATTGTTCTTTGCCACTGACTGTGGATTTTCAGATATTTTTTCTGATAACTGGTTTAAATAAGTTGTTACACTTTCTTTGATCAGCGAAAGTTAGGCACACTAGCAACTTTTTTTTGTACTTTAGATAAGTTAATGTTGCAACAGTTGCTTATTTCAATTGAAAAGTTATAAAAGTTTGCAAATCTTTCTACGCTTTAAAATATTTTTCAGTAAGTGCTTAATAATACTTTAAATTCTGCCTGGTCATGTAGTTTTTAACAGTCCGGTATAGGCAAAGTTACAAATTTATATTCATCATTCTCTTATATTTCTAGAATCTCTGCATCTGTAAAATGTTAGACTTTACAAATATTCCTCAATGTGTTGAAATTCAGCGATTCTCAGTAAATTCTTAATTACAAATGATCTGGCTGACCGCAAGGAAATACTTCAGATTTTAGAAATATTTTTCAAAATATCAGTGGCGGTTTTATTTAGTGTTGCCTGGCCATGACAATTTATATCTACAATTGCCTATAATGTTTGAAAACATTTTTTTGAGCGTCGTAAATTGAGCAGTCAACAATTCTCCCATATGACAACTTGCAATTAAACGCAGTTTGTGCATTACATCTCGAATAAAGCAGTTCGACTCACTCGAGTCTGGACTATTTATTCAATGTCCACAATTTTTTTCTAAGCAATCTACTGTGAACACTTATACATTTTCACGTCCAGTTTTTTGTCTTGTGTGAATTTTACCTTCACCTATTTTTACTGTTTCAAACTCGTTTTTGCTGTCACTTGACGTTACGGATTTATTGCTTTTAAACGGCGATTTTTTATAGAAATTATACGGAATCATACGGACTGTAAATAATTCCAGTAACAAATCAGTTATGCGGTCAGAAGTGTATGCCCCCGTAAACTGCCGATAAACTAGCGCTCCTGAAAACATTTATATATGTCTATCTATACAATGTAGGGTAATTCTTAAAAAAAATTCTCGTTTCTAATTAAATATTAGTATAAATATTTCCCTACCTTAATATTTCGCTACCTAATTTTTTGTCTCGAAAATATCCTATATTCTCTTTCTTTCCTATATTTAAATCTTCCACTATTTTTATGATATATGGAATTTCTTCAGTCCGTCTTCTAGGACGAAATCTTGAAGGACAAAATCTCTGGAACTTCCTTTGAAGCTTTAGGTTTTGGAGACATATTTGTTTCTTATTTTTCTTCCTTTTGTATATTTTTTAAAACATTCTGCAACAGATGTTAAGCTTAATAGACATTGCTATTTTCTATTAAGCTTAATACATCGCAACTATTTTTTCGCCTGGAAATTTCTCACATTTATATGCTCATGAAAAATATCGGCAAACCGTACCAAAGTTGGTAACTTTGATTCTTTTGCCACTGTCAATGTTTTATTGCATTTTTTTTCTAAAATCTACTAATTGCTGGAAAATTAATCCTTCTTTTTCTTGAGTTTAAATGATTAATACAGCCATCATCAAAATTGATTGGTTTTTACACTGATTTACTTATATAATGAAGGTAGCAAAATTACGCAATGCTCGCGTAGCTGGTCAAAGTAATGAAAACAGGTGCGCGTAGGCACTTTCCTCTGTGCTGACTGATCAATCAAAGAAACCAGTTAACCAATAACCAAAAAAAAACAGAATGACTGAAAAATCTAACGCTTGAATCCTACACTCTACTTAAGGGCGACTGCGTGCACTTGTATAAACTGTGCCGTACAATAATTGTAACGTAATTAAAATTTCAAATTAAATTTAGTTGATCATATTAACGGTTGCCAACTTGTGATTAATATAATTAATCACGGCTTATTGCGGTTGACGGTTCATCATCGTAAGGTTATTTTAATATTGAATAAGTTAATTCGATCTAAAATTAATCAAATTAATTAATCGATTAAAAAGTTAGTTCATTAATATCTACGCAAGAAGGGTTCAATTCCAAATCTGTACCATCAATATATATATATATATATATATATATATATATATATATATATATATATATATATATCGTAATCAAATGCCACTATCAATAATTTTCCATGCATATGGTTGAAAAACCACAGGGGCGATACATCACTATGAAACAGTTTAAAAATGGAGACCGGTTGAGTACTAGTCGAATTTGTAACGTAATAATTTATAATGAAGTCTTTGAAATTCCCGATCGCCACGGTTTTTTAACAATATGGTCACTACGAGTATGTCAGGTATAAGCACTTACTATATATACAGTTTTGCGCTTGTTTTTCACAATATTTTTTAGAATTAATTTCATAAATTTAGTGTTTTTTAAATCCTATTCATTGTAGTTTTTTTTACATCCATCAGTTTTTCTATAACACTTGTTTCATTATTTTGACTGAAATAAAATGTTTACTGTACTCTTGTCTATTTACATCTTAGAGCTAACTTATTTGTACAAGTGCAATATCCCCAATTTAAGCGAAGAAAAATAAATTTTAACCAACAAATTACAACTACATAGTTGTAATAACAGATATTACAAAACGTATCTTGACGTATAAGAAGGAATACAAAAATTATTATATATATATATAGTAAATATGGAATAGATTATAGAAATATAAATAAGATTAGGAAAAGTAAGATCCTTGGAGATAACTTTCAAATGCATGTATTAACGAAGAATTTTTGATATGATAGATTATTTCATTACTTCACAGTTATTTTTACCGCGCTTAATATATATATATATATATATATATATATGTATATGTGTGTGTGTGTGTGTGTGTATATATATATGTATGTATATATATATATATATATATATATATATATATATATATATTACCAAAATATGTTTGTGTAATCGTTATGCTTTCAGTACTCAGTTACTCAACTTTGCGTACACTTTGCTTATACTATGAAGATGAACATTGACGATATAATAGTACCCGTTATATTATTTATATTTACCCGGAATAGAGCGGAGATAAGAGCCTAAACATAAGTTAGTGTATATATTTATATAGTAAGGTGTTGACTTCATATCAGGTTTACATATAATGTTCTTAACTTCTTAACTTCTGTTTCTTAACTTCAAAAATTACACTACCATTCTTTTATCCGTTTCACCCGAGCTAAGCCGTAGATATAAACTAGTTTCTTTACAAATACCATAAATATTGCTAAACAAATATTTTTTCAAAGTAAATAGATGAGAACATATATTCAATTGTTTTAGCAATTAATAAGTTATGAAAAAAATTATATACCGTACGCGTAATTATAAATTGTGTTTAATTGAAGTGCTATTTTGAGTTACGAGCGTAAATTTATTTAAAATACAATAATGTAAGCCTTATTAGTTCAAAAGAAAACATGTTATTAAAGAAGTAGTATGCTTTGATTTAAATATAAATTTAAAGTTAAATGATTTCAAGTGATGATAAACAAATATGAATATAAATTTTCAATGTTTAACAATTTGATTTTTCTAAGCTACTATTTCATTTTTGATTATGTGAGTCATTAGTATTTATGATATTCATGGTCATAAATATTTGTTTAAAATAAATTATGTAAATCGACGCGTGTGAAATTAAAATATAACGTGTTCACTGAAATCAAAATGGATTAAATGAAATTTATGACTATAGTGAAGAATGACATGTTTTAAAACTTCCTTCAAAATTACTTGAATACCGTGAACGTTGAATTTATCATGCGATCATTACGCCGGTGTCACATTTATTTGTTCATGATGAGGAATTATTTGATATATGATTATGCTCAATTAGTATTTTTGTGTAACTCCAAAAAGAATTGAAACTTCTTATGTTGATTTTCTAATACAGAATTAATTCTCGAATTAATCGATTACTACTACGGGTGGCTGATAAAATAATGCGGTTATTTGCTCGGCACTCGGGAACTAATGAAAGCCACGGGATGTTATAGTGAAGTATGTATGTAGCGTAAACGGTAATTCTTCTAACCGCCTAAAATATTTGAAGAAATTCAATTAGCTACGTTTAGGTAGCATTCAAGGCAATAAAAATTGCTGAATAGTACGGACCCAGTCATTCTCATCCGTACGTTTAATAACTACCTGTCTTGGAAAAAACACATGTCGCTGATTTATGTTTGACCTGAACTTCTTTGCGAGAGCTGAATTTTTGCGTATTACCATCCTATAAAAATATTCTCATCCATTTAAGAAATTTTGTTACAAAACCCATTTACTCATAGTAGAATATCAATAAAGCTCTGGGAAAATATTGTGTGGGTATCAGTATCACTGGTTATATAAGGTTCTCTTTATGCATCTTACGATGTACTTGATATGCAGACTTTTGCTTCTGAGGAATTGGCGTATTCGTGACTAATGTATAACAAAATTCCAATATTTTCCAGGATTACGGCGTACGATTACATTGGTCGAATTACCCGTTTATTTAGTTCATCGACGAAACAGACTGCTGTCTACTTTATGAAGTTCCTTAGTCGGTTTCATGTAAAGTCAATATCAGAATGAAGTCTAAACCCTCTGCTCTGGATGAATATACGAGGTAGATGAACATACAATATTTAACATTTTAACAAACATTTCAAAACCAATTGAAAAATGTCACTCCGCATCTGATATCTTAGTATCCATTTCGTTTAAAAAACTTTGAAAGTGATAATAAGGTAATGCCCTACACAAAAGTTCTAAAATAAATTTTATAGAAAGATTGGATTAAGTGAAATATTTAGATGCGTTCTGCGTTTTTACTATATAGTCAGAAACTTTACAGTCCATAAGTAAAGATGCGCGGTGCGGTGGACACTTCTATTAAAAAAAAAGAAGATAAGGTGAATATCAATCTTGTCTTGTAACAATGTCACATTTTTAACACCTAAATGTTTTTAATATATCTTTCGGCTAAATTTTTTTATTTTCATTTTTCATTCAACTAAACATACATTTACTCAATTCTATTGTAACAATAAAAAGGAAATAAAAATAAAAAAATTACGTGAGAACATTTTTTTTACATATTTTATGTGAATGAGGTGGAAATCTTTTTTTGTTATTTGTCACTGCGTTGCCTAAATAAAATTTTTACTACCTTATTAAAAAAAATTTGCAAAGTACTTTTTTTATAAACGGATGATTACATTTCATTTTTAAAGTTTACTTCTTTTTAACTGATTTCAAGAAAATAAAATAATAAAACCTCTGTTATCCCTAATTTAAAATTTTCTTTTCCTAATGGAGAAAATTTTCATTAGGGAAAACAAGAGCGTAAACATATGTCGATATACATAATTAAATAGTAAGATGATGATATAGTCTCAATAAAAAAAATGATTTGTAACAATCTTGATTTATAAAATATTATTCGGAAATTACACTATCATTCCTTTCCTTCTTCCAACCGAGCGAAGCCGCAGATATAAGTTAGTTCGTTTATAAATATCATCAAAGTTGGTAAAAAAAACTTTTTTTCTTTAAAATATGCCTGAGAATTTGGAATCACGTGACGCATTTACTTATAAATTTCAGTACGTTATTACAGTCTTTCTTAAAATTGGTCCTAGATACATATAATTTTTTAACGAGCTTTAAATCGAATATTGTACAACATTCTCCAAAAATAAAAAAATACGCCTATGAAAGTTTCAACAAATTTTTTCTGTTTTGTTTAATAAGCAAAAAAGAACATTTATATATCATATATTTAATAATAAAGTGAATTTAATTGAAGTATCATTTGAAGTTATAATCTCAAATTTATCCGAATAAAATGAACAAACACCATTAATTCAAGAAAGAGAAAATATTATTAAAGAAGAAATGTGCAATAAATTAAATATGAATTTAACTTATACAATTTCAACTAATATTAAAAAATAAATATAAATTTTCAGGATTTAACAAATTTGAATTTTCTGAACTATGATTTTATTTTGAGTTTGTGACCATTCATATAACATTTACCCGTGTTATTTATACATGTTTAATATTAATTACGTACATCGACGAGTATAGAAAAAATTGCAACCTATACACTGAGATAAAGATGAATTCACATAAAACTTCATGACGAAAATGAAAAATAGCACATTTATAAAACAACCCTATCAAATTAATTGATAAGGACATTTGAAAATCATAATAATTCAATTTATTAAAAAAATGTCAAAGTTGTAATGAAAGTATTTAAAAGGAATAATAATAATAAAAGGGTTAATAATAATTTTTGAAATGAGACTTCTTTAGATACTATGTTTTTATTAGATAGTAACCATTTACATTCAAATGGAAAGATGCGCGTGGCTTGTGCGGTGGGCACTAACTTAACAGTTTTTTTTATAAAAATAAAACACGGCCGACATCGTTCCTATGTTATGACAATTAGATCCAAAATATTCAATGTACATTATCTTTATTTTATCGCCATTTAGGAATAAATTGATACACTTTTCGGTTCAATTTTTATTATTCACATTATTAATCTAATAAAACACTAATAAAACTTTATTAAAATAAATATAATTTGTGCTACGATAATAATAAAGCTTAAGTAAACATTAAAAAAAAATTAACCAGATAATTTTCTTTTATTTGGCTAGTCAATATAGTAAACATCATTTTTTTTATTTATTGCTATGGCGCCTAGATGATAATTTTGTTATCATACTTGATAATTCATTTTTAATATTGTATAATATTGTCATTTGATTCATTTAGTAATTTCAATGGTTTAGTTCTTAAATTTATTTGATTGTGTATTTTATTGATTAATTCTTTTATTGAATATTGACTTAATTAACTACGACAAATACTAGATAGAAATTTCACTGTACGTTTTATTTATTTCCATTATTATTTATTAAATTCATTATAATTAATTTATAGGTATGTTAACTGGAATAACGTTATTTAATTATAGTAACACCTAAAACAGAAAAAACAGTGGCTATAACGTAATAAACACGTTATAACTACTGTTTTTGGTGTTGTCACAAAAAATTATACAAATTTTATTTAGTCTTTTCGGACGGAATTCCTAAAATTTTTATATTTTTGTTGGTGTACCAATCATAAACAAATAAATGCCACTTTTAAACTTCATCTGTTCTCTTCTATTCATTACATTTTTTCATTCACGTTTTAAACAACTTCAAGAACTAGAATCTTCCTTGGATTCTAATTAGAATGCATGCTAATTGTCACGATCTTGTCTTATACAATTTATGAGACAAATATTTTTCCAAATTATCACCAAATATTAAAAGGCATTTTTTTTAATAATTTTTTTTTATAAATAAATAGTACAATAAATGGAGTAACAATGTAAATACAATGCAAATATAGATTATTTATGTGGGTAATAATGTGAGCAGTTTTTGGAAAAATTAATCTACTGATATACTTTACATTCTCATTTAGTATTATTTCCCAAATATCCAAATATTTATGGAAGTCTGAGCCAATATTTTAATGTCTTTAATATTTTACCTATCAAGTATTATTTTATAAAAATAGATTATCAATGTTAATACGAAAAAAAAGAAACAATGTTAATAATCAAATAATCATTCTTTATGAGCTTAGGTGAAAAATTATTTTATTTTTACTTACATAACCAAGTAATATTCCAAGTCAATCGTCTTTTTACGAATATCTATTGCGGGTATAGCCTATTTTCTTCTATTTATCATTATATTTTTAAGTATAATAGATTATAAAGAAAACATAAAATGGATAAACAAAAAGAAAATTAAACAATCTCAATGACGAGGAATAAGGGTCAGGATTAAAGGTTATGTTAATCCAAATTTCTCAGAAAGGAGTCAACATATGATCTCGGCAAAAATTTTCTTTTCGAGACTCTGGTTTGATCACAGGTTTTTAACGTACTTTTGTTTATATTAATAAGGTTATTTCTTACCAAATTTAAGAGTTTCTTCGTGAAGATACTCAACAATTTAATTATATGGTTAATATCAGTACGCAGTAGTTTGTATTGAAGAAACAAAAACGAGTGAACCATACGGACGTACCATATCTTTAGGTCGTACAAATCTATAAATTCGAAAAAATATTTTCTTGATTTTATTACTTTTCGAAAACTTATCAGATTATATTACTGAGAAATAAAACAGTTATAATCCAAGAATGTAGACGCCTGAGCGCTAACAAGCAACGCCACGCCAAACACAACTATCAAGTATTAAATAATTTTAAATGTTTTGATGAATATGTTCTCAAGGTTTACATCTAACAGTGTTTGATAAATTTTGTAGATGTCGTCTGAGAACTATTTGTAGTATAAATGTATTTACAGTCTATTTAGTTACAGTGTTGTAATAATTGACATCTATGGCAATATGGCAGCTTATTTACATCATAAAAGAGCTATAACTTTATACTGCAAACCGATTCGGATCTACTTGCTCACGAGTAAGTTGCTATTAAAGACAACCTGATGCATAAACTGATGCACTAGTTTAGTCAAAGCGGAGCTAAAAGCTCCAAATCCAATACTGAGGTTTTACACCTATTCGTAATAAAGAGAAAAATTAAGTAACCTCCTGAAAAACCTTTGTAGGTCGTATGTGAAACACTATGTAAAACATTGAAAAGTCACTACAGATTAACATATTTAAAAAAAATAGAAATAAACCTCTGGTACCCCAAACGATGTTGTTAGAAAAATGTTGATGAAAAATCTAACATATGAATATTTCCGGATCACATTACAAGAAACATAATAAAATTTGTTTTAAATAAACGTTGTTTGGAGTGTAATAAACATTTCATAACTTTTATTACATTTTGCATCTTCTTAAAGCATGTAACCCTTAAATATCTCCGAAGCGCCTGCTAAATGAGATGGTGCCTCAAGAATCGGTGATATCATCTCAAATTAAACTGAGAAAATACAATGAAAACTAAATTATTCCACGTACTAGTTTTGCACTGAAAGAATCTTTAATTATGCTCTCGTATCTGAATATCGCGACGGATAATATAGTTTTTTTCCGACTTTTTATTTAAATTAAGTATAATTGAGACGCGTAGCTCTCTCTCTCCTAGCGCTTGTATCATAATAAGATCAATACATGCCTAAAATAAAAACTAATAAAAGGCAATAAAATTGTTATTACAATCAAATCTGATCTGCTTCATCAGTTAAACCACGGTGAAAAAAAATATTTACAACTTGTCCCGGTGCAAGTTTATCAAAGCAATAAGTGAATATTCAAAACAATTTGCGCATTTTAAAGTCAATACATTTTTTTCCAAAAGTAATATTTACCCAAAAGAAAACCAAATGCATGTCGAGATATGTACAAATCAGAAAATACGTACAAATCTGGTTGTCTATGTCTTCCAAAATTATTGACGCAATTCATTCCAAATAATTTCATTCGAATGTTGAAATTCAATTATAGAATGTAAATTTTTTCCGATTTTTGAAACCAAAAGTTGAAATATTAGAGGGAGAAGACCAATTACAAGTCGCTTTGTAATTGAATACTTCATAAACTAGGTTTGAAATTTAGGAATAGTAAGTCAAATATTCGTTTTATTACAAAATACCTATCCAATAAACGCGTTAAAGACTAATTTTCACTCCTGTTTTACGGTACTTTTATAACCGTTAAAATATTTTTTTCAATATTTTGCTGCATATTCACATGAAGTAAATAAGTGCAAAATTGATTAGCATTTATCTAAAATTATAAAAATTCTGGGACGGAATAGTGGATGTCATGAAATTATAAAAATTCCTCCTTTTATTACGGGAATTTAAAAAAATTGCATCATTGTTTTTTTCTGCTAATGAAACAAATGTATTATTTCATTAAAGGTAATTACACGATTTGTAATTAATCGATAATAGTCGCAAGACTGTAAAATGCCTTGTTTTTCTACATTCATTTTAATATCAGATATCCGATAATTGTCAGCCACTAATAGAACGTTTGCCATATTCAGCCTATTTTAGGGATCCGAAGAGAAAAAACTTGCATACTCTCTGTGCTTCTAAAAGTAAGCCAGTATATCCTCATCATGAAAGTAAGTATATCCTCATCATGAATGAATGTGCTGTTTGATCTTCATTAAATACACGCAATCAATAGCTTATATTCGCTAGTTTAGTTCTTTTTGACTAGTTTTATGTTTGAGAATCAAGAACTTTCACCTTTACTATAATACTAGACAGCTTAAATCATATTTCACAAGTACTAAATTCGGTTTACAGGCGCTGGTTTCAAAATAAAGAAGTTATATTATTTATAATTGCATTCGTTTAACGTCGCTAGTATTACATCTAAAATATTTTTATTACAAAACTAGAAATTTTAGAGCAGTTTTGCAAAACAAAAAAGGAAATACATTTATTTAATTTTTAGGAGCAAAACAGTATAATGGACCCCATGCTATATCTGTCCTATACAGCAGATCCTTTACCCACAGAAAATGTTGTCATTGTCACATTCGCTGATGACAGTGCAATCCTCTTAGAAGACCCTGTGAATGATCTTACTGCCTAAAAAACTTCAAATTAGCCTCGAATATCCCAATTGCAATCAAAAATTGACCCAAATAAAAATAAATCTGTTCAAATGAAGCAGGAGAGATGCATGCTCCTCTGTTACCCTCAATGGTGTCTATTATGAGCTGATAAGGCCAAGCACCTAGGAATTTATATGGACAGAGAGATAAATTGGACGAAACACAGTTTTACAAAACGCTATACTATGGATCAATGATTGAGATAAATTTTATTGGATATTGAACAGAAAATTATAACTATCGCTCCAAAACAAATTGATTCTCTATAAATATATAATCAAGACTATATGGGCATATGGCATAAACCGGTGGAGAACTGTGCCAAAGTTAAACATAGAAATGTTGCAAAGCCAGTTCAAAACCTGAAGAATGATAATGGACGTACCGTGGTATGTCACAAAAAACAAGCTTCATCATTACCTAAACATCAACACCGTAATTGAAGGATTTAAAAAAAAACGAAAAGCTACAACGAACAAATCGCAGAACGTCCGAACTCATTAACAGTTAATCTAATTAATACCCAGATATCCGCTAGGAGGATAAAAGAAAGTAGGATCTAATATAAGAAGATATGACAGTTACATGCAAACCTCATCAACCTACAAACCTATTATTGAATATATCTGACGATGGTGATGATAGATTATAATAATTAAAGATAAAAATAAATTTACATGTCAGAAATTATTTAATACAACTAAATCTTATCGTAAAAATCATTTTTTTATTGTATTGTGGGTAAAACATTCTCCTTTCGAACGTGGGTTTCGAATTTCGAACATTTTATTAACGAGAAAATATAAAATTTTAGATTGATTGGCGATATGTTTGCCCGAAAAATTGTAATTCCTGATGTTCAATATTTTTTGTCAGGAGTATAGAATATCAGGAGTATAGAATTCTTGTCATCGTCACTCGCTGATAGCGAATAGAAGGGTCAATAGGAAAGCAAACGGCTGTCAAGTAAGAAAATGGCGAACGTTGGACTAACGGTTAATGAATAAATATACGTGGATTGACTGGGACGAACCAAAATGATAGAAATTTCATGAACGTAAAGAAAAAAACACCTCTGATCGAGCATACGTAATGCAAAGATACTTGCGGAGTAGGCATGGGTCGTCTTCCTAAACAAATTTTCAGTAATATCCTATGGAGCTGTTAGAGGTAGTGTAATTTCAGAATCCTACAGGATGACTAGCTTAAACATTGACATGGATTTGGAATATGGAAGTGAATTGAAATTTTTTTTTGTTTTGCCATTCACTTTGTCTTCCAAATCTCGTTTTTTTTAGTACAAGTTATGTCACATGAAAGTTTATTGATGGTTATTTATATCATATGAAGTGGCTATATGTGAGTTAAATTATTATTGCGTTATTGAAAATCGTTTCTTGTAGATTGAAATATTACCATTTATAATATACCCAATAAAAAGCAGAGTTGGATTACTTTCCATTATAATCAACAAGCGCATTAGAGCTGGGTGCTGAGGTACTGAGGTGCGTACACTTGGCTGTCGTACGTATATTACAATCATTTATAATATTAATGTTGGTTGTTCTTCATTGGATTGTAAGGCGTATGCTTTATAAATTGTTTTGTCAATTAATTATATCTCTTTGTTGTTCTCTTTATGTATAGTCATGGCAAAATATGAATGTTGTAATTGTATTTGTAATTAAATTAATATTTCTTGTTATTTAATAAGGCTACGCGCAATTTATTTCCAATTTTATTTATTTTTAGTAATTTATCATTAAGTAATTGAGATTTTTTTTCATCTGCAGTCAGTAACTAATATGTCCATGAACCTGATTTTGCATTATGGTTTCTTCAATGAATTGTACATTTTGGATGATTTATTTAGTTTCGGTTATACGGAAAGAAGTAATGTAGATAGTTCAGTAAATATAAATAATAGCATTTTACGTTACTATCTCATTTTCCGTTAATAATTCCGAAAGTCGCTCTATATGAAAAAATAAACCTAATCGTGTCCGCAATTCACGACTTGCAAGGAATTTTCATTAGTAGTTAAATTATTGCTCTAATATTTGTTCAAATATTGAAAAAAAAATCCGTGATATTCGCGATGTTACTAATTATACTACCTTTTATTTTGCAGTTAGATAATAACTGTGAAACAAAAAAACAGTAAAATATAATGGGAGTTTTGTAACAATTTTATCACTCATAGTTAAATATATGGTCAGATTATTGTATTTTCCTTTTGTTTGAGAAGGGTCAAACCAGCGAATATTTTTGTAGTTTTAGTTTTGGTATTTTCGCAACTTAACCCTGTGCTAATTTTCCAAATTTTATTAAAAATTACGTACAATTTTAAAGATATAAGTTATATTTTTATATTACTGAAAATGTTTGTGTAACCTTAGAATCGGTTTCGTCTTATTTAATTTTGTCGTCCATTGCACATAGATACAAAAAGTCTGCTGAACTGCATCTTTTCTGAGTTATTAAACAGAATATATTTCTCAAAAACCTATATTGACAAGTGCTTAGTTAACTTTAAAAACGTCTTTCTTACTATAAGTTTTATGAATTCAATAGACTATAACGTAGTTATTTTGGGAAGCTTTGAGTAACTATATTCATTTTTCTTATTCGATTTTCTAAAAAGATATGTAATTAAGAAACGGATATATTGTAGTAAATAATGTTTTACGTTATTCAAAATATAACTTTGGTGAAGAAAAGTATTACATTTTCCTTCCACTTACCGCATATTTGTCATTTTTGTTTTCACACTATATACATATTTATTAAAAAATTGAGATTTTCTCGTTACAAACGCATACATGTATAGGAGGTACCATAAATTTGACGACAAAGAAAGACGCTATTCTTAGGCTATAAAGGAATAAATTGTCAGTGAAATAAAACGTAAAACGCGCCTTTTTCTAATTGAGTGCAAAAAATAGTATATCCAACACTTTTTAACATATCTAATACCGCTAACGCAAGGATTAGCGGTATTAGATATGTTAAAAAGAGTTATGTGTACTAACTCACGCTAGCCATGCGCAACTACTACATATACTCTTTTATTCAATGTACAATTTTGTTATTGTTATTTCACTATACCCGCGCCATTACGTACCTAAATATGGAATTTAATTTATTTATCAAATAACTTGAAACATGGCTATTAAAAACATAATAAATTAATTACTAATGTACTCGGTCACGTTGTATTATGTAGAATTCACTTATTACATGACTTAAATAATTTGTAAAATATTACACAAAAAAAATATTTCAATTAAATTTTATTCACTTGATATGCACTGAAAAATTACTTTAATATTTTATTAGCCTTAAATATGTAATATTAACCGTTTTATTGTAAACTCAATCGCACTCTCCTAATTATCGCGTTTAATCATTTTATCAATCATTTGAATATTTATATTTTTCGTATTAAAATTTTGCTAATCCTTTCGCGTAAAGTCTTCATTGGCGATCGATAGAAACAATACAATAAAAGTCTAAACCATAAAACGAATAAAAAAATTTATCTCCTATTCTCTCTTCTTTTTAAATTGTTATCTCCACTTCTCGCCTGTTATACATGGTAAACTATACATCGATAAAATAGTAATTCAAATTCTTTAAATAGTGTACCAGACGAAGATATTAAATTTCCACATTTTAGTTCTGTAGTTTATTTTACTAATTAAACGGTTTTCGTACATCAAGTATGAGAACCACACATGTGTTTTGAGCAATACTCTGAACCTTTACTGAGAGAAGGTAACTCTAAAAAGTGGTGTAACAGAAGGGGACGGGACATTATAATACCGTTAACGATTTCTATTAGCTAATAGTCCTCGTATACTTGACTTTTTTTATAAATGTAGTTCGCATTTTGATTATTGTGTAGAGATACCTTAAATCGGATTAAATAAACATGTATGCCTAAGAGAAATCTTATAGATATATATGACCAGATTCGGAAGAAATACTACAAAAAAAGATTTAGAAAAAATAATTCTTTAATAAGTTTTGTTATTACCAATACGGAATGTAGCTTTAAACGTTGCATAAAACAATTGTAAAAAGCTGTCCTCATACTGTGCAACATTTAGTTCGTAAAATTATGGAAGTATATCGTTGATTGCAAGAAAAAATATAAAGTTGTAATTTTTAAAGAATGATTTTATATCTGTTTTGTTTTGTCTTTACTACTAGAAATATTTTTTGGTAATCAAAATCGTAATTGATAATTATACATCGGTTTTTGAATTTACGTTAATTTAAACGTGTATTGAATTATTTTTATTTTACTTTGGCCACAATTATTTTGATTTACTAACGCGACACGCGGCAGTGACGTCCTAAAAATTTTGTAAAGCAAAATTGTTTTCTTTTAAACAGGTGTATAGTATTATTATATTCAAATGTTCTATTTCTACCTTACGGACTACAGTCGCAATATTTTTTAAAAATAATTTAATTGAAAATAAACGCAATGAATATTCTATAATTAGCGTAAAAAGTAACAGCTGAATATATTTGGAAAAAACAAAGTTCCAGCTACAAATTTAGCGATTCATCTGACAAACATTGTAAGCCATTTTTTCTCAACCATTTTTATGTCCTGAGCCACGAAAAAACCAAAAAGGTAAGTAAAAACACATGCGACCTCATAAAAAAAGTCATGTTTTACATTAACGATCAACTATTTTTCAGTATCCATCAACGTCATCAGTATTCAACAAATTCTTTGTCCGACATACACACACACATATATATATATATATATATATATATATATATATATATATACACACACATGTATATATATATATATATATACATGTATATATATATATATATATATATATATATATATATATTGACATATTGACATATAGAGAATATCAAGGTCTATCCGGAACATCCGTATGCATAATTAACGATTTTTGATAGTTGCTACTTTATGAATTGTTTCAGTTTTTTAGCTAGACCCATAAATATATCAAATGTTCGGTTGTGAAATGAATAATTGTGATATAATTTTTTTCCATTAATAGATTAGTTTTGATCTAAGTAAATTAAACTTTTTGTCCCGAATAGGGCAGTTATTTATTACTGGTTGACAAACAAATTAAGTCTGCATAATAATTATCACGAAGAAACATTTATTTTTTAATCTATGAGCTTGGCTAAATTAATTATAACTTGGTGACTATAAAAATTTCTGAACATACACAGGGGTGTTTCGGTTAGATTTTGATATTCTCTACCTTTTTGCTTCTGCTTGATGCTAAATTTGGGACACCGTGTATATATATATATATATATATATATATATATATATATATATATATATATATATATATATATATATGAACTTGTGGTAAAAAATTAACAGTTAAGGTTAGGCTAAAATTGCATTTCACTTTAAAGCTTGATTCTATCCTACACGGGGTTTCAAAAAAGCAGTAAACAAATACTTAATTTACTTTTTTATACCTATTTATTGACACCTCATTCATTTGGTTTTTTGCATCGATGAGTTTACGACTAAACCTCAATATTTTGTGAAACAAAATTTTAAACCTTGCTTCGATTAATTAACAAGACGAGTAAACGACTCACTTCATTACAATCGAGGATCGATCTGCCGAAGAACCAGCATCATCGGTCGAGTTCATAGATTCGAACTCGTTAGAGTGTTAAGAGCAAACAATAATTAAGGCAGTCCTTTGAAAGGAGACTCGACAAGACGCTATTGTAATTAATTCAAATTGTAGAGATGGTATGCGGGCGGTACGTCCATTTTATTTCTTTGAGCAGGTGTGACGAGCCGATACTTAATATTCACTAAAGTCTACCTCTAAATACGGACGGTAGTTAGCAGTTTTGTTATTCATGTACTTTAAGACACTATTTTCTTTTTAATTGATTTTTTTATCAATAAATTATATCGGTAAAAGACATCAATTTAAGTTTCTGCTATTATATATAATTTCCAAATTTAAATTAGTTGACTAAAATAGTATATATATATATATATATATAGTTGATCTTTTGGTGATCCGTGTAATCGTGCTAATGAAGGAAAATAATTTCTTGAAATCATAGAAACCAACTAAACAAAGGTGGTGTGAAAGTGTAAAACTAGTTAACATTTATATATTTCCCACCTCCTGCAATTTTAAACAACACTTTCATAAATGAGTATAAAATATTTAAACGTAAATAAATGTTTTGGAATACTTAATGTATTGCAACCGTAGTGCAACTACCATCTTTTCGCTATGCCACCATTTATCAATGAAGTATGGCAAAACTATACATTTTCTCACAAATATATTTCGTATGATACCAAATTGTGATTTATTTTTGATGAGTGACATTTTCCTTAAAAAATATTATTTTAATAGACATTATAGTAATCATAATTGTAATATCTTCTATGTAAAAAAATAACGTTTGGAATAAGGGTGGAGGCGCCTATATATTAATATGTAATATAGTGCAAGAAACTTACGAAATTCTACAAAATGTTCACATCCCAAATTCATAACGTAGCTTTATTTCACCAGAGGTAGCAAATTCTTTGTTCATTTATTTTATGCGTACGTATAATAAAAGCATAGCAAGCTTAAATAATTTTTTTAAATAAGACTGATTTTTCAATAAAAACAGGTACTATAAACCAAAATTTTAAAATTATTACATACCGGTGTATTTTTTAAGTCACATACGTATCGCCATTATTAATATAATACCTTGGCAAACATATTCAACATAAATGAGCAACTCTTTCTTGATGTCGCATATCATGTAATTGACCACTTGAATAATAAGTTTTGGAGATTAGAAAACTTCTGCTTAGATCACAAGACAATACTATACTTCTAAAAGTATACTTCATCCCTATATATATATATATATATATATATATATATATATATATATATATATATATATATATAATTGTAACATAGTGATTTCTGTGCATGGAAAATATTTTAAAAAAAGAAGAGTGAAGAATGACAAAGTTATCGAGATTTTTGTATATCTATATGTTAATTTGTACTTCAATTACGCGAACCCTATAAAACGGATTTTTATAAAATTTCATATGGTAATATTTTCATATGGTATCCAAAAACGACATATGAGAAAAAAAATTCTAATAACTTTTGTTATTTCGAATTTCACGGGAACGAAAACGTAATCATGACTAATATTTTAATATCCATGGGAGTGACGTGGCGAGTAAATATTAATATATCATAATTTATTGCTAAAGCATTCAAGACATGTAAAAGTTAAAAATTGTAGTTAAAGGTAAATGTGTTTAAAGCTAATTTACAGTAATAAATGTGAAAAGAGTTAAGAGCGGGTGTACACATATTACTACAACAGAGTCAAGGGTTAGAAGCGATGTGTAAGAAATGTGAAAGAACTATAGAGATATATGTATACACCCATACGCACACACACACGCATTCATGCACGCACGCATGCAAGCACGTACGCACACTCGCACGAACACACGAATGCACGCACGCATGTACCACGCACGCACGTACGCATGCACGTATTTATATACAAACGCATATACACCGCATATTTTTTTTTCTATTTAAATAACACCATTAAGGTCAGTTTAAAAAAATGAGATAATAGAAAACTTTGGCGATAATAGAAAACTTTGTAATTAATCAACTTTCATTTTAACATTTTTGTCCACGTTCTTATTGATATTTAATTAATTGTGCGAAATTAAATGCATTTTGCTTAATGCATCACTCAAACTTGCAAGTTTTTCTAAATCATTGTAAACTTTCATACTCTTATAATTTTCTCACACCATATATCTCATCATTTGTTTTAACATCTTGTCCCGCCATTATATATGGGATCATGCATGCAAAACGACTCGTCTATTAATAATTAAGTCAAATTGCGACTGAGATGTAGGCATGGATGCAACGGATAGATCCCGCAAGTATGCGCTGAAAAGACGCGGGGTTTATACTTTGATTGCGGCGCTTCTAGGCCATGGGAGCAAGATTATTTAAAATTTATTACTTGTAATTGGTCCATCCGTTAATTGAACTGGTAGCAGGCAAGTTTAAAAAATTTCGTCTTTTTCTCATTATGCAGTTTAATCATAGTTATGTAATTGCTTAAAATGTGTTCAATAAAATTGAAACCTGTATTAAAAATTTTGAACATTCAAAATATGAAACATAAATAAATTAGATCCTATTCCGTATATCTTCCAAAGAAAATGATTACTACAAGTAAGAAAATTTTAGAATCCAATTGTTGTTGTAAACTAAGAAAGGTTGTTCCTCTAGTAATACATTTTCTGCATTCAAAAGACGTTTTATTTACGTATATATATTTCGTCATGTCCATCTATCCATCCGTAGGTGACAACACCGTGACTTTATCACTTTGAAGGGGATTGTGATGATAGTTTAAAAGAAAAAAGTTATAGTGTTCTGCTTTATTATCAATTTATAATAGCACTAAAGGGCAATCTTTTTCAAAGGTACACTCCAAAACCTGTAAAACAGGTAATAATGAGGATAATTACGAAAATAAAGCTATGAAAGCCTATGTCAATGTTGATACATATTGATGCTTTTTTTTCGTGGCATTTAATTATTTATTTGGTGATTAAGTAATTACTTACTATTTAATAACTTATCGACTAAGAGTAATAGACGAGCACTACATGCATCGCACGTCTAAATTATGGTTCAGTTAATCGAGCGTACGCAAATAGAAAATATTTTTAAAATATTCTTATTTTTTGTAAGAAAATAAAAACAAATGGGATTATGACAGAAATTAAGTACTATAATGCAAAGATTTCGATCAACTTGCACTGATATACTAAAAATACATAGGAAACCAACTTATTCTACGTAGTTGTCTCAATGAAACCTTTGTTTTAGATGATTTAAAAGATCATTTTTGTTACCTAAACAACTTGATAAATTTACGTAGTTGTCTCCTCATTCTACCAATACAAACCAGTTATCTACCTACACACATATTTAGCTAGTTATTTTTATTTTGAGTGGCTTGCACCGAATATATAACACATTGGAAAATTAAGTAATATGATCAAATTAAAAAAACAAAATATTAATAGGCGAATGAACCTAGTCAAACGGGGTCTCAAACGCGGTCTGTACCGCTCATTAAAATTGATCGATCCGTCCCAATATACTAATCCAGTTAGATCTGACTACAAATATATATTTCTTAGTCAAGAAATATGATTTGTCAAAACATGAAAAACTATAAAGACAATGGCAAGCAGTAGAAAAATGGTTAATTCCGCTTTTATAAAATAAAAGCTTTGATTGTGAAAAAATATAGTCGACAAATGACAAAGACAAAGGAAATGAAGGGTTCAGTAATAAGGTTTGAAAATTTCCATCGATCTTGTAAACTATTATGTTATAATTTCTAATAATATAAATAACACATTTACACCTCTCTTAATCTTTGTCTTCTACTTGTTTGTGTTCAAATAAGTGTTAATAGTTGAAGCTAGTTTTAATGCCTTCACAAATTACAATTGAAAGCAATATATTCGATTTATTATTATTCCACAAACATTAATTTTGTTTTAAAATATGAATTTCATGTCGCATTATTAGATATTTGAAACCGATATATACAATGTCTAATTTTTACATGACATCCATAGAAATTATTGCACTTCTTCATGCTATTCAGAGCTATTTTAAGAACGGTATTTATGGTAAATCCAATTAATTCCATAATCTATCTGTTGAACGGATTATGGAATTAATGGCATTTGAATGGATCAAGTGTAGTTTCAGTTTTATATAAGTCACCTAATATCTCATTACCAAACGTAATGAAGAGTCCAAAAATATTTTATTTCTTACTTTTTATAGTACATTTTTCTTTTCTATGTATGAGCTTCTGTCACTTTTCATGTTATATAATAACTTACTAGTATGTTGGCTATTTTCGCGTGTTCAATCTGCATAATCTTGGCTGTAACGAATAAAAATCTATATATAACTAAATTTAATTATTCCTAGCTGAATATAAAATATACATAACATAAACAATTCTAATATATTTTGAAAATGAGAAAAAGACTCCAACTCCATATAGTGTCTTTAACAGTAACAACTCAAAATAACGTAAATTTTGTGGGATTGATAATAAAGACTGACCAGTGAGTAACTGCTTAGCAAATTGTCTTTTTAAAAACCGCCTTAATTGTTGTCTGCCTTCCTACTGTGGCCGTTTAAAATCTACTTAGCAATGTAATTAATATTTCCTCCACAGTTAGATTATAATTTGTAATGAATTACATGCTCTGTTGCTACAACATTTTTTTTTAAATATACAACAAAATTATATTGTAATTATTGTTTTTCAGATACGTTATTAAATATGGCACCATTTTTAATAAATATTAATTAGTGGCGTAATTATAGTTATGTCTACGTTACGCTGTAAATTAAGAGCACGAGAACGATAATTAAGTAGTAAAATATTTAGGATATTACAGAGTGAGGTAAATATATCTTGTGCATCGTCACAAATTTTGTATGGTTAGTAGCATCATAAAATTATAATTATTAAATATGTACTTCACGGTCTGCAACTATATGCTCTATTTATTCTATTTAACATTATTTCTGCAACTAAATCATTTAAATTTAACTTTAGATGCAGGAGCTTAATGTGCGATTGTTTTGTGATGTACACTATTCCCGGAAGATAGATTTTCATTATATCAAATGTCAGGTTTTATGAAACGCTAATAGGAAGACTAAACTAAAAGGCGGCACCCGTTTGACCTTAATCCTTATGTTGGTTTAGAAATTACAGCTAAAAAAAGTTCAGCTTTAAAGCTGTTTTCTAAAATATATCGGAATTACACCAAATTACGTAAACATAATATTTATTTCGTCGTAGCAATAAATTGCTTGAACTGCTAAAAATTCCAATTCAATGTTAAATGAATGTCAACATGAATTAAAACGGTTAATCAATTTAATAACTTCGTTCTTGATGACAATTTGCAATGCCCCTTCAATGCATCCACAATAGTCCTGGGGATAATTTTTAATTGCAATCTTACCGAAATGTTACTTGCCGTTATTAGGTGCAATGTTAAATTAAATTGTATATATTTAACTTGGTAAACAATGTATGTAACAGCGTTAAAATTTTCAAAAAGTGGCTGATAGAAAATGATTAATATAAAAGAGGTCGGCTAAGATATTATCGATAATCGTTAAGATATTATCGGGCTCAGTTACCGAATACGAAATATACACGGATGAAACAAAAAACACCTTTTTTGAAGTCTTTCATAATTTAAATAATAATGTTTGCGCTGCTATTATTAAAGATTAAAAATGAAAAAATTTAGATCAGTATAGAATTAATGAGATGTTGCATTGAATAAAAAGCTGATATGTAATACAAAAAACTACGTGTAAATTTATCATTTCAAGAAAACGAACTAAAAATAGAAAATAAATTTATTAACTGACAAAGTTTCATTTGAATATATATCTATATTTCGTTTCATTAAATAAAATGACGGCCTATGTCATACTCGGAACCATGTTGACAACATTTCAGTTTTAAAAATATGAGTACAAATTGTGAACTATTGACTAGTGAAATGTTTATTTGATCTTTAGCTGAATAAAGTATTTGTATTTTGACAATTTTGCTTATCTTAAATATTACATATATATATTTGAATTAAATAAAAGCTTAAATAATTATTACTTAATGATGTTAAAGAAAAATGACGGGAAACATTTAAAGCACAGAAGGAAAGTAATTCAATTTGCGGGAATTTATAACATCATATATTTTCCACGACACGTTTTTCTACAACTGCCTCTCTAAGTCTGATAAAAAAATAAAAATCAATGAGTCTCAAAAACGTAAGATGTTATTTTAATGGTTCTTCTTGGCCTAATCCAAAACTTTCGTCACAGTCTATCCAAAACTTTAGACTTTGTGCATTACGAATAAACTGCCGATTGGGATTAATAAACAACTGCACTGATTTAAAAACATTTTAATTGTATTTGTATTTTTGCATAAGAACATAAATTTCTCCATTAACTTTGTTTGTCTTAAGCGGCTTCTTTTACTTAACACAGTTGAGTATGTTTATTGATTAGGAGTTTAATACTATAAATTATCTCCTGTGTTGACATCGTCTATTTTGCTGCATGGACAATTGGTTAAATTAAAAGACATTAAAAATATTAGAAGATATTACGAACAATTAAGAATATTCCACCATCGCACCTACCCAATGAACATAAAAAGCATTAAATTACCCACGTCACTTTGCTGCAATTTAAGTTAACTAAATATAAGTTTCCTCCATAAACGGTTCAGAATTTTCATTCAAAGAAATGCCTCAATAACTATTTCCCCTCAATAATTTACCAAGTTTAGATCCGCTAATTCAACCATCTCGGCAAAGAGATCTTAGAAGAAAACATAGTCTTTTGTTATTCTTTAAGATCTATGGCACATACTTTTAAAAACTGAGAAAGAAGTAAAAATGTTTGTCGCAGTGTAAAAAAATCAATGAAATTAAAAATATCATACGGGACATATATTTATTTATGAGGAATTTTATGTAAAAATGAAGAACAATAAACAAGTAATAGCCGCGGCCGTTGAAAGTATTTTAAGTTGAATCCTACAATGTGTTACGAGTTGTCTATGAGAAACAATTAACCAACTATGCTATTGTACAATGTAAAGGTTAAGTTATATAAATAATATCTTCTTTTACCAAAGGATACCTTTGTTTTTCATTTAAAATTCATCAGGTTACTGGCCCAGGCCTGTCGTGATCCTGTCGTGATCAAGTAAAACAAAGGGAAGATTACCGTTTCGTCAAGAAATACTGTTGGCATCGGCGCGGCGTATACTGCGCTTTGAGGTTAAACCGGCGGAAAGGAAAACTAGTCTTGTTGAGCAAGGACGGGAGGAGCAGGTAAAACACAACGATGAAAGATAGCTTGAAAATACCCAGCTTGCACGTTAAGCTGGAAGGAGCAACAAATTGAAATCTATGGAAGTTGCGATCTGTTTTTTTACTACGAAGTCAAGATTAACTAGAAATAGTAGGAGATAAGAGTATCAAACCGGAGGCCAGGGCTAATAAAGCTGCATGGGACAAGAAAAACACTAAAGCCCTAACATGGCCTGTAACAAGACTGTCAAAAAACGGGATATGAATATTATGACTTGCACCATGTCCGCGGAGATGTGGCGGGAACTGACTAATATTAACGAACAAAAATCTGAAACAAGCATACAGTGCACAACGATATCTGTTTTTTTGGCTGAAATAGAAGAATTAAAAAATCAACTGAAACAGATGGAAGAAGAGATTTCTGAAATATTCGTCATTACAAAGGTGTTGATGTTGATCCCAGATAGTTATAAGCAATCCCAGATAGTTACTGCCTGCATGGGAGTCGGGGCCGGAAAATAAACAAACATACGACAAACTTGTCGCTAGACTATTGATAGAAGAGGAGCAATCATAGGCTTTTGTTGCAGGGAGAGTGAATAAAAAATATATAAATTGATACAAAAGTAATCAATTCGGACTTTATCAAAACAAGTGTAGCAGTAACATAAACAGTCATAATAACAGTCCGGTTAACAATAAAACTGATAAGAAGTGTTTTTATTGTAACTAAATAGAACATTTTAAAAGCGATTGTCGATTTAGAAAATATAAAGAAAGAGACAGTAACGTGTTCATTATCGTGATTTCAAAGGGTTAATGGACACCGGTGCAAGTTATCATATGTGCCGTGATCAAGATTTATTCACGACATATTCTCCGATCTCAAATAAACCAGTAATAGTCGGAAACGGCAGTGCAATTAGTGCACATGGTTGTGGACAGGTGGCGGTACAGGCTTTTAATGGTCGCAAATCGGTAAACACGAACATAAACAATGTATCGTGTGTGCCGGTTTTAAAAACAAATTTATTCTCTATAAACTGTACCACAAACAAAAGTTATGTTATGATTTCAAATAAAAATTTGTGTGAATTCTGAAAAAAATAGAGTGGGTACGCTAGCGAATCGTAAGGGAGATACGTACTATATAAACGTACGTTATAAGTACGAAATGGCAAACGTGACTCAAGTGAAATCCGGGTTAAAAGAGTGGCATGAAAAACTTGCTAGAAAAACAGGTGACGGTATAAGTTTTTAATGGTCGCAAATGGGTAAACACGAACATAAACAATGTATTGTGTGTGCCGGATTTAAAAACAAATTTATTCTCTGTAAACTATGCCACAAACATAGGTTATGTTATTGTTGCAAATAACAATTTGTGTAAATTCATAAAAAAATAGAGTGTATGTACGTACGTTACAAGTATAAAATGCCAAACGTGACTCAAATGAAACCCGGGTTAAAAGAGTGGCAATGAAAACTTGCTCAACGGTACTCAAAGATAATAATATTTTTGTAAAAGACGATTCAGATGTCAATTTTGAGGGTGGCTTGGAGGATAAAATATATCTTTCACTATTCAATACCGGTGAAAGTAATACAGCTAGGTCGTATGAACTTATACATGCTGACTCATGCAGTCCTATGGAGGTGCAGCCTGTGGGAGATTCCATATATTTCGTTATCCTGAAAGATGACGTCAGCAACTACAGGTCAGTGTACTTTATAAAAAAAAGGATGAAGTGAAGTATTGAAAACTTCATTAATAAAGCTGTAAATGTTACCAACAATAAAGTGGTCGACATCAGAAGTGACAATAGATTAGAGTTTATTAATAAGGAAGTAAAAAAACCTGTTTGCAAGGCCTTGTATTGAACACCAAATCAGTATGACATACACACCAGAGAAAAACGGCGAGGCAGAACGAGAAAATAGCGCGAACAATACAGGGGGCAAAAGATCTACCAAAGAAATTACGGACAGAAGATATTCGTATCCCAACATGTATGTTAAACAGAACGGACAAAAGTAATGTGGTTGGAAAAATACCATACGAGATACGGACAAACAAGCACTTTCACATAAATACATTGAAGATTTTTGGTATCCCTGTATTTGTCCATATCCCAAAGGAAAAAAGAAGAAAATGGGACTCTAAGGGTCAGAAATACGGAGAAGAAGTTAAACGTTATAGAGTATATTTATCATAGAAGAACAGTGTTGAAGTCAGAAGAGATGTTGTTTTTATAGATAAAAGTGAGGAAAAGAAGGAGCAGTTAGCAAAACTTGATTATGACTTAAATATACCGAAGAGTACATCTGAGGAACAAGTGTCGAGTACACAGCAATCTATAGAAGGATAAAACAGCCCAGCGAAGTTGAAGAGCAGTGCAGAGAGCGAGAGGAAAGTTCCAATGTATCTACTAACAGTGAAAAAGATTTATACCTGTATTGTACCAGAAATTAAGATTTAACACCACGTCGAAGAAGTATGTGTGTTAGGAAACAGACCTCGTTCCGCACCTGCCATCAAGTCTATGTGGAGGGAAGTGAACCTAAAACTTACCGATAGTATCTGTGGATAGAGAGCTAAAAATGTTAAAAAAAAACCTTGGAATTTTGTGAAAAACCTGCAAATAAAAAAATTATAAGTAGTAAGTGGGTGTTTAAAATAAACAATTCTAAAGACAATATTCAATACAAAGCTAGATTAGTATCTAGAGACTTTTAATAGGAGAGTATAATGGATTTGTGTGAAATGTATGCATACAAAGTTAAATTTACTTATTTTTCTGAAGGACGTTAACGAGGCTTTTTTATTTTTATTTTTTATATGGAAATATTACTAAAAATGTACATTTGGAACTGTCAGAATGCCCTTGTAGAGGGGATATGAAAACTGTAAAATTATAAATCTTTATATAGTTTAAAAAATTACGATACATTTAACGATAAATTGAACTATTATTTGTATACTAAGTGTATCGGTGATGCTACGATATTTGTTTTAGTATATGTTGACGACTTGCAAATGTAAACTTTTGAAAATAACAATGATACACCTTTAAGTCAATGCTAAACAGCAAAATTGTAAATGAAAGACATGGGCTTGTTATCGAACTTCTTAGGCATACATGTGAAATAGGACAAAGAAAATAAAATTATTAGGTTGAGTCAAAGGGAATACCTTAAAAATGTTTTACAAAAATTTATAATAAGAGAATTATAGGTTGTTTGTCTTAAGCAGCATAAGGAACAAGACCAGATATTTCTGCTGCTATACAATTTTAAAGATATAAAAATAAAGCAAATAATGTTTTGGTAACCGCTCTAAAATGAGTATTGAGATATGTAAAACATACATACCATTGATTACAAATTAGTGCATAAATGTAATAATGACATGTTAATTGGACATTGTTATACAAATTGAGGAGGAGATTTAATAGATATAAGATCCACCACTGGTTATTGTTTTATGTTTGCATTTTTTTAAATTTCTTGGTGTTCAAAGAAACGGTCCAGTGTTAGTCTATTTTCTACAGAGTCAGAATATGTGGTAATCAGTATAGTGTCAAGTTAAGCATATCGGCTTACCAATGCATTACATGATTTTAGTATTTTAAATGTTTGCCCTGTTTTTATAGTCTTCCATAGTAAACATTCAGAAGAAGCAGAAGCATTAAGATCACTCAAGTAAGATTGGAAGTTCGTGTCACAATCTCCTTCGAGTGCATTCTTTACCTTTATAATAATAGTGTGATTTAGTTGCTTTTTTTAATTATGGGCACCTTGTTGCCTATCACTGCATCCAGAATTTTCTTTTTTCACATATCAAGTCTAATAAATGTTTGGCTTTATATTGAACAGTGGCAGTCTTTGTTTTCAATGGCGTAGTGTCCCAAGCAGCGTATTATACGGTTCCAGTAAAGTGTTCGATGGCAATTGTAATGTCATGTTTCAATTTCAGTCTCACTGAATCCGCAAATGCCGAATCACGCCTACGTGGTAGAATGAGTCTCGATCCTCAGAACGTATGTTTGTCATTACAATTGCCGTTAGTTTTAAATCGATTATCTAGCAATTTGAAGTACTTCACTGATAAAATACAAGTCGTTTGAAGGTATTCTTGGCAGATGGAGGTCTAATGATAATATTTGATATTAATCTTGACTAAAATTACTAATCGGCCGTGGACTTTTTCATCCGGGATACATTATGTGGTATAGTGAGAAATCAGGTATTTTAAAGTGACTCCTACTGGTGAAGGGACAAAATTCAGTCATTCTATTCTTCAATTTCTTTTGTATAGATGTATATTATTCTACATTTTTGCCTGTATTTTAATTACAGATATTGTTAATATATTAGTTATCCAGTCATTTAATATCTCAGTAGCCGAATATTGCTGACTTTTTCTACAAATATTGATGTAGGTTTATTATGTTTTCGAGTTTTGGTTGCAACTGAATTATTATTGAACTCTGTAAAACTATTTGATGTGGAGGTCAGTACAGCAAGTTGATAGTTTAACTTTGTTTGTTTCTGGGCTCTAGCGTTTCTAGTTCTTTTTCTCTTTTTGGCTTCAGTCTAGGCCTGGTTCTGTGACTGATTATTTATGGGCTTAACTTCACTTATATCTACACTATTGTTTCTGTCAACCGATATACTAATAAGCAAGGTTGATCACGGTCGGTTGAAGAATATTTCTTTACAAAAAATTGTTTGTGTAGTGTTTTATGAGGGCTACAGTTTTATCTTTTTCGGTAGAACTTTGTCCCCTTAGGTCATATTTAAAAGACGAAAAGCCCACCCATGCCTACTGTTTCAGCTCGCGCTTGGAATTCGATTTTCATAGTACCACCCGTATCTGGGAGGCATTCCCCTATCTACCTTCTGGGGACGCGCTCGATGGAAGGTGAGCAACTCCTCATAAGGATTTATGAAATAAAATAAATGATATTGAAAAAAGGGCGTATTTTTAAGAGCACAAATGCATAATTCATAAGCTTCAAATTGTCAGTCAGCTAAAATAACAATAAAATTTAATTGTGAAATGTTCTTGTTAGAGGTAAGAAAACAAACTGATTTTGACATTAATTTCAGTTTACCATTAAAATAAGATGTCTCTCTGTTACGAAATATTTATAATGAGTGAAAATAAATGCACTGAAATGTATAATCAATTTACAAACATGTACATATATTTGTACTTAGTATAGCTCCGTATATCATATTTAAAAATACTATGTATTATCCATACTAATTAGATGATAGTTGTTTCCGTTTTAATTACTTAAAACCAATTGAGCTTATTTTGTTGTGACTTATAAATATTTAATAATTTCCATAATATTTTAGTGCACATGTTCATAAATTAAAAATTAATTTATGGATTTGTTCACTGAAATAATATGAAATTTATTTATAAAACCAACAAATAACTAAAGTTGTTAATGCTTTGACCATTCGTATTAACAAAACAACAATGATATTGAATCTAAATAATTAACTATCTGCAAATTTCATATAATCTCAATGCAATTACTTTTTTAAGTTCGTTGCAAAAATAATATTTTAAAAAATGCTAATAATAAATATACTTAAGTAATTATTAAAAATTCATTGAAAAATTTTAAATAAACTTGTTTAAACGTACTTTATTTACGAGCCTATTAAAATATTTCCGTTCTTTAAAAACTTATTGTAAATGAATAAAAATTATGCGTTAAAATATTATAATCACAGGGTTTTTAATAATTAATGTAATCATCTGCTATCAACTTTTAAAAGTCCCATGTCTAAAACGGCTTATATGGAAACTTGCAATTTGACATAATTATATAATGTATTAAAATGCCCATATTTCAATGATTAAAACTCAACAATATTTACGCAGAAATTCTTTTAGAGCGGGCGAATGAAGTACTCAAAAGTTTTTTTTTAATATTGTATATATTTGTTACATCATGTGCTATTAATATCAAATAAACGAGAAAGATTTCAGTGGTAATATGGAAAATCTTCGCAAAAATTTTTTTTCCTTATCTCTATATACAGAATCCTAAATTCACCTAAAATATAGTTGAAAGTATAGCGATGAATATAAATGTTATAGTTCTTGTATAAGCGAATTCTATTCATAATTAACAGGTTTATTTTATTAGGTAGAAGGCAAAATACAAAATAAATATTAAGGCGAACGATATTTTTTAATGATTGTTATTTTTTCATGATATTTACTATATTGAATATTCGTTTCAATAACTACATTGTATCTTTCCAGTGACTAATAGAAATAACCAGAAATCTTACAAAAAAATCCTTAAAAATGGGCAGTTAATTATAGAATAAAAGTTGTTAAGTACATTTAGAGCTTATAAATACTATTTCCAGTTAATTTTTTTTTGTAATTTGAGTTTAGCAATTTTGAAATTGGGGGAAGCGGCGGAACGTAATTTTCGCGCATATTATAAAGAATTTCTCTAGATATACATTAAATAATATTTAAAAAAATCATTGAAATTAGTAATTTTATTTAATAACCTATCGTATATAAAATCGAAAAACTAGCTAACTTCCAAGTCTCTTTGTGAAACAGTTTCTGAGAAAAACGAAAAAACGTCGGTATCAGACAAATAAACGCACACATGACTGGTGTTTTGTGGATTCCGCCTTTGAATTTTCCGTGTACAAGTACCAAAAAGAAAATATGTACATTTTCAGCACACACACACACTAAATAAAAATATAATATATATATATATATATATATATATATATATATATATATATATATATATATATATATATATGTATATATATATATATGTAAATTATATATATATATATATATATATATATGTATATATATATATATATATATATATATATATATATATATATATAGGTATGTGTGTGGGTGTGTTAAACAATAGGGTATTTAACTAATGTCGACATTTTTTGTAAAAATGTTTTAAAATAGTAATTAAAAAAAACTTATAATGAAAACAATAATGCATATAACAAATAAGTAATCGAAACTTCTAAGTGTTAATTTTTTGTTCATTAAATTGAAAAATTTATTATTAATTTAGTTTCCACACAAAAAAGTGAGAAAATTATAATATGCAATTTATAACTTAAACGAAATATTTAACAAGATATTAAAAATATTTAATAAACGCCCTTATAATGAATGCCAAATGACAGGCCAGTGACGTCATCAGCCAGTTGTGTTTCGTATGGGACGTTTTCGCGGGAATCTTAGTTCATCAGTTTTTGAGTCGTTATAACTTTGTAATTAAAAGTTCTAGGAACGATATATTTATTTTAACCGCTTTTAATGTAGTCAAATATCCTATTTGTGTGGAAGCGAATATTCAGTTTTTCACACTTTTTGTACGGAAATATGTATTAGCTTTCATTCAGTTTTGAAACCAATTTCTGGTTCAAAAATATTCCAGACATTCACCTGGTGAATATCTTAACATAAAACTTCACACAATATGCCTATGTTAAGCGGTCAATAGAAACTGTATACTTCTGGACATTGAAATCGCTTGTAACAGCTTTATCAAAACAATTCGATATTCTTTGCGGATCAGTGTGTAATGGACTTAATGGATGCTGTTCGCTATTCACTCTAAAAAATATTTTGGACGAATGATTAACAAAACACCATGTGTTGCATAGATTAGATGTTGCAACAGGTTTTGATTTTGTACTTCAAAGTCTTTTTCCGGAGATGTTATAGTGGAAGCGTCAAGAATTTGGCTGGATACCTTCGAGGTTTTACTTTAAATAAGTTCAGCACAAGAAGGTTCACTGTTTAGTTATGTTTCTAGATCCAGGGAAACAATTGAAAAAACATCAGACTCCCTGTCATTCTCCAACCAATTTGAAGATTATTTATTTGAGATACTAATGAAAATGACAAACAATAAATTTGATATTGGGTGATAATTATTTATATTCTATTTGGATTCAACATGTTGATAAATTCTTGACATTAAGCGTAATATTTGTGAAATGCTTGGTCTAATTGGATACTTAATGGAATTGAACGTACTGTAATAAATTGTTTTTGTTTTCGTATCTGACATGGGGTTCACTCACTTTAGGTAATCGTGAGTAATTTTCAATAGTTATGGTTGGGAAATGAAATATAAGTAGCGCGGTGAATTCTTGCAAAAATCAAGTTTATAGTTTTAAAATATTTTTAAAGTTCTACCTTTTGAGATGCGTCTTTAGTTTTTTGAGTGCCGAATAGATTACATGGTTTTATATAATTATTAATAGTGTTTGTTGACTTTTGTTTAATATTATTCAGAAGAATATTATCATCCTTCATAATTTCTGTGAAAGTTGCCTTAATATTATATTTACTGGGATATGAAAAGTATCTATCTATCCGTATGTTTAATTGCACTTCAGAAATAAGGCGTCTTCGTAGAGTTGCATTTATTATATCTTTTTTGACATTTGTAATATATTTTTTGACAATCTTGTTTCAAATATTGAATATATTTGGCGTTAATTTTGTAGAAAGTCATTATTCACAATTAAATCAAACTACGTGACGTACTGTTATTTCTACTTTCTTTAATTTCTTTACCACCTTCGTTCGGATAGAGATTTGAAACCAAAATATATCTTTTTTTCAAAATTGTCTTTCTGCAAAATTGAGTATGGCTTTTCATTAATTATTTTACGTAAATTAGATATATATTTATAGAGTGACAAATATTTTAATTAAGCATTGTAATGAAAGAAAAAATTAATAAAAATTTAGGTAAAAAAGTAAATGTACAATATAATTTACAGGCAAAGTGGAGCACAATACAATATAATATGGCATGAATATTTATGCCGATGGTAAGAAAAAAGTAAATTTGAAATTTAAGAAAAATTTTACACTGTAATTGAATTGTAGCAAAAATTTTAGGTTGCCACTTGCTGAAGTAATTTTTAATAATTTTCCTAAATGTATGAAATGATTTAAAATGGACCATATATTACCATATGATAATAAATGTGATTCCAAAAAGTAAACAAAACTACTTAAATGAAAAATGTAGCACATGTAGGAAACGACACAACAAGTTTCAATAAATAGCATAGAATAGCTTGAACTAATATTAATAAACAAGGCCGACGAATATGTTTGACAGACAGTAAATTCCTTACAAACCTTCTGATAAAAGAAGAGAGACTGAAAAATATCGTGAATTGCCATTATTATTAACGATATTCAAAGCTCAAATGGGGTGCGACGAGGAAATGCGACCGGAAATAAATTCACCAAGTTTTTTATTATTACACTTTGAAAACGATTTCAGAGGAAATAAGATTTCATTTCCTGACGCCAGACTGTACGAGAGTCATTTTTCGTGTTTACATTTGTGTTTAAACGGAAAGCAACGGGACTTTGCATTGGCTTACAAAGTAAATTGTGTTCAAAAATTCTGATTTTTTGCATGCTCTTTTGTGATAATATTTTTCAATAGTTTCCGAAAATAAAATGTCAAGAATTGAAACTAAATTATTATTAGAGAAATTTTATAAAAAGGATTATAAAAGGTACGCCCAGTATATTATGTTTTCATAAATTTTTTTTAAGTTAAAACGCCCAATATTTATATATATATATATATATGTATATATATATATATATATATATATATATATATGTATATATATATATATATATATATATGTATATATATATATATATATATATATATATATACGTATATAATTTACTAAAGGTATTTTAATAGATTTAAAAAAACAGGGCCATTATTTCGATCCACATATACTTTATATTAATTAAAATGTATATTCGTGCGGGCTACTATTGTGGCTTTTGCAAAAGCGTACTAAATTTCGTAAAAGTATGTATACACACGTGTATTATTGTTTATCCAAGAATTTTTAAGAAACTACAAATCTAATTGCAGTAATTGTTTTTGCATTGGCTTGAAAATCTTTCACCTTCAACAATAGCAAAGTTTCACACCTCATTTGTTTCAATTATACAAAAAAAAAGTTTGCACATATTTCTAATTATGTATCTCCATAATTCATAAAAATGGCTGTATTAAAGCAAAGGGAAAATATAGATATTCTGAACATTTTCTTGTCCTGAAAGTTCGAAGGATGCTCTTAGAACATTAACGACAAGGTAATGCCTCGTCTGTATTATCTAAAATAGTACTAAGAATGGGTTCTGCAATTGTTAAATTACAATTTAACAATAAGCTGGAATCTATAAATAATTCCCGGGTTTTGAGAGCTTTTTAAAAAGGTTAAGGAAATTTTCTGTTGTCTCGTCTAGACATCTTTACGAAATAACATAAACTAGATATGTAAGTAAAATAAGTCGCGGTACGAGGTCAAAACTCGGAATTAAAAGTTTACGAAAGGACAACTCGCGAAGCAAACAAGATTTAAATGGTCTGGGGGACGGAGTCAAGTTGGTTCAAGAAAACAGCGACCAATACTATTATCAAAGCGGTTGATCATTTCTTCGAAGCCGCAATAAATATTTACTTGAAATTCTATACAATTAACGCTTTACCTGAATAATTACTAGTGAAGTTAATTTTGTGTTCTGCGTTTTTTTTCAACTTTCTGTCAAAATACTTAATTAATAATCTGTGAAGTGCGTTAAATTTGTATTACATTCAAAACTTATTGCTCTTTATTACAAAATTGGAAAACACAATCATAGGTAAATAGGTATATCTTATCAATTCATGTCTTCACTCAAATTCTTACACCTTTCAGCCCATGGCCTTGAACTGCCTTCGAAAAGTAAGAAGACCCTCCTAATCTCTCAACAGAAAACTGCTTTCTATGGAGACCCGTTTACTCTAAAAATATTACGTAATGAACTAAATATGAACATACCATATTACCTGAATGCACGCAGGCGCGTACGTGCGCATTCAAGCAAGTACGTGCGAAGGAATGCACGAAAATTACAACATGGGGTTATCTTTCACTCCATAAATGACAAAAGTAATTAGTTTACTGTAGTTTATTCATTTAATGCTCTGAACTATTGAGAGTTTAAATAAAATACTTAGCTACACAACGTACTGCTATATATTTCATCTTTCCATCTGAGCGATGCCTATTATTTGTCAGACTCGAAACACAAAGTATTTCATTTACTTTAAAAGAAAACTACCAATAAGGAGATAACGTTCATTTAATTTTGACTCAATTATTATTTTTTGATTTCATATATACGGCAGAATTAAAATAAAAAAATAATTAAGGAGAGGCTTAGAAGAGGTTTAAATCATTTTTTTTTTCATAACTGTTTATAAAATTTTTCAGTAGGTAGTATGTCCATGTTCTTTTATCAAAATTTATTGATGTAGAAACTTGAAATTAGTTACAGTAATAAAGAATTCATAAATCATATCGGGTAAGCCTAGTGAAATGGAAAATTGTAAGGATTCGATCCATTTTTTTCGATTTACCCTTAGTATCCTAAAATATAATATATTAACGTTCAAAAGAATGAAGGTCGTCTGGTTAAAATCCATTCATTTATAAAGGCTGGATAGATTAAATATCATAGTAAAATAAAGCTGCGATGAGGTTGCTGAATTGATTGAAAATACCGTTGAAAGCTCTATATATTCATACATATAACAAAATTCTAACAAAGTATATTCTGTACACGGAAAATATTTTAAAAACATTGATTAATTTGGCGTACATAATGATAACAGAAGCCGGAAATGATAATAGATAATAGATAAAAACGATAATAGTTAATAACTGCGAGCAATATATGGATAATAAAAGTTATTATTCCGAATTTTACGCAAGTGAAACTGTGGGGAACAACTATAGTCGATATTAAGGAATTCTGCATATAACCTGGTTAGTAATTGAAATGTAACTACTTTTAATTCTGATAAGATCATTAGAAGAAAAATATTTTAAAATAATATTCATATTTTTAACCCAAACACGACTGTACACTAAAAATTAAATTTCTAACTATACATTCCACACAAATAACGTTTTCCATGATTTCTAAACCTATGTAATTCACTGCATAAATGCAATATCTAGTAGACAATGAAAAGAAGCATTTTTAATGTATATATATATATATATATATATATATATATATATATATATATACATTAACAATGCTTCTTTTCGTTGCTACTAGATATTGTACTTAATGCCATGAATTATATAGGTAGGGATATTTGTAAACTCTCTGGAAGCTACACATTTTATTTAATTAGAATCAAATTCATAAAAAATGTAGAAAGACCGCAAATATTAAAAGACCGTATTTTTAAAATACTACAACTTTCTAAAAACTGTTTTCCATCGCACTGAAATAAAGAAAAATCTGGAGTGGGACTATGAGGGTACCGTAAATATCTAGGATATAATATTTCTATTAAACTGTTTAAAAATATTAATATTTTAAAACCTTTGTATAAGCTACTACTTTTTTTATTAACATAATAAATATGCAATTTAAAATACGAAGTTATTTTTTTAAATGGTTGTGGTCACGTTCATGGAGTTTCTATCGACTTTTTACAGATCCTTTTTATTTTTTACAGACATGTCGTAAGTTGGTTGACTATTTCTCGTAAACTAGTAGAGTCTACATAGGTGTCATAATTGTGAATAAATTTCAGATATCCAAAGATAGCGGCTTATCGAGTCAAGGGTGGAGGGAAAGTAACTTTAACAAATTTGACCACTTTAAAAGTAAAAAAATTTGAAGAGGGATCCATTTTCCGGAAAAACGCACAATATTTCAGAAATTAATATTTTCCGGAACCCCACACAATAGGAAAAGTGACAGAAAAAATACCCCTACACTTTTATGTATATATATGTATATATATATATATATATACACATATTTATGTGTGTGTGTGTATATATGGTGGAGGTACCCTAAATTTTTTTAAAGGATTCTATTTCGTAACTTTTTAGATCTTATAAAAATGTGTAACCATGCCAAATTTCAGATTGTTAGCACTAAGTAAAACGCCTGTGACATACGACGTGCGAACGTACCGACAAACATGTTAAAAACATTAAGGTTTCCAGTTTGACTTCAGAATTCTAAAAACGGCCAAAATTAAGTTTTTATTATTTAACACGGTATTTATGGCATGATACAGCATTTTCGGGAAACTAACGCCATTTCATATATAAAATATTTTTTGAGAAATTGTACATTGGATTTTATATTTTAGTGCATTCATTAACTAAAATTTTCCTAGTAAATTTATTATTATTTATTTTTCTTTTATTCCAGCAGCACAAATCGGTACGCCATTTGAAAGGGATACGCAGATAAGGGCACACAATGAAGTTAGTTCCTTATAATTTTTTTTCTAGAATAGGGTGCTGTATTACTTACATAATAAAACAATTATATTTTACTACTTCATTTGAAGTGAGATAACTTTATTATCATGTCATTACTAATATGAACTTCGTAACATAATAAATATTAAGTATGTTATAGTGAATTTCTCAAAAACTATGACGGCTAAAATGATCGTCATAGTTTTCCTAACACCTTTGCATTAGCTTCTGGAAATCTGTAACAATTTTAGAAACGGAATTTTGAAAATGAGAGTGGAGGGTAGTGTGTATCAGTTGGGCCGCCAGTGGCTGCAAGTATAAGACGTGGGGTCCGCGTTCGTGCCAAAGCTACCTATTTCGACGAACAAGATGGCGGAAACACGTGGAGCCGCAAATATTTTGGCGATAACTACGCTATTAGTTATTGTTAGGGAAATATAAAAGTAGAAAGCAAGTTCGCAAGAGTGTATTGGGATATTTACAAAAAAAATTCGACCGTGCCCGTTGGAATTTTAATTGCTGACAACGAATCCAATGAAAACGAGAATACAATAACAGAAGCACATATCAATGGAGAGCACTATAACTATTTATATATTTTCTTATTTTATTCTTATGCTTAGGTTAGTTTGCTTTTCGATTTTTAGGATTCCGTACCCAAAGAGTACCAAAGTATTACTAAGACTTCGCTGTCTGTCTGTTCATATGTCTATCTGTCCATCCATCTGTCAGTCCGTCCGTCCATCTGTCTATTACAGGGTTGTATCTTTTGAACCGTAATAAGTAGGTACTTGGAATTTTAATAGATTACATATTGCCTATTATATATTATGGCCTATTATATTTTATATATTATGGCCGATATAACAACAAATAATGAAAATAAAATTAAGTTAAAAATTAAAGAGGTTCCAATACAAGAAGCTTGTTTTCTTCGGTGTTTTTTACTAAACGGGCATGCAACCCTTCATATGCGCGTCAGATTCGCTCTTGGCTGTTTTTTTTATTTCACATGTGCGTATCTTTACGATGTATAATATTATTTATGTTATAAACTAACCTTATATATGAACAGATAACATCAAACGTGATACAGTGGCAACTTACTCCATTGCGCTAAGCGCTATATTTGAACGATAGTCTAGCGCTTGACGTGCTTTCGTCTGTACATATGATACAGTACCTAACGATCACTTATTGAGTTTTCTTTATAATTATATTGCTTTTTTTTAGAATCGTCTTAATCAGATTCGTCGACTTCGAGCGAAGATGACGAGGCAAATAATCCAGAATATCCGACCGCCGATAGGAGCAGCGCAATCAATTCTTCTAGGAATGTAGCCGTTGTAACCTGGACGTTTATTGAAGGAATACGTGTCAACCAATGACAACAAGGCAATTTCAAAGCTACTTTACCAGAACCATTAAGTGCCGTGCAAAGTGTGACGGACGTATTCTCTTTAGTATTTCCTGGGAGAAACTTTGTTACTTAGTTCAATGCACAAATTCTACGCATCCGGCAAAACAAAAACTGCTGACTGAGAAAGAGTTAATAATTTCTTTTGGTATATTATATTACCTATAGATTATATGCCATGACTCTTCAGGAACTACCAGAACGTTGTTCCTAGTGGAATACCACTTCTGATGGAATATATCCCCCTCCAAATTTTGGACAACGATTTGGAATGAGTCTCAGAGATTGAAGACAATTCTCATGGCACTGTGGTTCTCATCACACAAACCTCAGATCTCAATTATTGCACACCGTCAGGATTTTAGTAACGATCGTTAATGAAAAACTGAAATGTTCCATCTGCCCCAGTTCAAAAATCACTGTAGATGAATCCATATTCGCATGGCACGGAAGAAGTGCGTATTTCAAAGGAAGTATGCCTGCAGTTATAAACCGAAAGGAGTCGGTTGTGAAGTAAAGACAGTATGTGATAGTGGTAAAAATATTAAGAAGTGGCGAAGGTAATTTGGCGCAGTGACTGCAACCAGTTTGAGATTAACTGAGCCACGGCATGGTTCTGGAAGAGTAGTACTTGGAGACTCTTGGTTTGCTTTGGTCAAAACAGCTGTAAATAGTTCAAAGTTGGAATGTATTTCATTGGGTTAGTAAAGACGGCAAACAGTTTTTATCCCGTGTCTGAGATAGCTGTAATTGTCCACCTTGTAATTAGACATCTGTTGTGAGTACAGCGGAAAAAGACTCAGTGCTGCTCATTGCCTGTACGTGGAGAGATAAACAAATTCATACATTTTTTGCCACTTGCGAAACGACTCTGCCTGGCCGGCCATCAGGTTAAAAGGAGATGGGATGGTGATGGAAATAAATTTTTCAAAGAAGTCGATACACCTAAAGTCGTTGGACAATATTTTTAAGGAACTATCGATATTCACAATCACATTAGACAGGATGGATTGGCATTAGATAAAGCTTGGGGCACACATAAATAGGAACACAGATATGCTTCAATTTTAGGCATTGCAGAAACAAACGCTTTCGTTCAGAACATGATCAAGTATTTCACAGGTGGTTTACTACCAACTTGGTATTGGCTCAGGCAGGCAAAGACGCTCATGACCAACTACAAAATGAGCCTGACAGGCAAAGACGCTCATGACCAACTACGAATTAATTTTTTGTTAGAATATAAGTAGACGATGCTGTGTTATTTCACAAATATATCTTGTTAAAAAGTTTTTTTCGCAAGTTGTAATATCAATTTAAAGGGGTATTTTTCGAATATCTAATTGCACAACATTTTTCCCTTGGCAACATATACAATATAGGTGATCAACGACTCCACAAAATTAACATTACGACTGGTGTTTTCTATCGTCGTTACTTGTAAACATAGTGATGAACAAAAATAATACAAGAAGTCTTAGTTTTATTAAAATCTGCCACATGTTTATCTACCACAACTTTTCCATACATTTTTGTGATGCTTATGAATTTTTTTGAGTAATCAAAATATATTTTGGAAGACTATGTTTCCGTAACGCCGATCAACTGTTTTGAATAAATATTAGGTATTTATGATCACAATTTTCTAGCTTTGTTATGAGATTTAGTTCATTATTATTCTTTGGAGCATTTATTCTATTAGAATTCAGTATATTAACATTTACAGAGTTAATTTATTTCATTTTGTCGTGTTTAAATCGTTCTTATTAAAAATATCTCAAACTTCATTCTTTAAAATACGAAATGCTTAAAATGGCTTAAATATATACACCTTTATATTTACATATATATATATATATATATATATATATATATATATATATATATATATTTATATAAACATTTTTTTCTACACTTGATAAAGATACTGTAAAATTATATTACGAATTCTCACATATACATTTGGACAAGGTATTGTTAATTGCATTTTCATTGCTGGAATGTGATTCTATTTTTATATTTATTCTAAATCAAATAGTTTCAAATAAGAGCTACAAAACATATGCATATTTTGTAGATGTGCATGCCATATATTCGCAATACACATTTGGCAATTTTATAGGTAATATTTAATAAAAAGGTTAAAAGATCCATAGAAAACCAACTTCAAAAAAAGTAGGTACTAAAAGTAAAAAATAATTACCTCAAATTATTATTTATTGCGAATAGGTAGGTACTTACGTACCTTTCGCAATAATTCGCAATAAATATATGAATTACTAATTTTTACTGTCGACCAACTTAAATAAATGTATAATGTAAATTTAAAACCTTCACTTTTAATGTACTCACAATATGAAATAGATTCATAAAGGCTATTTACAATATAAAATTTTACATTTGTTGAAGTTATAGAAGTAGTGAATTGTAGCAAGTTGCTCGGCGGTGCTGGCACCGACTTCAAAAATAAGTAACGCAGTTATTTATTGCAAATGAATAGGTATGTATTTTGAGGTAATTATTTTTTACTTTTCAGTACTTCTTTTTTAAAGTCGTTTTTTAAAAGATATTTTAGATTTTTTAATGATTTATAATATTAATCACCATACTATAACTAACATTCTTTTATTTCCTTTCTTAGAATGTTGCATAATTATTTAAAGCCACGGCCAACAGCGAGTATATAGATAATTTCCGTTTTTCTACAGTTGGTTATAAACAACACGCAGAAATGAAATGATGGTAATAGTCGCCCGTGGTTATTTATAAGCCATTGAGAAGTTCGTCTCTCCACATCCAAAGTTCAATATCAAGTTTTGCAAAGTAACAACGACGACTTGAGGATTTCCGTTCTGTATATCCAAAATGTAATATCAGATTTTTCAAAAACAACTAAAGTAAGGACTAACCAGTAGCAAATATTTTAAATCACGAATGATTTACGGGATACGGACAGTATCAACCGTTAAAAAGTTCCATTATTAGTCTTCAGATCTCACCATCAGACCGTAACCTATATTATGGTGCAATTATTTTGCATAATAAATACTACCTGTATCATGAATTACACCTGATCTAATACCCTTCAATAATTGTTTATCTCCAGAACGCATTATGAGACTCTAAATTGATATACGGTTTGACTCTAACATGATCTTATTTTGCAAAGTAACAACTACTAGTACCAACAATCCTCAATCACGTTTAATTTACCAGTTAAGGAGTTCCTTTGTTCATCTCCGGAACTCATCATCAGGCTCTGATCTGGTTGACGAATTAATTATTTTGCAAAGTAACAACTACTTATAACAAATATCTTCAAACAAACTTGATTTACTGACATTCGTTAAAGAGTTCCATTGATCATCCCCAGAACTTATCACCTGTCTACAATAGTTTTCCCTTTTCACATTTGATGAATGATTTTGATAGATTTGGGATTACAGGTGCTGGTTACGGGAAAAATGTTAAAAAAATTCCATCACGTCAGTGTTTTCAGTTATTTGGAGTAGTTTTTGTCAAAAGTACCTAAGCCTACCAAGTCAAAAACTGATATTTTATTCTAATTGTTTTTTTTAAACAAAAAACACAATGAATGATAGCACTAGACACCAATGAAGAATTTCTCGTACATAGTAAGTTAAATATAACGTAATTAACTAAGTAACTTACCTTTATTATCGGAAAAAGGTGGATTTTAGGTCATTTGCTAGAGATTACATTTAAATGAAATTAACTTGAATCATTAAAAGAGGGTTAATGAAGGTATAGATTTGATATAAATAGCGACATTATTATTTTTACAAAATAAGTACTTCCGTCCAATTCGCAACGTTCAATTAAAAGATGTCATCGCGAAAGTGTTTAAACTCATCGGACAATTTTTTTTATATTTGTGGACAGTTAATGCTGACAAAACAGCAGCATAACATTACCGAATTCATAAGTAACATTTATAACATGTATTTCGACCTAGTTATTGCTAACAAAGACGAACAATGGATCCCGCGTAAAATTTGTGCCACATGCGTTCGTGAACTTTGAAAGTAGTCAAAAGGGCAGAACAATACCTTTGATTTACAATCGCCTATGCAATAGGCAGAATCTTAGAATCATACCGAAGATTATAATTTTTGCTATTGCAAGAATGCAGGCTACAATTCTAAAACAAAAAAGGACTTAGCATGTCCGACCGTGCAATCGATAGCGCACGCGGTGCTTAGTGACCCGAACGTTGCACCACCATCAACTCCATATTTGGAATCAGTACAAGCTGAAGACATGTGCAGTGACGTCGAAAAGATATTCCAACCTGAATCTCTATTTGAGCCAAGTGCAAGTGGAACATAGTTATTTTCACAGTCAGAACTGAACGACTTAACGAGAGATCTAAGCTTGCCAAAAGATGCAGCTATGTTGAAGATCGTGATCTAGTGTATTGCAAAGACATTCTTGCCTTAGTGAAAATGTTTAACGTCGAATATGATACGAATGAATGGAGACTCTGACCTGGTAAGTAGGATAGTCATTCTGTAGAGTCAAAACTACCCGTAGCAAAATTTTGAATCATAGTTGATTTACTGTCATTCGTTAAGTAGTTCCAACGTTTATTTCCGGACTTCATTATCAGGTCCTCATCATATTTTATATGCGACCACCCCTAAAGTACCCTCTTCCAAATAAAATAAGTGCCATCGAAATCGGGCTTAAGAAAAGATTAAAATAAAAAAGATTCTGTCGAATTGAGATCTTCCTCTTTTTTTTGAAGTCGGTTAAAAAATATATTAGAAGCGTTAGCGTTCCAAAAATAATTTAATCACATCGAAATGAATATTTCATGTCTTAATAATTGAATAATTTTTTCCGTAATATTTTGTTGTGAAAATTAATTTAACCTTCAGTCGAATTATTTATGTTTCTTTTTCTTAATTGTATTTAGTTTTATTTTAAGTCTTCTGATTTGTAATAGGTTTATTATTTAGCTATATGTATATATATATATATATATATATATATATACATATATATATATATATATATATATATAAATATATATATATATATATATATATATATATATATATATATATATATATGTATACACTAAATATTTGATTATTTTAAGATGTCTTTCTTATCTTCTTGTTACTTCGTGTCCTAGATAAAATGGGACATATGAAATCATGCTTCCCAATCACTACTTACCTTCCAGACCAAAAGACGCTCGTACATTCGAGCAACAGCAAATGAATTATCATTTCTTCTGAAGTCGTTTTCAAATAAGGACAAAAAAAATTTGCTAAGTTTCCTTCCGGTCGCATTTCCACGTCGCGCCCCACTTGAGCGTTGAATTTCGTTTTCGTTTATAATAATGGCTATTCACGAGATTATTCGGAGTCTTGCAACGTTTTGTGAACGAAATCTAATTTATTCGCTGTTTTATTTTCTTAATGATCTACATTTAGCTGAAAATACCTAGTGTACTCAATGAGTCCTATTTCCATTTCTTCCTTAAGGCAAATTACAAAAATTTTGAAAAGTATGGCAGTTTTTCACGTACTCTATATTTCAATATACTTATAATAACATTGAAAAATATATTTTACGTTCTGCTGGCAAATATCGAACTTTATTTTCTGCTACTTAATTGCATTTGGAAAGACTTTGTTGTTAACAAATATTGCTCTGAGATGTTTATTTAATCTTGACACTCCAATTCTTTTATTTTTGTTTTTTTTTTGTTTGAAATTTTGAAAAATTATTCTGACATTTTATTTTTCATTTACCACTTTTTGAAACTGATCAACATATATTTTTGGAGTTTCTTTGCAATTTTCGGTTTAAAAGTCTAATTTACTTTTTTACTTTTCTCACGTTTGTTATCTTTCATATCTTTTATATTGACATTTTTTGACTATTATGAAAAATACCATGTAGATAAAACTCTGTTATCAAAATTAATGGAATTCCGTGAGCACTGAATTGATTATGCGTTCATTCCATAGTTTCACATGTATTTATTCACGATTAATAGTTAATTAATTAAGAAATGAAAACGCTCAACTAAAATTTTTATATTAATACCGTAAAAAATATTAACTTGTGTACAATAATATTAATATATTTAATGCAAAATTACTTTTATGCAGTATGCAGTGACAGAAGAAGTGTTCAAGTAATTTGTTGTAAACACTCAAAAACCTAGCTCTTTATTTGACAGGTGGAATTCTTCCGTAAAAAGTAACTCAGAATAGTTTGTTCAATGTTTTATTTAAATTTGGCCGTCTAAAATATGCCCAAACACAAGTAATTATGTCTAGGTAACACCCAAAGTAAGAAAAATGGTTCATATTCCAAATATTATAAGATTTGAGACAATCGCTATAGCTTTCCTTTAATATTAAAGTTCGATTTTACCAAAGATATTTTCTTTATGATTTTAGACTTAGTAGTTTTGAAAAAATACTGTCATTTTTAAACTACAGTATAAAACTACTTTTACTGTATTTTTTTGTAAAATTCAGTATCACTATGCCAAATTTTCAGATGTTAACCAAAAAATCGGTTATAAAAAAAGAGAAATATAAATATATTAAATATTATATCTGTTGTTGGCATAAAAACATAATTAATATTTAAAAAATTACAATATATGGCTGCAATTTTACTACTACATTTTATTTTGATTTTAGAAAAACCCCATATTTTTTTTCATAATTTTAGGTTGAGTAGTTCCGGAAATAAAGTGGCCACCCTTTAGACTTACTATCTTTTTGCTTATCATTCAGTATTTCCAAATAATTAATACAAAAAATTATGAGGCAATATTTTTCAGATCCTATACTAAACAAACTCAGTAACTAAACAAACGAATTTTTCATTTCTAAATATAATGAGGGGTAACCTCACTGCGTATAGAAATAACTTTTTCTTCGTATATTAATTATCCTCTAAAATACCGAAATAAATATTTTAGTTACAATTAAATGAAACTACGTAATGTAGTATTATTTCTACTTTCTTTAAGTTCTTTACCACGACCTAGGTTTCGTTGTCTTACAACATTATCAAAGATAAGATTTTTGCTAATAGCCCACCTGAAGATGTTGTAATATAACGAAACCTAAGTCGTGGTAAAGAACTTAAAGAAAGTAGAAATAATACTACATCACGTAGTTTCGTTTAATTGTGAATAATGAATGTCTACAAAATTAACGCCAAATATATTCAAAATATTTTAGTATTTTAGCTACTGAGATATATGCGGGTTAATATATTTTATTGATGTGCCATCTTACACATTTGTTTACCTTAAAAAACAGTCGTAACGGACAAACGAGCACAAATATGTAAGTGATATTACAAGGGTTTCGTTTTTCCTTTTGAAACACGGAACCCTTGTTATGTGATATTTGTAAATGGAGTTGATGTTTTTTTAATTATGGCAACCAACTATTTAATGAAATTGTTATTATTTTACCGTCCATAAATAATTAAATACGTTATTCAATAATGAATTAGTAGATTTCTATCCACATAAATTTCAATATATTTTTAATTTCATTTTATTTCAGTTTGATGATTTGTGTAATAAAGCACTTTTGGTCATTCTTTTTATTTTTTTCTAAATGCTTGAACACTTTCGGTAAATGTAGTCAAAGATCAAGTCCGTGTCAAAATTTGCACAAAGTCGGGTTCCGTAGTGATCTCATAAAATTGTTGATGAATGTTAATCAAGATAATTTGAATTAAAAGTTCTAATCCTATCCAAATATATGAATTTCAAAATTTGTACAAAGTCGAGTTCCGCAGTGATCTCATAAAATTGTTGATGAAAGTTAATCAAAATTATTTTGAATTAAAGTTCTAAAAATTTCCTAATATATGGATTCTTTTCGGATTCTTGACACTTTTATTTGAAAAATGTTAGAATCGGAGATCTACTGCATATCAGTAGAGCTTCAAAGTGAAAGATAGTAAGTGGAGCCTTAAACACTAATTTAACGATACCCAACTCAATTATTTTGGTTGGAAATAAAAATATAGCCGTTTTTGCATTTAGATTTGAATAGGAAAGTTTTTTTTAATATTTTACTTCATGATGTCCGGGGTCTCGGTGTATCGTCTCTATCTCTATCTATCTATATATGTGTCTCGGGTAAAATTGTATAAAGTAGACGTTTGTAACAAATGGATACACGGACATGCGGATGGACATCATATGATGTACATGTTTGGTTTTCGTTCTTTTTGTTGTTAATTAGTCTAAGAGGCCAGGTTTCAGGTTTGCATATAAAAATTGGGAAAATAAGATATTTCATTGGACAAACTTTGCTAATTTTGGTTATTCGTCTGCCCTTCCAAATTTTATCCAGTTTCCTGGCACCAGATATTATGACGAGACAACGTCTTTCAATTTCCTGTTTTCACTCTCCAACATCGGACCCAAACGAACTGAGGTAAATATAATTTTGTACCACTACACAGTTGGCAATGTTGGATAAGTTAGTTGCCATTTGCGCTGGCCTGCAAAATATCATAATTTTCGTCTTTTCTCTATCAATAGCGAGTCTGAAATTGAGAATGGTCATTTCTAGACGATGTAGGAGTCTTTTTGTCACCTTTTTGATTTTATCAAGAAGGTGGTGTCATCAGCATATTTCAAGTATTTTATCACCTGTCCTGGGAGGAATAACTAACACGCCTACGCTTCAGATTAATCATGGAGCATGATGTCATTCCACTTCACATTCTCCCATATTTAGCAACCGATGGAATGTAGAATTTCAACAGCTACCTCTCTCATAGCCTGGAAATCTTCTATTTGAGGTAATGAATAGCTGTGCGTCGTCCCGCTGGCTGCTGGATTCGATTCCCTTTCTTCAGGGGTAGTAACGGCATATGTGTGGAGAGATATTGAGTCTCCGTCACAAAATAAAGATCTGCAGTAGCCTTTCTATACCTCAATTTTGCCTTTAATTTCTGTAACTGTCTCTTTTGTTGAGTCATCTATTGCCCATGCCTTTGATTTAAAGTGAGTGTTATAAATCGTACTTACACATCACAAATTTTAGCTATGGTCGTATTACGGTTTCTTCGACCAGTTGCTTAAACAACCGTGTTTTTAACAAAGCTTGTTCTGTGTTTGCACCATTGATTTTAAGAAATCTACTTTCATTGACAAGTTTCCGTGTCTCAGATGACATTAAGTGTTATCTCTTATTCGTTATCCTATTGAGGTAAAATTTATCTATTACATTCTAGATGAACTATTTTGCAGACAGCCATTGCGACTCAACGTTTTTGATAACAGGTCATCTATTCGTTGCTAGGTTGGTGTACAAATATTTCTTGTCTATAATTTCCATGCGTCTGCCCATTTTTTGACTCTGGAATGTTACAATTTTATTCGTAGGTTATCCACTGATACTTAGTACCCACTGATTAATAGTCAGAATAAACGTAGTCAATCTGGTTTCGGTTTTCGGCCATCAGGAGATATCCAAATACATGACTTTTATGAGTAAAGCTGAAAAACAGTGTTTATTATGGTCATGTTATTGTTGACAACACATTCTATTAAACATCACCTTCTTGAGTTACTTATACAAAATCCATATTTTCCTACTATGGTTCTTTACTTTCCCACGGAATCTTAAATGAATGAATACAGTAAGGTATGAAGGGCCGCAAAATTTATATATAATTTAAATGTCGTCTGCAAAAGGACATTGAGTAATAGAATTATTAGTAATAAAAGCCCAACATTACAGATAATCATGTGTTAAGTACGTTGAATATTAAAATTTTATGCGTAGTCATAAGATAATAACGCATAATTTTATTTGCAATAGAATGTTGATATAATGCACTTTGATGTTTTTGTCCAATCAATCCACTGAAGAAATATCTTGCGAGATCAACATTTGAAATAAAAACTAAACAAATCCATTGCATAACGTTGACTCTTTTTCGATATAAATTTTGAATAGTCATCAGGAATGAATAAATAGAATTAATTCAAATAGTCTTCAGGAATGACCACTTAGAACTTTCTGATACATTGGATTTCTGTTGATTTGTGACGTTATTATATATAGATTGAGTTAAATATATATTACCAAATATGCTTCAAATAATCGTAACTTTATATTTTTTTTATAAATTAAGAAATAGTAACGAGTGGAATATAAATAAAATGTAAATAAAATTAAATTTCTGAAATGTTATTCTTTACTTCATGATAGTTTTATTGAAATGGAATATTGAAACAACACATGGAACTTACTTACCGACGCAGTATTGTATCACATCGTCGACTTCAGACTGACTTCTATGGGAAACTGTATGCTGATCAGTAGGTATCAAATTATTAAAATTTTCATTATTTCAACATCAAATAATCATCCTTTACATAAATTATTTCACACAATAATAACTTGTGTAGATTTTATAAATGTATTTTCTATCTAAATCCTAATAGACGAATACATTCATAAAATTATTCTTGAATTTATTGAATATATTTTTTGTTTATTTTTTCTACCTAACTTTATAAGAGGGGAATATGCGATTTTTTGTACGTACTATAATCAGAATTGAATTATCATATGTTTATTTATCGATTTGTTTACAGGAATATGTACAAAAAAGCCATGATGGAAATTATTGAGAGGAAAAAGTTTTTGGTTCGCATCTATGCGGCCGCTTGCCACGTGAAATAAGATAAGTGCACTCACACATCTCTTATGAAATGTGTAAGAGAATACGTTTGTAAATAAGTTAGATGGGTAGGAATAAGGCGATCAGTGAAATTTTAAATTTGTGAATACTGTACTACTCAAATTAATTTTACTATTTGTTGAGACAACTTAAAAGATGTGCTAGGTCGACCTAGCATCTTTTAAGTTGTCTCCTCGCTAAGAGTCATGTCTGCTTATAAGTAGTTGGACCGCATTTGTCAATCACTTTATAATAAACTCACATACGTTATAGACCGATGTTAATTGATAAGCCAGTCAGTTTTTGTACTTGGCGGTCCGCCGTATTGTAAAAGACCCTCGCGCTCTTTTGATTTGTTCCTGGCTTACTATTACGATCTTTGCTATGTAACCTATCTACAGCAGGATATCTTAGTTTTTTTATTTAACTCCTAAAGAATGATTAGATTGGCCTATTTAACTGTCCATGGAATGTGGAGTATCCGACGCAAACAAGGAATTTACCTAATCTACAACTGACCATTGATAATTCAACATACGAGTATACCATATAATATATACTAAAGATTGGGATATTTACCTAAAATTCTGACCACTTAACTCTAACGTTATTACATTTTTTTCATACTGTCTAATTATTAATTTTATTATTAAATCGATACCACACAGACATTGGTCAGTTGCCGTAATTTACACTTAATTTTATTGAATTTGACGATGGCTGTATTACTTAACAGTAGTTGGTCTGACTAATTTATCATTGTTTTATTTTGACAGTGACTTTGTCACGCATATTGCTCAGGTAAATGTGCTAATTTCGTAAATATTTTCCTCCCATTCGTCGAAGGTATAAATGTTATGTTTTAATTAATTACTCTTAAATTATGGTGGTGAAATTTCTATGATGATTTTTGGCAAAATTGATATAATGTTCCTACACTTAGATTTGTATATTTATAGGCTATATAGAAATATCATAAGAATGTCGTCACAAAATCTCATACGCCCAAAGCTAATATTACATCTAACAATGCCTTTGTATTACTGAGGTTAGCAATTCTAATTGATGTTTCGGTTTTGCATATCAATAACATATCAACAGATAGGAATTACTATCTCCACACGCTGTTTACCGATGGGAGGGCGAATTACTCGCTGGCTATCCAATATTGAATAGAAGAGACAGATGTTGCTTTCCAATATTTTTTTGACAATTATCTTCAATAAATTGGATTATTAACGGTAAGCAAATTTTCTGTCATTTTTGAAGGATGAACCTTATCCACGGTCTGTTTTATGTAAAATTATCCAATATTCTATTGTAAAATTTATTTAGAATTGGTAGCAGATGTGTCGTTTTTAAAAAAGGTTTAAAAATTTTGCGACTGATATATTGGGATTATGAATCCGATAATGAAATTAATCGGACCCGGCGTATATATATAAACAAAGAGCAAATTATGTATGTGAGCTCAGTGAGCAGGATTTTAAAACTTGATCTCGGATTAACCATAGTTTTGTTGAATTATTTTAAAGCAATAATTATTATAGTCATTAATTATGTACAGAGTAACAAGTATATATTTGTGTATTATGAATTGTAATAGTAAACAACCCTTTTAAATTATATTTCTATTATTTCTTCAATTATAAACGTTATATTAATACTGGCTTTCTCCGATTTAATATTTGACAGAATGGAAAGCAGAGATTGATTGCGTTCAATAACTACGCACAGCTGTAACTGATTTACCCATATTGTTATTGATTATGTTTCAACATAAAAATATATTTCCACTACGTAAAAATTCACGAAATATTTAGTTAATCTCACTTACATAAAGTGTTTCTGTTTAGTTATATATCTATTTATTGCGCATATATTTTTGACTGTGAATTTGCCATATATATTAACGAAAAGCATCGCTTATACTGATCTGTATCTGTGACCATCGATAGATAGTTAAAATATCAAAAAGCCATGGAATACAAAGTAAGGACAGATAAAATATTATTTATTAACTTAGATGGACATTTACGTCGATAATTGGATAGAATATTAGATTTCTGTACTATATTTTCACCGAGTATCTTAATTACTATTAGATTTGAGCGATAAAACAGTGGAAGTATCGAGGATAATATTCGACAAGAAGTAATATTGAAAATAGAGAGGTGCACACCAAGCCTGGACATTCCATTGGATATTCAAAATGTTTCTTTTTAGTTATTTTTAGATTAGCAATTTATAAAGCCGCCACTTTTTGATCGATTTCCAGAATGTTATAGAAGCTTCTAGAATATCCCTTGTAGAGTATATAAAGAGTGCGGCATTAGAACTTCCGTTCAGTTTGCAATTGAGTAAACGGCGAGTAAAGAATAAAACAAAATTGGAAGTATTTCGATGTGATCTTAGAAGAAGCATCACGCAATATATATGCGACGATGGGTGAAGGTATGTTCTATTACGACAAGCACTGATTCCTAAGATTAAAAGAAGGGAATTTTGACCTGTTCGATAAACTTCATCCAAAGCGACCTCATACTACTGATTTATAAAAATTGAAAAGCCTTATTGAAATAGATCTCAGATTAGATTCGCGTGGAAATATTCAGTTAAGATACCACATGAACTAATACCCTTTCAACTTCAGAGGAGAATTAATGTGTGCTTGGCTACTGAGCTACTGATTTTCCGTCGTACCAACGAGATCCTAACGAATTTGGTTACAAAAGACGAAAAGTAGGTGGCTTATGTTAATTTTCGCCAGTTTATAAACGCCAGTAGCTAGGAGCAGGAGAAAAAGATGTACCTAGACCAAAACGTAATATTGGACAATTGATACTTTTGAGTGCATGGTGGGCTATAAATGGAGTCATCCATTGAGTTATTTAATGGGAACACCTACCTAACATCACAATTAGGGCTAAGATTTATTGTGAAGAATTGAGCAAAGTCACCGCTCAACTTCCTTCAAATTAAAGCAAAGTTTATTATTGCTATGACAATGCTCAACCCCATGTACCAAAATTAACGTGTGAAAAACTACTTTCACTTGGTTTAAGTATGCTGCTTCTTCCACCATACTCTCCAGATATTTCGAAATCTAATTACGATCTGTTTCACTCTCTGTCTAATAATTTACGTGATAGAAAATTTAAAGACGAAAGTCATATCAAAATCAAAAGAAATCTATGGGCCTTTGACAGAAAAACTTGACCGGTTTTTCTGTCAAAGGCCCATAGATTTCTAGAAGGACGGAACTTTAGCACACCTTGGTGTTGTTAGATACCGACAGTACTTACATAATTAATGATTTTATTGACTACGTATAAAAAGTTGAAAAGTTTGCGCACAGATATGGCGGGTTCATTAGTTGCCAACCTAATATTTATTTATTTCTAGTAAACTGCGACACCATCTAACCTACCTTCTACTGATTTTTAGACTCCTATTGTTATACTTCGACGAGTAACATTTAGGGGCAAGAATAGTAATGTCTGGGAACTTTTAAATGTAAAGCAAATGGATGAACTTTAACATGTAATATTGTTCAAATGTGTAGAGATTCTACTGGAATGAACAATTATTTGTTTGAACCATTACTATACTTCAATATATTTGTAACAGAGTATATAATAGAAAATATAGAATATATAATAGAAATCACAAGACGAACTTAGGTGGAGATCCAACAAAATATTTCCATAACAGACGCGAAAGCTACTTTCAAAGAGACCATGCTCACACTAGCAACAAATATGAAGGCCAACTGTTTGTCAACAAAGCCATTTGCCACTGTCGATCGAATTAAATCCCTTGACCTATATCACATTCAACGAGCAGAACTTAGGTTTTCGCTACAGACGTCCTTTTCGGATGTACATACCGAATAAACCAATGAAATAAGGTATAAAAATAATAATAATATGGGACAGTGCTACACGATATATAATAGACGCAATGCAATAACTAAAAAAATGTATCCAAAATAAAAGAATTGCCGCTTAGTGGAAAGGAACTCATAAAAATATTAATGGTATTAATAAAAACGTGACGTGTGACAATCGGTTTACTCCATTTCGTTAAGCCAATATTTTGCTTAAGCAACCATATAATATCATTCATATTTTGCTGTGGAGCACCTCTAATTTTAGTCTCATACAAACTCAGGCCAAATAGAATGGTATATCTCCTGCCATTGTTTGATAAACATAGAAATATTCATCCCACAACTCGAAAGCCAAATATGATTAATTTCTACAGTAAGACTACAGATGGTCTTGACACGTTGATCAGATGGGCTTTACAATATCGTACAGCCGCAAGACGAATACATGGTCAGTGTAGGTTTTATGGCATCTTGAACATAGATTTTATAAATGTGTATGTTATTTATTATCACAACGTTGCCGAAAAACAAGAAAAACGGCTGAGTAGCTCTGATCATTAAAATATCAATTGGGTATGAAATCTTCAAGACGTGTATACTTATACAATCATATGTCAAATCGATATATAAGTATCTTGATATACTATGAAATTAGATTACTTTTCCTAGATTATTTACAATAAACCTGTTATATTTAAATCAATTATTTTATTTAACCAAGTATACAATTTTAAGATTTCTTTACACTCAAATTTGGTAATTACTACGGGAAACATTTGAAAAAAATCACATTTTATTTTCCAACTATCAAAAATTGGATAATAAAATATTATATTAGTATAACTCGCTAAATTTTTGGATATTTTACTGGTAACTTCTTTTTTTTTTAATAATATATACCCAAACAGCTTCTATGAAACATAATTTGCGACAAGATGTAATATTATTTTATTATTTTCTCTGAGATGTAGATTAGTTTCCTTGTCTAATTTTTAAATTGATGACAATTGACTTAGGTATAAAAAAAAGATATTAAATGAATTCTAATATATGTGTGAGTTTACGACATCTTACGAACTAGAAAGACATTAAAACCGAATATCCCCGAATTAAATTGTTCTTTTCATTTTTTAAAATTATTCTTATATTATATACCTATAAATCCGTACTAAAAATAATATAAAAAACATATAAACAAAATAAAAGAAATTGAAAACAAATGACTCAAGGTATTGTAAGATCTTTGAAAACTCCACATAACTGTTTTATGTCTTCAGATAAGTGCTTAGAAGACGAATCGAAAAATATGCAATAAAAGGAACAGTTTCATTTCTTTCTCTTTCAGTTAGTGTCCCAATTTTGTTACTATCTTCAATACATCAGACGTCGTACATGATTCTGTGTTGTTTTCATATGTGGCAAAGAATATAAACTTTTCAAAGTATCTCAGTTATCTTTAAATGTGTTAATATTTGCCTATATATTTGCCAATAAATGTCTTGCCTCAAGTTATATGAAAAAAACCATTTCATCTGCGTTAAAATTTTTGTTTGGCTACTTCACTACATGTAAACTTCACATAACTTTGATCATCTCCTCAAAAATCATTTTTTTGTTTATTCATCTCAAACACAAACTTCTCCACCAGTATTGTAATGAATGACATAATCCACTTTTTTATTTCAAAATTGATCCACTTATTGATATGTTTTTGCCTTTTGATATTTAAACTAATTCAATAAAACTGCTTCAAGGTCCCTTTCGTTTGTTATTCTTGCTCGCTATATTTCCAGTTAAATCTTTACTTGTTTTCCGCTCTCTAAATTTGATAAGTGACCTTTCTTCGCTATTAAATTTTTTTGGTTTTTTTGTGATATGATATGACCCCATAAAAGTAAATATGCCACAAAAATCAGTATGTCTAGTACAAAGTACTACAGTACTTCATTTTTTCGACTTTGTTGCTCAACATAGATTTCAGAGATGTGTAACGCTAGCACTGTTTCTATTAAATGAATTAAAACAGACACGTGATCACGTGTTATCGTGTCCTCATCACCAATACAGTTTTCCGACAAAAACTTTAAAAAAGACATAGATGTTGCTATATGCTCTATGTCGTTTGTATCGAAGAAGCATAGGCAGTGTTTTAGGTAAAGTGTTTGTGAAGGATTCAGTCAGTATCTCTAAATTAACCATTTGCACTGTATATATATATATATATATATATATATATATATATATATATATTTATATATATATACATATATTCCATGAAAATTTGGTTCGAAAAATATTGAAGCAAATAAAAAATACGACAAATCACAGTCGAGTCTTAATTATAGCGAGCTTGTGTTAGGTGTCAAGTTTAGAGATTGAAGTGAAAATGTCGACCCTATAAGCTTATAGACCCCTTCTCAAACCGACCTATAAGCTTATAGACCCCTTCTCAAACCGACCTATAAGCTCATAGATCCCTTCTCAAACCGATCATATTTCCGCATTATATCTGCGTTACTTATTTTAAGTATTTCTTTTTAGATTAAAAAAAAATATTCTTTATACTTCACGCATTCCATCAAAGCCTGTTTCTAATTAAAAGTATATTGCATCAAATGAGTTATTAAAAAGGCTGACTCTGAATATATTTTGTATCAAGTCAGTGGTCTCATACTAGATCATCATAATACTTTTTGACTCTTATCTGCATTTTGTCGTCTTAATAATGATTAATATCTTAAACATAAACAGTAAATTACAAGATTTAAATCGTACTGGCTTGGGACCTAAATGCCTTGTTTTGATATATTTTCATTTTAAATTTCCTGTCCTCTATAGCCCTATGTGCCTATTGAATGACAATATCATGCATAGCACTGAAGTAATTTTAATGCAAAATTTACGTTATTCAAAACACGCTGCATACTTTTTCGTAGAAGTAAAAATTCATAGTTTAGCATTTTTATTGTAAAGACTACTTCAAATAAAGCTTTGAAATGTTAAAAAATGAAGTATAATTGCAAAAATTACATTTATTCTACTTGTCCACCTAAATTTTGACAATATTTTCTAAAACTTAATTTTATTCCTGAAATAATTGTAAATCTATTGCAACAATGTGAAAAGGTTGATATTTCCTTTTATATGGTCTCGAAGAGCATTGTTAATGATCAAATTTAAGTTATGGCCGGTATTGAATATCGTCAATGGTGTTTTGATTCCCAACATGCATATCACTCATGATAATTTCATCATTGTACACTTGGCCAACACGTTTTGATACAAAGTTATTTTCTATAAATAGTTTCCTTATATGATCAACCAAGTCTGATTCAGTATGTTTTACTGTACAAAAACCAAGAAATATTTAAGACAATACTTAGTTGCTCCATCTTGGAAATATTCTGAATAAAACGAGCTAAAAATGAATCGCTCTAATTATTTTCAAGCAATTTATTTTCAAGTAGAATTCAAAATATGATATAAAATAAGTTAAGAAAAAAATCGCCGAAATGACGTTTCTTGTTGAATTTTTCCCTATAAGTGCCTGCTTACGTATGTGTCACTGAGCAACCCGCATACCATGCCCAACATTTTTGCGTAGTGAAAAACCAATATGGTTGAAAACACTTAGCATCTAATATTTTTTAATAACATAACCAAAAAGTTGATTTGGACCATATAGGCGCAATAACGTAATATGATTCCGTAAATTATACATGGTCCAATTTTCGATTTTTCGGAAAAATTCTAAAAGCTTCAATGGTCCTATTTGAAATATTTCAATTTTTTTCTGGATTGATTAACATAGTTAATAACTATGAGTTTAAGGTGTACGAAAGACGTTTCTGCATCTAATGTTTTTGCATCCCAATCGTAAAAGCCACCGGGATTATATAACATGGCCTATCAAGTCAATGTGGATAAGAATGTTGGTGTTGACTATTGTCAGCAGAGTAGATTAATGAATCGATGGTACTTCGGTCACATTAACATTAGACAAGCTTTTAACTACATTATTTGAAACTTCTCTGGGAGAGAGACGTAATAATTATTACAGGTACTGCAGATTTAACAAGAAAACAATTTATTTTTACTGAAGTTTTTATTTTTCCTTAAAAGATAACTTCATTCTTTTTTGGTTCATCATTTATCCAAATCCAAAAAATCCCATCCCTTAAAAGATAACATCATTCTTTTTATACTTTTAAATACTTTTCCTTCGCGCTTATCGCCCGATCGAAATGTAACTATTACGTACGCACACATGCCAGTCAGTATGCCACGAATAAATTACAGAAAATACGAAATGTTGTTAATTTGTATATAATAAAATATTTAACCGGCGTTTTAAACTAGTGGCTTTGTATGTAACTTCGACAAGTACTCAAAATCAAGTAATCCCCGATGCTGCAAATTCGTCCTGAATTATTAACTGTTAGTTGCCTCTAGCGGAGGTTTTGTAAATTGATGGGCTTGTTCTGACCAAATAAGGGCTTTTTATTTTTAGAGGACCTCGCACCTTTAAACACCTCGCACCATATTAGCTACACCACTGGTTCTTACACCTGATTGCTGCGTAGAATAACAATATCTTTTTGCTGGTTTTTATTTCAATTAAATGAAGGGGGAACTTTCCAATAGCTTATATCTTAATAAAGTCGATTTAAAGCTAAAAGCAAAGAAAGTATGTAATATTTAAAACAAACGATATGTGTAATAAAATTAAAATTGCAACCAAATTTGTCCTGCCTCATAAATTCACCAGGTCGTTTTGATAAACCAAGTTTATCAAAACGACCAGGTGATTTTAGAAGAAAGTGATATATTTTAAATGTCAATATGTTTTATTGCAGAAGTAATATTCGTCTAAAAAAACAATCACGTTCCTGTTGGAATATACACAAACTAACTATCCTTAATTGTATGCCTGTAGCCGTTAAAGATATTGACAAAATTTATGCATATTAATTTCACGAGAAAGTTCTAATTAAATTTTAATACATAATTAATTCAAATTTTCAAACACACGGTTGAAAAATTAGAGGGCGGATATACATAGCATTTCACTTTCAAATCTAATATTTCGTGAACATGGTTTAAAAATTATAAATGACAACACAATACAATTGTATATAATTGTATACACTTGATACAATAAAATTGATACAATTGTATGCAATAATAGAAAACATGCGCATAATTATAAATAATTTTTACCTCCACTTTTCATGGAAAAACCAAATTATAGGAATTGCTTGTTTTAATAGAGGACCCTAAAAATAATTGTACCGTTAGCTTCTTTGCCGATAGTGACAAAATTTGATTATGTGGTGGAAAATAATACGTATTTTTGTTATCTGTTCAAATAGCTGCGGCTCATAATATTATATGAAGAATGTCAATAAAAATATCGATAACAGTCATGATGCTATAAAATGCTCTCTTTTTCCATAATCCTTTTGGATTCAGGCATCAGATAATTGGTAATCTTCAGCAATGAATTGGAACATTTTTATCTTCAAAGTATTTTTATCGTTCCGGGGAAAGACAAGGAACTTAAAATTACCTCATGTCCATCCATCCATATGTTGCAACCTCCCAATCTCTGCAGTTTTAGCACATGGAAAAACTTGCCCATCTCTCAATAGCTTTCATTCCCTGGCTCGTTGTTTGTAATTGATTTTCTGTTTAAAGCATCTAAAAACTTTCAGTGTCACAGTAATACCGCATTGTATCAGTCCAAAATAATATCATGAGGAATGAATAACTAAATTTCATAAATTCAAAATTAAGAAGTATTTTAAAAATTCAAAATTAATGTTACTGATTTTAGGGTGAAAATAAAGAATCTAACTCTTATACATTGTTCTAAATACTTTATTACATATTTACAAATGTAAGATACATGCAGATAATGACACATTTGACAAAGTCACGAAGTTTGTAATCTTCACGAATTAAATTGCATTTAAGTTAACTTTAAATGAAAAAAGGTATAAATTATTGTTCAATTGGTTTTCTTGACACCTATTTCAATTAATTTTCCTAAAAATTTACATTTTTTAATATAATTGAATCTTAACCATACACAGGTACTAGATTCAATTTTAAACATGTCTTTCCTATTATAAGATTTTCTCAATTAAATTAAATCTAATGTGCTTACAGCGCAAAGCTTTGCAAAAGTGCATGTTTTGTCAAATTTCAAAATAAAATATGTACGTTAAAATATATTAACTACATTTTGTATTCTTTAAAATTTTACGTTATTTATAATCGTAATTAAAAATGTTCTACGTTCAACGCAACTCGATGAGTAATTTTTCATTTCTTTATTACGTAAAAGTTCCCCTCCATTAAATTAAGGAAAATAATTTTTCAAGCAAAATAAATGAATATTTATTTTTTAAATAATTTAAAAGTCAATGATATGAATATATTTTACAATTAAATATTTTCTAATAGACATTTGTTGTTATAGTAGACTAGAGTAAAACCATTGATATCATGATTAACTATTTAAAAATCACTTCGCTTGAGCTAAATTCTACAGTTTAGTAGTTATTAGTTTTTATTAGTATAATGTGTCCTTGCATAGTAAAATCTTAGGTATTTTCACTTAAGCCAAGCCACTTTTGTTTGCTTAACGACAATTAAAGTAAGCCAAATCATTTTTATCTACTTTATGGTAAAATTCCAAGTATTTCCAAGAATTAACTTTTAAAGGTACTAAAGTTGGATCTGTTGAAAATTATTATTTTAGCCTTGGATAAAATGTTTGTTCCTTACTAGTTTCACACATGATTTTAAGGATATTTCAATAATTGCACAACTATGATTTCATCCCCATAGATTTTTTTGTAAATCAGGGTGGTTTTAATAACATATTCACGTATCCTGTAATAATTTTTTTTCTCTGTATTTTTTTAAAATTTTACTTAAATAACAAGTACTTGTAACAAAGTTTTAAAATTTGTTTTACGCAAGTGAGATACTTACTACATATCCTATTATATGACAGCTACACGAACGTATGTACTCCAATCTATTGAATATTACGCTGTACCTCTTTCAATCTATTAGATAGTTCAATAGTTACGACTTTTTAAAAGTTTTGAAAGCGATAGAAGATTTTCAAAAACTTGTGGGAAGAAAATTATAATTTTTGAACCATATACTTTGCCTAATCAATGTACTTTTATATATTTAATAATGGTGTTCCGGGAGGATATTTTTTCTTTGTTTGACCATAAATCAGATAACTTGAATATATAAATTATGTAGAATTGTGTTTCTTGAATGCAATTTTGTCATAAAACTCTTTTACTATTTGAACACAGATTTCAAATAAAAATATTCAAGCAATATTACATAATATTTACGTACCGGTTAACCAACATTATATGGCGTTTATATACATTAGATACATGCGTAAATGTTATAATTACAAACAAGGATCTAACCATCGAAAGCTAACGCCAAGCTTTTCTCGTGATTCCCATGAAAAATAGCAACCTTCGAGCATTTAGGCACAGCACTGATATTAGCAAGAATTAAAAGTTTAAATGCATGTTTGGTAATCGTTTACTTAGTTTACACGTTCTAAATACATGGTTGTATTTTATCAAAAAAGTGAAATATTTATTAACTCATTACTTACGCTTATTTATTAATTGATCATACATGAAGATGTATTTATATCTAAAACTGAAGATCTTGAATAATTGCATTGAAATTTTACGAAAGAAATTTAATTTTCAATTTATGTGTCAATATAGCTTAAAACTCAACTACTTGACATTCCAACAGACCCCGGATTAAAATATTATATTTACTGGAGTAAATGTTTTCCAAAATATGAGGGAAAAGGAAAAAAAATTTAAGGCACACTACCTTTGATGGTATCAGTTTAAAAATTAATCAACTTGAAGCTTGAATAAAAATTGGGCAAATACATTTTACGTAAGGTTGTTGATAATTTTCTTCGATTGTCTTTTCCTAAATAAAAAAAATTATAAATTTTTCTCTTTTAATATTACGATCGATTCATATCATAAGGTGATCTATCTATACCTAAGATTATTTTCATATAAATGATCTTATTTTATGTTTGAATAATTATTTTTACACTTTTTCCCGTTTCATCTTAAAGAGTGCGTTGATTGACGCATGACTTTTTCCAGAAATCAGCCTATATAAAAGAATTAGGGCTATTAACATAATGAAAAGGTTTTGAAATACACGACTACCCAAACGGCTAACTAATCTCCTTCCAGGCGAATAGGAATGTATCCGCCCGCCGCATCTACTCAAAGCACAGAGAATGAACGTAACAGCCCACATACTGTCACTACAATTTGAATTAAATATACTAAAGTTCTCTCCACGCGTCTTTCTTAGTCTCCTCTCAAAGGAATTCCTTAATTATTATTTGCCCTTAACACTCTTACAAGTTGGAGTCAATCAACTCGACCGACTGGTCATTCAGTAGATGGATTGTTAACTCGATTTGTTAATTCACAGAGTAAAAAACAGTTCACCGCGTAAAATTTAAAAATTTATCTAAGGAAAATTTAGATAATGTTTTGAATAAATTAGCATAGAATGGTAGATACAGAAGTTTTACAGTTCCGTGTCCGTTCGTTCCGCCGTCCGCCGTAATTTTAGATCTACGCGAATGAAATTTTTAAGCTAAATTTTAAAAGAATCTCTAAGTAGATAACTTATATATGCTAAAGTAGGAGTCAAGAATTTTTTTGGCGTAACCCATTTAATGAAGTTCGCTGATAAAGTTTTAAAATAGTAAATTGAGGTTTTCTTTATTGTTTTTAATTTTTAATCCAAGTATGCAAAATACTAAGATTCAAAATGGTGAGCAGCGTGGAGTATATTCCTACTTGGTAATTTTTTTACCACGGGTTTAAAAAATCTGAAGAATTCCAACATTGGCATTGAATCAGAACGTGTGTTCATAATAGAAACTTGTTAATTTTTTAATGTACTTAGCACCTCATTGAATAAATATAATTTAAGATGTGTCAAATGAAGTAATCTTTTTTTTTATTTCTTGTACCTTGTGAAAGAGCGGCTTTTGAAAGAGTAAATTAGTCAGTGGATGAATCACGGTAATCTTTGAGACGCGGTTTCTTTGGTTCCCCAGAATCATTTGACCAATATACTGAGTTTTCGCAAAATGTGTTCGACTAAAAAAAATAAGCATATTTTGTAGGCGGAGGATACCAAAAGTCCTTCGAAGCATATATTTATGAAATAGAATGGGTCGTTTCTGATACCAAGTAATGTTATTTATCTTTCTTATAAATATTCTGTATTTAAGCAAAAAATTATCATGTAAAATTGTATTAATTTTTAAATTATTAGTAATAAGTTTTTTAGTTATCACATCATTTTGCAGTTTTGCTTGAATATAACATAAATGACTAAATCTTGCGCTCATAGTATTAAATCGTCAAATTGTTGTTCATGGTGATCTATAGAATATTATTTATTTTCAATGAAAATTTTCAAAATATAAATTTTACGTGAATTAACAAATCAACATACAAGCAATAAAAATCGCAATTCAATTGTAGAATATTCCGATCTGGTTCTATAAGATTGAAGTATATTTGAATGAATGATGTAATGAAAAATAAAGGGTTTTAAACAATATTCAGTAATTTTAGTTACTCATTAATTACCTTTGTATTAAAATTGATTATTATTTCAAAATTGTACTTAAGCCGCACTGAAAGTTGGACATTGGCTTATAAATAAATAAAATTTGTGATTGCATTGATTTATAATCTCCTACGAAATATATGTAAAATTATTAAAGATCACGGTTCAAATAATCGATTACGCAACGTGTATTTATAGACATATGTATTTATGGTCAATTTTAACTCCATATTACAACGCATAAAACGACATTAATTTATGACCCTAGTCAAATGCGTTAGCTGAACCTAAAGATTGTATCGATGCCATTTGAAATCCACAGTATCGCATTTGTTTCGCTTTTATCGCTTAATTTTACACCAATATTCCGCCGAGATTCATGGACATTACAATAACGGAAGTGGCGGTTATATCTAAAAAATTTAGTTTGTATTCATTATAAACCAGCAGATTATCACACAAATGGAAAAATATTTTATTAGTAAGCAAGGAAATAGTACTTCCAAATTTAAATTCTCTAATCAGTTTAAATTTTTAAAAAATGCATCATTTACCGTTGAAATGCGGTAAACTTCCACGATGCTACAATACTATGGATGTGTATTAATGTATGCTAAGTGGTTAATTTTAGGGTTATTTAGGTGAGCGATCCAAACAAAACGCTGTGGTTTTAGTTTACTTTCCCGTCAGTTCATTTTTTTTGTTGTCATCACCCTCTAGGTCTCAAACTATAACAGCTTTCTACAAAAAATGTACACAAATGACGTAAATCATAGTAAAATTTCATAATGTTTTTTTCATATTTTTGTTTTGTCCATATACTGTAACTACAAGTATAGCACACAATCAAAACAATATTTAGACTATTTTGACTTACTATAATTTATCGAGTTTTATTACATAAATTCTTTGGAAGGTTCGATAAATAAAAATACTAAATACGAGTAAGTAAATAAGTTTTCAATTAACAATGATAAATGGATGTATTTAATAAATTAAATACATATATACCATTGAGTCCAATTTCAACTTCATCCGTTCTTAGTGCTGAAGTACTTGGCAGTCTTCTAGTCATATTTTTTGAGTTTTCTTATTATTTTTATAGTATATATAATTATTTACTTGTTCTAAATAAACACCTTACGACGGAATACCTACTTAAGTTTTATAGTGACTTTTTGTTTATCTTTTGGGGAAAACAGAAATAATATCGAACAGCACAATTGAATTAACCCACAGACCTCTTTTTATAGATGTGTGGTTTTCTTTAAACTGTATAATTTTCAGAATGTTGAATTTTATCATTTGTTTATCCTTGGTTTTTACTAATGCTTTTTCAACTCTCGTTATCCGTTAATTATATATGAGCGAAATAATTAAGCAAATTTTAATAATTTTAACACATTTCTCTTTTATCTTGTTTTTATTTTACTTTTTGGACAATTGACCATTTTTGTATAATTTTGTATCCAAGTGTCGAAAATGTTTTCTTTCTTTCATTAACAAATATAATGATTTGCCTCATTGCCAACGATTTAAAACCTGGTCACCTGGTTGCTCGATTTAAAATCATATCAAATGAATATCCCATAATTATTTATATTTATCACTACATAATACTTTCAAAAAGTTAATATGGGTTAGTCTTCACATGTGGAAGAAATATATAATTGGCACAAATTGGCTATGCGTGACCGAGTATAATAAACTATCTTTTGCCTGCTGCTTTGCCCGCGCAGAATTTGATATTACGATACAATCCAATAAATCATGCAGCTCTATTTTTACCTTATTTGAAGCAAATCTATAAAAGGATCAATAAACCATACAAATTTTCATTTTCTATTTTACCCGCTTAGGGTTTGTATTTTTTAAAATCCTTTTCATACAGAAATAAACCTACAGTATTTCTGAATAAATCTACAGTATGTTATAAACCACATTTCTTTCTAATTTCGTGGTCGGTGCCAGTAAGACCAGACTAGTTGGAGCACTGCCACAGGAGCAAGCCATATAAAATTGGCCATGGGAATAACAACCCCTTAAATCAACCCAGCGAATTTAAGAGTCAGCCCCTGTGAGTCCGCTCTTTTAAATTCAAACGGTAGATCGTTGGGTGTCATAGGAACTCGGGGTATGAAAGCCGTCTCTCCTCTAGCGCGCCCAATCAATACAGTAACTTCTAATAGTGGTAATAAAGTATTGGTGGCTTTAAATTCCTTAACAACATAATGGGCGTGAACATTCAATCATTAACATCCGTACTTATCTAAAACTCCGAAAAATGTATTTATCGCATACGACCGTTAATGATGTCTGCCCTCGTGCGTCTATCAGCATTCGGGTGGCCATCTCGCGCACACACCACTCCATTCTCTGGCCCTGCCCCCGTATGCTCTTTGCGTTCACCAGCACGGTCTGGCCGACGCAGTGCACTGCGTTATACGTACACAAAATCAAAATTTATTTTTCTCGAATCGAGACAATTACATATTACTGGTGCCTAAAATTATCATATTTCTGGATGCCTGAAATTAACCTTATAATAATTAAATTTAACTATATTATGTCACACCCTCTGCTTTAGTAATTTCCATACAAACTTTTCTCCCCTCTTTTACACCTTGAAAATCCGCATTAATTTGTTTTCTTAACCAAGACCGTAAATCTGAAATTTCACGTATCTAATTACCAAACCAACGAGATTTCATACAATATTTCAACCCCTGTTTTATTCCCTGAGAGGTAGAATATCCAAAAACTGATAAACATATTAATTTTGTTATTAACCAAGAGCGTAAATCTAAAGTTTCAGGTTTAACTTCCAAACCGATGAAATTTCATACAAATTTTGAACTCCTATTTTATTCTCTTAGGGTTAGAATTTCCAAAATTCCTTTCTAATTGCTTATTTACGCTATATAAGGAACTTATCTGCAAAATTTCAGGATTCGAAGTATAGTGATTTCTGCTGTGCGTTTATCTCTGGGTCAGTCAGTCAGTCACCTTCCTCTTCTGTATTTAAAGATTAAAGAAAACAGTCAAATACGAGTGGAACTCGCACGACAAAATTTAATTATTAGTAAGATTAATTGAACATTTATGAATAAATTACTATTTTGATAAACTCTTATTAAATAATTCTCTCTATTTTTTCAGGTTATTTGAATATATAAAAATGTTGGATAATATTTCACTGTTTCTTTAATAATTTTGTTTTTCAAATACAAACAAACGTCATATTTTGGTGTCCCCTACGATGGCATTGAAAATAAAGAAAAAAGAATAACACATTATTTCCTTCAAAGTTACTCTTACCAGTCGAAGTAGACTATTTTGTACTTTGAAACAATGTTTAATTACTAAGTGTAACAATATAAAAATGAAATTATCTACATCGCGTGCTTTCTAAGATAATGCGCTTCGTTATATGGATAAAAAGATTATGTAAGCAACATTGTTTATCTCCAATGATTTTTATTTTCACTATCCATTTTCCAAATGCAAATTTATTGAAGTTAATTTTGATCAATTTTATTATGGTCTTGATGTTATTTGCTGCTTTTAATCAGCTATAATGGAAATAGACATTTCATCTAAGTAGTACTCATACATACTCCGCATATTGCAGTAAGTCTTAATTATGACTACAACAGAATTTATTTTAACTAATTTAAATAGGTGGACATTTTATTTCACATCATAAAAAATAAATATAATGAGATTCTAACATGAAGAAATACTTTATGAAAAATGCAAATTCATTTCAGATGAGAAATGTCTTCATAGGCAATGGATTTACTGCGATGAATAATATTTATGTAAATATCCGAATTGAATTATTATGTACCTTTAAACGTATATACGTGCCTAACGTAGAATGAAACCATCAAGTTCTTGTTCTACTCGTATTTCTCAGGTTTTTGTTTAATAGGATTGTCATAGATTCTCGTTATAAATACAGGATTATATTTGTAAAACGTTTAATATTAAATAAGTTAATTAGTAACGTTAAATATTTAAGGATTTAAATTGTTTGTGAAATAGAACCTTGTGTTATTGCAAGCAGTAGTCGGTAATAGGGATATGCGTGTAATTTATATTTGATTAAAACATTTTTTCCAACGATTTATACACCGGACGTTAAATCTAAACCATTTCTTTTTCTTAATTAAGTTCGTTTAATTGTATAATAATAAAACGTGCAAATTATGGGAGAAATTCAAATTAGTCAAAGGAATGTGTAGACAAGCTCGAATTGTTGACATTAGTATGGCATTTAATATGATTGTTAAGAAAAATTAGTTTTTTGCAATATTTTATATAACTAGTGCACTTTTCACATAATATTGAGATTGGGAATCGTCTAGAACGATAACTGAAAGTGGTTTTGTAAAATCACAATCCGATAATCTGCCGAGAATAGATGCATTAATGTTGACATCATATTTTGCATCAAATTCAAATTTTACATTACTGGGGTCAAACGAATGAAAACTACAAGGTAATTGTTTTAACACATGCTTTATAATCACACATTATGTACGTTTTTTACGCATAAATGAATAACTGAATGCAAACAACTTGTTGAGATATTTCATATCTTCTCATAAAGGTGCACCATTATTTTTTGTGTTTTTGCGTCTCTCGGGATATTAAAAAACACTACCTCGTGCTATTTTTGCGTCTCTCGGGATATTAAAAAACACTACCTCTTGAGTTTTTTCTATGGTTTAAACAGCTTTTATACTGAAAATATGTTTATAGTAACGAAAACTCCTTCTCAAAACAAACACTGGGAATAATTTGTGACGTCATCCTAGGGACGCGAAAAGGGTGGCGTTTAAACACCTTAAATTTATTGACTGTTTTAAATATGTTTTTTTAATTTAATTGAAATATTTTCAACAAATGAACCAAAAATATAAAAAACAAAAATTACAGGCATATTCCCTATTGGATAAATGCAACTTTGATGCGCCTAACCAAAGAACATATAGCGTATATATCTGCTCTTTCTGATTATAATGGGTGCCTTTATTTATTGAAAACAATGCTAACGTGAAGTAATTCAAATTACGGTCATTATGCCATAGTAAGTTTAGTTTTATGCGGGGATTACAGACATGCATAGAAATTATTGAGAATATGATATGGTGGGTCAAAACGCATTATTTGAGCTCTAAATAGCCTTTGTAATTGAAATTACTAATATAAATTTACTGCCCTACATATAATATATTCCATGAACTCAAATTATAAGTAATCTACTGACAAAGAAAAATGTGACTAGGTATTGATGTATTTGTACGTAATGTAGTGCTCTGTGGTCGCTATTTATTTCTTATTGACTGAAGACATCAGAAAGGTTGAAGATTTTTTTTAACTCTTCTAATAAAAAATAGTATCGAATTTTCTGGAAATTTCTATATTTTTAGCGCCGTTCAAATTGTAGTAAGCGGATTATGTAAATGTTTTTAAATTTATATATTTATTATTTCGTATTCATATTATAACCCAATCTACGAGATGTAAGAATTTTGAAGACGTACGAGATATATAATGATTTACAAATACTCACAATAAGAAATATTTTTGTAGATAATTTCATTCACCTTACGGTCAGTTTCCGTCCATCAAAGTGGATTTAAAATTTCATAAACCAGTCAAAAAATCCGATAACGAATGATTTTAATAATTAGAAAGACAGAAGTTTTTAAGAACAGTTTTAATAGGTAATGATCGAAACAAAATTAAGAGATAAGGTGCCGGATAAAAGCGAATTAATGGGGATTTTTTAAAAAAAGGAAACCAAAAATATTAAAAAAAGAATTATTATTTTATAATTATCAAATTTATAAGTTTATCATTATTGCCAAAATCCTCTTCGAGGGACGGAAACTAAAAGTAAAGTTGAGTGAAATGGCCAACAACAATATTTATCATCATGTCTGAATATATGTTGCTGCACATCTAGTATATTTTCCAAACTTTTACGAATGTCATAAATCTAATTAATTCTAAAGATATTCATTCGTACAATATACAAATATCGTTGTAAGTATTGTGTCACTATCTTTTAAAAGATACTCAAAAAGTTGACGATACATAAATAGGAACTATCTTATAATTTATTATACACTACCGATTAGTGGCATAAAATTCCATCATAAAATGCATGACCACATTTCTGGAAATGTATGGTATAAATCTTTTTCAATGAAATCGTAATGCATCTCCTTAAAGAATGTTTTATATTAAAACCAATAATTAATTACATCCATATACCCTTGCTTCTCATTATATGAGAATAGTTAAGGTTTCCCTATGTATTTTCTCTAAACTCCATCGGTAATAAATTGCGATTTAAATTTCTCCCATCATACATGACTTGACAAATTTTTCCGACCCATCGTATGCAGCCATTGCATTAAAAAGCGGAAAATTTCATTCCGAGCTGCAATTGACATTTCAAACGCAATAAATCACAGATTTTTCCTAGTCCACTTACGCTGCTTAACGGGAAAGAAATAAAAAAACTCAACAAGTATCTCCGACTATAGGTCTATACGTTTCGGCATTAACAACTTTTCCTTAAGTTAATATAATTAGAACACTATAATACTTTTAAGTAATCTTAGTCCTACAAAACATCCTTTTTGTACATATGAAGAACAATTTTAATATAATTTAATACAATGATTTTACAATAAAAAATACCGCTGTAAAATAAAGATAAGTATATTTGAGAAAAGTCAATTAACATGGCACAACCATGTTTTAGATGTTTTATTGCATATTTTTATGTCATTCACGTAAAATATTACGCGAATAATCTTAGATCTTTAGACATATTCGACATTTGTTTATTTGTGCGTTTCGACATTTTATTATCAATATATACAACGCATTCTGATGTTGCAGCGGCTTATACAATAATTGTATTATAAACAATATTATTTTTTCTATGATAACCATAGCAAACTAGTTCTAAAAAGTGTTTCTTAAAAATAATTGAATATGTTTATATATATGCCGGGAAAATATTTTAATTACTATTATTAATTTAGTGTCTTGGCTAATACATTCAACATTTTGGATATAAGGTCGTTGTAAATCTCAAGACAATAAAATATTTATAAGAAGATATTGCATACTTTAAACTCCACATAAATTAAGTGAAAAAATATTCCACGTAGCGAGTGACAAAATAACATATCTATACTTTATCATCCCTACTAAGTCAGAAAATTGAACTCAGGAGAGGATGAAAATAAAGAATTAATTGCAAAACGATTCCATAAAGGTGAGATAAGTACTTGCATATATATATATATATATATATATATATATATATATATGCTTATATATAAAGTGAAACTTGGGTCAATTACATCCTGATACCAATGTCCCAAAGTAATCGAACGCTGTAAGCAATGAATCGTTTCAATCCAATTGTTGCGATAAACTGGAAGAGATTGTTCCTCTAGTAATAAGTTCACTGTCTTTAAGCGCTATACAAGTTTATTATTATGCAGACGAGTGATAAAAATAAATTATTTATAATATTGCCACATCTTTTATGCATCCGTATGTTAGAGCAACATAACTTTTTTTCGTTTTAAGACAATGACAATACTTTACAAGAACAAACTATGGACTTTGTCATAATTCTACTTAATTATATATTTTCTATTTAATTTAAAATTTATATAGCCTTAAGAGTGCGATTTCTTTAAAACCTTTATAGTAGGTGAGTAGAACAATGACTTTGTTGCAAATAACTCATTAAATTTACGTAGTTTTTTCCTCGTTTGTATGTGCAGCTAATACACCATATATTTATGGAAAATAAAACGAGTAAATTATAAACAAACCAGAAACAAGGCTACAAAAGCTTAAGGTAATGCTTGTATATATTGATTGTTTCCTTTCTTTTAATGGCATATAATTACTACTTTCGTAGCTATTTAATTAAATTTTACCTTTCCTAGTTAAAATAAAACTCTGCTCTTGGGTCCCCCCGTAGTATGTTATATGTAGGGTATGTAGGGTAGCGAATCCCGGATTATAGAATTAATTAATCCAATGGACAATGAGTATTTTTAATTTTATTTATGCCGTCCAAAATAAGATATATTAGGTGACTAGTATATGAGCAAATCATTTGTACTATTAATATTACCCAAATAGATTCAAAACTGCATCATGTCGACTCTAAAATTAATAGAGATCTTCATAAAACTTAGTTTAATTGTTCCTAATTGGATATACAATTTGTTAAATGTAAGTAATGCTAATACGATACAAAACTGAGAAAGAGGCGGTTATATTTTCATGTGTCTCCCGACGGCGGAAACTAAAAATAACCTTAATGCTATATGAATCAACATATGAACGAACAAGAGAGTAGTTTATCAACTTTAGGTAATTGTATGAATAAAGTGAAGGAAATTTTACATGAGCAATTAAGCATCAGAAAATGTGCTTGGTGGATATCGCTTGATCGAAGTTCAAAAACATCATCGCGTTGATTTGTGTCACGAAATATCGGAAGAGTTCAACGGAAGTCACTCAAATATTATTTTAGTTAAATTGAATATACAATTACGAACATAAAACTAAAAGGTTTTCTGAGCAGTGTCCTTAGCAAAAAATCGCTAATAAAAGTGAAAAGGGACATAAAAATATGGTAGTTTATTTCCTTTAGACGAACAGGTAATTTTGCAATCATGGTTTTAGAAAATAAAATAACAATTAGAGTACTCTGGTGTATCAAAAATTGTTTGCTCTTGGAATGCATTGGAATTCTTCTTCATCGTAACAGCGCTTCTATATAGGTTCAAGTTTATCCAGATAAAAGACAAAATATTTAAACACGTCGGAAGTGAAAATTATGGGTCATTCAATTCAATAAAATATAAATTATAAGGAATAAATTTCTCGGATACCGAAGAAGCGGCTTCAGCTTTTCAAAGATGTACAAGGAAAAGTGAGCTGATTTCTTTTGTAAATGGTTCCATTGACTAAAATAATGCATGGAGTACGACATATACTACTTTGAATGACAATAAATAAATTGCAAACTTGTCATTACACGTAATCTGATGAATACTACATTTATATATAGTTATGCGTTATCCCGATCTATTATCTAGCAATAGTGTTGACGAATATGTATTTTAATTTATTATAATTTTAACGAGTTTACGGAAAAACCTGAAAAAATAAAAGTTTTTAGGTGAAAAATAAAACGCTAGAAACAAAAATTATTATCTGTTTTCATTACCAATTAAAAGAAAAATAAAAATAAATGTAAAAATTATACAAGAAATACCTTATAAAAGAATGTAATTAGCCGTTAAATAAATAAAATGGGCTGATTGGATTGGCTTCTTGGGATTCCGTTATTACTGCTTATGATATATTACACAAATGCACATACACACACACACACATATATATATATATATGTATGTGTGTATGTATATATATATATATATATATATATATATATATATATATATATAAACATATGCGTGTGTGTAATACATAAATGACTTGTAATACATGAATGATATCATTTATTTGGAACTGTTTTCTAAAAAATATTAAATATTGAGAATATATTCAATTGCAAAAGGCTATGACTATTTGAAAAACCATATGCCTCCATTAATCCTGAGTCGAACTACTAACGTTTATAGACTGAAAGGGATTCAAATAAAACCGTGATTAATCTTGGCAAAAAAGATTTTTGCAAAAGTGGAAGTACACAATGCTTTAAACCAAGTGAAAGCTTTTAAAATGTTAGGGTTCTGTGATTTAGAGGTTAAATTATTAAAGAAATCAAGTAATAAAATATTAAAATAGATTTCCAAATATTGAAGCCCATATATTTTTAATGTTTTTAGTATCCTTACTTTAAAAAGTCATTGCTTATTAGTCTTGAGAAATTGTTCTGATCACGGTGTGTATGTTATCTATTTGATTAATAACATTACCCATATTCATCACCAACCTACATCTGAGATGTTTCGTTACCTTAGGCAATTTCTACCTCGTTAATAGCGAGTTAATATCGTTAATACCAACTTGACGTGTACCGGCATGAGATGTGAGGTTTACAGTGAGGAGTATCGCTTGTAGACCTTTAGACTTCCTACGCAGCCTTAATAGGTTTACTCAATTTTGATACTAGTACCATTAACCATTACGGAGTACTAATGTCTACCTCGTGACTTTATTGTCAGTGGGAACTTTACCATTGATTTTCTTGTACTGTAAATCCTTACTCAAAGCAATCAAACGATAATAGGATAGTGCAATATCGGGTGAATGTTCGCCAAATAATGGATGTAGATATTTACTCCTAATATTAGCAAATATTTTTCCGGTATATTGACTAGCGTCACAATGGAGAAAAACTCGATCCTCTTGCTTGCTTTCCTCTACTCTTTAGAATAATGGAATGAAACACCATATATGGTGTAACTTCACAATTATGTCAGTAATTATTATTTAATTTTCGTAAAAAAGGGGAAAAGAAGAAAAAACTTAAAAAATATTAAACCAGAGGTTTTGAATTAGCTACGTCATCTATTACATATAATTATAATTGAAATACAGGGCACTATCTTATTTTATTTAAAACTTTTTTAATATTGATCAACATGTATCTTCTGCCAGAATAAATAAAAGCATGCTACATGCGTGTTGGAGCCGCACAAAATAGGGTCCTTTAGTTTTTATGTCTCCTGAAATTGTTGACCCAAGCTAACCAAAGTATTTAAATTGTTAAACCGATAGCTAAAAAATCAGAGGGCAAGAGGGAGCGGTAGGTATTTGCACGTTGCTTTGGATTTACCGCAAAAAGATCTAAAACATGAAAAGTGGTGAATTTAACCATTTTAAAACTCACCCAATGAAAGTGCACCAAGTAATAAGCACAATAAAATATTTGAACCATTTAACAAAGTATTTAAGTCATTTAAACTATTACTAATAAATGACAAATTACTCACTTCCCAACGTTTATTAAGCCGCATCCGCTTAAAGGCTAGTCGCACCCATCTTTACATCGTCGCCTCAATTCGTAACTATAATTGAGCGACTTTACACTAGGCGGCGACATTCAAGTCAATTCAAAACAATTCAGGCTCGAATATTAGCATCACCTTATATTGAATACGTAGTAAGATTATATTATACTAACTTAGAATGTAATAAGCTCTTTGAATTTTTTTTATTTCGCTTGAGGCCACTTGAATAAGGACATATTTAATTATATGTTCATAAAGTTGAATAAAGAAATTAGAAAAACCACTTCTTCTAACAACTCAATTAATATAACGACTATTTGAATTAGGTCTGAAAAATAATTCGAGAGATATTGTAGAAATTAGCAAAATGTCGCTTCGCACTGTGTTTTTCACGTGCTTATATTGCTGCGGGTATCGATAAATACAGAAAAAATAAAGACGCAGTGCGGGTCCGCACCATAGATTTTTTTAGAAAACGTCGGGATAAAATCATGACAAGTGTTTCGTATTGATATCTAATTTAATTACCGATCTCTTTGATATAATACTTACACAGAATAGCATAACTTATTGTCTCACTTTGAATCCTTATAGTGCTCAGCAAGCTCTTCACAAATCTATATACTTGCTAATCGTGTTTTCTCGCCTCACTAATTTATAATTTTACACAGTGCTAATTTAAAATACCCACTCGCATACATATTCAGATGATGACGTTACAGATAAAACAACTATAACCTTCTACATTTCAAATACTTACAGATATACTCTATCCATTGTGGCCCCAAACATTAATAACGTATTATTAGCCTCCTAGTTATTAGCGATTCAAATCTAATGGTATTTTATAACACAAGAAAGTTAAATCACTTATCATCGTACTTTGGCGCGAATAGACGTGGTCACGTTCTCATATCCATATAATCGAATATTAATACATTTTTGAACCCACAACTGCCGTAGCGGTATTGGTTATCATGTCGTTACTATGCTGGTACCGATACATTTCCAGTGTGATCATATTTAGATCTAAAATATTTGAATACCAATTATAATACCACATAATTTACTTGAGATACTGTTGTTCTAATTTAGGTAAGCAACAAGCAAAAGAAATTAATTAGAATAGCAATGAAAATGTTAATATTATTAATTTTGTTGACACAAACAATTGTTGATTTCCAAGAATAACAGAAAAAAAGTTTGAAGATAGTACGCCAGCACTCTGTAGTACTTCATTATAAAAGCCAGTTTATTCTGAATAGTCTTAGAAATATTTAGTTTCTATTCAAAAATTGTAAAAAAAATACTAGCGTAGTTCATACTTGATATTTTTTATAAAATTAGCTTCTAATGTTTTTTTATACATTTTCCTCTCTAAGCTAAAATGTCAGCAGTTTTATGAATTTTAAATACGTTTTAAAGACAAAAATATTTTTCAGCATATAATGGCATTATATGGGAAACGGTTTGCACTCACACGAATATATTATTAAATTGACATATAAGCTATTTTTCATAATGTATAAAAAATACATTGTATGTCCATATTAAACAATTTTTTCAATTTTTTAGAAAATGGAATGTAGCTCAAAGTTTGTACCTGATTTTATGTCTGATGAAGTTTATTGTGACTTATTGTACTGAAATATTAAACTTCACAAATTAAACGTGTTACTGAAATCAGAATAGATAAAGGATCGGAGTTTCCTTATTTCAAATTTTAGGAAATATAATGGGAGTTTCCTTATTTCATGTAGTTTATTGTTTTTTCCCTACTCTGGATAAGTTCAAAATTTTTGAAGTTTTCCACTTTTCAAGAAAGGTTTGTTTTGTGGAAAGATGTGTTTTGTCCAACAAAATACATGAAGTATAATCTAAGGTCAAAATAAGACATGTCTTCAGAGAAATTCTTTAATATCATGGGCATAGTTTCGCCTAATGAATGGTTAATAATTAAAACTCAATTAATGTCTGCAAATAATTTGAAACGGAGAAAGTCAATTAAGTGTTGGAAATGAAAACTATTCTCGTTTTATATCCTAGATAAAATAAATTGCGAAATTGAGCAATGGGCTCTTAAATATTCCTTGCAGATATATTTAAACATTCACGTTTGTTAAAACGTTTGGCTAGAGTAGGCCAGAGAAAGATTTTACAATCTTAATAGTAAATTAAGACAGTTTTCCTTCATCGCTAAAGAACTGAGTAATTTTCCAGCATTAACAGAGAGAAATATTTATGTAATTGTCCTTAGGCGCTACCAAATAAATTAAACAAAATTATAGACGTAAAAGAATTTTTCCTGACGATGACTTTAGAACTAAGACAAGGTTAATGATTTTCTTTCATTTGGAAATACTCATTATTTTTATATTAAAGAACGCAAACGGGTTTAATAAAAAAATATTATTAACGTACTAAACATTTTAATACCAATTATATTGAATATTCCCCTTATGTGGTCTAGAAATAATATATTCTGTTTAATTTAGCTTCCTCAGTTTTATCTTTCATAATTTCAACCAAGCGAGTAAACTTTTGCTTTTTTCCGAATCCATATTTAATAAATTAAGTAAAACTTTCTCGCTGGATAGAATTATTAATCGATTTTTGCTCCATGGCTACTAACGAATAACCAAAACTTTTGTGGCACGTCACTTTCTAAGTGCTCAATATGGGTTTACGCAATTGTTTGAAACATAAGTTAGTTAGATGAGATACATATAATTTTTGAAAGTAAGTTTAAGTACAAATGTATTTTATTACGGCGAAATAATAGTCTCTATTATGGGATAATGAAATTTCAAGTTGGATATTTCATATTTATTTTTGACCTATTTCAACTGCATTTTGAAAAAATAAAAGTCCTCACGTACGTATCTTCATACATACTGACCATTTATATTATATTTTGACACCATTAGCGCATTACCATATGCAAAAAATAGGAATTCCAGTGCGCCAGCTCCAGCTTGTAGATCCCTTTTTTATCCGTGTCTCCTCAAACTAAAAAAAATGTTTTTAACTTATTTATAACTATGATGCATGTCAATTTTAGATTACCTGAAACAGGAACTGTTATAGATACCCAGAATCTGCACGCGCAAAAAATGTCTGGACGACTATTGACCGAGTCTGATCACCTGAAACCAGACGTCAGAATATAAATGCGAAAATTATATAGAAATCTAAAATATGTTGCGAAATGTTATAAATTATATAATGAGGAAAATGACACAAAATTATATTGTTTATTGGTCAAAAAATAACTAGGAGTATCTAATAATTATTTGATAATCTCTTTTCCTAAAAAACTGCAAACATCAAAATACAATTTCAGTCATTAATATTATATTAGGAATTGCGAAATTAACGAAATAATGAAGTTTATGAAAATTAGAACGTTTATTGGTACATCTCAAAATGTTTTGCAAGCTATATTTCACTGGCTTTTAACCATTTATGTATATAATAGAAATAAAATAATTAAACCATATCTTGCTGAGTGAGAAGGGTAAAAAACAACAGCTAATTTCGATGGCTAACAATTATACATCCCATAAAAATTACTTAAATGTATTTTTTTAATTTACTGTCTTTTAATATTGGACTAAGAATTTAAAATAATTTCTCTTTACCTCATATATATCTATAACCCGATATAGATTTACAACCACATATTATCCCCGAAATTTTTGGCTGTGAATTTTTAATAGCTGTCTATTGAATGCGCAGTTAAGAAATTATTTTCATTTCTTTAGTCATTTAGAAATGCAATATATGAAAAAAAATATGTAAATAATTATTTACTAATATTTTATGTTGTCTGTATAAAATTTTCCAATCGATTTGAGATATCTTGATAAAAATAATAATAATAAGTTCTTTGTTTCAGACAAATTGCGTAACATATATTAACAGTCCATATATTGTTAGTAAATTAGATACCTGTTTCCTTAGTGTTAATAACATTTGTAACGAAACGCGTAAGTCATTAAAATTATTTAACTATTGCATCGAACCGACAAACAGACAGGCAATTTAATATTGCATTGTCACCCAGTTCCGAGCTGTGTTTAAAGTTTCAAGTCTCTAGCTCAATGGAAGGTTAGTTTAAAACTGTTTACAAAATTTATGGCATTCTCCTTTGTGTTGACCTGACAAACAGATAGACAAGAAAGCAAGTTAATATTGCATTGTAATCCAGTTCTGAGCTATGTTTAAAGTTCAACTCTTTAGCTCAACAGGAAGTATGTTTAAAACTGTTGGAAAATTGGTGCATTCCTATTTGTGTCGAACAGGCAAGTTAACATTACATTGTATCAAATTGGAGGAATTCAGGGTTATGTTGAAAGTTTGAAGTTTCTAGCTTAAAGGGAAGTTAGTTTAGTACCATTTGCAATGTTTGTGGTATTTTTCTTTGTGCCGAAGAGACGAATAAATAGACAGGAAAGTGAAATAATATTGCATTATCATCCAATTTTGAACTATGTTTAAAATTGCATGCCTCTATCTTAACGGGAACTTAATTTAAAACCGTTTGAAAAATGTTTTAATGTTTTAGTCCATCAGTAAGCCTGTTATTTGTTCATTAATGACGGAATAAATTATAAATCACTTTTATTAGATATAAGTTCTAGTTTTATCTTACTCCCGATAAATGAACCTCGTCTTGCATTTTTTGTTATAGTTTAATGTGCAATTAATATTTATGACTTAAAAATCTCAAGTAATGCACTATTATCTTCAAATACTCTTAAAACTGATTTTACCACTATTTGGAATTAACTAAAAGTAAAAATATTAGGTTTATTTCCAAGAGATTTTAAGATGGAATTTTTGCGGGGAAAATTTGAACGGGCATTTATTTAATTAAAAGTTGTGGTTTTATTTACCACCTATTTTGAACAAATTCTATTCAATTACTAAATTAATGAAACCAAATCAATCCATAGAATAGAAAACGGTTCATTACGCAAAAATATTGGTCTCTATGTACTAACAAAACTTTGCAACCTAGTGACTTGATGGGTTACTTCATAGGGTAAATATTTTCACTCATTTAACTCCCACAAACGTTACTGAAAAATGGATACCTCTAGATTGTATTATAGGTTTTTTTGGTCGCTAACTAAATTTCAAATAGTTTTATTTTTATTTTTGGTTAATCATTTTTGTTGACTTGTCGAATTTTTGTTTTAAAAATGCTCCCATAATATCTGTTTCAACTATTACAACATTGAATTACTATTTCACTTATTGAGACATTAAAAGCGTCTATATGTCCATATGCTTAATTTTGCTTCAAAAATAGGGAGTCTTTAAATGTCGTATTTTCTGTATCTTGTTTGACATTTATAAACAATTTTTCAGAAATCTTCTTTCAGAATCCACGCGAATAGAAATTCAGGACTAAAGTTTTTTTGTATTACTCTTAAAATTTATAAAAAGAATTAGAGATGGAGGTAAAAAAACCTTTATGCAAGTGACTTCGAATACAATTAAATTAATATTCATTAATAATACTGATTTTGCTATTCCAAATTAAAAATTATATTTCTTTATGTTTCTATAAGTTTCTGTTTATGCAAATGTATGCTACCCTTAAAGTTATTCTTATATTTTGATTCTATGCATTTTGAGTTGATAAATAGAAAATGTATATAGGGAAAATAACCCTAATTTTTTTTCTTGCCGTTTTGATTTTATCATTTGCTAATTACCAATGAACAAAAAGAAGTTCTGTCAGAAGTAACATTTTAAGTTTTTAAAATATAAAAAAATGAATTAACTAGCAGTCAAATTTCTTCACATGACGCAGCAAGGCAAATTTCTCCACACGACGTAATCAAACATTTCGTCGTTTGTCTAGCTGAGGGTTCAAAGGCATTTTCGTCGTTAAGGAGAATTTCATGGCGAGAGCATAGCCCCCAAACTTTTTAAAAATAACAGTTCAAAACAACTATTGTTATTATACCACACTGCAGTAGTTTTTATTTTATTTTTCATAACACCCCTTGTATAATAATTTACCCGTGCAATGAACACCCGTTCGTTGAACATTTTTTTCCAGAACTTCATACTTATGTCATTTTTGTAGGTACCTCTTTTGAAGGAAACATCCGCCACGAAGACTGTCTTTTAGTTTTGTGTTTTTAATAGTATGTCCAGCTTTCCAAATGTCTATAAAATTTCGCAACACCAATATCGAATACAAATTTCTCTAACTTTTCACAATACCCCTCAAATTTCTCTAACAACTCGCAACGCTCATAAACACAAGTTTTTTTTGAGCTTCGTTTCAATAATTAAGTACCCACCTGCCGTCAAACTTCTCGACGCCTTAGTGTTCATTTAGAATTTTTGTATTCTTGACTCACACTAATGCCTAAATTTATCTAAATTTGCTGATAGCTTAGACTCTTTCCAAATATAGCATGATCTACACATTATTTACCTAGGCTTTATTTGTCGTTTTCAATGGATGCCACTTGCGCTGATCATCACAGCAATGGATACGACCACGTTTTAACTTGTTAAATTAATTGCAAATTATACTACATTATGTGACTTCGTCATAAAACAACAAACTTGAATACAGCTTTGTGGTTGGTAAAGCCACATTGAAAATTACAAAAACTAATCGAGTGAAAATGTTCTCATGTCAAATTTATTTTGATGTCATAGGCATTTTCAAATAGCCACTAATTTGTAAAAAAACAATTACAAATTCAAGCAAACTACCTAAATAAATTATCGAAAAATTCAGTTTTTGTGAAAATCGCAAAATTAATCGAGTGAAAATATTTCCTTTTCAAATTAATTTTAACGTCACATGCATTTTCAAATTGCCACTGATTTCTAAAAACCAATTTATCTCTACTTATCATTATATAACAATAATTCGTTTGCGGAGGAACGTATAAGTTAAACCCTTCCTCTTGATAACAATATTTCTTTTATGAATACATTATAAGCATTCATTATTCCTAACATGTTTGTTATAATAATATTATACTACTTATAATTGTTATGCGTCTAGCGCAAAACAAAAAATAAGTTTATATTTAGACTAATTTTTCTAATTCTGGAAGATCTACTGCCATTTTCTAGAATGACATGAGTTGCCTATTAAATTTCTTAATTTACACAATATTGTAGTAGCTTATGTATACTTAGTTATAGTAGTAGTAATTTTTTTAATAAACACTGGCACGTTACATTTCAAAATGTTGAAGCGTAGAAGGTTCAATGTAAAATTGAAATTATGAAATTTTTGCACATGTGATTCAGATGTAAAATCGAAATTATGAAATTTTCGCACATGTCTTACGTCGAAGAATTTAAATATTGTCCTTAAAATCCCTATTTAATCGCAGTTAACCTGCATACTTGCCAAAAACTTTGTATATTATTTCTTTAACACCTGACATTAAAAAATCGGACAACGTTTTAAACGTTTTACTAAATGATACATATAATACAAACGCAGTCCATTAGACATGGAGTAGCAAAAAAGGAGGACAAAAAAATATGAAATCCACTTTATTGGTTATTGAAAAGATTTTCCGACAATACCGCATATGGAGTGACAACAGCGTGTTAGTGTACAGTTTTTTTTTATTTATTCATAAAACGTGTTTATAGCAACATTTCAATCAACTGTTTCATTTATATAAATTATATCCATCTCTCTGGAAAGAAAATTTACGTCTTTTGACCTGTTTGTTTCACGGTACACATGTTTCAAATTATATTAAATTAAGTTCCCATTGAGCTAAAGACCATAAATTTTAAACATAGTTAAAAATTTAATGACAATGCAATATTATCTCAATTTCTTGTTTAATCATTTGTCTCTTCGGCACAAAGAAGAATGCCACACACTTTGCAAACGATTCTAAACTAACTTCCCTTTAAGCTTGAAACTTGAAACTTTAAACATAACCTCAAATTGGAGGACAATGTTCTTCTCTATCTATTAGTTTGCCTGTTCGACAAAAAGAAGAATGCACCAATTTTCCAACAGTTTTAAACTAACTTCCTGTTAAGCTAGAGAGTTGAACTTTAAACATAGCTCAGAACTGGATTACAGTGCAATATTAACTTGCCTTCTTGTCTATCTGTTTGTCTGTTCAACACAAAGGAGAATGCCATAACTCTTGCAAACAATTTTATACTAACCTCCCATTGAGCTTGAGACTTAAAACTTTAAAAATAGCTTGGAACTGGGTGAGAGTGCAATATTAAATTCTTGCCTGTCTGTTTGTTTGTCGGTTCGGCATAAAATTAAATAATTTTAATGACTTACGCGTTTTGTTAAAAATGTTATTAACACTAGGGAAACAAGTACCCAATTTACTAACAATATATGGACTATTAATATATGTAACGTAATGTGTCTGAAACAAAGAACTTATTATTATTATTTTTATCAAGATATCTTATATCGATTGGAAAATTTTACACACACAACATAAAATATTAGTAAATAATTATTTACTTATTTTTTTAAATTTATTACATTTTTGAACCGGACAAAAAAATTAAAATAATTTCTTAACTGCGCATTCAATAAACAGTTAATAAAAACTCAGTCACAAATTTCGAGGACAATATGTGGTTGTGAATCTGTATCGGGTTATAAATATTTATGAGATAAAGAGAAATTATTTTAAATTCTTAATCCAATTTTAAAAGACAGTAAATTAAATAAATACATGTAATGGGATGTATAATTGCTAGTCATCGTAATTAGCTATTGTTTGTTACCCTTCTCACTCAGCAAGATATTGTTTAATTATTTTATTTCTATTATATACATAAATGGGTAAAACGCCAGTAAAGTATAGTTGGCAAAGCATTTTGATATGTATCAATAAACGTTCTAATTTTCGACAGCTCTTGTGAACTTCATTATTTCAATGAACTTCCCAGTTCTTAAATTAATACTAATGACTGAAATTATATATTGATATTTTCAGTTTTTTAGGGAAAGTATTTATCAAATAATTCTTAGATATTACTAGTTATTTCTTGAATAATATAATTTAGTCTCATTTTTCTCATTATATAATTTATAAAATTTCGCAACATATTTTACGACGACTGGTTTCTAGTGATCAGGCTCGGTCCTGTTTCAGGTAATCTAAAATTGACATCCATCATATTTATAAAAAAAACAAAAACAATTTTTTTAGTTTGAGTGGGAATTCCTATTTTTAGCATATGGTAATGCGCTAATGGAGTCAAAATGTAATATAAATGGCCAAAATGTATGAACATGAGGGCTTTTATTTTTTTCAAAATGCAGTTGAAATAGGTCAAAAATAAATATGAAATATCCAACTTGAAATTTCATTCTCCTATAATGGACTTTTATTTCGCTGTAATAAAATATATTTGTACTTAAATGTACTTTCAAAAATTATATGTATCTCATCTAACTAATTTAAACAATTTCGTAAACCCATATTGAGCACTTGTGATGCTATTTATTTTTATTCAGGAAAGTGGCGGGGTAATAAAAAAGAGACGTGCCACAATAGTCGTGGTTATTAGTGGCCATGGAGTATAAGTTTCGAATAATAATTCTGCCCTTCAAGAAATTTTTGACTTAATTTATTAAAAAAGGATTAGGAGGTAAAAGCAAAAGTAAACTCGTTTGCAGATTATTTGGTTGAAATTATGAAAGATAAAACTGAGGAAACTAAATTAAACAGAATATATTATTTCTAGAACACATATGGGGAATATTCAATATGATTGGTATTAAAGTATTTAATACCAATCATAATACCGGGCTTTAATACCAATCATATATTCAATATGATTGGTACTAAAGCCGGTTTGCGTTCTTTAATATAAGAATAATGAGTATTTCCAAATGAAATAAAATCAAAAACCTTGTCTTAGTTCTAAACCATCGTCGGGAGCAATGCTTTTACGTCTATAATTTTGTTTAATTTATTTGGTAGCGCCTAAGGGCAATTACATTAAAATTATCTTCGTTAATGCTAGAAAATTACTCAGTTCTTCCTTAGCGATGAAGGAAAACTGTCTTAATTTACTATGAAGATTGTAAAGTCTTTCTCTGGCCTACTCCAACCAAACGTTTTAACAAACGTAAATGATTCAAAATATCTGAAAGGAATATTTAAGAGCCCATTGCTGAATTCCGCAATCTGTTTTATCTAGGACATAAAACGAGAATGTTTTACACTTCCAACACTTAATTGACTTTCTCCGTTTCAAATTATTTGCAGACATTAATTGAGTTTTAATTACTAACCCTTCATTAGGCGAAACTATGACATGAAATCAAAGAATTTGTCTGAAGACCTGTCTTGTTTTGACTTTAGATTTTATCGAGAGTTATCGAGACTTATCGAGAGTTATTGATAGTAGGGAAAAAAACAATAAACTACATGAAATAAGGAAACTTTTATTATATATCATACTTAGACACAATTCTTTATCTATTCTGATTTCAGTAAAATATTTAATTTGTGAAGTTTAAAATTTCAGTACAATCAGTCAATAAACTTATTATAACCAGGTACAAACTTTGAACTACATTTCATTTGCTAAAAAAGTGAAAAAAATTGTTTAATACGGACATACAATGTATTTTTTATATATTATGATATGTCAATTTAGTAATATAGTTGTGTGTGTGTGCAAACGGTTTCCCATATAATGCCATTATATGCTGATGGGTGAAAAATATTTTCATCTTTAAAATTCGTAAAACTGCTGACATTAAAATCTAGCTTAGAGAGGAAAATGTATAAAAAAACATTAGAAGCTAATTTAATAAAAAAATATCAAGTATGAACTGCACTAGTAATATTTTTTACAATTTTTAATAGGAACTAAATATTTCTAAAACTACAGAGTGCTGGTGTACTATCTTCGAACTATTTTTTTCTGTTATCCTTCGAATGAAGAATTGTTTGCGTGTCAACAAAAATGGAAAAATTTCCTTTAAAATATGGTTTACCGGCATTTAATATTTACATTTTCATTGCTATTCTACTTTTTTTGCTTGTTGCTTACCTAAATTAGAACAAGAGTATCTCAAATAAATTATGTGCTATCGTAATTGGTATTCAAATATTTCATACCTAAACATAAACATTACCATAGTTGTTTCTTTACTACATTTTTCAATTACCGTAAAAGATCTTGATCCATTAATTTATCAACATTTAACATAGTTCTGGCCTAAATTCCTTCCTTGGTAATTAAAATCTCAAATTTCTTAAATTACGTTTTTGCCTTTATTGGATTATTTAGATGTGTTTAATAGATTTATTTAAATAACTAGATAGTAAACTAAATAGACACCAAAATGAGTTATATTTTTGACCTCAGAAAATATGAATTTTGGCTTTGACTCCAGCGCAATTTATATCTCCATCTTTTAATATTATAGCCGCAATACATATTTTTTCTCCTTCATATTCTCTAAAAGAGAAGTTTCCATTCCATTTCAGGTGCAAATATTTTCGTTGAGACACATTTAATCGTAAAGGTTTATTTAGTTTCCTGTGAACCTCAAATAATCCTCATGCATAATAAACTTATTCAAAAAGAAATCAGAGTTTCCTGACATAAAGCTATAAAAATGAAAACTTTCAGATTGTTTTTTTGCCAGATTCGCTAAATTATATTTACTATTATTAATTATCTGCATATAAAAATTATATGTATATTTTATGTTATCAGAGTTATATTAATTTATAACGACAATATAATGTAGATACATTGTACATAGTGGTAAAATAATACTATTTTATACGTAATTAATGGTTGTCCATTTTAATTGCTGTTATTACTGATTATAATCACAAATTATATTGGGTATTGAATTGATATTGGTTGGGAAAATTTGCTTCTTATTAATAAAATAAGCAATAACAAAATGTATCGCTATTTCAGATGAAAGGAAATGTTAAGTTTTGGTAAAGTGCTGAAATATATTTTGTTTGTTGAAAACTCGTTAACCTTTGATCTATTTGACTATGAGTATCCTGAACAAATAATTACGGAAACTGTTATTGTCACCTTATGAAGTTAGAGTGGCACAGATAGGAAGTTTACACCCATAGCCATAAAAAAAGGATCAAAAAGGAAGGAGTGACATAATACCTTACTAGCCTGATGTTAATATTCCAACAATCCAACCTAATCAACAAATTCCTAAAGTGTACGAGTCTTTTAGGTAACAGAAAATATGTTATATAGAAACCTGAATGGAGCGATTGCTCTAAAATTAGTCACAAGTATGAATACAAGGTTGAACAGCGAACAGTACGCTGAACAGTATCACTTACCAAGATAAAACTATTATTAAAATAATATAGATACATCATAAGGTTAATAGTTAACTATAGAAAATACAACTTAATACTGAAAAATTGTCCGTGAAGTATCAGAACTCGATCGCAAATATAGGAGTTAATAGTACATTAAACAAAAATAACTAGATGGAACATTTAGATATAGAGTACAAATGGATCATAAAGTTAAGCAATTACAAATAGAATACAGCTGGTGGAAATTACAGAGTCAAAAGTACAGATATAAGGTTACACGATTGTATTACATTGTGTTTTTTCAATTTTTTAAAATATATCAACGTTCTGATTGTACGTATATAAGTCAATGATATTTTCATGATATATTTCCTTTACAAGTAATTTATTAAATGTACCATTTAAATGACGCCTATTGGATTTTGAATATCAGTATTTTGAATATATCCACTTAAATCACTTAACAATGATGTTAACCGTATGGCTTTTTTGGCGACTATGTAGTTTGCCATGGACTCTACTTCGGTAGTAGGCAGAATCATGCTTTATTGGCGCTTACTTTTTTTTTAAATTGGCGTAAACCAGTTGACAATCGCTTCGTTCTAACTGTAGGTCAGAACGAAACGGCAATAACGGAATACAATTATCTTTTAATCGACATTTCCATCCTTCCCAAAGCAGATTATTATTTTTTTCTTTATCATAGCATAAGTGACAACTTTCTTGTGCAAGAGCCCAAGATTGTAAATATTGAAAAGAATCTTTACAAATTTCTCACTTGAAGATGTTGCCATACAACGAAGCGAAGAGGTCGTGGCGAATAATTTAAATAAAGCATAAGTAATACTACATCACGTAATTTGATTTAGTTATGAATAAAAATTAAATTATAGTACATGGGAATACCAAAGTCTATACAATATGTTTATATAAATGCGGCAACGAATTTTAAGCTTTCTTGATTTCTAGAGCTGTTGTTCTAATTTATATTAATTTCCAGCATGTGCTTACGTAACTGAAAGTATTGCAATTACATTTACAAAAGTATTGCTGTGAAAGTTACCTTTAAGATTATTTCTTTATATTTTTTTTTGGAAAACTGATTTTGCGACTGAACTGCAAAAGTTTTGTATAGTTTTACCTTATTCTAAAGTTTCAAAAATTCTATGCCTTTTCCATGTCAGGGCTTATATTCATACCGCAACGTTCAATTCCTGATTATTGATTTCTATTAACTCGGTAGACCGGAGAGAAATATGATTCCGAGCCACTTGTCATTCACTCAAATGTCGATGTTCCAGATTTTAGGACTGCGGTAGCGTCTTAGACGTTTATATAATTTGTCACGACAATTATTTGTATTTATTTTGATCTTGTATACATCAAAATTAACACAAATAATTATCAAAGTATATAAATCTTGATTTAATTCAAATCGCAGGATGTTGCAAACTCTTTCCAGATACTCGACCATAAAATCTTTGTTGTTTTTAAATATCTCAAAAAATTTTGATAAGTTCTAAGATAAGCATCTAGAATTAAACTCTCAGAAATATACTATTTAAAAAAGAACCTATTTAGTTATATAAAACTAATTACAAATGAACAAACTTTAAGAATCCATACTGCATACAGGTTGAAGCGCTATTATTTAAAATGTTCTAACAGATACTTGGTTTTCAATTGAAAACCCACAGCTAGTAAAACAGATCCCTACTCATATGTTAAACTAAGTTATCGGTTTGAATTTTTGAATATAAGAGCAAATCGATTGTAGATATAAAACCATATTTGCACCAAAGATGATTCGCTGTAATCTTAATTTAGCATTTAACGATGTAATTTAACGATGAATTTTACAATGTAATTCTATTTGAAAACAATGCAATTAGTCTACTGTACAAACGCCGGGGTGTGTGTAGTATAGATAATAGAGCGACATCTGGTGAGCTGCAAGCAAAATAGTTCGATTAATACTTTAACTCCACTCTTTAAGCGTGAACTTTCATCGTTCCTTTTTACTAATATTTACTTTTATACATTTTATAGCGCATTTGAATTTTCTAATTTTCTTTAAATATCAAAAAAATTTCGTAGGAATATTACTTACTTTAGTTTTGCCGTTCTTTTTTTAAGTTATTTCCAAAACGTATCACGCGTTCGTGAAAAATATAAAACTGATATCGTATGCAGTGGTATTGATGGTATTGTAGGTCTTATATATGATACGCTTTTTTTGAGGCTAGTGAGCGTAGTGTTAAAATTGTTCAAAAAGCGTCGAAACTTGAACTGCTGACGAAACTTGAACTATGAACTGCATATTTAGAATTAGTAATAGAATTTTTTACAGCTATATCGGTGTCTCAAAGTCGTAATTCCACGAACACAATATATTTTACAATAATTTGCATACTATCAATTATACGACACGATGGTAAAGCATCAACCCTCTCGGATACTATATTAATGAAGCTACGTACGAGATATCCAAAAAATTATTATGCTAGTTCTGGATATTTTGAAAAATATTTAAAATAAAAATGAATAACTTGGGTGACAATCTAATTCATGAGGTTGTGCTAAAATATATATACACGACATGATCATATAGCCTGCCCGTGAAACCAAAGGGATGGCACCTCGCCTTGTCGTACAAAATGCTTTATTCGGCTAAAATAATAATAAATTAAAAAGGTTATTTAACACATAATGACAAATATATTTACAGAAAATTACTCTTTCAAAGAAAATCATATAATCTTAATAAATGGTGCAATCGTAACAAAATCATGCCTGATGATGTGTCCGTATGGTCATATTATAGACATTGGTAATAATGTATATATATGTATATATATATATATATATATATATATATATATATATATATAATCTTTATATAATAATGTCATATTTTTACTAATTATACATATAAAATATAATTTGTTGTGGTAGATATTTTACTACATTCAGTTTTTGTTAATATGTAACAACAATTAGAATATTACAAAACGAATACATATTTTAATTAGCATCTACAGAAATCAATTTTATTTTCTAACATCACGGTTCGGACTAAGTATTTTAAATATATAGACAGGCTTTGTTCGGAAAATTACGAAAAGGATGAGATATATATTTATTATATATTTTTGTCAAATTTAATCCATTACCCTTCATTAAATGTAACATAAATATGCAATAAATATATAGTAATAGTAATAAGTGGAATTAGTACATTTCCACGTTTTGATATTTGCGGAGGTCTTTTGAAAATAAAGATACCTCTGATTGTTTTCCAGTGTCTTATATACTAAGATATCTGATAGCATATCAACAAATTACAGAAAAACATTAGCTCGGTTAGGGATACAATCCTTTAATTTTTTGTGAAATATGGCATGTTACTATATCTTTATTTCGTATATAATATTATACATAGAAATTGTCATAACTATCACTTTGTGAAACTCAAACTATTTCAAACTATTTTTCGAATCAATTGTTTCACTACTTTCGACACATTTCCTCAATTTTTCATATTGAAGCCATGTTTTTACGGCGAATCTTTACGTAACGGCTATTTTAAGAACTTTGTGGTTATTGAATATTTTTGGCGTTAATTTTGTGGAAATTCACTATTCACAATTAAATGAAAATCATTAATTTCATTTAATCGTGAATAAAGAACTTTTTGGTTTTTAAATATGTAACTATTTCGAGGCTAAGATACATAACCTGTTGAACCAATGTTGAGTTGGTCCAAAAGCATGTATTGACAAACTCACATTTTAACCTTCTGCGTTGTAGAACTTATCTTTTTAAACGAGTCAATAGTTCACAAAGAAACTCAGACTGTGAATGAGGCGAATTCATAAAAACGTACATTTGTTCATGTATTGATCCAGTTAATTCCATTGACGAAATAAAAGTATACTTGTATGAAAAAAATATACGGAGAACTTAAAATCGTTACTGGTATTCATTATTAATTTAGCTACGAGACATTTTTGTTGGAAACAAGAAAACCTAATACTTGAAAATTAGCATGTCAGTTTATTTAAAAATCCATGAGCTGTTTGATTACAACGTTTGATTTCTTTATGATGAGTGAAAGCAAATGGTTTGAAATGCGTTATCGGTATATAAACATGTATTTAAAGTGACGTTAATAAATCTATGTAAAACTGAGTACTCTCCATAAAATTTAATAATCAATGGTATTTGTTTTGATTATTGTCACATATTCGCAAAAAGAATGAAATTATCATCTTATCGCAGCTTGCGATTTTATGTAACCTAAATTTTTGTGGCCATTATCATCTAGTACACTGAATATTATATAACATTAAATTATTAAGCAAAATACAAGAAATGTTAGCGCTTTAATAATTTCTATTAACAAAACAAATACTATTGTGGTATATTGAAGTATATTATTAGCTTTTTACTAACTTTAAATAAACCTTTTTTTGTAAAATCCTTCCAAAAATATCATTTTTTAAATGTTAAACATACTTCCTTATCTTCATTCATAGCTTAATTAAAATATTTTTGTTGTTCAAAATCGTTTTTGAACAATAGAAATATTTTAATGAAACGTGCATTAATAATTAATATGCCTTATAATATGGTAAACTGAGCGTTTTTTTTTGTCAATTTATACGTTTTAAAGAAATCGGTATAGAAAATGTCTCACATAGAAACTTGCAATTTGGTATAACGATAAAAATTATTAAACCGCATATATCTCAATGGTTAGCGGTCAAAAATATTTTACGTACAAATTTTTTCGAGTGGGCGAAGGAAGTATTAATAATTTTTTTTTTTTAATATCAGCTATTGCATACCAATTAATGTAAATGAAAAGAGCAAGTTGTAACGATTTCAAAAACTTTTTTTTATTATTCACAAAAAATATATACCCCTCTCTCTATCTACGAAACTCTAAAGTCAAAATTGTAAAATTATAACGTTACTAGAAATTTTTATAAAATTGACCCGTAGATTATAGGGATGATTCCAAATTTATAGTCATTATGTAACTCTTGTAATGCAAGTTTGCTCACAGAACATTTACTTGCAAAAAGCAAGGTCTCACAGTACAAGAAAAAATCCCAAAATTGTTAATTTTTAGTAATATCCCATAAAAATATTTTTTAAATATGCGCCTATGAAAGATATGGTAGACAATATATTTGCATTATAAAAATTATAATGGGAAAATATTTTAATATGAATATTATGTATCATTAAAATTAAATATACACGGAATCTTCATAGCGCGAGTTCCACTCGCGCTTGACAAGTTTTTTTCCTTATTGATTACTGTGCTACAACGTGTTTTCCCAGCGACTAATAGAAATATATACAATAAGGAAACATAAAAAAGTCTCTAGAAATAGGCAATTAATTTTAGAATAAAACCTGTTAATTACATTTAGAAATCGCGCTCCGAAGATTTCGGACACACGTGGACATAATTAAGGTAGTGGTCGCGTGACAGTAAGATCCAAAAATTATTATAACATTTTTTGTTGAAAATTAATTTTTTATCCAATTTAATATGACAAAATTTTACATTGACTTAGTTTTTAAAGCAAATAGCTCGATTCGTTTTTTAAATAAAATATAAAGGGTAGTGAAATTATTACTCCTCTCAAAAATTAATTGACTCACAGATTTGGTTTTACCAAATCTGCCTCAAAATTTGTACAATCAATATTACCTGTAAATGTCAATTCATCAACAACGCATTTTACACGATAATTACCTTAAACATTTGAAGGTATGCAGTATTACGGTTAAACGACTTTTGACATTAATATAATTTTTAACCTGAAAATATATTGCCTAGTTCATTCCTCATAGCCAAATATTAAAAATAATGAGATTTATAATCATCGCTAGAGGGTCCGGCAAACTTCAAGTAAATTCTTCCCCTCTGTTTTTTTTTAAATTTTGACATTGGCAGTTTTAGAGTCGACTTAATTTTCGGGGAGGTTTCAATACATTTAGAAATATTTTCCCTAATATTAAATAATACTTTAAATAGACCTATACCCCCACATCACTTAAAACAAATTCGATTAATTTCTAAAATTCTATAATAAATTAATTCTAAAATGTTTACGATATACAAAATATTTTTTAATATCTATTGAAGTATACAAGAATAGTCTTTCTAACTACACTTAATTTTTTTGTTTTTATTAGATATATCGTAAATATTAAATAATTTGTATAAATCTAAATTTTTCACAGTTTTTAACCGACTTCAAAAAGAAAGGTGTTATCAATTCATTGGTACCTTTTTTTTTAAATGTTCAGGGATAATTATTCACCGAATCGACCGATTTATAGGATTCTTTTTTTATTAGAAAGAGAGTATTTTACGGGTGGTCCCATAATATGGTATAATTACCTAGATAATTCTAATGATGAGATCTGAAAATAAACGATGAAACTCCTATGCTATGGCAGTAAATCAATTATTCAAGGTATTTGTTACAGGTCGTTACTTTTTTAAAATGTCTACACCACTTACCAAGCCAGGGTCTGGTAATGAGTGCTGACGATGAACAATGGAACTCCTAAACTAACCGTGATTACAAATATTGCCACTAGTAGTACTTTGCAAAATAACTACACTATCGACCAAGTCAGAAATTGATGATGAGTTCTGGAGATGAACAATGGACTGCTTAACGGTAATTAGTAAATTAATCATGATTTGCTATTAGTTAGTTGTTACTTTAGTTATTACTTAGTAAAATCTGATATTGCTCTTCGAATATGGAGAATGGAATTTTGTAATGGCTAACAGCTACTGGTGACAACTACTATCGCTTGATTTCTGTGTGTTTGATAATAAACTTTAGATTAAAAGGAAATTATCTATTTACTAGCTTTTTTCCATGACTTTTAATAATTATTAAATAGAATACTTGAAGAAAATACTTGAATGTTAGTTATAGTGTGATTATTATTAGTAAGTATTATGCACTAAAAATTCTAAAATAAAATATGTTTTTAAAAGTAGGTACTAAAAAGTAAAAAATAATTAATTCAAAATAGGTACTTATTTATAAGCAACGAATAACTAAGTTACTTATTTTTGAAGTCGATGCCAGTATTGCCATTCAACTTAAATAAATGTAAAATTTCCTATTACAAATAGGCCCTTTATTAATCTATTTCGTGTTGTATGATAGTTAAGGTTTTAAATTTATATTATGAATTGAATAAATTGTTAATTTGTTTAAGTTTATCGACAGTGCTGACATCGACTTCAAAAATAAGCAGCTTAGTTATTTATTGCGAATAAATAGGTACCTGTTTTGAGTTAATAATTTTTTACTTTTTAGTACCCACTTTTTTTGAAGTTAGTTTTTTAAAAGATATTCATACCGTAATTTCTTTTTAGATCACGGATTCACTTCATTCACATTACGACTATCTAATGGATTAATCGAAACGCCCTGTCGTGAAATAATTAAATGTTGCAACAGAATTCAATTAATCATGTTATTCCTAAATCTAGAGACGAACTCATTTCCATAAGGTTTTATGGCAGAAGTATCGAGCGTGCGCTGGGTAGATTCGGGGTTGTATTGTAAATAGGTTCCATAAAAGTAGATTTAATAACTTGCTTTATTTTTGTTATCATATCCAGGACAATAATTGAAATAACATTGAACTATCCGTCTTTCCCGAACTTATTTAATAATGGTTTATTTGAGATGGTAATGAAAACGATTGATATTGGAACATTTATATTTGTTTCTGTTTAGACCTAACCTGTTGAAAATATGTATCAAACTCTAGGTCATTAGATATTACTGATTGAAAACTAAATGGAATTTATCATAGTATAAAAAATCGTTTTCTGAAAAAAGTATTCAATAATTTTAGGTTATCGTGAAAAATTACAAACCGCCATGATGGGAAGATGAGATATAAGTAGAACAATGCCACAGTCAACATTTGTTTTAATCTTATTTATTAGCAAACATCATGAATTTTTGCTTGATGAAAATTTTAAACTTCCTGCAATAAGAGATATGCTAGAATGTTTGGTTCATGAATAAACTTTAAATGATTTTATATCATTGGATGATAAATATTTGAGTTTTATTCACTTAGAAAATTGTTATTAATCCCTATAATTTGTGTGAAGGTTGCTTTTATATTCCACTTACTGTGATGTCAAAAGCGTTTATTAACTCGTTTGCTTAATTGTTCTTAGGAAAATAGGTGTCTCCAAAGAATTATATTTGCTATGTTTTTTGACACTTATTGTTTTCAATAATCTCTTTCCATTTGAATAGAGATTCAAAACTAAATGTATTTTCTCTTGCTTTTATATTTATCTTCAAATTATATTGGGCCTTTTTTGAAATAAATTGTTTGAAAAGAAATTGGATGTGGAGTTTTAAAGTATAAATGTTTTAATTGAGTAGGCAAATGAACAAAATTTACTTACTTGTAGTATTAATTAGCTTTTCTTTTATTTAAATAACCATCCACATTCCTTTGTACATACGTATGATAGCTTTTCTTACTCCCATCTCCTGTAGTATCTTCTCATATATTCTTCTTCTTATTTTATATAATATTTCTATGTTGAAATAAAATAAATTATAAAATTTCTATAGAGTAAAGGTAAAACAGAAGATGTGTAATGTAATTTATAGGCAGAGAAGAGTATAATATAACAGAATATTTTATGTTAATGTAAAAATAAATAAATTGGAAATATGAAAAAACATAGAACTGATTATATTGAAAATGAAAACAGACAATTTCCGTAAAGGTCTCTATATCTTGTATGGTGAATTTCGTAAATGTGTCTATATTTGCCAATATATGCTAAAGTATATATAATGGTTAATGTCAAATAATTAAAAAGTATCAATCCTTTCGTATATAGTGCTAAATATTACTGTGAAACCCGGAAATACGACGAATTGCGAGAAACTTAATAATGCAGCACATGTTAAAGGAAGGCCCAAAAAAGGTCTCAATAAAAACCTTTGCATAGCTTCAGCTAAACATTAATTGAAAACGGTCGACAAATGCGAATGACAAACAATGAATTCCTCACATTTCTTCTAATAAAAAGATGAGAGACTGTGAAGAATCTCGGGAATTGCCATTATTATTGACAAAATTCAAAGCTCAATTGGGACGCAACGCGGAAATGTCAACAGAAGAAAATTCGTAAGTTTTTTAAAATTCCTTTTGAAAATAATTTCAGAGAAATTAAGAAATTATTTCTTCATACCAAGTTAAGTCACATACCTTTCCGTGTTTATTTTTCTCTTTAAATGAAAAGCAACTAGAGGTTGTACTATGAGCCGGCAAAGTAAGTTTTGCACGGCAATTATGATGTTGCATGCCATTTGCGATGCTATATTTTAAAGTTTAATACATAACTCGTCCAAGATTGTTTAAAGTGTACGGAGTCTGTTAGTTAACGGACATATATTTTACGTTAAATAAAACTATAAAAAAAATTAAATAAAGACACTGTCTAAATTCTTTAGATATCACTTTAATACGTTACAATATTTTGTTTTATTTTTTTTTATGTAACGTGGCTGTCCAAGTGCTTGAATTTTATTTTGCAAAATACTTTGGTAATTAAATATTTAGGTGAACTGTTAGGAATCAATGAGAATATTTGGATTAGTATTTTAAAATGATTGTCATTAATGTCCACGTAATTCTTATAATTTCATAAATAATTTATTCGTTATAATTCCGGAATTTTAAATGATTCATTTATCTTTTATAATATCGTCACAGTTCGAAAGTCAAGTTGTGAGTTGTTTGTGTACAATTAAAATGAATACAAATAACTTGAATACATTAAATATATATCATTATGTATTATGCATGAAGATGAAATTTATTAAAGACACTAAATAGTTGCTCATTTTCCTGACGCTATTTGAACCAGTTTAAAGATAAAATATACATTATTTAACTTAATTTTTGTTTACAGAACACCAGATCTTCGGAGTCCAATCTTTGATTTTAATATTGCATTTTACTTTTAAATGCATTAAAATATTAGCAAAATACAGTAAATTCTGTAGTTTTTGAAAATTAAGGTCTCAAATTATAAGACTAAGAAAAATGACCAAGATAACCACTTCAATGCAATCGACTTAAAATATTGGTGTAATAAATAAATTAAACCATAACGATGCTTTTAATATTTTTGACAATAAAATTATCAACGGTTTATACAGATTATATCGACATACACTGATTAAATATTTGATTTATCGTCACGGTTTTGCTTTAGAATAAAAAATAAATATAGAATCCATTCTAATTTCTATAATCTTAATTTTGACACCCCGTCTAAATTAGTCAATAAAATTTTATGCAATATAATCCATAAAATTAACAAAAAGGTTCTTATAAATTCGATCCTTATGTACGTAACATCATTAGGAACATATAATTTTCTTATATGGACTTCTGAATAAATATACCAAAAACGATAACTATCCTATGCCTATGTGTTAATGTACTTAGTTTAGTCCACTTATTTCTCAGAAACTACGAATCTGAATGGAAACATGTTTTTAGATTGGCTTGACTATCATTCAATTTAGAGAATAGTGAAAGTGTTTTACCTCATCGATACCTATTTTCTAAAAAATATTAACATATATTTTTAATTTCTTAGGTACTAAATTATACAAGGGGTTTATTCGAAAAACGGAAAACAATGGATTACAAAATTATGTTATAAATAGATTTTACAATTTTTAAACAGCAATTGAACTGTAAGAAATAAAGGGTAAAAATATTAATAATTCCTACGCCTGTTAAAGATGTATTAGGTAAAAAATAAATTTTCCTACGCCTGTTAAAGATGTATTAGGTAAAAAATAATACTAATGTTTGAAGATAGTTTAACAGAATTACTTTTTACCCTTATATGTTTATACATGCCTAAGTGTGTATGGAACACTCATAGCGCGAGTTTCATTCGTATGTAACAGGTTTCGCATTTTATAATAACACTAAAAGTATAGAAGTGCTGAAAGAAAATATTAGCCATATTTTTTCTTAAATATATGAAATGCAACATTTCATTTATTTATGATCTGTTTACCCTTTATAATGTAAAAGTTAATATAATTACGTTCAAGAGATTAGAATCGCGTAACTAAAATTAACTCGCTTGTAAAATTTGAATAAAGTTAATAGTCGCATAAAATAAAGCTTCGCCAAGATCGCTAAACATATTAATAGAATGCTATTAAGTGCTCTATAAATGGTTTCTGTTAACGAGCTCTTAACTAGTGAGTTAACAGCAGTACTCAATAACTTGGTTCGTTATTAATATTATATTACTATATTTTTCTTTGTATATTAACGTACGTCAGTTATGGTTTCGGGTAAAATATTTATAAATAACCTAATTTTATAAATATTTCTTTGAGAAATTGTACATTTGATTCTACATTTTGGACCATTCATTAACTAAAATACAAAATCTAATTAATTATTTCTTCTTGTGTAGCGTATGTAGATATACCATTTGAACTAAATACGTAGACAAATTTATATAATGAAGTTAATCTCTTATCGAGTTTTTACTAGAAGATAGCGCCGTATTATTTATATAAAAAAATGGGTAAGTGCGAGTGGGGTCGCATCGAGGATTTTTTATTCCATTTGTGGTGAAATTATTTCTCCTAAGTCATTACTAATGGGAACTTTCCAATGCAAAAAAATATGAAATAATACCTAATTATTAGACTGGGGAACATTTATATTATCACAAACATCTCAAAAAATATGGCATGTAGAATCATCGTTACAATTTTCCTGCGACCTTTATATAAAGTTCAAAATACTGCGTTTTCCATAACATTGGGATCGGGGTACCCGAAATATGGGCATAGATATTTATTATATATTTTTCAGTACATCTCTGAAGGCGAAACTTCCAAAATTATGACCAAAAGATTTTTCAAAAAATCCAAAAAATGTTTTCCTCTTTTGAACGATACCACACTATTTATGAAATTTGAAAAACTTCAAAAATGTAATTTGCTCTCCTCCTAATATTTACATAGTATCAGTAAAGTGCTTATGGAAGCTCCGAGTAGATGATCGACGGCGCTAGGGATATTTTAAATTTTTTTGGAGTTCAGTATTTTCAAAATCGTAAAATCTAAATTATTTCATTTGATCATCTGTGTGCTTATTTTATTATAAATCTCTAAATTACATCATTTAAATTGAAAATTCTTAAAATGATATGAACATATCAACGTCAGTACATATAAACTGTTTTTGAATAAAATTGTAACCAAAGTATAAAATGATTTCCAGCAAGCTGTAACGTACCAGTACGTCAGACAAATTATCACTAATTTTATTTTAATTATTAAAAGTTAACTTTATTTCTATGATCATTCTGAATTAAATTAGTCTTAAGGAGGGTTACATATGGGATAAATGTATTTAACTACTGACATAAACTAAATGCTTTATTGTGATTGTGAAGAATAATAAATTTTCCAAAAGCTTAATACGAATTTATAGTGCACAGACCTGTCAATGCATGCGTGCGTGTGTACGTGCATGCGTGCGTGCATTAAATTATTAAAGTATTAAATTATTTTGTTACATGATTATTTTGCTGTATGATGAACCTACAAATTGTTTATAAATATAAGTTTTTATTATTTGAATGTTAGTTAATACAATAAAATAACCAATATCTTTCTAACTATGCACTTTCGTGTAACTCTGCTTTGTTATAAATTTATTGCTTCATTTTCAGGTCTGTTACCTATAAATGTTGGTGGGAACATGACGCAAGCTTTTGCTTTAAAGAATTTGTAAAACGTAGAAAGGAAATTTAAAACTATACAATATTTCGATCGAAACCTACGTCGTTACGGAATTATCATAGCCCAAATAAGAGGGAATAAGCTTTTGGTGTGCATAACACCTGTTGATCCAAGACAGTTTATAATTTTTTTTCAAATCAAATGTCAGAAAGGAAGGAAATTTCAGGGCCAATAGCTAAAACCAAACATTTTAACAGAAGTAAATAGCAATAAGACACTGATTTCTTTTATTGGAATTTTCGATTCTGGATATGTAGTGGGACAATTGATTCGAAAAAAAATTAATGGCTGGAAGAACTCGCGAGAGAGATCTTTCGGAATTCTATTAATTAAAGTTCCTTAATTTTTTTAACGTTCTAAAATTAAAAAAATACCATTGAAAAACAGATTTATTTTTATTTGATTTAAAGGTAACCAATTTATGGAAGATTTAGTAATTTTTCTTTCTTTCTAGTAATTCAAATTAACTTAAGTATTTGTATCACAAAATTGCCATTAGCCTCTCCGGTATTAAATTTATCTTGAGGTTATTTACGAGGGCCTAAAATATTTCATTTAAATGCATATTATATGTTTTCTCAAAACTAATTTAGGATTCTAAGCTTTATTTTATATCATAACTGCATACATAAATAAAAAGATTTGAATGTTTGTGAGAAACATCACAATTCTTACCTTTTTTATTTTCTATATTTTTGAAAACTGAACTGAATTTATCATACATTTTAAAAACAAGATTAATATTTGTAATTACGATTAAAAATCTTAAACCTTATAAAATTATTATGGTTAATGAATTTGATTCGCTATTCAGATTATTTTTTTTTTTGCTAATACCATTATTAATAAGCACTAAAACAAAACTTTTATTGAACAAAAATAATTTCATATTAAATGATAATAATCAACCAACCAAGCGCTACCCGGTCCTTCCATCTATTAAATATGTTCTTAAACAACTGTATGTAAAAGAAATTAAATGACCAATATAAAAAATTAATGGTTAGAGTTACCTTTAGTACTGACTGATTTGTTCCGAGTTTGTAGCAATATGAATATTCATAAATATTCGTGTATTAAATTAAAAACGATCAGCTATCATCCATCCTTCCAACCGTAAAATTTTTATTGAAGTAAACATAGTTTAATTACATACAAATATTGTTAGTTTTACTGCATGGCCACGAACTCATCGCTTTAGCGGCGCGAACGGCGGTGCGAATCGCATCTACAAGCGTGACAAGCACAGACTAAAGAAATAATATGAAGCATGCAACTAAACAATTAGTATAAACATTGGAGGTGCGAAAAGCGGTGCGAACGGAGGAGCGAAATATATACTCGAGCCAATCTATACGGTGACGGGAGCACGATGCGCGTTTGAAACAAAATATTGACTTGCAGCGCGGGTTCCACAGCACAATAGCGGCGCGTATTGTGATAGAACTTTAACTTGAACTTACGTGGTTGCTTTAGTTACTAAAATTTAACCAAAAGTAATGAAAGTCTTCAGTAGATATATATACTAAGTCGTGTTATTAATGTGAATTGATATCTTATAGTAATTGTTTCATATACTATAAGATATCAATTCACAATATCGCAATAATGGAGCTAATTATTGCGTTTCGATCTTGACCTTGATATTACGTTATTGTCGGAGTTACTAAAATTTAACCAAAAGTAATGAAGATGTTCCGTAGATATCTAACTTTGCTCATGTTATTCTTTTAGTTCATTAATAACAAAGTGATATTGAATTGATATCGTATAGTAGTTGTTTAAAATGTAGATCGATTATAGCGTCATGGTCTTGACCTTAAAATTAACCCAAAGTAATGACGATCTTGATCAAGAAACCTGAAAAAAAATAATTCAATTGCACTACAATTACTAAAGTAATATTAACAAATAAAAAAATAAGGCTAAAGTATTGTTTCACTATTATTTTAAGGAAATAATGACTGTCTTGTCGGAGTCGGACCCACGCATGAAGGAACCCTTCATGCGTGAGTCCGACTCCGCACCAAACAATATTGAAGTTATTTCCTATACAATAAGGCACATTTTTACTTCTGTAAGTACAGTTTGACAGTTTGAGCGGTCGAAGAACAACGACTTCAGAAGTAGCTTATCATTACCTTTTGATTGAAAAATGTTGAGCACTTTAGGTCAGTGCCAAATTAAACAAAATAAAATAGACAGAAATATTAAATTAAACAAATTAAACATTAAATTATTACATTAAATATTAAATTAAACAAATTAAACAAAATAAAATAGATAAGAATAAGATAGACTCCATAAGTCAAACACTTCGTTTTTTCATTCCAATATGGCTGTTATTTAAGTATGCTCACCATTTTTATTAGCCGACCGTATTTAGTCACATTATTAAAATTGTAATATTGTTATGGGTATTAAACTTTATTACGTGTCCAATTTTATCTATTTTGACTTCTCAATATTTTGAATTTAGATTAGAATTAAATATTTACGCGTGCATAATATTCATAGTGATTTAAAAAAAGTCATTTGATATAGTTCAAAATCCCTTATATTATTAATTTTCATCAAGTCTTTTAGAACTTATATCTCTTGTGAAATAAATATGATTTGATTTTTCGATAAATGTAGGGCGAAGGAGAAGTTTTAAAGAAGAACTTAATTCAATATTTTCAGACTGTTTCTAGAAATAAATACAAAAGAGAATTACACAAAATCTGTCATAAATCATGCATATATTAGCGCGCCATTAGCCAGAGTGACCACAGCGTAGGCAACGGACCGCACTATGACAACGTGAAATACGGTCGCGTTACGCGCACGCGACTTAAAGCTTAAAATATTTGTATGTAATTAAACTATGTTTATATGATAAATATTGTTTCAATAAACATTTTGCTCTTGGAGGGCTGGATGTCGGCAGGTCTTTTTAACTTAATGAATGTTTGTTTGCGAATATTGTGCGAGTATTCCTAATATCACAATTCGGGACCAATCAACCATATTTTGATCATTTAATTTCTTGTTCAAGTAGTTGTTTAGGAGCATATTAAATATAAGTAAAATCAGATACCGCTTGTTTAGTTGATAATAATAATTTAATATAAAGTGTTTTTTTTCAATAAAAGTTTTGTTTTAATGTTAACTGATTAACGACTAAAATGAATTAACTATAATAATTTTTAAAAAGATTAAAATTTTTAATCGTAATTTCAAATATTAATATTTTTATTATATTACATAATTCTATTTATAAATTTTCGAACTGTGTGAAAAATTCAGTACGGTTTTGAAAAATATAGAAAATAAAAAAGTTTATTAATCATACTCCGGAAAAATCAAGGAGCATCATTTTTTTCACACGTACATTTAAATCTGTTTATTTATGTTTGCATCTATGTTAATAAATCAAGTCTAGACTCCTAAATTAATTTTGTTAACAATATATTATATATTTAGGTATAGGAAACATTGTAAGTCCCCCTTATAGATAAATGTAACACTGGAGAGGCTGATGACCATTTTATGATAGAAATATTTAGAGTCAAATGTAAATTGTTATCAAATTAGAACTAGTTAGCAGAAATGTTAATTTTTTAAAATTGCCGCTAATGATGTATTAGGGAACTCTATTTTCTATAAATTGCTAAACTTTTTGGAATTTTCGTTTTTATTGGTATTTTTTTAATTATTGATCGTGAAGAAAATTAAGGAACTTTAAATTGACTGAAATCAGAAAAAGAAAATTTTATTCTTTAGAATAATTCAGATTATATTTAATTATTAATCTTTAAGGTAAAATTATAAAACAGTTTGTATGATCTTTACATTAAATGAAGAAAACATTTTCTGGACCGACGCGGAGAAAGACATGAGTGCATTACATTTGATATTTGATTTGAATTATATTTGAATTCTATAAGATTCCTCTCACAGATTCGCCCAGGATAAACTAGAAATAATTAAATTAATTTTTTTTCTTGAATAAATTATCTCCAGTACACTTACAGAATTAGAGTTTCAGTCAAATAAATCAGTATCAGATCAGACAGACATCTTATTGCCATGTACTGTTATGAAAATGTTGGGTTTTAGCTACTAATCCTTAATTTTCCTTCTTTCCTGACATTTGGTTTAAACAATAAATTGTCTTTTTTTAACAATTATTATGCTCACCAATAAAAGTATTCTCTTTGACTAAGACAGCACCTTTTTCTTCTGTAACGACGGCGGATTTTAATCGAACGTTTGTAAAGTTATGTATATATATATATATATATATATATATATATATATATATATATATATATATATATACATATATATATATATATATATATATTTCTTTTTTTTCTAAATAAATGTTTGAAAATGCTTCAAATTTTGGCCTAATTGACTGCCATAGTTTTACTCGGTCTGTAAAACTAAAGTCACAAAATTACATAAAATTAATCATCACCCTGGGATCTGCAGCGCTTTACATATATACTTCAATAAATTCAATGTCTCTTAGAAAATCCTTGATTTTGAATGTCCTACTTGATTACAAGTATTATTCTCGAATTTGGAACATTTTTCAAAGCATTATTTAAATTTTTTTCCACCTAATGATCTACGGCCGATTCAATATCTGTCAAAAAATGTTATATATGATCTCAGCAGATTTTAGGCGCGAAGCAGCATTCTACAGTTCGTTATACTTGTCCATAATATTTGAATATATTTTCCAAGGCCATAAATTAATTAATGCACATCGGAACTTTCGATTAAATTTAGAGTGCATGCATCACATATTTATTTTTAGTACTACGTCTTTTAAGTTATCAAAAGTATATACTCTATTAAATCGCCGACAAGCCATCGCTACTATACACTTTTGTAAATGTTTATCTCCGAAACTGTTATTTTCTTTAATAGCTGTATAAAGCGAGACATATGTACACATTTAACTTTCCTTTCCTTTCCTTACCTTCAACACCATTCATTTAATCAAAAACGTGCTCTGCTATTTTTTTCCTGGTACGTCGTCTCCTTCGTTTGTATAATATAGATCATTATCACAGAGTGACTAAAATTTATTAATCGACTATTGAACCTTTCTCGAGATACAGACACTTTCGAAACTGCTTTGCTGTTTTTGGTTTGGAGTTATTTAGTTTAATATTAGTATATTTAATTCAACTTGCTTGCATGCCATCAACGGTAATAAAAGATGTGCTTTAATATGTTGTCACAATCATTGAACACATCTGCTCTATAAAAAGCAGCTTAAAATAGTTTTTTCCAGTGCAGATTTTAAATGCCTGTATCGATTTTTTTTCAAACAATAAAACATAGTTTAGCGTTGATAAAAGATGGTAAATATAAATCTAGTCTTTTAAAGTCTTGAAACCTAGACATTTCACGAATACGCCTTTTTCCATACTTTATTTACTTGACTCGCAACTGAGTTTCTAACGGAGGTTTAATTCACTTACAATGAAGTAATTAATTACTAGTGTGGATGGCTAACAAAATATAATAAGATTATGTACAGAAATACTTGGTCACTATTGGACGCCACGGAATATTCATCCCTTATCTTTATAACTTAAGCGGTAATTCCTTTAGCCACCTAAAATATACTCGAAGAGATACAAGTAGTTCAGTCTACATAGAGTCCAATGCAAAGAAAATGGTCCATTGATTCGAATCCTATATTACTCGCCGCTTTGTTTAATGATCACTGTTTTTGGAGTTTACTCCCTAAGAATCGATTTTCATATACAGCCCCGGTATGAAGTTTTATTAATAGTAAAATTAGATGTCCAGAGTATACGAATTTCAAAGCTTTAAAAAAAGTGTAATCAGCTAATTTCAGGCCTATCTTCAATTGACGTAACGAATTTTTTACTGACAGTTGTAAGCATCGTTTGTTTTGGCTGGAAATATTGCATTTAACAAAAGTAATAAAATAAATACCAGAAAAATAAACTACACGGAAATAGAGTAAAGATATTCGTCTCTCACAAAGATGTAATTTAAAATAAACGCACCGACACAGCAAATGCGAAGATGAAAAAAATGCCGAGATAACTATATAATACAGGTGATATTACTAATGAAACGGTAAGTATCGTCAAATGTTCACGTTTATAATGAAAATAGAATTTATTTATTGAAACACTCACAAAACAAGTGACAGTTACGTAGATTTATAATCAAAAGAAAGGATTACTGTAATTATGTGTGCAATAAAATGGATAGAGTATTTATGTTAACATTTTCAAAGATTATTTTGTTATTAAATATATTACAAAATATATTCATCAATTTGATCTTGGTAATAACTTATAATTATATTATTTTCTACATACTGAACGAAATATTATTTCTGTCGTAGCTGGTTTTCATTTATAAATAATATATTTTGTATTTCCTTTTAAATTTTAATAAATTTCGGTTCAAAAGTATGCACGGATGGATGTTGAGAAAAAATATAGTTATAAAATCGGCATATTCGAATTATGGGGTTTTGAAAAGAGGTTTTAGATTTTAGAGGTTTTTTAGAGTTGTTATATACTTGTAGTACGAATAATTTCTCTAATGGTATACGGGATCTGAGTCGAGTGTTAAAATTGAGTATTAATTTGTTTAAACAAATGTAATTTCTTTTGTTTTATTAATGTGCTTGAGAAACGTGAAACTTTATTTGTTTCTTTAGACAAAAAGAAACTAACTGTGCCGACTTTGGCTTAATTAAAAATCCAAGCAAAGAAGGGAGTTGGCAAAGGAAAGGCAGCAGAGGATGGCCACCGGTAGAGGAGACGCGATTAGAGACATCCAAATTGACACCGTCGTTTCCTTAATAGCGCCAGGGCTAATTGTAGAAATCCCGTCAAACGATTTTGCCCAGCAATTCAATCGAGGTAAACAATGTGTATAATATAATGGAGGTAAAAAAGTGTACAATTACTATTTCATTTATGGTGTTTTTAAGAAACTGATTAATTTAGTAACAGGGCACCGAAATTTTTTAGATTGGTTTATCTGAAAAAGCAGTATTAAAAATGAAAGTAGTATGTAATTTAATCACCTTTAAAATTACAAATTGTAAAATTCATTTGAGAACCTTTTCATTAGACTTTTATTTTATTTCCTTTCTAGTGATATGCCAAAATGTGTTGACACGTATGTACCAATACGCAGGAGACGCTCCAGTAGCTAGCATTCGGATATCCGGTTCTGACTTTTAGCCAATGTTATTTACTTTAGACGGAAGAATTAAACATAAATTGCACGAAGAATGAAGGTGCAGAGAAAACAAAGAGAACCCGAGCTCCATGAAATTCGCAAGGAAATGTTTTTTAAGTCAAGATAGAGAAGCGAAGGCTCGTGCTGAAGTTGCAGAGATAATTGAAACATCAATGAAATACTTTTTAGATTAATAATTTTTTACTCATATATTTTTATTCTATTTTGTGTTTTTAAATATTCCTTTTTCCTTATTTTTTTCATTTTTTAAATACCATATTTATATACTTTTGGCACTATTTTTATTTTCATCACTTATATTTTTATAAATTTTTCTATTAATATTGTCTTCTCATATTTTGTTCTATATAATTTTTTTAAATTTCACAATAGACAATTCCATTTTCAGTAATAAATCATATAGTCTTTCTTTTGTTGTGTATAGAAAGGCAGTGTAGCACGATGTTTAAAACATTTAAAAGCTAAAAAATTTTAATGTTTATATTTTTGTTCTTACACAAAAATTTTGGGAATTCTTTACCAAGGGTCTATATGTATATAATACAATTTGGTGAGAGATAGGTAAAACAAAACGTTCAATGAAATATTGTATTAACCAGTGAAATAGGATTTTCATCTGTGAACCAGTGAAATAGGATCTTATGTGGTTACTGAATTTTTTTATAAAAGTTGAATTTAAGGTACCAAACTAAAGAACTTTTAATCCATTTAGAGAATTCTGTTATAAAATCCTCCCACATACTCGTATAAAAAGTCATTAACAATATATGGTGCGGCTCTCAGTATCAGGTAATGTACCTTACAAACTCCTCTTTGTGACTGTTGTAATATAATTGATATATAGTCTGTGCCCTGAAATTGGCTTATTCGTGACTAATATAAAACTTAGTACAAATACTTCCAAAGCCCTCGATTGTTGTGCTTGTTATGCTTGCGGTGGTTACATTGGTTCAGACAATGCTGTCTGTTTTATGAATGGTCGCTAGCCGATCTTTGTTTAAAGTGAGTATCAGTATGAACATTGTTGTATGCTTGTTTTGCTGATGTGTTTTCCACACAAGCGAAGAAAGCATACCGAATTAAGTACAGAAATTAACCAATTAACCATAACGTAATCTCGTAAAGTTAAACTTTGAATTTAACATTTAAAAATAATGCTTAAAAATTTTAAACTTGGCATGAAATTCCATGTAAAAACGCTATTTAAAGTACTAATAAAAAGAGAAATCAAAACTTGTAAATCAATTTTAACGTAAGATTTGTTTAGCTATATACTTTTATTTCACAGGTACCCTTGCGTCAGTGGTGAAACCAAAAATCATGGGTAAACGATTTTCTACGTAATCAATCTATAGAAAAACAGAGTTAAGCAAAAGTGCATAGTTTATAATTTATTTATTATTTATAAAACATCCTGAGTTTTCTTTCCTCGTTTCATAATAATCGATCCTTTGTCGAAATCGTTTAAGGAATAACCATGAAATTTTGTGAAAACAAACTCAATAATGTGGCTATGAAGTAAACTCTTATTTTATACTAAAAAATAAGGAAAAGTTCTGAAATTTAAATAACCTGTTTTAGAGTGCGGAATTATAAAAGAATATGTCCAATGTTCCAAGCCCCACTGTGTAAAAAAATATAATAAAGATGACACGTAGGTTATCTAAAAACTACTACTAATAATGATTTATAAATTGAGAAAATAAAAAAAACGAATTTGAATATTTTGAAAATTTCCTTTTTTTAACATTACCTAGATATTAAAAATATTATTCCGATTCCATTTTTTTATTTGGTGTTTATGGTACTCGCGATAAAACAAAATGTTACAAATTTGATATTAGAGAAATGAAATAAGAACTATGTATTAATCTACTTGAACTTAACATTTTTTTTAATGGTAACTTCACTTGATATTTCCATAATTATTAGAACAACAACATAACCTCAAACCTATTTCGATAGATTGGGTATATGAACAAAAAGCACTAATAATAATTTACAGAAACGAGGTATAATTTTTTATAGTTCATTTGTTCAGTTCATTTCTTTATCTTTCACTTTTATTGCCTTAAATTAATTCCATAGTTTGCTATTTTTTCATACTTCTGGTTTTGACTTTAGTCGCTAGACTAATTTTATGCTGCTGACTTGTATTCGTATATCGGAAATAATGATTTGACTTATGATCTGGATTGTTGCAATTCAGTTTTGATATTTCATTTAAGATTACTAAAAATTTCAGAGAGGTTTCTTGTTCAGTGAAAAAACAAAATAGTGCTCAGGAAGCTACTAGGTTCCAGTGTCAACAGTATTGTCGCAATATTATCAATCGCCCTTAAGATTTCAATAGAAATATAGATAACCCAAAAGAAAATCTGTCAAGCTTTCACTACCAAGTTGATAGTGTGAAAGTTTAAGGATAATAACGATTTCACGGATTACACCTTTAATAAAATGGTCTCTAAATATATTTCATCGTTTATTTATTTATCACTTCCGATACGAATAATTTAGTATCACACTGTACTTCTGGATTGAACCGATATTTATTTTATATGTCACCTAGTTCTATATTTGTTTGCCGCCATTGGTTTATTAAGGTCTATCTTGTTTGTTACATATGAGTGTTTTTTTATTTAACAGAAGTACCATTGATTTTTTTTTACCTATTACCTATAACTTTTGCAATGTTAATGAAGTTTCGAAAATTAATTTTGTCAGTATTGTAAAATTTCTTCCTCCCCGATCGATTATGAAAATAATTTTTTAACTTTAAGTTTAAACGATCGTAACATTAAATACATGTGTAAATTTTATATTTCTTTCAATTTTTACTAAAGGTGCATTATGCCGAGATAATTAATAATGTGATTAATAAACTCTAACTGATCGGCAGTTGAAAACATTTTAATTTTGATTTGCAGTACACTAACTCATAACTTTTCAATTGCAATATGTAATATTTATTTGAAAGAAAATGCTATATATATAAAATATATATATATATATATATATATATATATATATATATATATATATATACATATATATGTGTGTGTGTGTGCGTACTTGAGTAAATATTTCAACTTAATTACGTACAAGATCGCAGAAAATCGAAGATTTTATGTAAATTGTAATATTAAAAACGAATTGTACATAAATTATTTCGATATATATAAATTATTTATTGAGAGGTTCGCAATAAAAAATGTGAATTATTCAGTTTGTCTCAACAACAAACAAGTGCTAAAAGTAAATTTCAATATTTACAATACAATAAAACGTTAATCATAAACCATGATACTACTTTCGTAAACGTGAGATATAATTAATGAAGTCCTTTATTGAAAAGTGTAAACAAAAAAATGCTTCAAAACTCTGCTCGAAAAAGTTTATTAAAATAATTATTTAAAAAAATTTTAAATTATTTTATACACCGACTAAGAAAAACTTACTATCAATAGAGATTTTATATTATACCAATAGAGATGTTATATTAGATTTTATATTACTAGGTTCCAGCGATTGATCAACATTGAAAACGAGGGGCGCAACGACTTTTTTTATTTATGGAAAATAATTTGACTTCAATTATGATTATTATATTTTGAAATTCCTGAAACTAACAATATATTGATAAGAATTTTATTTCTAGTGTGACGATCATTAGGTACATGATGTAAAAATAGTGGGAAGAGAACATCTAGGGAATATAAACGTACCTCTTAAACATACCTCGATTATCGACCCTTTATTAATTTTTATCAAAATTTACCATCCTAAATTGTTCTCTCTATAGTAGCAAATCAGGAAATTAAATGGAGGCTTCGTAGAAATGTTGCTGAAGTGATTTTCTTGAATGACATGGGTGAAATTTCAATACAGAACAACATATAATTACCGAGCCTGTTCGGCATTCCTTATACTACAATATGAAAAGTGTGGAAAGAAAAAATTGCTATCAATATACTCTTGTAAAGCTTTCTGTTTGGAAATGACGAGAAAATGAATTATAATCATAAATGAAAAAAAATTATATTCAATTTTTTTCGTCAGTATGCAAATGTTTAAGACCAACTGGAGTGCCAAAATTCTTCACTTGCAATATATAATTTAAATAGAAATCAGAATTAGTTTATGAGCGTCTTCTTTTTCATTTTATTCTTGTATACAATACTTTCCAAAAAAAATATAAGGCAGCAGTATATTATTTACGTGAAAAATTTGTTTTAAAAAAAATGTATTTAAAGTATAATAAAATTTGCAAAATTTTTATAAAATTTTATGGCTCATAAAATTCGCCCGTTAAATACAGTTAATATTTCACTACAAGAATCGGTGTATTCATAACTGCTAGTCAAAAATACAAATATCAGAAGATGAAGAAGAAAACCTAGTGAAAGTAATGTTGCTAGTAATAGCAATATTACTAACCTAAAAGCTATCAACTAATAGCAATCGCTTCCTGTGTTTATAGCAAACCATGCGATCGATTTGAATACCTGCGATTTTACGATAAATGCAAACAACAATAAATGCAGTAGCTGCATAAAATTACTGTAAACACGTAAATAAAAATTTGCCTGAAGGCGAGTGCCATACAGAATTTTAAAGTACGTATCCAGTAAATATTGTTAAGCCAAAAATTATGCTGGATACAATATACAAGGCACAATATTTTATATTTAAATTATCAAAGGATCAATTTTTAAATTAATTAAATCTTTAATTTTTTTTAAATATTACTTATAAAATACACACAATTAAAATAAAACACAACACCAACAAAGGGAATCAAATGTGCCGCTTTTGTTCAGAAGGTGCGATATAGAAATTATGTACTTGAAGGAAAATATGCACAAGTATGACATATCTAATATCTCTGGTTATATTGTATTGAAACTATCTTGGCGACTTATTATAATGCTATCATATTATTATATGTCCATTAAGTTAAATATATATTATTGAATTTGTTTCAAATAATTGTGACCTTTCATATTTTTATAAATTAAGCTGTATCACGAAGAATGGAATACAAATTTTCAAATTTATTATAGTGTTAATTAAATTCAAATGAAATATCTCTATTTAAAGTTTTAATACTTTCTTATAATGAAATTAGGATAAGAAATAATTAGCTATAATAAATAAAATATAAAAATATGTTTTACATATAATTAAAATAAAAAATTAAATCATTTTTATCTCTGGAATTAACATTCTATTTTAAATAATTTACAAATATTTTTGTTAACAATTTTAAATCATAAGATAAAACTAAAATTTAATTCAAGTGTAGTTTTTTCGTTTTCGGTAAAATGCGGGGATATCCCTGATAACTAAATTTGATGAGAAGTAACTTAGTCACAAGATAATTACTCACAAAATATTAATACCTAATTCCTAAAACTTTTCATAAAGCAAATATCTTTAAACAGACCACTAACGACCACTTCAAACATAAAAACTTTAACCGGCGTCTATTATTTGAGATTGCGATATCGCAGGTTTTCAGAGTTTGACACTTTTAATTTTTTTACTTTTAAATTTTTAAAGCTCAAAATGAATTATGAAATAATCAAGCGTTGTAAACGAAGTTTCAACTTTGACAACTACTGGTAATTTCTCACAGAGCTTAGTAGCCTAGCACCGGGTTCTATCCGCTATAATAAACCGCTAAAGATTACCATTATAAATTCAACCTTGATTGTTCAATTAGGTTTAAAAGTCATATGTAACATTTATTATAGTATAGACACAAAAAATCATTATAAATATCCCCTCCAGTTTAATATCTGAAGGAAAGGAATATCATAACCTTAAACTATTAAACATTTTTGAATCAACAATACTAAGAGTTGTAGCCTTCTGTTATAATAAATTCTGTTGTAATGATGATGAAGATGGCGTTGGTTTAAATTTGTTTTGCCTATTTGTAATTTGCAATATGATATTGTAATAAAAATGTGCACACATACCAGTAAACATTAATTTCTATTTTCATCTAAAGTCTGTCTCAAATTCATATTTATCTACTGGTAAGCATCTCTAAAATTCTGCCGTGTGGATTCCTAATTCCGGCAATAAATAATAGAAGTAAATTAAAGAGGATTCATATGAAATATATTCCTGTAAAATGTTATTTGCATAAAAACTATATAAACGATTTTCTTGTTTTACTATGTCTAAAAGTAATTGTGTTTTTGGATTCGTTTTTTATGAATGTGATAAGATTTGATAATGAATTGAAAAATAACTATGCGCTTTCTGCCGCTAGTCAAAGAAAGGCAGCTTATAATATTGCGTGGAGAATATCAATAAAGGTATCAATAATAGTCAGAACGCTATAAATTGGTCTATTTTCCAACAATACTTCTGACGTCGACGATAGTGAAACACGCACCTGTCACAACCTCCCGTTTCCACAATTTCACACCTTAGGAAAACTTGTCCATCTTTCCTCTCCCTGAAAGTAAATTTTTATCTGAAAGTAAGTTTGCCATTTTTTTGGCTTCGTATTACGATCGATTCATATCATGAAATAATTTTACCAAAGTTATTTTCTATAAGAGGTCTTTTTCCATAAGAGGTTATAATAATTATTATTACTATGACTTTTCCAGAAATTAGCCTCAACAAAAGAATTAGACTAATAGGATAATTTAGGTGTCTCATTTTGTATAGCAATATTCAAAGAGCCAATTACATTCCATCGTAAAAGCAGGCAAATCTAAAAGTGTCAGCCCATCGCATGTGCTCAAAGAAAATAGAGTGGACGTATCAGCCCACATACTGTAGCCACAATTTGAATTAATTGTATTGAAGTTCTCTCCATATTTTTTCGGTAGTGTTCTTTTAAAGGACTGCCTTAATTATTGTTTGTCCTTAACACTCGAGTGAGTTGGAGTCTGTCAGTTTGATTGAAAATACTGGTCGGACGGCAGGTAAATCGCCGATTGTAATAAAGTGGGTCTTCAACTTGCTTTTTAATCATGGTGACAGAATCTTTACTTAATAAAATATTGAGATAGTTTCCTGAATATATTGACATATAAAGCCATATAAATGAAATATAATTAAATAAGTCTTCAAAAAGTAGATTGAGGCTTTGTTTACAATTTTTCTTTTGAATCTCATGTACGAAATAAAACATTAAATTGACTTGCAATATTAGTTACATCCCCACACAACCACATTTTTTTTATCGTAGGTTTGAAAAAATCAATATATTCACGTTTGAAATTTGTATGACTCTCTTTAACTTGAACATTGAAAGGGAATTACTTTGATTAATTTGCGTCAACCATTTTAGGGGTTATAGACTTGAATGGTATTTCATGGAATTTTTGTACATTTTGGCAAGCCGTTTTTTTTAATTATTATTGCATTAACCATGAAAAAGTATGCAGATATATGACGTCATTAGACGGACACAATTTGATGGTTACACTTCGCCTCATTCTGTAGATACTACCGCACTATAACATATATAACATATATTGTATCATGGTTTTTTAACGAGAACGAGAACCCAAATTCTTGTTATAGAGTGGCTAATATTTCAATAAGTAGATTGTGAGTATCAACATATGAATCAGCAAATGCAAGTATATTTTCATTAAACGGATTAAGAACCCATATTTTTCTGAAATTATCATTATCACCCAGATATTATGATATCGATAACAAAATATAACTTTGGTAAAGGTACATCTGAATTATTAACAATAGAGAATTCAGAAGTTTTCGGAGTTCATATTCTGATTCATTATTTTGTTGACGTCAATTACTACTAATAAATAAATTTATTTTTCAGCACACGATTTTGTTGATTCTTCAAATTGAATGGAAAAAAATTCCATCTATATTAGGTTTTGAATCGGTAACCACTTTGTGGTTGCGTTTTCACATAATATGTCATGAAAATGATATAAATTTTATTCTTTTTCAAATATCAAATAGCAGCGATAAGAATGAATTATTTTGCAGTCATATGTGTTTTCGACTCCCTCCTCTCCTTAGTGCTATAAATAAAATTTTGGAAGTATTAAAGTCTTAATCTGACTTAACTTGCGAATATTACAAGGAACATGGTCGGTTTGTTAATATTACAAAGAAATTAAATTCAAAAAATTATGCTTATTTTATTTGCAGAGAAATGTGTTTCGTTTACAGAAACACGAGTAAGGAACACTCACTCTAAACGGAACTTCAAAAGCCAACAGTACATCACGGCTTATCTTTAAGTGAATTAAACTCTATTTCAATCATAATGTAATTTTAGAGCAGTTAAATAAAGTAATTTTTTTCGTTTCTCGTTTCGTGTAAAAGAACAACATTGGAAATAGCAGCTTAGTTAATAGAAGACTAACAGGAATTGTTACGATGTGGTTGCGTTGGCCACCTTGACTTGGTTTACAACAGACCGAGCTTTCACAAAATGCTTGTAACAAAAAATTTAAGGCATTATATGCCTCATTGTAAAAGAAAAGTCCCCAATTTTTGCTAGGTGGAAGCGTATCTCGTAAAGAAGGGACACTACTGGGAAGTTTTCAAAGATCTTTGCTAACTTTTGTGGCATAGAACGGGGCATTTTTAATTACAAATTTACATAGAAAAATTAAAACATACAGAGCCATCTAGAAGGATAAAGGAATATTCAATACTGAGTCACCATTTTCGGTATTTTGTAATACAAAAAACAATGAAAAGCAAAATATTGCTATATTACGGATATAATATAATAATCTATATTACGGATTAAAAAGAGTGACCCTGTTGTTTCTTTATATTGCACATGTATCTTGTCAACACATCAAGTCAATGCATTGCTCCTTTGCAACGTTGCTCTGCTATTCCTTTTATGTATAACACTTTTTTATATTTCAAATAATAATTTTACTAAAAGATTTCTTGACATAAAAATCCCACGTCATTTCCCGGTCTATCTGCTATATTTGTATCATAAATCAGTTCAATTTATAGCTCTGTCGCGAGGATATAGAAAGACTAATAAATCCACTTCTGCTTTTATAATCCCATTTAAGATTAGATTATCATTTAAATAAAAAAATCTTTACTTGCAACTCTAATTAATTGTAAAAAATTGTAATTAGTAATACAAACATTAATTTAATTTGTAAAAAAATTGTAATTAGTAATACGAACAGCAGTTGTTTACTTAGCTCAAGCCTCCATGATAATACTTTAATACATAAGTAATATAAATAAATAAATTTAATATCTACGCTATTAAATTTAAAAAAAATATAACTATTATGTAAAAGTTTTTATAGTATAATTCAATAAAAATTTCAGTGTACGGTAAAACTGAAACTTTTCTGGTTCCCTTGATGTGATTCTAAAAGGTTTAAGTGCACTACACTTACTATTCATAATAATAAATAAAGATATTTAAACACGTTTCAGTCATTTTTGTTACTCATTATTTACGTTGTGTTTTAATGAATTGTTGTTTAGAAATTATTGTTAGATTGAAACAAAACTTGAACCTGGACTTATAAATAAACAAAATTTGTGGCGCTTTATATATATATATATATATATATATATATATATATATATATATATATGTATGTATATATGTATATATATATATGTATGTATATATGTATATATATATATATATATATATATATATATATATATATAATATAGCAAATGTCATTCTTGTGCAACAAAAGTATATCATTTAAGATTTAATTTCTTTACACCTTCGAAGTTATTACGGAACTTGTTTTTACCGCCATTTGTGTAAATATTAATTTTATGCATAGATGCAAATATATGAAACGACATAATTTTATAGCTCTCGTCACAGATGTTGATTGAACCTAAAAGAGCCGTTTGGAACGCATATCACATCAGTTTCACTTTCCAAAGAATATGCACGAGAGTCATATTTTCCATTCGAATAAAGTTTGAAAACGTGTAAAGAAAATTGTATCGACATATTTTTCTCTTATATCCGGTCGTGGTTTACTGAAAGTAAAATAACGGTATATGTGGTTTTACCTGGATATAGTGAATTTTACTAATCATGAAAATTGTTTTAACGGCAGACAAAAAAACCTTACTGCTCACTTCAAATTTTAACACAATAAAATGTTTAAAAAATATATGTTATTTACAATAGAAATATGGTCTGCTATATCTATTTTATAGATCCAGATAATTTTTTTTATAGGTAAAACTAAACGGATATTTTTAGGATTCCTTGCGTGAACCATTTAAACGAGTCCCTGCTGCTATTGCTCGGATTTCCACGATTCTATTTGTCATCACTTTCTAAGATTCAAACTCTAAAAACTCTGTCCGTAAATTTTGCACAAATGAAATAAATCCAAACCAAAACAAATCCAAAACAAAAAATGAAATTTATGATTTCATATTTTTTTCTTATGATTTTCCTTTATTGCTACTCTATTACCAGTAGGAGACCAATAGTCAAACTCGAAACAAATATTTGCTTCATGTCCGGTAATATAACCTTTAGTCAACGTGAGATAAATTATATATCGACTTTTAGCAAGTGAGTTCATTGGTGGATTGAGTTAAAATTGTCATTGAATCGAACAACCTGTGCAGGCTCAATTTTTCGTGTTCTTTATCTCATACGGAAAAAACCTGTCAAAAGCAAGTAGATTTAGAACTACGGGAGATCCGTAGACATTTTGGAACTTACAAACATTTAACATAATATTTTTATTAAACTATTTACAAATATTAATTTTTCACCACGTAAATTCGTTGCAACGTGTTATAGAACACATGTTTCACAGGTGTAAAAACACGGTGCATAATTAAAAAATTATAACATCTAGGGTAATCGCCATAAATTTCCTATAATCCACTGGTTAGATTTTACAAATCCTGTTTTGTCACAATTTTTGGCTTAGAAGCGGTATATTATAATTTTAGATACTTTTTTAGAATGTCTTTTAAATATGCATTTTGAAATTATGAGAATAACTTGTGGTGTCCCTCGTAATAAGTGTTTTGAAATTATACTCCACATGAAATATAAAATAAAAAAGTAAGATTTTGAATTATCCCTTATTTAATTGTTATACGAATATTTTAAAAATGTGGTGCTATAAAATGTGTCCACATTACATGGGTTAATAGGATAAAGCGCTATACCAACTTTCCGAATAAAAACATAACATCTAGAACCATTGCTATAGTTTTCCTATAATCTAAAAACCCATATTTCTTACATAAATTTAGATTGAGTAGTTTCGAAAATAATGAGGAGCAAAAGAGCGAGCATAACTTTTTGCATATTTTTTAGTATATTTGTAAAGATATAATTACTATGATTAAAATATGCGTACAGACAGTGAGTGGTCTTATAAAAGTTTAATTTTTCCTTTTAAAGTTCCGGACACTAAACACGCTAGTGAAATCACTCATATGTCTGTCCGTACGTCGGTCACAGCCGTTTTTCTCCTAAACTACTTGACGTAGAAACTTGAAATTTTGCATAATAATAAACCATATCAATCCGCAGTTACCTCTTTGTAATATTCAAATATATTTAAAGGAAAATTTTAGGGGCCAGATTAAATAATCGAGAATAATTTTTTTTCAACTCCATGTGTGGTATGAGGTACATTAGGTATTTTTTTGGAGTTTACTCCTTAAGAATCGATTTTCATACATAGCGTCCGGTATGAAGTTTTATGAGGGGTAAAATTAGAAATTCAGAGCGTATGAAGTTCAGATTGTTAAAAAACGTGTAACCGTTAAATTCTGATCGTACAAAATTCAGAAAGTTAAAAAAAGTGTGACCGTTAGGTGGTCTTTGGTGGCTTTATAACCATTTGGTGGCTTTTATGAGTTCTACTCCAGTTTTCTTTAACAGTTTTATTTTGTTATTTTCCATTAACAAGTATGATGATGTATAAAATAGTCAGCGATTTGAAGTCCAGTCATACTCCTAGTCGATTTAATATCTTATCAAATGCATAGTTATTGAAATTTATCACTCCATAACGTAACAAAAAGAAGTTAATATATGTTAAACTTCATTTAGGGAAGAAATGTATCTTTATTCGTTTATTTAATATATATTTACGTTTGGCCAATTAATTATTTCTAAAATATATATGTCGGAAATATAAGTATTATTATTTCTACAATGCCTACGTTGGCCGAATAATTATAAGAAAATTAACATCAATGAATTATTGTGATATAAAAGTAATTACTGACAAAAGCATCACACATTATCGCAAAGGATTTTCGTGCCCATTTCCCGTAAAACTTATTACTGATAAAAATGTTTGCCCTTATACATGGCTTGACAAATTGTCTCGACCGATCGAATGCAGGCATTGCATTAAAAAGTTGAAAATTCTATTCCGGAGGACAAACGACATTCCGAGCGCAGTAAATCACATATTTTTCCTAATCAGCGCTTAGGTTACTCAACGGTAAAACTCAAAAGAAAACTCAACAAGCGTCTGCTTTGCGTCAGTACTCATCTTGGCTTTGCGTTTTGGCATTGACAACTTTTATTTAAGATAATTTCATTAGAGTACTACAATAGTTTCAAGCAATCTAACTTCTGTTCTACATAAAAATATGTTATCTTTATGTAGAACGAAAATATAAACAATGATTGGATAATAATAAAATACCAATAACTAATTTTGAAGCGAATATGCTCTGTTTTTGCAGTTTTATTGTATTTTATACACGAAATTCATCAACTGTTACACAAATTATATTAGACGCTGAACAACAATTGTAGTTTGTTTTAATATTTTGTAACATACGAGCAATAAAATCACTCTTTTAGACAAATTTTCGAAAAGATATTTAATTGTGGAACATCAAAAAAGATGGTTGGTGTGGTGCTAGAGTTTTGAACTAAATATTTTCATCAAATTGTTTTATTTTAGTAAATATCATGGCATTTATAATTTCTCGTCTAATTAAAAAATGAAGCTTAGAATACTAAGGTAATGCCTCCATATTAAAATCGGCACAGTGGTGTTAAATTCATTAAGAAAGAGATAAAATATGGCGCAAAAACTTACTAAAAAAAACAATTGTACGCTCTAAATTTATAATGTGACTTTATTTTACTGAGGGTAACAATACGTTTATTTATTTATCCATATTTATTTATTCATTACAATTATTTATTTATCCATGCGTTCCTGTACTAAATTTTTAACACTAAAGTTTTAGCGAGCTCGTAAAATATTAGTTTTGTACATAGAATTTATTGTTTCATCTTAAACGTAGCGGAATGACCCTGAAAAAAAATGTTAAAATTGTTGCATGTTTATTTATTTATATATATATTAATTTATATTATCTTGAGTAATATACTCAACATAAAAGACTACGCTTCGATGTCAAGAAATAGAGTTTTTGAAATAAACTTTTGGAGATTGGAGGGCGTCTGAATAAGTTCTAAAAAGTAATATTAAGCATACAAATATCTAAATGAGTAGTTAAAGCTGATTTTTAAACACGGAAATTAATGAAAATAGAACAAAGCACACATGTAATGATAAATGAATTCAATATTTGTGAGTGATATTTAATAAATATGGAAGTGATTGTAAAGATACATGTATGTATGTATATGTATATATATATATATATATATATGTATATATATATATATATATATATATATATACGAGGCGTATTTCTTAAATAAGCACCGTTTTTAAATAACGCTGGCACAGCGCTGCGGTCGGAGTTTAGCGTATGCGCACTATGTATCTACGTCTATTGGAAAGCCATAGACACCATTATGGAGCCATTCGACTGTGTTTACTCTTGTTTGTATGTTATTAAAATGGCGCCACCGATTGAGAATCCCGCCGACTGTGAAGAGCGTGCTGTTATTCGTTTTCTTAGCGTTAAAGGCTTAAAAGTGGCTGAAATCGCCAAATCATTGATGTATATGGTGAAAGCATTATGAGTGATGGAATGGTACGGAAATGGATTAGGGCCTTTAGAGATGATCACACAAACATTCACGGAACAAAGTGGACGACATTAAGTCATTGCCGACGATTTGACTCAAAAAGTGGACCGTAAAGTGAAATATAACAGATGATTCACGATTTCATCTTTATCTGAAGTTTCCTGCAGTCTCAGTAAATATTCTCTATGAAACTGTAACCAAACGATTAAATTATCGGCAGTTATATTCAAGCTGGGTGCCGAAGATGTCGACTGAGGAGCACAAAACCAAATGTTTGGCCAGTGCATTGAGTTTTCTTGAGCCCTACAGTAACGACAGGCAAAGTAACGCGAAATATATGCTTTGTGTATATATATATATATATATATATATATATGTGTGTGTGTGTGTGTATGTATAAGCACATACGCGTACACGCATTGAATTAATGACCGAAAATTTATTATCCAGATCCCAATATCTCCCAATGTAAACGAATGCTACGAGCAACAATCTTTTCAATCCAGTTGTTGCGATAAATTGAATGAGAGTGTTCCTATTGTAATAAGTTTACTGTATTTACTGTCATTTTAATTACGGTCAAGTTTGAAGCAAATGAATAATTTAAATGAAACCTAATTTAACACTTGTGCATATTTTGCTTGTTTTCTTTTTGGTGGCATATAATTATGTATTTTGTAACTAGATATACGAATATATTATATGTAGTTATTGATTAAACGTGATAGATCAAGCGCGGCCCGTATCTTTTGTGGACTACGGTCTAATTGAACTAATATTTACAAATAGAAGGTATTTATTCTTTATTAGAATAGAATATCAATGACAACATCTTGTCTGCAAGGCTATCGAAAATGTCTTGTAATATGTTTTACTACGCCACCCTTTTCTCAAGACATGAATCTCCAAACATCTTTCAGTATACCTCGCACAAAAACATGCTCTTTAGCTACATGTATAAGTGAAATGTCTGCGGAAAAAATGGAGTCACGACCGTTCTTCAGTCAGTTACTTTTTGTCAGTCAAAGTTAAAAATATAACTAACCAATGTGTTTCACGTGGTAAGTTTTCTCCATAAAACCTTGATATTTAGTGATTAGAAAGATATTATTTTCACAAATAACTTGGCAAATTTACGCGAGTTGCTCCTTTTACCTCCAGGAAACTCTTAATTATCTACCAACAAAAGACTTCGGAACCATAAGTTAATACTTGTCCAACCTATATTTTGCTATTTCGTTTTTTGTTTTGCTGACATATAATAATGCCCAGTCATTTATTTAAAGTTTTTCAATTTATAACAAAAATGTATTAATAGGCAAATACATTCACCTATTGAACGTAGTTAAACACGATGAACCAGGTGCGACCTGTGTCGCCCATTGAAATGAATCAATCCATCTGAATACATTATACTGAGTTATAACCGACTAAAAATAAGTGATGTTTGGTGGACGAAAATGTTTGACAAAATGAAAAAACTGTGATATAAATTGCAAAGTTGAGCTGCAATTAGTTCCATATTAATACATAAAAGCGTAAGTTTTGTTTATGCTAAAACGTAATCGGTACCTATAACGGAAAGGAAGACTGTGATAATAAGGCTTTAAAGTTTATATTGATTTTTAAAAGTTTTATGTTTTAAACTCTGGTAACATAAGCACAACTTTACACTTCTTCTTACCTTTTTTCCAACTGGTCTTGGCGTTCTCATTTTGGAATATTTCAGGCGACAAATTTAGGTAAGTGCTGAGAGATGAAAGTAATTTTTACCTCTGTAAAATTTTCAAGAATTAAAACTTATGTATGCTATTTACTTATGACCTTAAAAATAAGATAATATTATCAAATATTGGTAGCAAGTCAAATGGTCACATGTTTAAAACCGGCGTTATCTAGAGATCGTCTAGATTTCAACATTTGTTATTTAGAAGCTGAATTTATAGTACTCCTTGATTAAAGAACGAATTACAATTGAATAGACACGGTGTATTTTCTGTTTTGTTTAAATCTTCGAATATATTAAATATTAGATGACTTGCATAAACTGATCTAACATAATCAAGAGTTCAAAAACATTTTATATATTCATTTTTTATTCTATGACATACTTGTTTTATGTGTCTATATATATATATATATATATATATATATATATATATATACATATTTATATGAAACAAATTAATTTCTTTGAAAAATCACACGAACACCTTTTTTTCCGTAGCCACAGAAGTAATTTTAAATCGAATAAGCATATGTATATATTTATTGCATTTAAAAGAAATCGTAAGACAATACTAAAAACTTAATCCACACTTTGACGAAATTCCCAAAGGTATGTGAATATGCACCACAATATTATTACCTTACTACGTAATATTGCCAATATCTTACTGCTACACTACTGCGAGACCCTGCGAGGAATGAAAGTCCTCTCATTATTGAAATAACTCCGTGTCATTAACGTGTATATATATATATATATATATATATATATGTGTATTTATATATATATATATATATATATATATATATATATATATATGTGTGTGTGTGTGTGTGCGTTTATCAGTGTGGATTTTATGTTTCTGTGCGTGTGCGTGCGCGTGTGTGCTGTTGTGTTTATGTTTATATAGATAAATAAAAGTCATTTATTGTTCGTTTTATGTAATCTGTTTTTCGTACGTAAACTCTCATCGCGTATTCAAATGTGCATATCATTCATATTCATTTAAAAATGCATCATCTCGACTTTAAAGCAAAGCTAAACCTATATTATATATTTAATTATTTATAACAGGACATAAAATGTATTTCATTTGAAAATAGTAATATAAACATCCTTCATGTAGCGTCCTTCATCAGCAAAAATAAAAGGTATCATCAATATAGCTCAAAATGAAAAAGACAAGTAAAAAATATATCAACAAATTCAGGAATGTTTAGGCATTTGTATGAATAAAGTACAAGAGATTGTACATTAACTTTTAGACGTCTGAAATCTTTGAGGTAGGTATACATCCGATTAAACATGAACTAATGGACAATTAAATAGATTACTGGTATGGCTAAAGCTCGAAAATATAATCAAGTTGTCTTGTATTGTGAAATTTTGGGTTGAGGTCACTTAAATGTGTTATTTTACATTGTTACGTACGAATAAAGCTAAATATATTGTCAAGAATACGAAATTAAGAGGCACTTTGTATATTTTCTTCTAAGAAAAAACCTACAACGGTAAGTAAGGACGAACTGCTGGAAAAAGATAGTTGCTTCTTTCTTCTGATGAACGGTGTATTACTTATAATTTGCCCGTATGATAATTTGTATGAAAAACCAAATATTTGACTACGGTGGGGTAGGAATTATCCAGAACTCGAATAGCACCGTGGAATTTCTATTTATTTCCGAGAATAAAAGTTAACTCGCAAGAAATATGATTGCTGAGCTCCGAACAAGCAACTGTCTTTGAAAAGGCCGTGACAGAGACGCCCAAGGAATTGTTTCCCCCAGGAATACAATCGAATGAAATGGTGAATAGTGTGTCACTATATTAAAGAACCATGAATAAATAGTTATGGTTCTATCCCACAAAATGGAAAAAAACGGCGCATATAAATACTCCGTTTTTTCCAAACCGTCAACCAAAGAGCATCAGAAAATTTCTAATATAACTGATAATGTAATTGGGGTTAAATCAGAAATTTCCAAACCGACAAACATATTAGTTATATTCACAGGTTATAAATGCATTATTCCGGCCTATTATATCGCAGCCGTTCCACACGCCAAAATCCACAAGTTTACATTTTAATTTCGCACGTTATCGAATTAAAGCGTTTATGAAAAACAAATTGAAAAAGGCAGACAGATTGCCGGAATTTTATCGATTTTATCTAACTCGCGAATTAGTAGAAAAAAAATTTACAGAGAAATAATTAGGAATGAATAAAAAAATTTAAGTTTTAAAATTAGGGGGAAAAATTGCGGAAAGCCAATAAACTCATATTCTCATTAATTCATATATTGATTGATTTATTTAGAAAAGACCAAATGTTTCATTTAAATTTTCGTTATAATTTATTAAAAAAATAAATATTTTTTTGCGTAGATAAAATTTCATTGAACTGTACTAATCATATAGAATATATATATATATATATATATATATATATATATATATATATATATATATACATATATTTATTACAAGAAGCTATGACTACATGGAAAATATATTCCCTCAGATCCTCAATAGTACTACTAAGGTATGTAAACATCAAGAACTATAAATAAATTAGTGGTCAGTCTTGGTAAAAGAACTGTTACAAATATACAAGCAAACGTTGCTTAAGTTGTGTGAAAAAAAGCTTTTTTATGATGGGTTTCTGTGATATATAAAACTAAGTAAAAAACGTCTTTTAGTTTCTTCATTAATTAATCATGTGACAAGATGAGTTTTATTTATTTGATGAGAACCATTATCGATAATTGAACTTCTTCCCCAAACTAAAATAGAGGTGTCTTTTTACCCTAAGAGATATTGCTTATCGGTCTTGATGAAATAATCCAATCACGGTGTATATATCGTTTATCACAGTCAGACTTCGTCATCAACATATGCTGTAAGTGTTTTATCCTATCCTAAATATGAGGCATGATAAATGAATCCTCAATTTATATTGTCTAATAAAATTTTATTTTTAAGACGCTAGCTGGAGAAGACTATATCCAAGTCGAACAATTTTACAGCAGTCCTGTAATACCTCTCAGAATGTGCCTTCATCCAGAGATAAATTAAATTAATTCTACCTGTTGCTTTTAATGTGCAAGGCAAATACTTAATAAACGCTAAAACATAGTTGGAAAGTTTACAATACACTATATGAGGAATTAATAAGCTCCTCCAAAAAGTTTTGCATTTCTCATGAGTTTGCTTGTATAAAGATATAGTTAATTAACTATTAATGAACCTGACATAAACAAATAGGAAACTTTTACTCCATATCAATACATTAATGGAATATTGTATCTGAATAATATTTTTCAATGTGTTTGTATAATTATTATAAATAATGCAACAGATGCTGCGGTAATTACACAAATATCGCTTCACACTGAGTTTTCCACGAGCATAGGTTTTTGAGGGCACCAACAACCATATCTTTAAATATTTTTTTCTTTCCAAATCCGACAGTTACCATCGCACAACGACCATGCCGGTTCAATTATTGTACCATTGGTCTATAATATGAAAGGCTCATTTCATTCTCAAGAACTACCTTAATTACTATTTACTTTTAAAATTTTAGAAAATTAGAAAAACCTTGGCAACATAATTAAGGTTTTTTATATAGTGAAATCTTTAATTAAAGTAAATTAGGTTCTTTATAGCATTGACAATTTTATATAATATATGATTCTAGATATGATTTCATAATTAATGTTATTATAAAATTTCTGTAATTTTAGTTGTACACGAATTCTATTAAAGTAATGATTTATTAGTGGCACAGGTTAATAACATGAATGCCGCAGAAAAAAAAGAAAAATTAAGTACGCTTATAAGTAGATTACATTAATTATATTAAGACAGACAATATACTTGATAATATGAATATACTCCTACAAGGTGGAAGGCCCTTCATTCAGCACTCGCAGTAGAAAAATATTTGCAATATCGTGAAGTATCGTAACGATATCGTGGTGTCATAACATGTGCCGTATAGTTAGTAACATTGTCAAAGTATAAATAGAGTTTCTAGAATAATATTAAGTACAATTTTCTATTATTAAGCAGAAGTGCCATATATACATATTCTTATTCGATTCAAAATTTCTTCTGCACTGGTAAATAAAAAAAGTCTATTGTGTTTCTTCAAAGAAACCGAAACCGCTTTTCATTTTCATTGCATGAGCTTTATATACGGTTCTTTCATAAAGTGAGTGAAAATTATTATTTTGGCAAGAGAAGTTTTCACAGCATCAAACGTCCCATCTTAAGAAAGGTTAAGATGAGCACTAGATAGCAAAGCTGCACCTCTTTGACATTTATATTTTTTTCTCAATTGAGATTCTTTGAGTAGCGTATAACAAAAATATCTTAATATTTTGTAAATTTATAATCAATACTAATTTAGATCTAATACATTTTATTCCAATTTATTCTTAATTATCCGTCTTAAAACTTTCATCATTTTTGAAATGGCAGTTTTTGAACGAAAGACTCTCTATCAAAATAAATGAAAACGGTACCAGTTACTTAAAGATAATATTTATTTTGTCATACTAACTTATTTCTTGAGATGCCATATAATTGCCGATTGCTAAAAGGGTTGAGCGTACTTAAATAAATAGTAATATCAAATTAAAAGTCAGTGGAGTGTATAGTAGTTCGTTCCTAATATCGACTTTTCAATACCTCTTCGACAGATCTACAACAATTCTTAATATACAATAGTTCCAAATCTCAGTATACCTAAATGTATACTAATTTACATATTGTCGTAATGGGGAACATGATTAATGACAATCTTACTAAAATGTAATTTCAATGGAGTTTTAACTTAATTTGCATATATTTAATATGGTAAAAAATGTAATATAATTTAATAAATGTAGAATGGCTTTAATTTTTGAAAAAGTGGTTGAGAGTTGTCTCTCAGAACTAGACAGCGCAAAGATTCTATAAATTATTATCGATAATCATTTGATTTATTAAATTGTTGTTGAATTTTTCATATGTAAATAATTGTTGAAAATTGTTTAAGAAAAAAAATTAATTCGATTTTAAATAACCGCCCAATAAAAGTGATGAAAAGAGAACTTTCTTTTTTGAAATCTTTAAAAAAATGATGACGTTGGTGTAATTGTGTTGACAATTAAAAATAAGAAAAGTACACTATTTATCCATACTGTATTCATATAGAAACAGATGTAGTAAAACAGATTAGTAACACTAACTTTTATAAGGTCGATCATTTTTTTTATGTAATTCGTATATATTTACGTCATTCGTAAATACGAAATAGGATCTCATTATCAAAATCTGACGATCTATTTATTAGCCTTAATAATATTATTACAAATCACGAATTACCGACGAGTTCGGCACATTTTTATTATGAAACTCTTCGACCTTACGCGTTCCGTTCCTAAAAGTTATTCTTTTTTCAGCATCCACAATAACTATTGCTATTAACAAAAGCTCACTTTGCACGTCATGATGTTCATTTACTTTTCAAATTTTACCAAAAAATAGATTGTCTAACGAGTTTTTCTGTGGAGTCGGTCACAATGCCATGTGATGTAGGGCATTTTGCAGAATAATTATGAGGAGGATATTTGTAGTAGAATGATGCTTCCATTCCATAGCGTTTTATGATAATTCGTGTAAATACTAATGAAAATCTATGTCCACTTTTGTATTATATTGGAATAGTTTACCTAATAATTAATTATTAATTTAAAAGTATTGAATTATTTATATTTTAGGATTTTTTTTGACAAATATAATATTCAATATAGATTTTTAGCTGAATAAACTTGTTGTACATTGGCAGTACCCTTTTCAAAATATTATACATAAAATTAAGTGAAAATAAAATTCTATATTATAATTATATTATGTGAAATTAAAAAAAATAATCTGCGTTAGTTTATATCATTCTTTTGTAACGATATGTCTGCATATCATTATCTCTGCAAGTCTTGTATAAAATTCAAATATCTAAGTTTCAAAAACTTGAAGATATAGTAAAATTCACATTTTTCACCCTATTCAAAACTTAAAGCTTTTTTCTGGTATGTAGAATGACGAGTAGGATTAATTTTAATCTGTATTTATTTCAAAATATTTTTGTTTTTTCTTTATTCTATCAACATGAAAATAAATTTATAAATGTCCGTTTAAAACAGCGTTTTAGTCAGTAGTTAGCGTAGTTTTATCCACTTTGGTATATGAAAAATTCTTTAAACTAAAAATTAGGTCATTTTTGGAGGCAAGAAAGTCTTGCCACGGTACCTACCCGACAAATAATAAAAGCCTCAATCCACCCCCATAATTTTGCTGCAATTTGGGTAAATTAAACGTAAGTTTCCTCCATACATCTCAGAAAATCTAATTTCAAAAGAATGCTTTAATTATTGTGTACTATGGACACTTTATAAATTTTTTTTCAGCCTATTACAACAGCTGTTCGATTCTTCTACAGATTAATCTGCAATGAAAACGCCAAGTTTTGGTGTCGTAGTGTAAAAAATATCAATAAAATTAAGAAAGGAAAAGTATTACCTGGTACATATACTTATTTACCAGAAACTTTATGTTACAGGAGAGATATTCAAAACGAAAAGTGTACAATAGCCGAGAGCACTAAAAATATCTTACGTTGGTTCCTACGATATGCTACGAGCTGTCCATGCAAACGAATGAAACAACTGTGTCATTGCACAATGCAAACATATACATTTGTGGTAAAGCTAATATTAGCATAATTGAAATATTCATTACAGATTTTCATACAGCTAATATTAGCGTAACTGACATATTCATTACAGATTTTCATATTTGACTGTTGTTGCCTGATGAGGGTATTTTTTGTTAAATTAATTTCGGGTAGTGATTTAATGCGACTTCCAAGCATCCGGCTCACCCACTCATCATCCACCCCTGCTATATCAATGTAATATTCTACAAATATGAATATGAATATTTCCTTTTAAACGTGAAAGATTTTTTCATGCTACTTAAAATTATTAAATTTTAAGTAAATCCGTCTTGCTTTCATTAAAATGTGGCAACGCGTGGATTACACTAATAAAAGTATAGCACAATTAAAATTTGATACTCGATCAACTAACGTAGTATTACGTCATAAATGTGATTGAACGATTTTGCGTCATGAGTAGCAAACTTATCCGAGTTATAACAACAATAGAATAACATCTAAAATCTGGACTTTGTAAATATGTAACTGTCACAACATCACCAAATGTCAGTCATATTTATCTACTGCACGCGAATTTCGTATTTTTAGCCAGATTTTCGAAACTGTTCTACCGATATCAACTTAAAAAATTCTTATCATCTACAGACCAATATGAAGCGCCTGCAATTAGTCTAGTCCCAATCCAATTAGTTTTCTTATGGTTTTCGGAGAATATAAATTTATTATATATTTATTTATAATTAAAATTTAATATTTCAATAGCATAACTCAGGGTTAGAGCGGATTTTTGAGCTAGGAAACTTGTTTTAGTCGTTGTACTAAGTACTATAAAATAAGAAAATCAGTTGTCAATCGAATACTCCCGTTAAATTTTATAAGCCTTTAAAATTATATTTACGTAAATACCTACATACACATATATCCACGATACTAATGTCATTCGCGTTTATCCACTAATTTTTCTTTTGAAATATCCTTTTTCTCTTACTTTTATTAACACCCCCCTGGTTGCTAAGAAATTTGTTTCATCATTTTTCCGAAAGGAAAATAACGTTGTTTTCCGATTTTATATTAACATCGCTAATTCTAATAACGGTGCGTTTGTTTATATAACTGGATCTTATAACTAACTTGGATATATTCTGCTTCGTTTTCATATATCGTAATTATCCGCCTTAAAGAAACTTCGTCTCCGAAATTATAATTCGTAATACTTTCTAGCGAAAAAGAAATTAATGGAACCAAGTTGTTTTCTAACAGTCTTTCTATCCATAGATAGTTAAAGTATGTTTATAATTTGAAGTCATCGTGCATGCGAAAATATGAAAATAAAAGAAAATAATAAAGGTGAATTAATTATTAAAAGAAGGGACTGCCACTGTTTATGCTTTCCTTCCATAAGGATGAAAACCTAGAAAAAATTTTCAATATTTTTATATTTTTTTCTTTAATTTATCTATTTTATTCTCAACCGCAAATATATTACGGTTTTTACCGCAATATGTTTGGGGTTTAGAATAAAATAGATAAATTGATACCTTGATTCAAACGTTGGCATCAATTATATTTTATCTTCAATCATATTAAATATACATATTAAAGTGTAGAGTTTAAGATAAAATATCGTTATATATTTTATCTTAAACTCTACACAAAAAGAACACCTCTGGAAATACGCAGTATATTGCATGATGCGAAATGGTTCAAAAATGATTTAAGTATATAGGCAAATATCCTACAACTGAATGGCAATGCAAAAATATCAATAATAAAAATATACCTACTGTAGAGATGAGACCCAGCAAATTATAGAGGATTACCAGTTTCACAAGAATAATAAGTATATGATTGATAGAATCATAAGTATTTAGGCACTTATAAATAACTAAGGGTTTCTAGTTACACACTTTACAGACATTAATTGGTCACAACGTAAATACATGCATATTACATACCAACTATATCTTTAACAGGCTTAAAAGCAAACTAATTATAAAAATATACAATTTTAAGTAGAATTGCGATTATTTAATTTTTGTTTTTTCCCTCTCTTTTTACTATGGCAGCTCTCATTATGAAAACTTAGATTATAGATCGACCGGAAGTGCTATGGGTTTTGATGGTCAATGAGTAAGACTTATGCATGAATAAAAAATACACTTCAAAGAGCCCTATTTTTTGTTGGAGAAACTAAAAAACTACAAATTTAGACAACAATGTAAACCTATATATATATATATATATATATATATATATATATATATATATATATGTATATATATATGTATGTATATATATATATATATATATATATATATATATATATATATATATATATCAATATGATATTGACTTCATCTTAATATCACAAGCAGTTTCTGAGAAAAGGAATTTTGATAGACTGATAGACAATTTAAGTTCATAATGTAGACCCAAAAAAACGCGGTAATAAAGAACAGAACCTAAAATGTGCAAATTTTCCTCTGATTTTCTAATGACTTGGAAGAAGGACGAAATAATCAACAAGATTCATAACGAATTTGTTAAAAAGAGAAACAATAATAAAATGTACAGTGTCACTAATTAATAACAAAAAGTGGTAAAATTATCACACGGAATGTAATTGGACTCGTACGACATATATTATACTTGAAACCTTCCCTAAAAATGAAATGTAGCAAAAAACATCCAATATCAAGCGAAACCGAATATTTAAGTTTGGCCTTGAAGATATGCTTCAACAACAAGTATTTATTTCATGCTTAGTTTATTATTTTCTCTTCTTCTCTGTTTGTCCGATCTTTGAAAGACATGTTATGTCCTAGATATGTATATTCTTTCACATATTTTATAAGTTTGTCTCTTATTTCAATTTGAGTTTTGTTTTCGTATACCATTGTATATATATATCTTGCAAATGCAATATATTATTATGCAAAATCTTCGTAATTGCCGTTTGGTATGACAATATCATAGGCAGGCCTTAGGTAATATAGGCTTTCGCCATTTATACTTAAATTTTTCATTATTCACAATTAAATAAAACTACGTGATTTAGTATTATTTCTACTTTCTTTAAGTTCTTTACCTATAGGTGGGTTATGGTGGGCTATAAGTCTTTGCTAATAGCCCACCTGAAGATGTTGTAACACAACGAAACCTAGGTCGTGATAAAAAACTTAAAGAAAATAGAAATCATACTACATCACGTAGTTTCAATTAATTGTAAATAATGAATTTCTATAAAATTAACGCCAAACATATTCAATAAATTTTTATTATTAAATTCAAATTTACAGAAAATGTGTTGCAGTAGAGCAACAGGTTGGGTAAAATAGGGTTGAATTGCTCTATTTCTCTTTTAATAGGAAATAATTTCCTTTTTAATCCAAATATGCTTGTGTATTTGGTACGAATTCTTCGTTTATTTAAAGTTACACTGCCTCATGATACATAATTCGAATGTTTTCGGATAGTCTACGAATGCGATGTACAAAATTGTACTTGTTTTCATTACAGCGTACAACCCTTATCTGTGAATGCGTGCATATACGATCAAAAGTTGAATAGCATCATTTAAAGTTACTCTTGATCTTCTTAGTAGAGTACTTATGAGAACTTTATACAACGTTTGTAGCAAACTTGTCGGTCTGATGTTTTTAACATGTAGGGAATTTCATTTCTCGTAGATCTGCGTTATAATTAAATTTCCCCATTCCTGATGTATAGAATAATAATTCAATATATTATTAAAAACATCTGATAACAGTAACGTTAATAACACCTGATAACAGTGGCGTTGTTACCGCTTTCAGAATATTGTTCTTTATGACTTCTTAATAAGTTTCACACTTTCTAAACTAATCATATAGTCCTTTGTTTTCTATTATTTTGGTAATTTATTCACACATCGTTTTATCAACTTTACTGCATTAAAGTAGTTATTCTTTTCACTTTCATCATTTTTATATTCTTTTATTTATCTATTCTGGACATTTCCTTTTCTATGGGCAACAGTTTTTTTAATCGAATGTAGCTACCGATACCGCCCATTTAATATAATAACGACCCAAGTTTAGGATAAAAGGCTAAAAGTGTCTGCAATTTATAGCCCACCCACCATCATTAATTACTATGAAATCTTTAAGATTTTAGGCGACAACTATCAATCAATGATGTAGAAACATTTTTAAATATATATGCGCACAGCAATAAAAAATAAAGTTAATAGAGTCAACTAACAACCGTCAATTTCTTACCTCATTCTTTTAAGTTCTTTGATTTTGTAAACACATTCAAAAACGAAATTACATTCTTTCCCAATTATGTGTACTATAGCCTTATCGGAGAATATAGATGGGTTTAAAAGGAGAATATCAATGATAACATTTTCCTAAAATGTTAATTACCGTATAATGAAGTAAATAGGCTGCATTGATGCAGGCTGGCAAAAATATTATTAGAATAGAGAAGGCAGGTTTTACAATAAAACGAAAATATGTAATATAGGTAGTGAAAATTACACTTTTTTCTTTTTGAATAAGGTGAAACAGTATTGTAATGTTAAAGGTTATTTTGTTAATATCAGAATTGTAAACGAATAGCGTGATTTTGTTATATTTAGCATGGATAGAATATTGCATAAAAGAACTAAAGAACTTTTAAAGAGCAAGAACTGGGAAAAATAGATTAACTGCTTCAAAGAATATACTGGAAAGAGAATATTTACTTACACAGAAATTTATTACTAAAACAATGCTCAAAATTTTAAATAGGTTTAGAATTTATTTGAAAAAATGGTATAATTAAAATCACAAAATTATAGAAATTCTTAATATTTTTCTCTTTCGTTAATGTTTAACTTTTTGGAAAATTTAAGGTCTAGATTGATTTCGTATATTGAGGAAGTTGTCTTTTTATAAAAAAATCAATAGTTTACAAAAACTTAGACTGTAAATAAGATCGGTTCGTTTATACAGTTATTCACGTAATAATTGAAACATGACTTAATTTCTATTTTAATTTTTTGAAACATGAAATGTGAAGTAAAAGGAAACTATATTTAAGCAACAAAACACATAATATACTATAAGAATCGTTACTGTTTTCCATTATTATTTTTTCTGTAAATCGTTCTTTTTTGAAAATAAGAAAATATGACCACAATAATTAGCATATCAGTAAGTTCATTTGAGATCTATGAACAGTTTGATTACGATGTTCATTTCAATTTACTATTATAACATGACCTCAACACAATATGATATATTTAGAATGAGTAAAAACTAATGAGTTAAAATGAGTTATCATTACAATAACGTATTTGTGACGCAGGCGTATCTTCAACAAATATTTGATTTAAAAAAAAACTACTATCACTACACACATACTCGTAAAAGCAATTAAGTTGATTTTGTCAGAACTTACACTTTTATGTAACTTAGCCTATCAGATAATAGACTCATTATCAACCCGTACTACGAAATTTAATTACGATATAAAAAAGTTATAAACTTTGCAGTTTACTAACCATCGTAAAGTTGTTAAACCTTGAAGGTTGCGCTTAAATTGTATTAGCAAAATATTACAAATTTTGTGATTTTTTAAATTATATCACTGACTTTTTATAAATCTTCATTAAACCCTAATTTGATTTTTTTATAATTATTTGTAAAAATATATATTATAATGCAATAATCAGCATTTTAATTAAATTTTAAGAAATATAATCATCTGCTCAAATTTTTTAAAGATTCTTTATCTCAAGAAGAAAAAACGGACCCTTATAATATCACTCGCTTATCTATTCGTATACATTCGTGTCACAGCCGTTTTTCTCCGTGTTTAGGAACAGTTCGACATACACAGAACTGACAAATTCCCATTATTATAAAGCATAATAACTTACATATATAAAACAGATATATGTTAATAGTTACCACTTAAAATTATTTATAGAAAAAATTATTGTGAAGGGTAAATAAAGTAGTCGAAAATTTTTTTTTTTAATTCTCTTATATGCGATATCGATATAAAAAATAATATACTAACTATATTTAACTATATTTATAATTACTATATTTTTCGACCCAATTTTTTCACCGTTTTTATAGAAGAATATTCAGTAGTTTCCATTCAGTTTCATATCACAGTGTTTAATGTCCTAAATGTTCCCGTCTAGCTTGCATCAATTTATTTTTAAAAATTCAGATAGTAAGTGATTGTTACACGGTCAATTTAAATTATATATTTCTTTCTACTGGATGGGTAGCTTCCTGGAAGCTATAAGCAGGGTTAGCAAAAGTAGCTGGAAAAACCTAATTTTATTTCTATTCGTGTAGCCAGGTGAAACATTGGAATAAAAACGGAATATCTGTCTTTCTCGAACACGTTTAAAGGTGATTTGATAAGAATGATCGACAATACGGATCGATATTGGATGATATGTAATTTAATTCCATTTTGACCCGAAGTGCTTATGAACTTATGACGAAAATAAAAGTTATATATTTGCAAGTCTTGGTTAGTAGTTATTACTGGTGAAAACTTAACAAAATTTAAAAAAGTGAAAATTGTTTTTGGTTTTCATGTCTGACATAGGTATTCACATATTTTAGGCTTATCGTGAGTAGTTTCTAATTGTTATGATTTGGAGATGAAATCTAAATAGAACAGTGCCACAGTGTACATTTGCTTTAAACTTGTTTAATAGCAAATAAGAAAAGTTTCTGGTCAAGAACAATTTTTAAATTCTTACCTTCTAAGATGTTTCAGAATTTTTGATTGTTGAACAGGTTACAACTAGTGTTATTTCATTAGTTGATAATTTCTGGATACTTTTATAAAATTTCACCAAGAAAAATGCTATTAGATATCGACTAATGTTATAAAATTATTTGCAATGAAATTATGACGTCTGTACATAATTTTTCTGGAAGTTGCCTTAATATTCCACTTACTTGGAGATCAAAAACCTTTATTTAGCCCTATGTTTAATCTCGAAGCAGTTGCATTTTTTACTTTCGTTATGGATTTTTAAAAAATATAATTTCATTTGAATGGACTTTCAAAACCGAATTACATTTTTTTTCTTTTTATAATTAAATTTATCAGAGATCAATTTATGTAGACATAAATTAGATACGTAATTTTAGAGTGAAAATTTTTAATTAAGCAGGATGATGACAGAAATTGACATACTTTTTGTTGCTGGTTCATTCGGGTGATTTTTTACAATAACTTTTATTCATGCGTTAAGGAGCATACATAATCCTCCATAACTCCATATGATGTCTTTTTTCCTCCCCTCTTATTGTTTTGTAAATAGCAACAAGTTGAAGTTGAAAATATTTAAAAATTAGTAAACACATCATATCATTTCTAGGTGGTGAAGAGTGAAATAATAAAAAAATTCGTCAAAGACAACTGACATAAGGAAATAAGTAAATTACAGTATGGAAAAGTTAAATTTCTGTAATCTAATTCAAACTCGTTACGTGTTGAAATAATTTTTATAAATTTCCGTAATATACGAATTTAATGAAAATTATCGAACTATTAGCATAAAGCCATAAATAATATAAAAATAAATATGTAAACAAGACTACTTGGTACAATCTTTAAAACAAACGCAACACATGTTAAGGAAGCGACACAAAAAAGTCTCAACAAATACCATCGGTATCTTCAGATAAATATTAATTGAACTACGGCCAATAAACAATAATTTTTTTTACATTTCTTTAACTAAAAGATGAGGGACTGTGAAGAATCTTGTGAATTGCCATTATTATTAGCAAAATTTAACGCTCAAGTGGAGTGCGATGTGGAAAAGCGACCAGAAGGAAATTTACTAAATTTTTATTACTCCTCTTTGTAAACGACTCCTCTGAAATCGGAATAAGTATTCATTTCCGGCTTTATAAATGTAAATTTTTGGTTTGTATTTTTCTGTTTAATTTTAAAGCGACTCGAGTTTTCATTGGCTTGCAAAGTAAATTGTTATCGGGTATAGTTATTTCGCGTATTCTTTTAAGACGACATTTTTTTTAATTTTATTCTCTGAATATAATGTAATAAAATTTAATGTGGTGAAGGGTAGTTTAAGGTGGTAAATTATGTGCCGCCAGGTGACCATTATTTTACAGATGTAATTTTTTTATTTTCTTGGACTATAGGAAAATTAAATTATAACGAAATAATAAAGATTTACATTCTCTATTTTTTTGGGTATCACCTAAATATATTAAAATAATTATTTTATTACACTGTATAATATGGCTGTCCAAATAGCTGACTCGTAAAAGAGATTGGAAAATGCCCAAAAATATATATCCCTCCAGCCCTTTATCTCCAAGGCTCTTAGGGTCAAAATTATGAAAAAAACTGTATTGCAAGAAATTTTCCTAAAATTTATAGGAAATTGCAGCAATGATTCTAAGTCTCGCAGTTCTTGAGAAATCAAGGATATTCTTATCCGTGTGAAGGGCGTACCAGGAAATATCTTTATATGGTGAAAAATAATATTACTATTTTTAATCAGTTTAACAAAAAGATTATTCACCCTTAAATATTTATATGTATCTAATTGTATGCGGAACACTCGTTGTGCGAGTTCTACCCTGAAATTGTAATGTTTTTTTAAAACAAACGGGAGGTACTAATAATTATAATTTTGTCTGAATTAAACAGCAAGTACCTCAAATAAATAAACTTAATATTAAGAAAAAATACTAAAGTCTTTTAGAAACATTACAATTTAAGAGAGGGATTTTCTTAAGCACTAAGAATGATTAAAGAAACATTCACGAAAGGCTCTTTTCTTCCTTAATTTAAATTAAATTATTCCATATTATGCTTCTCTGAGTATATTTTATGATATCGCTAAATGCACGCACGCACGCACGAGGCAATAGTTTTAATCAAATTATGTATTATTCGAAAAAAAATCTGAAATATTCTTGTCATATTTTTCCTAATGTAGCAGAACTTCATAGTTTCGTACCAATAAAAATAAAAATAAAGTCCTTACGGTTTGATTGTGGCTCCTGTTCACCATTCCTACCGAAATATTAAAAAAAATCTGATATATATTCTAAACCGCAACTTCAAGTGATGTAAAGTGTAAACAATTGACAATTATCTTATCATTGAAATATATTAGATATTTAAATTATGTCGGACTTGGCACTCAAGCAAGTTATAGTTCTGACGCTATATTCCGACTTTTAAAAAAATTATTTCTCATAATGAGATCAATAATATTAATAATTTAATAACAATACGACAGCATAAAAATGTATCCAAAGAATAAACCAGTGTGATCTCTAGACAGGGCTCGAAAGTGAGAACTGTGTGTTAAGTCTACCTTTCCTTAAAATGTACAGTGCTTTTCTAGATCGCGGGTATGCAAGTATTACGCCTTGTGGATGGCAAATAAAGTGGATACGTTAACAAGCTTGCAGTAAGATAATATCAATATCGTGCTAATGCTCTAATAAAGAAAGTTTTATTCTGCTGGTCTAAAAAATGTTACTGGGCAAATGTCTTTGAATAAAACAAAAACTTAATTCAAACGAATGCTTACGGTACACGGCGGGGCGTCTGATTGTTGAATAATATCAACAATTTATGAATCTTTTATCACATTTCGTGTTTGGCTATAAAGATGGCTTGGTGATGTAAACCGAGATTCGATTTGGTAGGTTCATAATTCTGTATGATTTTAGTCATAACATTGAATAATATTTAATTCAGAACTTGGGTGGTACATATATTTATTTTTTTTGTGAAGAAGATTGCAAAAATGTGTATGATAAGTGGTTTAGGAAGAAAAATAGAGATACAATTGTAATGTTTGTATTAGGTAATCTGAACTATATCTCCATACAATTCCTTATAATCTGCCTGAGAGAATTGAAATGTATTAAGTATAAAAATTATATTAATTTTTGTTCGAAAAAGCTTAAAGCCTTTCAATTGATTCATGAATATCATGAATATTATTTGTTTCCCGCGTTTTGCTGCGCTGAAAGTTAATGTTTTATGCCACCCTAATATTTAATTTGTTACTAGGGATTTTATGTATTGTTTTTATTTTTGTAAATACTTTTTTTATATATTTCTGGCATTTTAATAGGATTTTTTTTGGAAACCCAACAAATTATCCGACATTTGTTAGGCTGTCTTTGGCAGTAGAACAGTTTTCTCATTATTTGACATATTTTGTTTACATTATTTAGAATATTATAGTTCATTTATTATTGTAGAATCTGAAAATTTGCCTGGACACAAAATATATTTTTATACCTCGTCCAAGAAAGAACATGACCATAGAATCCTGCCATTCACATAATAGATTTTACAAGTATAGTAGAATTAATTTTAAACCTTCAAGCCACCCTTGCCTTTATCCACAAAAATATAGCAATTTTAAATTGGCGCACGAGCATATTTGACAGTATATCTGAATATATTTCCAAGTGGCCAAAAATGTTCTAAAAGGCTGTAATCGTTAAATATAGCATTCAGTAGTTGAATATCTGTATATAATTATATATTACCTACTAATTCACCTTTCTTACATGTTCACTACAGTAACCTCGGGATAGTTTAAGTTGGTACATGAATAATGCAAAGAAGTCGGTTCACTTTCAGAAAAGCCAGCAGTAAATGACTTCTTTTGGAGAAGATACTTACTGCTGGAAAATACTCTGATATTCTCCAATGATACGCATTGCCTATTGAGTGAATAATTGCCTAAATGAGTTGCATTTACAAAACTCTATAATCAGTGGACTTAATTTATCCACTCATTTGTTATTTGAATGATAAAGACTACGTTAATATTGTCGACATTTATGCAACACTCAGTTCGGCTACTGGAATGTTTTCCAGGCGCTCATATGCCAATAAGTGATATTACTAAATTCTCTAACATAAATATATCTCTTCGGTTAAAAATATATTAAATAGATTTTAATCGTCATTAAAAATATAGTTTTTAATATTTCCGCATTTGAACCTGTCATTGCGCATGGCTTGGTAACTTCTACGATATATTTTTGCTGACCCAGAAAAGGCTTTGGTAATTTTTGTATTTGTATAAACTATGTCTCATTGGAATAAAAAATCGAACTTTCTTGGATGTACTCCTGTGGGCCATCCTTTCTTTTTTCGGATTCATTATCTAGGTTGCCAAATAAATGATTGAGTAGTGAAAAATGTACATATTACGATTTATAATACGTCAATATGGCTTTACATTAAATGTATCGTTACGAAGTTGTCGGTCAGAACATTTTTTACAATTATTACTAGAAGCCCTAGGTTATAATATGAAGCATTGAATCAATTAGGGGTTATGATGTGAATCATTGAATTAATCATTCATTAGAATCGCCTGTACTCAAATTAACTTATATAATAGCCGAAGTCCTATTTAGTGTTCGGCATTTTTTTAATGATGGCGTGTTCATATAATTCTTTGCAAATCAAACCTCTTAAGTAATTTAATTATTCAGGATAAATTTTTAAATATTTTGAAATTTTAAACGAGGCCTATTTCGCAAGCGTGTTAATACATATATACCTTGATCAGGGTTAAAATTGTGGGTAGAGTTATGTACGTTGATTAACTTTTTTTGATTCCCTGAGACCAAGTGGATACCATATACTCTTGCGGCTAGAGACATGCAATTATTGGACTTAACCAAACAGCGTCCATTCAGAGGGACGGGAAAAATCAATGAGTACGATCATAAAATACATACAAAGAATACACAAGTAACTGTACTATTTGAAAACGATGTTACGGGAGTTACAGCCAGCGCTAGGGGCAGCACAGGCGCCGGATGTGTAGTAAGTGTTGGAGGTATCAGAGATGTGGGAGGTATAACAGTTAATTGAGTTTTCGCAGGCGGTATGATGCGTATATAGCATGAGCGTAGGAGGTATAACTAACGCTGACGGTATCATGAAATGCTGGTGGTATAGTAAGTACTTGAAGTTCCACAGACAGCAAAGGTAGTATGGGCACGGGATGTACAACATAAATTGGAGATAGCATAGGCGGAGTAGATTCGACAGGTATTGAAGGTATCATAGGCGCCGGTGGTATAGCAGGTACTTGAGGTTCCACAGGCGGTAAAGTAGAATGTACGTGGGAGCTATAATAGACGCCGAAGGTAGACATTCACGGGAGATACATCAAGGATTGGAGGTAGCATAAGCGTGTGAGGTTTTACAGGAGACAAAGTTGGCATGGATTCCCGAGGTACATCAATTACTGGAGGATTGGAAGAAGGGAGGGGGATACTGGCAAAGGAGAGGACGATAAAGCAGGCACTGGAAGTATAATAGACGCGGGAGATATAGCAGGTATTTAAGTTTTCGCAGGCAGTTAAGGTAGCATGGGCAATTTAGTTACAACATATACTGGAACTAACACATGCGCAAGAGGCGCACAAGCAGGTACTGGAAGTAACATAGACCCGGGCGGCATAAAAACTATTAGAGGTTCTAAAGACGGCAATGGCAGCAGTTGCGCGGCAAGTACAGGAAACACTAAAAGTAGAAGAGACGCGAGAGTTGTTACTGGACACTTTACAGACAGCAAAGATGGTAGACGTAGAGGAGATATATAAGGCACTGAAGGTAGCAAAGATGCGGGAGCTGTGTGGGGAAGATACACAAACGACCACGGAGTGTACAACAGACATCTGAAGAAGTATAGTTATGGCAATTATTGTTCCACGGATAGCAAATGTAGCAAGCGCGTAGGATGACGAACAGTTACTGGACGTAGGACAGGCTCAGGGGGTCCAACAGGTATTGGGAGCTTCGCGAATGGCGAAGATAGTACGTGCTCAGGAGGTTGGGTTCGAGAGGTAGCACAGGCGCGGGAAGTACCGGGGACACTTGGGCAGCATAGGCACGAGAAATAGAGTTTTAATAGAGATATTATGAAAATATAACTTTTCAAAATGTGTCACAAGACATATATTAAAATATGACATAAAACATATCGATTAGCAATAATGTATTTCAGAACGATCGTGATGTTAAATTTACAATAGAGTATTATTTTTCTTTAACTGGCTTGTCATTCTATAGTCAAATTCATTATAAATTATATTAAATATAACACGAAAATACCGTTGTTTTATTAATTCCTCATATAATATGTCCTGTGAATCATGAACCAGCCTAAAAAGAGCTATAAGCCAGGCTAGTATTAGACTAGTAACTGATAAAACTTGACCATAGAAAAAACTTCTTATTTTCCGAGATATAGACACTTTCATTTTAAATTTGTGTTTTTAAAAAATTACTATTCTGTGTCGATTTTTAGGTGCTAACCCTACAAATTAAATCTGCTTGTTAATTTTTATATTATTGATTATATTCGAATAATAGACGTTTAAATTAATTAAAACAATAATTTAAATATTTTACGTCAACCGCCTTCACAAGAAAAGAATAAAATTAAATTTTTTGTAATTTTCGTCACCCAACTTTCACTGTTCGTGTTATAAAAAAAGAAATTGCTTTATTTTAAATTATTTTTAATGCTTCGAATAGGAGTTTTAATATGTTTTAATGAAATTAATTGAAGAAATAATATAATTACTGTTATAATTAAAATTATACATTATAATTACTACTTACTCGAAGCTATATGTGGTTAAGTGTGAATTTATTTTTTTTGTAGTTAAAAGCAGTAAGTTTTTCATCATTATAATTTGGCATAACATGAGCCAATTTTTTACATGTATGGCCAGTTCTGGGTGGTACCTTTTTTTAAGAGCACTAACAGTCAAATTTGGGTGAATAAAATTACGAAGGCCTAATAAGTGAGCTTCTGATTTTTTTTTGAGAATAATAGCAATTGTAACACATTTCAATTAATTTGAAAGATTGTGCTACTTCATCATGCACACCAACAAAAAAAATTAACAATTAGACTTAATTTGTAGCCGTGGTGCCCAAAAATCGGCCCAAAGCAGTGATTTTAATAAATTAAAAAGAAAAGTGTTTATATCTTGAAATATCCAAATTTTTACTAAGGTAACATTTTGTGAGTTACTGGGACATGCCCGCCTCTTTTCAGCTGGTCTGTTATTTATCAAATGGTATGCATTTAGTCTGAGCTCAATAAATTCTATAATTGCTTACATTTTATTTGGATAAAGGTGTAAAGAAAGTATAAAATGTGACCAAACGGAGGATCTGCCTTGCGTCCTCCTTTTTAACGGCTGAATGTACTTAGTCACATAGATATTGCTAATGGCTCCACTTGCGGATATACTCTTGAATTAGAAAATATGTTTGCCTTAAAAATTTATGAAAAAATGTGCATGCACACACACATACACACACACACACATACGCCCGCCCGCCCCCAAAAACGAACGCACGCACGCACACAAAACAAACTATACAGCCACATGCACAGATACACAGTTTTTCGTAATTTTAGATTCAGAATTTCGAAAATGAGGGGTGAAGCAGCCCATTTTTTTGCATATTTTTCATTACATGTTTTAGATATACTACCTCAAATTACAAACAAAACATAGACAGTAGATTTAGGCAAGTGTTGAATTTCTATAAGACTTGTTCGAAATTTCGAATTTAAAAACTGTTTTTAAATTCGTAACACCTCATTTAATTTTGAATCATTTATATTATGTTTCTGAAGTTTTTTTCTCCTTGCAAAATAAATATGATTTGTAGAAATGTTTGTTAATTTTAGGGCAAAGAGAGATTTTTAAAATAGAACTAAATTTGAAACTGTCTAGAAATAAATACAAAAATTAAATCCACAAAAATTATAAATCATGCAAATATTAAAATATTATCCTTGACACTCCATTATTCATCGTAACCGCCATGTAGGCAGTGCACTGTACGATGAAAACGTGAAATACTCGCGTTGCGCGCATGCGACTTAAAGCTGGCAATATGCATGCGTAATTAAACTACGTTTACGTCAGTTAACCTTGTGCGATTGGAAGGCCGGGTTTCGGGCTGGTCATTTTTCATGTAATGAATATTTTTACCCGAATATTGTGCGAGTATCCAATATGACACAAATTCGGAAAAAATAAGTCAGTACTGAAAACTATATCTATCTCCTAATCTCTTCTTTTGATCATCTTATTGGTTTTACAGCTTTAACAGCAAATTTTAAGAGTTTTAAGAATCAAATAGCACTATAGTTTGATGGTTTTTATAATCATTCAATATATTTTTTTAATAAAATTTTGTTTTAATGTTTATTATGACTGTTATTGTCAAAAATTAGTCCGATTAATGATTAATATTATTAATATTATTATCCGATTAATTTGATAAAAAATCTTTGATTAACTCTTTCAGTTAACAAATATATAGAACACCTGCAACCTGACCCACTTTGTTTAGTTATTTTTTATAAGCTAATTTTACCAAATAAAAGTTTAAATGTTTTAATGGAAAAATTTGAATAAAACTTATATTCATATATTTATTATTTATTAGCATACAAATGTTAAAAAAATACAGGTAACCTTTCCGTAACTATAAGGAAATAATGGTTTAAAAAAATATATTAAACGTGAATACAAAATATACACGAACTAAGAAAAATACGACGACACATTTCGACAAATTTACTTTCACTCGTAATAAAAAAATTACACTCTAGTACGACGGCTATCAGGTGGTTGAGCAGTTTAATATCGTGGGATTCTGGAGAGTTTCGATATAAGTCGGTTCCAGAGGGTGGTGTAGCAAAAAAGTCATGATTGTAGGAAATGAGTGTAAGAAATTGTCAAGTACAACCAATAAAAATTTACTCCATAATGTAGGGCATAGAATAATATTTATTTTAATTTGATAATAACTTACCGTTTGCTCGAAATAGTTATATCATAAAATGTACACCAGAATCTTCCATATTCAATTTATCGCGATGTTACATCTCTTATAACATGGAATAGATATTACAAAAAGACGTTGTTGAAATAAATATTACTAGAAAAAATCTACTAGTTACTTGTTATTTACGACGACTTGAGACTTTTTACAGTTGTCAAAGATGCATCGGATGGCGAACGATTGCAGCGTGACATCAGCACATTTTAATAGCTGAAAGATAAATTTCAAAAGCGCAACGTCTCTTTTTAGTTACAAGGAATGGAAACCTAGCATATCTTAAAGGAAAGCAGTAGGAAATAAGAACAGCAAATAACCATATTTTCTCATCTAGAGATATCAGAAAAATATCTCTTGTACACATTAAATCATCAAGCTGCACTTGGCTTCGTGAAGACTAATTAAAGGAGCCAGATTCTAATCGACACTACACAAATGAAGGGTACAGCAGGCAAATTGATGACATGATTTGAAAATCCTTTGAATTATCCAACACGAATACAAATTTTCAAAAGCATTTTCTGGCTACATCCGTCATATGCCAACGATTCGTCAATTGCGAATCTGACTCAAATCTGACTCCCAAATCAACGACCTCATTCAGACAATAACTGTATTCCGCCGATTATATTAATAAGAGCATGTGTTAGGTTGTAACTCAATATTGCACATTTGTTTGCGTTAAGCCATTAACCGCTCGGTGTGCTTCACTCAACGACGGTGCTGATGTCACGCTGCAACCGTTTGCCATCTGCTGCATCTTTAACAGCTGTAAAATGTCTCATGTCGTCCGTAAATAACAAATAATTAGTAGTTTTCTTTCTGTAATATAAATTTTAAAAATGTCTTTTTGTAATATATATTCCATGTTATAATAGATGTAACGTCACGATGAATTTAATATGAAAGATACTGGTGTACATTTTCTGATGCAACTACTTCAAGCAAACAATAAGTGATTATCAAATTAAAATAAATATTACGTAGCAGAAATTTTAATTTATTTTTTTACTTCTTAATATAACCAACAAACAAAGAATTTTAAATTGTTTTCTGTAAAGTATTAAACTTTATATCAAAAGAAACCAAAGCGGTAAATAACAAATTACGTATCAGAATTCATACTTCCTTGGGGTATTTCGTTTGAATTTCTGATTAAAAAAAAATTTTAATCAAAAATTCACACGGTATACCCCAATGAAGTATAAATTTAAACAAGATGAAATCATGACTTGGATTTTTTAGAATAGGTTACTTGCATTTCATGACCGATAAGTTCTGGAATAAATCATCTGATAAGTTATGTAATATAACTATATTTAACGTAGTTGCAAAGGTAAAAATTCTTCCAACTTATCCAGAGGAAAACATAAGTTTCTCTAGAGAAAGACTAAATAAAATGGAAATCATTTATGTTGCTCTTTTGCTCGATTCTTCAACACCCTTCTTTTCTCTGAACGTGTGTAAGCAGCGATGTATCCATATTTCACTATAGCTAGCTTACCATTAACGCCACATATCTCAAAAAAGTGCTTAGCTATTTTTTTTCCTTTAGAAACGTCATCCTAGAACATTGTCTATATCATTAGCTTTCCATCCCTCAAACTAAAAAAAAACAGAATCTTTATATAATTGTTTGTCCATCCATCCGTCCGTCCGTCGATCAGCCAGGTCATTTTTCTGAGAAACGACATGAGAAAAAACGTTTACTCAAACCTATGACAGACCCAAAATATATAACGTAAACATTCCAATTTTTTTAGTTCACGCAACAAAAAGGTATGGTCCTTTAAAGGTATATTTTTATTCGTAAAATAGTCATCAAATCATATATAAGCACTTTTGTTGTCTTTATAGCTGCCTTTGAAATGATGGGTTTAGAATTCTGATTTACTTTTTATTTTTCTCCCCTATATTTTTCTTCGTAATTACATGCGTACAATGTGATTAAAGCTTTGTTGTAAATATTAATCAAATTCCGCGAACAATAACTTTATCATGCGGTTACTCCATGGTTTTGCATGTATATATTACGTAGAATTATTAACTAGAATTCTTGCATTACCACCCTAAATATCTATGATAGATATGATACCCTGTTCTCGTGACTAATGTAAATCTTAATACCAATGCTTCCAAAGGTGGACCTTGGCTCCCGACAGTCGCCCTAGTCGTACCTGTAGCGGTAACGTTAGGTCAAATAGCGGTAACGTTAGATGTTATCATAAAGAGCGCTAGCCAATCTCTGTATAAAGTGAATGTCAGTATGAAGTTGAACCCCACTGCTCTAGAAACACACGTGCGTAGCGAACATACTGAATTAACCAGAGAAATTAACCACAAAATATAAGCCATATACAAAAATTAACTACAAAATATTGGCCATAAATATTTAACATTTTCAACAAAGTTTTTAAAACAACTTAAAAAATGACGTTACTCTACTTGTGATATTTTGGTATCCAATTCATATTGAGAAAATTGAAAGTAGTAACAAGAAATTAAATAAAAGACTTAAAAAAGCGTTTTCAAATTAAAATTTACTTAACTGCGTTCTGCGTTCTTGTTATATATTCAGGAACTTTAGAAGCCATATGAAATGTAAGATGTACGGCGGGCACTGCCTTAATATCTAACTTTCTATTTAAGAAACAAATCACACAGAAATTGACCCTGGGTTATGATAATGTGATATTTTTAAATAAGATTATTATTTTCTTAATTATGCCAATCATATACTCAATGGAATTGTTCTTATTTTAACACGTATAGGTTGCTAAATTAGTTAATAATGAATTATCCGTTCAAAAAATAAATAAATTTTAAGACATTTTTCGGTATCTTTTTTATTTCCGTAATTTATTGAATAAAACAGGAATTGCCTCATTTAAATCGAGTTAATAATAATAATAAAAACGACGTAACAAAAATTAAAAAGAAAACAATTTTATTCTTAACATATATTAATGATACACACAACATTTCTTGTTTCTATCATTTCGGTGGTCAGATGACGATTGTGTAATCTCGTTGTACTGATTTAGAATAGTCTTTTTTATAACGTACCGATTATATTTCATTTTTCAAATGTTTATTCCTAGTGAAACCACGATTGCTAAGCATACTTTGGGTACACCTCCGACACTCCACACTAGCAAACATATTTAATTGCCTACATTATCACATACATACTCGCCTATCCGTATCCGTTAGTGAGTGTGCGTAAATTAGTGTAGGGCTCAGTAGCGTGCAGGTAAAGAATATTATTAATACGCATCGGTCTCGATGTTTACGGACGTCCGCGCCGATCAAGCGAGACGACGTACGTTGTCATAGAATTTTGTGCTTTTCTCGTGCATGATCTTTGTAAAGTTGTTACATTGGGCTAACTAAGTGTTTGGGTGAGAACTCGATAAGCAACCGAACAGGCAAAATATATACTCAATGCGATTATTATATATTCTTGATTATATTGGTTTCCACGAAAATTTTGTTCAACATTATTTTTGTATGTCAATAAATTTTTAAGTAAAGGCGGCATATCCCATTATTTGACATTAACACTACTTTTTACTAGCGACTCTAGCGATCTCCGTTTTTTCCGTTGATTGCGAAGTACTCGGAGTATCCAAATCATACTGCGTCGATATTTGTGAAGTACAGGAGCTTCATGTTAATTGTCAGTTTGAGTATATTTTGAGTTATCAGACGGGTTTTTCAACTGTAAAAGCAATAAAGTAGGAACAGCATACGTTTTAAATTTTCTTTTAAGAAAGTCAGACTTGGCAAAATGAAGATCACACACAAAATAATTTTTATGAAGTATGTTTACGTCTTTACTCTTCAAGTCCGTCCATCCTATTGCTTAAATCCAATGCCTGGGCCTGGAAAAAAGAATCTCTTTAATTTCCTCAAATATCTATGATATTTAGTTTTAATTTATATCTTCGCTGTACTTTTGAGTCGACTGGATCTTGTAATAATTAATGTAATAATCCAATGGCCAACGCTACAAGGATACAACGTACAATCCCATCGACGTTCAAACACATTAATGACTTTTAAGACCAGTTTGAAATTTAAAACTGCTCAATGATATGTTTGAAGACAATTATAGGTACTCACCAAATAAATTTGGAATATAAAATAACGTTAAGGATATATAGTTGTCTTACCTTGTTTCATCGGAAGGAAAACCAAAAAATCTCCGATCCTTATCAAGTTTATTGTTTTCTAAGCACCTTTACACAGAGCGATAACAGGCCATTATATTGAATTATTATAAATAGTTAACAATTAGGACTAAATTACACAAGTTAAACTCAATAAAAGATCGCAAAATCAAAAAAATCACTAGCGCACGCAGCGAGAGACAAGCTAGAAATGCACACTCTTGACCATACTCATTATCTGTGGGTCACGTTAAATTAGCGGGGGGGGGGGGTGAATGTCATTTATTTACGCAGTATTAGTTAATAATCGTTGTTTCGGGTATACTTAGCAATAGTAACATCCTTAAACGATTCTATGGGAAAACAATTGGGAATAGAAAAATTCTAGAAAGGATCGGTCAAATGCCTGTAAAAATACCCGCTAAGGTTCGTTCCCTAGTCGTCTTATAAAATCGTTGATGAAATTTAGTCAAAATAATTTTAATTGAAAGTTCTAATCAAATATTAAAATATAAATTTTTTCGTATATGTAAAGCTTTTATTTAAAAAATTATAGTTCATTATAAAATAAAAGGCGATACAAAATGAAAGGCTATTATTTTAAAAGGAAAAAGTTTACCAGGTTTATTAGTTATCGGGATTAATAAATTTGCTTATTCTCAATGCACTTTTGTGATCAGAAACTGAAAGTAAGGTTGACATAAATTGCGGACAGAAATATGCATCATGTCTGTCTACAAATTGCTAGTTATCTGGTATACTCTCAAAACTATTGCAACTACGAAAGGTCCGAATTTGTATTTTAGAAATATTATCTCGTACAATATGAAAATATCGATTTAAATTCAAACGTTCATTGTCTTCTAAAACCCACTCAAAGTTTGCTACACGTAAGTAGGAAATTTTTGTCTTAATATTTATGAGAAGGTATCGATTAATGGAATAAAACTCTGTCGTAACGGTACTTTTAATACTATTACGCACTCCTCTGGAATAGTGATATATTCAATTTTTTTTCAATGAAAACCGTAACATCGTCAGGAATAGTTTTAAATGGAACATCACATACTATTTTAAATACAATTAATGTACCCTATTTAGTTATTTTTAATTATTTTATTATTCATCGACACATTAAATTTGATTAAAATTGGTGAAGATTTCCCTACCCGTTTCTATCAATATCTAAACCACCATTAAATTTCTCACATCACATATGATTCGACAAATGTTTATACCTTTTACTGCAATGGATATATAGTTTGAAATGTAACTTGTAAACACCTGTAAATAGAAAGCATTTTTTTATTAGAACATAATATTTATGAGGTCGGTTGCAATGCCATCAAAATACCTGAAAATATATTTTTTTGCTACAGCATTTTTTTTGCGAGATATGAGTCGTGTCGTCGATACATTATGAAATTTTCCTCACCCCACTCACTTTTTATCTTCATGCATATGTCAAAAATCTGTGAAAAAATAGGACCATGACATTTGTTGGGTATATTCACAAATTAAAAGGTATAGAATAACCAAATTGTTGGAAGCGCTCCAAAAAACTTTTATAGGAAGTTATTAGAAAGATAATTTTAACGCAAATAGTTTTACGTAGTTTTTACCTCGCTTTACCAAGATAAACCATTTAATTATCTACGAACACCAGTCTGACGAAATCAAAGTTAATATTTCTTGGGCAGATAATTAACTGGTTTGTCTTTTTTGTTTTAGTGGCGTATAATAAAAATTTTATAACTGAGTAATTGAATTAAACTTTTTCAATTGTAATGTACTACTAGGCGTACAGGTAGATTGAACGTAGTTAAACGCAAAGAACTAGATGCGGCATGTATTGCTCATTGAAAAAAATAACCCATTCCAATATAACATCGAGTTATAACTATTACAACTGTGTGCTCCTTAGCCAACAAATATTATAATAGTAATCCAACATAAAACTGTTATGAAGATTTCAAAGAGTTAAGCAACCTAAAATGGCACATTAATGAAAGTGTTAGTTTTGTTTATATTAAAAATACAATCGACATTTATAATGGAAATGAAGATAATAATAAAAGTGCTCAAACGTTTATACTGATTTTTTAAAAGTTGTAAATCATAAATTCCAGTAAAATAAGCAAATGTTTACACTTTTTTTAACTTTTCCTTCATTGGTCTTAATTATTTTTTGTTGTGCAATATTTTAGACGACATATTTAGGTAAGTGTTGGTAGGTGGAATTACTTTTAACTCGTCTAGACTTCAAACTTCTGTATCCCGTTTATTTCTGGCTTCCCAAAATATGATCTTATTTTAATCATCGGTGGTAAGTCTAATCTAAAGTAAAAAGCGCTATCTTCAGTTTCTAGATATCTGAATTTTGATACCAATTATTTAATATTTGTGTTTATGACAATTTTTTTATAATCTATTATTTGAAGTATGGAATGAATAACATCTCAATTGGAAAATTATATTTTTAAATTTATGTAAATAATCTAATATCTTATTACCAGACATAATCGAGAGACTGAGAATATTTTATATTTTATTCCTTACAATATCTTTACCTTTTCTTTATTTGTCCATACAATGGTATCCATAGGGTATCCTTTAGTATTTATTTTATGTAGTGAATTACTAATCGCTAGTTTCAAAGGCGTGTTCACATGAGCGGATCATATGTAATATTAATACTCACAGTAATAATTTAAAACTGCATCATCTCTACCATAAAACAAACATAATTCTGTATGAAACTAGGTATAATTATACGTAGATGGATATAATATTGATTGTAAATAACGCTAATACATTTACCTCGAATGATTGAAATTAAAAGCTCTGAAAACCCAAAGTTCCGGAAACACCTTCGTGTTGTCGAGAAAATTCGAAAAAAATAGACATAGGTTGACATAGGTTGGATGTACTGTTAAAAACCCGAAACTAAGAAACAGTCTGAACGGTGGATATTTTGATTCGAATAATCTCTTGCAAATATGAAGGAAGGACGAAATACTGAAAAAAAGATATTCACTTCGTTTTTCAAACGGCATGAAATAAAACATATATAATAATGATTATTCTTCCAGAATAATCATTGCGTTTTATTTAGTTACAGCAGTCTTGTATATCAGCAATTGTTTGCCTGTTGTTTTCAAAAAAGGTCGAGCCCAACGCCCTTGCATTAGAAATCTTTTTCATCAATACAACGCCTAAGCACAGACTACTGAACCAGACAAAAGCCTGATTATTTAAATACATCGGAAATAAAATTACGGGACATCCATAGCTCAGATTTAATGAGATTCTTAATAGTACAGGATAAACTGCGAGGAATCCAATTATTGGATGCCGAACAAGCGGTGACTGCCTTCGAAAAACCCCTCCGAGACGTCCGAAAAAGAGGGAACTGACTGCTTCTCTCGGTGATCGGTTACTTTCTATGAACGAAACGATACATAGATAGCTACAAACATTAAAATTGAAAAACAGTAAATAAATTACAAACATGTAAGTCACTTCCATTCTTTGCATTCATTACATACTATCTGTCTGTCTGATCTACCGTGTCCTAGATTTTTAATTCACAGTTGTTTTTGGATGATTTATCAAATTTATAATTTTATTTACTTGCTAGGCCATAAAATGCGGCGTAAGGAATTTTTCCAAATCACACACATATCAGTTATACGCATTTATATAATAATGTAATCGATTTTGGTTGATTAACAGAAAAACAAATTTAAATTGATTAAGTAAATTTAAAATTTTTATCAATTTTGATCACAAATTGCCTGAGAAATATTTAAACTTGAAAATAAAGGGAAAAATTATAAAATCAGAATTAATTGTTACATCCGTAAGTTCAAATATTAATTAATTTCTTTAAAGCTAACGATATTTTTATTAAATTTTTTGTTTGGTTTGTTAAAACATGCATAATAATTGAAAGAACAACTTCAATAAAAACGTAGTTGTGGGACGTAAAAGTATCTATGGTTGGTGAAATTATATCAATCATATGAGCATCAAATATATAAGACGAAATATTATATTACAAGGAGTTAGAGATTATATTAGAGGGAATATTTATTTCTTCTTCAAGTAGACGCAGCGGAATTGATCCCTCAAACGGTGGACCACTCCAGCGGAATACTAATCATTGACAGTCTATCCGGCAGGCACAAACTCTTTGTGGATCATTCCTTTCGTTCATCGACCTCCACGTCTTTGAACCTCTTGTGCCACATGAAAACCATGGCACGTGACATGGCCTTTTTCTTGTAGGCCTCTTGAATCATTTTGAATGTTTTCGTACTGGTATTGTTCAGTTTGACACAAAATTTTATCGAATACCGCTGCTCCAAAAGGCATTGCATTTTGGACACTTTAATTTCTCGACTGAATTTTGAAACAGACACTCACTGCACTCGCAATGTTCTCACTCCAGCATCTCGCCGGCGACTACCAATACTTGGGTCGCTTAGCAGACACCCCCATGACCTTGCCCAAGCGATGGGTACGGTCTACCCGTGCTCTGCTACTCAGGAAAAAATCTTGTAACTTTAACTTGAAACTTTATATGCGCACTCTGTAGAAAAAGATTAAAAATGAAATTGATGATGTATCAGAATTATTTTAATAAAACCCGTTAAGGAATGTATGAGTCGTAAAGGAAACCGAGCTAATAATTGGGAACAATAATATTCTTATTTGGGCGTGTCTTTTAAGAAAAGTCTGATTATAAAACTATGTCTTATGCTTCTCCTGAACCCGTGTCGAACTACTATGATGTTTCAGCTGCGAGGACTTTAAGGAAAACAATTATTGATCTGATTAAAAAGGTTTTTGGAGACACTTCTAGTGTATGTTTTTCAAGTCGGAAGATTTTTTTTTTGATATTATATTACTCTGTGACTTGGGGTCTAATAATTTACTAAAAAAATCTGGTTATAAAAACATTAAAGGATTTATAGAGATTTTGATATCTTCTTCTTGATAAATTAATCCAGTCGCAATATATGTATTGTTTATCACATCAAAATCATTAAGGATAGATGAACTACCTCATCAATCTAAACTTCAGATGTTTTATTACGTAAAATAACCAGACAAATAAATATGTTATATCTAAATAAAGATTATTCAAATTCTCATGTTTTTGGCCCGATAAGTGGAGAAAGTTCTCCCAATGGACTCCCAAGGAGACCAGCCATGGTTCTAACTAAAATAATTTTTTTTTAGAACATAGGGTGAACATAGGGTTACTTTGGTGCCATAACTCTAGCGTGGAACGGATTTCCCGGAAAATATCTTAATTTCTTTATATTCAGGAAGAGCCTGGATCCTAAGGAGCCTGTAAATATCTATATCTTTTTGATTAAAGTATATATTAGATTATCTTTTAGAATTTATCTTCCACCGAACCGTCAACAAGTTTTACTTTAAAATGAAAGCTTATTTGTAAAAAATAAGACAAGTTACAAAAAATATTCATGAAAAATATTTAATAGAGGCTCTTACAGAAGGCGCAAATAAAAACTTTAATTAAAAACGGAACCTAAGAGCCATTTCCTTCATTTCCCAAAGACTTGATAAGAAGGAAGAGGCAATCAACGAGCTTTGTAGTAAATTTCCTGAAAAATAAAAAAGGATAGAGCTCCATACAACTCACTGTTGGTAAAATATTGGCAGGGATCTTAAAAATAAAGGCATAGTATGTAAAAGGCTCAATTTTCTATTTTAGTAAGAAATTACAGCAAATATCGTAAGATCGAATATATAAATCAATAATTACAATTTGCTACAATAATGCACCAGGTTAAAATGTAGAGAATAAACATTTCATAATTTATTGGCCTTCTAAATGTTTCTCCTCCATCGAGACTATGAAATCTTCAAGTGACAAGGTGGAGCACTTCTCATATGATAGGCTATCGGGTTCTCGGCCGTCAATTCTTAAAATTTAGTTTTCTTGAAAAATCTTTGCATATTCGCGGTATTTTATTTAGAAAAATTGAAACATTTTCTGCTGCATCCGCAAATTTGGTTTCAAAAGTTGATTTCAGATACTTATTTTATTCACGGTTGAATTCCAGGTTGTCAGGATAAAATTCAATCGAGCCAACAGCCAGTGAAATTACCTCCATTTTTTATTTAATTCCGCTACTTCCGTTTTGCTGTGATTTTTCAATTTTATTTTAGTGTATATATATATATATATATATATATATATATATGTGTGTGTGTATATATATATATATATATATATATATATATATATTCATTCTTAAATGTTTTTCTGTACTAAAGTAGGTGATAAATATGTAGTAGTAATAAATAAATAAGGAAAGTGAATTTATTTCTCTCAGTGTAAATTTGATATAAGTAAAATTAAACAATAGAGATAAAAACCTAGGTCGTGGTAAAGATATTAAAGAAAGTAGAAATAATACTACATCACGTAGTTTCATTTAATTGTGAATAATGAATTTCTACAAAATTAACGCCAAATATATTCAATGTAAGTAAAATTATTTACATGTAATTTAATACCCTCTATTGTTTCCATTCATTTGTTTTATTTATAGCTCTACAGTTCTTTTCCTGGGTTGTGATATATGTGTTGTGCCGTTGTAATGATAGTTATCATCAGCAAAGATTTATGTAATTATCTCTTCTTTGATTATTAAGCAGCTCAGTAGAGGAACTTCAACAATGAACTGACTGCCCTTGCCTACGGAAAAACTTATTTTAATAACGTATTTTAAAATGCCTATTTTCAACCAAAATTTTAAAGTCTCGTAATGTTCTTTTGGAAAATGTTCATGAAGTTTATATAATAAATTCTCATGCCAGATTTTTTTAATTATCTGTGTTAAATCCAGGAGCACTGATATAGCGCACCTCTTTGATCTTATTTGTGATGCAGTTTACTTGATCTGTTGTAGAGTAGTTAGTTTAAAAGTCAAATTAATTATTCGAAATTAGTTTATATATATAGAAATCAATATTATTCCATTTATCATTTTTAATAGGATCTCTGACATAACTTAAAGTAAAGAACCAAGCCCTAAAGTTATAATTTGGTGATATTTTATTGCTTAGTTGATAACCTCACGTTTTTTTAAGTTGTTGAAAGTTGCTAATGCCATCTTTACTTAGTCATTCTTTTCAATATGCGTAACATTTTATTGCATTCTATTTTGGAAAAAAGTTTTAAACGCCTCAGCCAAGTATTTTGTGAAGAGATCTGTCGTTTGCTTAAAGTCATCTGTCAACTTACAGTCTTTAGATGTCAGGGGACTATCTTGCACCTAAAATCTCTTCAATCTCTTGATCATTCTTCTTTTAATCAGATAATTTAACCTATTGAATGTTACTTTTTACCCTAATAATTAGTTGTATGTTACTTCACCCTAATAATTAGTTGTATGTATTCAATATTTATAAGGACGTTGCTTGGAATAGGAGATATTATGATCATAGCTGCTAATTGCACATTCATTATAAGTTACCTCACTTCTTCATTTATCTAGTCTACCGTTTCATTTGGGAGTTTTACGTCAAAAACTTGTTCGTGAGTTTAGTTGAATTAATCCCAGTGAATTTTCTTACAGCAACGATTTAATATGCTTTCTTTTGGTATTATTTCCTTAGATATGTATAACATGACAGGAGTTTGGTTCGGAGATAAAACCACTTTACCCACAATTGTCTCATGATTTCTTAATATACATTTAACTGGGAAAAAAATTACTAGATCCCGAATAATCATTTTGAATCTTTGGATGAACAAGACGAGAACAAATTGCATTTACATGTTTTCGGCGGAGTAAAATATCTTGCATATGCAACGTTCATTGCCAATATGTGCACTTTGCTTTGAAATCGGAGCCAAGTATGAAATTGTCACTTGAAGATTTCGTAATAAATCTCGATGGAGGAGAAACATTTAAATGGACAACGAATGATGGTAATTTACATATCCTCTTAATATTTCTGCATTTGAAGTTCTGGCTGCGTATAGCCTGGTAAGTTCCACAAAGTATTCGTTATTTCACCCAAAAAATACGTTAGTAGACGAATTAAAAAATTGGGCTTTTCTGTATGTACTCCTATGTATAGTACACGTTAATTATTATTGCCATTCTTTTTTCGGATTCATAATCTAAGCTGCCAAATAAATAAGTGGATAGTGAAAAATATTGCTTAATAATATGCCAATATAGCATTACCTTAAATGTATCGTCATGAAGCGTGTCAAAGCATTTATTACTATTATGATGTGAGACATTGAATCAATTACACGCTCTAGCTTATTATCTTGAGCATCGAATCAGTCTTTCATTAGAACCGCCTGTTTCCAATTTATATAATAAAACAGCTAAAGCCCCGCTTGGTATTCGACATTTTTTTTAAATTATGGTGTCTGTAATACAAGTTCTTGTGAATCGTACCTTTTAAGTAATATAAGTATTTAAAATTAAATTTTTCAATATTTTCCCTAAAAATTTTTCAATAATTTCAAACGAGACCATTACACAAATAATTCACAAGAAACTGCACTGTTGGAAAAAGGTATATACTCAAGGAATATTGCTCCAGATTATCCTTAGGTCAGGCATTCGAAGTAGTATAGGTACTTGAATTTCCACAGGCGGATAAAACTAGCAAGGCCACCGAAGTTACAGCAGGCATTGAAGATAGCACAGTTACCAGTGGTATAACAGATATCGGAAGTATCATATACCCGAGAAGTTTAGCGGGTACTTGAGTTTTTACAGGCGGTAACATGGGCGCGGGAGATGCAGGTTGTAGAGCAAGTACTTGAAGTTCCACAGACAGCGAAGGTAGTATAGGCGCGACAAGTACAGCAGGTACTGAAGGTATCACAGGCGTCGGAGATATAGCGGGTACTTGAGGTTCCACAAGTGGTAAAAATATAATGGGTGCTGGTGGTAAAATCAGCACTGGAGATACACAGTCACGAGAAGCACATCATACACTCGAGGTAGCATAAGCGTTGGGGGTATAGCAGGTGAGTGAGGTTTTACAGGTGATAAAGGCGGCAAGGGCTTATGATGTACATCAGGTACTGGAAGTACGTTTCCAGGAGGCACAGGGGTGGGAGATACACCAGGCATTGGAGATATAAAAGGAGCGGGATGTACACCAGGTATTTTAAGGTTCCGCCGGTGACAAAGGTAGCATGAACAATTTACTTACAGTAGACACTGGAAGTAACACATGCTCGAGAGGTACAGCAGGCACTGAAAGTAACATAGGCCTGGAATTTAAAATCCGGCAAAGTTAGCAGTTGCGCAGCGGATACAGGAAGCACTAGAAGTGGCACAGACGTAGGAGTTGTTACTAGAAAGATTAAGTACATAGGAGAAGCCAATATTGGAGAATAATAGGGCCTTAGCCGGGCCTAACTAGGCTGTGGTTGGGCGGGCGGACTCGGTGCCGCCCGTTGTGCCAAGCAAGAGTCTGGGTTTTTGCCGCCTCTTCGCTGGCTGACGACTTGAAGTGGCGGATTTTTCCCAGACTGGGTTAAATCATAAGACCAGAAGGTCAAATACCCGTTAAGTGCTGTACACGGGCATTTTTTTTTTTAATGTAGGTACCACAAGTAGCGAAGGTAGTAAAAAGGCAGGATGTAAAACAGGTACTGGAAGTATTATAAGCTTCAGGGATTCAGCAGGTACTGGAGGTTCTGCGAGCGGTGATGCTAGTCCGTGCTCAGCACAGGTCGAACAGCACAAGGTCGGGCAGTACAGCAGGTTGAGGTAGCATGGGCATAGGGGGTGCAGCTTTTACCATATATTACACATGTGGTGAAGGTACTAAATTCGCGAGAAATACAGAAATTAGTGGAGGTTCCACAGGCAACGAAGGTTTCATATGTGCTGGAAGTACCATGAACATTGGAGATAGCATAGGCGCAGGAGATGCAACATTGTAATTTGTAGTAAAATAGTTTTATTCAATTAAAAGTTAGACGAACTTGCTAAGAAATATTCAATAATCGCATTTGAGTTTATTTATTGTTTAATATTTTTATTACGTCATATTTGAGCATCTTTCTAAACAATGAGAAGGATGAGAATTTTTTAGTTAATTTTATGAATTTAAATTTCCCTGGCTTAAGGAAATATATTGATTAAAATCATAAAATTCTGAATTCCTACTATAATTTATTTATACAGAATAAAACCAGCTAACCTTTTGTTTTTCTTACACTGATAAATTTTGGTTGGGCTATTAAAAAAACATTGCCCATATATTATTGGTTTTGTTCTAGCTCAATTGAATGGGTATCCATTCAATAGAGAAATAAAAATAACACAGATTTCTTATTAATTATGAGATTATTACGTTTCAAAATGAATCATAAACACATATATTAAAATAGTAATAAATTTTTTTAAATATATAGGTTAGCAGCAATGTAATTCAGAACGATCGTGGTGTTCGGTTTATAATGCACAATTATTTTTCTTTAAGTGACTTGTCATTTGCCAAATTCTTCATAAATTATACCAAATGTATTACAAAATATATACGTTTTTTTACACCACCGATACTCAAATTAGGGCGTCAAAAATAACAAAAACCTGATAAATGCAGTTTTGAATTGTTTAGCGAGAACCGCAATAGCAATCGTAAAATTTTTAATTAATTCAACAGGTATGTTACTTAGTTATACTCAAAAACAAAATAATTAATAGTTAGAATTATTTTTGTAGCCGCGACCCTCTAAAGGTCGAGTAATTTTTGCAAATTTAAAAAAGTGTTTATATCTTAGAAAATACGAAATTTCTACTTAGGTTAAATTTTGTGAGCTACCTAGACATTGCCTTGCCTATCGCCTTTTTTCGGTTAGTTTATTAATATCAGATAGAATGAATCTTATATTGTTTTACACTGTATGTAGGTAAGTGTAATAAGAAATTACAAAATATGACCAAAGCTAGGATCTGCCTTCCGTCCTCTTTTTTTGTTGGATAGATATACAATGATTTCACTAATAGCGCCACTGGCAGACTTGAACAAAAAAAAATAATATGTTGAAAAATTACAAAAAATACGCAAAAAGAATGTCAATGCGTGATTCGACAAAATTTTGGCAGCAAGCCAATTAGAACGCGCTGATTCAATCTATGTACTTAAAACTGATTTTAAAAAACTAGCACGTCCTCACAATGAGAACTGTCCTCGGAATCTTTATGCTTATATGGGTTGAGATCTCATTTTTAATGGATTACAAACACACATACACATACACACTAATACGAACAGAGGTGCGCGCGCGAGCTCACGCACGCACGAAAGACGACCGTACGATGCACGCTCATGCATACAAAATACATACATACGCGCACGCATAAATACAAGCACACGGTTTTTCATAATTTTACATTCATAATTTCGGACTTGAGGGGTAAAGCAGCGCATTTTCTTTTCATATATGTTACTATATTGCTGAAGACGTACTACCTAAAATTACGAACAAGTTTTGTTAACATGAAGCCATTATTAACGATACCATACTAAATATGAAATTTTAAGAATTTCAAGCATTTCTTTTACCCTCCTTAAAATTTTATAAAATTAATAAAGCTATGTAAATAAATATTCATCGACTATTTAGAAGAAAGCTTTTCCTTACAACAATCCAGTTAATTTCGGTTGTTCTAATTCAGTTAAAATGTTTGTCGTACTGAATAAAGGTAAAGAGCTTATCGAGGCTCCGGGGATATGATCGGTGGTGCTGATAGACGCCAGGTTCACCACTTTCATGAATCAACTTCACTCCTCGAAACTTTTAAACTCTGTTTGTTTCGCGAGTTTCTCTATTTCCAATTTTAGTTTTGCGGTTAGTTTGACATCGTGCCGCAACTAGTTTTATTCCCCGATCTAATTTGTTTTGTTTCTTTGAGCGAACTAGACGAGTTAAATGAAACTTTCTGTAATGTTGTTAAAGTATTGGTGAAACCATTTTAGTTTATCTCGAAAATGTTTGGATAATTTATGTCATAATTATTGTTTCAATCTTTAGTTTTCTTAGAGTTCAGTAAGTTCACAATTGCAATAGATCCAATCCGGATTATTTTGTGGTTTATTTGTTTTGTAATAAATCTCTGAAAATGCATTGTTTACAATTCAAAATGCTTAAAATTACTGAATTTTGGTAACGTCAGTACATATAATAATTTTTTTACAAAGCTAGCAAGTTAAGTGCAAAAGCGCTACAAAGTTTGTCTAACTTTTAATATAAATCAAATTTAATTGTTAGAGTTAAACGCTATTTTGTGTTTTTTCCAAATTAATTTAGTTTCAATGGAAGATAAAAATTTTATATTTCAAATATTACACCACATACACACACTCACGCGAGCACACACACGCACACACGTGTGTGTGTGTGTGGGTGTGCTCGCGTGAGTATGTATACTTAAATATACAATATTCAGGTTATCTACGAAATGTTTAGATAAAATAAGTCTTCATTATTTTGTTATTACTTTATGTTCTTCCAGATCGAAATAAGTTATAATCTATTAAACAAGTGGCACCTTTACAACACCCTGTCGCAGTAAAATAATTGTACACTAAACTATAAAAATGTGTGGGTCAAATCATCACTTAGGATCACAACTTACTTTGCAGATCAATCCGTTTGCTCCTCCTTTAAATTCTAAATAAAAAATATGAAAAATATATAGTCATAAATTAAGGCTATAGCAAAGGAATACTGATTTCTTTTGAAGTCGATTTTAAAGAGGAACAATAAAAAATTGGTGAGTTTCCTTGCCGTTGGTGAGTTGTCGCGCCACACTTGAGGATTGAATTTCATTTTCTTTAATAATAATGGCTATTCACGAGATTCTTTGGACTCTGGCATCGTTTAGTAAAAGGAATATTAGATATTAACTATTTGTCGTTCTTAGTTTCATATATTAAAAATATCGGCACTTATTGAGTCTCATTTATATCGCTTTGTTACGCGAGTTGCCAGTTTTTGAAATATGTTACATTTTTGCCATATATTCTTATAGAATATATTTATAATAAATAGAATTTATTTGTAATAAACTCTAAAACATATCGAACTATATTTCCAGTTACGAACTTGTGTCCACATAGATTGTATTGTATTGTATTGATCATACTGTTATCGTTTACTTAAATTATTACGGCAAAACTTTTTTAATAAATGGGTCTCATTTAGTACTTCTGACAGATTATTTTGAAATGTTATTATCTCACTGGGATTGAAATTAAATTTCGGTAAATAATTTTTTGAAACTTTTTTTGCGTAGGAGTATATAGTATATATGCTTGTTTATACAATGAATAGGAAAATTTAATTATTAACCCTTAATAAAAATTAATGAAATTTAACGCTTTTGCGATAGGTAAAATTAAATTATAAGATTCGCGATGCTCGTTTTATCTAGAAAACAGAAGAAATATCGGAATACAAAATATACACTATTTCATCAGTAATTATCCTTTTTTAAATATTTAAGGATTTAAAAACTACTTTTAAAATTGTATTGAAATTTAATTCGAAATCATTTATATTACTAGAGTACATCAAACATTTTTGAAGTCTTTTTTCTCCTGGAAAAGAAATAAGATTTGTAAGATTGTTTGTTAGTTGTGGGGCAAAGGAGATATTTTAAAATCAAATTTAATTCGATAACTTTCTAGAAATAAATACGAAAATTAAGTCACCAAAACTTGTAAACCGTACAAATATTATAATATTATCCACGACACCTCATTATTCGTGTCGGCAGTGATTGGCATAATGACAACATGAAGTACGGTTGCGTTACGCGTACGTGACTTAAAACTGGTAATATTTATGCGTAATTAATCTACTTTTACTTCAATTAAGGTTACGCGGTTTTGATAGCTGGATCTCGGCTGGTCATATATGATGTAACAAATGTTTTTACCTGAATATTGCACAGTATTCAAAATTATACCAACTCTCAACAAACCATTTAGCACAGAAAACTATCTCTATTTTCAATCCTTTGTTAAATAAGATTATGCCAATGGAAATGTTTTTATTTAACGCAGAATTATTTGTTATACTAGTTAAGAATGAAATATTAGATCAATACATAAATAATTCTTAAGATATTTTTCAGTTCAATCTTTTTTGTTTCTCGTATTTATCCAAAAAAACTTCTCGTCTGAATAGAAATAATAATATTACAAATTAAGTAAAAATAATAAAATTAATAAATTTTCTTTCTTTGCATATGTGAATGAAGTGCACCAAGACTTCAACAAGATTACAGGTTTATAAATTGACGAATTTTACAGAAAATTCTTGTGGAAACCTTTACTTATTAAAGGTTTATGTTTACCCAAATTTAATAATTCGACGGATGATAAAATAGAGAAGAACTGATTATAAAATCAAGGACTTCCTGGAAAGGATTTATTTATGTATTCACATACCGTGTTGGATGATGTTGAAAATTTTCAATTTCTTTCATCTTACGCTCGGTTTACGTTCATCAAAATCGATTTAGAATTTAAGCCATTCTCTTAAATCCAACCAAGAATAAATTTAGTAATTCGAACGGCTAAGGTACTTACTAGGAACAATTGATGATGGTCGATACAGAATGAATGGTTAAAGAGCATGATACAAGAATTTATTATATTATTAAAGAAAATAGAATGAGATTATTTAGGAGGTGAATTTTTAAAAAAATATTGCTTATTCTCAATTTATTTTGATAGAAAGTGATATTAAAATTTAATTAAAATGCTGAAATCAATATTCATCATTATATATGTCTACATATTGTTAGGTATCTAGTACTCCGAAAACTATTACAGATCTCAAAGATCAGCTAGTATGTTTTACAGATATTATCTCGTCCCATATAAAAATATCTATATAAATATAAACATTTATTGAGTTCACTACCTTTTAAAAGCCACTCATATTAATTTACAAAACATAAATATGAAATTTCTATGTCATTACTCATTAGAATGTATCGATTAATGGAGTAAAATTCTTTTATAGCTGTACTTTTAATAGTATCACCTCCTTTTCTGGAATAATGAGATATTCAATTTTTTTCTATGAAACGCATCTTCAAGAATATTTTATAATTAGAACATCACATAAAGTATGCAATACCATCAATATACTCTGGTTTTTGTAACATTATATTTCTCGTTATTTTCTATCCTTCGATGTACTAAATTTGAAAAAGATTGGTAAACGTTTCCCTACGCATTTACTTCAAAAACCCATGGTTAATAATTTTCTGTTTAAATTTCCCACATCAAACGTGACTCGATAAATTCTTTTACTTTTCGATGCAATTAATTTTTTATTCGAAATGTAAATTGTGAACACCTATATACAGGAAGTATTTTTTTCTTTATATGAACATAACGTCATTGACGAAATCATTTACAATACCTTCAAAAACATCGGGTAACATTTTTTTGCTACGATGTCTTTTTTGTAAGATATGAGTCGCCAAAGCATTTTGGCAGTTTTTTAAACCCATTTCACTGTTCAACTTCGTACATATGGCAAACATCTGTGGCAAAAATAGGATCATGACCTTTATCAAGTATATTAACAAATTAAAAAGATAAACGATGATCAAATTACTGCACGTGCTGGGCTCCATAAAACCTTTATAGTAGGTTTTTAGACCAAAAACTTTACCGCAAATGACTTTACGCGGTTTTTACTTTGCTTTATCAATACGAACAAATTAATTATCTACAAAAGCCAGGTTGGGTAAATCTAAGTTAACGCTTCTTCGACATATAATAAGCTGGTTCCTTTTTAAGAGGCATATAACCAACAATTTTCTAAGTAATTTAATTAAACCTTTTCTATTTTAAATAAAAATATACTTACAGGAGTATATAAAGATCAAGTGAATGTATTAAACGTAATTAACCAAGCACAGCCTACATCGCTCTTTAAAATTAATTAACCCGTTCCAATATGACATTGAGTTATAACTAACTGTAATTATGTGCACCTCAGTCAACGAATATTACTAATCCAACATAAAAACTCTTATCTAAATTGCAATGACTTAAACAACCTCAAATTTCACATTAGTATTAATAATATCTTATTTACCTAACTTTATTTTCCGCATTAGTGTTACTATTAGTTTTGTATGTACAAAAAATATAATCGATGTTTAACGGGAAATGAAGAGATTAATAAAAGGGTCCGAAACTTTATATAGATGTTGTAAATTATACATTCCAGTAAAATAAAAGAATCTTTACACTTCTTTTACCTTTTTCTTCTATTGGTTTCCATTTTCTAATTGGGTAATATTTTAGGTGATATACTTAAATAAGTGTTACTAACTGGAACTACTCTTACCTTTTCTAGCTTTCAAACTCCTCTATCCGATATATTTTTGACTTCACAAAATATGACCTTATTTTGAAGTATCGGTCGCAAGTCAAATGGTTATATACTTGACAAAAAAAAACACTTTTTTTGATTTCTAGATATAACTCATCCAAATTTCAACACCAGTTATTTAAGAGTTGCTCTTGTGATGAATCTTTTGCGATATATTAGCGGAAACATAGAACGAGTTACATCTAAATGGAAAAATTATATTTTCCAATTTAGATGTAACTCGTTCCATATTAACCAAAATTATATTTGCTTTCCTTTGTGATATCGTCGAATGAAATGAGAATATATTAAAAAACAATAAATAAATTTGCCTGAAAAGTCGTTTCCGTTCTTTTCATAATAATATATTTCTGTGTGATCTAATATATCCAATACCTTTAATTCTCAATTATTTTGGACGATGTATCAAATTTAGAACATATTGGAAAAAAATAACTTTTACTAGGTCACAAGACATTTACCAATATAGTTCGTAAACATTTTTACATATCTAATTTTTATTTTTACGCTCGACTATTACAGGTGACGCAAGCATCTTTTCAAACCATCATACTTATCAGTTACATTCTTAGGCTATAAAGGCGCTATTACCATTTACTATATCGCAATCATTGCACATGATATGAGAACATATGGACGAGTTTATATTTTGATAAATTTGTTTTACACACATTGTAAAATTAACGCTTTTAGGAAAAAAAATTGCAAAGAAATTACCATAACGTAATTTATTTTGGCAATGAGCAGAAGAAATAACATTAAAAATAAATACAGAACGCAAACTTAAAATTAGTGTCAGTTTTCATTATGACTTAACTAGGTAATATTGAATAATGAAAATAAAGGGAAAAATTATAGACTAAAAATTAATTGTTATATTTGTAAATTCTGTATTGATATTATATTTAAAAATAATGAAGTCTTTCATTTGAATTTTCCTTTTGATTTATTAAAAATACAATTTTTTGTTTGAAAATACAACTTCCATAAAAGTATAGTTGTAGACGTAAGGAAAAGTATCTTCAGTTGATGAAATTATGCCAATTACATGGGCAGTGAAAAACCTGACAAAAGAGTATATTAGTAGTAGATGGGATATAAAATTGATGATTTATGAAAATTGTTTTAATGAAACTCATTAAGGAATGTATGAAAGTATGTAATTGATCGATAAAAAGATAAACCGAGCCAATAATTATGAATGATAACACTCTTCCTTGGACGTGTCTTCTAGAATAAATGTAATTGAAAAACCACGACTATATGGAAAATAATTTGCTAAATATCTTTTATTTACGGAGATAATTGCGATTAATTATGGAAAATGAATTATGGAAAATAATTCGCGAAAATAATTGGAAAATAATCTTGCAGTTTATATATCGGACCATTATGATATATAAACTGCAAGAGCTTTAAATAGAGCAATGATTAATCTGGGTAATGAGGTTTTCGCAAAGATAAAAACGTACATTTCCTTAAGTCGGATGTAACTGTTTAATATGATAGGATTCTTTGATTTAGAACCCAATAACTTACGAAAGAAATAACGTGGTAAAAAAACTTGAAAGAATTGATAGATATTTCGATATCTGAGAGACTTCAAAGAGTCATTACTCGTCAGCCTTGATAAATTAATGCTGCCACAATTGATGTGTTGTCCATTTCACGAGAATCATTATCGATAAATCATTTAATTGCCATACAAAATATTGCTCATCAATATCCGTGAAATAACCCTATCACAATATATAGTATATATCGTTTATCACTAAAGAGTACCGTTATCGACCTTTTTTTTATTTTGTTGCTAGCCTATGCCGCAAGTGTTCTATTTCTAGTTGCAAATTGGCCACAATAAGTTTACTCAGTCTTGATGATAGTTCCGTTACCTGTTAAGGAGTGCCATTATCGACCTCCGTCAGTCATCACTAATACAAACAATATTTTCTTAGAGAGGTTTCTGTTTTTCACGATGTTGGTAAATTTTTTATTCTATTTCCATGATGTCAAATTATTTATTCTGTAAATTATTACACAAAAAATTAAGTTATTTAAAATAACATTTCACATATTATATAAGAATTATTATTGATTGAAAATTATCCGAATTCTCTCATTTTTGAGCCCAAAAAGTGGAGAAAGGTGGGCAAATAAGAAAGAGCTTAACCGCCGCACTTACTCAAAAATGTTGATTGATCGATTGTGTCCTTATACCGTCATCACAATTCATTATTACATAGCAATTTTACGTTCGATGGCGAAGTCACGGCATCGACTAAGAAATGGAAGAGATACAGTAGCGCCAACTCCACAGTGCCGACTCAAATCTTTTTTAAACGACAGTACGGCACCGATTAACAGTCGCCCTGTCACCTTATTTTTCAAGGAATTCGCTATAGTAGACCAATCACAAATTGAAAAATTTTAAAGAAATCGTGTATTACCTGTCAGAATGTAGCTTCATCCCGTATACAATTTTATCTGTTTATTTAATGTACTTACAGTTTAACACAAATGCGTAGCTAAGCGCGAAGTCATGGAATAGGCAGAATGATTCAATTCCACTATTTGAAAAGTTAAGCTATTACGAGAAAGCTACTGCTAATAACTAAATTAATGTAACGATACTGTATTTAAATGATATTTTTAAATATATCTATAAAACAACGTAACAGATCCTACGGTTATTTCATACATCGTCACCTCACACTGCGTTTCTAACCAAGCTAGTTTAAAAACATAACCATATGTTTCCGTAAATATGTGTTGTCATTTCTATCGTAACTTTGTCTTACTATTACCGTATCGTTACTCTGCACTATAAAACGCCCATTTTTTTTGTTATCTTTCGTCGAATCTTCTTTTTAAAGAAGTGCCTTAATTACTGTCTACATTTCATACACTGGTAAATTGTAATCTACATAGACAGCGTAATTGAATGTTCTTATGACGATAGATCTTGTTCCGTTGTTGATCCTGTTCCGTTGTTTCGAAATTTTTATGAAATAAACTATTATGAAAAATATTTCGTAACTATCATTATATATTAATTTTAATGAAAGACGGAATAATAATATCTAATAATTTACTAGTATCGTAAATATTGTTATGTGCACAGATACTCGACAAGTTAACAATATGAAGACCGAGAAATATAGATATCTGCTTATAATAAGATTACATTAATTGTACACACACAATACATCACATTAATAACACGACCTTATTCCTATATTGAAAGCGACCTTCCATTCAGCATCTTGCAGTAGTAAAATATTCGTAATATCACGTAGTACGGTAACGATATCGTGGTACATATTTACATGTACCGTAATTTTGGCAATATCGTCAAAGTGCGGATGAAGTTTTTAGTATTGCCTTACGAGATTTTTAAATTCAGCAAATATATACAGGAATTAGATTTAAAATTACTTCTGCGACAAAGGAAAGAATATGTTCGTGTGATTATTCAAAAAAATAATTTAGTTGCAAGAGCTTGATATGGAATTACTTTAAAAAAATGGGTGCAACAGAAATCATTATTTCGGCAAGGTAACTTTTTATTATAACAAATGTCCCATTTTCTAAAAATCTAGACTAGACCGCGTCTGTTTAATACGTACATTTTTTTTTCTGAAACAAGCAAATTTGAACACGGTTCGAAAATATACATAACACCCGTATTAAACCTGGTGCAATTTTCGAAATGTCAATTTTTAAGGCTAATATATATTGAAACATTACAAGTTTACGTAAACATATATTTTTTCGTTCAATTGGTAAAAAATTGTGTGCCGACCGTACTTCAATAAATGAAATGATTCCTGATGTCGATTTTTCAATAGCTTTTTAGCAGATATTTAACAGTTTTCATTATACAAAGAAGTGATACTTATATACATATAGTTGTAAAATGCTGGTAATATAAAATATCAATATTAGCCGTAAACATTAAAATGAGTGTTTACTTAAGTTTTACATGTTTAACTTGGTAAACAAGGTAATATGGTTTTAATTTTTCAAAGATGACAGATATTGAATAATATAAAGGCCCACTAATTTATTACCGACATTCATTTGTCCGTTGTATTGAAATAGTCATCTGTAAGCAATTGCAAAAAACTTTCTAACAAAAAAATTGAACCAACTTCAAATAACCACCGCATAAGAAATACATGTGGGCGAAGCGGAAAACCCTCATTTTTTGGAGTCGTCAGAGATATAAACAATGATGGTAAGGAGTCGTCCGAGATATAAACAATAATTAATTTATTAAACGTTGTAGAAAATTCGCCGCTTTTTTCTGTACCGCTCCTAAAAATTTCAATCATTTTTTTCAGCAACGAAGATGTATGCAGTAAGGCGTCCAATCTGCAGCGTTTCATATTAATTCGCGTATTATCGATGCAGAAACTTCCCTGTAAATGCGAATGAAAAGCGTGTATTCACTTTTTTCTATTACGAAGGAATATTTTTTTAATTAGTTCATGACCGTTATACATAGCAAGAAAAAAAAGATAAATTAAATATTTGTTGAAGTCCGCAAAATGAACCAATATTTAGTTGTTTTTGTCTATCCTGTATAATTATATAACTTTAAAGATGCTGTTCTTTCACAAGTGTAACATTGAAAAAAATATTTTACCCACTAAATTTGTAGCACTTCGGCAATGCCGTAATCAAAATATAAATATAAACTGAATTACAATGTAAAATTTATATAGTAATAACATAAAGACATTAAAACAAAATTTACATTATCATATATTTGCAGCGATAGGTATTTTGACCAATATTTTTATAAGTCTGATAAAATAAAGAACAAGTTTTAATAAGTTTGATTCAGATGTCCTTCTTGGAATAGTTCAAAATTTTGGCCAAAAACTCAATTCAAAATATTGACCACAAACTCAAAACTTTGTGCCTAAAAATATAGACTAGTAAATGGGATTTATATGCAATAATATTGATTTCAAAGCGTTATATTTTGTTTGTATTTTGTTAATGCTAAAACAATATCATAATTTTTAATTTATGCGTTTTAAACCGCTTTTTTAACTTGACAATTCTAATAAAGAAGCTAATACATAAATTACAGCCAGCATAGTTATAACCCACTTTCATTTATTAACAATTCTTTAAGCTATAAAATATAGCATTTGTTGAAGAAATTATGTACAGTGAAGAGAGTTCCATTACCACTCCTACTCAACGAATATTAAATGCGCGCCCCACGCGCACAACTTCTTCAAATCAACCTCACAATTTGAATTAATTAAGCGTAAGTTTCCCCATATGTCTTTCGAAATCTAATTTCCAAAGAACGCCTTAATTATTGTTTACCCTTAACACTTTACCAAAATTTAAATAAGTTTAATTAACATTTGTTCGATTTCTTGGCGGACAGATCTATAACGAAAACCCAGTCTTTTATACTCTTTAATATCTGTCACGCATACCTCCTGAAACTGAGTAAAAATGCTTAATATATATATTTTTGTGTTTTAATATAAAAAATCCTCAAAATTATAAATCAACAATATCACCTGGGTCATATATTTATTTACGTTGAACTTTATATTCAAACAAAAGACAATCAAAAGAAAACGTAAATAATATGTGTGTAGAAGCCAACTTAAAATATTGAATATATTTTAAGTTGTCTCCGACAATACGCTACGCTATGAGAAAAAATGAATCGACTCTACCATTGTATGAAGAAAACAGATACATTTTTAAACGGAAGCAGAAATTTATTACAGTTTTTCATACTTTACAAAAAAATTAATAACGAAGGTATTTTTTATTAAATTAGTTTCTACCAGATATTACCTACCGCACTCATCAGTTTAACCATCACCCCGGCAATATTGATTTAAATATTCTCCTATAATTATGATGAGAATATTAATAATTCCATTTTAAGACTAAAAAAGTTGATTATGATATTCACTCTTATTTATTAAAAAAAATACAGAGTACTCTAGAGTAAAACCCGATAAAATTTTCCATAAAAATGATATGATATAATAATAAGTCAATCAAACTCCTGTTACCTTAAACATGATTTGCATAAAAAGTTGCTGATTTATCCAAGTTATAACAGCAATAGAATAATCTCTGGAATTTGAACTACGGAAGAATGCAATTGTAGCAATCACATTAGATGACAGACATATGTCTCTACTATACAAATCTCCTAAACTGCTCTACCAATTATAAATTAAAAGAAATAATTATTATTAATGGATCAATAGAAAGAGCCTGCAACCGTCTGACCCCAATCCAATTAATTTTGTCTTTTAAATAGGATTAAAATTTTGGAAGCGTTAAAAAGGCATGGAACGAATTTATCGAAAAACGCATTATTTTCCTCATATTCTTGAGAGGTCTGAATTCTAAAGAAATATTTTCATCCTTTTGATCAAAGTACATATCATATTCTTTAATAGAATTTATTTTACGTGGAATCGTCAACATGTTTACTGGAAAATCTAAAAAAATTACTTAAAGCGAGCATATTTCTAAAACATAAAACAAGTAATAACAAATATTTATAAAAGAAGTTAATAAAGGCCCGTACAGAAGACCAAAATAACAACTTTAATTAAGGACATTACCTAACAGGTGAATTCGTTTCTTGTATTTTCCAGAGACTTGATAAGAAGGAAAAAGTGATTAACAAGCTTCGTAGTGAATTTCCTGAAAACGAAAAAGACAACACAGAGCTCACCGCAAAAAGAATTTCAGGCAAAAGAATTACTAATGCAAAAATAATTGCAGGCACAGTATGCAAAAGGCCTAATCCTCCTATATTAGTAAGAAACTACATCCAACATCGAATATATGAATCAATAATTCCACGGTACTAAAATTGTTAAAATTAAAAATACAAATGTTGCTATCATTCATTGTCCACCTAAACGTTCTGCCTAAATCAAGGATTACTATGAAATCTTCAAAATGTTGGACGACAACTTCATATATGGGTATGCTTTTAATGCAGGATACGCGTATTGACGATCAAGATTAACTACGAGCAAAGAAAATATATTTTACTTTGCAGAACAAAATATAAATGCGAATTCTTTTCATCTTGATCACGCACAAATGCAAAGAAACTATTCCAGAACTAATAATTTTTTTACCATGAAAGGGATATTGAGGAATTATGTGTCTGTTGAGGATAAAGTGGATTTATTTCCGGATTGTATTTCTGTCGTCTTATCAGTCTCTGGAGAAATAATATCAAAAGAAAGCAAAGAAAATATTTGAGCTAAGAAAACTGATTGACATAAATATAACAAAAAACTCACGAACAAGTGATCGCCTTAAAACTCTCAGATGGAGAGGTTCGGCAACTTATATAATTCTTTAATTAGCATCGAAGATTAGCAGCCACCTCCTATTCTAAGCAAAGTCCGTTATTGAATACCCGGCTGAAATAAGGAAGCTGACATTAATAAAAACGAAAGCCACCAAGAAGCAGCACACAAATAGTTAAATTATTAGGGTAACAAAGAAAATATATAATATGCCAAATAATCTAATTAAAAAATATGAGTGGAGCTAAAATGGTTATTTTAAAGAAACTATTAGCAACCTATCGCCATATGAAAGCACCGATTATTACTAATGGAAATTTACTGAGACAAAAGAAACTTCAGGTGCTAGATTCTCCTCTGAAATCCCAAAACCATAAGTTAACAGGTGAATATAAGGAAAGGCAGGTCTTTTTGCAGAATACATAGCTGATACATTTAAACATATTTAAAAGAACGACTCAATGAACATACCATTGCTTACTTAAAAAAAAAATGTGGAGGTATAAACCAAGCAGTAAAAATTCGCCAAATTATGATCTTAGGTATTAGGCAAATTATAAAATAACTACCGTATCTAGCTCGGCAAATGTAACAACACATTATAAATACTAAGAAGGGGTCCAATAAAAGTATGTATTGAAAAACAAAAATATTTTGATTATGTGTGTTTTCAAAACTATCTTTTTCAAATGAGTCAAAAGTTTACTAAAATACTCAAATTGTAAATGAGATCGACTGAAATTTACATTTATTCTTACGGTGATCCACTTAATTTTTATTTATGAAATAAAATAAAAGTATTTCTAAGTGAAAAAAATGTAGCATAATGTGTTTATGAATTATAATTATTAATTTAGCTTCGAAACATTATTTTTGGAAGTAACAAAATTTAATAGCTGTAAATTAGTTTATTTAAAAATAAATGAACTGGTATTATGCCGTTCATTTCAATTTTGCTACTAAACGCCATGCTACTATTTCTTTATGGTGAGTGAAAAAAAAACACGATGAAATATACTATCAGTAAACAATTCAGTTTATTTTTCGACATGGAAATTTATGTAATTTAATCTCTTAGTTAATGTACCGATTATCAACCAGCATACAAAAATGTTATGCAAATTTAATTATAAAACACAGAAACTTGTCAAGCAGCTGTAGACCTCTCACTATGAGGGTTCCATATCTATTTTTCTATTCATAAATATTTAAAAGGGGATAGTATTAATAATTAAATTATTATAGATATTGATTTTTCACAACGTAAATATATTGCCTACTACATCTTCACCATTCGCTCCTTCGGTGAAAGAAAAGATCGACACAGTCCAATACAGGGCTTCCAAAACTATTACAGGGGCTGTTTCTTCAACCAACAACATTAAAGCAGTAAAAGTGTCGTCTTTTCTCCTTAAAATATCATAGGAAATTAGCTTAAGTCAAATTCACAAACAAGATTCGAAGCTTACGTGACCACCACGCCTCAAGTAAGACTGATGGCAAAAGCATCATGGAATGGTAAAAGCAGACCTAAAATATCATCTACAAAGCAATTTGGTTCCGAAGTTTTCAAAGAAACAAAACTAGAACATGAGACCTTTGATGTAGTCAAAGATCTCCTTCTTACCATAGGTCTTATCTCACAGGTAAACATCAACTTAAACCTCACGCAGCATGTACGGAGAATGAACCTGCCTACTCATCAAAGAAAAAGACGTTCACACCATCAACACAGATGGATCATCCGACCCTGACTTGGATATGAGAGGTGCTAGTGTCTTCTTTGAATGGAAAGAAGAAGAACAAGTCTTATAGGATTCCTATTGGGAAAATTGCCTCCAACTTCACATGCGAACTAGTTGCAATAAAAGGAGCTCTGGGTATTTTCCACGCTAAAGCAACTCACCATCATAGCAGAATTGTTGTATTCTCCGACTCTAGATCTGCATTACAGGCAATCCATAAAGGCACCTCTGAACTTGCACAGGGCATTATTACACTTATGAAGAGAATAATTGCTACTAGAAAAAGTTGAACCCTACAGTGGATCCCAGCACATATCGACATCTTTGTCAACGAACAAGCAGATAACTTTACTAAAAATCTCACAATCTGCCGCTTCAAACAACCAAATTATTAACACGCACATATGCTGATGCAGTTACTAGCCGTAGACTTATTCATCCACAAACCAAGAAACATACTATTCCAGAGCTCAACTTCGATAGAACCACCTCCACAAAAATCACCAGACTCCGGACAAAACATTTCAAGGGAATGACAATATCCCCCTGCGTTTCTACAATAACTGCCATCACTGTCCGGACACCCAACTCTCTCCCAATCACATCATCAATTGTCCTGCAATACTGGCCAAACTCTTTGCCATTGCTCCGGATCCCCCGGACCATCTCCTGTACTCTCCACTAGTGGGGGACATAGCTAAGGTTGCGCTAAATACTTTTGATCCCATCTGACTTTCCCTGTATACAACATGGATAGGACACCAAACAACTACATCTTTCACATAAAAACAAACCAATTATATAAATATATAAGTCCTGACAGAATTAAAAAGCATTATTTTTTCCTCATTACTTCTACCATGAGACTTTCATTAAAACAACTGTCAAGATTGTAGGTCGACCTGAAGTAGGATAGGTTTGATTTATCAAGACTATTTAGAGGATAAGGGAATACATGATAAAGGGTTATACAGGGATATTTCTTGAGTGAACCAAAAATCTTAAAAGGATTACAGCAATGTATAGTTATAAACCTCTGTATCCGATATTAATTGATATCTCAAGCCATTTCTAGGAAAAAGAGGTTTGACAAACAGACGGATGGATGGACAACCAAGTGATCCTCTAAAGGTTCCGTCTTTCTCATTTTGAGGAACGGAACCCGTATGATGGAGAAGACGCTCCAGGAAAAGTTGGCGAGAAAAAAATAGCTTAACTTTTTTTAATAAAATGTGTTAAAGCTAGGGATAGTAAAATATGCATGTACCATTGTTTATCGGTCGGGGAAAATGACACGTTCTTAGAAGTTACTGAACATTGTGTAAATGTAAATTTACAAAGACATTCAGTAACACTTGCTTATTGATGATTTAAGAAAGTATACACTTCTACAACTTAAAAGATATGATACTAAACATTTGCAAATGTCGATGTTGAGCCTATCGACATTTATTTTTACAGCAATATAAATAATCTGTAGGTCTAAATTTACTGTATTGATTTGAACTTTATATCGGTAACCGTTTCTCAGAAAAGAACTTCTACAGACAGAGGACGGACGTACGGACAACCAAGTATTCTTATGAAGTTTCCATTTTCTTCATTTTGAGGGAAATATTATATACATAAAATAAAGTTTATAATACTGTAAACATTTGTATTAAAAATAATGATAATATGATGATCTATTAAATAATATAATGAATTTTCTATAAAATTTCGATAAGGCAAGGAAATTATTAACGTACTTTGTTAAAATAGGACTTTCTAAATTTTAAAAACGCTTGAAAATCTTTACTCATAGTTTCACTAAAATGTTGTGAGTTGAGTACTTCAATACCCTATTGTAAATAGATTCTCTATAATATTTTAAGAACTTTGTACCGAAAATGTGCGATATAGCAAATTTGCCATAGAGATAAAACATATGAAACCACATGAATCCCAATGGTTAGCGGTCATAAATATTAACGTACATTTTTTTTCCAATGGGCAATTGTATTTCAAATTCTAAAAAGAATTAATTTGTTTTAGTCCTTATATTGTGTAATATCAAAGAACAAGTTACAAGGTTTCCAAAGATATTTTAACTCATTGTTATGAGAGATATTTTTACATATACTTTGAAAATTTTCACAAAAAATATATTCCCTCAATCTAACCACGAAATGCAAAAGTAAGAGTTATGAAAAAAATTGCGTTGCTATAAATTACATATAACAATGGTTCGTAATTTCAGTTACAATGTAACTCCCATTGCTTGAGTTCTATTCGTAATTGAGCCGTTTATTTGACATACAAAATGCATAATAAAAAATAAAACTAAACGCGAATGATTATATTTTTCTTGATGATTTTTGTTGTTTCATTAAAGTAACTATATTGAATATTTCTTTAAATATTTTCGTGTATCTTCCCAATGACTAATGTAAATAGGAAGAAGTGTCATGGTAATATAAAAAATCTCTAAAAACATACGCAATTAGTTATTGAATAAAGCTTGTTAAGCCCGTTTAAAACCCGCGCTACGACGGCTCCTATGACAACTACATATACCTACACACACACACACAAATATATATATATATATATATATATATATATTAGAGATGTAACATAGCTCCGCTCCTAAATTCGGAAGCTCCGTCATAGTTAAAACATACGCTTTTGGTTCTGCTTCTGAGTATTTTACAACGGAAGTGTGACTACACAATTATTTTTATTTTTTTACTATGCGCGCGGCAGCTAGCAGTGCATTGAGGTGACAGGTTGTGACTTATCGAGTGATTTGTTTTGAATTAGTGTATGTGAGTTCAAGGTCAAAGCGAAGGAACGTTTTTGTTTCATTTTATTCATTCAATACGTAATAATTGCCCGTTGCGTAAGGTGTTCTTTACCGGATTTCCATATTATATAACTATTAAATTGTTCCACGGCGGTTGTTAAGCTGCTATAATAAGTATTCCGTACTGTATGTTATATAATACGCCATAGAGGTTCAAATATGGTTAAAGCAATACAGTTACCAAATATTGAAGATTTTGATTGCATCATAAACAAAATTAAGTGCTGAATTAAAAGTTGTAATAAGACAAAAGAAATGCCTGAATAACATACACTTAAATTAAGAGGGTTGCGACTCATTTTAACCATTTTCTCAAGGCCTTGCAAGATTGACTGACTTGCTTGCAAGTCAGTCAATCTTCATTTAGTGCTATACGAGACTGTCAAACTAGATAGGTAAACCAGGTATAAATATTTCATTCCATACAAATATAATAATTATATTGATGTATTCATTTTATATTTTTATTTCGTATATTATATTTCATATATTTTTAACTGGCTTCAAAAAAGGAGGAGGACATATGTGCGACGCAAATTTTTTTATGTACACACAACTAGTTCTTCGAGATTTCACGACCAATTTTCCTGATCCTTTTTTGTTTGAAAGTAGTACTAAGGTGGCCTCATATATATGAGTGATGATCTGATGGTGTAATCCGAAAATGGAAATTCAATACATTTACTACTGGTAGTTATAATTTTACAAAATTACATCATAGACAACGGATGGTAGTATGTCAGTCATGATACAAGATAGTATGTCAGTCATGAGCATTGGTTAGATATTGAAAAATACGTCAATATAAAATTCAAAGGGCCTCATGGCCCTTTGAAGAAGTCCCGAGGGAATAGAGCAGTTTTTAAATTGCAATTTCGTCCATTATACCACTTATACAAATTATTATGAGTACAATGCAAACGAAGGGATTTAAAATTGATTTACCAAGTGCCTTGAAAAAGTATATAAAAAATATGGAAAAAATAAATGCCAGATTTAGTAATTTGGACAACAGTTTTTATGTGTTATTTCCTTATATTTAGACCGATGCAATGCTTTGATAAAATTACTAAGTACGAGGTTGAAACGGAAAGAATTAGAATTGTATCTACAAAGGAAAACGACACCTTGTGGATTTATCCTCAATCTAAGAGAAAGAAAGAAAATCATGCTATCGAAAGCGCTCATGAACTTCAATCTTGGACGAGTAAGATTCAACGAAATTTGGGATTTTTGGAATCTTATTTAAGTTTCGATAATGAAGAATATATTGGTGATGACATGGCTATTGAACCTACTGTCATAAATCAGGTTCTGCAAAATTTCAATAAGGAAAAGATACTTTCTTTGACAAAGGAACGCTCAAAAATATTCATTGTTACTACCATTAGTCCAGATATTTCCACCAGTCCCGCCTAGCATTGTGGCAAACGAACATTTTTCAAGCGGAGTGGCACTCATTTACGGTTAAAAATAGGAGTAAATTTCATGTCGAGGGAGAGAGCTGGGAAAACAGCATGAGAGAGGGCTGTAAAAGTGTTATTTTTAAAGTACTATTTGCCATTCATAAGTTTTAAATATTCATATTTTTATTACGTAAATACCTATCTACACATCAATGTAAACTTGCTGTTTATGTAGATATAATATAAAAAATTACTTCGCTTTTAGTATGTACTAACTGATTCCATTTCCGCTTCTGCTGTTACTTTCAATATGTCAGTTCTGCTACGTCTCCGATATATATATATATATATATATATATATATATATATTTGACATTTATTTTCATACCGCAGTATTTTTTGAAGAAGGCTTAGCCTTGCAACCGTATGTTTCGTATAGATCTATTGTAACAGCGTTATCAGTACAGTTCAATATTCCGCGTGGATCGATGTATAACCGACTTAATGGAGCTTGTACGTGATTCATTCTTAATAATAAGTGCAAAAATATTTTTAAAAAAAAATAACAAAACACCGTGTGGTGTAGTGATTAGATCCTTCAACAGGATTCAATTATTACTTGGTATTTGTAATTCTACTACGAACTCGTTCATAAGATAGTATGGCAGAAGCATCAAGCGTAATGCTGTACAGTCTTGGGCATTAGTCAATTAAATTTTCAATCAATTAATTGATTGAAAAAATAATTGCAATTAATTTAATTGAATTAAAATTAAATGCAATTAAAATGTTAACTTCACATTTCAATTAATTTAATCGGATCGATACGTAATAATTGTAACTTTCAACTAAATCAATCACAATTAACTTTTTCAATTGTTCTTATAAAACAATTACAGCTAATAATTAATTATCTATTGAGATAATGTGTACTACTACAATTTAATTTTATTCATTTACAATTACAATCGTTCATGGTCCCACGCATCTTCCCGTCCCGTCAGTTCCCCTCTCCTACAATCCTTCCGTACTGCCGTTACTTAATTTACTTGACAGAACTTTTTTCAAGTATTTACCAAAGGAATCTACAAATAATAAAGTGACTTTGTGCTTGAGATATCCAAAGAGCAATAAACCATAGTCTAAGGATATAATAACTGTCCATCAAACTTTCTAAGTCACCTGAAGCGGAAATATTAAAATGGATGCATCAATGAGTATAAAATACACTTTAAAAAAAGAGAACAGACAAAAAGAACACACATGACCGTGTTAAGGTGACCAAAACAAGTAAAAGAAAGAAACCTGACGAGGCAAAACTTACGTAAGAACAATTCGATGAAAACATTTTGAAATATTTAATACACTCTATAATCCCATTGCGTACTGTGGAAGATCCATATTTTGCAACAATTTTCTTAAACTTAGAAATATCAGAAAAGTGTCCTAATATAATCAGTCGACGAACCCTAGGATATCGAGTAGAAAAGCTAATAACAAAAATAATGTCTGAATTAAAATAGGTTGACTATGTGTGCACCACATTAGATATATGGTCAAGTAAAAAGAGAAACTTCATTTGCATGACAACACACTGGATTACAAGCAGACATTAGCTTGTCAAAGGTTCAAAGGAATCCACAGCTACGATCGGATATTTGAAATAGTTCAAGAAATTCATCCCGACTTTGGCATGAATGTAAATAAAATAGTCACATCAGTAACTAACAATGACTGCAATTTTGTCAAAGCTTTTAAGGTATTTGGAGTGAAACGCACTAATATAGAACTTGAACATGATTCTTCTACAATTATATCTGATACTTCTGACAATCATCCAACTGAAAACACTTATAAATTCGAATGTGATGAGGAAGAAACACTCAATACTGAAGACTACGATGCTCTGCACACACATTAAACCTACGTGCAACAACGGATGCGAATACAATTTTAAGCAAACAAAATACTACATTGTCAGATATGCATGCCGAAGTGATGAAAAAATGTAATGCTCTATGGAAAGCTGCATGAAGATCCAAATCAGCTGAAATCATTAAAAATGTATTAAAACATACCAGGCCTGGTGAAACCAGGTGGAATAGTCCGTTTGATGCACTCAAGCAAATGTCGCTCATTAAAGAGAAAAACATGATATTACATAAATCACTAAAATTAAGAAATGCTATCGAGGACAACGAATTTGTCTATTTACAAGAATACTTGGCATGTGTTGCGCCGTAGCAGTTGCCCTCGATATCACGCAGAGTGAAAACAATATGTATTACAGTACAGTACTGCCATGCCTTGTGGCGGTAAGAAAAAAATTGCAAAAAAATCAAGAAAAATAACAATTTCACGTATTGTAAACCTTTAATCAAGTCATACAGGCAAAGTGTCGAAAAAATATTTGAGAAAATGTTTGATATAAGCACTCCAGAGGCGGATAATGCAGCCATTGGTGCTTTGTATCCGCGCTTTAAAAACAAATGGCTGACCCGTTTAGAGCCTATGAATTGTAAAAAAGTTTTAGGTATTTTTAAAACATGATTAGCAAAACAAATAAATGAAAATGAATTTTTAACAGCTACAACACTAAAAAAAAAAGAAAATATTTTTTCAATTTTGATTCTGACTTGGACTCGGATATGTCAATCACAGAAGCCAACCGGGCCTCCTCCAATGCTCCTTTGACAAAAGCAAAATTGTAGATGCTATATTTTTTTGCAGAAAAAGCCAAGAATTGTAGCTACTTAATATATATCCTAAAATAACCTTCATCAGCAGCAGTTGAATTACTTTTTTCCTTTGCCACAATGACTGCCAAAGAGCCACAAATTATCACATAGTATGTTTTAGAAGAGGAGAGTGTTAAAAAAAAAAAAATATATATATATATATATATATATATATATATATATATATATATATATACAAATACATTAAACAGATTGACAATTGATTAATGGTTAATTGTGGGTACTCACGCCTAACAATAATTTTAAAAAAATGTTTTCGTCAATACAGTTGATTAATTGTAATTGTGATAGTTATTAATTGTTAAAACAATTAAATTTTGTCCAACACAGACTGAGTAGCCTCGAGGTTGTATATAAAAATGGTAGGCGAACGATTGGAATAATGTCGGATTATTGGCCGTCCCCGAACATTAACGCTTTATCTAAATTGTAATATATGAAGTTAGTTTTCCTTTGTGGGATAATGAAAAAGTTTAAATTGAAATAATTGACTAATTATATTTGAAAGGTATTAAATTTGTACTTAATATAAAATCTTATATTCTTTATTAAATAACCTAAATCGCACGTACATCCTACCCATTCGCGTCTTTAATTCAAGTACCGTCATGTTTTAGTTCATGGTCTTGAACTACCTGTAACATTTCCCATTACAAAAATCTCTGACAGCCAACTACAATGCGACAAGTGACATATTTATGCACTCATTTACTGTCTGTTGATAGATCCTAATCTTGTTTTCAGAGTTGTTTGTGTATAAATATTTGACGGTAATGAATAAACTATTATCCAAATACGGCATAACTATTATCTAAATAAAACATTTTATATCTAATTTACGAGAAGGAAACAATTCGATTTAAAATTATATATGTGTATATATGTGTAATGAGAATTGTTCTACCATCTGAGTTATCAGCATTCTAAATCGCTTAGTATAATAAATGAATACACAAATAAATAAACTTCTTCACGTCTGTCTGTTTGTCTGATACTACTTTATAATATCTATAATTTTACAAAAAATATTATGCTATGTATGATTTTAATAGGCACTTGACCTAATTCTCTTTTGCTTTCATGTCGAATATAAAATCTAAAATACTGAAAACAAATCTATTTAAAATGCTATCGGCACCTATTAAATAATTGTATTCGATTGATAATATTAAAAAATTAATTTGATTTTCGATCAAAAATATATGGCTCATTGTCCAAATTTTAAAAAAAATTAGAAAGGGATTATTACGTTGTTACGTTATCTTCGCGTAATAACATTGACCTTTTAGAATTTGAACGCCTTACAGACAAAACAATTACGGACGTGGTATGGTGTACAATGACATATTTTTATATGAAGATTTCTCTTTTATAATGAATATGGGTTTCATCGTTTATATTCCAGGACCCCATCACTTAATAGCTGAAATAGTTAAGGTACTTACTTGAATTGCATTAGCTAACGAATTTTAACCACGAGCTCAAAACTTTACACGTTCTAGAAAAGTTGCCGAGAACTTTAAAATCTTTAATTATAACGTATAAATAGACCAAAGTGCACTCGCTTAAAAATAGCACCAATCTTATATACGCATCACAAAACATAAAATTAATTTAAACCAATATTAACTAACTTTTTTAATTTATAAGTCTCGTCAGGGTTACGATGCGAACACTGTCACAAATAAAAAGTACCATGTGATGAACGAGTCAATGTTTTCTTACAAAAAAGGGACAATTTGATGTACGTAGTTCAAATACCTGAGCTATGACCTTAAAGACGAATAACAAGCCGAACACTATGTTAAATGAGATCTAAAATGATTAAAAGTTAATCGAACAAGATTTTCCAATGACTATTTTTCAATTAGTTTAAAAGTTCAGCTGGAGCCCAACAGAGGTGTATATGTATAAATTGTAATAATTCCGAAATACGGTACTTGAGTCCCAAAAATACAAACCAACTCAATATGTTATTAGATGATAGGATCTCATTTCAAATTTAGTGTGAAATATTTGTCATGAAAAGAACCTGCAAAAACTTATTAATATTAATATATTGGATATTTTAATTTTAATTATGCAGGAATATTTTTAACTAAAACGAATATAGTGTAAAATTACATAAAAACATATGTTTTATGGGTCTCATATCCGATTTGTGAAAGCCTTGAATTGAAACCATATATGTGTATGAATGTCTCAAATTATTTTTTTATCAAATTATGCATAAATGTAATAATATGTATTAGAATATAAAAGTTCATTTAAAAAGTATAAAGCTAATATCCTCAGGAAGTTTCAAGACGAGGAAATAAAAATTATGCATACTGTATTATTTCTGATATGTGTATGAAATTACTCATTTGCAGTCTCATGAAAATTAATCCTGAATTGCTGCTGAGTGCTCTGACAACAATAAAATCACTTACAAAATACACGTCCACATGCACGCACATATGCATGCAAGTACGCCCGCACGCACGTTTACATACATGCGAGCACACATGTATGAAGGCATGTATGAAAACCATACAATTTTCATCAAGTACATACCTAGATCTATAATTTACATGTACTATATAATACAATATGCAATAACGTACCTAGTTATACAATTTTACAAATGTAAATTTCATCTTCCCATCCGTGCAATGCCTAGTTATTCTGCAGAGTCGTGACATGGAGTATTCCACTTCCTTTGGAAAAAGCTAAAAAAAATTGTGCGTGTAAGCTCAGACGCACAACTGGAGTTTACTCCTTACATACGATAGTCTTGGAATGTATGAAAGAGGTATATAAATATAAATATCAATATCATTAAATAAGAATGGAACACAAATGAAAAAAATTAAATTTATATAACAAAATTAAAAACATTTAGTAACGTCAGACTAAGAAGTTAAAATTAAAAGAGACTTTTTAATTTGGTGGATAGAAGACACCAAAAATTCACAAATAATGGCATTTAATGATTACAATTCAAAAATTATATCACTGAAATTCAATATGACTATCGATATGATTCCGTTTACCTATAGCCAGAATGATAAAGCGTGCATTAAATTCGTTTGGATTATATGATATAAGACTGTGACTGCTTTAATTCAAGAAGTTATCAATACATATTTATTCTCAATATTTAGAAAGTTAAGAAATACTTGCGAAACCTTATTGTATTGTGATAAATTAATTCGAGTACAAATGATGACAGAAGTTAAATAAATTATAAATTTGGTTATTGAAATTCAATGTATGGTTCAATTTGCCCATGACTAGAACAAAAACGTACGTTATATTAGTTTTGACTAGATAATACACACCATTCTTTCATAAGGTTTCAATATGAAAATCCTATTAGACTAGTTAAGACACCATTTCATTGAACATTTGTTTTAATTATCTCTTATCAAATTTGTAAATATATACATATAGACCCTTATTAACAAAGCTTGACAAAATGAATGCGACTTTAACAATTAGTAAATAATTCCCACAATTTTTGTGTAAGATCAAAAATATAAACATTAACATTTCTTAGCTTTTAAATGTTTTGAACAACATGCCTTTCTATACACAACAAAATAAAGACTATATGATTTATTTCTGAAAATTTAATTGCCTATTGTGAAATTTAAAAAAAATATAAAATAAAACAAAATATGAGCAAAAAATATAAATTCGAAAATTTATAAAAATAAAAGTAATCAAAATAAAAGTAGTGCGAAAAGTATATAAATATGGCATATAAAAAATTAAAACAAAATAAGAAAAAAAGAACATTTAAAAACACAAAATAGAATAATATTGTATAAGTAAAAAAAATAATACCTTTAAAAAAGTATTTCATTTATTTTTCAGTTACCTCTCTGCAACTTCAGCACGAGCCTTTGCTTCTCGATCTTGACTTAACAAAATTTCTTTGCGGATTTCATGGCGTTCGTTCTCTCCGTTGTCTCTGCTCCATCATTCCTCATGCAATTTCTTTTTCATTCTTCCATCTGAAGTAAATGACATTGGCTGAAAGTCAGAAACGGATAACCGAATGCTGGCTGCTGGAGCGTTTCCTGCGTATTGGTACATTCGTGTCCACGCCCAACATGGTTTCCTGTAACTCACACCTAGGCTGACACACAGGAGCATCTTCCGTTGCCTCATTCGATATTGGCAAAGTTTCAAAAACTTCACTTCTACTCGTCGATTGTTGCTAAGCCGGATTTGTAGATAATTGACTCTAATTAATTCAATGTGAATTCATGAATATTACAAATTTACAAATTTTAACACATTTTCGCATGTCACTAGGAAGAAAATAAAATAAAAGTCCAATGAAAAAGTTCTCAAATTAATTTTACAATTTGTAATTTTAAAGATGATTAAATTACAAACTCCTTTAGTTTTTTTAAATTTTATTTTTAATATTTCTTTTTCAGATAAATCAATCTAAACATTTTCGGTGCCTTGTTACTATATTAATCATATTCTAAAAAATACTGTATATAAAAGATTGATTGTATACTGTTTTACCTCTATTATATTACACACATTATTTACTGAATTGATTGATTGAATTGCTGGGCAAAATCGTTTGATGGGACTTCCACAATTAGTCTTCGCGCTATTAAGGAAACGACGGGGTCAATTTTGATGTCGCTAATCGCGTCCTCCGCCGGTGACTGTTCGCTGCTGCTTTTCCTTTGCCAATTCTATTTTCTGCTTGGATTTTACATTAAGCCAATGTTGACACAGTTGGCTTCCTTTTGCCTGAAGAAACAAATAAAGTACACGTTTCTTAAGCACATAATTAAAAGGAAAGGAATTACATTCCTGAAAAAAAAAATTCTGTATTCATCAAATAAATTAATTCTGACTTCAACTTGAAGGATAGTATAGATCATATGAAATACAACTACAGAGTTTTAATTGGTCATCACTAGCTACGCGGGGAAAATCTCTGATATTCAAATCGTTATATTTATATATAATCATACATAAAATCATACTTCAACACTCGAATCAGATCCCGTATACAGTTACAGAGATTATTCATACTACAAGTTTATAACAATAATACCTCTTTCTATAACCCCATAATTCGAATCTGCCCATTGCATAACGATATTGTTTCTCAACATCTGTCCTTGGACATTTTTGAACGGAAATGATTAACATTTAAAAAAGAAACACGAAATATGTTATTCATAAATTAAAACCAGCTGCCATAGAATTAATGTTTTGTTGAGTTTGAAGAAAATAATATAATTCTATGTTAATACCAACTTTAATAATTCATCAATACAATTTGTAATATATTTAATAACACAAGTAACTCTTCTAAATGTATCCATAAATACTCTAACCATTTTGTCCACAGAATATTAGAGTTATAACATCATTTTATACTCTGTTCGTTTTATTATACATCTACATAACTTTAACTTGTTTTGTGACCCCTTTTAATAAATACACAAATAAATTCTGTTTTCATTATAAACATGAACATTTGACTACACTTTCATTATGCAATGAAAGGTAGTAGTTTCATTATTATATCCACTAGCATTATATAGGTATCTTGACATTTTTTTCATCTTCAGGTTTGCTCCATCGAAGTGTTTATTTTCAATTACATTTTTGTGAGAGACGAATATCTTCATTTTGCTTTCGTATAGTTTCTTTTTCTTGTGTTCATTTTACTACTTTTGTTAAACGCATTACTTTTGGCCAAAACAAACTTCGCTTACAACTGTCAGTAATTTTCATCTTCACGTTTGCTCTGCTGATGCACTTATTTTCAATTACATCTTTGTGAGAGACGAACACTTTCATTATGTTTCCGTCGGCTTTTTTCTCTTATGTTCATTTTACTACTTTTGTTAAGTACATAACAATATAGCGGTAGTATGTACTACCGCACTACAATATGGCGGTTTACACTTTTTTTAATGCTCTGAAATTCTAATTTTGTTATTCATAAAACTTCATACAGGGCGCTACATATGAAAATCGATTCTTAAGGAATACACTCCAAAATTTTTTGCAAAAAATTGTTTTAGTATTAATAATCTAAAATATTTATAAAACTTATTTATTCACATACGCATTTTCCAAATATTAACTGTAGAGATATACATGGTTTGGACATGTGAGTGACCTTGTACGCGTTTGGCTTTTTTTTGCTTTTGAGATACCTAATCATTTGTTTAATTACTTTACCTCTAAACCTTAGAATAGGAATAAAAACAATAATTATTATGGTAATTGAAAGGGACTATTGTGACGTGTTAGCAGGCGGATGGACAGCGTCAGCCCGGAAATCAAAGGTGGAATTACTCGTTTATTTGTACATTTTTCTTAAATAAATGAAATACTTTCTACCTCGAATTTGACATGGTAACTGAGCATGATTTAGACGGGAAGATGGAATTTACAAGGCTAAAATTTTATAACTGTGTTTTTTTTAAAAGTCTTAATAATTTGTTGTGTTAAGCGGACAAACCAAAGATGTGGAACTATTTATTTCTGCGATTAATGAAGAGACAAATTGTATTATTTTCATGCATGTCTTCAGATTTATGTGTGTGTATTTGTGTGCATGCATGCTTGCGAGCATGTATGCGTACGTACGTGCATATGACCGTGTTTTCATGTATATTTATTCTTTTAACGCTCTGAACTTCTGATTTTACTTTTCATAAAACTTCATACCAGGGGTTATATATGAAAATCCATTCTTAAGGAGTAAACTCTAAAAAACCGGTAATCTGAAATTCGGTTTACATGCTGACGTTTCCCATAGCTCAGTTAATCATCGTAATAATTATTGTTTTTTTTCTATTATTATTTCAATGTTTATAGATAAAGAATTGAAATAATTGTTGTTAGGGTACTGTCTCAAAAGGGAAAAATACCGAACGCTTACAAAATCATTCGCATGCCCGTCCCATTTTAATTTCAATACCTAATTAATACTTGGGCAATGCATATATATATATATGTGTGTGTGTGTGTGTGTGTGTATGTGTGTGTGTGGGTGTGTATGTATATATATGTCACAATAATGCATAATGAAATTTTTAATGCTCCGGAAGCTATATTCTTTTGATGGATCAAATTGTAAAATAAACCTTTATGAGTTTCTGTTCTAACAAAAGCACATAAATGGTCCATTTCTAAAAAGACAAACTTAAAATCTCATCAGTTATTGAAATAAAATAAACACACCTGAAACTGGATTTCAAGCATTGTGGCATAATAATTAGGGCATCTCCATAAAATATCATTACATTTTTATAAATATTTATTTGAGAAATTGTTCATGGGGTTCTATATTTTAGTGTATTCATTAATTAAGATCTCATTAATTAATTTATTAATATCAATTGTTTCTTAGTCCTATAATAAAGTTATTCCCTTATCAAGTTCTTACTGGAAGGCAGTGCTGTAGTATTTATTGAATGTAATCAAATTTTACTTAAAAAAAACTGGCAAGTGCGAGTCTGGATAGTGCATCGAAAGTTTTGTGTTTTACGTGTAGTGAAATAATTTAAAATATCATAATTCATTAGTAATGAAAACTTTCGCGCGTACTAAATATTAAATAATATATAAAATATTTAGACAGAGAAACATATATGCCACCACGAATTTCTCAAAGTGTGACATATAGAATCATCGTTGTAGTACTCCTACAGTCCTAAAAGATTTTTTTTATAATTTTGGGTTCAAGGTTTCGGAAGCGTGGCAGGGAAACATATTATTTTAATATTTTTCAGCATAAATCTGAAAACATACGACCTAAAGTTATGAATTAAAACGTGTTTGAAATCCATGTAATTTGACCTTTTAAAAGGTACTCTACTATTTATGAAACTTTAAAAATTTCAAGCATTTTGATACAAATAGCTTTGAGTGTTAGGTAATGAGATACTTGTGGATTAATATGCCTGTTGGTACGTTCGAAAAACGGTTTTGATTTATTCCCTAACCCAATGTGAATTATTTCTTTGAGTGATCTACATTTTAAATGAACATTCCTTTCACTTTTTTCAAATTATGGCAAAATAATTTTAGGTTAAATAGAAAATATTGAGACAATTATTTACGTCATTTTTTCATCTGTATACCTGTCTTATTATAAATTTCTGAAACTTGCATACTTCGGTATTTACATACGGTACGGTATTAGTTATGTATCGGTATCACGGTGTTACTGTGAGTTAAATAAGTTTTTGATTATAAACATCGTTCTAGACATTTATTATTAAAAACATATTTAACTCACAGCTCAATACTTCATGAGACTCACTTGTTTTATCCATATTTTAATTTAATTGATCTTGTGTGTAATGGGTAACATTGTTTGGCCATCATTTAAAAAGTAATCACTATAACTAACAAATTATTTCTGAAATTATTTCCAAACATATTTCCTCAATCTACTGATAATGAAAAAAATTCGTTGGTAGTATTTTACAACAAACGAATTAAATTCTGCCTTATTTTTGAGAGTATGTCACGTAATTTTGTAGAGAATTACGTGATATAGCCTTACAAGTAACTTGCTAGTTTTAATGATGGCTTTATAAATGATATACCAAACAGTAATTCATGTCATATATAAATGCCATGAAACGTTCCATTGTAGGTTAAATAAGTTTTTGACAAAAAATGTCTGAAATGGTGTCTATAAAATAAAGGAAGTATTGTTATTCAATTAGTTATATGAACTAAACATTTCGTTGTGATTAAGATATTTACGATACTTGTGATAACGCTTCTGGCGTTTTGGTTTTCCATTTCCAATTTTCCAAATATTTAGTTCCAACATACGAGCATGCACAAAAATGAGAAATTTATTTTATATTATTATTATTTTTGTAGCAACCGTATTAAAAAATGTTCCTTTTTACGTGAATATATTTAAATAATTTTAAGCACTTCGTATATTAAACAACGTTGTTTCACAAAATTATAATAGGACAGGCACACAGACGATAAAATGACATAAATAGGATTCTAGAATTGTTAAAATTGTGAACTAGTTGAAAAAAATGTTTACGATCGAATGTTCGAAATATTTTCGAGAAAACTCAAATTATTTTGCCACAATTTTAAATACATAAGAGAAATTTTCTTTTGACGTTGAGAATAGTTAAAGAAATAAATCAAATTGAATGAGGGTATAAAACTAGTCGCAGCATGACATCAAACTAAACGCGGAACTAAAATTTATACAAGCGAGGAAAAGTCGCGAAGGAAACAATTTAAAAGTCCCAAAGAACTATATCGAGTTAGTTTGTGAAAGCGGCGATTCAGGCGTCAATCAGTGCCGCCGATCATCTCCTTGAAGCCTTAATAAGCACTTTATCGATATATTGTACGAATAATACTTTAGCTAAATCACAAATCTCAAAATTTACTCCTTTGGTTTAATTATGAATTTGGTTTCTTCAAAACACTTTATTGACAAAATAATTGAAATAAGTTGCATTTTATCTAACGTTGATTGATTTTTAATTAAGCAATCAAAATGTTTTCTAAAACATAATTCTAAATTTGCCTTCAATTATATAATATATCATTCTAAATTTGCTTTCAATTATTCACAATTAAATGAAACTACGTGATGTAGTATTATTTCTACTTTCTTTAATTTCTTTACCACGACCTAGGTTTCGTTGTATTACAACATCTTCAGGTCGGATATTAGCAAAGACAGCTAATATCCCACCTGAAGATGTTGTAATACAACGAAACCTAGGTCGCAGTAAAGAACTTAAGGAAAGTAGAAATAATACTACATCACGTAGTTTCATTTAATTGTGAATAATGAATTTCTACAAAATTAACGCCAAATATATTCAATATTTCAATTATTCAATTATATTAATAACAAGTCAGTTAAATTTACATGTTTATCGTAGATTTCAATATCTTTATGGCTTAATTGAAAAAAATAAATTTTTATTCATCAATAGGTTTATGAATAACAACAGTGGCAAGCGCCAGTCAAAAAGTGGAATTTCATAGAGTTTTTGTTCACCTATATTGTTATGTTAAGCGAATAACAATAATGAGAAATAGTGTAGGAAGGTAATAAATTTCTCATTTAATTTATCCAAAATTACACTTTTATAATGGCGTTTTCATTTGTGAAAAAACTTCGGTAAAAGGATATTTTGCGAAATTACGTAACGTCATGCATTTGACTTCTAGTAGTAATTTCATTAGTTTTTAGAGTTACGTCCCGTACTCACGTGTCCGTCGGTCTCTCGATCAGAGCCGTTTTTTGGTCGTAATTATGAAGAATGTTAAACTGCACATATCTCGGCAGCTAACACTCAAAACATTTGTATGAACATTTTATGAGGAGGGGGATAAAGGTTTTTGAAGGAGGGGTTAAATTTTATATCTAGTTTTATATATTATTTAAAAAAATGATAGCCTTTTATCTGCAGGAAATTCCAAGAAGGGGAACTAACAATTATAGATTTTTTATCAATCATGAAGTTTGTATGAAATTACTAACTCGCAGTCTCATAAAAATTCTTGCTTAGCCTCTGACAACAAATGTATCATCAATGAAATCAAACCCATATACACGTCAACATGGAAAAACGTATGCATGCATGCACGCGAGAACATACGTATGGAGGTATGGACGAAAATGATAAAATTTTTCTTATCATGAATCGCAGTAATAATTAGTTCCTTGTTTGTAAAATATTAGAACATTAGTTTTGCGCATAAATCGTCTCTTGTTGAACTGTGTTTTTTCCACTTAATACTACAAATTATTAAGACGTACCACTAACAAGCTTAGTTATACAATTTTAATATTGTAAATTTCATCTTCACATCTGTGCAATACATTGTCAGATTTCAGACAAAAAATACTTTAGAAAAAGGTACCAAAAAATTTGTAATCCGACATTAGATACACTGGCTGATGTTGCCCATCTATCTGCTAACTGATCCTAATAGTTTATATTAATCATCGTATTAAAGAATGTTATTATTTTTACTCAGATGTTTACTAAAAAAGTAATTAATCAAATGATTGATGTAACAGTTGTGTATCTCGAGAGGAAAAAAAACGAACGCTTATAAGGTCGCTAATATGTTTGTCCCATTTATATTTCTATAGTTAACACTTGAGAAACATTTATGTGAATAAATTTTTTCATAAAAATGTTAGAGGGACGAATGAAACAATAAATTTTCTTTATTTCTATATATTTTGAGGGATAATAAATGAAAAAAGAAGATCAATATTAACAAGTATATGGAATATCTAAAATAAATTAAATGTGTAACGAAATTTGTAAAGTTGTTCACAAATTGCTAAAAAGACTCGTTGAAAATGTATCTTAGAATAAAAACACACAATTGGTATATTGTTCAAAACAACTTTTAAAGTACTACAACTTTCGTCTAAGAAATTATTTTACATCCGTCATTAAAAAAATAAAAACGTGTGAACATGGATTTCAACTCTGGTGGTATAATCTTACAGCACGATATTTAGGATATCTCGATAAAACCTCATTTCATTTCCATAAATATTTCTTTGAAACACATACAATTGATTCCACATTTTAATGAATTATTTAACTAAGATGTCACTGATTATTCAATTAATCAATATTTATTGTTTCTTTAGTGGTCCACGTAGGTACGTCATTTAAATTAGATTTGTGGATAAAGTTGAATAATAAAATGAATCTCTTATCAAGTTTTACTTATAGAGAGCATTACATTGTTTATATAATAAAATTAAATTTATATTAAAAAAAATAGTCAAGTCAAAAACAGTTTTAGAAATAGTAATGAAAAAAAGGTACAAAATAAGCCACAATAATAATATAATCTGCCATATATCTATCACAGATTTGTTATTATTTCCACCAAGGAAATATTTAGATTTTTAGAATTATGTTATAGAAGATATTTTCCCTTAAACTCATTTTCGATTTTTTAAAAACAAAACAATAAACTGGAGATGAAATTCACCTTGAACTTATTTCAAGGATTAGACGGGTAAAGTGTTTTGAAGTAACCATTTTCATAATCACAATAAGCAGTTAATTTCCGAAATTATAGTTTAGTTAAATTTTTAGTAGCACAGAATATCGATAAAGTGCTCATCGAGGCTCCTGGGAGAATATCAGTGGCGCTGTTAGACGCTTGGATCGCCGCTTTCACGAACAAAACTGGACTTCACTCTTTGAAACTTTTAAATCGTTTGCTTCGCGAGTTTCTCCTGTTACAATTTTAGTTCTGCAGTTAATTTGACATCATGCCACGACTATTTTTATTCCCTGATGCACTCTGAGTTATTTCTTTCAGTGATCTAGATCAGTATTTTCCTAACCATGGGTGGAACCCACTGATGCGTTGCAAGTATATTTCAGGTGGACTCTGAAACCTCCTATCTGGAAGCGACTAAATTAGGTCGCGAAGTGACATGAAGTATAAGCTGCTCATACATTGAATGTTGAATTATTCGTTATCCGATTCATTGTGAGGTATTAATCATACAGAACTTACAATCATAGCATGCTTCGCATAGTGACAATACGGAGGTTAAGAATAATCACATTTATTAACTGGATATATATTAATTTCTTGAAAAAGGAGATACTTCAAGAAGTAGTTTTTTTTGCGAGATAGTTTCGCGTATCTTCAAATAATATTTAACCGTATTCAATTATTCCTAATCAATTACAAATTCACTAAGACAAGCATTCGTTGCGTTGACCGGGATACGAATGTCTTGAATCAAAGCTGTAAATGTTTGCATGAGATACAAATTTGTATCGACGCAGTATTCGGGCGAAGGGAGGCCTTTGTAGCTTCACGACCTTTAAATGATTGCTCGCGAGGGTGTGAGTGTGGATGCTGAGCAGCCGAACACGACTCACGAGTCCGAACGTCACTGGTCAGTCGTCACTGTAGTGTACTATTCGTCGTTGTGCCTCGTGATTTTAAAACAAAATAATGGACAAGTAGTTGAAACGGATAGAAAGCATACCACCGGATTGTGTATAGAGCAATGGAAAAATATAAGACTATATTTCGAATGAAAATAATCATACTGAACCTGACATGCTAGTTCCATCGACGAATACACATGAAACAAAACGTCAAAAAATTGTGAGAAACTATGGCGAGGAATACCTCCAAGTAGGATTTACGTGAAATCATGATACGATGGATTTACGCCCTCAATGCGTTATTTCCTGCGAAATATTGGTGAACAAAGTATGCGTCAGGGTAATTTGATTGGACACATTGAGCATTCCCATTTAAAAAAGTGATTTTTTTTCAAAGAAAGTTATTGGAAATTAAATCTTACAAGAATATTTATTCACATCTCACAAATATCAATGAAAATGCTACTTATGCCTCACATCGTATTAGTTTAAGGATCGCAAAAAAGGTAAAGACATTGGCGAAAAATTTAGTTTTGCCATCGATTACAGATGCAGTTGGAGCGATGTTTGGAGAAAATGAAGCATATACGACTTTCGAGCATAATCGAGTATATACGACTTTCTCATAATACTTTTTCACGACGAATTGATGAGATGTCAGAATGGGCGGAGGAAGAGTTAATTGAGAGAGTAATAAGTAAATTTTCACTAGAAATGGATGAGTCTACCTATGTACAAAGTCTATCTCAGTTACTTGTTTCGTGTGTTATATATGGAAAAAAACATGCATGAAGTTATCTTGCTCTGCGAAACAATTAGTCGTGGAATAGCCGAAAAAAATTTGCGATGAATTGATACTTATATAATAGAAAAAGGTACAATGGAATAACTGTACCAGCATATGCACCAATGGAGCTCAAGCTATGTGCGGCAAAAAGAGCAGTCACAAGAATTCTTGAACGAAACTCCAATGTTTCGTGGACGCCCTGTAGTCTTCACAGAGATGTATGGATTGCAAAATCATTGCCGGATGATTTAAAAAGAGAATTTTTTATTTGTTTGTCAATATAGTGGAAGTTTTGAGTCTTCTATATCTACGCAATTAGATACTTTGCAGTATAAAATGTTGAATTATGAGATTTGTGTCAATCGTTTCATTTAGAAAACCGACAAAAACTCGGTACACAAAAAGATACACTACTTCGACAGCGGTTTGTACTTGTTACAGAGATCTAAAAATTTGAAAACAAAAACAATTTAATTAGCTTTATAAATATATTCATTTCATTTAATTCTGAATCGTTTATATCACATTTAAATAATTTTTTTGTTACTTATTTGTGGTGGAAATGTTATTTGTGAAATTTTTGGTTACTTGTAAGGCGAAGATGATTTTATTAAAGAAGAACTGAATTGAATATATTTCATGTGGTTTTTAGATATAAACATGAAAATAAATTCAACAAGACCTGTCGTAAATCGTGCAAATATTATACACGGCATGCCATTAGTCAGGGTGACCACCGTGTCGACAATGCACCACACGATGACAACTGAAATACGGCCACGCTGCGCGCAAGCGGCTAAAATCTGGCAATATTTGTGCGTAATTAAGCTATGTTTACTTCACTGAACGTTGTGCGGTTGGAAGGTCACTTTAACAAAATTCGAAGCATTGTCTGTCACGGAGCTTACTACTTTGATTAACGATATTTAGCTATCGCTGATTAATTTCATTTTTCTTCCTTTTGTTGTCTTTTATAAATTTTATACCTACCATTTGGTTAAAGCTTCGTTATCAGTCCTGAGTGGTTTCTTGAACGCTGAATTTATCATAGGTTTGCCCTAATGTTTCATATGTAGTTAATTATGATGAAAAATTAATGGGGACGTGGTAAAGCGCAACCAGAACACATTCATCGTATATATGTAATTGTTACATATCGTAATGTTAACATGTGTGATGCAAATTAGTATATGTAATGTAATTAATTAACAGTAAGACAAGATGTGCTTATGTATCTTGTCGTGAACACTTCAAACTAAACTGCTATTCTATTTTAAATAAATTAAAGTATATCGATTCAATCGTTAAATGTGACATTGTTTTGCCTCAATAATAAATACAAATCTAGTATCTTTAAGTTTGGAGACCTAGATAACTACCTCCAGGATTCGCCTTTGTCTATCTCTCCTTAACTTCATTCATTGCTTTCCCAGTAGAGGGTTAATTCACTTTGTATGAAGTAATTGTTTACTACTATAGATCACTGGTAAAGTTAGTAAAATTGTGTGCAGAAATTCTCAACCTCTGTTAGACCCTACGTAATGTTATGAAAATTTCTTTACACGGCCTAAACGCCAAATAGCTTAAGCATATAAAATATACTTTAAGAAATGCAAGTAGTTTAATTCAGGTAAAAAAATGATTCATGGTTTTGAATCCTGTCGCATTCTCATGTACATTAAACAACCAAAGGTTTTGAGTAAATTGGATCTGTGTGATCACAGACCTTGTGTGTTTACTGGATTTTTTTATGAAAGTTGTATATACCACGTAGCACAAAACTGCCATCATTCGTTCAGAAAATTCTGTAATAAATTTCCTCGACTTCCTCGTAATCGCATATAGAAGACACAGGCGAAATATTTTCCAGCTATAATTATCACTGGTTATGCTACTAGCAAACTTTTCTTTATGAGATACGTAGACTGTTCCTCTTGAGAAGAATTCGTTATAAATTAGTTAATAATGTAAAGCTTATTACCAATACTTCCAAATTATAACCAATACTTTGAATTCGTTACTAATGTAAAGCTTATTACCAATACCTCCAAAGTTGAAACTTGACTCTCGATAATCGCCCTCGGCATACCTATGGCGGAAAGTTGGTCCATACAATGCTACCTACTTCATGATTTGCCAATCTTTATAAAAAGTGAGTGTCAATATGAATTGAAATTCCTCTGCTCTGGAAAAACACACGAGTATTGAAATAACTGCAGAAATTAATCATGAAATATAGGCTCTCAACTGTTAATATTACCAACAACAATTTGAAATGAAATTGGAAAATAGCTTCTCACCTTTTCTGTAGTGTTTAGTATCCAATCCGTGAAAAAAATTTAAAATGGTAACAAAATTCAACAAAAATAACTTAATTATGTTTTCTTTAAATAAAATACTGCAGAAATCGATTGTAGTGTCTGCTAATTAAATTGAAATAAAATTTTATATTACTTAGGAATGAACAATAACAAAATAATTCTGATATATATTTAGGTTCAATCCTTTTTAATTTCTTTATTATAGGAGTAAAAAAAAAACTCCTTTTGCCTAAATATAATACTAATAAAGACCGTAAAAATAAAAAAATTAAATGAAAAAAATATTTACTTAATATACATTTACGAGGTGCATACAATTTTTTTTTTCATTTTTATTTACGGTGCCCAGATGGCAGTTTTGAAATCTTTTTATACTGATTAAGTCTGGTTCTTCTATATAATGCGACAATTACTTTTCATTTTAAAAATGTTTATACCAAACGAAACCAAGACCGTAGTCAAATAATCGTGGATTTCTTTAACGATTATGTGAGAAAATTATAGCCAATAGAAAAATTCTCAAAAAAATAGGCCAAGCGCCTGTTATTTCATAAAGTTTTTAATAAAATTTAATCGAAATAATTTTAATTGAAAGTTCTAGCATAACAAATTTTTTCATATTTTTGAAATTTTCATTTAAAAAATTATAGAAGTGGCACATTATAAAGAATGTAATATGTCATATAAAAGCAAAGTTAATCTTATTCCAATGTTGTATTGTATAATTTTGAACTTTTTAATTTAATTATAAAATAAAGAAGCTCCATTACCTTTTTGATTGGAAAGCTTTGGGTAATGACAGACATTTAAATTAAAATTTATTGCCGATTGATTTAACCGGAAAATTATAGGAAAACGTTTATTAACCTTGTCCGAGTTTAATATATCGACAAGAGATAAAATAAAAACGAATTTATTATGATAACAAGGATTTATTAATGGTGTAATCTAATGTTGTGTTCGATAGTTTCGAATAAAAATAAATTATTTACAGACTTTTATATAAATGTCGACCATGTTATTAAAAGTAATATTAAGGGTAATTTCACTGAACTAATCGTTGCTCTCTTATAAAAAAAGTATTTAAATATATATGTGTACATATATATATATATATATATATATATATATATATATATATATATATATATAGGGCAAAAGCCAGATAGTTGCCCCACTTTTTAAAAAAGTTCTTTTATTAAAAATGTGTACTAATTAAATTTTTATTCAAAGTGTATTCTTAAACATAATTTATTAATCTTCTATCGTAGCCTATTTTTTCAAAAATAAACTAATGTGGATAGTGGCCTAACGTTAAAAATGGTTCGGGGGATACTTGCCTCCTGTGAGGATAGATGTTTTTATCAAATAGAAATTAACTTGTATTAATTTAAGTAATCAGTTTTTATTATTTACTACAATCTTTTATTAGGTATTAATTAAAGTTAAATTATAATTATAAAATTACAAGAAAAATAGACTCCAAAATGGTAATTAGGTATCCAAAATATTAATGAAATATTATTATTTATTTTAAAGATAGAACAATAAACAATATGACAATTAACTTTGGCATTAGCATCTATTAAGTTAAGTATTCAGTCTTTATTATTTACTGAGATTCTTTATTAAGTACTAATTAAATTATTAATCAACATTTAAAAATAATATTATGTATTAAGATTTTAAATTATAAAATTAGTGAACATTTAATTTATTAATTAAATATTAATATTTATGTTAAATATAAAAAATATAGTAATCAACTTTGGCATTAGCATTGATTATCACCAGAAGACAGGGCTTTCAACTTGCTACATCTCATGCAATGGTTTTTGAATGTTGTACAAGTTTCATGCAACCACATTCGACACATCTCACATTGAATCCAATCTGATTTCGATTTAGTTAAATTATAATTTTCAAAACATAATGCACAATAATTACCAACTGAAACTTCTTTATTGGTATTTTCTTTTTTTGAATTAGCATTTTTTACTTTTAATATATTTTCAGTGTTTCTTATCGATGTCTTGTCTTTTTTACCTTTGATTGGTAGCCCTTTAGTTGCTTTTTCTTTAGATGTTTTTGAACGTATAACATCTTCTTCATTTTCACTGTTAGAACTGTAGATATGAATTTTTCGTTTCTTTAAAGCCCTTCCTTTAGTAAGTTCAATAAGATCAGCGCTATCTGATTCCGATTCACTGCTGGTAATATCTACTTATTGTTTTGATTTTTTATTTTTTTGTGGTCGCCCTCTTTTCTTCACAATATTTTTCTTGCTACCAACTGGTTTGTTTTTTTTTCTTCCGTTTGTTTCATTATGCTTGTTTTCTTTACTTTCTCAGTTTTATTTTTCTTCTGGATAATTTTATCATTAGAGTTTATAATTTCTGCTGATTGTTTAGCCCTTTTAGACATATTCAGCGGTATTTTTGGTATAGGAAATGATTGATATAAAAATTTAGATGGTGTTCCTTTTATTATGATCAAAAACTAACACTATCAACAAGTCTAACACAGAGCATTTGAAACTGAGGCATATATCCGTCCGAGGAAACTATCCGGCTTTTACCCTATAAATAGATACTTTTTTATAAAAGAGCGTATATAACAAATTTTAATTTATTTACTGTTTTTCAATATACACTGTATCGTTTGCAATCTATGTACCGTTTCGTTCAATGCAATCACGGAGGGAAGCACATATACAAACTTAAAAACATAATTTTTCCCCTTTAGAAGTAATTAATTCCATATTCCAGCTAATAAATTGTAAAATATTCATCATAAGCGCAATTCTTAAATAACGTAACTGGTGTTCAAATTCGGACGAGCTATATGTAGGAATAGAAGATGGCATTTTTTCCATCATTGGACTTGCGACCAATACTGAAAAAAAAATTTATTTCTTTATGAAGCCAGAAATAAATCGGATAAAGAAGTTTGAAATCTTGAAGAAATAAAAATAGTTTCAGCTATTAACACTTACCTAAACATATCACCTGTAATATTGCACAATCAAAAAATTAAGACCAAAATAAGAAAAAGCTAAAGAGGGGTCTGTAGGTAAAAAGAAAATTCGCTTATTTTACTGAAATTTATAATTTACAACATTTGAAAAATCGATATAAATGTTCTTTTCCATTATAGACGTCGATTATATTTTTAGTACAAAAAAATTATTATCGATTATTTATGTGTCATCTGCTTCTTAATATCAAAAATCTGTGATAAACACAAACATTTGTTATCTTCACTATTTTTTAAAAGCCATTTATAATTATTTCTGCAATTTCTGTTAATATTTATTAGAAGTAAAATTTCGCCAAAGCGGTATTTTTAATAGTATCACCCTCTTTTTTGAAATAGTGAGATATTCAATTTTTTTTTATCATAAGTATAATAAATGATCATAAGTATAATAAAATACCTTAAAGAATATTTTATAATTGGAACATCACATAAAACATGCAATACCATTAATAAACTCTTAGTTTTGTAGTCACATTTTTTGTTATTTTATTGTCCTTTGAGATATTAAATTTGAATAAGATGGGTAAATGTTTCTTACGCATTTCTTTTCAAATCGATTCTTAACTATTTTCAATTTAACTTTCTCACATCACAAATTGCTTGACAATTGTTTTTATCTTTTAATGCTATTATTTATTGTTCGAAATATAAATTTTGAGCACTTAAAAATAGAATAAATTTTTTTCTTTATTGAAACATATTACTGACGAGACAGTTTACAATGCCATTAAATATGTCTGGTATTATTTTTTCCTACGACGTCTTTTTCACAGATACGAGTCTCCAAAGCATTTAGCAGTTTTTCTCGCCCCATTTGCCCTTCAACTTACCTTTAACGCGCGTATGTCGAAAATATGTGGCAAAAATAGGATTTTAACATTTATTAGGTACAAAAACAAATTAAAAAGATTTAGGATAACCAAATTATCGCACGTGCCAAGATCCGTAAAATCTTTATAATATGTTATAGCAAAGATGATGTTATCGCAAATAAATTTCCATGGTTTTCACTTCGCTTCACCAACACAAACCATTTAATTATCTACGAACGCCAGATTTTGGAAATTTAAGGTAATGCTTCTTCGACAGATAATTAGCTCGTTTCACTATTTGGTTTGGTGGAATATAACAAAAATAATTATTAACTACTTGTACGTAATTTAATTAAATATTTTCGAATTAAAATAAAGAAATATTTACAGGTGTATATATATATATATATATATATATATATATATATATATATATATATATGTATATATTGTCTGAACGTACTTAAAGGCAATGAACCAGACGCGACCTACATTGCTTGTTGAAATTAATTATATAACATCGAGTATAACTGACTGCAAATATATGCTACTTAGTCAACGAATGTAATTTATCAATCATAAAAACTGTTACGGAAACTACAAAGAGTTATAGCAATCTTAAATTCCACATTAATAAAGTGTTATTTTTTGTACTAAAAATATAATCGATGTCTAAAATGGAAAAAAAGAAATTGATAAGAGTGTCCCAACATTTATATAGATTTTTCAAAAGTTGGAAATTATAAATTCCAGTAAAATAAACAAATTTTCTTTTTACCTACTACACTCCTTTTTAGCTTTTTCTTATTTTGGTCTTAATCTTCTGATTGTGCAATATTTCAGGCGATATGTTTAGGTAAGTGTTGATGGCTGGAACTACCTTTATCCCTTCAAGATTTCAAACTTCTTTATTCGATTTATTTCTGGCTTCACAAAATATAACTTTATTTTCAAATATCGATCGCAAGTCAAACGATTAGATATTTGAAAAAAACGCTATCTTCTATTCCTACATTTTGCTTGTCCGAATTTTAACACCAGTTATTTAAGAATTGCGCTTATGACGAATCCTTTCCAATTTATTAGCTGGAATATGGAATTAATTACTTCTAAAGTGAGAAAATTATGTTTTTAAGTTTATTAATGTTCTTCCCTCCGTGATTTCATCGAACAAAACGATACATAGATTACAAACGATACAGTTTATATATAAGAACAATAAATAAATTCAAATTTGTTAGTAATTTTCGTTCTCATCATTCTAATATATTTTGGCATTATCTATCGTATCCTACATCTCTTATTCTCATTTATTTTTGAATGAAATTTTAAAATATATTGCGAAAAACAATTTTTACTAGGTCGCAAAAAATATTTATCAACGCTATTCGTAAAAATGTTTACATATCCAAATTTTATTTTTGCACTTAGCCATAACAAGCGGCTTAACCAATTTTTCCAAACCATCAAATATATCAGTTACATTTAAAGGCTGCGAATGCGCTATTCCCATCTAGTATATTACGATCGTTGCACATGATTAATGAACATGACGACGAGTTTACATTTTAACCTCTCACTTTTTCAAATTAATGCATTTATGAAAAAAGCTGCCGTGAGATTGCCATAACGTAATTGATTTTGCTTAATTAGCAAAAAAAAATGATATGAAAAATTAATATTATGAAACATTGAATCTTGAAAATAAAGAAGAAAATCATGTAATCAGGAATAATTCTTACATCCATAAATGCAAGTATTAATTAACTTATTTAAAGATAACGAAGTTTTTCTTTCGAATTTTCGTTTTGATTCATTAAAAACATGAATCACTTTTGAAGAAAAAATGTCATTAAAAGTGCGTCTGTAGACGTAAACGTATCTGCGATTGGTGAAATTATGACAATCGCGTGGGCAGCAATAATATACGACAAAAGATTATATAACAAGTAGATGGAAAATAAAATTAATTATATTTGAGAAGTATTTTAATCGAACTCAATAAGGAATGTATGAAAATACGTAATCGGTCGTAAAATAGATTAAATAATTATTAACAATACTAATCTTATTGGACGTGGCTTCTAGAACAAATCAGATTACAAAAACTACGACTATAAAGAAAAATATGTACTTCCACTGATACTGAGTCGGACTACTACGAAATATAAGCTGCAAAGCTTTAAAAAAAGCAGTCATTGATCTGGTTAAAACATTTTATTGAGAAGGCAGGTGCATATGTTTTGTTAATTCGGGTGAAATATTTTGATATGATAGGGTTCTGTAATTTAGATCCTAATAATTTACGAAAGGAATCACGTGAGAAAAATATGAAAGGATTTAGAGAGATATTGATATCTTCAGATATGGATATTTTTCTCGATTTTATTCAGTATCATTACTTCAAAGAATTATTACTATGAGCTAATCCCTTAATAAATTAATCCAGCCGCAATATATGTGTTGTTTCTTTTCTAACAATAATTAACGATAGTTTAACTTCATCACCAACTTATACTAAAGATATTTCATTACCCTAGGAGATATTACTCATCGATCTCCATGAAATAACCCCATCACAATATATGTATCGTTTATCATTGAAGAGTACCGTTGTCGACCTTCGTATATTGTCACCAGCTGACGCTATAGGGGTTCTATTCCTAGTTGCAAATTATCCATAATAAGTTTACTCAGTTTTGCTACTAGTGCCATTAGCCGTTAGGAAGTACCATTTTTTATCACCACTATTCATTATTAGTTCAAACTATATCATTTCCATCACCGTTGAGATGTTTCCGTCATGTCAGTATGTCCGTATTACCATCTATTTCCGTCATGTCATATTAATTTTTCTCTAAATTTTTATTCAAAGCACTAAACGACTAAAGAAGTACTGAGCTCTATGCTATAAAATCAGATTGATTCAGAACATTTTGGAACAAACTGCATGTCCCAATGAAGCTTAATATTTCCTAAAGGAAACTTAAACATGAAAAATGTTAAATGAAACCTCAATAATTTTCCACGCAATAAAATACGCGAAAAAATTGAACAACATTGAATGAAAATTATCTAAATTCTCTCATTTTGGGTCCGATAAGTGGAGAGAGTTGGCTAAATGAGAAAGAGCTCAACTGCAGCACCTGCTCAAAAAATTTTAATTGGATGATTCTCTCCTTATACCGCCACCGCAATCTGTTATTAACTAGTACTTTTACATTACACGACGACCGCATAGTATCGATATAGTAATGGAAAGGGTACGTTAGAGACAACTCCACGGTGCCATCGTAAGTATTTTACAGACGACGGTGGAGCCTCGATCAACCGTCGCCAGATTACCCTGATTGTTTTAAACATTATCTGTAGAAGACTAAAGTCAAGTTTAAAATTGTTGATCAATCATGTCAGAATGTACCTTTATCCAATGAAAATTATATCTATTTTATTTGTAGTACTTAAAATTTAAGACAAATATACAGCTAAACGTGAAAGCATGGAATACGTAGAAATACCAAATTCGATTATTTGAAAAGGTTAGCCATTTGAAAAAGTTTTTTATTTCGTAAACAAACTTCGATAAACCAGCTCTGTAATAACTAAATTAATGTAATGATTCTGTATTTAAAAAATATTTTTAAATAGGTTTATAAAACAATCTGACAGATGCTGCGTTAATTTTGCAAATTATCGCCTCACAGTGTGTAGATTGCTAAAGCTACCAACAAGAAGAAAACGAGTGCAATAACATGACAATATACTTCCGTAAATTTTTGTTTGTAATTTATTTTTCTATCTTCACACGTGACTTTTCTTTATAACATACTATTATAAAAACACAGTCTTTTTGACTCTTTGAGATCTATCACGCATACCATAAAACAGAGGAGGAATGCTTAATAAATGATTTTTCGTGTTTCAATGTAAAAATTCCTTAATATTTTAAGTCGGAAATGTCATCTAGGACATATATTTATTTACACGTCGTTCTTTATGTTTAAACAAAAAACAATTAAAAGAAAACGTAAATAAAAAGAAATTTCAAATGACTGTGACATTCGTCTAAAAAAAATATTTTTGTTACTTATTAAAGAAAAGAAAAACGCCTGAAACTGGATTTCAACCTTGGCAGTATAATACTTACAGTATGCTACTTAGGGCATCTCCAAACTTCTAAGAACCGCGGGGTAAAAATAAAAAGCTAAGGAAACGTTCGAGTTAATATCGTCGTCGCCGTGGTGTGATGGGTTGATCATTTTGATTGTTGGCGTGCGGCCTTTGACGATGCGGCTTATCGCGGGAACCCGGGTTCGATTCCCGACCGTTCTTCGAATGGGGCTGGACTGGTGTTGTGGTTGGCTGTTAGAGATTGATCGTAGCAATAAGTCCGCCATATATATCAATTATATACAATAAAGTAGATAAATAAAATAAATAAATAAATTTAATTTATTCTTAGCACTGAAAAAGGGTATATATACATACCCGTATATCTATCACATATTTGCAATAAACTTATGTAAATATTTAAAATTATATTTTAGAAGACATTTTTTTCCGTAAAGTCGCTTTGGATTTTATAATTACAAAACAATCAACTTCTGAGGAAATTCAATTTACACTTATTTCAAGGATTATATGAACTAAATGTTTTAAAGTAACCATTTTCAGAATCACACAAAGCAGTTAATTTAAGAAGTTCTAATTTAGTTGAAGTGTTAATAATACAGAATATTGGTAAAGCGCTTATCGAGGCTCCGTGGAGACGATTAACGGCACTGATAGACGCCTGGATCGCCACTTTCACGAACCAACTCTACTTCGCTCTTGGCAACTTTCAAATTCTGTTTGCTTCGCGAGTTTGTCTCTGATACGATTTTAGTTCTGCGGTTAGTATGATATCGTGCCACGACTAGTTTTATTCCCTGGTCCAATAATCTGAATCATTATTTTCTGAATCGTTTATAATGTTATAGTAGTTTTTTCCAGCGATCTAGATGTTAAATGAAAATTTATCTTATGTATTTAAAATGGGCAAAATAAATTTAGAATATCCCGAAAATAGTAAGACAGTTAATTCATAAATATTAACAATCGTGAAATCACATTTCTGTCTTTATGTGTATATTTGTGCCTGACCTATTAAAATTCTGTAAAACTACATTATTTAAATTACAAAGCGATTAAATGATATAAACCTACCCATGTGATCGCATACAAATTATTTTTTACAAAATCGCTTGGAATATACAAAGTTTATATATAGTGTCACTAATATTTATTGACCTTGGACATTTCCATTGCTAATGACTTATGATAAATTAAATAATTACGCCTCAAGTGATACACGAACCTTGGATGCGCTAGCCATAGCATTAGCTCGTTTTTTTTTTCATGATACATGTTTAATTTTAATATGTAAACAATACATTACAGTAACAGGCCATATTTTTGGCTATCATTTAGAAAGCCATCTCTATAACAATGACACATTTTAAGTCATATATACATGTATATCAAGTACTTACACATATAAGTCTTTATAATTTTTTTTGGTAGGTCATGTTTTAGAGTTTTGTAAAATTTAGACACTGGTAACCAACTGACACTGTTAACATAACGCATCCACGGCACAGTAATGTATCAAACTCCATTTATTCCTCAGTTAAATAGCAAAAAAACATAAACACTCGTACATGACAGCAACTGAATTCTCATTTACTCTGAAGTCGTTTCCAAATAGGAACAATAAAAAAGTTGGTGAGTTTCCTTCCGAACGCATTTCCACATTGCAACCTACTTGAGCGTTGAGTTTCGCTTTCTTTAATAATAATGGCTATTCACGAGATTTTATTTCATCGTTTTGTGAAAAAAATGTAATAGGTTCACTGTTTGTTATTCTTAGTTTCTAACTATATTTAGTTGAAAAAACCTGAAGATACTTGTCGCGTCTTATACTTATCACTTCCTTAACGAGGATTCAAAGGTTTTGAAATGTGTGGCATTGTTTTTTTCATATTTTCTTTATTAGAATATACTTGTAAATAGTATTGAAAAATAAATATTATGTTCTGCTAGCAAATATTGAAATGAACTATCTGTCACTAAACTAGATCTAGATTTTTTTTCTTTTATTTGTCTTGTTCCGTTGGTAATATAATCATTACTATTACTATTTTTGTTTACAAATGTTGCTATTACATAGGTTTTTATTTAATTTTTGACGCTCGAATTTAATGTTTTAATATTTTTATAAACATGACGGAAGTTATTTACCCAGTGAGTATTATTTTGTAGTTCTGGCAGATCGTCCTTAAATATAATTGACTCGCTGGATTTGAAAGGAAACTTCCGTTTACCACTTTTCGAATCTGGTTATAAAATAAATGTTTTCATGTACAATGGTGATTTATAAAATTGAGTTTTGAATTTTATATATCCATGTAATATCTGATTAAAAAGTATTCACTTATTTTTTTTGAGTTTTTTTTCCTACATATTTTTTCCTTTCAATAGTACATGTATTCTACAGCCCGTGACGGTATCATGAAGTGACTGGAAAACTTTACTGATCCACCTTCAAAACTTTCTCGTATTACAAACAATTTTGAAGCTACCTATGCAGTTTTTGTTAAAAAATCTGCGCAATTAAATGCTAATAATCTTCAGGTGGGTACCTGAAGATGTTGTAATACAACGAAACTTAGGTCGTGGTAAAGAACTTAAAGAAAATAGAAATAATTCTACACCACGTAGTTTCATTTAATTGTGAATAATGAATTTCTACAAAATTAATGCCAAATATATTCAATATTTGAAAAATCGTTTATTTTTCCTCCTTTTGTTGTCTTTCATAAATTGTATAACCAACATTTGGTTAAAGCTTCGTTATCGGAATTAATGGATTCCATGAACACTGCTGAATTTATCATGCGTTCGCTCCACTATTCCATATGTATTTAATCAACCTGAAACATTAATGGCAATATAACAAAGCGCAACTAGAATTATTACGTTATTACCCCATATAATACAAAATTATTATTTATCTCAACGTTATTATGTGTAATGCAAATTACATGCATGCCATTAACAGTAAGGCAAAGGATGCTCATATATTTTATAATGAAGGATTAAAGATAAAAATATTTTGTTATCGACAGATTTGCTCCACAAAAAAGCGCCTAAAATAGTTTTATCAATGTAGTTCCTAAATATGTATATTGATTTTCATTCCTGAAAGTTTCAGAGTTTTACCTTTACCAATCCCTGTAAATACAAATCGAGTATTTTTATATATGAAAAGCTAGATAACTACCTCTGGAAATCTTTTTTTTCCATATAAACTTCACTCATAGCATTTTCAGTAGAAGGTTTAGTCACATATTTTGAAGTAATTGTTTACTATTCTACATAGCTAATAAACGGAATAAGATAATTTGCACATAAACTCTGTCACTATTTGATGCTAAGGAATATTGTAACAAAGTATTTATACAATTTAAACGCTTATTTGCTTAACTGTCTGAAATATACGCAAAGAAATTCAAGCAGTTAAGTCTAGGTAGGGTCCAAAGCAAGAAAAATGGTCTGTAGTTTCGAATCCTATCCCATGTATATACAATAAGTAACCACAAGTGTTGTGGTTATTTATTGTATCCTCTCGTATATGTAATAAGTAAACACAAGTGCTGGAATCAGTTGGATCCGTATGATGGCCGACCTTTTGTGTTTATTGGACATTTTTATGAAGGTTGTGTGTACCACGTAACACAAACTGTACTCGCCCATTCAGAGAATTCTATTATACATTTCCTTTATTTACTCAAAATCGTATATCAAGAAGACAATGGCAAAATATTGTGCAACTATCTTTATCACTGGTTATGCTACTGACGAGCTTTTCTTCACGAATCTTACAATTGTTCCTCTCGAGAAGTTAATGCATTCATTACTAATATAAAGCAGGTTTTGGAATCATTTGGATAAGTGTGATCGCAGACTTGGTGTATTTACTGGACTTTTCATGAAATTTGTGTATACCACGTGGCACGAGTGTTCTCGTCTATTCAGAGTATTCTATTATAAATTCCCACCACTTACTCGTAATCGCATATTAAGAAGGCACTGGGAAAATATTGTGCTGCTATCGGTATCAAATCATGCATCTTATGAACTTTTCTTTATGTTTCGTACGATATACTTGAAACACAGACTATTTCTCTTGAGAGGTTGGTGTATTCGTTACTAATATAAAACTTATTACCAATACTTTCAAAGTTGGGTCTTGACCCTGGACAGTCGCGCTCGTCATACTATGGCTGTTAGATTGGATCACGCAATACTATTTACTTCTAGAAATCGCTAGCCAATCTAGAGGAACAAATTATCGAGGCAAGCATGCTGAATTAACCACAAAAATGTACACAAAATATGTTCTGTCAACTGTTAACATTTTCAACAACAATTTTCATTCCACTTGGAAACCCATTTTTAACCCATTCATAATAAAAATAACTTAAAAAATTATTTTTCAAATGTGACTTATTTATCTGATTTTTTTATTAGACAGTAAGAAACTTTATAGACCATATAAACAGAGGAGCGAAGCTTATGCAATGAGTAATATCTCACTGTCTATCTTTCCACTTTAAAAAATACTGCAGAAATCGGCTCTACGTTGCAATAAAATTACATTTGTAAATAGGGCTGATTTTTTTACTAAATTGGTAATGCAATATTCAATGAAATTGTTTTTATTTTACCGTCGAATAAGTTGTTACGTTACTGCGGAATGATCGATAACTAAATAATGTTGATATATTTTCAGTTCAAAATTTTTTGTTCCAGTGATATATATATATATATATGTGTGTGTGTATAATAACGCAAACAAATTACTTATTTAAATAGATATAATACTATTAATAAAAATGACGTAAGAATAAAAAAAATTAAAGGAGAAACAATTTTTTCACTTAATGTACGTGAATAATGCACACACCGTTTTCTTTTTAATTTTCACTGCGATGCCCAAATGGTAATTTTGCCATCTTATTGTACTGATCATTTCATTTTTAAAATTTTTTATGCAAAACGAAACCACGACTGCTAGCCATACTTCCAGTATACTTGGCGATCACGGTTTTTTTAACGATTCTGTGAGAAAACAATTGCAAATAGAATAATTTTAAAAAATGGTCATGTACCTGCCAAAATACGCATAAAATGAGTCCCATAGTTGTCTCATAGCATTTTTGTTGAAATTTAATCGAAATAATTTTAATAAAAATACTAATAAAATACTACCATATAGAATATGTTTGTATTGTTAGAACGTTTACTTGAAGAATTGTAAATATGGCACATCATCTTGTAAATATTGTTTCAAAATAAAAATATAGCAAATGTAAATTTAAATACATATTTAACAAAAATTTACTTATCTGTCCTCAATTTAGTACATCTACACCAATGATAAAAATATCAAGAATTAAGTATGACCAACAAAGGCGTGTTAATCCTATTACCATGTTGTATTCGATGATTTTGAAACTTCCTAATTTAATTATAGAACAAAGAAGCTGAAATTTAAATTGAGATTTATTGCCAATGGATTTTACAGGAAATTCACAGAGAACGTTTACTAACAAAAACGTAATAACAGACTTTTCCAGAAATCTCAGCAGCACTATTAAAAATTATGTTTGAATTTCATCGCATTAACCGTTCTCTCTTATAAAAAAATAAGATAAAAATTTCGTATTTGCTTAGAAATATCTTTTTTATCGTTTTTCGAAGGTAATAAGCAATTTAGATAAACGTTTTCATATTGATATTTTTATTACAATATGATTGTATAATCTGCAATCAGATCTATGATGAAAGACCTTTGAAGATATTCGTTGATATACAGTAGCGAAATACGTAGCAATATACGTAGTATGATCAGTAGCGAAATACGTAGCAACATACAGACAGACGCAATAAACGATATTGTCGTACAGACAGACGCAATAAACGATATGTTCATTTATTTTACTTTCAATTTCCGTCCATCGACATGGATTTACAATTCAAGCCATATTGAAAAACCTGATAACGAATTAATTTAAAACTATTATTGAGACATTCAATAAAAATATTAGTTAAACAATTTTGAAACTGTAAATTTCATCTTCACATATGTGTGATGCCTAGTTACACTGTCAGATTATTTACTATAGAAATAGGTACCAAATCTGATATGGATTACCTTAACTGGTAATCTGACGTTCGATAATAGGATAACGCTGCCCACCTATTTGTTAACTGATCATAATTGTACGTAATAATTATTATTTTTATTGTTATTCCATCGTTTACAGATAGAGTAGTTAATCAATTTATTGCTGTTAGGGTTCTGCGTCTCTGCGTATTTTTGTATAATTTAAATGCAAAATGTGTTCACATTCGGCACCATTTCTCATTATTGTTATTCCCTTAACAACATGACAATATAGCTGATTATAAACTCTATGAAATTCATATTTTACGACTGGCGCTTACCACTGTCGTAATTTTTCATTATCAATAAAAATTTAAAAACAAGTTATAATGGTTATAAAATCTGCCATATGCATACTCGGATATCTGTGATAGATTTGATATAAATTGATGTAAAAATTTAGAAAGTTACAATTTTATTTTAACAGATATTTTTTTCTGTAAAGTCAATTTGGATTACATAACTACAAAACATTTAACTTTGGATGAAATTCAATTAATACTTATTTCAAGGATTTTGTTATAGTAAATAAAGTGTTTTGAAGAAACCATTTTCAGAATAAGGTAAAACAGTTAATTTAAGAAGTTTTAATTTAGTTAAAGTGTTAGTCGTACAGAATATCGGTAAAGTTCTTATCGAAACTACAGGGATACGATTAACGGCGCCGACAGACACTTGGATCAGCGCATTCACGTACCAACTATATTTCACTCTTGGGAACTTACAAAATCTACTTGTTTCGCGAGTTTCTTTCTGGTACGGTTTTAGTTCTGCGGTTAGTTTGACGTCGTACTGCGAGCAGTTTTATTCTCTAAGCCAATTTGAGATGAGGAATATTATAACAATGTCATAAGTAACAACTTAAAATAATTTACGTAATTCCACTTCAAGTGAGACAGATTTTATGGAGTCTTGCATCGTTTTGTGGAAGAAATGTAAAGTGTGTATTCACTGTTAGTTGTTCTTGGTTTTAATCTATAATTTTCATTTATATTTAGCTGAAAATTTCCAAAGTTACTTATAGCGCCTCATTTCTATGCCTGCTTTAACGCGAATTAATAGGGTTTTGGAAATGTGTGACATTTTTTTCATATTTTCTATATTAGCATTAGCATTACATATGATTAGTATTAAAAATTAATGTTATGTGCTTCTAACAAATATCGAGATTGATTTCCCTGTTACTAAATTGGATCCAGAAAAAAATTGTTATATTTACCTTATTTCGGTGGCAACAGACTCATTGTTGGTACCATTTTTGTTAACAACTGTTGTTATTAGCGTTTATTTCATTTTCGGCACTAAAATTCTACATGTTAATATTTTTGTAAATATGGCAGAAGTTATTTTTCAAATGGTATTATTTTGTACCCATTGAAGATTATTCTGAAATAATATTATCTTGCTGGGAATGAAAGTAAACTTCTCTTTATCACTTTTGAATCTGTTTATTTGTAGGGACATACATCACAAATGTTTACATGCGCAATTGTGATAAATATGTCGACAATATGGACATACCAAAGCTTATTGTCGCCGACAACCTAAGTGTATCAAATGCATTGACTACACAAGGAAAACTAGGTCCGACCAAGTCAAGTGTATACTCTGCGATGGTAACCATTCTGCAAATTACAAAGGCTGTGGAGTCTATCGAGAGCTTCAAAATCTGAAATTCCCAAAAGCACCAGATCGTGGATTCAGGAATAAAAATCAGTTTGATAAAACAGAAAGTCATGAACAAGAAACACTAACGGCTCATAAAGAGAACACTCAGAATACCATACGACAAACATATAGAGACGTATTAACCAAAGGACATCAACTTCCACAAATTAGCGACATACATACAAATTATATGTATGAAATAATGGACTTATTAAAACAAGTGATGCAGCAATTGACTACATTGACAAACCTAATAATAGCACTCACGACGAAGCTCTCAAAATAGCTCTATGGAATGCCAATGGGCTGCCACAACACACCCTTGAGGTTCAATCGTATTTGCAGACACATAATATTGATATCTTGCTAGTCTCTGAAACCCACTTTACAAAAAAGAGTTATTTCCAAATACAAAACTATAAGACTTACCACACAATGCACCCTGATGGAACTGCACATGGAGGGAGTGCAATAATTATAAAAAATAATATTATGCATTACGAAACAGTACAATATTGTACTGAAGAGACCCAAGCAACAAATGTGCGAATCGAAGACTGTGTAGGATCTTTTGTAATATCGGCTGTCTACAGCTCACCGAAACATAAACTTAAGGAAGCAGATTGCTGGTGGAGATTATAATGCGAAACATCATTACTAGGGCTCGCGTACAGTAACAACAAAGGGACGGCAACTAAAAATGTCAATTGACAAACTAAATCTTAGTGTTGTCTCGCCTGGGCAACCCACTTACTGGCCCACTGATAGAAGAAAAATACCAGATGTGATAGATTTCTTCATAACCAAAGGATTCCCTAGCAGCTTTATCAGAAGTAGAACTAGCCTAGATTTGTCTTCTGATCATTCACCTGTAGAAAAGGTCCATCACATTAGCTCCAAAACACGCAAAACTGACTGGGATCTCTTTAGGCAATTAATGGCTCAATGCCTGGCCGAGTCACTACCTATGGAAACAGAAGAGAACATAATGGAAGCTGTTGAACACCTCAACTATTGTGTACAAAGGTCTGCCTGGGCTGCTACCCCAACACTTACAGACACAAACCGTAAACTCGAATGTCCTCCGTCTATTCGTGAACTCCTGACTGAAAAACGTAGTGCTAGAAAAAAATGGCAACAGTCTCGACATGCATCAGATAAAAAACATCTAAACTACTTGCAATCTAAGCTAAAATCAGCACTTAGCGATAACAAGAACGAAGGCATACAATCCTTCTTAAAAAGTCTAGACGTGACATCGGCTACTGATTACTCACTGTGGAAAGTCACACAATATGAAAAGTCCAGTCTTAAACCAACCCCCTCTACGCAAAGAGAACAATGAATGGGCAGCCAGCGAAGCGGAAAAAGCAGTTACATTCGCCGAACACTTAAAACGCGTCTTTGTACCAAACCCCGAAATAAATTCCCACAAAACGCAAGAAGTGTCAACTTTTCTGAATCAATGCCACCAACTCGATCCCCCTATTTCGAATTTCACTAAGAAAGAAATAAAAGCTGTTATTGATACACTTGATATCAACAAGGCACCTGGCTATGACCTAATAACTGCCAAAATTCTAAGAGAGCTCCCAGAGGAAGGAATTTCATTCCTCACAATCCTGTACAATGCAATCGTACGTACGTGTTCGATTCCTCCCCAGTGGAAAGTGGCCCAAAAGTGACCTATTAACTTACTACCAATTACTTCCAAGGTTATGGAAATTTTATTTCTGCGAAGATTAATGCCACATATCTATGATAATAATCTACTGCCTGATCACCAGTTTGACTTTCGTCAAAGACATGGAACCATTGAGCAGGTCCATCGATTGGTCAAAAATATCCATAATGCCTTTGAGTCAAACCAATATAGTTCTGCATCTTTCTTGGACATATCCCAGGCATTTGATCGGGTATGGCACAAAGCACTGCTGTTTAAAATTAAAAAGAACCTACCCATAAATTACTACAACTTCATCAGATCATATCTACACAACAGACTAAACAGGGAACTGAAACTACGTCTCTCTATCCGATCCAAGCAGGAGTTCCCCAGGGAAGCGTTATGGGCCCAATACTGTACCTGCTTTACACAGCTGACCTCCCAGTCACAGAAGGTGTTGTTACGGGCACTTTTGCTGATGACACAGCAATTCTCGCAGTAGACCACCGACCAGACACAGCCTCACAAAAACTCCAAACAAGCCTTGACCAAATATCACAGTGGCTGTAAGATTGGTGAATCAAAGTTTCCTAAATCAAATCAATACTAATAGTTAATTTTACTACTAAACGAGATACGTGTCCGGCAGTGAACCTAAATGGAGTACAGTTGCCGCAAGCCGATTACGCGAAATACCTTGGCGTGTATCTCGACAGACGTCTGACATGGTCCAAACACATAATGACCAAACGGTGTGCAGCGGGCCAAAAAGTGCGAAACATGTACTGGCTCCTTAACAAAAACTCTCAATTGTCGCTCAAAAATAAACTATTAATTTATAAATGCACGATCAAGCCTATATGGACTTAGGGCCTACAACTGTGGGGAACCGCGGCAAAATCAAATATTGAAATACTACAAAGGTTTCAATCAAAAACGCTAAGAATGATAGCTGGTGCACCCTGGTATGTCACAAACAACAGACTCCATTTGGAGCTTGGCATAAAATTGGTCCAAGAAGAAATCTCGGAGATGATACAGACATACAGAGACCGAATCGCTAATCATCCCATTCCACTGGCTATAAACCTGATGAACCCAATAACGGCACCCAGAAGGCTTAAGAAAAAACTTCCCCAAGACCTTATATAGGAGCAAAATGAAATGAGTTCAAAAGGACGAACTCAGTACAAGACATGCTAACATACGCACCAATTGCTGAATGTCTCAAATGACAGATTTCAATAATAAAAGAAAAATAAAAAAAAAAATAAAAAATTGTGATAAAGAAAATTTTGAATCTTGTATATCTACGTAACTATATATTTTGCAGTGTGTAATATTGAATTATGGTATTCGTGTTAATTGTTTTATCTAAAAAATCGATAAAAACTCGGTATGGCAAACAAATACACTATTTCGTCTGCAATTTATCGTTATTGCAGATATTTAAAAATTGCTTTTGTGAAATTAATCGTTTCATTTAATTCTGAATGGTTTACGATATTAGAGTTAATTAAATGTTTTGGTACTTAATTCTCTTGGAAAATAATTATGATTTGTGGGATTTTTTGTTGTGTGATTTCAAAAAATGAATGCGAAAATAAATTCAACAAAACCTTTCGTAAAAAGTGCAAACATTATTCGCGGTGCGCCATTAGTCAGAGTGACAACCGTGTTGGCAACGCACCGCACGATGGCCACGTGAAATACGACCACGCGATGCACAAGCGGTTTAAAGCTAAGAATATTTGTACGTAATTAAAGTATTTTTACTTCAGTGAATATTGTGCGGTTGTTGTCAACTGATCACTGTAACAAAATTCGAAGCATTGTCCACCATGGATCTTACTATTTTGACAGGATCAAGATCGATTGCTGTAAATATTGTAGTATTAAATCTTTTATTTGATAAAAAGTGTATACTTTCTTAAATCACCGACAGGCTATGGCAAATGAATGCTTTTATGAATATACATCTATAGAACTTAGAGTAACTCCTAAAATATAATTTTTTTTCCTAACCATATATAAGGATAAGATATTTCACTATCGCTAGTGTGCACACTTCCCTATTACTATCAGTTGTGTGAGGTTAAAGGTGTACTTTAATATCACACATCTGATCAAAAGTGTTTAGTTATTTTTTTCTTTTAAGAACGTTGTCATGGAACATCATCTCCTCTATTTTCATAATATGGATCTTCTAAAACCCGTGACTGTATCATAAAATGACTGAAAATTTTATTAATCCACCTTCACACCTTTTTTGATTTACAAACACTTTTGGAACCGCCTCAGCAGTTCTTGGTTCAGAAATCTGATTTGTTTTTTTTATTTTTCTTCCTTTTATTGTCTTTCATAAATGTTATAATTACTAATTTCTTAAAGTTTCGTTATCAAAATTTATAAATTCCGCGAACACTGTGTTTATTATGGGTTCACTCCGCTCTCTCATATGTATTTATTTATGATGAAAAATTATTTAAAACTTGACATGGTAAAACTAGATTCTTACTTTACTCTCCCAGATAATATGAAATTATTATTTACAACAATGTTAGAATGTGTAATGCAAATTAGTATGAGCAATGCGATTGTCAACAGAAAAACGAGAAATCCTCTTATATTTTACCATGAACACTAAAAATTGTTTTTTTTTCTTTGTGGAAAAATAAGTTCGAAAAAAAGCTCAAAATAACGTCTTTAATGCAGTTTTTAAATACGTATTTAAATGTTTCGTCATGAAATATTACACAACATTGCCGTGACAAATAATCACAAATCTAGTATAGCTAGGTCTAGATAGCTTTAGTGTTCGCGTTTTTATCTTTTATGTTTGCAGTAGAGGATTAATTCAAATATTTTGAAATAATGATTACTACTATAGATTGCTAGTAAAGTTTATAATATTGTGTAAATAGATACTCAACACCTAGGTAGACTCTAGATAGTGTTATAACAATTTCTTTATACAGCTTAAATGCTAATTCTCTTAACCTTCTAAAATATACTGGAAGTAATGCAAGTAGTTCAGTCTATGTATGGTCCAAAGCGAGATAAATGGTTTATTGTTTCGAGTTCCATCATACCTCCACACATATTACATTACCACAGGTTTTAAAATAAAATGGATCCATGTGACCTTGTATGTTTACGGGATTTTCTTAGTTGTTTGTAGCACGTACCACATACTGTTCTTGTTCATTCAGAGAATTTTTTTATAAAATCCCTACACTTAATCGAAATTGTATATCAAGAAGACAATCCAGAACATTGTGCGGCTATTCGTATCACCGGTTATGCCACTTACGAATTGATACGCAGACTGTTCCTCTCGAGAAGTTAGCGTATTCATTACTAATGTAAATCTCATTTCCAAAGTTGGATCTTCGCTTTCGACCATCGTGTCAGTGGTCTAGTCGAAGAATGTTGCCTGCTTTATGAAGATCGCTAGCCAGTATGTAAGTTGTAATGTTCATATCGACAAAATGAGGGATAAAATAACAATGAATTAATTATAACAACACGGATTCATTAATGGTATTTTCGAATGTTGCATTCGATGGCTTTGAACATTTTTAATTATGAAATATTATTAACAAGCTTTATTATGATTTTCATTTGAATAAATATATAAAGCAGGCTCAGAGGAACGCCGTAAATATTACCGAAAGTAACATTAGGCTTGAATTTCACTCCATTATTCGTTGCTCTTTTATAAAAAAAAATTAAGAGTAATTTCGTATTTACATAAATATCATTATATCCTTTTTCGCGTTTTTCAAAAGGTAGTCAGCATAAATAAAAGTTTTTAAATTGATACTTTTTAATATATTTTGTGGTATTTTTGTAAAAATTCGCCGTGGTGTGTTGGGTTGATCACAAGGCATACGGCCTGTGACGACGCAGAGCTGGACGGGTGTTATGGTTGGCTGTAAGAGATTGCTCACGTAGCAATAAGTCCGCCATATGTATCAATTAGATACATTAAAGTAGATAAATAAATAAATAAATAAAAATTCATTACTCACAATTAATTATGAAACTACGTGATGTAGTATTATTTCTACTTTATTCAAATTCTTTACCACGACCTAGGTTTCGTTGTATGACAACATCTTCAGGTTGGGAATGAGCAAAGATTAACTCTTAGAGCCTTCCAATAGCATTTAAATATTACTCAAAACGACAGCGGAAGCGGAGTTTGCGCGGGTTTTCCCACTGTTTACGATAATGAAGTTATGATAGGGGTGCTCCCCTATAGTTTTGATTATATTTTCGATAGTTATACAATATACAAATATTTTAATAAATTAAATTGATGTGATTCTATGAGGTTATACAATGAAAATGTTTCGGTTTATAAAATTAAATTAAATAGATATTATTATAATAGCAAGGATATCTAATGGTTGGAACAAGGTTATACAACTAATTATACATATCTCCCATTTATTGTTTTCTTTTGTGCTGTATCACCTTAGATGTATGGCCGGACTGAAACAAATTGAAGTGTACTGAATAATCAATGTTGTCTAACTATATTATGTCTAGAAGATATTAGGTATGGATGTTGATATTGTATTGAGTTATTCATTTAATATATTAACGTTGTTGTCTCTTTTATATCTGTTTATTTCTAATGTTTCTAGGATGTCAAGTTTATTGCCTTTTGTATTTATTTGTAATATATAGGGTACATTGTCGGTATGAGTGTGATGGTTATTTTCAATGAGATGTTTTGCAATGTGAGATGTGTCTAGTTTGTTATGTCGCCAGGTGGTAATATGTTCTTTGTATCTGGTAGTAAAATTTCTTCTTGTTTTACATTTATCTATTTTTTCTTTATATATATATATATATATATATATATATATATATACACATACATGCACGCATATATACAAGGACACATGTAAGTCCAGAATCATTTCTACTTTAGGCTTTAAATCGCCATCTGAAAATAAACTATTCTTACTCCCAAATCAATTTTGATTCTCCAAACTGAGTAGAATACCGATATCTTCCAAAAAAAACGTATTTTAAAAGCAACAAACTTTTTCAATTCAATTAACATCATAGACTGAAAGAGACAATCTCTTTCAATCTTTTAATAAGGAGTTTGTTGTGTTTTAACGCCATTTTAATTACTATAAGTTTGGAGTAAACGAATAAATAAATAATAGTTTTTAAACTCCAAAGATTTAACCACCCTTATTAGGGTTCTGCAAATAAGTGGCGAAAATGAAACCCTTATAATTTGATCATGTCCTTCTATCGGTTCGTATATTATAGCATCATAACTTTTTATTTTTAAGGTCGATTATGAAGATATTTTACAATAAGAAACTATAAACTTTCTCGTAGTATTATTTTGTCGCACTAGATGCCAGTTTATTTTTAATAAATGAAAACAGTTTTATTAAAATATATTATTTTGTGTGATGTGATCCATAAAACCTTTTTAACATGTAAATAAAAAGATAAATTTATGGTAAATAACTTTGTAAATTTATATGAGTTCTACCTCGCTAACTACTAAGCATGTAGTTTGACTACAATATTGTTTGCAATGCTATCAAAATATCTACAAAATATTTTTTCTGCCACATCTTTTTCAAAATTTATGGAAAAACAGAATTATGACATTCAATAGATACCTGCTAAATTACTGCGGTTACGTTACCTTAATAAAATAAAAAGATAGATAACCAAATTGTTACACCTATTAGGTTCCACAAAACCGTTGTAATATTGGAAAGTTACTAGAAAGGTAACTTTGTTACCAATAATTTTATATGGTTTATACCTCGCTTCACTAACACAAACCACTTAATTACCTATGAAAGTCAGGCTGAGGAAACCCAAGATAATGCTTCTTCGACAACTGATTTGTTTTTGTTTTGTACACAATAACCCCCTTCCCCTACCCTAACCACCACTCCCCTTCAAGCAGCGTCCGTCAAAGGCAACAATTGAATATAACATCAATGCTGTACGCCTCGTAATAAGGACATAAAAGAAAACAACCTATAAGCAAAATCGGAAAAATTTAGGCAATGTATATGATAATTTAAGGGTCACAAGTTTTGTGCTACATGAAGGCACTACGATTTGGAACCGATCGCTTCGAAATCAATATCATGTTTATTTATGTCGCGAAATTTTGAAAAAAATGAACACAGGTCTCTTAAGTGCTCGACATCATTACAGACGACGAAAATTGAATATACTGTTAAAACATGAAAATAAGAGACAATCTGCGCAGTAGTTATTTCCTTCTGAAAAATCGCCAACAGATGTGAAAAAAGGACGAAATGTAGGAAAAAAGGCGTTCGCTTCCTTTTTCGCATGGACGGATTACAATGTAACATTGTACTTGTCTTGGAAGATAAAGATATAGTTACCGTAAACTGGTATATCAGCAATTGATTGCATAGTTCTTTCGAAAACGTTCGGGCGCAATGCCCTCCCATTCTATAGACTAGGTAGCCATCTGTCTGCTGGAAGGTCGATTGTTTAACTAAGTCTATAATAGAAATTATGGAATATCCAAAGCTTTGCTTCCCACTATGATATTTATGTTTATTTTCAAGAATAAACTATGAGTAAAACGATTTCCGGATGCCAAAGAAGCAATGACTACCTTTGAAAATACCGTGGAAAATATGTCCGAGGAAGACTGGACAGACTGCTTCTCTAGGTGATTCCATCAAACGAAACGATACATAGTGTCACAGAAAATATTTTGAAAAAAAAACAATAAACAAATTGCAAACTTGTTAGTTCCTTATTGACGTTTTAAAAACTTTGTTTACTATCTAACGTATCATACATATTTGGTTCTCAATTAATTTGTTTTCATGTGGTTTCTAAAATTTAAAACACACTTGTAAAAATAACTTTTATTAGGTCATAAAAAACGTTTCTTGCAAATTTTTTTTTTATCTAAATATTTTTTTTTTCTTTTTTATATCTGAATATTGAATTCAAACCTGGTTTGACGAATTATTCCGAACTATAAAACATATTATTCATAAAACATATATTTCAATCCGGTATATTTCAATCGTTGTACATATTAAAATCACACGTCGACGAGTATACGTTTTGATATCGCACGTTTTCAAATTAACGTGCTTATGAAGAAATCTGCCAAGGGATTTTCATAACGTGATCGATTTTTTGTTAATAAGCAGAACAAACATTTTAACTGAAAATAAAAAAGCAGTGCAAACTTAGAAAAAGTAACGATTTTCATTAATACAGGGAAAAATTACAGAAAGAGAACTAAAGTCTCCATAAATTCATGTAATGATTAATTGTAGACCCATTTTTAAAAGCAACGAAATCTTTGCTTGGGATTTTTGTTTTGTTTTATTCAAAATATGTATTTTTTGCTGATACAACTTCAATACAAATATTATTGTAGACCAAAGGATGGTATCATCGGTTGGTACCAATCGCACAGGAAGTAAAAATATACGACAAAAGATATGTATTAGAAGTAGATAGGAAATAAAATAAATGATTTGTGAGTTCCATGAAACTCGTTCAGGAAATATTATTTTTGTGCAAAAATTATGCGTTATTATATATGTACATATAAACAGACATATACTTAAAAAAATATTTCAAGCTAACAATTATAACATTTTTGTGTTTTTGACGTACAAATATGAAAATAACAACCAACACCCCAGTATATTTTTAAAAGCGTGAACAGAAAGAGAATTAAAGCATACATCCATAAATTCATGTATTGATTAATTGTTGACCTATTTTTAAAAGCAACGAAATCTTCGCTTGGTATTTTCATTTTGTTTTATTAAAAATATATATTTTTTGCTGCAACTTCAATACAAGTATTATTGTAGACCTAAGGAAGGTATCATGGGTTGGTAAAACTATACTATTCGCACAGGCAGTAAAAATATACAACAAACGATATGTATTAGAAGTAGATGGGAAATAAAATAGATGATTTGTGAGTTCAATGAAACTCGTTCAGGAATTTATAAAAGAATTTATTTAATCGTGAAATAGATAAATCGAATTAACTAGCTCTCATTGGGATGACATTCCATTATTACACCTTGCCCTTAAAAACATTAAATACCATAAAAGGTAAAATATACCATTTAGCAAATTACTCTTACTTAACCGTGTCAAAGATTAAAATGTTTAAAATAATGTTGTAAAATAATATTTTTAAATATGTTACAAAATAATGGGACAGATGCTGCGGTAACTACACAAAATGTCAATTCACACAGCGCTTCCTTCCTGCGTAAGTCGTTGAAAGCAACAAGAAGATTATTGAGAAAACATAATTATAGGTTTCCATATATTTCTGTCTCTCTATCCGCCGTATCAGTACCATTATCTTACCACTGCCATGCCGGTGCCATTACTCTGAAATATAAACTGCCCATTTTCTTCTCACATCTTCTCGAATTTTCAATGTAGAGAATTGGTTTAATAGCTGTCTACCTTTCATTCTCTGGTAAATTTGAGTCTACCCAGACAACATAATTAATGTTTCCTAAAAAGTTATAAATTATAAAATAAGTATTCTGTGGATTCGACGGTTTTATGAAATGTACGATTACCGAAGTGATTTTGCAACTATAACAAAATACGGAATCGTTTTACGCAATAATTGATCAGTAGTGTAACTACAGTTATGTGCATAAGTACCAAACATGTTGTACCTGTCTGTTGTTCCCTGACCGCAAAAGATCTATGTCTGCTTATAATTATATTACATTAATTGTATTGGGACTAACAATATACTTTTTATTCTTCGTGTTGCAGTAGTAAAATCGTCACATATGCCGTATTGTTAGTAACATCGTCAAACAATAGGTAAAGTTTTAGATTTGTTTATATTCAGCAGGTATATACGCACGTCTATTCGACATAAAATTATTTATACAGCGAAGCAAAAGAGTTGTTCGTGATATTTTTCAAAGATACTAATTTAGTTGCAAAAACTGGATATGCGATTATTTTACTAAAGTGGGTACAACTGAAATAATTATTCTGGTAAGGCAAGTTTTCATTACACTTTATGCAAGGGTAATGTGCAAACTCGAGAACAAAACCGCGCCTATTTAATATGTACAATGTTTTTTCTGAACCGAGCATATTTGAGCCGAGTTGAAAAATAATAAATATTCTACGAGTTTAGGAATCGATGTTGATAACTGATTTTCATCTAATCCGTTTATTTCTAATATATTTACAATTATCATCTTAAACCTTATACTGTTTTTGAAAGGGCAGTCAGCAAGGATCTCCGTTAGGACATCATGAAACAATACCAGGTTACGTAAATATAATACCTGTTTCGTCACATTAATATATTTCTTGAACTGTTATAACATTTTCGTTATAATTGTTCATTGCGATACACATATTGTTGTAATAGGGTTTCCCATTATTAGTGGCAATCTTACCAAACGTTACTGCTGTGTTTCTTCTTTCTTTTTACCAGAAACAATTGTACCAATTTTAAATAACCACCATATAAAAATACATGCGGATGAAACGGAGAACCTCCAATACTTGAAGTTGTTAAAAATATAAATAATAATATTGTACTTTTTTATCAAAAATTAAAAATGGAGAAAATGAGAAGAAAAAGAAAAATAAAATTGATTAGGCGTTGTAGAGAATTTTAGAACGGTATGTAATGTAACAGATTAATAATTTTAAATGTCATCAAGCCGAAAAAAGTACTTATTTACGCATTTCGCGTAGAAAGGAGATCTTTATGAAATAGACAAAAAACACAGAGAGAAAGTTGTAAACTAAAAAAATCCAACCTGAATATCTTTAAGAGTTTCGTGTCATTTAAGAAAAATGACACAGGGTCTCATAATCAAAATCACGATGACGATATTATAGTCTTGTAATTATTATTATAAATTGTGAGCTACCGACGACTTTGGTACATTTTTAACTTTAAACTTCGCTTCCTTCAGTTCCACCACGTAAAATGTTGACTCTTTTTTCCAGTGCTCACAAAAATTAATGCTTTTATCGAAACTAACTTCGCTCTTGCTAATGTTCCTTAACTGTTTTCGTCTCAATATTGCATTACTTAAATTTTAAGTTGTTTTTTCTTTGAGAAGTATAATATTCAATAAAGAATTTTAGTCAACGAAATGAATTGCATATGACAATGCCTTTTTTGAAAATATTATATGTAAAACAAAATGACAACAAAAGTCTACATAATATTTACTCATTGTTATTAAAGAAAAATGATGGAAAATATATAAAGCAAAAATAAAATTTCAAAAATCAATCCCCACAAATTCTCAAAATTGTATTTTTATGTTTTGATTAATGTTTCTGTAAATCTAATAAAACAATTAATATGTGTAAGTCTGAAAAACTTTATGACACAGATGTCCTGCTTAGTCTAAATAAAACTTTTGATCACAAACTATCCAAAACTTACATTTTTGCGCATGAGAGATAGACTGGTGAATGAGATTAATGAGCAACAATGTCGAATAAAAAAGTGACTGTGAAACATCTAAATTTTGTTATGTCCTTATATTGAAATATTTTTATTTAAACCAAGTGGAAATCGAAAAATATTTAGATAGTTGGTCATAATAAAATATTAATTTTATTTTATTATTTTATTCTTATGAAATAATTTATATCAGAAACATTTCTTAACAATATATTTTAAATAAACGCTATCGTTTTAAGACAGTTTAATGCCATACACCGATTTAACCGTTTAAAGTTTTAAACGTTAGTAGTATAGCCATGCTGGCGGAACGGTAAGACGCCCCTTGCCATCAGAATAGTTTAACTCTCGTTTAAGCGCGCCATTAGATATTAAAGATAAAAATCACTTTATTTAATTTTCCCCATTTTAAGTGACTTCTTTAATTTGCACCTACTAGGTGCATTAATTGATCAAGAAGCTAATACGATAAATCGTAGCCACCATAGATATAACCCACTTTGGTTTATTGACAATTGAAATTTCGACTTAAAAATTAAATAATTTTTGGACGAAATTATGAATAATGGAAAGGGTGCCACTACCCGCGCCTATTCAAAGAATATTAAATGGGTACATGCATCAGCATAACTTTGCTCAAATTTTTAAATTAATTTAAAATAAGTTTCCAAAAATTGTTTAAATCTCCTTTCAAAGGAATGCCTCAATTATTGCTTACCCTTAACATATTAGTAAGTTGGAGTCAGCCAATTAAGTTCTTATAATACGCTACGAGCTGTCTACGAGAAAGTATGAATCATTCATAAAAAAACAGATATATTTGTTAACCTGAAGCGTATTTAAACAAAAAACATCCCTTCGCAGAATACTTGGCGAGGTATGTGTACTTCTCCTGCAAAACACAATAGAGGAAAATATAAAGCATATTTAAAGATGACAAAGTAAACTTAAAATTCGTTTCTTAAATGAACTTAAAAAAATTACTTTCAAATAGATATTTTCAAATACGTTATGGCAAACAATTAGAACCGAAACAGATCTTTCTTTTTTCCACAGGGCGGCATGGTCGGTCAAGTATTCTACCACGTTTACATACGACACTTATCAAATAATGAGTAATAACATCTACTTTCACTGATGATACAACTATCATTACAACGGCCAACATATAATCCAAACAAAAGAACTGCAAAAACAATAAGTGATATAAATATATGCACACAATAGTACGTATTAAGTTAAACTTTTTCTAGTCTTATTAACTTTATATTGAATAAAATAAATTTACTTGCCTTGTTTATCAACGGTATAGTCATCCCCCATCTAATAGGGCAAAATATCTAAGGACGAATCTATAGGTCAAATTAAAATGGTAAGATCACTGTGTAAAACTATGAAAGAACTATGTAAATACCGACGCAAAGCACCGTCTAAATGCAAAAATTAAATGAATATTGCAATCCGTCTGCTTTAGGATGACCGTAATAAAGGTTTCTTTATACACTTTCTCAACACTTGTAGAACATTTTTTTCAACTGTAAGTGTTCATAATGAAAAATGTTATTTTAACAGTTACACAGTCTATATATATCTTATACTATCAAACGACCAATTCTTGTGTGTATATATATATATATATATATATATATATAGTTCCGTTTCCGGCTGTTGAACTGTGAACACCATTTCTATAGTCTCTGATATAATCAAGTGAAAACAAATAGTTCGAGGTGATATCAAACACTTACTCCTTTCGAAAATAATAGAAGAAATGTTGTGAAGTATGTACAGATAACCAGTTTTTCATAAATTATTGGAATTGTTCAAATATAAAACACAAAATACATCAAGAATTTGAAGGTTAGAAACAATCAATTATTAATATCTGAAGTAAACACAATTAATATCTGACGTAAACACAACTGACATTGGTTGACATTACTGTAAGTGTTGCCACCAAAGAAAAATATTTCTATCTAATACGTATTCGTTGCTATCTTATACGTTACGTTTCGTTACACACAAAAACTTTACAAGATGGATGGACAATTTTAACTTTTGTTCGAAAAGATGAAGATCGAGATGGAAGTCGAATCTAACACTATAATGGCAATAATTGACGAGAAACTAGTTCCTTTATTGGAGGAGAACAGAAATCTAAGGGCAAAGGTAGAAAAATTAGAGAATGAGTTGGAGTACCTTAAAAGAGGACAGCGAGAAAATAATATTATTATATTTGGCTTAGAGGAGACAGAAACATCTAAACTAGACTTAATAAAAAAATTAAACGAACATCTCAAACAAGACCTTGAAATAAAGTTAGAAAACTCTGAAGTCAACAAAATACATCGTTTAGGGCACAAAAAACTAGAAGGTAATAAGTCGAGGCCGATCTTATGCTCGTTTGTACACAATTGGAAGAAGACTGAAATTATTAAAAACAGGAAGAATTTAAAGAAGATTTACATCACCGTGGACTACCCAAAGGAAGTGCTGCAAAAGAGAAATCAGTTACAATCAGAGTTCGTAGAAGAGAGCAATAAGGGAAATATTGCCTACCTGAAATACGATAGACTTAGAGTGAAACAGACCATTAACCAACAAAAGAAAAGGATGAGAGAGACTTCTACTTCACCGGCTGGTGGCATTAGCCAGTCAAAAAAGCAACAAACTCGTTATCCAGCGATATTCAAACGGTCATCTGGCTTTGTAGATGCGTTCGACATGACGCGGGCTAGATCGAACTCTCTCTCAAACTTAGCTGTCGATAAAGAACAATAACAATTAAACAACGTTAAACGGAATCTAAAACCAACCAAGGCAACTAATAGCAAAAACATAACAAACCTCAAAACTTCTCCTAGTCGGCTGGTGGTGAGAGGGGTGGGGAAAGGGAATGTGACGAGGAAGTGGAAGATAAGGGAAAGGTAAGGGGAAGGAGAGTAGAGAGGGAGGGTGAGGTGACGAAAAGGGGGTGGTGAGAGGGGTGGGGAAGAGGGATGTGAAGAGGAAGTGGAAGATAAGGCAAAGGTAAGGGGAAGGGGGAGCAGAAGGGAAGACGAAGGGAAGCGGAAGGGAAGGGGAAGGGGAAAGGGAAGGGAAGAGGGAGCGTAAAGGAAGGGGAAGGGGGACCGGAAGGAAAGGGGGTCCGGACGGGACGGGGAAGGGGGAGTGGAAGGGAAGGGGAAGGGAAGGGGAAGGGGGAGCGGAAGGGAAAGGGACGGGGACAGGGAAGAGAAGGGGTAGGGGGAGCGGAAGGGAAGGGGACCGGGAAGGGGAGGGTGAGATGGAGGGGAGGGGAAGGTGAAGGGAAAGGGACGGAGAAGGGGAAGAAGGAACGGAGAAGGGCCACACCCTTCTCCGTGAGAGTGTGAAGGGGTAGGCGAAGGGGTGGGTGAGGCGAAGTATACGGGGAAGGGGTATGTGAAAAGGAATGGGGAGGGGAAGGTGAAGATGAGAAATGGGGAAGGGGAATAAGAAGGTGTAGTGGAAGGGGAAGTGGAAGGCGAATGCGGGGCGAACACGAACGCGAAGGTGAACGCGAAGGTGAGAGCGGGCGCGAAGACGAATGGGAAGGCGAGGGGGAAGGCGAGATCGAAAAAGAAAGCAAAGGCAAAGGGGAAGGGAAAGAGACGTGGAAAGAGAAGAAAATCTAATACTAAATCAATAATAATAAAACACAACGTTGACAAAATATTTCCCATTATTATTCAATATTTAATTAAAAAACCGGAATGCAGAGTGAACTGCTGGAGTTGTTAGTTTTGGAAAAGGAAACTTCGAAAACCACTGCCGATCATTTACTGAACATTCTTGAAAAGAAAAATTCGTCCCTTTTACCAATGTTATCTGAAATTTGAACCAAAGCTTGGATCAATAGACTGTGGGTATCGGTTGTCCAGCTCATATTCTTCATAATGCAATACGTCATGCCATTGATTTGTTAGAGTTCGACGTAGAATCTTTAGTGTTGAAATTTTTCGATCATCTTTAAATTTATATTATATGAACTGAAAATCTGAAGCAATTGTGCGATTACGTTGAAATTTAATATGAAAAATTGCTGTATCATAGTAAGATGTGGTGGCTTATCCTATTTCCTGCTATTGAAAGGATCCTAAAATTATAAATCGCTTTAAAATAATTCTTTTTGACAACAGAAAAATCTGCTGTTCTTATCAAAAAGTTTTTTGTGAACGATACCAGCGAAATATATTTGTTCTATCTTCATTCATTGATGGCTATATTTCATTCAAGAATAGCTTCTCTGGAGAAGGAGAAAAATTCAATAGCCGAAGTGCTTTGTTCTTTCAAAGGACCTATAGAGATATTAAGTCAAAGGATCGAGCAGAAGTTCGTTCTTTTAAAAGTATCTTCGTTCTTTTGAAAGAGATCTGGTTGAAAAATATAAAATTGATGAAAATGCAAGAAAAATATTGAAATAAAACGCAAGTATCAAGAATGGATAGACTACATTAATATTTTGATAAAACCTTTAGATTCGTTTAAATGCCTTGAATTGTTGGTATTAAAGCAAAATCTGGAGCTAGAATTTCACAATATCACATATTGTATTGTACCCCAGAGACGAAACGGAATCATCGTTCACAATGTTAAACTAGTTGAAGAATTTTGGCTATTAAATATATTTGGCGTTAATTTTGTAGAAACTCATTAGTCAAAATTAAATGAAACTACGTGATGTAGTATTATTTATAATTTCTTTAAGCTCTTCACCACGACCTAGGTTTTGTTATATTACAACATCTTCATCTTTATTAGCAATCTAAAAAAACTTAAGAAACTTAAGAAATTATAAATAATACTAGTATAGAAATAATAATACTAAGTAAAAAACTTAAGGAAGTGGAAATAAGGATTTGTCAGTATTATTTTTATATTATACCACACAATGCAAATATGGATCGATTTTTTTCATTTATGAAGTCGCAATGGACGAAGAAAAGAAATAGATTGGCAGCTGAGTTAATAAAAGAAATATTACTCCCACAATATAACTTCAAGCATGTGACAGGTGCCGAATTTCACAGTAAAATTTATTGAAAAACTATTTTTTTGAAACCTGTTGCCAGCGGGCAAAAGTATAAATTGCAAAAAATGTGATTGAAGATAATAAAGTCCAATTATAATCTACTGAATTTTATTTTCAACAAAAATTTAATAACCGTCAGTTTTATTAGAAATATAAAAAATTTGTGTGGTTTAGTTATTTTTGGTAGCAAGAAAAAATGGCATAAAAAAAGACCGAAAAATATATTTTTAAAGTAGTGCAAATTGAATAGGCTTTAAAACATAAGCTGACTTAGAAAAAAATAAAATAGAAATCAGAAAATTTACCTACACAAAAATTTTCATTAAGGGAAAAGTAGAAAGTTTTTTCTGGTTTTCTTATCTTTTTCGAAAATTTTAATATATTTCCTTAGAAATTGGAGGAGTAAAATTATTTTTTTGTATAATTCGGACAAATCCATTTGGTAGCAAAACATAATTTTGATATTTAGTCGTTAGGAGCGTCCTAACGATTTTTCCAAACCATCGTCAAATAATATCTGAATTCGAAGGCCGCTAATGCACTGCCCCGAATGGATTTATTATTGCAATTGTTCCATGTACCAAAAGCATTTATTAACAAACTTGCATTTCGTAGGCTGTCGAAGATACCTTTTTGTAAACAAGTCAATAATTTACCATAAACTCTCTGAGATCGTCTCGTATTTACATTTATTAATTTACTGATCCATTTAATTGTAATTTTTGAGAAAAAGAGAGTATTTTTATTTGAAAAAATAACATATGGCATGAGCGTAAAACCATTATGGGCTTTCGTTCTTAATGTAGCTACAAAACATTCTTGGTGTAAAGTAAAAAAAAACATATCATGTGTAAATTAGTATATCAGATAATTTATTTAAAATTTTTTTTGTTATGATGTTAATTTCAGTAATAAATTTCTTTTTATCGGATCTTGCAATTTCATCAACTTCACATTAAGAGAATAACAAGGAAGTTGTTGGCGTTTTAATAATTTCTACTAACAAAAAAAATAATTTTGTGATGTATTGAATTATATAATTGGCTTTCTACAAACCATAGATAAATGTGGATACTTGTTTTAAATTTCTTTGCAAAAAAATAATTTTTAAAACATGACAAATTATTAAACAATTCGAAAAAAAACTAAATTTTGTACTAAACGTTTTCACAATATTTTTATAAGTTTATTTAAGTCTTCCATTCATTTTCACAACACTCTCTTTGTATTTTTACATCAAGAACATTCAGGGTGTTCACCTTACGATGACAAAGAGTATACGGATGTTTATTGGTCAATCGAAACCGTGCATTTTTTGCCATAGATATCTGTTGTAACAGCTTTATCACTACAGTTTAATATTACACGTGGAACATTGTTAATCGGCTAAATGAATATCGTACGTTATTTGCTGTTAAAAATAAGTGCAATAATATTTTTAAAACAGAAATTAACAAAACATTTTGTTGTAACGTAGTTTAATTGTTGCATGATATTTCTAAATCTTGTGACGAATTCGTTGTCAGAAATTGTTACGGCGGAAGTATTGAGCATACTCGTATGGTTGATTAGCTTCGGGGTTATGAGTTTAGGACTTAAATTTCTAAACGTTATAATTGATGACATATAAGTAGAATGATGACACGGTAACTACATATTTTATTCTTGCTTAAGTTTTTGGTTGGCAATAAGATTGCAATTATCACTTTCTTAATTTATATGAAATTTGGTTGGTGAATAAATAGATTGCAAATAATTTTTGATCTCGTTTGATCGTTTTTGTTTATTTTTATCTAATTTTACTGAGAAAAATATTCCCACCATTTCTGTGAACTTTAGTTTAATATTCCACTTACTGAGACACTAAAAGCATCTATCTACCCGTATGTTTAATTACGCTTCGGAAACAAGGTGTTTTCAAAGAGTTGCTGTTGCAATACTTTTGTTTGGCACTTGTAATGGATTTTCAAAGATGTCCTTCCACTACAAAAGAGATTCAAAAAAAATAAATTTTGCTGTCGTTTTCCATATTACGTGTTATGTAAATTGAATGAAGAGTTTTAAAGTTAAAATGTTTAATTAAATACGGTAATGAACAAAATTTATATACATTCAATCGTAATCAACTTTTATCCGCGACGATTTTTTTCGGGATTTTTTTGCATTAAATTGTATGAATGCGTAAAGGAGCATATCTATAATCAACATATCTATCAATGGCTTTTTCCACTCCCGTATCCTTTCCTACTATTTTCATATATTCTCCTTCTAATTTTGTATATAGTAACATGATATTGTTGAAAGTATTAAACATACGCAAAAAAAGTAAATGTATAATGAAATTTACAGGCAGAGAAAAGTATAATATAATAAAATATTACATAAATGATAGCGTCTATATAGGGAAGTAAGTAAATTTTAAATATGAAAAATTTTAATTCTATAATCCAATTGTGTGTCAGGAATTAAAGCTTGTTACTTACTGAAGAGATTTTTTTATAATTTACCTAAACGTGTGACATTATTGAAAATTGTCTATCCATTTAATTTGTGATTAAAAATATTAACAAATATCACTGTAAAAGGAACAAGTAAACAAGGCAGCGACATAAAAAAAGTCTCAAAAAAATTCCATTGATATGTTCAGTTTTGATTATTGATATGTTCATTCCATTGATATGATATTGATAGAAAACGGTCAGAGAATACAAACAAACGGTGAATTCCATACATTTCTTCTACTAAAATATGCGAAACTGTGAAGGATCTCGTGAATTACCATTATTGTTAACAAAATTCAAAGTTCAAGTGAGATGCAAGATGACAATGCGGCCGGAAGGAAATTCGTCAATTTTTTATTTTTTAAGATTTCAGAAGAAATAAGAATTCATTTCCTGATGCCAGGCTGTACACGTATACATTTTTCGTGTTTATATTTCTCTTTAACTGGGAAAAAACTGGAGTTCGTATTGACTCGCAAATTAAGATGTGATCGGGAATTATGATTTTGCATGCACTTTTGCGATGCCATTTTTTTAAATCGCGTTTGTTTAATTCGTGATTGCTACACTGGTATTGTATTATATAATAATGATGTCAGATGTCTGTTAATCTACGGGTGTATACTCTACATGAAATCTAACTAAATGTCAGAAAATGAGGATAAAGACTTGCATATTCTAAATTTGTTTAATATCCACCAAATATTTATTCCAATAATTTAATTTATTTTATTGTGTGATATAACTCTTCAAAAGGCTGAAAATTATTTTACAAAATACGTTGTTTATTAAATTTCGTTTTTATGGGTGAGAAAGAAAATTTTAATTAGTGTGCCAACCCCAACCACCCCAGCCAATGCCAACTTATATTGTCACTGTTTTGCTTTGGAATATAGTTTCATTGTGATTATTATAATCTAAACTTTTACTTTGATAAAAAATTCATTTAATATAATTAATCAAGTTCAAAAATGAAGATTTTCAATTCAAACCGCACGTATGTAACATTATTGGAGTTATGTAATATTATTACATGCTAGACTATGTGGGTTTCTGAAGTAACACAACAAATTTGGTAAGTGTATGTATATGGACGTATTTATATTTGTCAACATATTTCTCAGAAACTACAAATCTCACCACGATAATTGTTTTACATTGGCATTATATTTCAACTTAAGGAATAGTGGAAATTTCATATTTCATCGACACCAAATTTAAATGTCAAAAATTATCGTTTCTAGGGTTTTATATCTCAAAAGACAAAAAATTGCAAGTTTTATGATCATTCATATCTCCGTTAGTATATATTTTAATAATTTAGGAAATGAATGGTTTACTTATTATTTTTAAGAAAGTAGTTTTAAAGTTTTAGTTATTTTTAAGAAATATTTATGAAAGAATCGTCTTATATAATAGGTTAAATTTTTATATTATAGTTTTCTTCTTCAGATATATGTATAATTTTACGGTGTCGTTAAATTATAAAAAAAATTTACAACAATGAATCAATCGGCTTACCCTCACTAATTTAAAATTTAATATATTTACGTTCACAAGAATTAAACTCTCCTGAATAAAATAAATTTGCTCGTAAAGACAAAACTTAGACAAGATTGCTGAACAGGTTAATAGAATATCGTTAAGTGCTCTGTAAATAGTATCTGCAACGAGCTTTACACCAGGGCGTTAATAGCATTACTCGATAACTTCGTTCGCAATTGAAATTTAATTCCTTGTAATTTTGGAAAAATAACTAATCGAAGCACACTAAATATTAAATAAATCCTAACATAATTAGGCAAGGGACATACATGTTATTGTGAATATCTGAAAAACTGCCATTTAGACTCACCGTTACAGTTTTCCTACAACCTTTTGTATAAACTTCCAAAATTTCGTTTTATTTATTTTAGGTCCAGGATTCCCGAAAAGAGGGGTGGTGACCTATTTTTTAGAACATTTCTGAAGAATAATCTAAAATTATGAATATATTTTTGGATATATTTTAAGCCCTTACAAAGCCATTTTAAACGATTACCCTATTTGTGAAATTTAAAAAAAAATGTCATTCCATTTGCCCTCTCCCCCAAAATTTTCATACAAACATTTTTATGGTGTTAGCTATTGAGGTATGTTCAAGTTAACAGGTATAATTTTCATGAATAAAAACGGCTATAACTGAGGGGCAAACGGACACGTGAGTAACTTTACAAGAATTCTATTATTCCTTTTTCTAATTAAGCTTTTACTAAACATGAAGTAGAAGGCAATGTGCTATTTTGCAAAAATACCTCCCGTTGAAATTTTTCAGCGAGTTAAGTTGTTAATACCAAGGTATATTTTTGAATAACTTAAATGTAACATTTTTTCCCCTAATACACTATATCTAATTATTATTTTCCCTTAACTATATACGTGACCAAAACCTATATGAAATTCCCCTTTTCGGCTGGCGCCATCGTTACTTCTTAGGATATAAATGACTACGAGATCATTTTACAGTTTTACTATAGGTATATTTAACTCTTAGTAATTTTTTTATATATTCGAAATATATTTTAGAAGACTCACATAACACGATTCAGAATTTCTAATTTAGCTAAAATATCAGTCATACAGAATGTAGGTAAAGTGCTTATCAGGGATCCAGAGAGGCGATTAGTGGTGCTAATAGGCGCATGAATAACTGCTTTCACAAACCACATAACAACAATTACAATTTTACAATTTTAGTTCTACGGTTAGCTTGACGCCGGGCCGCGACTTGTTTTATCCCCTGATCTAATTTAAGTTGTTTTTTTGAGCGATTTCAATATTAAATAACAATTTCTGTTATATTGAATATATTTGGCGTTAATTTTGTAGAAATTCATTATCCACAATTAAATGAAACTACGTGATGTTAAGTAGCTTAAGAGTTATTATTAAGAGTATTAAAAATCCACAAGTTAGATAAAATTGGTTAGTTAATTATGATTTACCCCATTAATAATACGTAAATAATGTTTTAAATATTGAATATATTTGGCGTTAATTTTGTAGAAATTCATTATTCACAATTAAATGAAACTACGTGATGTAGTATAATTTCTACTTTCTTTACCACGACCTAGGTTTCGTTGTATTACTACATCTTCAGGTGGGCTATGTTTTTGAAATTATATTAAATTTAAACAATTAATGTTAAAAATTACATCTTGGTATCCTATATTTTCTTAGAATTTAGAAGATTAACAATGAATAATGTATTATATACATATATATATGTATATATATATATATATATGTATATATATATATATTGCATAATTGGATAGTTTTATCATTTGTTCATTACTAATCCCAGTAAACACACGCTTTAAGGTACAAATTTCTTAAAATAATTTAATAGTAACCACGTTAGTTTACATAAATATTATTAATTTTTTTTCGCAAAATCGGTCCCATAATATATAATATTATATTTACTGAGTTTTTACGTACAAAGTTAGACAAGCTATCACTAATTGCATTTTACTTGTTATAATGGAAGTCTATTTTTATTTTCAATACAAAATCAAATTAGTTTAAACGAAAGATACAAAATATATATTTCGTAGATGTTTATATTATCTATACGTATTAAACATACGAAAAAATTATTGAAAATACTATCAACATAAACAAAACACTACTTCCATAAACGCCTTAATCACAAAGAAGGGGTTGTTTTAGGTTTCTAATTTAAAAACATTTTTCACGCAATGTTTTGGACCTAATTAAGTTTGTTATCAAAAATAATTTAATTCTCACCCGAATCATTTATGGGGCTTAATGACATTTAGTCTTATTTTTATTTAATTGATATATTACTGGTAATATTGTCTGGCTATCATTCAGAAAGCCATCCCCAAAACAAGCAAATTACTTTTAAACCTATATCACTTTTACGCGGCAGTAATTTTTGACATTCATTTAGAAATATGACAAACAAATTTGGTCCTTTCATCAACAAAAATTACCTGTATTATTGTTGGCTCAGCAAACATGTAATTTATATATTGTTGTTATATAAAATAAAATTAAAAATTTCTATATATATATATATATATATATATATATATATATTAGCTTTTCGCCCGCGGCTTCGCCCACGTGGACTACACCATTTTGGCTGTTCCGTTTTCCCCCGTTGAAATATAGCCTATGTTACATAGTGATAAGGTGGTATTCTATAAGCGAAAGAATTTTTAAAATCAGATTAGTAGTTTCGAAGATTACCTCCTACATACAAATTCACTCACTAACATTCACTCTTTATAACATTAGTATAGATAGCTGCGCCCCGCAGTTTCACCCGCGTAAGTCCCAAATATCAAGGATCCTAGGAACATGAGCTAATTCACCAGCCGCATGGCCAGTGATAATGGTCGCTGCACTTAAGTTGTCTTTCAATTCCTTTATAAATAGCCTCGTCTCATTGCACATGTTAGGAGGGCTTAAATTTCTCAGAAGCATGGTTGGCGTTCCGATTTTTAATGTTAATTCGTGAGGTGGTAGCCTAGCGGGATTAAGTGAATTTAAAAATTCATGTTGGTAATGTACTTGGTAATGTACCATGGGTTACTAAAAATTCCTGTTGGTAATGCACCTTGGGTTACCTCTTCGATATTAGTAACGGCGTCTATCGATTTGTAATGTTTGACCTGGCTAGAGCCTTTTTGTTTTATCAAATTGTTTATTTCATCGACCGTGTCATTCCTCAGTGACACTTGCTAGAACACAGCCAAAGAAAATCTTTTTCGTATAAATTTTCGATGTCAGAATCTGATAAATTGAAAGGGGAATTTATATGAATATAATCAACCTGGATAATGAAACCATCTAGTTACAAAAGGATACAAATGCCATTATATACCTTGGGTTACATTATAGGAATTTTCATGAATAATAAATTAATACACTTTATAATATTAGTTTAGATAGTAACATTTCTGTTTACATGCCTAACATACAGCGGCTTGCAATATTTGCGACAATTTTTATATTTTTATACTCAACATAATTTTAAAACGAATGTACCGATTTGAATAATTAGAACAATAATTGACTCCTACATAAACAGGCTAAATGATTTAATGATTTATTTGAATAAGGATTCATATCATGATACGGATATAATCACTTTTTTGTTCGCATCCGTGTTTTAGTTGACTAATTTGACCAAAAGACGTTTATTGTATTGAGTCTTGCAAATATGTTTGTTCATATTAGTGAGAAGGTCCAAAATGTATACCATTTTTTATGTAATATCAACAGTTTCAATATAAGATATAGCCTATATTACTCACTAACAATGCAGCTTTATATTGGTGCAAGAATTTTTAAAATTGGTACAGCAGTTTGAGTTTATCCATTATAAACTAACTAAAAAACAAAAAAATAAAAAATCTTATGAATTGCTAAAAACTGGCACACTTTACATAATATATCACGAGTGTCCTTTAAAAAACAGCGCTAAAATGGTGATTGAAAAATCACAATTCCTGGTCACAACTTTCTTTGCAGGTCAATCCAAATTCCGTTTTCCCCGTTTAGAAAGAAAATAAAAAAGAAACCTTGAAAAATATGCACTCGTACATTCGAACGACAGCAAATGAATTCTCATTTCCTCTCAAGTTGTTATCAAACAGGAACAATAAAAAAGTTGGTGAGTTTCCTTCCGGTCTCATTTCTACATCGGGACCCACTTGAGCGTTGAATTTCGTTTTCGTTAATAATATTTATTTCGGCTATTCACGAGATTCTTAGGAGAATCACATCGTTTTATGTAAGAAATATAAGGAATTCACTGCTCGTAGTTATTAGTGTCAACCATACCGAGCTGAAAATATCCGACGGTAGTTATATAGTCCTCTTTCTATCGTTTTCTTTACGTAAATTGTAAGCTTTTCATATTTTTCCAATAGTATACATTGGAATATACGTAGAAATACTATTGAAAAACATATATTACGTTGAACTACCAAATATCGAAGTTTACTTCCTGCTATATTTGCTTGTTTCGTTGACAGCACAACCATTATTGATACTATATTTGTCAACAACTACCGCTATATTTTTGAATACTTTTGTAAATATGGCAGCAGATTTTAAAAAAAATTTATTTTATCCAGTACTTGTGGGAGATTACTATGAAATGTTACTAACTCGCTAAAATTGAAAGGAAATTTGCGTTCACCACTTTTTAAAACTGGTTATGCGTAAGACTACATAAAATAAATGTTTGCATACGTAATTTTGATTTGAAAAATTAAGTGACATATCCTAAAATCAATTTAATTTAACTATTTACGGATATCATGTTAAATACTGAGTTTTGTGTCACTCTTTTCATCTAGAAAATTGACAAAAACCCTGTCGGCAAAATATCAAATATTTCGTCTGGGCCTAATTTAAAAAAAATTAACGGTTCAAAAACTGCTTTTGTAAATGAAATATTTCGTTTAATTCTGAATCGCTTAAAGAATATTATGCTAGTATCCAATATGTCGCAAATCCGGAACAAATTGGTCGGTACTGAACAACTTTATAACCTTATATACTGGTCATATTACTTGTTTTACAGCTGTTGTTTAACAGCATTTGTAAAACTTAGAAATCAATAAAGAATCAGAAAGCGTTAAGTTGGTAGATTAAATTTATTTAGAATAAATAGATTTTCTTTATAAAGGATTCAATAAAAGAATGAATTAATTCATGGATTGATTAACCATTATTCCAAAAAAAATATTATTTCGTCTATTTTTATGTTTGTTATATTAGCAAAAATATAATCTGACAGAAATTAAAACTAAATAGTCATTTTTACGGTGGTTAAGATTTTGGTATCCAAAAAAACTTAATCAATTATTTTTCTTGAAATAATCATCTCCCCTTCATTTACATACCATCTATAGTAACACAATAAGTAGGATTTACCTATTTTCATTATAAATAGAACTGGCCTGACAATTCGCAATCAATCTAAAAAACGGCTGAAAATATTTTGTTTAATGTAGTTTTTAAATATGTATAACGTCGTTCAGTTATAAAATTGTCTAGAGACCTGGACAGCTACCTCACAGCTCCACATTTTTCATTCTTTCGTTAACTTAACTTGATACTGAGTTTCCAGAAAAGAGTTAATATATTTATCACGAAATATTTAACTACTATTAGCGGTCGCTAATAAGGCGACAAGTTTGTACGCAGACACACTTAGCTACAACTGAATGCTACGAAGTACTTAATCAATTAATTTTTATTGCGTAAACCGTAATTCCTTTAATCGTCTAAAATATACTCGATGGAATTCAAATGGTCCCAACCATTTCCAGGTAGGGTACAAAGCAACAAAAATGATCCGCGACTTTTGTCCTACGATACTAGTCGATACATTTAATAACAACTAATTTTGAATTTAACGGTACCCGTGTGATTACGGATGTTTGTGTGGTTACTGAACAATATTACAAAAGTTGTATATACTATATCGCAATATTATTCTCAACTACTCAAAAAATTTGTTGTAAATATTGGACCTTACCTTTTGATATACTTGACACACAGACTAATGCTTCCAAGAATTGAGATATTCTTGAATAACTTTTTAAGTAGTGCTAATAGTTCCAAGGCTGTATTTGGCTCACAAAATTTGCGCTCGTCATACCTATTCCGCTTATGTTGGATTGGAGAATAAAGTTTGCTTTAGTCGATCTTTGTATAAAGTGAGTGTGACTGTAAAGTAGAAGCCCCTACTCTGAGATAATATGGTAGCGAAGCGAAACTGCAAACATTTTAACAATTTAAAACAGAATTTTCAGAATAGCTTGAAAAATAATATGACTATAATCAAAGTAATTTTAGCATCCAATTCATGTCAAAAAGAGTATAAAGCGGTTTTAAGGAGTGGAAAAAAAACTTGTAAAATCATTTTTAAATTTAAACTTCTTTAGTTGCTTTATATATGTTCCGAGTATGGCTTTTGCGATAGGCACCATCATACTTTCTGTTTAGAAAATAAAATGCACAAGCTCCATATTTTAATTATGTTGTTTTTGTAAATAGAGTTTATATTTTTTTTAATTATGGCTATTTAATATTCAAAGAAATTTATTTTATTTTATCATCATTTAGGTATATTTATTACACGAGTCAAGAATGGAATACTCGATCGATATTTATACTACTTTTAATATATTTTTCGGTTCGATCTGTTTTCTTGTCATTACTTATCTAACAAAACACAGCACGATTAACAAGCTAATACTAAGGTAATAATAAAAAATAAGGAAAATAAATAAAATGAGAAAAAAGTTTCCTACATAATTTATAGGAATAAGGCACAATTAATTTTTTTTATTTATCCCTGCGCTGCCTAGATGGAAATTTTGCAATTTTGCTAGATATATATATAATTTGATATTTTTAAAATTTATTTTTTATATTCTATTCCTTTTAATATTGATTTTTTTCAAATTAAAATTCATTCACTTCTGGTCGTTTTTTATTCAAATGTTTTAAGAACTTGCACTCAAACGCACGGCGCGTCAAAATACTCACAAAGTCCGGTTCCGTAATTATAAAATGTTGTATGGAAGTTAATAAAAATATTTATAATTGCAAGTTCAACTCATATATTATAAAGCAACCAAAATATTGATGCTTTTTGAATTTTGACATTAAAATATTAAAAATTTAAGACGAAGTTCCAGTGTGTATCAAAGTAAATAATGAGAAGTGGAAGCTTAAAGACCCATTTAATGATATTCAACTCAATTATTTTGGACAAAAATAAAAAATTTGTTACTTTTCCATTTAGGTTTATAAAGGTACGTTAATATTATTTTAATGTTTGACTTCATCATAACAAGAATTTAAATATGAAGCTCATATTTGTAAAGTTTCATGCACAGAAGTGTAAAAGTGTAAAAACTAGGAGGTTGCAATAAATAAAGGCACGGGACGTGCGGATGGAAATTACAAATTATGAGGGTTCCTTACTTCCATACGGAACCTCAAAACGAGTCGACCCTCTTCTAAGGCACAAAATTTGTGTGCAATTTAAATTATCTCAAAATTAGATTTTTGCTGATAATAGTTATATTGTATTGAGGGAAATTAAATCTATCAGAAATCAAATGAAGATATCATATAGGTTTCCTCTAAAAAAGGACATTGAAACTCACGAAATTATTAGCAATAAATGCTCTACATTAGAGACAGTCACGCGTTAAATATATTGAATATGAATTTAATGCTTCGTCATATAAATAGACAATTTCATATAAAGTAAAATGTTGACATAACGTACCCCGATATTGTTTTCCTATCACCCTATCTAAGAGATACTGCGTGTGGTCAACATCTGAATCGAAAACTAAACAAACGCATTGCATAAGGTTGACTATTTTTTAAAAGTTTAGCTGACTCTCATAAATTTTGTAGAAAATTTCATTTTATAATTGTTAACAAATTTCGTTTAAATGAGCAAAAATTTCCTATTTTCAAAGATCGTTAGTAAATAACTTGAAAAAAACTATCTCTGTTTTGTTGAATTCCTTTTTTGGGATTCCGGTTTCAATCGTATTTTTTCTGCCTTTACTTCCAACTGCACTCCGATTTATGAGTTTTATATTTTCAAATTACTAAACCTAAAAAAATATCGACGTGAATTTCCATTTTTGGTGTTATGGCGAATGCGAAAAAAATAGCTAGATTATAAAAAATTGTCATTAATCCGTATCAAAATTTGTCATCCCAATTTTTCTCGTTATAGCAACAAATCGTGGAGTTAACGCGAAGCTTTTTGGAAGTATTATTGAGGAGGAGTTTACATTTGATGGAAATTCTAATACGGGATACCAAAATCTTATTGAGCCTGTTCGGCACGGTAAAGAATTTAAATAAAGTAGATATAATACTACATCACATAGTTTCATTTAGTTAAGAAAAATTTATTTACAATGAATTTATACAAAATTGACGCTAAATATATACAATATTAAAATATAAAAGATTCTTTTAATTCTGGTCAAATCACACTCTTATAAAAGACCTAGTACAAATGGCTAGTAAATATTAGTATCTGTAGTCTTATCTCTTTCAAATTATCGCTAAGCTACCTAATTATAACCTTGAGTGGTGGTAATATCGCTGTTTGTGTATTAAATGACGGAGCTAAAACTTTATTCAACGTTATGCAAGTTATGCAAATTGATTTGGGCGATTAGCTCATGAAAAGATCACAAAAAAAATTGATTGGCGCTTTTTATTTTGTAGAAAACTTCTCACAACGATCGAGTAAAGAAGAATTTAGTAAGGGCAAAAAACAAAAATCATGAAAAAAAGCAATTCTATGATCCATGTATCGATAAACACTGAGAAGTAAAAAAATTAAAAATTTGTCAATAGCAAATACTCCTTTTTAGATTACTTGCTGCTGACGAATTGCTAAAGGTTTAATCAAATTAAATGAATATTTATGTAAAACCTCAGACATAATTTAGCAAAGTAAATGCATTTAATACACCTTACCTAGAAACGCGTACAACACAAAAAGGACAATATGACATTACTCGCTCTATCAATACACGCAATATGAACAAACTGAACCTCTGCACTTTAGCGCTCCGACTGTTTTTTTTCTTGAGGTTACATGTTAGGAACTAATTGTTATTTTTAAAAATTAAATATCATACTATTTTACACTCTTATATATGTCATAGAATTTCTTTTCATTTATTGACTTTGTTTATTTCTTTATAAACAAAACTATTTTGATCTAAAGGTTAAAATTTTTAGTTTAACTCTAAATGATTACTGCTTTAATTATATCTTAAATGTCGCCTTCAATAAGTACTAGTATTTATTTAAACAGAGTAGTTTTCCTTTACAAATCAAATATTTATTCAATGAATTCTACTATAGCTGCTGTATTGAATATTTTTGGAACAACTTTAGTTAAATAGATCCTGTTTTAGGTCTACACTAAAAATACAAAGAAAGATAGGAAAGTTACTACATAGAAAGGTACTACAAAGAAAGATGCCTCACACCTGCATGAAATTATCGTAAACACGCATAAAAAACGAATTTATCTTTTATTTATTAATTAATATTGTTGAAGTTCAGCAAAAATACGTGCAACGATGTCCATGAATCCCTACATATTCCGAATATATGTTTTGTACATAAGCATGGATTCCTAAAAGTTTCATATTAAAAATTAAAGAGGTTGGTCATAGTTTTATTTTCGATACTAAAATTTACCTATACAATAAAAATTATTGCAAATACCTGCCAGAATATTATATTTTGTAGTTTTTGATTATGTTTACATTATTAAGGCAAAAATTGCATCAGGAAACCGTACACAGGACAAAAATATTTTAAATTTAATTTATTTAAGATTTTATTTATTTAGTAAAATTTTATAAAAACAAATTTGTAAAAAATATAAAAAGATAAAATAAAATACAACACCATTATATAGGGAAACAAATGAGTTATTTTTATTCCTAAGATGCGACATTGAAATTATGTACACAAAGAACAACATGCAAAATAAATTGCTAAATATGATATATGTGAAATAAATACGTGTCCATAGTTATGCTATATTGAAATTATCTGGGTAATGTATGACCTAATTGTACCTAGATCGAGGTAAATACATATTATCGAATTTGCCTCAAGTAACCATAAACATAAGTGTTTTTAAAAATCTAATTATGGCGAAAAACTTGGCATTTGTATATTTATGTCAGTAACTTTTTTTAATATAGCCATAAAAATGAAATGGCTCACGGGCGCACGTAGGCAAGTACTTACGCACGCACACACGCACGCCCACACACGCTTACGTCCGCACACATGCACGCCCATACACCCGAAGGCCCGCACGCATGCATGCACATACGCGCGCACGCCCGCATTAAATGAGAATAAAATTACTTAAATAAATCATTTCATCTAATATTTCTTCATTTTGTGTGATTGTTTCCTTAATTTTATGTTTACACGTTGCTATAAATACAAAATACTCCCTAATTTTGGAATCTTTAATAAAAGTAACATCCCCTATGAAATATCATTCATGAGTAAATAATATTATATTCGAATTTCTATATCAATTAATTCCCTTGACAATGTTTTTCAAGTTACTTAATATTGTAAAAAAATTTATAAAATGGAAAATATTTTCATAAAACAAATATGGAATGATAACAACGATCCCTTTACTAATTAGAGAATATGTCGGAGACATGGAATATATTACAAAAAAGCATTCTCGTTGACGAAAATTCAATAGTAGAAGCAAAAGGAAATAAATATAATAGGCCTCAATAGTTAAAAAATTTGAATCAACATTTCGTAGGAGTTTAAGTCTAGTATTATGATCAATGAAATTATGATAAATGTATAATAGTATATAATAGTGCGCTGATTTATATTTGTCTTACTAAATTAAAGAAATTATGAATGCAAATGTTTTATCAATGTTTAATTTACAATAAGAATTTAAATTTGTACATAGTACCGTAATAAGTCGTGCGACCTGATTTTATTATAAGGCATATATCACGTAGTTTATTTAATTGTAAATAATGAATTTCTACAAAATTAACGCCAAATATATTCAATATCTCATAACAATTAGTTCATCTTGTGCATAAATTGTATACATTGAAGTACTTAACTAAATAATAATTTGAATAACCATCGACTGACAACAATGTCTACTTCCAACTACAGTCGGCATTAAAATCACTATGGACTAGTAAGTACCTTTAAAATGCTGCCATATTGATTGATGACAAGTAGTTAGTAACAGAAATTAATGAAAGAGTACATGGAATGCCCCTATTGACCAGCTTCTGTTAATCGACGGAATCAGGATGTGGAATGTTAACCTGTGACGTTCTATTCGTTATAGATCAGTGAGAACTTACTAGTTAAATCACATATAATATACGTGGGAAAATATTTTTAAACCTTAAATCCACATTGCTAGAAGTAAGTATTGTAGAAAAAATGAACTTGCTTAAAAATGCAAACTTGTGTTTAAATTTTATGTTCAATACATTTGATATTTAAGATACTTTCATATTTTGATACTTTTTTCATCTTTTGACACTTTCAAAAATAAACTAAATTATAAAAACATAAAGGGAAGAGCAGTTTATTTTAAGTAATTATTTATTGTAATTAGAAATCTATGTTTAATGGTAAGGGACACTTGGTTGCCACGAATAATTAAAGTTTTTTTTAGTTATTATTTCAATTGTGTATAAGAGGACCCCAGTTTATATCTCATTTAATTCAAAGCTAAAAGCAAAAATATTTAGAATTCAAAGCAATACAAATGTGCAATGAGATTGGAACTATATTCCGTAATCGCGTCCTCATATTTTGTGCTAATGTAGTATATACTCGTACCACAACCCTGTCCACAAACTTTACAGATGTACAACTTGACCAAAACCCAGAAGAAAGAGAAACGAAACACGTTCTCTGTGACATGCTCTGTGGTCAGCCTGCTATAGCGAACTTTATACCTATCAATTTTATTATAATTTTTAGTATATTGCGCTGTTTTGAATGCTGTGAATGAAATTGTGTTGTCTTGTTTTATTTTTTGCGTCTCTTCATTCTCGAATGCTTAGAATGGGGAAGCGTAATTGGAAACAAAGATATAAATTTACTGTTAGACGGATAAGAGAGGATAATAAACAGATGGGATATTCACGAGAGGTTAACAATAAGCGCGTTATAGTGCCGTATTTTTGCACAAAATGTTACCAAGTTTGAGCATTCGCGAGATTTTAGCCATTGGCACATTTATATTTTTTATCGTGAAACCCGCCTCTACTGTGACCCTAGAGATTTCATAAGAGGTTAACCATGGATTTCCTAAAACATACAATTAAAAATCTAACTTACTTCGTCTTTTTTTCGATAATTACTATGACAAAACTAACTCAAGTTGCACGAGGAGAACCAGTTATTCTCTTTGCAGACAAAGTAGAAAAGTAGAAGGAGCCGTGTATGAGGCAGTATTTCCATTCCACGTCATCCTCACGATCGCCCACGCTTACCCGTTCTTACAGCCGTAATGGATAAATTTAAACTGCAGAAAAGGATACAGAAAATTTGGCATATCCAGAGGAAGTGGCAGCTCCGGGGAAAGTTGTGGCCCCAGAAAAAACAGTAGCAAAGATATTCGAGGTTCCTGTTTCCAATGCGAGCAACGACACCTTATCAGCTGACATCGAAGAGTTTTTGGGTCAAGAAACCACAAACTGCGTCAGTTCCATCCCTTAAAATGAAAAATGAGCACTTACATGATCAACAATTTTCCGAACATTCAAGCGTATCAGTTACATTCAGAGGCTGTAAATGCGTTGAAAAAAATGTAAAATAATAACGTTTAAATAAAACGTATAAATACACAGTACAAACATAGAATCGGCATGAGTTTTCATTTCGGATAAACAAAAAAAATTCAGAAAGTGTATTAATTCATACACTCATTAATTCATATATTGATTGATTTATTTAAAAAAGAGAGACCAAAGGTTTCATTCAAATTTTTGTTCTTATTTGTTAAAAATATAAAAAATTTTCGAAAACGTAATTTCAATAAACTATATATATATATATATATATATATATATATATATATATATATATATATATATATATACCTACCATGAATAATAATACTCTTACTTGGACATATTTTCTAGAAGAGATTTAATTAAAATAAGCTATGACTACATGGAAAATATACTGCCTCAGATTCTAAATAGTACTACTAAGATATATAAACAGCAAGCGCTTTAAATTAATTAGTAGTCAATCTTGGTAATGGCCCTATTGCTAAGGTACAAGTAAACATTGCTTTAAGTCATTTGAAAGAAAGCTCTTGTTTTGATAGGATTCTGTAATAGCGATTCAAATATACTACTAAAAAATTAGATGTAAAAACTTTAAAGGAAACACAGGCTTGGATATCTTTTAGTATAAATATTTTCGTTGACTTTGTTCAGTATCATTATTTCAAAGAGTTTCTTGATTAATTAACCATGTGACAGCATTTGTTTCATTTATTTGATGAGAACAATTACCGATAGTGAAACATGTTTACCAAACTACACTAGAGATATCTCATTACCCTAGAAATATTTCTTGAAATATAGGTTTTGGTGAAATAATCCAATCAAAATGTATACATAGTTTATCACTGAGGTACCGTTGCCGACTTTCAGTCTTCCTTACCTCCATGCACTATAAGTGTCCTACCCTATCCTATTTTTAAATATGAGAACTGGTGAATGCTTCCAACCATTTGAACCATTTAAAAAAATTTACACATTTCAAATAATTTCAAGAAATAAGCAATTTGACAAATTCTCTTATTTTTGCACCCAATAAATGAAGAGAGATAGGTAAATGTATAAGCTCAACTACAGTACCTGCCCAAAAGACGTTGACTGGCCATATTCGATCCTTATACAGTCGCCATAATTCGCAAATTCAATATCGTTTTTACACTAGTCAGCGACACGGCAACGGAGAGGGCACACCAGCGATAAACACACGGCGCCGACCTAAATGTTACACATTACGTTACGGCACCATTTGCTGTTATCATACCATCCTATTACATAAGACACTAGTTGGTGAACATTATATACAAGTTGAAAATATTAGTAAAGCGCGAAGAGATACTTAGAAAAGTTTGCAATACACAATCTGAAAAGTCAATAAGCTCTTCCGAAAAGTTTTGTAATTCGCTTGAATTGAACTATTAACGAACCAGACATAAACAATTAAAAAACTTCTACTCCTTATCACTAAATTAATACAATTTTGAATGTAAATAATATTTTCAATGTGTTTAAAAAACAATGCAATAGATGCTGCGGTAATTACACAAAATGTCGCTTCACACTGAGTTTCTAACGAACAATCTACATTCTTGGGAAACTCAGTGTAAAGCGTGAAGGTAAATGTGAAGCTGTGAAGCCAACCATGTCTTTACATATGTTTTTCTTCCCACCACTGCCGTATTGGTGCATGGTCGCACAACTACTAAGCTAGTTCCATTACCATACCATTGCTATGTAGTATCAAACGCTCATTTTATTATCGTGACCTTAATTATTCTCTATCTTTCAAATTCTAATTAAGGTTTCCTATATGGCTAGATCTTTAATTCAAATGAATTATGTGCTCTATAGCACGAACAATTTTTCCTAATATATATATGATTCCAGAAATAATTTGGTAATTAAAATAATCATAAAATTTCAGTAATTTTAGTTGCGCACGGATTTTTAAAGGAATTATTTATTAGTGGTATAATTATAATTAGGTGAATAATTATTCTACGTAATAATAACATAAAGATTACAAAACAAATTAAGTTTGCTTATAACTAGATAACATTGATTATATTTGGACAGGCGATATATTTAATATTAAAAATACGGATATATTCCTACAAGGTGGGAGACCCTCCAATCATCCCTAGCAGAAAAACAATATTCCCAATATCGTGAAGTATCGTAAAAATATCATGGTATCATGGTACGTACCGTATAGCTAGTAATATCGTCATAGTACAGGTAAATTTTTTGAATTATATTAAGTTCATTTTTCATATTCATCAAAAATACCATATGTGCATATTATTATTCGAATTAAAATTTCTTATTCGAGTTAAATTCTGCAGCAGTAGATAAAAAAGGTTCATGTGGTTCTTCCAGGAAACTAAGTCCGCGTTTAGTTTTCGTTGCATGAGCTTGAGTGAGTGAAAATTATTATTTTGGCAAGAAAAGTTCATCATCATCTTACAAATAGTCAAGACGTTCACTAGACAGCAAAGCCGCACCTGATTGACATGTATGTTTTTTTTCTGGATTGGACATATTTGACCACCGTACAGCAATAATATCCTACTAGTCTGCAGAATGATATTCATAAGTAATTTCATCTAATATATTCCATTCCAATTTATTATTAATTATCCGTCTTTAAAATTTTACCAATTTTTAAAGGGCAGTTTTTTGACAGGCTTTCATCAAAATATTGAAAACGGTACCAGATTACGTAAAGGTAATATTTCTTTTGTCATACTAACATATTTCTTGGACTGCTCAACAGTTGCCGACTGCTAAGAAAAAATATACGTTGAGTATCTATATATTAATACGTGAAGCAAAAACTTTGGACCCCTTTTTACGAAAATTGTGCGGACGGAGGAGTATGAAATTTGGCATACTTATAGTTTATATGTAGGAGAAGTGCAGAAAGCTAATATTTTTCAATAATAATGCTTATAAAGTACATTAAATCAATAAATAAAACATTACACACACTACCATGCATTTGACACACACATGTGTATACATACAATTGACATATAAGTAGTCTATAGTTTTATTTTTTCGCTGGCTTTCAATTGTAGTTTATTTGCCAGACAGTTCGCAAGTTATTATGCTTCAACTTTGTTATTTTCTCATATATGATAGTAAAAAAATTGATATTTTATCTAGAATTACAGTTGTTATCATTTAATGTAACAATATAATAATAATCATAATATTAATACGTGATATTTTTGCGAAAATTACGCGGATGGATGAGTATGAAATTTGGCACAGTTAAAGTTTGTATGGAGAAGTACGGATAGCTAAAATTTTTATATAATAATGCATTAGAAACACATTAAATTAATAAAAAAAACATTATACATACTACCATGCGTTTGACACACACACGTATATACACACATATAGACATATGAGTTGTCCATAATTATATTTTTCCGCTGGCTTTCCATTGTAGTTTATCTGCCAGACAGTTTCTAAGTTATTGTGCTTTAACTTTGGTATTTTCTCATATATAGTAGTAAAAAATTTTACCTTTTATATGAAATTAGAGTTATTACAATTTAATAAAATATTATTCAATTTTCTAAACGTTAATAATAACCATAATTTCAAGGTTAATAATAACCAAAATATTAATATGCGAAGCAAAACTTTTATACTCTTTTTACGAAAATTACGTGTCCCAAGGAGTATGAAATTTGGCACAGTTAAAGTTTATATGGAGAAGAGTGCTGAAAGCTAATATTTTTACATAGAAAGAGATATATAGATTTTTATTAGAAATACATGCATTTGACACACACACATGTACACACACATATGTACTATTTTGTTTATGGTTGAAGTCTATGGTCAAACTGAGATTAATATTATTGGTCCATAGTCTTACTGAATGTCAAAAATAATCATAATTATGATGTATATTCATCGTCATATATTCGCATACACATATTAATAGACCAAACGCAAATTTAAATAATATTAATAGTTTGCAAATGAAAAAGTAATTTTTAGATATACATATAAATGTGTACTAAATGTAATTCCAAGACTTTTTCATAGTTATGATTATGGATTAATGGATTTACAATGCAGGTTTTGCAATGCGAAACGTTTTGAATCTGAATTGACTTTAAGTGACAGGACTGAATTCATTAAATGTTGTCATAAGGGTAAAGCAAAAAATTATTTTGAAAACATTCACAAATATAATTCATCATTTGCTATGGTTAGCTCAGAAGCTAAAATTTGCGGGACAGTTACAAGTGGAGTGTATCATTTCAAAAATATGATGTTTTTATTACAGATCAGGTTCAATGAATGCGGCATATGGTCGCTCACCATGTTGTGCGCAATTTGATTTTTACGATGTCGACACTATCAATTATATATTATCAATTATAGATTACAACAACATTTTAATCAAACATGCAACAACAATATAATGCGCAAAATATCTCTTGAATTGGAACGCAGTAATCCTTTGGTTCAGTCATTCATTGCAATGAAACATCATTGTCACAGAGTTGGAAATAAAAAAAAGACATTTGTATGGTCATTAAAGTAAATCATGATTTAAATCAACGCCATTTCAATGATGCAGCTCAAGCTGATGTAGCAGTAATATTTAGTACAGTTGATGGTGAGCCACCTTTGAGCGAAATATGATTTCATTTTCAAAAGTTAATAGTATCATCAAAAATATCTCAATTTTAAATTCATCATTAGATCCTTGAGCACATCCATTACTTTATCCAAATCGTGATACTGGGTGGCATATCAATATTCCTCATAACGTACCAAATATATCTAATTCAAGAGCACCCAGAAAAAAATTAGCCATGCTTCAGTATGCAGCCTATCGACTTGCGATTAGAGAAGATTTCAGCACCATTCACAAAAAAATATTTCTGCACTGGATAGTTGATGTGTATGTGAGAATAGAGGGCTCAAGATTACATTGCATTTAACAAAATCAAACAATTCTTAGATCTGAAGTTTACGACAATTTAACAGACTACATAGAATTGAACATCAATGCCAGTAATCTTGGCCGTAGAATAATTTTACCATCTTCGTTCAATGGATCTCCAAGAAATATGTATCAGAATTATTTAGATGCAGTAGTATCATTTATAAATTTCGAAAAGCCTTCTTTATTTATTCCAATGATTTGCAATCCAAGTTGGCCGGAAATAATTAACAATATTGTTTTCGGTGAAACTGCTAATTTTATACCTGATATTATGATTCGTGTATTCAAGTTCTTTGAAAACATTAATGAGGGCCTTTTACAAAAAATATCTTTGGTAAATTGAAGCACTTATTTATACAATCGAGTTTCAAAAAAGAGGATTGAAAACATCCTAAATTACATAAATATGTTGTCAGACATATGGTGCCTGGTCCATGCGGAGTAATTAACCCTAATTTTGTATGTATGAGAGACGGAAAATGCACAAAAGATTATTTAAAACGTTTTAATGAATTTACATATGAATCAAAATGGACATCCATTATACGGCGTAATAATGGTTCAAAAATTTGCGGTAGTTGTCTTGACAATTGATATGTTGTACCATACAATCCATATTTACTTGCTAAATTTAATTGTCATTTAAACGTTGAAGTTTGTACTTTAGACAAAAAAGTTAAATACATAAATAAATACGTATATAAAAGCCATGAAAGTGCATCTCTTGAATTATATTCAGGGAGAAATGAACAAGGTCAAAATATACAAATTGATGAAGTTACAAATTTTGTAATTGTTCATTATGTCGGATCAACAGAAGCCGTATGGCGCATCTATGAATTACCAATGCATTTTCAGTCACATATTATCGTCAGACTTGATATAAATTTACCGCGTAGACAGAATGTGTACTTTTGATAAGGGCAAGAACGTCAAGCAATTGAAAAGATAAGACACAAAATTATTAGCATTTTTTAAATTGAATTGGTCAGATCCATCATCACGAGAATAAAATTAAATTGAAATTCCTTTTCTTTATATGTGGAAAGATTCCCGAAAAAAATGGAAGAAAAGAAACCGTGGAGGTCACAAAATCATTGCATGCATGTATGTAGTATCACCAAAATACATCGAAGTTTTCCACTAACGATTGCTTTTATTACGTGTCTGTGGTTCAAAATCATTTGAGGATGTTAGAATATCTATATATTAATACGTGAAGCAAAAAATTTGGACCCCTTTTTACAAAAATTGCGCGGACAGAGGAGTATGAAATTTGACATACTTATAGTTTATATGTAGGTATATATATATATGTAATATTTTTCAATAATAATGCTTATAAAGTACATTAAATCAATAAATAAAACATTACACATACTACCATGCATTTGACACACACAAACACAAGTATTATATTACACGCAAACATACGACTCTATGGTCAAATTGTTTCTTTTGTTTATCATTTTGTCTACACACATAGAGTACGGACATAGACACAGAGTACTGTCTTATATGTTTACTTTGGTCTTACTGAATGTCAGGTTAGCGCGGAAACTGTCAAAATAAAAGGCCGCATTTTTTATATTACAACAAAAGACATGGCTGTAAGGTCTAGATTCCTTTGCCTTCCGTCTTTGTAGGGAAAAAATGTAACAACTAAAATTATTGAATATCAAACAGAAAAGTTTTATTTGCCCCATTTTGCATTTAATATAAAAAATACCACGTGACATACCGCTCGCTTATACAAATTTGTGTAATATAAGTTCTGTAGCAGCAATCCACATTAACAATATTATCATACAGGTAAAAAAATATATGATTTGTTATTGCTGGTTCAATGCAATTATTGTATTTTTAATTAATGCTATAAAAATCTCTCTTTTTTCGATTTCAGTAATTTCATATACTTACAAGAAAAGTAAATCTGTTGTTGCTGGTTCAAAAGTCTTTGGTATTTTTTATTGTGGAGACAAATAAAATCTTTTTCTCTTCTTGATTTTAGTAATTTCCTGAAAGAACTTTCATTATGCCTCGACGTAGAACATTAACGGGTCGGAGTGAGAGACAAAGAAGAAGGAATTATCCTTATCCAAATACTGTTAACATTATACAGAATGAAGAAGTGATTTTAAGAGATACATTTCAATGTGCACAAAATGTCACTCCAAAAATGTTTTTAAGTCATGATTGTGGATTAATGGATTTAGAGTGCAGGTTTTGCAATGCGAAACATTTTGAATCTGAAGTGACTTTAGGCGACAGAACTGCATTCACTTCGTGTTGTCATAAAGGTAAAGCAATATTACCACCATTAAGTCAAAATTAATATTTCAAATCATTGTATGATGGACTTACTTCTAATGAACCTTTAACAAAAAATAAGTCGAAAAATTATTTTGAAAATATTCGGAAATATAATTCATGTTTTGCTATGGTTAGGTCAGAAGCCAAAGTTTCCGTGGCAGTTACAAGTGGAGTGTATCATTTCAAAATTCATGATGTTTTTTACCACAGATCAGGTCCAATGACTGCTGCATATGGTCGCTCACCATGTTATGCACAATTATATTTTTATGATGTTGACACTGCTATAAATTATAGATTACAAGAAAGTTTTATTCAAACATGTAACAACACCATAACGCGAGAAATTTCTCTGCAATTGGAACGCAGTAATCCTTTTGTGCGGTCATTCATTGCAATGAAAGATCATTGCCAGAGAGACGAAAATCAAAATAAAGATATTTGTTTTCATTAAAGCAAATCATGATTTGGATCTACGCCGCTTCAATGATGCAGTTCAAACAGATGTAGCCGTAATATTTAGTACGGTTGATGGTGAGCCAGCTTTTGAACGAAATATGATTTCTTTTTCAAATTTAATGGTGTAATTAAAAATATCTCAGTTCTGGATTCATCATTAGATCCTTTAGCGTATCCACTACTTTTTCCCAACGGTGATACTGGGTGGTATGTCAATTTTGCACATAATGCACCAACTACATCTAATTCAAGAGCACCCAGAAATAAATTAACCATGCTTCAGTATGCAGCCTATCGACTTGCAATTAGAGATGATTTCAGCATGTCACACCATTCGCAAAAATTGTTTCTGCAGTGGATAGTTGATATGTATGTGAGAATAGGGTGCTCACGATTACATTTCATTCGACAAAATCAAACAATTCTTAGGTCTGAAGTTTACAACAATTTAACAGACTACTTAGAATTGAATATGAATGCCAGGAATTTTGGTCGTAGAGTAATTTTACCATCTTCATTCAATGAATCTCCAAGAAATATGTATCAGAATTATTTAGATGCAATGTCAATTGTACAGCATTTCGGAAAACCGTCTTTATTTATTACAATGACTTGCAATCCATGTTGGCCAGAAGTAGTTAACAGCATTGATGTAGGTGAAGCTGATAATTTTATACCTGATATTATTATGCGTGTATTCAAGTCAAAGTTGAAAGCATTCATAGAGGGCCTTACACAAAATAATATCTTTGGTAAAGTTGAAGCACTCATTTATATAATTGAATTTCAAAAAAGAGGCTCTCATGCTCTCATTTTACTCACTTTAAATGAGTAAGGTAAAATTGTTAATGCTATAGATATTGATAAAGTTGTATCTGTGGAGATTCCTCACATTGAAACACATCCAACATTATATAAATATGTTGTAAAACATATGATGCATGGTCCATGCTGAGTACTTAATCCTAATTATGTATGTATGGGAGATGGAAAATGTATAAAAGAGTATCCAAAACGATTTAATGAAACTAAATGTGAATCATTAAATGGGTATCCATTATACAGAAGACGTGATAATGGTATTAATGCAGAAGTTCGTGGTAGTTGCCTTGACAATTGGTATGTTGTACCATACAATCCATATTTACTTGCTAAATTTAATTGCCATATAAATGTTGAAGTATGTACTACAGTTAAAAGTGTCAAATACATTTATAAATATGTGTATAAAGGCTATGACAGTGCATCTGTTGAACTAGAGTCTGGTGGAAATGAACAAGGTCAAAATATAGAAATTAATGAAGTTACCAATTTTTTAATTGGTCGTTATGTCAGATCAATAGAAGCCATATGGCGCATCTATGAATTACTAATGCATTTTCAGTACTATAATCAGACTTGATATTCATTTACCGCGTCGACAGAATGTACACTTCCGAAAAGGGCATGAACGTCAAGTAATTGATAATGAAAGACAAACAAAATTATTAGAATTGTTTGAGTTGAATCGATCAGATCCATCAGCACGAGAGTATAAATATACTAAAATTCCTATGCATTATGTGTGGGAAGATTCCCGAAATAAATGGAAGAAGAGAATCCGTGGAGGTGATAAAATCATTACAAGGATATATGTTGTGTCATCAAAAGATATCGAACTTTTTCACTTACGATTGCTTTTATTACATGTCTGTGGTCCGAAATCATTCGAGGATGTTAGAACATACAATGAATTTTTATACCCTTCTTTTTTGAAGCGTGCCATGCTCGCGGAATAGCTTCAAATTATAATCAATTGCGCGAATGTTTAAATGAATCAAAATAATTACATTCACAAAAACACATGCGGAATTTATTTGGTAAATTTGTGCAATAAATGTGCCAGCCAATGCATTAGCGTTATGTAATGAATTTAAAGTATATCTTAGTGAAGATTTTCTAAGAATTTACAACGAAGAAGTATTTTTTAATAGAGCTCTATTAGAAATTGATGATATTTTGAATGTTCATAATTTGTCCAGTCAAATTCCTGGTTTACCAGTTCCCACATACTCGCAGAGAATACGCTGGTTGTGGCAAAACATTCACTCAAACAGCATTAATTCACAAACCAAATTCGCTTAATCTTCGTTGTATTCCAACTGCGTTCAGTGGCATAGCTTCAACTTTATTACTTGGAGGTAGGACTTTACACAATGTGTTTAAATTGGCTATACCCATTTTAGAAAATTCTGTATCAAATATTACTGCAAATAGTAGCTACGGTAGTTTCATAAATTCATCATCATTGATAATTATTGATGAAGTTTCTATGCGTTGATTTTCAGAAAATCTTACCAGTGATCCAACATGGATCACGTGGAACTTTAATTGAAAATTGTGTTAAAACTTGGCATGAATTTCCTAATTTTCATAAAGTTACATTTACTCGAAATATGAGAGTTTTACCAAATGAAATAGAATTTATAGAATTCTTGAAAAAAATTGGTAATGATGAGGCCCCACAATTCCCTCAGTTTGGTAAAAATGTTATTGAAATACCTCATCAATTAATAAGAGATAAAAACAATATTATTGATGAGGTGTATGGAAATATTTCCAATAAGATACTCTCAGAAAATATATTGAACTCTGTTATTTTAGCACATACAAATGACGATTGTACTTTGATTAATACTGATATACTTAATCAAATTCCTGGTGAACAGTGAACATATCATAGCTATGATAAAATAATTTGTGATAATGACAATGACATCAATAACTATCCGGTAGAGTTTTTAAATTCATTGTCTATTAGTGGTTTACCACCGCATAAGTTAGTATTGAAAGTTAATTGCATAGTTTTATTGATCAGAAACTTAAATACTAAGGACGCGTTAGTCAATGGAACAAGAATGCTCATCAAATTTATGCATCGAAATTCAATAGAGTGCGAAGTTTTAACTGGGACCGCACGCAGTAAGAGAATTTTGATTCCACATAAAAATTTAACGTACTCTGGAACTATTTTACCGTTTAACTTTCAAAGAATACAATTTCCTATAATACCTGCATTTGCGATGACAATAAATAAGTCTCAAGGACAAACATTCCAAAAGATTGGAATTTTATTGAATCGGCCAGTCTTCACACATGGGCAATTGTATGTCGCAGCAAGTAGAGTCCGTTCATTCGATGGCTTAAGGTTTTATATTTCCGAATATAACGGTCAAGGACGTTTAGCAAACGATGAAAGAGTTTTTACAAAAAACATTGGTTTCAGAGAAGTTTTAAATCGTTAATTATATTATCGTAATATGCCAAAAAAATGCTATTCAATGGAAAGCATTTTTTACCGCATAATTTTTTTATTTCGCATCATCTTACAGCATGTTCTGTTTCAATAATTTTTTTTAAAATAGGTATTCTTTATTTTTCTCCTTTTTGAATTCCATATAATTTATTTTTTTTAAATAGGAAAATAACAGCGTTGGCGAAATCTGTGGTTATAGTAGTATATAGTCTTTGACAATAGAACCTTAATGATGTTTGAGCATTATATTTTAATAATTTATATTAAATAACTTATAATTTAAATTTATTATGGTCGAATTTCGACCACTGGGCGACCACTAGTACTTAAAGAATGGCAATATCAAATTAAAACTTTCAGTGGTGCGAATAGCAGTTCATTTTTAATATCAATTTTAAATATCTCTTTGGCAGTTCTATTAGAGTTCTCCACATATAATAGTTCCCAATCTCAGTATACCAAAATATATACTAATTTACATATTGTCGTAATGGGGAACATTATTAATGACAATTTTAGCAAAATGTCATTTAAATTGAGTGATACCTTAATTTGCACATGTTTAATATGTTAAACAATGTACTATCATTTACTAAATGTAGAATGATTTTAATTTTTAAGAAAGTGACTGGGAGATAATAAATAACGAAAAAGTTCTATAAGTTACTATAGTTATTTAGTTTATTGAATTGGTATTGAAGACTTCATTAGTAAGTAATTATAAAAAGATATTAACAAAAAAATTAAGCCGACCTCAAGAGATCACCGAATAAAAATACAAAAGGGTAAAAAGAGAACTTTTTTATAAAGTCGTTAAAAACATAAGTAATTATATTTGCGCTATTTTATTGTTAATAAAAATGTGAAGAATGCACTATTTATTCCATACTGTATAGATCTAGAAAACGATATGTAATATAATAGATTGAAAACACTAACTTTCACCGTGTCGATAAATTATTCATCTATCTAATTCATATTAGTTGTTTACGTAAACTAACCATCTTGAAGTAATGAACAAAGAACACGGGGCGATAGGTGTAACCTAATAAAATCCCATCTAAATATATACCAGTATTTCGTTTCACTAAATGAAATGACACAGGATCTCATTATCAAAATCACTAACGATATATAAGTAAAAATATTATTACAAATCGTAAACTACCAGTAAGTTCGACAAATTTTTATTATAAAACCCTTTGACCTTATACGTCATAAGGTTCGTTTACTTTTCAAATTTTAACCAAATAATTGATTGACTAACGAGAGACTCTATGAAATCGGTCACAATGCTATGCACTGTAGCGCGATTTGCAGAACAATTGCAAGAGGATATACTCGTATGTAGTACGATAGTGCGTCCACTTCACTCGTATTATGACTCGTGTATCATAGATGCAAATATTCTCCTGTAAATGATATTGAAAATCCGTATTCACTTTTTTATATTACATTTTAATAGTTTACTTAATAATTGAATATTAGTTTAAGTCTGCAAAATTACATAATATTTTACTGTATTCGTCTTCGTACTGAATTATTTAAATTTTGAGATGCTCTCCTTTAACAAGTATAATATTCAACATGCATTTTTAGCTGAATAAACTTGTAGTATTTCTGTTTCCAAAATATTTATGTACAACTTAATAAAAATAAAATTTTGTATCATAATTGCGTTACGTTATTAAAGTAAAATTCAAAAAATATTTAATGAACAGAATAAAAAAGCCAATCTGTGGAAGTGTATAATATCATGTTTGCAACGATACGTATTGATAATAATGTCTCTACAAGTCTGGAAAAAAATTAAAATGTGCAACTTTTAAAAACTTGAAGTTATGGTATAATCCACACTTTTGATCCTATTAAAACCTTAGAGCTTTTGTTTGGCGTATAGAATATCGAGTAGGATTAATTTTGATCTGTATTTATTTAAAAGTTTTTTTATTTTTTTTATATTTCGTCGATATAGAATTAAATGTATATGAATTTATATTTCAAGCCGCTTTTTTAAAATGCCATTACTCATGGTGTGTATCTATTAAGAAGTTAATACGACTAATTGTATTTAGCAGAGTTTTGTTCGCTTTGGTATATGGAAAATTAAACAAGAAGGTTCCATTATGGTACCTACCCGACGTATATTAAACGTGCTCACCCACCCGCCACTTGGATTAAATAAATGTAAGTTTCCCCCATACATTTCTGAAAATCTAACTTCAATTAACGTCAATCTAACGTTAATTATTGTTTCACTTTAGCGAATTTTAGTCAGTCTATTACGACAGTTGTACTTTGTTATTCTTTAGAATCTACGGCATATATTTTCCAAAAAATTTATGAACAATGCTTACTTTACTGGTTTTCATGCCATAGTGTAAAAGAATCAATAAAATTAAAAAAGAAAAGTATTACCTGGTACACATATTTATTTACCAGAAAGTTTATTTTAAACGAAGGCTAATTATCAAACCAAAACGTGTGCAATAATCAAGAGCAGTAAAATATTTTAAGCGAGCTGCAAACATACACATTTGTTAACCTAAAGCTAATGTTTGCCTAACTGAAATATTTATTACAGTTTTTCATAGTTAACAAGAAATGTTTGTTTTCTAAAGACGACATTTTATGCCAAATTGATATCGACGAGTTAATTAATGCGTCATTTAAACACCCGGCTCACTTATCATCCACTCCTGTTCTAACAACGTAAAATTCTATAAATATTAATACAAATATTTCCATTATAAACTGAAACATTCTTAAATTTATAATTTTCAAGCTATGAAACTTATCGTTTTTGTCGTTCTTCTGAGTGCTATAAAATAAGAAAGTCCGTAGACAATAGAATGATTCTTTTATATTTTATAAGACTATTAAAATGAATACATGTAAGTACCTACATACACACATAACCAATGCTGATGATATTCGCACTTATCCACTAATTTTTCCTCTGAAATATCCTTTTTCTCTGACTATTACTGACACCCTCTTGAATGCTAACAAAATATTTCTATCATTTTGCTTAAAGTACAAATTAGATTGTTTTACAGATTTTATTTTAACATCGCTAAAAATAACGGTGTGTAACAAACACTGGATACAGCTGGATCTACAGACTAACAAGGATTTATTATGTTTCGTTGTAATATGTTGTAATCACCCGCTTTTAAAAAAAATTGTCTTTGAAATTATAATTCATGATGCTTTCCACCGAAAAAGAAATAAACGGAACCCAGCTGTGCCCAAGTAGTCTTTCTATACAGAGATAGTCAAGGTATGTTTATAATTTGAAGTTATCTTGCAGGTGAAAAATATAACAGGAAAAGCAAAATTAGAAAAAAAGGGAATTCATTATTAAAAAGAAGGGACTGTCACTGTTTATACTTACCTTGAAAAATGTGATGGCACAAAGGAAATCCTGAAAATATTTTCAATATAAAAACCATAATATATTTAGGGTGCAAGATAAAATAAACAACTCGATACCTTGATGCGAGCAATATCACCGAGGTATTAATTTGTATATTTTATCTTAAACACCATACAAAACCAAACCTTTGAAAATACGCAGATAGACTTCCTATGTGTTAAGTGAAAGCCAATACAAAAAATCAGAAAGTAAAATATGCCTGTTGTAAATATGAGACCCAGCAAACTGCAGTGTGATCAGTTAATTTATTATTAAACCACTTGTCAAGTACGAGTACAAATAGTTACGGTAGTTCCGTACACATTTAGGCATTTATAAGGGTTCATAGTATTTCCAATTACACAATTTAAAAATATTAATTGTTCAAAACGTAAATACGTCTACTATATCATTAACTGTCTTAAGAGCAAACTGATTATAAAAATGTATGATTTAAAGTAAAAAGTAGCAGTTTCCAAAAAAAGGGATATAGATAGACGATAGACTACCTAGTGATCCTAAAAGGGTAAGCTGCAAAAACTGTACATGAAAAAAATTTAATTAAAGTTCATAATGTAGACCCAAAAAAAAGGAATGAAGAACAGAACCTGATAAAGTAAAGTTTCCTCGCGTTTTCTAATGACTTAGGAAGAAGGAATAAACAATCGACAAAATTCATAGTGAATTTGCTGAGAAACAACAATAAAATACGCAGTGCCACTCGTTAATGAAAAAAAATTTCAGAATTATCACATGGAATGAAATAATCTCGTAATTATAACTTGAAACTTTTCTTAAAAATGAAATGTACCTATGTGATCGTTTCATTTTTAAGAAAGGTTTCAGACTCAGATGCCAGAGTATCTGAAATACATTTGAATAAGAATACAAAAATAGAAAATAAGGCATTACCTCAATTTACTACTTATTCCATATCCTAAAAATTCAACTAGGGGTGGTTCAATCATGTTCGTGAAAAACTACAACCAATATCGTCGCGAGATCGAATATTTATATAATTATTTATTTAGCCTTTTTCTTCGCTAACCCTATAAAACATTTATAGTTCAATTTACATTAAAATTAGTAATAAAATAACAACATTACACTAAAATCGATAATAATATTAAATTCATGAATTAAGTTATTTCACTTTTACAAAATAAATAATCTTACTTGTGGTAATATTAATAATAATAAGAACATCATTATCGTTATAGTCATCATCCAATTTGATACCTAACATGCATTTACTATTTGCAAACCATATTTTATCAGGCTAATTCTTGCAAATAGGTGTTATATGTTTTGATGAAACAACTTCAATAAAACATATGTTTATTTATTTATTTATTTGCACCCACGCATTTATCGATACATGACAAGTGACCTTTCGTAACGGTAAGCAATTAATGGTTTAACAAAATTTAAACTTTTAGTTTAAATATGAATACAAAATAAACAAGAACTGCAAAAGGTGACGACGACACATTTCGACAAATTTATTTTCATTCATGATAAAAATCATACTCTAGTGTGACCGCTATCAGGTCGTTGAGTAGTTTAATGCCGCGGAAACTGGGAAGTTTCAATATGATTCGGTTCCAGATCAAAAAAGTCATTATTGCGTGAATGCAGGAAATTGTCATGAACGATCAATGAAAATTTACTCGACAATATAAGGCATAGAATTTTTCCTTTTAATAGCTGGAAGACAATTTTCATAAGCGCAATGTTTCTTTTTAGTTAGAAGGAATGGATACCTGGCATATCCAAGAAGAAATCGGTAGAAAATAGAAGATGGAAATAACCATACTGTCTCATATACAAATATCGGAGGAGCGTCTATTGCACACTATAATTTATGAAGCTGTGCTAGGCTTCGTATGTACTCAAATGTAAGGATACCTGCTGCGTTCTTGACGGCTGTAAAAAGTTTCTTGTCGTCTGTAAATAACGAGCAATGCGCAGTCTTCCCCCCGCGACCAATATTTGTTTACCAGAATAGTGAATAGAACATAAAACGTCTTTTTGTAATATCTATTTGGTCTCATCAGAAATTTGAAATTTTGAATGTTTTTTTAAAATTTTTAATAGAAGAAATGAAGAATTTTAATTTGTCTTCTATAAACTGTTAAAGTTGACTTAAAATGAAATCAAATCAATTAATAATAAATGACGTATCAGAATGTTTACTTCCCTGGTGTATTTCGTTTGAATTTTATGATTCTAAGGAAAATTAGGGAATCAAAACTGAATATCATAATTTTTAGAATAAATTAAATTACATTTAACGACCAATCTGTTCTCGAATAAATTGTATAATAATTTGTGTGATATAAGTACACTCAACCTAGTTGCAAAAGTAAGAGTTCCCTTGACTTACCCAGAGGAAAGCATGAGCTCTTCTGGGAAAAAGTCTGGAAACAATTTAAGCGACTCTTTTGCTCGAATCAAGTGTCTCACTTCACTTCCACAATCAGAGTTACAATTAAAGAAATCATAGTCTTTTGCCGTGTATTGCTGTCAACATTTTGGTTTTCAACTACTAGTTACGAATTTTCCTTCCTGACAATTGATTTAAACTAGTAGGTTCACTTTCTCTATAAGCAGAAGTTATTCACGCCGGCAACTTATTCTCTTTTATTCTTGATTAGATAATTCTAAAAAGGTGGTTGGTTTTAATCGAAAGATTGTAAAACATTTCAAATATTTTTTAAAGGCTATCCAAATGCAGAAAATGCTTGACAGTGCTTTAAATTTTGCATAATTATCTTTTATATTATTTTTCTCAGTCTGTTTAAACAAGGCGATAAAATTTAATAAATTGAATCATCACCCTGAAACATGTAGCGTTTTATAAATATTATTCAATATATTGAAATTCTGCATTTCTCAGTACATTCTTGTTTTCAAATGTTATACAAACGATCCAATTACAAGTAACTATTTTCGATTTTAGAAACATTTTTCAAAATATTATAGAATCTGTCTATGTAATGATATCTAGCCAATATATGATCTTAGCAGATTTTTTTCCCGTAGCCCTATACCGCAATTCATTGCCCTTGTCTATAACGTTTCAATATATTTTTTTGGTGGTCATAAATTGATGATTAGTTAAACATTTTAGTACAATAGAACTCCTGTTCACTTATAGTTGATTTTGCTATCACATAGCGTTGTAGATTCAACATCTCTAACTAATTCCATTAGCAATGTTTTATTCATGCCGAACACTTTGAATACTTTTAACAAAATTCAACACATTTTCTGTCATGGAGCTCACAAGTTTAAAGGAATCAAGATCTACATTTGCAAATATTTTAGTTCCAAAACGTTCATGTAGTAAAAGGTGTATACATTCTTAAATCGCAGACAGGTTATCGCCACTGACTGACTTTGTAAATATGTATGTATGTAATGTACAATAACGCCCAACAAACTCTTCTTTTCTCTGAACATAAAATAAGAAACAATTCTTTTTACTTAACCAATACGAATGAGGCACACACCTTTTCTCTTTATTTATCAAAAAAGAAACATAATAAATTAGTATAACAAATTTAAAAAATTCCATCTGGTACCATACAATTTTATAATGTGACAAATATATTTCGTTTTCAAAAATTTGTATACCTAGCGAAATAACGATAATTTACTTGCGGTATATTTTGCGATGGTGACTTTCTGAAATGATCCCGCATGAAAACAATTGAAAATAGAAAAATTCTAAAATCTTTTATAAATACGCATAAAGATCGTAGTTCCGTAGTTGCCTTATAAAATGGTTGACGAAATTCAATCAAAATAATTTTAATTGGAAGTTCTGGTCAAACAGTGACATGATTTTGTTTCCTATTTTTAAAACATTCATTTTACATATTACGGAAGGGGCACAACATTTTGTAAATAGTGTTTCAAAATGAAAGATAGTAAGTTTAACCTTAAGTACCTATTTTACGAAAAGTTTATATATTTCTTCTCAATTTAGCGCACCATACAATAATGAAGAATCAAATGTATTTCATGGCTTTGAAAATTTTAATTTAATTATGCAATGTTTTTTAAGAAGTTATCAATATTTTTATTGAAAAGCAATGCATGATAGTAGAAATTTAAACTAAAATTTGTTGTTAATGAAGTTTACTGGAAATTCTCATGGACACCTTACCCAAATTTAATATACCAACGAAAAATAAAATAACGAGAGACTGATTATGATAACAAGGATTTTTATTAATAGTGTACTCACATGCCGTACATGTGAGTACACTATTAATATAAAACTTGAGTACACTATTACTATAAAAAATAATAATAGACGCGCCAGGAGATATCGTCGTGAGAAATTACATTTACATCGAAATTGATTTATTATATTAAGCCATTCTTTGAAATCTGACAACGAATAAATTGGGAAATTTGAACGGTCCAGGTAATTAAAGAAACAATTATTTAGCCGATTTATAATGAAAATATAGAGCATGACACAAGTATTTATTAAATTATATAATAAAACGGAATGGATATGTACAGGAATGGATTTTTTTTAAATGAAAACCAAAAATTTTAAAAAGTATAAAAGCTATTATCTTGTAATGGATAAGTTTAACATGTTTCATAGTTACCGGGATTAACAATGTTGTTTATTATCGATCTACTTTGATGGACAGAAACTGAAAGGAAGGTTTAAAGAAATTGCTTACAGCCGATATGTATCATCATGTCTGTCTAGATATTTCTAGGTATCTAGTATACTTTCAAAACTATAGAAGATGTTAAAAATCAGAATGTAAATTTTATAGATATTATCTCGTACTACATAAAAATATCGATACAAATATAAACATTTTTTATATTCACTATCGTTTAAAAGCCACTCATAATCATTTTCAATACACATATAGGAAGGTAAGTTTGTCGCAAATAACTTCACGTGGTTTTTATTTTCCTTTACCAACACTAATTATTTAATTATCTACTAATGCCAGGTGTAAAAAATCTAAGTTAATGCTTCTTCGACATGTTATTAGCTTGTTCCTTGTTTAGTTTAGTTGCATGTAATTAAAAATGCAATAACTGCTCGTAGGCAATTTCATTTTCAATTTAAAATAAAAATATACTTGCAGGCGTATGAACAGTTCGGTTGATGGTAGTTAAAAGCAATGAAGTAGACGTAGCCTACATCGCTCCTCGAAATTAATTAATCCATTCCAATATAACATCGAGTTAAGAATAATGGAAATGAAGACACTACTGATAAAAGTCTCCGAAAGGTTACAGCGATTTTTTAAAGGTTGTAAATTATAAAATCCAATAAAGTAAGCGTGTGTTGTCTTATTTTTTTCATTGTGCTAAATTTTAGGTGATATGTTTAGGTAATAGCTAGAACTACTATTATGTTGATAGCTAAAACTACTTTTACCTTTTCAAGATTTTAAACTTTTGTACCCGATTTATTACTGCCTTCACAAAATATTTTCAAGTATCGGTCGCAAGTCAAAAGGTGAAATATTAGAAAAAAACGCTATCTTCAATACATACATATAGCTCGTCTGAATTTCAATATCAGTTATTTAAGAACTGTGTTTATTATGGATCTTTCACAGTCTATTATCTGGATTACATCTAAAACGGGAATATTATATTTCTAAGTGTATATGTGTGCTTCTCTCCATCCATTCGGTGATTCCATCGAACAAAACGATGCATAGATTGTCAGTGCATATAGAAAAACAAAAAATTAAACTTGTTAGTAATTTCTGTTCTTTTCATTATATTATCTTTCTGTGTTATCTAACGTATGCTACAACACTAATTCTTTGTTATTTTAAGATAATTTATCAAATTTAAAATATATTGGGAAAAACAAATTTTACTAGGTAACAAAAAATATTTATATCGATGCGATTCGTAAAAATGTTTACATACCCAAATTTTATTTTCGCACTTGGCCGCAGCAGTATAACGAATTTTTGCAAACCATCAAACTTATCATCAAGCATTCAAATGCTGTGAAGCGCTATTACCAATTATCACAATAGTTGCACATGATAAAATAACATAACAGTTTATCATACCCTTGTAGAACATCAGAGTTTACATTTTGATCTCGCACATTGTCAAATTAATGCACTTATGAAAAAAGCTCCCAAGAGATTAATATAACGTAATCGATTTTGCTTAATTAGGAGAAAAATATAACATGGAAAATAAATACTAGGAAACATTTAAGCTTGTAAATAAAAAGAAAAATTATGGAATCAATAATTCCATAAATTCAAGTATTAATAAACTTATTCAAAAACAATTAAGTTTTTCGTTAGAATTTTCGTTTTGTTTTATTAAAGACAAATATTTTTTACAACTTCAAAAAAAAAGTGCAGTTGGGGACATAAAAATATCTACGGTTGGTGAAATTATAACAATCGCGTATGCAGCAAAAATAGCATCAAAGGATTATGTTAAAAGTGGATAAAAAATAAAATTGATGGTTTTAAGAATTAATTTAATGATATTAATGAATATATGGTAATATGTAATAGATCGTAAAATAGATAAAGTATGATAATAATTATGAACAAAACGTTCTTGTTTGGACATATTTTCTTGAACAAGTCTGAATACAAAAAATATGACTATGAAAAACTATATGCTTCCACTGATACTGAGTCCGACTACTACGAAATATAATTAGCTGCAATGGCTTATGTGCAATGAAAAGAAGCAATTATTAGTCTTGGTAAAAATATTTTTTGCAAAGGTAGAAGCATACGTTTCTTTAAGTTGAGTGAAATGTTTTGATGTAATAGGATTCTGTGATTTAGAGCCTAATAATTTACAAAAGAAATCACGTGATGAAAACGTTAAAGGATTTATAAAACTTTGATACCTTATAGTTCGGATATTTTTTTTGTTTTGGTTCAGTATCATTACTTCAAAAAGTTACTACTCATTAGTTTTCGATAAATTAATCCAGCCGTAATATGTGTGTTATTTATTACATAACAATAATTATTCACTTAATTTTTATTTACAACTAAATGAAACTATGGGCTCTAATATTATATCCACTTTATTTAAAATCTTAACCACGGCCTAGGTTTCGTTGTATCGATCGGCCTAGATTTCGTTGTATCGATATATAACGATCTTTCTATCTTTACAAATTACCCACCTGAAGATGTTGTTATGCAATAAAACCTAAGTCGTGGTTAAGAATTTAAATAAAATAGAAATAATACTACATGACGTAGTTTCACTTAGTTGTGAATAAAAATGAAGTGATAATGAATATCTACAAAATTAACGCCAAATATATTCAATAATCATTAACCATAGTTTATCTTCATCACCAACCTACACTAGAGATATTTCATTACCCTAGGAGATATTATTCATCGATCTGCATGTAATAACCCCATCAAAATATGAAGGTCGATCCTTCATACTTTGTCACCAGCTTACGCTGTAAGAGTCCTATTCCTAGTTGCGAATTAGCCATAATAAGTTTACTCCATATTGATGCTAGTGCCATTAGCCATTATGTAGCACCATTGCCCATTTCCACTATTCATCTTTAGTCCAAACTATATCTTTTCCATCGCCCTTTAGAGGTTTCTGTTTCACTCACCATGTTGTTAAATTGACTATTTTGTTTCCGTCATGCCAGTATGTCTGCATTTCCGTCTGTTTCCGTAATGTCATATTATTTATTATCTAAATTATGGCTCAAAGCACTGAACGAAGTACTGAGTTCTATAGTATAATATCGGATGAACATTTTGAAACATACTGCATGTCCATTGAAGCTTAATATTTCCCAAAGGGAGCTTAAATGTGAGAAATGTTGAATGAAACCTCAATACATTTCAACCCAATGAAATACGTGAAAAGAAATTGAGCTAAATTTCACCCATATAAAGAATTAACACTGAATAAAAATTATCTAAATTTTCTCATTTTTGGGTCCGATAAGTGGAGAAAGGTGGATAAATGAGAAAGAGCTCAACTGCCGCACCTACCCAAAATATGTTGATTGGTTGAGTCTGCTGTTATACCACCACCACAATTTGTTATTGCATAGCACTTTTATATTAGACGGCGACGGCATGGTATCGATGCAGCAATGGAGTTGTTAGCGACAACTCCACGATGCCGCCTTAAGTATTTTACACATGTCGGTAGGGTATCGATTAATCCTCGTCATATTACACTTTTTTTTTAAATATTAGGTGTGGTAGACTAAACACAAGTTGAAAATATTTAGATCAATCATGTATTACCTGCCAGGATGCGCCTTTATCCAGCGAAAAATTAGATACGTTGTATTTGTCGTACAAACAATTTAAGGCAAATACGCAGCTAAGCGCGAAGACATGGAATACGTGAAAAGATCACATTCCATTATTTGAAAAGTTTAGCCATTTGAAAAAGTCTTTTACTGCGTAAATAAACTTTGATATAGCTGCCCCGTAATAACTAAATTCATTTAACGATATTGTATTTAAATAATATTTTTAATTAATTTTATAAAACAATGTGACAGATAATGCGGTAATTTCGCAAATTGTCGCCTCGTACTGCTTGGGCTTCTAAAGGTACCAACAAGAAAACAAGTGCAAAAACATAACCATATATTTTAATACATTTTTGTTTGTAGTTTGTGTTTGCATCTTCACACATGCCTTTTCTTTATATCAAACGTACCATCTTATAAAAGGCTAATATGTACAGTAGACAACGAGGCTGCGTCCGTTTAATTGTACGTTTTTTTCTGAAAAAACTATATTTGAGCACCGTTCGAAAATAATTATATTAGCCGCGTTATATCTTATACCATCTTTGAAATGTCAATTTTAAAAGCTCTTAACTAAGATATACTAGAACACTGCCGGGCTATGTAAACATATTTCTTTCATCATAACTATGTATTTCTGTAATTACTAAATAAATGTACCTTGAACGTGCTCAAATGAGGTTTAAAATCGGATTCAAAAGATCAGTGGATTGAATGACTGTTCATTTCTATTGTCGATTTTTCAATGTCTCTTCAGCAGAACCATAACAGTTCTCATTATACAAAAAATTATACTTATATAATAATATTTTAAATGGGGAATATTATTAATGGCAATCATGCCAAAACGTTAGCTGCCGTTATTGAAAAGAATGTTAACTTAATTTTCCCATTTTTAACTTGATAAATAGTATAGTATCCTTTAAATCGGCGGACACTGAATAATATAAAGCCCCGTTAAGTTATTAACTACATTCATTCAGTTCATTGTATTTGTGTTGAAGTATTCACTTGTAACCAACTGTCAAAAAGTTATTAATATAAACATTTAATCAACTTCAAATAACCACCAAATAAGAAATGCACACGGGTGAATTGAAAAACTCCATTTTTCATTCCAGTCCTCAAAAATATTAGGTTTATAAGGAAAGTATAAATTTTTTTAGACGTCTCGTTGTACAAAAGTAGTGAAAGTCATGTAATATAGTAGATTAATAATACTAATTATCATCAATTAAAAAAAATACGAAAATATATCTGAGTTTTATTTCATTAAATAAAAATTATACAGGACAATGAAAATCAATTTGACGATACTTCAGTCTTAAAAATATTTTTACAAATTGTTAACTAGCGACGAGTACGCTATATTTGTATCATGATACTCTTCGCTTCGATCCTCACCCTTCTTCTTCTTCGATTTTTACCGTCAATAACACCTGATCCTATTACCGAAAGCTAATTTTCGTTCGTAGTAATATTTGTTATGCTTTTCCCATCCAACCGATATTAGACGCGCACAACTTCTCCAAATCAATCTCGCAATTTGAATTAATTAAACGTAGGTTCACAATAATTAAGTTTCATTATAAAAATTTTTGATTCCTCGGCAGACATATCTATAATGGAAACTGAGTTTTTTGTACGTTCTAAGATCTATCACTGATATCTCCTAAAACTAAGCAAGAATACTGAACATAGGGTTTTCTTGTTTTAGTGTAAAAAAATCATCAAAGTAAATCAAATATATCATCTGGGACATTTATTTAATTACGTGGAACTTTATGCATAAACGAAAGACAATCAAAAGAAAACGTAAATAATATATGTGTATAAGCCAACTTAAAATAATGAAGATATTTTAAGTTAGCTCAAACAATACACTACAAGCTGTCCATGAGAAAGAATGGATCAACTTTACCATTGTATGAAGCAAACAGATACACCTCTTAAACCGAAGCTGAAACTTTCACTACAGTTTTTCATACTTTAAAAAAAAATTGTTTAACGAGGGTAATTTTTATTAAATTAATTTCGACGGCATATGACCCATCAGGCTCACCAGTTCAACCATTACCCCCGCATAATTGATGTAAATATTATCCCATAATTATGACTATGAGCGGGGCCAAAAAGTCACGGAACAAAGTGGAAGAGAGGAAGGGGTACATTCGATCTTGATACCCCGATAATTAGAACTCATTATAGGTAAATAAATCTAATGTAAAGTCTCTAACGTCATTCGTTAATGAATTAAAGCTTGTATTGGCAAACTTACCTTTTGATTTCGTGTATTTTCAGGACTATCTTTTTGAAAATGAGTCAAAAGTTTATCAAAATACTCAGACTGTAAATGAGATTGATTAGTATTTTACATTGATTTATGTACAGATCTACTTAATTTTTATTCATGAAATAAAATAAAAGTATTTCCAAATGAAATAAAACATGTAGCATAAATGTCTTTATGGACTTTTGTTATTAATTTAGCTGTAAAACATTCTTGTTGGAAGTAACAAAGCATAGTGGTGTAAATATTGTGATGTTATATTGTTTTAAAAGCTAATACAATGATTTTCTTCAAATCTTATAGGTTAATTTCAAATTTGGTTGTACTTGTATTTGTTTCTAATTATTATTTTTTGCCTCCCATCATTATTGATGATTATCATAATTTTTTAATTAATTTGTATTTGAATTTTTATATCTACTAGTTAAATAACTATTGTTTCAATTTTATCTGTACCTATATAACCTATATTTTGGTTTCTTTCTTTATATTTTCTAAAAGTTGGATATTTATGGACGAAGTACATTAATTTAACGTTAGAATATTTGAACATAAGTTTATTTAACTCACAATATTGTAAGTACATTTTATTTTATAATTTGTATCTCTATTTTCCCAAATTAAGTAAATATATATGCATGTTATATTTTTTCTTCATCAACTCGTAAAGTGTTACAAAACTACTTCCCTCCCCACTGAAAAATTGTTTGACAAATTTTATTTCAGTTCTTAAAACAGAAAAACATTTTACATATTTGTAAAAATTGTGTACATACAATATTTAAATTTAGAAGTTAGAGGATATTATATTACATATGAATGATTTAGGAAGAAGAATTAAATTGTCTGCACTACAAATACATCAATTATCTATGCAACAAAGGAGGCGTGAACTGTCTTCCGGAAGAGCGGTCAAAGCATGTTATTAAGAAATATTATTGAGAAATAAATAGTATTTAAAGAAAAACAATCGTTAGTGGAAATTGGCATGTCATTTTATTTAAAAATAAATGAACTGTTATTATGCCATTTTTTAAATTTACTATTAAAATTAAACGACACCAAGTTATTATTTCTTTATAGTGAGTGGAAACAAACGCGTTGAAATGTATCATCAGGATATAAACATATACTTATATTTGTGACGCTTGTATTTATTTTAAAAATATATTTATACAGCCTGTACTAATTAAGCAGCAACATTGTTTGCTTTGTTTCTCGTTACATAGTCACAACACAATTCAGATTATTTTTGGACATGGAAATTTACGTAATTTAATCTTTTAGCTATTATCAAGCGGAACACAAATTTAATTATAAAATACATAAACCTGTCAAGCACGAGCAGGACTTTCGCTACGTGGGTTCCAAGTATATTTTTCTACTTATAAACATTTATGAATGTATAGTATTATAATTAAACTAAAGATATTAATTTATCACAACGTAAGTATATTGCCTACTACATCTTTTACAAAAAAAACAAACCAAGTAAAATATGTGTAATTCCTGATAGAATTAGAAAACATTATTTTTTTTCTCTTTTCTTCTACCATGAGACTTTCCATTCTGATGTCAAGATTTTAGGTCGACCAGAATTACCATATAAGTTTCGGTGATAAGTCAATTAGACTATATCGAGAATAAAGAAATGCGCTATAAAGGGCCATATATTTTTACGTGAACCAAAAAACTTGAAATATTAACAGCAATGTAATACTATAGGCCTCAGTATAGGATAATAATTGATATATCAAGCCATTTCTTAGACAAAGAAGTTTGACAAACAGACGGATCGATGGACAACCAAATGATCGTGTAAAGGTTCCGGTTACGTCAAAATGAGAATTTGAGGGACGGATCCCTAATGATAAAGATGACGTTCTAGGAAAAGTTGGCAAGAAAAATAGCTCAACTTTTTTTTATAGGATGTGTGGTGTTAAAGGTGAGCTACCGATAATAAAATATGCATGCACCATTGTTTGCATCTGGTCGGCGAAAATGAGACTTTGTTAATAGTTACTGAAAATTATATAGATACTCATTTACATTCATTCAGTAGTACATAGCAATTATTTGTTGGTGATTTTAGAAAGTCACTTCTACAACATAAAAGATATGTTACTAAGCATATTAGCAAATTTCGATGTTGGACCTATCAAACTTTATTTTTTGCAGTAAAATAGGCTGTAGGCGTCAGTATACCGTATTAATTTGAACTTTATATCTTGAGTTGTGTCTCAGAAAAAGGACTTTGACAGAGAGAGAGTAGGACGGACGTACGGACAATCAAGTGATCCTTTGAAGATTCCATTTTCCTCATTTTGAGGGACGGATCTCTAAAATTAAATAAAAATTATAATACTGTAAACATTTGTATTAAAAAACAACAATAATATGCTGTCCTATTCAATATTTTCCACAAGATTTCAGTAAACCTCGAGACAATTTTTAAAGTTCTTTGTTAAAATAGATTTTTCTAAATTTTAAATACGCTTGCCAATCTCTGTAGGGTTCATAGGTTCACTAAAATATTTCAATAGTTCAATAACGTATTTTAAATGATAACGAATATGCGTTATAATTTTATTGATAATTTTTTGTGATAATGAATATATTCTCTTTTAAGAAATTTGGTATGTGGATAAAACATATTAAACTGCATCTATCTCAATGGTTAGCAGTCATCAATATTAACGTATAATTTGTTTTCCAATGAGCAGATGAAGTCCTCAAAAAAAATTATTTTTTGCAATTCCTTGTATCCTTGTATCTTGTATTCCTTGTATCTTGCATGTTCCATTAATAATAAAGAACAAGTTACAAGATTTCCAAAGATATTTTTCCTGATTGTTTTCAGAGGTATTTTTACATATACTTTTAGAAAAGTTCTAAAAAAATATGCAAAAATAGCAAAAGTCAAATTTATGAGATAATAGAGTTACTATAAATTTATGAGATAATAGAGTTACTATAAATTTATGAGATAATAGAGTTACTATAAATTTATTTCAAATTTACGGATGGCAATGGTTCGTAATTTCAGAGTCATTATGTAACGCTCGTAGCACGAGTTTTATTCGCAATTGACTCGTTATTCAGAATACAAAATAAAACTTAACGCGAATGATTATTGTTTTTGCAGTGATTTTCGTTCTTTAATTATACATTTGTTTAATTATTATCGTGTATCTTTCCAACGACTAATGGAAATAGGAAGAAGTATCAAGGAAACATAAAAAAATCTCTATATATTGAAGATACACACAGGGTATGTACGTTAAAGAACTTCCTAATATTATTAATATTTTTAAACAGCAAATGTATTAACTAGAACATCTTTTATAGACTTAAAATATCGTGAATTCCTCACAAACAATGACATCAAGAATAATTTCTAGAGTGTCCCATGAACTCCGAGTATCAGATAAAAATTTGGAGTTTTGAGGAAATGACCGAATTTAATTTCTACAAACATTTTCAACAATATCCCTAGAAATATCTCAAATAATTAAAAAAAAATGTAATTAAACCTTATGTCTGACCTTTTCATTCAATACCCAACATAGAATATAAAATGAAAGATAAAATTCAGTTGCTTCATCTCCTCCTCTAAAATTTCTGGATGCGGATTTACAGGCATTAGAACTAATTTTCAAGTCTCTACGGTTGTAACAGGTAGGTAAATAAACACATTAGTGATCATTTACGGCTTCCGTTTTCTATGGACTTTTCCGGCTACAACGGATATAAAAAAAGAAATATGTATATTATATATATATATATATATATATATATATACATATATATATATATATATATATATGTAAATATATATATATATATTATTATATTATATTTGATAATTTACATTTAATTTCACATCACAGTATTTTTTGGATCAAGAAGGTTTAGAATTTCAAGAACCTTGCAACGATATAAACTTAAAAGTTTAGATGGTATCCGACTGTGAAGCGATTGAACGAAACCGTAAATTTATTGCCACTGAGATCTATTCTAACATCTTTATCAATAGAGTTCAATATTCCGTGCGGATCAGTGTATAACGCACTTAATGGAGCTTGTTCGTGATTCACTCTTAATAATAAGAGCAAAAATATTTTTGAAGAAAAAAATAACAAAACACAGTGTGGTGTAGTGATTAGATTTTAAAAGAGGATTCAATTATTACTTGATATTTGTAATTCTAGTGACGATCTCGATCACAAGATAGTATGGCGGAAGCATCGAGCGTATCGCTGGGTATCTTCCCGAATATACTAAATAATTATTTATTTGGGTTTTTAATAAAAATGATCGACAATACAGTTTGATGTGAGGTGATTCATAATTTTATTCTGTTTAGACCCGAAGTGTTTACGAATTTTTGATCTAAAGCGAAACTCGTATATTCGAAAAACTCAGTTAGTTAATAGTTATTACTGATGAAAAACTGAATGACATTACATATAGTGTAATCAATTGTTATTATTTTCATATTTAACAAACATATTTGTCTTCACATATTTTAGGCTATCGTGAGAAGTTTTCAGTATTGACGATTGGGAGAGGAAACCTAACTAGAATAATGCCACAGCGAAAAAGTGAAGAGTTTTTGGTTGGCAAATATTTTACAATGTCTATCTTCTAAGACGTATTACAATTTGTTGTTACTAAAAAAATTTAAAATAGTTTCATATCATTAGTTTTTATTTTTCCTCCACTTTTCTACTTTAAAAGAGAAAAATTATATTAGTCCCATAATTCCTGCGAAAGTTGCTTTAATAGTCCACTCACTAGGAACAAAAAGCATCTATGCACACGTACATACATATTCTATACGTATGCATAAATGTACTTTTCAAATAGGGTATCTCAAAAGAGTTGCATTGACATAAATTAATCATCATGGTTAAGTATTTTTAAAAAAATTCTATATCATTTGAAAATCCACCACTGTCCAATATCTGGCACAGATCGGAACAGTTAAAGTGCAAGTTCTTAGTGTGCAATAAAAATTAACACAAACAAATTGCAAATGATCAGTATGCATTAAATGTACATCTGTATGCAACTATAAAAGTACCAAATTATATTTTTAATTCGAATACATGAGCATTCAGTTTAATCGAGATATTGCAAGTGGGCACTCACTACCATGGCGGTATTTGGATCAGTTTAAGGACAAAATATACATCAGTCACAGGACGGTGCTTGCCACCGTCGTTTCTTTTTAAACATAGTCATGTATAAAAGTTACAAAATAACTCATAATGATATTAAAATTTACCATACACATCTATATATCACAGGTTCGATATAAATTAATATGAATATTTAGAAGTATATATTGAAAGATATTTTTTCAGTAAAGTTCAACTAAAACTTATTATTATTAAGAAAAATGTTCGTTTAACATCTAGATACCTCAAAGAAACATAAAATTGGATCAAGGAATAAAACAAGTCGAAACTAAATGCAGAACTAAAATTGTAACAAGAAAGAAACTCACGAAGGCAACAGAGTTTAAAAGTCTCGAAGAGCGGACTAAAGTTGATTCGTGAAAGAGGAAATCCAGATGTATATGAACGCCGCTAATCGTCTCTCCGGAGCTTCAATAAACACTTTACCGATATTCTGTACTACAAATACTTTAACTAGACTAGAACTTTTTAAATTAACTGCTTTCTTTAATTACGAAAATGATTTCTTCAAACCACTTTATTCTCATATACTTTGAAATAAGTTAAAGTTGCATTTTATTTAAAGTTTATTGTTTTCTAATTAAAAAATCAAAATATATTTTAAGGAAAAATATCTTCTATATAATTCTAAAATTCTAAATATTCCCTTCAATTTATAACAAATCTTATATAGATTATATCGCAGATTTTAATATCATTATGGCACAGTGATAAATAGAGATTACAAATTTATATTCATCACTATGTTTATAAAATAATAATGTTGGTAAACGCCAGTCATAAAAAATAAATTTAATAAAATTTTTGACTACCTATATTTTCATGTTATTAAGGGAATACTAAAAATGAGAAATATTGTACGAGGGTAACAAATTAAAAAAGACACTTTTATAATGGCACTTTCATTTACGAAAAAACTTCGGTAACAAGATATTACATTATATAACAGGATAATGCATTTGACTTAGTTTTTAGTGTTTCGTTCCACAAAGGGAAAAACGAAACATTTTTGATATCACTCAGGTGTCCGTCTCTCTCTCGATCACAGCCTTTTTCGGTCATAATTATAAAGCATATTAACCCGCACATGTCCCGAAAGCTAACGCTCAAAAATATTTTTGGGGAGGGAGGCAAATAAATTGTTCGATATTCTTTAAATTTCATAAATATTATGGTAGCGTTTAAAATCCTAATTATATGATCCTTAAACATATTATATTCATAATTTTGGATGGTATGTCTTCAGATATACACTGAAAAATATTAAAAAATTATGTTTCCAACCCCCTCCCCTGCTAATTCTTTGATTTCCAAAACCCTAAAATTAAAATTCCGAAAAACATAGTTTTTAAATTTATACAAAGATTATAGGAATACCATGACTATTTTTAATATTTCTTCAGTTTAATCAATTCTCACATCTACTTTTTACCCTTAAAATTGTTTGTGTTTTAAAAAATCTTCCGTAGGTTCTCATGTAGTTTTCAATATCATTATTAAGATTAACATTAATATTGTTCATTCATTCATGTTGTTTTCAACATTATTATTAAGATTACGACTAGTATTAGATTTTAATTGTTGTTTTCAAAAATATTATTAAGATTAAGATTAGAGATTACTATTAGAAGATTACTATTATGGATTTTGTATAATATTAATATGAAATTTTTGCAGCCTCATAAAAATTAATCCCAAATTTTTCCTGAGCCTCTAACAACAAAGGTGTCATCAATAAAATCATATACATACACATACACGTACACATGGATGGTATGCAATGCAAGTACGCACACGTAGAAGCGTGGACGAAAACAATAACATTTTTCTCTTCACTGTTTTTTTCGCTTAATGCTACAAATTATAAAGATATGTCACTAATAAGCTTAGTTATATAACTTTAAAACTGTAAATTTCATCGTCACGTCTGTGCGATACCTAGGTGCTCTGTCAGACTTGAGACACAAAGTATTTCAATTACTTTAGGAAAAGGTACCAAAAAACTGGTAATCCAACAGTGCAAGTAAAGGCTGACGCTGCACACCTATGTGCTAATTAGTCCTAATAGTTATTGCTAATCATCGTAATCAAAAATGTGTTTATTGTTATTCAGATGTTTACACGAAAAGTAATTAACCAAATGGTTGATGTTACGGTTTCTATTATATATCAAGTGCGTGACTCTGTGCTGTTTTGCAAACAGATATCTTGCAAACAGTCATCAAATTAAAGTGCAATTGTGAAGTATAATTTTAGATTACTTAAATGCAAAGTTTATTCACCTCGTCCAGATTTGTAATTATTATTATTCCCTTGAAAACGTGATAATTTAGATAACAAAAAACTTTATTAAATTCACCTTTTTAATTGGTGCTTACCACTATCGTTACGTTTTAAATATGGTTAGTAATAAAAATTACAAAATAACTATAATAATTTTAAAATCTGCCATATTCATACTCCTATAACCATTACGAATTTGCTATAAAGTAAGGTGAATATTTAGAATGTTAGGATTATATTTTAAAAGACATTTCTTTTCTGTAAAGTCAATTTGGATTGTATAATTACAAAACAATAAACTTTAGATGAAATTTGAGTTAAACTTATTTCAAGTATCACATAAATAAAGTGTTTCGAAGAAACCGTTTTCAGAATCCCACGAAGCAGTTAATTTAAGAAGTTCTAATTTATTTTAATTTTTAGTCGTACGGAATATCGATAAAATGCTTATCGAAACCTCGGGGAGACGATCAATGGCGCTAATAGATGCCTGGATTGCCGCTTTGGAACATTTAAATTCTATTATAATTTTATTTTTCTTGTTTCTCTTGTTATAATGTTAGTTTTGTGGTTAGTTTGACGTCATGCCGCGACTAGTTTTATCCCCTGATCCAGTTTAAGTTATTTATTTGAGCGTTGAGATCTAGGTGTTAAATGGACTTTACTCATATGTATTTAAAATTGTTGCAATTGTAAATCCGTTTTCCTGTGTCTATATGCCTACTCTATTTTCATTCTCTCAAACTACATTACTTAAAATACAAAGTGATTAAATTATATAAACCTGTCCATGTCCGCATATTAAAAAATTTGTTTACACAATCAGTACCAAAATATAAAAATGATGTATATATTACCACTAATATTTCCTGGGCTTGGAAGTTCCCTTTGCTAATGACTTATGCTAAATTAAGTAATTATACTCAACGCCCTACCCAGACTAGCAACAGTTTGTTTTTTTTCTTAACATATATATATATATATATATATATATATATATGTATACAATAGAGCACGTAAAATCATAATTCCCAATCACAACTTATTTTCCAGTATAAACCAAACACCAAGTGTTCCCCATTTAAAAGGGCAATAAAAAAATATTTACACTCCCCGCACTGGAGCGTTGTGTTTCGTTTTCGTTAATAATAACGAGATATTTCAGTCTGGCATCGTCTTGTAGAAAAAATATAAAGAATTCGCTATTTATATTTCTTAGTTTTAACCTAAAGTTTTCATCTATATTTAGCTGAAAATACATGAAGTTGCTTATCGCGTTTTATTTATAATGCTACCTTAACGCGAATTAAAAAGATTTGAAGTGTGTGGCATTATTTTACATACTTTGTATATAAGAATATACAAATAAAGAGTATTGAAGCACATATGAAGTTTTACTTCCTTTTATTAGACTGGATCTAGAAACTTTTTGTCCTATTTACCTTCGTTCGTCGGTAGGAATAGTATCAATAATGATTTATAATTGATACTATTTTTGTTGACGACTGTCGCTGTTAGGTATATATTTAATTTTTGGTTTTGTTATTGTGCGTAATTAAACTATATTTACTTCAGTGAACGCTAGATGTCGACTAGTCACTTTAACAGAATTCGAAGCATTGTCTGTCACGAAGCTTATTACTTTGATTAAATCAAAACTACTACTAATACTTTAAATATTGTAGTACCAATTATTTTATTTGGTAAAAGTGGAAACTTTCTTAGATCGCCGTCAGGCTATTGTAACTGACTGCTTATATATATATATATATATATATATATATATATATATGTCTGTATATATATATATATATATATATACATACATACACATACACGTACAATGTAGAGTAACTCCAAAGAATAATGTGATTTTGGTTGTTAAATTTTCTAATAAATTCATAACATGACATCTTCCCTAATATTTTATAATTATAACATCACATAAAATATGCAATACTATCAACATACCTTTTTTTATAATATTTAGTCTTTCATTATTGTACTGTCATTTGATATACTAAATATGAAATCGGTTGGTAAACGTTTCACTGCGCATTTCCTTTAAAACCCATCGATGATAAATTTCAATTTAAATTTCTATCACATTACAAGCTTACAATTTTCTTCGACCTATTTTAATGTAATGGGTGCATGAAATACATTAAAAAGCTGAATATTCCATTTCGAACTGTAAATGATATTTTGAATATTAAAAATCACGTATTTTTCCTAGTCTGCGCGTTTATGTTACTCAAAAGGAAAAAAGAAAAGCTCAACAAACATCCCCGTCTCTACAACTTTGTGCATTGTCATTACAAGTTTTATTTAAGATAATTTCAATATGTGGTAGTTCATAATGTGGTAGTTCTATAAAAATAACCTATCTGTGTGTATATTGGAATTATAAAATAGATAATTATTGGATAGAAAGAAATTGCCATTGTTAAATACCGGTAAGTATGTATGAAGACAAAGCAACTGATAATGCTTTTTTTGCTGTTTTATTGAATTTTTTTCCGATATGTTTCAAATAACGCTAACTATGCGTATTGTCTTAGACGTTTGGAATTTTTTTTATGTTTTACCATTTTGGAAATATAAGATGTAAAATAATTTTGTTTTGATATCTGTTGTTGAAGAGGTGACAATTTGTGGAACATCGAGAGAAAAGTGATTGAACTTTACTAAGAAAATATACTTTTAAATTTGTTATACTATCCATTATAACATTACGATAGTTTTAACATTTTGAACCATAGTAAGGAGTGGAAATTATATAATGAAACACATATGACACTGTAAAACATCTTCATAATTTTCATTTACTGCATTTTTAAATAACATATTTGTAAAAAAATATAAAACTTGTATTATATAAATAAATATTTTCACTAAGTATATTAATACAAATTTAATTGTGTGCAATGCTGCCACCTAGAACTGAAATATGCAGGAATGATATTCTTTAACACAGTATTTTATTTAAACATATAGTAACTATAGTACCACAGTGCGATTTATTGTGGATGAGCGAAAATATGTTTATTAAGATATATTATTTTAATAGATGTCATGGTATTTATAACTACTGGTTGAAATAGTCTATATAAGAAATGCTAAGGATAAGCTTATTTATGTACTAATATCCGCATAGCAACATTATAGTCGTTACGAATGAAATAAAACCTGATGCAAAAATATTCAAAAAAGATAAAAGTTCACGCTCTAGATGCATAACGTGGCTTCTTTTGACAAGTGGTAACAAATTCTTTGTTTATTTATTTATTTATCTATATAAATATACACTAACTAAAATTTCAGCAAGTTTAGACAATACTTTTTCTAAAAAGATGATTGATTTTTATGGTGAAATCACGGCAAAATGCTATTAACAACGTAACAAATTCTAATAATTGCTTATTGGTGTGTTTATGTATTTATGCAGTAAGTGGCGAATAAACAATTGCTGTATTTATTTCCTATATTCCCCAGTAAGTTAGAAAGCTAAGCAAACAGATGGTGAAATGTAAAAATTAAAAGTCGCAGATATAAGTGGTTAAAGCTGATTTATAGCGATAAAAACAAAAAATACGAGTAAAAAGACAATGGCACAAATATTACGCTAAACGGAGTCCACTTGCAGCAACTATATTTAAGAAATATGGAAGAGACTATACGGATACATATACGTATATATATATATATATATATATATATATATATATATATATGTATATATAAATATATATATATATATATATATATATAGGTGTGTGTGTGTGTGTCTATGTGTGTGCACGCACACACGCTCACAAGCACGCACGTACGCTTGCACGCTCGCACGTCCGCATGCAGGTACGCACGCACGCACGCATACACACACACACATATATACAAGTGCATGTGCACGAATAACCGTTAAATAACGCACAAGCACATTCAGAAACAACTTTCTACTTTAGGCCTTTAATAACAAAATTAACTCATTTTATTCTCAACACAATTTTGACTGAGGAGGAAACTAATATCTTTCAAAGAAAACGAAGTCTAACATTAACAAACCTTTTCAATCCAATCGTCGTCCTAGATTGAAAGATATTGTTCTTTAGTGAAAAGGTTACTGTATTTGAACACCATTTTAATACATAAAATTTTAAGTAAACGAATAATTAAAATATAGTTTTTAAACTCCAAATGTTCAGTTACCATTATTAGATTTCCATAGACGAGTAGCGAAAATGACACGCTTATAATTTTATCATGTCCCTCTGTCCGTTAGTACGTCACAGCATCATACCTTTTCAGTAGTAAGGTCGATTATAAAGATATTTTAGAATAAAAAACTATAAACATTCTCACAATATTATTTGGAGCACTAGATAGCAATTTATTTTTAATGAGTGAGAACACTATTATTAAAATATATTGTTTTGTATGGTAGCAATCATAGAACCTTTATAATATGTGACTAGAAAGAAAACTTTGTTGCAAATAACTTGGTGAATTATTTTGGGTTTACCTTGCTTTACTGCGAAGCAAGTTTTGACTACATAATTATCCACAACCACAACTTTAAATTTTAAGTTAATGTTTGTATGTCTTTCATTTTTTTATGGAATATATTTGGTAAATAGGTAACTTGATTATAGTTTTTCTAGTTAAAATAATAAATATATTAATAAGAGCGTATATTTACCTATTAAAGCAATTAAACGTGATGCATCAATTATAGACTATATTGCTCGTGAACTACAACAGAATTAAGCGAACACTTATATAAAATATTTTTTTCTTTCTTAGAACATAGCGTTTTGCAACACCATCAAATTGTCTGGTAATATTTTTTGCCACGACATCTTTTTCGCGAGATATGTATGAGTCGCCAAAACATTATGCAATTTCCTCATCCCAGTCACTCTTCAATTACGAGCATATGTGATAAATCTATGGAAAAAACAGGATCACGATATTCATTAGATAATTGCAAAATTACTTTGGTTGTTTTATCTTGATAAATATACTTATAAATAACCTTATAAAAAGATAAGGTGACCAAATTCTTACACCTGCTAGGTTCCATAAAACCTTTGTAATATTAGTTACCAGAAATATAACTTTGTTCCACGTAATTTTACGCTGATTTTATCTCGTTTTACTAACTTAAACCATTTAATTATCTACGAAATCCTAGCCAAGGAAACTTAAGTTAATATTGCGTCGACAGGTTCGTTTTTTTTGGTGGCAAACGCTTAAACATTCTATAACTAATTTTTTTTTAATTAAACCTCTTAGTTTAAAATAAAAATATATTAACAGGCGTATACTTATCGATTAAAAGTAGTTAAACGTAATGAACCAAACGCAACATTATTGCTAATTAAAATTAATCAACCTGTTCCAATAAAACGTATCGCTTTAATTGACTGCAAATATGTGCTCTTTGGTCAACGAATATTAGAAATATAATGTAAAATCTGTGATGAAATTTCCAAATATTTAGGCAAATTTAAGTTCTAAATTAATAAAAATGTTAGTTTTATTTATACTAAATGTATAATGGGAATGAATACTTTAATAATAGTACTTAAAAGCTTATATCGATTTATTAAAGTTGTAAGTTATAAATTCTAATGACTTAAGCAAAACTCTACACTATTTTCATCTTTTTCTTGTTTTGATCTTGATTACCTTGTTGTGCGTTATTTCAGTTAATATGTTTAAATAAATGTTGATAGTTAGAACTATTTTAGCTCTTCAAGAATTCTATGCTCTGTATCCGATTTATTTTTGGCCCCACAAAATATCATCTTATTTTCAAATATTGGTCCCAAGTCAAATGATTAGATATTTGAAACCAGTGTTTACCTTCAGTTCCTATTTTTTATGCAATTATATGTAAAACTTCTCATACGTCTTCATATAGCTCATCTGGATTTCTACATCTATTATTTAAGAACTGCGTTTATGATAAATATTGTACCATCTATTAGCGGGATTGGTTGGAATGAATTATATACAAAATGTCTGTTTTCAAGTTTCTGCAAGTCATGTGATATCTCACTGCCAGATATAATTGAAAGATAGAGAACGTTTTACATTCCATTCTATACACTATCTTTGTTTCTTGTATATTTATTCATATGTGCATCTATATAAGTAACTTTTGGTATTAATTTTATGTGACTTACTGGTCGCTAATTCTCGTTGTTTGTTCCCATGAGCGGATCGTTTGTAATGTTAGTACCGATCTCATTAATTTAAAACTAATAGCATTATTTACATTAAATGGTGTAATTGGGATGTAATATTTAATGTAACTAAAGCTAATTCATTACGAGCATTAGAAAAAACCGACATCCCATTTAAGTTGTGTTCGTCAACAGCGACAACTGAAGATAATGTCAATGCTATGCGCCTCGTAGTAAAGTATGCAAGAGTATAACCTATCAGCAGAATCGGATAAATTTAGGTACTGTGGACGGATTACAATATGAAATTTTTTTCTGGAAGATAAAGAACAGTTATAGTAAAGCAATAAATAGTGAGCAATTAATTATTGGCATATTGTTTTCGAAAACGTTCGAATGCACCGCCTTATCAATAGAAACCTTGCATTTGTACAGATTAGGTAGCCATCTGTCTGACCGGAAAACCGATTATTTGACTAAGTCGGCAGTGAAATTATGAGATGTCCAAACTTCATTCCACCATGATTTTACTGTTCTCTGCGTTTTTGGAACGAAAGGATACACATAAGAATGTCAGAGACTATTTTGAAAAAAAAATAATAAATAAATTTCTAACTCATTAGTCATCTACTTTTTCACATTACAAAATTTTCTTATCTAACATATTATACTCGCACATATTTAGCTTCCAATTATTTTAGTTTCGAATGGTTTTTAAAGTTTAGAACACATTTGTAAAAACAACTTTTACTTGATCGCAAAAAACATTTACAGAGCAATTTGTAAAAAAAAATTATTTTGAAGTTTGGCCTGACAAATTTTTCTGAATATTAGTTATATTCAAAGGTTGTGAGTGCACTATACTAATCTAGTATATTGCAATTGTTGCACATATTAATAGCATACGTCGACGACTATATACTTTGATTTCGCACGTTTTCAAATTAACGCGTTTATGAAGAAATGTGCCAAGGGATTTCCATAACGTAATCGATTTTTGGTTAATTAAGAGAACAAAAATTTTACTGGGAATAAATATGCATTGTAAATTTAGAAATGGTAAAAATTTTCATTAATATTTCCCAAATTAACTAAAAAATAATCAAACTTGAAAATACATTGAAAAATATCACAAGGAGAATTAATGAATTTATCCGTAAATTCATGTATTCATTAATTGCAGACCTATTTTTAAAAACAACGAAATCTTCCCTTGTAACTTTCGTTTTGATTTATTAAAAAATATATATTTGTTGCTGATACAACTTCAATACAAGTATAAGACCTAAAGAAAGATATCTTCGGTCGGTGAAACTATACCAATCGCATAGGCAGTATAAAATAGATTTGTCAGTGTATAAAATATGTAATTAAACGTGAAATAGACTAACCGAGCTAATTAGATTAGCTCTCATCGGAACGGCATTCTATTATTACAGCTTACCCTTCAAAAGCATCAAATGCCATGAAAGATAAAATATTCTATGAAGAAAAATATTCTCGCTTGGACGTGTCTTCTAAAACAGATTTGATTACAAAAAGTTATGATTATGAGTCGGACTTCCACGGTTCTACAATAATTACAATGGCTTTAAATAAAGCAGATTGATTTGATTGGCTTTGGTGAGTAGGATTTTTGTAAAGGTCTTCTACCTACGTTGCTTTACTTGAGATGAACGCTTTTATTAATGTAGAATTCTATGATTTAGAGCCTTATAAGTTTCCAAAGAATTCACGTGATAAAAATAATAAAAGATTTATAGAGATTTTGTTATCTTTGATTTGGGATTTTGGATTTGGGATTCGGGACTTTATTCGGAATGGTTACTTCAAATAGTCAATGTTCATCTGATAAATTAATTCGGGCACGATATAGATGTTGTTTATTTTAGAAGAACCATTATCGATAGTAAAATTTTATCATCAATTTATACTAGAGGTGTCTCAATACCCTATGAAATATTGCTCTCTGAAATAAACCCATCACAATATATATTTCGTTTATCACTGAAATGTACCGTTGTCGCTCTTCAGACTTCATCATAAACTTAAGCTATAAGTGTCCTATTTCTAATTGTACATCAGCCATGATAGATTTATCAATCTTAGTACTAGTACCATTAGACTTTAAGGAGTATTCGTGTCGATCTCCATACTGTGTTACTAGTCCAAACTTTTTATTTTTCATCACATTAAGCGATTTCTGTTTCATCCACCATATTTTTTTTTTCAATATTTTATATACTGTGGAATTGTTCATTCCGTAAAGTAATGCTTAGAGCACTGAACGAAGTATCGAATTCGACATTCGTCAGTTTGAAACTAAATATTTGACAAATGGCGCGTAAATTTGAAAAATATTAAATGCAATCTCAATTTAACTCCTAGGTAATCACAGCGTACGTGACAGGATAGGTTGTCTGTCCCAATGTCCATTAACGAATGGAAATTGTAGATAGCGCGCGCCAAAGTTACAGATAAGTTTATGTCAATAAATATGAATGAAATTTGTCTCGCCATCTGTGTTATTCGATAATAAAATAAATATTGGCTCCATTAAAAGCAGATCGTTCAGGATATTGTTTGGGCTATGTTCCGATAAAAATTGTTTGAATCATAAGACTGTGTAAAGATGTCTGTCAGAAATGAAACAACTAAGGTAGAAAGTTTTTTTCAATATATATATATATATATATATATATATATATATATATATATATATATATATATATATATGTATATATATATATATATATATACCCATAAATATTTGTATCGAAAATTAGGTTTGTTTAAATGGAAGTGTACAATTTGAGTTATAAATACTTTTTTGACTCGACTTTAGAAAACGCTACGGTAATATATGAAGAAAAGAAATCTCCACGTTTTTTCTTGAATAATTTTTCATTTTATTTTTACGAAAATTACATATCTTTTTTTAAAATTTTATGCCACATTTGTCAAAGAAAGTTATAAAATATAAAGTTATTTAATTTTACTGTAGCGTTTTTTCCCGTGCTCGGCAAAAACTCAACACGTCACTTTTTTCAATAATTTTTATGATTTTTGGAACCTTTGTATGTAAGTTGTATTAATAAGACTTTAATGTTTCTTTTATATTTTTTATTTAAGTTTTCTTTTACAAAAAAAATAGTTTCTCATCTGCAAAATCTACAAAATATTATGAAATAAAAGTGGGGCACGAAAATGATATTTTTTCCAAATTTAATTTCAATTTTCTAATATGTCATTATAAACTTTTAATTAAAAAAATTATTTCATCATTTAGAAAATTTTATGGTTGTAGAAAGTTTTTATTGAAGTAATTTTTGCAATTAGTTTATAATTAAATTTTAGCGGTGCATATGTCACGAATTTCAGTAGTTCATAGAGAGTCTGCGTAAATTCGCTAATTAGCACTAGGTCTAGACGGATTAAAGAATTTATGAAATAAAACTCCGCCCAGTAAAATATGGAAAAAATATTTGAGTTAATAAAAAAAACCTTATGTGAATTATAATAAAGAAACTATTTCTAGTAACTAAATTTGTGATGTATTTAAATAATATTTTTAAATATGTTTATAAAACAACATTATAGAAGCTTCAGTTATACACACAGTACACAAAATGTTGCTTCACACAGCGCTTCATAAGCTTGTATGTTATTGAAGACAACAAGGAGAAGATGAGTGCAAAAACATAATTATAATTTTCCATACATTTCTGCTTCCACATCAGTTATATTATTGGCGTTGTCATAATACTGCCATACCAGTGCCGTTACTCAATACAGGTGTGGTCACACGGGTCTTAAATTAATGACAGCATCTGTGAAGCCAAATATCCATGAATAAGAATATATGTAGCAACATATAGCGATAGCTACATTTTACCATGAACAGAGTTCCTACACAACTACACCTACAAAAGTCGGATATAAACCGCACAACGCAAAACAAGCCTTTTCTCAAGTAACTTTGAAAAAAAGTTTTACTGCTCAATAATATATTATATTTAAGATACTTAATATTCTAAATGTGGTATATTAATTAATTAATATGCGTGTTGTAGCCATTGTGTTTTTATAATTGTGTTGTTCAAAGATTAATATGAATTTTATAAACTAACGACGCAAAACACAATTGTGGATTCTTGCGAAGTTGCAAAAATGTATTGTATATTGACAATGCCCTTTTTGAAAATATTACATGTGAAACTGAATGACAATAAAATTCTTTATTCATTATTATTATTATTATTTATTATTATTATATAAATTCTTTATTCTTTATTTCGCGCCATAATCAGTTTTTAAGTTTCTTTGTTTTAAGTGGCTTCTCTAATTTGCCCCTCTTGTATTTTTCTTGATCAAGAAGCTGATAGGATACCAGAACAGATATAACACACTTTGGTTTAAGGAAAATTATTTCAAATTTTAAAAGTAAATTCACCACCTTAGCTATTTGATGAATATAAAATAGGCGCATGCATCATCATCACTTAGCTTCAATTTAAATTAATTTAACCTAAGTTTACTCTATATATCTTTCAAATCTCCTTTCAAAGGAATGCCGCAATTATTGTTTACCCTTAACACTTTAGCAAGTTGGATTCAGCCAATTCAACAGTTGTTCAATATCTCAAAAGCCCAGTCTTTTGTAATTCGTTGAAATCTATGTCACATCCTAAAACTGGGAAATAATACAATAATTATCTGGGACGGAAGAATGAAAATATAATCTGGGAGGTATATTTATTTACGGGGAACTTTATGTTCAAACGAAGGACAATCGAAACAAAACGTGTTTGGTAACCAAGTTGCAATGAAGGTATTTTAGGTTGGTTCTTAAAATACGCTACAAGCTATCTACAAAAAAGAATGAATCGATTATACCGTTGCATAAAACACGTAGATACATTTATTAACCTGAAATTTGAAATTTTCATTACTGTTTATTATATTTATTAAAAAATATTTGTTGTATAAGGAGGATATTTAATTAATTTCGACAAAGTATGATGCTTTCGGCTCACCCGATGGCTATCAGCTCTTCAGCACTTTCAAAGTGAATATTCTCCTATCTTTTATAAATACATATATTAACATTTTCCTTCTAAAACATAAAAGGTCAATGTGATACTCTCATTTATTTAGTAAATAATGTAATGGTGGATCTGAAATAGAGCCAGAGAGAGTTTTCATGAAAATGAGACAATGCGTGTGTCACACTAATAAATGTATAACACAGTTGCAATTTAATTTTAAATCTATCAAGCTCGTATTATGTCACACGGTTTGAATGATTTTGCATTAAAAATTGCTGACTTATCCAAATTATAACAGTAATAATATAATCTCTAAAATCGGAACTGTCAAACAATGAAACCATAGCAGTAGCAATAGCAGATAGTAATATTTTTTAGTTAATATATTTCTTTCCGTATTTCTTTGCAAGCACACAGCCTTTCAGTGATTTGCAGGTTTTTTGGCCACATGTCCTAAACTGCTTTATAAATTTAGTATATGGTTTCGTTGGCGTAACTCAAGAGGGCTAACAATTTCCGAACTTATTTGTTGCTCTTTCGCTCTATTCAGCATTATCAAATGAAAATCTGCAATCAATCGAATACTTCTTTTAGAATACACAGATGTAGAATACACATATGTACAAATACACAGATGTAGATTTCAAAAGCAATTATATACACACGATTTAGATGTGATTCATGTGTATTCTTTAATTTTTTTAAATATGCCCTTCTTCCCTAAGTATCATTGACTCCCACTTTCTGGGCAGTAAAGAAATATTTCCATCATTTTGTTGAAAGTACAAATTAGGTCCTTTAATAGCATTTTAAATTCAACCGTAAATGAGTTTCACTAGAATGGATAAAAATATCTCGATGCAAATTTTCATGTTACTATTTTAGTTATTACTATAGTATATATACATATATAGTATATATACGTATATATTACTTTAGTTATTAGTTTACTATATTTATTTACAAAAAAGGCCTAATTTAATATTTTGGTGAAATAGGCTTTTGAGTATCCCGAGTAATAAGATGTGGATACATAGATAAGATACAAAAATATTACATCTCTATAGCTTCTACTTTTCAATTGAATGAAAATATAAATAATAATAACGTTCTGTTGGTTTATGTAACTATATCTTAATACAAACTTGCATATTTCCTGTTTAATTTTCACATGTTTTTAATCATCTTCCTTCATAAAATATCGTCTTTCTAATTTCTGATGCTTTCAACAAAAGGAGAAAGTGCCGAAACATGTAGTGACCAAGTAATCCTTTTATCCAAGAATCATCGAAGAGATTAAGAAGGAAGGACTACTATAAATTAATAGATGTATTCAAAAAATAAAAACTATATCTATAATAAAGGTGAACCCATTATAAAAAGAAGGCGTTGCCACTATTTATTCTTGTTTCTTTTACATTGAAAAGGATATTTAGTGATAAAAAAACTGTTTCAAATAATATCCGACTCAATACCTCTATGCAAACATTGCCAAACCATTCGACACACGAATAACAGAACACCGAATGCCAAACCAAATAGTATCAGTAAACAAAATATATCAATTATAAGGGATAGTAACTTTAAAATGTGCCCAGTTATTATGGAAAAACCAAAAAGAGGAGACAAATTATTCAACTGCAGAGATACTAGGCAAGACAAGATTTGTATTAAAGGTAAATTTCAAAACCTAAGTAATTTTTATTAAACAAGAGCGCAAGCTACAAAAAATATCATAAAAATGATTTAATGAGACTTGTATAGAGGACTCAAATAATAACTATTATGGTGAATCTAATATCCATTTCTTCCATCTTTAAAGATCCATTCTCTCAGTCTGAGATTCTTTCCTGAGAAGAATGAATAAGAAAATTTCTTGAATCTTCGAAGTAAATTTCTTGAAAATAGAAAAAACAACAATAAATAGCTCAGTGCAAATCACTCATGGAAAACAATTCACAGGTGTCTTAAAAATAATCACATGAAATTCATTCTCCTACGTTATTGAGAAACTACATCCAATACCATCGTGAGATTGGATATGTAAATCAATAGTCCCAAGTTACACCGCTAACGCACCAAGCTAAAAATAAGAAGCTTAACTTTTGCCATTTCTGTACCTGCTAAATGTTCCCACTTTATAGGGAATTGCTATGGAGTTTTCAAGGTGTTAAACAACTTCTTGGGGATGCTTTCAATACAAAATACACGTCTTAAAGATCAATATTGATAACGAGAAATGGCAAGAAATATTATCTAGCAGAACAAAACATAAATGTAAATTCTTATCTTGATTACTCACAGACCTGGGAAAAACTATTTCAGGTCTACTAATTTTTTTATCATTTAAGAAATATCGAGAAATCGTATGGAGGGTTAAGTGCATTTATCTCCGAACTTTTGCTTTGTATTCTTATATATCTCTGAGTAAATAGTACCAAAAGAAGGAAAATAAAATCTTTGCAGTAAGAAAGTTGATTTGGTAAAATCAAGAGACGACTGATCAACCCAGAACTTCCAACTAAAACAACAGGCCAGATAGATGAAAAGGTTAGGTAAATTGTTATGAATGTGTAATTAGCGGCAAAGGTTATCACATTGCATATTTCAAACAAGGTCCTTTCGTTTGTTAAATGCCCATCTGGAAAAAGGAAGCTAATATTAATAAAAAAGGAAGCCTCCAATAAATAGTGAAAAAATAGCTACCAACATGACAAAATAATATCAACATGCTAAGTAATCTACTTAAAGAAATAATGAAAAGGAACTAATAATATTTTTAAACAAATTGTTAGCAACCTAATGCCAGTATCAACTATTGCTAATAGAAATTTACCAAGAGACTAAAGAGACCTCAGGTACAAGATTCACTCCTGAGATCTCAAGACGGTAAGTGCGTAGACGAATGTAAACAAAAAAGACCACTTCGCAGATTACTTGACTACGGTTTGTATAATTTTCCCGCAAAATACAATGAAAGAAAATGTAAAGCACATTGAAAATAACGATAAAGTGGAATCACCAATCGTTTCTTAAATACATTTAAAAAAGTTATGAGGGTCCAAATGAAGTAGTAAAAATCGACAAACCAGGAATTTAGGTCCTGGACAAATTATGAAACTACTACCTGACCTAGCTTTGAAGAGTAAGACGACATTATAAACGCTACTATTAAATGAAGGCGGGCCCAAAACCTTGCAAAACAGCTGAAGTAATCGTTATACTAAAATCAAGAAACATGCCTACAAATGTGATATCATTCTCAACGATATCTCTACTTCCAACCATGTTAAAGATGACAGGAAGTATTCTTGAAAAGATCAAATAGCATTATTAGAGAAAAGAAACTATTTGGATTTAGACCTAACAACTCAGTAATAAAACATTGCATCGCAAATAAGATGGAAAAGACGTGCTGGGGCAGTTTTTCCACAGTGCCGCAATAGTGTTCCTTGACGTACCACAGACAGTTGATGAAGTCTGGCATAAAAGATTAGAATGTAAACTTCGTAGAAATTTAAAAATAACAAAAAGACACTTTAAAATACGTTATAGCGAACAATTATAACCGATATAGAGTTTTTGTTACACAGAGTCGGTCCATTATTCTATTACATTTAGTTAAGATACTTATCAAATCAAAGAAGATGTAATGATATCAAACTTCAACAATGATAATCTATCATTATAACGACCAAACATACATCACATTCCGAATAAAAGAACTGCAAAAACAATAAATTAAATTAATAGACACAATATGACGTATTAAACTGTATTAAACTATTTTTACACGAATGTAATTTACATTGAATAAAATAAATTCACTCTCCTTATTTGGCAATGGCATACCTGCAGTTATCCCCTAGGCCAATATAGTAAATTATCTAGAAATGAATCTAGATGTTAAATTGAAATGGTAAGTGAGATTACACGAAAAGAGAGAACTAAACACTGGGTATTAGGACAAAACGTTCGATGAAGAATAAAATGAGAATCTACCATAAAATTTTGAAACAAATCGAGCCTTTAATTTTTTTATATTGAGGAATGTAGTAGGATATTCAACAAATACATTCAACAAATACAACGTTTCTAAAACAAAATCATATACCACACGAACCAACACTACCTAATAGAAAAAATTAAATAAAAGTTTATAGTTGCTCTACTTAGGATAATCATAATAAAGATGCTTTTTAGTGGGTAAAAATCCCAGGCCGATCCAATTTTTGAAGATATTTTTACCACTCGTAAAACATCATTATTAATAAGAAATTTAATTTTAACTGTCACATTACATATGTAAAAAGCAAAGGTGAAAATGTTCGCTGAACATATTCCTATCAATACGGGTAGCAATAAAAAAAATATTGCTATACTTGTATAATCGATGTTCCATGCCATTAGTTTCCAATCGAATATTAACAGTAATATAGTGTATTAGTCGCGCTACCGCCGCCGACCGCCGTATCGTATGCGTGATTCGTATACTATCAAAGCTATCTTTTTATAAACGAGTCAACAGTTTACCAAACTGTAAAACAGGTTGATTCGTAATTATATTTGTTCACTTAATTGTAAATTTTAAGATGCAAGAAAATATTTTTAATTATATTTATTCACTAAATTCTAAATTTTGAGATGCAAGAAAATATTTTTAAGCGAAAAAAAAACATATAGCATGAGGTTAGAATCATTGTAAATGAAAGGTTTTCCTTATTAATTTAAATCTAAAACATTCTTGGTGGAAGTAAGAGAACATAAAATTTGTAAATTAGTTTATTTAAAAATTAATAAACTGTTTGATTCCGACGTTAATTTCAGTTTACTGTTAAAATAACTGTCGTCATGATATATTTTGTTTATGGTGAGTAAAAACAATTACGTTTAATGCTCTTAAATGCACTTGATGAAATATATATTGTGAAAATATTGTTTTTTTTTAATATGTACTATTCATGCCAGTTAAGCAGCGATGGTGTTTGTTTTAGTTCTTGCAACATTCTCGTTAAAAGAAATCAATTTATTTTATCGGAGCTTGCAATTTCATGTAACTTGGCCTTATGACTAATGCCTTTATCAACTAACATACTGAAATTCTATAACATTTAATTATGACACAAAAAAAAACAGAAAGGTTGTTTTTTTAGCGCTTTAATAATTTTTACTCACAAAACAAATCTTCTGATGTATTCAATTATATAATTTACTTTCTGTATACCTTAAATAAACCTCGATGCGACTTGGTTTAAACTTCTTTGCAAAAATAGAATTTTAAAAATTTTAAATATATTTGCTAGTGTTCGTTCCTAGGTTCATTAAGATATTTCAATTTTTCAAAAACTTATTGCAAATTAGTAATTAATATACGTTATTCTACGATAGTTAGAGGGTTTTAATGATTATATTTCTTCCATTAAGTTGATTTGAACATTCGTCTAAATTACTATAATCTACAAATTTATTATCTAGTACATCTCTTATAGGCTCAAAATATCGTATTTTATTTAAAAACAATAAGATTTAGAAACAAATTTATAGTATCATATAAACCGGGAGCAAATATTCACAGTCTTTTTTTTATAATTTTGACTTTAGCAATTCGGTCGAGGTAAGCGGTGGAATTTTATTTTGCACACATTTTGTAAAATATCTCTAATAAGACGTTATATAACTTATAAAAATAGTTAACCCATATCTCAGGCCCTTTGATTTAATACCTCATATAACATATAAAATATAAAAAAATTCGGTTAGTACGTGTGACCCTCTAAAATTTACTATATATGTAATGTATATTTTTTTTAGTGTTAATTGAAATATATGCGGATTAACAGGCTTTATGAAATTGTTTCTAAGTATAACGGCTGTATCAGACATACAAATAGATACAGGAGCGATTGTTTACGGGTTCTGTTTACTTCGAATATTTACGAATACAATAGATGTAAAACAATAAAAATATATCAATTCTAGTTTTAGGTAAATAGTAAGTGTGAAATAATTTATAGAAAACTAAATTTTCTAATCCATCTTATCATAATTTTTGTATAAGGAGAACACTATATTTTTTTGGATCAAGAACCTTTAGGTTGTTCACTCTACGACAGAAGAGAGTATGCGACAGTATATTGGTCAAACGAAACTGTGAATTTTTTGCCGAAGAAATTTATTATAACAGCTTTTTTACTACAGTTTAATATTCCATGGACTGACTAACTGAATGTTTTACGTGATCCATTGTTAAAAAATATGTGCAGTAATATTTTTAAATAAAAATTAACAAAATATCATGAAGTGTGGTATGATTGTATATTTCAACAAGGTTTAATTTTTGCATAGCATTTCTAAGTCTACTGACGAACTTGTCACAAGTTCTTATACCGGGAAATATGGAGCACATCGAGCTAACTGAAATACCCCTGTTATCATAAGATATGGATATAAATAAGGGTATCCAGTTGACTATCATCGGATATTGCACGGAGTCAGTATATCACTTCTGATAGAGCTGTTATGCTGCAAACTGTTCCTTATAAAAAAAAGTATTCCACAGTAGGCTAGTAATTGGTTCAGGATTGGGATAAAATGACCGGAAAGCTTACTCTAAAATAATCGAGATAATATAAACTGCATTAAAAAATGTATGTCGTCAGATATTCAAGCTTTTTATGCTGAACATCTTTACAACATAACCATGATCTATGGTATATTCGGGTTATACTGTAAAGATGTTCAGCATAAGAAGCTTAATTATTTTATTATTTCTGTTCGAGCACCCTAAAGAACGGTGGGAATAACGTCATACTATCTCTCATTTCCAAACACATTCGAAGATGATTTATTTCGGAAGCTAATGAGAAAGATTCGGCAATGTAGTTTGATATTGGGTGATACGTAATTTAATTCTGTTTATAGCCAAAATGTTGATGAATTCTTGATGGAAGTATAAAATAAATTTGAAATTTCTGATCAATTGTTATTACTGATGGGAAACTAAGTGGAACTAAACATATCTGACAACTAACATAAAGTTTCACTTCTAGCTAACATAAAGTTCTCAAAGTTCTGATTGAAGAAATTTAAGTAGCACGATGCCACGGTAAACACATAATAATATGATTAATAGAGAAAATGAGTAATTTTTGGTTGGTAACAATTTTACAATTACCATCTTCTGAATTTGCACGAATTGTTTGGTTGCTGAATAGATTTTAAATACTTTTTGATCTTTGGTTGATGGTTTTTGTTTATTTTTGTCTAATTTTACTCACAAAAATACTCCCATAATTTCTGTAAAAATTACTTTAATATTCCACTTACTGATATATCAAAATCATCTTAAATGAAATCAATCAAAATTATTGAAAGAGTTGTGTTCTCCTCTCTTTTTTGCTTCTTGTTATAGATTTTTCCACAATGGAATATTTGTTCAAGTGGAAGAGCCACTTGAACAAATATTCAAAACCAAAATAAATTTTGTTATCGTTTTCACATTTTTATATTTCATACTAATATTCATTTATATTATCTTATTTTTACAATTAAGCACGATTTTCAATTAATATATTTTAATTAATGAGGCTAATGAACAAAATTTACATATTTATGATACTAACTTTTGTCCCGCGGCTTCGTTCGGGTGGTTTTTTGGAATTAGTTTTATTACTGCATAAGGAAATATATCTATAATCTCTATATCTATCAATAGTTTTTTCTACTCTTGTCTCCTCTCCTACCATCTTCCTATATTCTGCTTCTTGTTTTGTATATAGGAAAATATTAATGTTGAAAGTATTTAACAAAAATGAAAATAGTAAATGTATAATATAATTTACAGGCAGAGAAGAGTATAATATAATGGCATATTATATAAATGACAGCGCCTATATAGGGAAAGAAACAAATTTGAAGTATGAAAAACATTTAAATTTGATTATCCAATTGGGTATCAAAAATTTAACCTCGTCACTTGCTGACATGATTTTCAATCGCTTCCCCAAGGATTGAAATAGATGATTGTCCATCCATTAGCACATATTAGAAACATCACTAAAAAGAATATGTAAACGAGGCTGCCTGCAAGAAAGTAATGCAACACGTGTTAAAGAAGCGACCCAAAAATTCTCAATAAATATCATTGAGTATCTTCAGCTTGATATTAATAGAAAACGGTCGACAAATACGGCTGACAACCAGTGAATTCCTTACATTTCTTTTACTAAAAGATGAGAAACACAAAAATCTGGTGAGTTACCATTATTATTGACAAAATTCAACGTTCGAGTGGAACGCGGCTGGAAGGAAATTGGCCAAGTTTTTTATTGTTCCTATTTGAAAACGATTTCAGAGAAAATAGAAATTCATTTCCTGATGCCAGGCTGTACGCATATACATTTTTCGTATTTATGTTTCTCTAAGTGGGAAGCAACTGGAATTTGCATCGACTTGCAAAGAAAGTTGTGATCAGGAATTATGGTTTTGCATGCTCCTTTCCGATGCTATTTATTAGATATATATATATATATATATATATATATATATATAAAAATAAATATATATACTTATTTTGTATAATATCTCTTTCCTTATTCTTATTGCCGTATCAATAATTGTAGTACACAATAATATTAGTTATCTACAGAGATTTTGTTTTAAGAATTAATCCACTATCTCTGTAGTTAGACTTTGAAATCTCGGTAATTTCAACAAATGAATAAACAAATTTCTTACGTCCGTCTACTCGTCTGTAATTTCTACAGTTCTAGATGTATATGTAGGTACCATATCAATAAATATGTAGTAAAATATTCAAAATAAAAGTTTCACTTAACTATTTATCTGGGTATATAAAGTAGAGTTAAGTATTATTTTATCATTACTCCTTATATAGGATGTAATTGGACAGGCCTATCGAAATGATATAAACGGTTAATTTACTATCTATTTTTAAATAAAACGTTCATTTCATTTTGAAAGGTCCAATTACATCGCCGTTTTCGACATAAGCAAAAGGACGTCCTCTTTTCTAATTGCTCAATAATGAATCTGAAGCATATGAGAACATTCTATCTACTATACCTAATTTTATATATTTGACCCTCATTAAAAACTTTTTAGTCAACTTACATCAACACTTTTATAGCTACAGATAATTACGGACCAGGGTTTATGCGTGTTGAAACACGCATTTGACTCGTTTTTTACATTTGTATCGATTATAAAGTTCGAAACATTGGCAAAAAACTATCTACACTAATATCGTCATAAATTAAGTACTAAAATTTTATGGATAGCAGTAAAAAATCAGATTGATTGACAATCGAAAACGTAAGATTAAAGTGATGTGAGGTGTCCCGATTTTAAAACCAAAATAGCCAGAAATTACGTTCTATCCGTATGATTCTGATATTTATATTTTGTAACCCTGAATGACATGGTTTACAAATCTGACATCATTAGATGTCAGATTTTTAAACCACATCCACGATTAATGACAATTAGCACCGAGCCTTGACGTATATAACATGAAAGAAAATGTATTTAAACCGACATCAGCTGCATATTTATCTAATTTATGAATTATACCTGGATTATAACGTGAACATAATCACAAATAGAAAGTATCAAGCGATGAATACGTCAACGATGCTTTACAGAATGGCGAAAACGGTTGACACCTGGTGAGTTAGATGTAAAACTTTTACGACACTGCAGGGAGTGATCCTCGACTGACTATTTGTCAAGTGTCGATTGAAATCGTGAAACAATAGAGAATTTTTGTCTGTGTATGCACACAGAAAAAAAAACGAAATATAATATTTGGGCCCCCGAAAGTACAAACCAACCCAATAGCTCTCCTAATATATTATTTGATGATCGTGTCTCACTCTAAAATTAATATCATGATACCTATTTAAGATATCATAAAGAAAAAGGCAAAAACGTATACTTGTATAACTATTATTTTTATTGTGGCAAAATGTTATTTACTGAAATAAATGTAGCACAAAGTTTAATTAGTACTAGAAGACATTTATGATATCTTACGTTGGTTGATAGTAATAATTGGTTCCCTTTTTATTTCCTTTGCTATTGTTTTTAAATTTTTTATCGGTTTGACTTACTTTTTACGCCTTACTTTTACCCTTTACCTTGTTTATGCATATTTTCAAAAATCTTATTCCTACTGTTGGTTCTCGTCTGGTTTTTAATAATATTTATGTAGGGATATTTTAACTTAATAAACTAATCTACCATACAAATTCTGTTTTACGTGTTTTATGTCTAACTTATGGAAATGAAATATTTCGGTTCAGAAACATTATGATATCTTACGTATATAATGAAAAATGATAAAAATATTTGTGAGTAGTTTAAAAGAATCACTTTACGCTTATTTAATATATGTGCCTAAACGTGTGCAGAACACCGATAGTGCGAATTCCATCCCTATTTAACAGGTTTTCATTTTTAAACCTAGCAAGACTCACATATTTTAATTATTTTCTTTTAAAAAAATAAATAATAAAAAGGATATTTAAAAAAATACAATTTATAAGGGGATTTATAAGTAAACTTTTTAAAGCTCCACGAATTTTTAAAGAAATACTTTTGAAAGAATCGTTTCTTACCTACAATAAATTAAATTATTCGTTAGTTTGCTTCCTCATACATATTTTTCTTTTTACGATGTCGATAGATTATAGAAAACAAAAAAAATTATAAGTTTCTATGCATTTCCCTAATTTCGTGACACGTAACATTGAATTTGTTAATGATCGGTTTACCCTTATTTATCTAAAACTTAATATATTTACGTTTAAAAGAATTTAATTCCCCTGATTGAAACAAATTTGCTCGTAAAAGCTGAATAGGTTAAATAGCCGCATAAAACAAAATTTCGACAAGATCGCTGAGCAGGTTAACAGGATGCTGTTAAGTGATGTATAAATGGTCTCTGCTAACGAGCTCTACACTGGGGCTTTAATAGCATTGCTCAAGCATTTAATTACTAGTCATTTTGGTTAAATGACTAATAGAAGCACAATAAATATCAAATAAATCCTAACATAATTAGGTAGAGGGAGCATTTATGTTATTGTGAATATCTCAAAGGAAAACAATGTCAGCTAAAATCATCCTTACAATTTTTCTACTATCTTTGTATAAACTTCTAAAAATCACGTTTTGTTATAATTTTAGGTTTAGGGTTCTGAAAACTACCTTAAATTATGAACAAAATATATTGCAGACCCTTAAAACCTGCCCTTTGAAACGATATCACCCTATTTTTAAATTTTTTTAAAAAATGAACATGTAATTTGCCCGCTTCCTTAAAACTTTCATATAAATATTTTTTAGTGTTACCTATTAAGATGTGTGCAAATTAATACGTGCTATTTTTATGACAAAAAACAGTTATGACCGAGGAACAAGCGAATACGTGAGTAACCTTACAGTAGTTCCATTTTTTATATAACAATTAATTAAGTTTCTACTAGAAGTCAAGTAGAGGGCATTGGGCTATTTTGCAAAAATACCTGCCAATGAAATTTTTCAACAAATGATGGTGACAATACAAGAATATATTTTTTATTAACGTAAATGCGGTTTTTTTTCTCCTCATAGGTTATATTTCATTATTATTTTCCCTTAACGACATACGTAATGAAAAATTATGTAAAATTCCGGCCTTCGGCTGGCGCAATCGTTATTTTTTAGACATAGTGTTAAGTATAAATTACAAAATAAGGTATAGTGATGTTAAAATCTGCCATGTACGAGTACTTATATCTATTACCGATTTATTATCGGCTGTGTTGTATGTTGGGTGATTCTTTTATAATACATAAATATATTTTAGAAGAATCACCCAATACACAACACAGTTAATTTCGGAATTTCTAATTAATTTAAAATGTTTTTTTATCAAGGCTCCATATGGATAGATGGTGCTGATAGACGCCTGGATCGCCACTTTTACGAACCAACTCGGTTTCACTCTTCAGGTCTTTCAAATTCTGTTTGTTTCGCGAGTTTCTCTCTGGTGCAATTTGCTTGATCTAATTTAAATTGTTTCTTCGAACGATTTAAACGTTAGATAATAATTTCTGTTGTTTGTTAAATTATTTTTAGTTCTTTTAACTTTACTCTTAAAATTATTTCAAAACAATTTTAGAACATCTCAAAAATGTTTAAACAATTTTGGTCAACATTTTTATTTCGGGTCATTATATTAACAATTACATAATGCCATTTATATAATTTTATCATCTGTATTCCTGTCTTATATCCAATCTCATAAAATACATACTTTAAGATAGAAATTGTTTAAATAATTTAAACGCGACCACGTCGGTATACAATATGCTTTTTTCACAAAATTGGTCCCATAAAATATTATTTTATTTTATTTCTTATAATGGAAGTCTATCTTTGTTTTTATTCTAAATATATATATATATATATATATATATATATATATATATATATATATTTATATATATATATGGGTTATCTGTGAAGTATTTACATAAGTCTTTATTATTTTTTTATCGTTATTTTATGTTCTTAACAGTTTACGATAGCTTTTAAACTGTTAAAAACTGAATCTCTTTAAATAATAACCATAACCGATGCAGTTATTGCACTTTACATTTAAAAAAACAGTATTGCAATTTTCTTTGCAGGCCAATCCAAACTCAGTTTGCTTCCATTTAAAAAGACAATAAACATGAAAAATATACACTCTTACAATCGGACGCCAGCAAATAAATTCTCATTTCCTCTGAAATCGTTTTCAAAGAGGAACAATAAAAACGTTGGTGAGTTTCCTTCCGTACGCATTTCCACGTCGCGCCCCAATGGAGCGTTGAATTTCGATTTCGTTAATAATAATAGCTATTCATGAGATTCTTAGGAGCCTCACATCGTTTTGTGGAAGAAATATAAGGAATTCACTGCTCGTTGTTATTAGTTTCATTTATACCTAGCTGAAAATACCTGACGGTACATTGAGTCTTACTTCTATCGCTTCCTTAAAGCAAATTACTAGCTTTTGATATCTTTCATATATTCTATATTAGAATATAACCTCAAATAGTATTGAATAACATTTATTATGTTTAACTAGTAGATATCAAACTTTAAAAAGTCATTAATATTGAATATATTTGACGTTAATTTTGAAGAAATTCACTATTCACAATCAAATGAAACTACGTTATGTAGTATTATTTCTACTTTATTTAAGTTCTTTACCACGACCTAAGTTTCTTTGTATATTAGCAAAAATATTTGCTAATAATCTTTGCTAAGAGATCATTGATTATGAAATGTGACTTAGTCGCTGGGACTGAAAGTAAATTTGCGTTCATCACTTTTTGAAACTGGTTATGCGTAAGGCTAAAAAGTGTAAATATTTACATACAGAATAATAATTTTGAAAATTAAGTTTTATATTTTATAAATCAATGTAATTTACCGCTTTGTTGACATCATGTTGAGTTATGAGTTTCGTGTCACTCGTTTCATCTAGAAACTTGACAAAAACCCTGTTCAAAAATAATACAATGTTTCGCCAGTGCTTGCCTAATTTAAAAAAAAATAGCTTTTAAAACTACGACAAATAAATAAAACATCTCGTTTAATTCTGAATTATTTAGAGTTATTAAAGTGCTTAAGACACATTTTTTCTTCTATGAAATGAATAAAATTGGTGATATTATTTATTTATAGGGCGAAGGAGAGTTTTGTTTTAAAGAAAAATTAAATTCGATATTTTTCATGTGATTTCTAGTAAGAAATTCAGAAAGGAATACAACGGAAACTGACGTAAATCGTGCAAATATTATCTGCGGCGCACCATTAGTCAAGGTGATCACAGAGTCGGCAGAGCACCTCACAATGACAATATGAAATACGGTTGACCTGCGCGCCAGCGGCTTACTGCTGACAATATTAGTATTTAATTGAACTGTGTTTAATTCTGTTAATGTTATGCAGTTAGAGAACCGAATATTGGCTAGTAATTTTTTATTTAATGAAGGTTTGTACGCGAATATTATTCGAGTATCCGATATGCCGCAAATCCGGAACAAATTGGTCCGTACTGAAAGTTACCTCTACTGTCTAATCTTATATTCTGATTAAATTATTTGTTTTACGGCTGTTATTTTACAGCATTTGTTAATGTTATCGTTAGGCTGGTAGATTGAATTCATTCAAAATATTTTTTTCATATGTGGTTTAATAAATTAATTAGTTATTTCGTCAAAAAAATTATTATTTCGTTTGTTTTAATGCGTTTTATTTCAACAAAACTTTAATTGGATAAATATTAGAACTAAATATTTATAGTCATTTTTACGATGATTTAGATTTTGATATCCAAAAAAACTGAATAAGTTCTTTTCCTTGAAGCAATTTTCTCCACTTTACTTTCAGAATCGCAGTTAAATTCAAAGAAATAATTGTCTTTATGCCAAACATTTTGGTTTTTAATTACTGGCTCTGGACTTTCCTTCTCCCCTGACAATTGATTTAAACAATTTAACACACTTTCTTTAATCAAAAGTAATTGTGTACAACAGCAACTTCTTCACCTTTATTCTTCACTATAATAATGTTGTAAATGTTGATAATGTTGTCAATCGAAATTTTGTATTAATTTTCAAATCATATTTCCAAGCTTACCGCGCAACGGTACTTCATAGTTCATTTCACTTTTTTATAATATTTAAGTACATTGATCAATTTTTGGACTTGAAGTACACCAATCAATTTACGGCATCGAAAAACTGTAAATAAATCACTCAACATCTCTCTCAAATTAGCACTCGCAATTAAATTTACTGTATGTGCATTATAGATGCAAGAGTTTATACATACATATTTTGAATCAAATTTTTTTATTTTTAATAAAGTTTTCGAATATATATAACGTTTTCTACTTATGAAATTTTATATACTTTTCCTTGAAAATAAATCTCCTATTTTTAAGTCTAGAGACATTGATAGTTACCTTATGGTTCTACCATTTTCCATCTATCATTAAGTTCACTCGATACTGAATTTCCAGAAAAGGGTTAACACACTTATAACGAAATGTTTAATTGCTACTGGAAGTCGCCAATAAATATAATGAGTTTATGTCACTCACCTACTACTGGGCACTACGGAATGTTTAATTAAGTTTTTATATGGCGTAAACTGGACGGAACGCAAGTAGTTAAGTCGAGGTAGATGGCAAGAAAAATGGTCCAAAGGTTTCGTCCTACCATATTAACCCGTGCACTTAATAAACACTGATTTTGAAATGAACGGGACCCATATGGTTACGAATGTTTGAATGGTTACTGAACAATGTTACTAAAGTCGAATATATTATATCGCAAAATTATTCTCAGCTATTCAAAAGATTCGTTATAAACATTGGAAGAAATTTCCTAATCGCATATCGAGACACTGGCAAATAATTATGCGGCTGTCAGCAGCACTTTATGGGTTTATCTTTATGGGTCTTACAATAGATTTGATACACACACTATCGCTTCCAAACAACTGGCGTGTTCTTGATTACGTAGTACTAATACTTCCAAGACTGAATTTGGCTCTCGAAGTTTGCACTCGTTATACCTATAGCTCTTATATTGGTTTGGATAATGCTGTTTGCTTTATGAGAAGGGCTAGCCGATCTTTGTATTCAGTGAGTGTCAGTGTAAATTCGAGCTGCCGCTCTGGGAAAATAAGGCAGCGAAGTGCTTATAGCCAATTAGCAAAGAAACTAACCTCAAATTTAAACTAAAACATTTAACCTTTTCAATAAAATTTTCAAGCCAACTTGAAAACTGACACGTTTTATTAAATATAACATGACAATAATTAGAATTATTTTAGCATTTAATTCATGTGAAAAGAAATATAGAGTGATCTTAAAAAGTGGAAAAAACTTGTAAAATCATTTTTAAATTGAAACTTCTTTAGTTATTCAATATATTTTGCGTTAATTTTGTAGAAATTCATTATTCACAATTAAATGAAATTACTTAACGTGATATTATTTCTACTTTATTTAAATTCTTTACCACGACCTACGATTCGTTGTATTATAATATTTTCAGGTGGGGAATTAGCAAACATGTTGTATTAAATAATTTAAATAAAGTAGAAATAATACTACATCAAATAGTTTCATTTAACTGTGAAATTCTTTAGCAGATTTTTTGCATTTTTGAGTATGATGATGCCTATCGCAAAACGATAGGTCTATATCAAAATTACTACAATCTGTTTAAAAAATTAAAATACGCAAGGTCTCTATTTTAATTATATTGTGTTTGTAAATAGAGTTAATATTTTTTTTAATTATGGCAATTTAATATTGAAAGAGATTTATTTTATTTTACCATATTTTGGGTATAATTCATCACATGAGTCAAGAATGAAATATTGGATAGGTATATATACTACTTTTAATATACCTTTCAGTTCAATCTGTTTGATTTTCATTATTTACCTAACAAAACACATTTTTACTTAGCTAATACTGAGGTAGTAATAATAATGAAGAAGAAAGAAGAAAAATTAAATGAGAGAAAATTTTATTACTTAATTTATATGAATAAGGCACATCACAAAATTAAGTGGGTTCTCTACTTCCCTACGGAATCTTAAACCGGCCCTCTTGTAAGGCAGAAAGAACCACAAAATTTATTTATATTTATCTCAAAATTAGATTTTAACTGATAATTAACTTTGTTGTATTATATTGAGGGAACTGAAATTTATCAGAAATAAAATAAAGATATCACATAGGTTCCCTCTACAAAACGACGATGAAAGTCACGAAACTATAGCAATTAAATTAAATGCTCAATATTAAAGACAGTCACGCGTTAAGTATATTGAATATGTATTTTATGCTTAACCATAGGGGTAACATACAAATTTCATATTAGATTAAAAGCAAAATTAAACTTGTACATTTTTAATACTAGGTGGCAGCACTATGCATACGTTGCTTAGTTAACTGGTTCTTCTTACACGTATTGTATTTTCAATTATGTTTAATTCACTTTCTGTAAGAGATTTTTATATTGGGAAAACTTTGTTTCACTAAATAAACCCATAATAAAAATAAAAGAACAGAAAAGAACACCAAAAAAATTTAAAGTCGTTGTTGAAAATCTTTAACAAAATAATCTCAAAATGAATCCCACACGATCAATGAATTTAGAAAAATTTAATGGAAATGACTTTCATCAATGGAAGTTTCAAATAAAATGCACTTGAAAGGCAGAAGAAATTGATATTATAGTGACAAAACTAAAACAAAACATTATAACCCCATTATAACCTCTCCGATGAAGAAAGAAAATACATAGATAGAAAATTGCGATAGTGCTATAGAAATAATGATAAAATTAGAATCTTTACATCAACACAGAGTGGACTATTCCCCCCATTCCTCCCAGGTTGTCTCGGAACCCCTCCTGAGGCCCATAAATGCAAAATGTTGATTCAAGAAAATGTTTATCATGGTCATCATAACAAAAATATTGAGAACATTGCCGCCAAAGGATAGATCTCTACAAGCATGGATATCTTTGAACTCAAAGCAGCAGACCATTGTAAATATAACTGCTCGTTTGTTGTGGGACGAAACGAGTTTAGCAGATGAAGAAGGACAAAAGACAGCACTTCTCGTTGCCAATGAAGATGGAAGATAAAACTGAAACAAAATGAACCAATGGCGAGTGAGAGCAGTATAAATCAAAATAAAACAACCAAACATAAGTGGAAATGCTATATTTGTGGAAAGTAAGGCCATTTTTCTAGAGAATATCGGACTCCAAGAAAATCCATGTTTAGAAAACCTCAACAAGAAAGTACAAATATAATAGCGTTTGATGTAGAAAATAATATATGAAAGTGTCTGGCATCGACAAAATATTAATAAGAAGATATGTCAATGGATAATGGAAGACTGGCGAACTGCATGGTGTGTTATATGTTCCTAGTTTGTAAAGAAACTTATTTTCTGAAGGTGTGATAATACTAAAAACGATCCTACTCTATTATTAAGAAAGATACAAGTATATTAATTTATAAAGACAATGAAATGGTGATGATTGCAAAAATTACAGAAAATAATTTGCATGAGTTGAATATTTAAACAGTGGCCCAGATACTTGTAACTTCGTTCAAATTAAGCAAAGTGACATTAAAATATAACATGAAAGACTGGGATACATTAATTTAAAATAAATTAAAAACATGAGTGCAAACAGTGTTATGGAAGGTCTGAAAGTGAATGACAATGGACAAGGTGGTTTTGTTTATAAAACATGTGCAGATGGGAAGCATTGCAAATCCCCGTTACACAAATCTGAGCGAGGAGAACTAACAGCCAGGTGACCTAGTATATAGTCATGTCTACGGACCTATGAATTGCTCATCAATTCAAGGTGTGAGACACTTTATTTTATTTAAAGATGCTGTAGAAATTACAGCCAAGTATATTTTATTAAAATACAAGTAATGTGACGGAAGTATTGAAGAAATACAATGCTTTAATTAAAAATAAATTCAGGCAAAATGTCAGAATATTACATACCGAGTATATAAAAGAACCTTCAAAGAATATATAGACAGAGAGAGAATAGCTCATGAGCGTACTGCACCATATACACCAGAACAGCCATTCGTGCAGAAAGGGTTATAATCATAGTGGAAAGAGCACGTTCAATGTTATATGCTCAAGATGTGCATTTGGATTTATGGACAGAAAATTGTGAACTGTGCGGTACAAGAAACACAAGAAAGAATATTACACAAATAGATATTGCTGATATAGATACAAAAAGAAACCAGAATTTTAGTAAAGTTAATGTAGAGGATACTTTGATTAAAAATTTGTCAACAGAGAATGAAGACACATGACATGATAATGAGAGTTGAGTTGTAACAGTGATAACCCCACATATGAACCGCCTCAAAAATTAGAAAACTTACCAGCACAGATTGTAAATTTAAGGGCACGACTTAATAGAAACTTTGAAGCAAACCTTATCGAGCTGTCATTATCTCAAACATATGCCTATGTACTGAATATTCCACAGAAAAGTGATTGCTCTGAATATATTAAAAAATAATTGTATGCAAACAAAGAAAACAATACTTGAACTGCAAATGAAAGATCTGGTCAGCGAACACTTATTACAAAGTGGATTTTTACTGTTAAAAGAAACGATAATAATCAAATAGTGTACTATAAGGTTCGTTTATGTGCACGTGAGTTTAGTCAGATCAAAGACATTGATTGTCAAGAACTATTTTCTCCAACAACAAGATATGATTCCATAAGAATTTTTCTTTCTATTGCTGCAAAATATAACTTAGAAACACGACAGTTTGATGTAACAACAGCCTTTATAAATGGGTATCTTGAAGAAGACATGTTTGTAGAAATACCTGATGATATGGTAATATTATGTATTTAAGTTAAACAAATCGCTATAAGGTTTAAAACAGTATCTCGGTCCTGGAACAAAAGGTTCACTGAATTTTTTAAGAAATATGGTTTTGTGCAATCTCAGTCAAATAAATGTATTTATGTAGGAATTTTTGTACACACTAAAGCATTCCTAATTGTAGTTTAGCTGACTCTAATAAATGTATACTTCATTGGTAACATATATTTAATTTCATTGAAGCTGAGCGCAACTTCCCTATTTTCAAAGATCATTAGTAACTAACTTGTTAAAAAAACTAATGTATTTTGTTGTGTTCGCTTTTTGGGAGTCGGCTTTCTATCGTATTTTTTCTGCCTTTACTTACAACTACACTCGGATTTATAACTTCTATATTCCTAAATTACTAAATCTAAAACGATATCTACGTGAATTTCCTTTTTTGATATGATGGCTAATGGGTCTACGTTGTGAAAATAATGCGAAAGAATAGATAGATGATAAGAAAGATTTGGATACCAACTGTCCATTAACCTGTATCAAAATTTGTCATCATAACTTTTTTCACTTTTATAACAACAAATCACGTAGTTAAACGGAAACTCTTTAGAAGTATTGCTGATGAGAAGATTGCATTAGGTAGAAATTTCAATACGGATACAGATCATTGCCGAGCCTATTCCGCATTCCTGATACTGCTATATTTTGTATGCTGTGACGAAAATCGATATCACTCTTATCATACACAAACAGTAATCCCGTTATATTAATCGGTATGTGAAGCTATCTACTTAAAAATTATGAGAAGATATTAAACTGATTTTAGATAGTTTGTGTATAAAATATACACAAAATATTAATTTAAAAATGTTTCATCAGTCCAGTATCTTCTCATCAGAATCGAAGGACCGAAATGTTTGAGAATTCTGCATTAGTATGTGAGCGAGTATTACAAATGTAATACTAACATAACTATTTAAATGGTGTTCAAGAATAAATAATTAGGGCTAACTTCAAAATATCTAGAACCACTACTAATAAAGTTTTAGGAAACATATCCCACTCCCTGTCCTAGCATATTACTGGTTTGAAAACAACACTATTCAAATCCATCGAAGGGTTCATTATAGCCACCGAAGTTTTACGTGGCCGTATTTAGGGCGCTAATAGTAGTAGCAGTAGGTTTTTCCTTCACCTTCTGAAAAGTTGTCAAATAAGTATTTGGGAATAGCAGTCATGAGGTCACTATTTTTTGTAGTAAAATATTAAATGTATTTAGCAGATGCTTGTGAGAAACTTAAGGATTACACCCTTTTAGAATCCGTAAAATTTTATAAAAATGAAATTATTTTTATCATAAACTAAATTAGATTAAATTTTTATTGTGGATTAAATAATCATTTGAAGTTATAAATGGAAATTTTAATCCTCAAATGATTATTGTTGTGCATGTAAAAAATTGGTCAAGTAAAAACTATACTTTCATAATTATTCTTCCGTATCATCAGATTAGTGCTCTTTACCTAAGTATAGCCTTGAATGGTAGTAATATCGCTGCTTTTTATTTATAGAAGAGGCAAGAAATTAATTTAATATTATGCAAGTTATGCAAATTGATTCGGGCGATTGGCTTACGAAGAGATCACAAAAAAGATAATGGGCGCTTCGGTTTTGCAGAGAACTGATCACAAAGCTCGAATAAGAAAGAATTCAGTGAGCCCAAAAAATACACATCTTAAAAAAGGAGCAATTTATTTGAAGGAACGTTGAGAAAGAAAAAAATAACAATTGGTCAGCAGCAAGTACTACTTCTTAGAGTACTTGCTACTGCCAAAATGCTATGGGGTAAATCAAGTCGAATGAATATTTATGCGAAACCCTAAATACAATTTTCTCGGAACAAAATTTCTGTAATAACGTCAGAAATATTTTCAAAACTATTGAGATGGGATTAATGATTTTTTTTAAAATTAAATATAATACTATTTTACACTCATAGAATTTTTTTTCATTTATTGACTTTGTTGATTTCTTTATAAACAAAACTATATTGTTCTTTTAACTCTAAATTATGATTACTTTAATTACATCTTCAATGGTTTAATTATGGCGTCTTCTTTGGTTTAATTATGGCTTCAATAAATACCGGTATTTATTTTAATAGAGAATTTTTTTTGATAAATTAAGGCAAATGTTTTTCTAATGAGTTCTACTACGCTGCCATTTTGAATATTTTCAGAACAACTTTTCGCAAAATATTATTCAATACTGTATCATTCAGTAGTTTACAATTTGAATTTTTTTTAATAAAATAAATTTAGTCTAAAATAATTTTCTTTTCACTTTTATAAAATTTCACTGCTTCGAAAAGTATCCAACCTATTAAATATCTAAAAAGCGCTTACAAAATTCAACAATATTTCACCACAAAAATCAGTGATCTCATGAATGCTAGTCCTAAATACTAATTAAATCGTTTATCGTAAGATGATAACAATACCAATTAATTGTATAATAAGTACCCTAAATACTATCAATAATATAATTCCATTCTGGTGTTAAATAGATTCAGTGTTTTGTAAAATGCAAAGACGATAATCACAGTTGCATGAAATTATCGTAAAAGTGCATTAAAAATTAATTTATCATTTGTTTCTTAATTATTATTATTGAAATTAAGCAAAAATTCATGAATCGACCTTCATGAATCCATACATATTCAGAACATATTTTCAAATAAACACGGAGTACTAAAAATTACATATTTAAGAAATTGGAGAGTCATTTATTTTTAGCTAAAATTTATTATTGATGCTAAAATTTACCTAGACAATTAATTAAACCTATTGCAAATGCCTGCCGGAATAGTATATTTCGTAGTTTTTGATTATGTATTTGTTATTAAAATAAAAATTACACCTGGAAACCGTACACGCATCATAAATATTTTAAATTTATTTAAAGTTCAATGTTTCAAGTAACTTTTATATTTGCGAAAAAAATTAAAATACAGCATAATTTTACGGGGAAACAAATAAGATATTTTTATTCCTAAGATACAAACTTGAAATTATATACGCAAAGAACAACCCGCAAAATAAATGACAAAATGTGATCTATGACATATCCATATAGAGGCTATATTAATATTATCTGGGTATGACAGAATTGTACCTAGATCGAGTTAAATATATATTACCGAATTTATCTCAAGTAACCATAAACTTGAGTGCTTTTAACCATTAAAGTATAACAAAGAATTTTATATATGTATATTAAATGTCAGTAACTTTTTATAATATAATAAAAATGTGACAAAAAGTATTCAATTTTCATTTCTGAAACTAATATTATGTTTTAAGTAATGTTAAGTTAAATAATTTCGTGAAATATTTTAAATTTTAAAACGAGATTAAAATTTCATTCAAATCCATTTTTCCTTTAGCTGCGATTCATGTCAAGGCTGTAATTAGTCATAGTGTATAAGCCGTAATTATTTTTGGATAAGTTGCAAAAATTTTTCTACTGAATAATCGGCTCCATTTTTCAAAAGTGATAAATTTTGGTGATTTGATGGTATTGACTACGGATTTGATAATATTGATAACATGATTATATAGTTTATGCTGTTGAATTTAATAATATCGGTTTGATATAACACAGATTATGAATAAAGATCATGGATATTCATAAATTGCAATGAAAAGTAAATATATACGACATTAATGAATTAGCTAAGTTCACAAATTTATTTGACTCTTTTTGCGCAAAGGGAATCTGTGAATTGACAAATTAATTTCGCTACTTTCAGACCGCATTTACGAGTGACCAATCTGATTTAGTACCCGACTGAATTTTATTTATTACAATTTCTTTAAGAGGTATTATTTATATTTGACATATTTTTATACCTTAATCGTTGCTAACTATCAAGCAAGTCATTCGTACAATTATTATTTAAATTTACTGTATGTACTAATTTTCCATCTACTCTGATTGTCTTTAGGAGATGCGAGTATGCAATTTTTGGATCAAGCCGCAAATTAGAACTGTATTTTTAGATTTTTATTTCATAAGTAAATAATATTTTGTTCAAATTTTTATTTAAATTTTTTTCATTTGACATTATTTATCAAGTTACTTAATGTTGTAATATTGTTTGTATTGTTACTTAAAATTTATAAAGTGGAAAATATTTTCATAAATCAAATAAGGAAGGACGAGCTACAACCCCTATACTAATCTAATCTTATAAAAACTACAGAGAAACATGCATAATACGGCGTAAAGATGATTGTTTTTTTTATGCAAATCTTTTTTTTTGCAAGTCATTCGCCAAAGCGACTATTTCACGAGCGAAATTTTTTTAGCCTTTAACACTTTACTTATTTTTATTTAACATTTCCAAAGCATCTTTGAAATTCTAAACAGGTTTACTTTGTAAATAAAGCAGTAACTTTGAAAACTACTATTTATTTATCGTACAGTTTGGTTGACAGCATCTGACCTCTTCTGAATATAATAAATCTCTATAGACTATAGTTACAAACACATAGTTGATTTTTCACGTGGGTTTAAAACAATAATACATTAATTTAACACGTCAGAGAGATAGAATACGTTAAAAGAAGCATTCTCGTTGAAGAAACTTTAACAATACAAGTAAAAAGAAATAAATATAATGGGCCTCAGGAGTTACAAATTTTAATCAAAATTTTCAGGAGTTCTAATTTAGTATTATGATCACGGGAATTATAATAAATTTATACCAGTGCCGTCTTTGCACTGGTTTAAATTTATCTTACTAAACTAAGAAATCATAAATACAAATATTTTATTAATTTTTAATTTGCAATAAAAATTGGAATATGCACCGCAGGGTCCCAAGTTCGATTCCCAGCCGCTCGTCGAGTGTGGTTGAACTCGTGTTCTGGTTGGCTTTAATACATTAATCTCGTAGCAATTAGTTTACCATGTGCATCAATTCTATAAACAGAAGTACTTAAATAAATAAAAAATAATGGGAATAGCTACCGGCTGACAATAATTTCTACTTCCAACTAGAGTCAGCCTCAAACTCATGGTCAAGGATTGTTAAGTATCTCCAAAATGCCGTCATGTTGATTGGTAATTCCGAGTGGTTAGTAACAGAAATGAATGAAAGAGTAAATGTAATGCCCTTATTTAACAGTTTCTGTTAATCGACGAAGTTGGAATTTGGAATATTAAGGTGTGACGTTGTATTGATTATAGATCAGTTAGAATTAATAGTCAGGGCTAGTCGAATCTCATATAAGGTACGTGTGAAAAATATTTCCAATCATGAGATCCGCGTTACTTGTTAGAGGTAAGAATTGTAGAAAAAATGAACTTGCTTAAAAATAAAAACTTGTGCTTTAATTTTATATTCAATACATTCGACACTTATATATGTTTTGTACTCTCAAAATATAACTAAATTGTAGTTGAGATACTCTCAAAATTAAACTAAATTTTTAAAAACGTAAAGTGAAGAGCAGTTTATTTTAAGTACTATTTATTGTAATCAGAAATCTATAGGCAATGATAAGGAACACCTCACCGGCACGAACAATTAAAGTTTTTTAGTTATTATTTAAATTATGTATAAGTGCTTAAATCTCAATAAAATAAATTCAAATTTAAAAGCAAAAGTATTTAGACTTCAAAACAATATAAATATGTAATGAAATTAAAATAATATTCCATAATCTCGTCCTCATATTTTGTGCTAATGTAGTATTTACCTTGCACCATTACGCTATGCACTATCTTTAAAGTTGTACAACTTAACCAAAAACCAGAAAAAATTGGGTATGAAAAGAAAAAAATTAGTATATGGTCAGCCTGAGATAGCTAACTTTATACCTATCGATATCATTATCACTTTAGGTGCGTTGTATAAAAATTCTCCTGTCTTGTTTTATTTTTTGCGTCTTTTCATTCTTGAATGTTTAGAATGGAGATACATAAGCGAGAAAGGAAGACGAAGATAGAAATTCATTATTAGACAGATTAGCGAGAATAATAAAAAATGGGGTCATAACGACTTTTAGGCTTACAGTTTTACCAGTTTTAGGCTTACTTTTAGGTATCATTATTAAAATATATCCAAGTCTCACCAGATGTCACGAAAAGTTAACCACGTGTGCATTATATTTTTACACAAATATCGAATTTTGGGTCAAGAAGTCACAGCCTGCGTCAGCATTGCTAATGATTTATATGAGTTTGGCTAAGCAATGGTTAGCAATTTTTCAGGATGGCCTCAACATCGATAGAAATTTGCTAAAAATAAAAAAATATATGAGTCATCTAAGAATTGTGAGCTTCTAGTGGTCCCACTGAACCTGGTACAAACTGGCAGTCTAAATTACTACCGTTATCACTGAGTTTGTATCACTACTAACCTTTCTATACTTAACTGGCTTACGGGATATACAGTAAATTTATTTGAAACTCCAATGCAAAATTTCATTACGATGAATATTTTTCCATTACTTAAAATGAAACTAAACATATTCTAATGAAATTCATAAATTATTAGAGCTGGGTGTCATTGAAATATGCTTACCAGTGGAGTCCGACGAACCTTGGCGATTTACAAGGAATCTCAAGAAGCTAAACAAATTTATAGGAACAACAACAAAACTTATGACACATATATTTTATGCCCACCATAGGTTTAAAAAATGTATATTATTTACTGTTAGTAAACAACGAAGACAGGAAACACCTGTTTTTTATTTCAAGATCACTTGTACGAATGCACTTATCTTCCCTTCAGGCTCAGTATAATACAGCACATATTTTCACAAAACTTATAAAACCAAAATTACGAACCGAGAAAAATTTTTATGAAATATTTCTCTGTCTATTTTATATTTGGAGCCTCTACTTTGCTAATACATATGAGGAATTCGATGTATTAGCAAAAGACATTCCAGACGTAGGCAAGATTATCATTACCTAGGAAGTGTGTCAACTCGGTTTTATATTTCTACGTAGGATTTTGGTCAACTCGGTTTTATATTAAACTCGGTTTTATATTCCATCTCTCTTCCTCAAAAAGAGAGGTCTCGGTCTCGGTTTTATATTCTGTGATCGCTGCAGCCAGCATAACCGGTTGGTCAATATAAAAAGCAATAAGTAAATTTAAAGACGAACGAGAGTGTAAAATTATAGAATTTGCTCAACTATTGGGTCACATTGTGACTTCATGTCTAGCCGTAGAATATGGTTGGCTTTACACAAAATCATGGAAAATTATAAGACAGTAATTTTGGAGGCTATCTATATTGAGGATGGAGGAGGGACTATCCTTATAACTAAGGAAATACTATGAAATCTAAGATTGCGGTCGTCCCATGTTGCAATTTGTCACAATGATATGAAACAATATAACTTTAAACCAGAGATATTTTCCAACGTTTCACTAATAAGATAGGGACTACTTTTGAGACAATAGTAGTCTAAGTGTAAACCTGAGATTGATTTTTTAATGCTAAATGTGGAAACTATTTGTCACGATTTTTAAACTAAAACGTTTAAACTATAGATGCCTTTGCTTCATTTCTACTGATCCTTTCCTTCACTTTTACTTTTGAACAAGGTATCAACAAAATAAAAATGAAAATGCAAATAGCATTACTATAATCCCATGGGGACCCTCACTACCTTGGTATATACTTTTCAATTTCATGCTTACATTTGAACATATAAAATGGGAACATCGCTGTGATTTACTGTCTCCTCCTTCCAGAGATGCTCATCCTACACACAGAAGGCAGCGGCCATATTTCCAGGGAAGCATTGCTAAGAAGGGAAACATCATCTACCTCAGTAGAAATAATTGTGGCTACAGTCTCATCCAAGACCAACAGTGTAAGACAGCACAGAACCAGAGGACACTTTTTCGCAAAAGTCGCGGTGTGGATACACTTCCAAGCTCAATATCCACGGTGTTATAATTTTAACGAAAAAGTTTAATGAAGATTTGTCATACGGCTCACTCAATTCCATAAGGGCGGCATTTTTTCTAGTTTTAGGATCTCAACTGGGTACAAAGTAAAGAATACCAAGATTTTTTAGAAGCATAAGTAAACTTAGACCAAAAGAGCCTAAATAGGAATCTCAATATTTACCTGAATTATTTGTTGGATTTATTGACCATTATAGACTTTAATTTACAATTACTATCTAAAAACTATTATACTTCTAGCCCTTGTCGCTGCACATAAGGCATCATAAATCTTATTTATTATATATATATATATATATATATATATATATATATATATAGCATTACTAGGGTATTAAATAGAGTTTTGAAGATGCCAGCCTCTATCAAAACATCTGCCCCTTGCAGGCCTCACCCTAAGCTAATTATACATTTTTTTAAAATAAATAGTGTATCTGACTAAATTACACTATTTATTAGAATAAGTAAATGAAATAATTTATTATTTAAGTTATTATAATAATATCTAATATCTTATATATTATAATAATATCTAAAATCTATAAATTGAAAAACGAGGTTTAAACAAAATTATTTATTAAATGACTCATGCGATACATAATATTAATTGTGCTATAAATTTCAAATATATAATACATTTATAAATATGGATATATATATATATATATATATATATATATGTATATATATATATATATATATATATATATATATATATATATGAGGACGAGATTAGCGAAATAATTTAAAAGATCAGACTGACCTATCCAGTGAGGTGCGATAACCAATTATGTGAAATAATCTCATCCTCATCCTCCATTGCATTGGAATTTGTGGATCATGGAATCGTGTATCGTGGAATTATTTTTTTTCTACTTTAACCCTTCTTGAAGAGTTTTCTTCAGTGTCTATACTTCGAAATAATGGCATTAAAAGGTACAAAGCGTGAGTAGTCGAGCTGACCACTGGCTATACCACGGAGAATGTGTTTAGTTTCTCTTTTTTCTGTTTTTTCGTTTTTTACTTTTAAAGATTGTGAAGAGCGCAGTAAGGTAAGGTATATACTACGTTAGTACAGAATATAAGAACAAAATTACTTCACATAATTAGGGGATCGGATCTTACCGCGTACGTTAATCCGATGTTTTGAATTATATTTAAATCCGGCCCTGTTCCACAAATTCTACCATGATGAAAATGATTGTTTACAACTCATTTCGTTGCAAGTACATTAAACAATCAGTTAGTGCTTTTAAAAAAGTACACCTTTTAAATGTCGATACATTTCACTCCTAAGTCAATATTCGTCGTAAAAAGAAAAATCAGTAAACCGCGTGTGGGCACGCAAAACAGGGTTTTGTAGTTTTATACATATGGGTATTAAAATTATTGACCCAACTTATACGAACTAATTTCTTGTGAAAGTTTTTATTAAATTATATAATCGCAAACTTTATCAGACTTTTCAAACTTTTTTTTTTAATTGGAGGGAGGTGGACAAATTTCACCTCACTTTGAAACTTTAATATTTCGCAAACGAGGCCTAAAAGTAAAAAATGTAAATGACATCCAATTGAAGGCCTACCGAATTTTACGAGCCAATTCAATTATATGCTCGTAAACAAATATATTTTCGTCCCAAATTTATATATGAAGTGTCAACTCATCTTTAATATATTTTGATATACATATACGCTAATTAAAATCATCAAATGAAGCATATACACGGAAAAAATTATTCATTTAAAAAATTGTATCCTGCCTAGAATTAATAATTTTATTAAGCCTGTAGAAAAGATGAAACTATGATAGACGGACGGAGGATTATAATTAAGGATAAAAATTAATTATGAGGGCTTCTTTTTTTACCACGGGGTCCTAAAAATAATTGTACAGTTGACTTCTTTTTTTGTGATAAGGACAACACTTGATTATGTAGTGGAAAATAATTATGTGTTTTCTGTTACCTGATCAAATAGATGCAACCAATAATTTTACATGAAATATCTTTGATATGATATCGATAATAAAAATATCTATAAGAATCGGGACGAAATAAATTTTTCGCCTCAAAATAAATCTGGCGTTCAATGAATGTTCGTACCCAGGTGATTTCAGATACTCGTATGAATAAGAATTATTATCTAATTATACAAAACAAATGTCACTATATAGCTTAGATTCTCTAGTTTCGTTTTTGGTAATTTATTTAATTTTTAAAAATCTAAAAGATTTCAGTGTTACAGTAAAACCAAATAGCTTTGAGATAATATCCAAAGGATTGACTTACTAAATTCGTACTTTAAAAATACTAAATTCACGTTACAGGCCCTAGTGGCAAAGTTTATACTTATATCGTATTTCTAATACTTTAACCAAAAATCCATAATAAACAATTGTTTTTTTTAAGATAGTACACCTCATTCCATAGTTAACGAAATCACAAAACCTACAATATTTACTAAAACGACACACTACTCAAATAAACGAGCTCTTACAATAGTTACTGTGAAACAAGAAAAGACGTTTTGTAAATTTATTTCCATTAACTTTCTTAAGATATTATAATACTTGTTTGAAAAAGTGAATATTATTTCGATAATAACTTTTAATGGCATCTCAAAACAAACTTCTATTTTGAAAAAATTTACATTGGGAAAATGATGACTAAATTTTAAATTGAATATATTTGCACTGCATAATTTTAAGTTACTGACGCACAATATTTTTCTTCATTTGAAACAAATAATATTATTTATTTAATCCTGCTATAGCCAATATTTAGAATCCTTGTAATATGTATGCTATTTATTATATTTCAAACTTGTATCAAAATAAACTATGGAACTCAATTTTAAGTAGTATTATTAGAGAATCATGTATAATGGCTAGCTTAGAAGTTGATATATATTTAGAATAGGAAAGTGATTTGGAAAATGTTGTATTTCCCCATTCATAATGTCTCATGAATCCCATTTGTACCTGCACAAAATGTCACGTGAGAATGTTTATCGAAAATACTTCGTAAGAAAGTTTATTTTATTTCTATCGAGAAAAAAAGTTATTATGTTATTAAATTATTTCTTGTAGCCTAGAGAGTTATCGTTTAGTGCATACTTCGTAATAAACCAGTTGAAATTGAGGTACTTTCTTTTATAAAAATTGTGACCTGCCTTTGTCCGAAGTGAGCACCTTGTGCGGTTATGTTTTTATATTTATTACAACCTTCGTGCAATCATAAAAGCCATTTGTCATTTAACATAGAAATGCTGGATACTGTTTCGTAACCTATATGTGCCTGAATTTTTTTCAGATATTAATCGGACCTATCATTTAATATTTGAGAAGAAATCCGTTCTCTTCAAAAATCAGTATTAACAAGTGCAATGTAGTACTTGTTAATACTGATTTTTCGAACATGTCTTTCTCTCTTATCTGATTTTTTATACAATTTAATTAATTCAAACGTGGTTATTATTAGAATCTTCGCAAAACTGTACTAATATTGCTTCTCAAAGTTTCTGATTAAATAAGTTTATAAATAATATATTTACAAATATTTTGCGTTACTTAAAATGTTACGTTGGGAATTAAACCTAAAAGTTTCGTTTAGAATATTTAATTAAATATTCTACGTTTAACTTAATAGGTATTTTTTTCGTTTCGTTTTATATTTAATACGTAAAAGTTTCCTCTGTAAACTGGATGATCGATAAATGTGTAAATTATAAAATCAAACTTTATTCCTTTTGACAAATCTACCACAACAAACTTCATTTCTTTTAAAAGTTGATTATTAAAATTGAGTATAATTGAATTATAATTATTTTCTTAAAACTGTTCCAAAACTATCACTTTAAAAAAATATTTCTGATCAATACTTAATGATGATTAAAAGAAGTGAAAGCAAGAGGAAACTATAAAATGTGTACAACGCTAAATTTTTAAATTTTTGCGTTGTGTTACTTAGCTAACATTTAGTCAAAAAATTCTTCTTGATATATGGTTGACGATTTTCGTGTGATGTCAATATTAAACTATTAGATTTTTTAGCACAAGTTATATCGTGAAGAAATGACAAGATTTTGATTATGAGCAATTTGTTTGAAATAGATACCGATGAAATCATTAATTGTATTGAGATTTGGAGATCGTGGTGGTTAACTAATATTTCTACCGCGACTTATTCATCTCTCTCTCAATAGTTAGCATCGAAATGCTGCTTCTTCCTAAAGTCACAAATGACAAGTAGTGCCCTCATATCGCAACAATATATACTGTCGCACATACAGTGGGATATATTGTTGCGACATGAGGTTAAGTTTAAGGATAGGGTTCAGCAGATAGTTCATAAAAGAGTTCAGATAAACATTTTCATTCAGATAAGGTAGTTATTTAAATGCACCGACAAGTTTTGGGCTCGTAATTGTACTCCATAAATTAATACTCTACTGTCCTTGAAAATTTAATAATGAGAATAGTGTGTATTAAATTATTTTACTTCCCAAATAAACTCTCGTCTCTCCATGGCAAATTATAAAAAATTGGCTAGTGCAGGAAAAAGGAGTTCTCCAAATTCGCCGCCATAGAAGACAGTAAAAATTCCTTCGAAAAAAATGTGCAACCTGTTGAATACGCGGTAATTAAGAAAACTACACCCTACTCATCTTGATTAGTGATCAACCTGTTTGCGATACAACCTAACAGCTTTTTACACATCGCCTCATACGACACTATAATAATAGTGTATTAGGACGTATTCACGGTATAAAATATGTACGTTCATGATTTTGAACCACGGTTCAATCTGCTCAATATCCTATTCACTAAGTACATTCAAACGTATTTTAAAGGCTGAATAGTAAATCTATAATCAATTCGAATAAGTACATACTGCAAGTAAAAATCGGTAGATTGATAGAAAAAGATAATGGAAATATAGCAGTAATAAGCGCGGGTGACAAAGAGCCATTGGTAGATACCAAATAACAAGAAGTTATTAATTTTATTAGAAATACGATATCGTCGTTCTCTTTCTAATACGTATACAAATAAAACGTCTCCTCGCACGGTTATAACTTATTTACTTTTATGTCACTTTTTCCTTCTGTATAGTTACAGACTCTGTTTGGAAGATGTTAAAATAGTCATACAATTACGATTTTTGTTACAAACAAAATTATAATTAATACGAAATTAATTACAAAATTACTATAAACCAGGGCGATCCTTAATATTACGACTAAATATATGGTAATACATTTTTTCAACAGTAATTTTTTGGAAATATTGCTTAAATTGCAAAAATGTGGCAAAATGTTTTAAAAATATTACGCAAATAATAAACTTATACACGTCCCAGTCCATGTTAGCTGAGTACGCCATATGCATTTCCATTTTCATTTCAGTCTATTTAACTATTAAATTCCCAAAGTAATGTTTTTTTGGAAAAAAGAGTGGAATATTTTTTAAGAAATACGAAAACATTAGTTCCAATTAGTAAATTTTCCATTGAAAGTGACTTTACCGATTATGCCTTTCACCGAAAGGTTTTTATTATTTAAAACTAGCGTGACCCGTGAGAAGTCTTCGCATTATTTATTCCATTATGAAGCTCAGATGACAGATCAAACAAATATTTTACTAAAATTGACATATAGAGGCGCAAGTATCAAAAGCATTGAGCTAAAGCGCCACTTTATGCTTGCCACGTGAGTGGATTTGAAATGAAACAAAAATTTTACCGACCGTCAATCATATTGACGTTGAGCCGTTAGATGGCAGCATTGCTGTTTTGTGTATATAATTTTAATAATTAATTAATTTGCAAAAACAATAGCAATAATAAATTTTTTAGTTGTGGATGCCGGTAGAGCAAGCAATTATCTATAAAATGATATATAATTTATGTGGATTAGTTGTGAGGTTTTTTCTAAAAAGGGAGTGTAACATCTTAACCTTAGCGTATTAATATATATGATGATGATGATGATGATATTTACACATTAAGTAATACAAATTTAATTTATTTTTTTATACCTGTATTACGTAAGATTCAAGTAATCGTACTAATTTTTCATATCTTGGATTAAAATATTAACATATTTGTAGCAGTTATACTATTTGGGAACATGAGGGAAGGGAAAAATAACATTTAGAGCATTATTATTTTGAAGGTATTATAAGCTGAAATGATATTATCCATTCTAATCCATACACCATTTAGTAACAATTTCTGAGTTTTACGATTTGGATCAATTCTTAGTGAATAATTATAACTTAGTTTCTGGGGTATATATAATTTTCATTTTATGAGTAGTTTTAAAATAAATTACGTTTTTTTTCCTGCTTCATATTACGATCGAGTTTCAATACTATTAATTAACGTTACGAAGATTATTTTTACGTCAATGGTATTTTTATGTTTAAATAAATATGTTTGCATTTTTTTGTTACGTCTTAAGATGATCGTTGCTTGGCGTTTAACGTTTTCCTGATATCAGCCCAAATAAAATAATTTTTAGTTAAAATGATAAGATTATTTAGAAAAACATTCACAACAAAACGGCTAACTACCTTCGGTTTAGAGGTATACATTGGTGAAAAGGAAAGAATCGACCGAGCGCACCTGGTCAAAAAAAATATAGCGGGCGTTTCAGCAATTACACTTAAGTTCTCTCCATACGTCTCTCCGAGTTTCCTTTCAAAGGACTGCTTTAATTATTGTTTGTTGTTAAAGTTCTAACAAATTGAAGCCTATCGACTTAGCTGTTAATGCTGAATCTTCCGCAGATGGATTGTAATTCAGTGAAGCAGGATCCAACAGTTATATCGATTGGAGATAGTCCCTAAATATATCGATTGCTCGTAAATAACTAGATGCAAAAGCTTGAACATAGCATTAATATTTTTAGGAATCCGTAGTGAAACGAATCTGATTTATTTTATTGATTTATTTATTTACTTTTATGCAAACTTAAAAAACTAAGTAGATAGTCGTAGACTTATTGCTACAAGATCAATCTCTTACAGCTAATCATAATGCGTTAGATAAGAATAGTATTGCCATAGTGGCAGACTGTAAGTGATTTTTAAATATGAATTAATTCTACTTACAATATAAAACATATGACAATGTGTGGTAATAAAATTAAATAAATACAAAGCAAAATGACACTTTAGGAGTAGGAAGGGATAAAGATATGATAAATAATGTATTTTCAGGCGAATTTTGAACGCAGACAGCGAGGGCACACTTTGTAGTTAGTTCATTCCATAATGAAGTAGAAGTTATCTTAAAAGGAGTCTCCATAAAATTCCGTTTTATGCTGAGGGATTAGGAGGATATATATTTTTTTTTATCGTAGTTCAAGGTCGTGATATTATGTAAAAAACATAGAAGATGGAGCTTGCGTCGATCACGAATCTTTCACCGTTTAAGACTTGAACGACACTCGGATATATGATTAAGACCAGAAATATAACGAATGATTAAGGCCAAAAATGTTTAAGGCCAAAAAAATATATCGAACATACAGGTTTTGAAGTCGTTCTAATTTATTTATTAAATGTTCATTCAGATTCGAATAACACACATCTCCAACACATAATCAAGAATAGATGGAAGTAAAGTTTGACAAATGTGTACTTTTGTTCGCAATTGAAGAAAATTTTGAAGCCATTTGAGAGAGTGTATTTTGAAAAAAATCTCACTACTAACATCATTTACCTGAGAATCCCATGTGGGATGTTAGTTAATTAGTAGGCCAAAAGTCTTTTACAGTTGAAGTAAAGGGAATAACATAACCGTTAATCAGCAGCTATTATGTTAATTTAGTCACGTCTCTTGCCTCCTCCGTCTATCACAGCCTCACAGGTAAAATACTTTTGTATCGATAATCATATTTTCCATGCGCATTACTTATAAAAAAAACGTTAATATGAAGCGAAATGTTAAAAGGAAAGTCTAAGATACTTCTTGATACATATAAAGATGGGGTGAAAAATGTTTTTTCACGAATCACTATAATAGCGTTGAACATGCCTTTAATTGTAAAGGAAACCACAATTATCTCTTACTTGGAATTTTGTTTGCATTTTTTAAATTTTGAACTCCTCGTGTAAAATATTAAGCTTCAATTCGACATGCATCCCTACTCCCTAATTTTTCAATAGTTTGAAAACTTTGAAAAAATTATTGATATTAGTAGTTGAGATTGTTACAATTAGCATTGATTAGAACATTCAAATTAGGTTATTTTGTGTCAAAAACTCTATGAGATGTAAACTATAATGAAATTTTACTTTTTGTGGGTTTCGGCACAAACTTGACCGACTTTCTTATTAAATACTTTTTTACGTTACATTAATCTTAAAAAAGCATACAAGTACATGATTTTATAATACGGGTGCAATTTAGTGATTACAGTTTACCTTATTCTATAGATATAACTTTTTTTCCCTTTTTTTCTCTTTTTCAGGTATATTATTACATCTAATAAATAAAGAGCAATGGGCGGGATGCAATTTTCCAAAATCATATGGTACTTCCACCCGTATTCATAAACCGAAGTATGCGCGCACATAGTGTCTATGATCGCGATGTCCTGTATTATTAATTCATAAACAATGCATAACTGCTGTTATTTCATTGTGTTATGTTGCTGCGCTGTGTGACAAAAAAAACACTTTCTTAACATCTGTTTATAAACATCTGTTTATAAATATCTGTTTATAAATTTTAACTCCTTTTCAAATTGTTGAGGCCGATATAATCAAGTAACTATAAGCCAAATAATACAAAAAGTTTCAAAATGTATTTGCTATCATATAAACCGATTTATAAAATACTTATATATATTAAAGACAATAAGGAACAAAATTGCGAAATGACTGACTTAGATGGCAATCATATAAACATCTAAATCCCAGGGGACCATCGGATGAAATTTTCAGGAATTTAAAACGATTTTTTTTCACAAAATATCCAAATAGCTTGTGGCCCCGAGCTTGATATTTATATTGTTGCCGAAAGACTTGAGTCAAATCATGAAAGCCGCATTTTTTACTGCAACCATTCGAAAAGAAGATTGGGAAATAAGGAAATCAATAGCATATTGCTAGGTGACTCTGATTACCTGTGTGAACCGTATTTGCTGACTACATTTCAGGAAGAAAGCGGGCCTTTATACAATACAACGATACAACGTAGCACATATAAGCACTAGAAATAGTATAGAAAGGGCTATTGAAGTATGGAAAACAAGATTTTCTTGTCTTAAATCTGAAATGGCCAGTCAGTTAAGCACACAAAGCCATATCATTGTTGCTATGACCATTTTATTTAATATTTCCAAACTACGTCAAGAAAATGATATGCTCGATCCAGATATAAACGATATAAACAATGTTGTTTACATTGTTAGAAATAATCATGAAGGTTTACCTATTAGAAATGCTTTTGCCATTCGACACTTTAGTCAGTAAATTATAAACAATTCGGTGTTTTCTTTGCCTATCTATAATTTGTTCTTTAACTAACATAAATAAATAATTCAGAAATCTTTGTGAATATATTATTATTCGAAATTCATATCATTTTAATTAAAACTACTTATTTTCTTTATTGTGCTCTAATTAATCTATTTCAATTGTATTCACTTTTCTTTGAAACTTCAACGCTTCTTTTTCTTTGAGGAGGGCAAATTTTTCTTTTTTCAGTAACACTTTTTTTGTTTTTAATCGCAAAATATGTAATTCCTCCTTATATCTCATATTTTGTAAAACTCTATTTCTTCTAAATTCACTTTCATTCATTATCTTCTTGAGTTGCGCTGGTGGCTTTTGTTTACTGGTGCCTAGAAGAAAGACAAATTAAAGTAATAGTGGCCGTACAATTTTAAAATTGAGAAGTATAGGGTGTCCAGTGGCATATAAAAAAAAACTACACCTCTAATACAAAGTAGGTTTATTTTAACTTTATAACAACAAATGCGGATTTATTTTTTTAAAAACTACGTTTTACAAATGGCGGCCATCGAGTCTGACACACTCTTCGAGTCTAGCACGCATGTTTTCAAAAACGCGTTTGCAGAGCGACTGAGGTATCCTACTAACTTCGGCTCGAATATTTTCTTTAAGTTGTGTCACAGTGCTTGGATTTGTTTTGTAAACAACGAATTTTAAGTATCCCCATAAGAAAAAGCCATATGGGCTTAAATCGGGTGACCTAGGTGGCCACGGTACGGTACCGTTTCGGGATATATTTTTTTCTGGAAATAACTGCCGCACTGCATTCATGGACACATTAGCAGTGTGAGCTATGGCCCGTCCTACTGGAACTATGTGTTTTGGTTGAAGGATGGACTATTATGTAGTTCTACTCTGAAAAAGTCATTTAACATCTGGGCATATCTCTCCGAATTCACAGTTACAGTTTGGCCACGTTGATTTTCAAAGAAATAAGGCCCTATGATTGCAGATGCAGATATGGCACACCAGACTGTTACTTTAGGCTTATGTAAAGGCTTTTGATGCATTTGTCTTGGGTTGTGGACATCCCAGTAACGAAAGTTCTGCTTATTCACATATCCTCCAATATGAAAGTGAGCTTCGTCACTAAAGAATATGTTGCCCATCCGGGTAGCAGTACGAGATCTCAACAACATCACCTCCGCGTAAGTTTTTTTTAATTCAAAGTCAGAATCGTGTAAATCTTGAACAATTTGAATTTTATGTGGATGGAACTTGAGCTTTTTTTGCATTATTACCTGTAAAGTTGATTTCGGAATTCCCAATATCGATGAACGTGTACGCAGTAATAAACGGGGATTTTCAACGAAAGAAACCATAACACGCTCGACATTTTCATCCATGGCTACCAATGGTGTAGGTCCTGGCTTGGGCCTATTTAATGTTGATCCTGCAGCTCTGAACCTTGCTACCCATGACTGAATGAGATTGATCGATGGTCCATCACGTAATCGACGAATACTGTAACGAGTATCAAATCGACGGCGTGCTACAGACAACAAAAATCCACTGGAAATGTACGCCTCGACGGCAAAAGCGCGGTGCTCTCCACTCCACTGTTCCATGGCTACTAAAACATCCGCACCGCTTGCGCTTCTAACGACACCCCCTGCGTCCCTCTTGTGTGTTGCGTTCAGAAACTATGTTTGTTCAAACTTTGAAATCTGTCACTGGACAACCTGTATTTGAACTAATATGCAATATATATTCATTTTACTTAAAGGGTAAAATTTTATACGCAATATAATTTTAAAACATATACTGCTCTTTTAATTAACACCGGCTATAATTTAATAAGTGGAACGAAGTGAAACTGTAATAGTTTTAACGGCATATTAATATGCTTGAAAAATTATTAATAGATTATATTGTTTAATTAAAAATACTTTTACCAAGTAGCAACTTAAAGTCCTTCATCGATATCATTTAATATCAATAAATATATAATGATACAAATTATTGTTGTGTTTATTACATAGTTATAACTTTGCAGCGAAAACTTTTTGGATTCAATTTCTGTAATGAGGGAGGTTATTTGTTACAAGTTTCAAATGATATAGTTCTACGTAAGTTCGATTTTCTAATGAATTCGACTTTCAGGCGAGTGAAGCCGCGGAAATGGAGTACCAAATAAAATTGTAAGTGCATTTTATGCTATTTAAAATGACCTGTAATTTTGGCTGACACAGAGTAAATTGATTTTCCGATAGTTTAGTATCTCCTAGTCTATTTTCTGATGGTTCTGCATACAGGGTTTCAGCTATTTCCATGGTCGATCGACATACTAAGGCGTCTGTAAAAATTCAACTTTATTATAATAACTTTGTCTTTGAGATATCGCACCCATATGACCTTGCCAACTTGTTATCTGGTATATAAAAAAACGAATATATCATTTTGTTTTCAATCAATCCTTTGAATTGTAAATAAATTTTAGAGTGTACATATATTTCTTTCTAGATTTGCTACTGATATAACTAATGGATTAACGAAAGTATTAATTTATTTTGCTATATTAACTGGCCCGTAGTGCAGCTGACAAAACACAGGAATCTAATGCAAGGCTTCCCGGTTTTGCTGTGATTCATAAATTATTTATTTAATTATGAATTGTTTATATATGCTATCTATGTTGAGACATTTGGTTGTTTCGTTGCTACCTTACCACGAGAAGGAAGAACAGATAAATACATTTTCGCATTTATAATGTTAATTACGATTTTTTAAACAGCAAATCATCAAGCAGAATTCTAATAACTTATAAGTAATACAAACAAAAGTTTTTAATTTAACGCAATCGTCTTAAAACTCACTTTTAAAGGTGTACCACTATTAAAGGTGTAAGATAAATGAGTAAATCTTATTTAGAGAATCATTCTAACTGGATCAATTTTAATGTTTTCTGTCAATTTTAAATAGATAGACAGTGTAAGGTACTATCTAGCCAAGGGTTCTTCTGACTAGATTCTGTAAAACTTAAATATGTTTAACAGTTTATAAGTAACAAATAAATATTTTTAAATACATTTTTCAGTAATTTTCCTTACTCATTAGTTAAGGTAGTGTCAAAATTAATGGTTATTTTGAAATTGTTATTAGGTCGAAGGAAAACTTAGACAAGGACTTATAAATAAGTAATATTTGTGATTACGGTTTTATGAATGTTGACAAAATTATTGAATGTTGACAAAATCATACATAGAATGTAGAATATGTGGTACAAACAATGTCACTTAGCAAAATATCAGTTTTACTCTCTTGTGCAGCAAAGTAAACTATTAAGATTATATTTGTTTACCACTTCGGAGTACAAATCATTCATTATCCTATTTTTACGTATTTTTACCTATTTTTACAAACATATTACCTATTTTACAAACATATGCATATGTGATCAATTTTCACTCAAAACCTAATCACATGCATCAGCTGAATCTAAAGGTTGTATCCATATCATTTGAAAAAACTTTCTATCATCGTATTTGTTTTACTTGTCAAATGCACTTGTACGATAGCTATATTTTTATCATCATTTGGTCAAATTGGTATACTTTCAGTAAGGTCCATAAGAAGCTTCTTCGATATGTTTTTCTCTTATATCATCAGGTCGTGATTTATGGTATGTACAATAATGGTAGTGGCGGTTTTATGCAGAAACAATAAGTTCGTATTCATCATGGACCCACAGATTGGCATGCAAATGGAAAATGGTTTTATCAGCAAATAAAAATAATAACGCTAACTGAATTATTTTAAAAACTTTAAATGTTTAAAAAATTACATTATTTACCATTGATATTCGATAAGCGGCTACGAAACTACGATGCTATGCTACATCTATCACAAGAACCAAAAGCTCATTACCTTTTCCAAAATTTTGTTCAAGAAATGATTTATCAATGACAAGAATTATAAATAAATTTTATAAGTTTCTATCCCAAACTATGGAATTGGAAATGAAAGAAAAATGTTGCTGTTTTACTCTCTCCAAAGTTTATGTATTTTTAAAGATTAAAATTGTTTGTAATAAGATACATTCTACTCCTGCAAAGAGGAGTTGTTAAATAAATGCCACATTGATTCGCAAACCCGAAAGATATAAATCTACATATCTGCCGATATACCATATCTGCCTATATACTTGGTGTAACAGTGCAATGCAATTACCATCTTTTTGCAATGCTGCTACCTGGAAATGAAGTGTGCCGAGATGATGCACTTTCCCACAATACTCTACTTAATCATTTATTTGTTGAATACAAGAGTACGATACATTTTGGATGAGTAAAAACATTTTTATTAAAATATATTATTTTGTATGATAGGTTCCCCAAACCTTCCTAGCAAATAGGTGACTAAAATATAATTTTACCGCAAATAACTAGGTAATGTATATGGTTGTTATTTCGCTTTCAACGAAGCTAGAACCACTTCCACGAACACAAGGCTACGGAAGTTTAAATTAAAACTTGTACATATTTGGTTTATTTTATTTTTGATATATAATTATATCTTTGGTAACTAAGCGATTTAGTTAAAATTTTCAAATTAAAATTAAAATATTTTAAGAGGCGTGTACACTAATTGATTAAACGCAGAGGATCAAGTACATCGTACAACTATGGTTCTGTAAAACGAACATATATAAACAGAGAGTATTTTCTTTATTATAACAGAGTATGATTGTATAGTTTGTTTGTAATGTTATCGAAAAGTTTAGTAATATTTCGCTACGGAATTGTTTGCGTGATACAAGTCTTCAAAGCATTTATCCATATTGCTCATTCCACATACTCTTTAACCATGTGTATACGTTACAAATGTGGAAAAAAATGAGGATCGCCCTACATTTATTAAGGTTTCATCACTTTACTTCGGTAAACTTACATTAGTACAATTTTAAGATATAAGTAACCAGAGGTGAACTCCATAAAAGTTTCGTAGTAGGTCATTAGAAATTCAATTTTGTCGCAAATAACTTTTTAAATTCGAACAGATTGCATCTCGCTTTACCAAGAGGAAAAAGTGACTTAATTATCTTGAACGAACCCAAGACTACAAAATCCAATTTTTTTATGACATATAATTATATATTTATTATCTAAATACTTTAATTGAACTGTATTAATTTAAAACGGAAAATGTATTAATATGAATATGTATTTATCGACTGAAGCCAGTTAAACGCGATGAACCAGACGCGGCCTGAATCTCTTTCTGAAATGAATCAGCTCTTCCTAAGATCAATATATTCAGTTATAACTGACTAAAATATGTGCTCGTTAGTTAAAATATACCTTAAATGTGATTAACATTTAAAAAACTGTGACAAAAACAACAGAATTAAGCAACTTTTAGTTCCATGTTAATAAAGAAGTGTTTTGTGTTTTGTGCTGATAATACAAATTATATGTATAAAGAAAATATGGAATTTATTATGTCTAAAAAGTTTTTAAAACATTTTTAAAAGTTTTAAAATGCAAAGTTCAATAATTGAAGAATATCTTTACGCTTCTTTTTACCTTTTATTCTACTTAACTTGGTATATGCCTTGTGATCAACCCAACACCGTGGTGTTTGGTTGATCACAAAACATACGGCCTTTGGCGGTGCGGCATATCACAGGGACCCGGATTCGATTTCCTGCCGCTTGTCAAATGGGGCTGGACTGGTATTCTGGTTTACTGTAAAAGATTGCTTTCGTGGCAGTACGTAAAATAAAGAAATAAATAATCATTATATAATAGTTCAGATAATATGTATAAGTAAGAATTGATGGTTTGAACTACTTTTACCACTTCAAAAATTTTAGGTGACTGAAAAACCTGTTACTTACATTTATTCTAACAAATAAACAAGAAATTAGAACGAATTCGCTACTTATTGATAAGGTTTATATTTAAAATCTCATAACATGATCATATTTTCAAGTATTGGTCGCAACTCAAATGACCGCTTATAACCACAATGTTCATAAAAACATTGCCACAAAATTTAAACATTTCAAATAAAAAATTGGAATATTAGAGTTGAACACAATTATGTAAATCTAAGTGACCTTGAAACAAGTTGTGTTTTATCTGAAATTAGTTCACCATAACTAATCCAAAGTTAACTATTAACAGAATAATCTATCAATGCTTTAATAACTATTTAATGTTGTTTAATGTAAAGGTAATATTAAATGTATTTTTATTCATCAATTCTTTGTTTTCAAATATTGAATATATTTGGCGTTAATTTTGTAGAAATTCATTATTCATAATTAAATAAAACTACGTGATGTAGTATTATTTCTACTTTCTTTAAATAATAACTTAAAGAAAGTAGAAATAATACTACATCACGTAGTTTCATTTAATCCTGAATTCTTTGTTTATCAATACTATGTTGATACTTGTGAAACTTTGGTTTAATCTGTCAGTATGTGCTCTCATATATGCATGATCTACTGTTTAATATTAGGGTAAGATCGTTTAGTGTATTTTTAAGCGGTAGTTCTTAATATGCCAATAACTACTTACAAGAAGTAAATCTTACTTAGAAATGTGACTTAATAAGTATACATTTTGGCAACACTATAAGTCAACTATTTAACTTTTTGTTCATATATCTATGTAAGTTCAAATGTATCAAGTCTCTATATAGCTGCTTTTTTGAACAAGGAACCTAAACTTTAAGAATGGTTCTAATTAGTTGAGAGTTAAGATAACTGTGATAATGTCGCCCTTTCCTCTGAAATATTTGTAGTTTTGGTAAAGAATATAGAAACTCTCATTCAGTCATCGGCCTTCCTCTTTTCTGCTAGATGATTATAGTTGGAGCAAATTTTGTCCGGAATTCTCGTCAAGATAAATGTCACGAATCACATACGTGTCTTAGGCAATTGTAATATAATTTATCAAAATTAAATTTTAATTAATTTGTTTCGATCAAAAGAAATAAAACTAATTAAACGGATTTATATATACATATCAACAAAATAACCCTCAAAAGTCGAGATATATTCAACATTCTTATTTTCTATAATTTAAGTTTAAATATTTTGGCTTCGGTTAACTTATAAAATTGAATAATGATAAAACCGTTCACCAAATCGCAAAAAAAATTTTTTCAACCCAATTAATTTAAATTTTGATATCTAAATTTCATCTTCCCCTAAATTTCATTCAAACGCGACCTAACGAATTTTTCCGAATTGTCAAACGTATTGGCTATTATCAAAGGCTGTAAATGCGCTATTCCGGTATTATATATCGCAATAGTCCCACATTCCAAAAGCACATGTCAGTGAGTTTACTTTTTGATCTCACACGTTGTGGAATTAGGGGTGGCCGTAATGTAATCAGTTCGGTGCACGGTATTAACTCAGAATAACATCATTACGAATTAACTAAAAAACATTGAAACTTGAAAATAAAGGATGCAATTGCGAAAGTAGAATTAATTCATGCATACATGAATTCAAATATAGTTTAGTATAATTAAAAACGTGGACGTCTTTCATTAAAATTTTTGTTTTGATTTGTTAAAAATATAATTTATTTGTGGAAGATTAAATTACAATAAAAGGGTAATTGTAAACGTAAGGTAAGGCATATTTGTTACGTGAAAGTCAGCTAATCACTTCCGTAATAAACATCCGTGACAAAAAATATGCATTAGAAATATATAGGAAATAAAACGCATGGTATTTTATTGAAACTAATTGAAGAATGTATAAAGGAATGTAATTAGTTGTAAAATGGATGAATCGAGCTAATTAAATTGGCGCTCATCGGGGCGATATTCTGTTATTACCCTTAATAAAAATGAAATATATATATATATATATATATATATATATATATATAAATATATATATATATATATATATATTATTCATGTATAAATAAGACATACTATCAATAATAAAGCTCTTACTTGAACATTTATTTTTCTTCTTACTCGAATATGAACAGATTCGAATAAAAAAGGATGTATGGAAAATCAGGTAATTTCACTGATTTTGAGTCATGCTATATATAAATAGCAAAGTATATAAATAGCAAAAACTTTAAATAAAGCATTCATTATTCTTGGTAAAAACAATTTTTCAAAAGTACAAGGAATCATTGGGTGAAAACTTTTTACATGACAGGATTCAAAGATATAGAACCTAATAAATATTAATGAAATCACATATAAAAACAGTAAAGGAAGTGGAGGTTTAGATATCATACAGTTCAAATATTTTTATTGATTTTTTCCAATATCGTAACCTCAAAAAATCATCAGCCTTGATAAATAAATCCAGTCATTTTAGTTATTTATTTGACGAAAACCATTATCGGTAGTTACAATTCATATTCAATCTACACAAGAGATATATTATTAACCTAAGAGATATAGTTTATCTACTTAAATGAAATAGTTCAATCATAATGTATATATACTTTATCACTGAGGAGTACTGTGGTCGATCTTTATAGTTTTTCACCAGCCTACGATGTAAGTATTCTTTCACTAGTTGCCTCCAGACCGTAATAATTTTAATCAATCTTTTTACTAGTATCATTAACCGTCAAGGAGTACCCTTGTTGACCTCCAGACTTTATTAGCAGTCAAAACTTTGTCAATTCATCACCTTGAGGCTCCTCTGTTTCATTCAAAATATCTTTTCGAAGGTATTCTATGCTGTCGAATATTTTATACTGTAAAATATTGCTCAGAGTACTGAACAACGAAATGAATCGTAGAGTGTTAAATGAATAGTGTCTGTTGAATAATTTGAGGCGAAGATTGCACCTAACTTTGAGCCATAATAATTCACAAACGGATATTAAACATTTTTTTTCAATTTTTATTAAAACTAGTTATATTACTAACGATTAATTTGTTACTGAATTTATATACTATGTGCTGACTAAACTACGATTTTCCTTCGAATCACTTAGTGTTCTAATGTCTAACAAACTCAAAAGGTTTTATTCTTTTGAGTCTTCTAATAGTATTTTACACATTTGAGAGTCTGGATACTTCTGGATTAATGTGGTTTTGAAGTTTCTTTTGGTGAGAACTAGCAAATCTACTAATAGTATCGTCTACCATCTCAATCTCAAGATCGTGATGGAGATCACAGTTACTGACAAACCAAGGCGCGTTATCATACTTAAGCACTTTGTTTTAGAATCTTTGTATTACTTGGATATTAGACTTACTGGCGTAGCCCTACTGTAGCTGTATTCCATAACTCCAAATTGGGCGTAGGACTTGCTTATGCAAAATAAGCTTGTTGTATGTTGAAAGCTCAGAATTACGACCAAGCAACCAATACATTTTTCTGAACTTAATATTAAGTTCGTCGCGTTTCTTCTTAATATGTTCTTTCCACCGAAGCTTGGCGTCGAGAATCATACCAAGATATTTAGCGGTGTTTTCATATGGTAATTGAGTGCCATTAATAAAGACTGGTTGTTGTGTTATCTTTTTATTTGTAAAGTTTATATGTGTTGATTTCGAGTCGTTTAATTAAATGCGCCATTTTTTGTCCAGATGGCTACTTTCGGAGATAAAACCTAAAAAATTTTAAATGGACCCTCAACTAAAAAAGCCTTTATAATAAAACCCTGCCCAATAACAGGTGTGAGACATTATTAGAGCCATTTTGAAAATATTGACACATTCAAAGCATTGTCAAAGAATGAAAAATTAACATATAGTAATATATTTCTTGAACTAATAAAAATTACAATCCAATTCCAAACAAAATTGTCCGTTAAGCGTATCTAAATTATTGGCAGCTTCGAATTAAAAATATCAGTGAAATTAATAACGATCCATTCCTGATGTCTATTTTTCTACGACACTTCATCACAAAATATCCATAATAGTTCTTAATATACAATAAGTGTATATTTATGTTTATTATCATAAAGGGGAATATTAATAATGACATTCTCACCATAACGATAACTGTCGTCAATGAGTAGAGTTTTGACTTTTATATGCATATTACATATTTAACTTGACAAACAACTAACCAAGTATTTAAAAGAGAGACAAATTTAAACGGTATCTCAAAATCAAAGCACATTGACGATATTTCAATCTTAAAATATTATTAAAAAATATGAACTATCGGCGGTTACAGTGCATTATTATCGTGAAACTCTACACTTTTATCCGTTCCGCCCCTAAAACTGAAAAATGGGTTAATCCTTTTTTTGTCGTGTGCAAAAACTAACATTTTTAACGAAATGATGATTCGCTCGTCATAATGTTTAATATTATTTTCAGGTTTCAAAAAAAATTGTATCACTAACGATGATATTTATGTAGTCGGTTACAATGTGATATAGTATAGTGCAACGGGTAGAATAATTACCAGGAGGATACATTAAGTAAGATTATTCTCGGTTATTATCGATGCAAATATTCTCCTGTAGTAAATACAAATATTAGAGCTACTTCTTCGACTGTTAGAATACTTAGCAACTCTTCTATATAGTAGCAAAAAGTATAAATTATTTTCAGTGTGTCTTCTGTATCGAATTAATTAAATTTTGAGATATGGTTGTTTGACAAGTTAAATATTTAAGAAAGTTTTTAGTCAACTAAATTCGTTCCGACAATGCCGTTTTTTAAATTTTATATAAAACTGAATGATAGTAAAATTAAATATAATAATTATTTGATAACATTAACGTTGTTAAAGAAAGAAAAAAAATGTTAAATGTTTTTTTTAATATGAATACTTCATATTAAATACACAGAAATAAAGTAAATCAAAGGACGGAATTTACAACAGCATATATATGCTCCTATACATATTTCTATCGATATCTCTATAAGTCATATAATAAAATAAAAATGAGCGAGTCTTATAAACTTTGATATATAATTTCTTGTGATGATAGAAACTTTTAGCCCCAAATTATTCAAAACGTCCGGCTCTAACCTTAACGGAAAAGTGGGTGATTAAAGCATTAATATTGATTTCAAAATATCTACATTCTATTTTTATTTCATTATTATGGAAAGAAAATCACATTTTTATAAATTTTTCTATCAACTTACCCCAACTAGTTTTCTCTTTGCTAAGAATATACTAGGATCAGATGTCACCCACGTTTTACATAAGAAAAAAAAAACTTTAAATTGTCGGTTCCGGCAAAGCATCTACCATGAATATTAAGACCTCGTATCACAATGTTGCGTGGCCGAAAACATTGCTTTAATTTGGATTAATTGAACGTAAGTTTCATCCAAACATCTTTCAAAATCTCCTTTCAAAGGAATACCTTAATTATTATTTCTTCTTAATAGGAAGTATTATTCTTTCCTCGACCGATTAATCTGTAATAAAACCACTTAGAATTTTGTTGTTCTCTGAGATCCTAAAACCGAAAAATAATCCTTAATGCATCGATTGTTATGTGGTAGTGTAAAGGAAAACAACAAAATTAAAATGAAAAATATCATCTAGAGCGTATGTTTATTTATACACGAGGAAAATTATCTATGAACGCAGGACTATCAAAACAAACTGTATAAAATAGTCCAATGCTTAAGATATATAACTTGTACCTTAGGCTACGAACTGTTTAAGTGAATAAAGTGTGTTTGCATAATGCAAACAGACACATTTATTAACCTGAAGCTAATATTCTTTTATTTGAAGTTTTCTTTACCATTTTTCATATTTGACAAAAAATACTAATTGTCCAAGGAATCAATTTATTTTTTAATTTTTGGGTTAATCATTTTTTTTTAAATTAGATGACACACCCCATTTATCCTTTCAACCACCACTTCTTCTCTATCGTCGTAACTATTCTCCTATAAATATGAATTTAAATATTAACATTATCTTTTTAAACTGAAAAAAACTTGTTACAATACTCTCTTATTTAGTGAGAAAAATATAACCTGCAATCTGGCGTACTCCCAAGGAAAGTTTTTATCAAAATAAAGCAATGCGTAAATTACACTAATTAAAGTATGACTAAGTTACAATTTAATACTAAATCAATCAATGTGTTTGTAACATAACATGCTTGGATGATTTTGCATTAAGAGTAACACGCTTATCCTGGTAATTAAACCAGAAGAATAACCACAAAATTTGCGCTCTCAAACAATGTATTCGTAGCAACAGCATTAAATGATGGTCACCTTTCTCTATTGCATGCATGAGGCCTACCAATAACTTTCTGGTATACTTAAAGAAAACAATTATTTGGTCATATCCCCGAAAAATCTCAACCGATGTTAATTAAAATAATAGATACTATCTACAGATCAAAACTTACACACATATACACGCACATGATTCCGATATGATTCACCTTTATTCACTAACATTTCCATTGAAAATACCCTTCTTCCGTTATCTTCATAGACATGCTCCTCGACGCGAACGCAATATTTTTGTTATTTTTATGATATTTCAGTTAAGTTGTTATATTGAACTGATATTAAATTAAAAACTTACCGAGTTTCAGGGAAGCAAGTAAAAAAGATGTAAATACAATTTCTATATTAATATTTTGGTTAGATGAGCCTCAATTGTTCAATGTAGAACAATTAGCATGACTTTTGAAAAGTTTACTTTAGTAATTCAAGCTTTTGAATACTTTGGCTAATATATTTGAAAAATAATTTTTAATCAGTAGTATTAGGGACAAGAAACTTTACCTTACTCTAACCTTTTTACGTCCCTTTTGAGTTATAGAAGGTATTGAATAACGCAGCTTAGATTGTGAGATGTTTAAACATATGTTTCATTACACAATTTAAATATTCTTATTAAAGACCTGTTCAATCGCGTTTGAATTATCCGTTAACGATTTTCAGGATGTATATGTTGTTTGGTGGATAATTGATATTTACCTTTACCTATAATTTTGGATAAGAATGCTTCAAAACCTAATATTACAAAATTGGAAAACGAATGCCCGAGTCCTCTATATAACAAAACAACTTAGGTCATAAGAAAAAAAAATGTGAACTACTGTTTCGTAATTTAAATTATGATACGCGAGCACGATGTAACAAAAGTCGACAGTATGAAATTGCTCCTTAAATATATATTTTCCTATGTGTAGTAACTAAATAACTATCCTAAATAACTATCATGAATATAGTATACTGATACTATATTCATGATAGTTATTTAGATGTTTCTAAATACCGAACGCGTATTTTAGATTCATATAAATCTAAGTTATGCTATTAAACAATATTTTTAATAATTAAAATTTAAAAAGGTCCCTATAATAAAAAAAAATTTATTCTTCCTTCTGGTTCAGCAGAAAATTATTTAGTTACTTTATCTCTTTTTATAAATAATTATCACGAAGTGCTTTAACTTTCGTCAGCTCATGCGGACATCAATTTCAGTATTAAATTAATCCTAATAAATCGTATTTCGAGCTTGGCAGTTTATCAGTGATTGGATTTCTGAAATAATTCTTGGAAACTTCTCGGTTATTTGGAATAATATAATTTAATAAAACAGAAAAATAATATAATTTATGGTCATTCATCTTTCCAATATTCTTAAAGTCCAAACGTGTTGTAGTTTAAACATCACATCTGATTTTAAGTATATGGTAATCCGACAATAGCTCTCCAGGATTTTTTGGTCGTTCTGTTTTTGTCTTTAATATTTCCTAGTTCAAGTAATCTAAAATTGGTAATCTCTAAATAAGATTAGAAGTTAAAAAGAATTAGTAAAACCGAGTATAATAGTAAGTTCCCTGACATCAATCAAAAACGATGTCCATCGTAGACCAAGATAATTTTGAAACACATAATGGAGTTTGTGGCTGGATATGGCACATTAGTTATTTTGGTGTCATGAACATTTTCTGTTTAAGGTAATGCCCTGATTAGAATCAAATTACTATTAGATATCTTATAACTAAATACTTTAATGATATATACTAAAGGATTTTAATTACATTTTAATTCGATTTGAAATATATCAAGGGTAAGCATGAATTTTCCAACTTCAAACTTTTTTTTCTACAGTATAATGTTTACATTTGTATTATTTCAATGAAATATGTTTGAATTCAAATATTTCGAAACTAACTTTCACGCCTCAGCTATTCAACGTTTTTACCAGAATAGAGTTTGTTTTTTGTTGGAAGAATAAAAAAATAACGCCGTTAAAGATTAGAATGGGAATATGATGAAAGGGTGAATATAAGTATATAACAACATATAAGTTTGTAATAATCACAGCAATATATCATCCTACGGTTAGTATTGTTGACATGCTTATAATAAAAGATACCAACCCATATCCCATATCCATGATATATATATATATATATATACATATATATATGAATTGTGGCATGATCCATGGTCCTGTGCCACGATCCATATATATATACAATATTATTATGAAATTAGATCCCCTTTTCCATATGAGATAAGTCGCGGGTCAAAACTACTTTATGAACCACTTCCGCCATATTTCATTTAGAAGATATAGACAACAGAAATATCATATTCTAACCATTTTTCATTTTTCTATTATCCAATAGATTATTACATTAAATTTTCATCTCACAAGATCATCCGAAGAGAATCCGAGAGAGAGAGAAGAGATTCAAGAGAATCCGTTAAACGCATCGGTTGCATTTAATGCAAATAAGCTATTTCAAACATAACATTCAATACTGTTTCATGTGTCAAAAACAAACATTTTTATTCTGATCCCGCATTTTGTTGATTTCGAATATTTTCAAAATGAAGTTCTACTACTGTACGCCAGTGCTTCATTTATTTTTGTTTCTGAACTTTCAACAGGGCATAATATTAATTTCTGCATGACTTTGAAGGTATGGGTGTAAAGTCTTCTGTTTAATCCGAAAATATTCTTGTGAAGAAACATCACTAATAATTCAAAAATTCAAATGTGTGACTCTGTCAAATGTGTAATCGGCAGTCAAACATGAACTTCGTATCATTTTTGACCGCCGAGTGTAAAGATAATGTGTTCTGTTTGGATACAGATTAAGGCTTTGCGTTGTAGGTGAAATCTTGATCGAAAATGTAAAAAAATGGAACTGATGCGTGCTACACTTTATATAGGAATTATCAAAAAAGATAGAGACAAAAAATAAAAAAAATACTGAATGGCAGCAATAAGCATAGTCTCTCTGTCTAAATCTTTCTTTTTATGTAACATAACATCCTCCAACCAACGATGATGCAATGGTTTACTTTTGTATACTGGATACACGTTTCGCTTTATTCATTCTTTTGATTTCTATATTTTTGAAGTTATACTTCTTTAGGCGCGTTATGAAAAAATGATGAGAGTGAAATTTTAAGATTCGCCACACAAAAGTTACAGTATGAAGTTGCAGCGGTTGCAGTTATTGAGACTATATATTAATACCAATATTTTGTACGAAACTTACGTTGGGGGCGTAGCTCAGATGGTAGAGCGCTCGCTTAGCATGTGAGAGGTACCGAGATCGATACTCGGCGCCTCCAAGACAAGTTTTTTATTTTTAGATTCTGCATTTTATTTGTCTTTCGAATATTTTAAAAATGTTTGATGTCATTAATTGTGATTCTTTATTTATATTACTAATAAATCTAATATCCAAGTTTCACAGATAAATACTTATACAAAGGCAGATGATATTTAAAAACAATATTACCATTTGATGCAGATTTACTTGATGATAATTTTAATTTATGCAGATAATAGATAAAAACAATAAGGCATTTAGCTTTATGGTAATATTATTTTTATCTTTATTTTGTATTCACTTTTCATACAGAATTAAAATATCAATTAGTTTATAATTTCATTACATCAGCGCAGCGCCATCTTTTGATAGATATGATTATTAATTTCACGTAACAAAAATAATTCAAGTACATAATATTGACGCAATGGGCCGCTTTTTCATTTGAATTTATTGGATAAAAAAATATAAGTGCGATTTATATATGTGCTGATAAATTATATTCAGTAGTGATTTAAATTCAATATTTTGATTAATATATTTACCATTCGTAAATATTAGTGAAAAAATTGTGTTTATAGACTCTTTCAAGTGCTCCAATATAATTGAGGTTATCTATCCGTATGTATTATTTAATGACGCCAAAGAAGTATAACTTCTCACGCGCGTATATAAGTACACGAACCCATTTTTTTTTCTTCTCTTAAAGGATAAGCTACTCATTATTTCTCAATTTTTCTCTTTTCAGGTTCTTTTTCTATTTATAATTTTTCATATAAATTTTTTAATTTTTATCTAAATAGCAAAAATTAAACTCTTATAATTTCATTATATCCTTACGTCTTTTCTTCCGTACATCATAGAACCATAACTTCTTTAATTTAAGACTGTTTGTGATGAAATAATACTCGAGAACCTAGTTGAATTACATAAACAAGTGAAATCTATTTAATTTTTTTTAATACCTGAACGAACGAAACTTTTTTTTTCATATAGACCATGTCGGACAATGTCAGTAGTTATATTTTCTAATACGGCACCTAATTCGCGGGAAAGGATATCGTAAGGATTTTGGAGTGGTCCCGTCATTTGTAAGTTAATATTATAAATCCGTTATTGTTTATACATAAAATCACTGTCTACCTTTTTCAGTTTCAAGAAATAGTGTAAAATAACACTTTTGAGGCATAACTAACTAATTTCATTTTGGCTTCATTCACTTGGTTGCAATATTTCCAGTCACTTGTTCATATTTTTAAATTTACCATAATCTAACATATTTAAAAATAGCAAGAAAATATATTGTTATCTACGATTACTTTTAACTAAAGTATAATAAATATTTTAAAGTAAAATCTAATAATAATATGAGAAATTCTTAAAAACTTGCGATTGAGAATGTCAAATATCGACACGACGTTACTTTTCGACTGATGTTGATGGAGTGGCGAGAATACGGTACATCTAACAATTACACTTATTATTGTCGACCCACCGGTATTTTTATCAGGAAAATGCTGTGACCATATTTTCCGGCTGGCCATATTTGACCTAAGTACGATAAAAATAAATATTAAAAAAAAAATTAAATTAGAAATAAATATTAGAAAACAAAAAAGATAAATTGCGCCAGATACGAATCGCTAACGATTCGAGTCACGGTCAACATTTGTATTTTAGAAAGCGAAAAAATATTGTATATTTAGGTGTCGGTTCAATTTTTCATTTAGTCGTTGGAATAAATCTAATCAACACACATTCACGTAGTCTAATAAAATTTAAACTATGTGATTTTTTCAGAATGTTAAATGTTGTTCAATCAGTCAATCAAGATCTTTTACAATAAATAGGAAACGTAGTAAATAACCAACTATGTTACATAGCCCAAAAACGCCAAACCTATAATTGAATTGAGATATTACTTGTATAAATTTAAGTCATCATTTGAGACATACAAAAAGTAATACTGTTTGAAAGTAATACCATCCCGCAGTACTCTAGTAACAAAACAAGCCTGAACAGTTTCCGCAATTATCATAACTTATTGAAATTTACGTATTTACTTCTGTAGGCCAGATATTAATATCTACTAGTTTCTAACATTGTATTATGTTTTAAATGCAAGAAAGCCTTCTTGCTTACTCTGCTTCACATTGCTTTATATTAGAAGTTCTTCGCTCCTCATGGAACTAGATTATAAAACTGATTAAATGTGAATACACAAAAAAAACCTTACATGTTTACTAAAAAGTCTCCTTTATTTTTGTTGAGGAAGCAAATGTAGATCAAGATTATTTTTCGCTGAAATTTGATTATTTCGTGACGTAGCTTCATATATGGATGACAAAAGTTTAATAATTAAAATTACTATTTGCAATAGTTTCAAATGAAGAAAATTGACTGTCATAACTATAAACCATTCTCGATTTGTAAGTGAGATGAACTATGTTGCAGAATCCAGAAATGTTACCTAAATATCCGTTTGACCATATTCGATGAGTATAAATGGTGTAATGGTGCATTCAACGCAGGTCTTTAGGTGTGGAGTAACGTTACATAACAAAGTTATGCAGGAGAAAACGTGTAGTTAGACTTGGTGACAGAAAAATTTTGTATGAAATCATGAGAGAAACGAAGCTCAATAATATATTGAGACAATTCTGCTTCATAATTAAGAATTGATTAATTTTTCGGCATTAATGAAGGGAAACATGTACCTAATTACCATTAGGTACCATTATACAAATCATTTAAAATTGTGGTATGGTAAAAAAAGTAGCTCTTGACGGTGAATTAATAACAGGAATACGAAAAGCAACCAGGTTGCCGATTTGGTTTTATTTGAACTTAAAATATTAATTATTTAAAGATTAAATAATGCAAACGGGTTAATTAAATGACAATTATTGAAAGACCATTTATTTTAAATTTTCACAGTATATAATTTAATATGTCCTTTGTAGTATAGTTATTCAATTTTATTATTTATAGCGCAGCGACCAAACCGACTAGTTTTCTACCCATTCGAATTTTTACAAATGCATCAATAAATTTTCAACCTATCTTTGCATCCAAATTTAGCAAATATATAACTACATTCGATATATATAGAATTTCTTGCTGGACTGAATTAATAATGGAAATAAATACTTTACAGCCACTTACGAATGATAATGGTATTTGTGATGCGTCACTAAAATTATTATAACATAGATTATTTACACAAAAAAAACTATAGTACAATTACTTAATATTAGAAAAACGTAATTTTTTTAAACATATCATTTAAGCACGTCTTTCATTCTTTTTTTTACTCGGGAGATGTGACATTCTGTTTAAAAAAATAGCTTTTATTCACACATTCAACACTAATCGACTAGTCGCGGTATCCGAGAAAGATGAAGTCCTCATCCAGCTACTCTCTCTCTCTCTCTCTCTCTTCAGCAGATAACGGGCTCGTCATCCGCCCGCGAATTGATTATTGCAAACGAGCGCGGAGTGGTGCCGCATTCGCACCATAAGTCGGAATAAGTTACAGCCTCAATAAGGGCCGCGTGCTCCCAACGATCTCCGTCGCCGCAGATGAAACATTTGAATACATCAGGCGGCGCCTGCAACCGTGATAGACGGTTATGGTTAGGCAGTTAGTACTGTGCTCGAATGAATATCATATGGTGCCTCGATCCTATTATGTATGTTCGCCGCTTTAAAATGAGTGTGGCTCCCTGGAGAATGTCGTTCGGGTAGGAAGCGCAGTTACAGTTTCATTTGGGGAATCATTGACGTATGATTGTTTGCGTTAGATATGTTTGCTGCAGAATTGGCTTATTTAACTGTATAGATAACTTGAATTAGAAAACAAAATGTTTACAGTGTTTATACAGATAGGCTGCCTTTAACGTGTAGATGATAATCAATAAACATATTATGTACGAGCAGAAGAACTCGCATTACGAGGGTTCCGCGTACACTAACAGTTTACAATTTTAAAGGCATATAAAAATTTAAAATTTGAAGGGCATATGGTATGTCAATTAAACTAATTATAGTAATTGATATTAGTATCGTTGCAAAAACATATTGCCTAGTACATATTTTACAGACGTAGGAAAAATAATCGGTTTGGATATATTTATTTAATTTATTATTATTATAATAACGTTTCCTTAGAGTTAAGTTATGCTTATATTTTCATATTATGTATATAAATGTTTATAAATTATAAAAGATTAAGATACAAACGAAGCGTCTACTCCAAAATCTTTACGATATTCCTTTCCCGCGAATTAGGTGCAGTATTAGAAAATATCACTGCAGATTGCTGATTTCAATTTAAAGAACTACTGACATTGTCCGACATGGTCTGTATGAAAAAAGGACTGTTTCATCCGTTCAGTTATTAAAAAATATTAAAAATATATCACTTGTTTATATAATTCAACTAGGTTCTCGAGTATTATTTCGTCACAAACAGTCTTAAATTGAAGAAGTTATGATTCTATGATATATGGAAAAAAAAAGGATATAATGGAATTATGACGGTTAAATTTTTGCTATTTAGATAAAAATTTAAAAATATGTTTGAAACATTATAAATAGAAAATGGATCTGAAAAAGGAAAAATTGAGAAATGAGTAGATTATCCTTGAAGAGAAGAAAAATTAAAGAAATCAAAAGAGCGTATATAGTATGTATGAATGAATAAAGCGAAACATGCATCCAGGGCACAAAAGTAAACCATTGGTGGTCATCGTTGGATAGAGGACGTTATATATGTAAAAGAATTGTACAGAAAAATTTATACAAAGGGACAATATGCTTATTGCTGTCATTCAGTATTTTTTTTATTTTTTTGTCTCTATCTTTTTTGATAATTCCTATAAACTGTAGCATGCACCATTTCCATTTTCTTCCCTTTTAGATCAAGATTTCACCCTCAACTCAAAACCTTGAGCTGTACCCAATCACAAAAACATAATTTTTACACTCAAATATAAAAAACATGTAATTAAAACCTTTTCAATTAGTATATAATCATAATTTAATTAACAAGTGAAAAATATTGTCACTCGACTGACTTTGTTTTGTGCATTGGAAATAAGAAAAAAATTAACAGCAAAGAAATGATAATGTTTAATAAATAAATCATTACTAAATAATGAAAAGGCATATATTTCGTTCTTGTTTATAAAAAATATTCAATATTTTAAATGTAATGAAATTATTAGAACATTACAAGTTGATCTTATACATCTCTTCTTTACTTATTGCCTTTACATATAAGCATCGCAAAGAACGTATGACAATGCTCAATTTTATCCTTTACAACGCGGATTACGCAATGAAAAGAGCACTCAAGAAACACATTTTTGCTTAAAAACCATGAACAACATCATTGAATTAGATCACTGATTTGACTGTTGACACTTTTGTCTTGTTTTACCAACATGCACTCATCGCTTCCGAAAGAGCTACTGTTAAAACTTACACATAATTGTGAATCTGTTTTTATATTCAAAATATATCCCCCTCTGAATTTTATTTTTTAACCTTGATTTAAAATATTTTAAATCATTTACCTTCTCGTTAAACTGTAAATGAAAATGAATTTACTTTTCTGATTTTCCTATCTTTAAAATGATGCACAAAAAAATATATATGTTCACTTATATATGCCGCAACCATCATTTAATATCCCGCGAGGCATATAAACGCATTACCGGGTCGCAAATAAAGGTCTCCTTTTATTTTATTAATTTTATTTAATTAACCTAATTTCAATAGAAAGAAAAAACAAAATACGATTTAGCGAAGCACGGTCAGCATATAAGCAAGCGTTAAATGTCCACAAATCCAAAAAAAGAGTTTTTGTGATCAGTAACAAAATTCTAAAAATACGTGTACGTTACACGAAAAAACAGATATGAGTGCTAGTCGAAAATGAAAAAGTCATAAAAAAGTCCAATCAATGAATTTTAACAAGTACTTTTCAAATAATGTAACAAAAAAATAAACAAACTCACAAGCAAACCGGAATACAAGAATACCAAAAACACTCGATACTTCATATTCATTTTATGGATTATAACAACGGAACCTTTATTTAAATCAGTCCAGCCGTCTTTAGATGACACGTGTTCGAACATTGAACAAGTAGTGAAATATTTAAAAAGAATATTCTAAAGTATATTTACAGCTTTGAAATTATTTTTAACACAATTTTTTTTTTACAAGAAAAGGTTGTACACCTTTTTTTGCTTTTAAATATTGCAAAATGTTTTTGTACTATACAGCATGTAACATTTTATGAGCGTGCCACTACAATCCGTATTAGGGCTTCATGAATGGATCATAATAAACGTAACAAGAACAAGAACCCTTTATTAATTGAAAAATTGTGAGAAGTAATTGACATGGAAAAAAATCACTTGTACCTTTTAATTCAAAAAATATAAGAAATTTGGTAATAATTGCTTTTTAGGGACGCGAGCAGAATGAATGTTTTGTTTATACTTTTATAAGGTAAATGCACTGTACGATATTAAGATTTAATAGAGAAGTAAAATATATGGTAACGTGTTGAATTTTTAGTTTACTGTAACCGCACATGCTTTGAATATCAACGATGCACGAATACTGGTTAGAATGTGGAGTGGAGTTAAATAAATATACTGCATTAGTATCAAATTGAAGGTCCTCCGAAATCATAACGAAATTTAAATGTGTTAAGGTGTTGTTTTTTTGTAAAATAAACTACCTACTGATGCAAAGTAGCTTGAGCATTGGCCCAGTGTTGTGATCAAACGGTATTTTTAATTTAACATATATGATTTTCACTAAAATTTAAGTTAACCACCAGTTCCTCTTCTTCGATTAAATTCTTTATTTTTAAGAAAAAACGCTGCTCGAGATCTCGCTAAAAATCGTGCTTTGCCAAATGAGGAAAATCATTGTTTAAACGTGCCAAAAATTCTTCTTTCAATTCTACTTTGGATAACAGCTCGCACCTTTCTGTGCTTGTCCACTGACTGAACGTTTTCTCCGTAATTTAAAAGTTTCTAATAAAATCTACATTTTATTAATAATGACTCTCCAGCCAGGACCCTTTTCACAGTCTTTAAAAAAAATCGGGCGTTAGACTGTCACAGAGCATATCATTTAATGCATCTCAATATATATAATTAAAATTTGTACCTTTTTAAATAATTTTTTTTCAATCCTTAAAATTTTAGTTTCATGTTTTAGTGTATTTTACAAACTCAGACGTTGTGAGTTCCTTCGCTTAAGCTAAAATACATTCTCGTGGTCTTAGTCACAAAATTTAGATAATGAAAAGTTAATATCTTGGTTCTGTTCGATAAATTGCTCGTGTAAGCGATCAAGATTGTTCAAAAGTAATCTCTTTTGTTTTGTATAATGTATAGTTTCGTTGGAAATAGCTAGCCTCAAATCTGTGACCCAAGTTAGAACCGATAGAATTATTGGAACTGTTCGATTTCATTTTAACAGCCGGTGCTTTAAAGTCCAATAATAATCAGTTCAATTCCGAATATTTATATTATTGAAAATTTAATATTTTGAAAAACAAAATAATTATATTGTCTAAAACTTACCTATTCTAAGTATTTACAAAAGTTTGCTTTTATAATTAAATATTTGCTTTGTTAAAATAAAATCCTTACTTATTAATAACAAAAATTTCAAATAATTGACTAATTCCATTCAATGGATTAATCATGTAAGATCAATTGGAAAGTTAAATTTAAAAATAACATTGCTTTAATAGAGTAAATATACGGTTTAGTAAATAAAAAAAGATTTTTAAGTTTGATAGGTGTTAAAATTAGTAGGCTATTTAAAAATAAAGCTTAAAACAATGCACTAGCGTCAGCATATGGAATATAACTACTTCAAATAAATATCAAACAAGTATACTGATAATGGAAAACAATTCCACGTTACAATTAACTTGTTGTTGAAATCAGGATCTTTCTCAGTCATCTTCTTTGTCACTCTCCCTACCGCTTTGAAATACCGGTGGATTTTTTTTTCTCAATGTTACTCGAAAATTTTAGTTTCGCAATAATGCCTGATTGCTGGTTTACTTGCCTTTTGCAAAACTGAAAAATCTATAATCCAACTAAATTTTTAAACTTTTGATTCCATTTACTTATGGCTTGAACAACGTTTTCCCACCTTATTGGCAGAGAAGCATACTTTATATTTACAAAACTTATATATTATAAAACCTTCAGATTTCCACGGACCATTCAACCGTTTTTGTACGTATTTTATTTTATCCAACACATTTTTTAAAATTGTAGTAGCATTCTGTCAAATGCACAGAATGGGTGACTGGCAGTGCAGCGTTACTTATTGCCATTATGCAAAAGGACTGCTTTTAAATTTTGCTTTGATGAGTCTATGAACAATCTCTATTCATTCGCGTTATATTGGATATTAAACATTTTCACTAAGCCAGGAATGTATTTGCTATATACTACATCACGATCTTCAACAAAATGTGGGATAAAGTCTTTTTCTCTATTGCGGTACCAAGAAAATGAAGTGACAAGGGCAAGTATATTCTTTTCCAATAGCCTTGATCCGAGGAATTCATTTACATCTTTTAGCAGACTTAGATCTCTCGTTAAGTCGTTCAATTCTTACTTTAAAAACTTAACTTTTTAACTATGTTCCACTTGCACTTGCAGGCTTAAATTAAACTTCATGTTGAGATACCTCTTCGACATCACTGCTCATGTCTTCAGATTGCACTGATTCCAAATATGGAAGTGATGGCGGAACAACGTTCGGGTCGCGATGCACGCATGCGTTACCGTTTGCACGATTAGATATACAAAGTTCTTTTTTGTTTTAGAGTTGTAGCCCATAGTTTTGCGACAGCAAAAATGACAGTCTTCGGTGTGATATTGAGATTATCTCCATAACATAGGCGATTGTACACGTAAATCAAAGGTTCTGCCCTTTTGACCACTTTCAAAGTTCACGAATGCACATCGCACAAACTTTACGTGAGACCCACTGTTTCTCTTTTTTAGACATTCCTAGATGGAACTACACGTTATAAACCTTACGTACGAAATCAGTAATTTTTCCCGTAATCAGCGCCCCAAAATGTATCAAAATCGATCATCAAATCTGAAATGGGAAAACTGTTATATACCTGTGTAATATAAACATATAATTAATAATGTAATTCTATTTAATATTACTATTTATTTATATAAAGAATATTCTAAGCAACAACTGAAATAATACGCCTAAATGACAGTTCGGTTGAATGACCGGAACTGATGATAATAAGTCTGACCCTCTAGTTTCATCCTTTCGGCCTTGAACATGTAGCATTGTTGTTGGTACAGCGTAGCTAACAGTATTGCTAAATGAGATAGTAGTGACATTCTCAGTGTCAAAATTGACTTTTAGCGGCACAAGAATACGAAGTACTCATAATGAATCTAACATAAAAGTAATATGTTACCTAGACAGATTAAAAAGAATTGGTAAACTCAAACATTAAACATTGCGAAAAAAGTAATATTTTGCAAAGTTTTATTTTTAATATTCGATTATTAAGGTACCTAGTTATTAATAGCCTATAAATATAACATATTTATATTTTTTAACATTGATAAAATAATTTATATTAGCAATAAAATGTTAGATACGTTGCATTGTAACTGTAAAACATTGTTATTATACTCGTATAGATAATCACTATTAATATTACTCAAGAAATGCTTGAAATATATTTTCTTCAGTCGCTGGATGCATAAAGTTTTAAATAATAAGCATTTCAATAGAAAATAAAATATATCTATCCTTCATTTTATTACAATGGATTATAAATTATACGCACCGTGACTATCGGCTACCCAACTTCTTATAATTGGCTAAAGGGGTGGCATTAAATAAAAACTCGCAAGTTTTGCATTGAAAAATTCGTAAATGATTTCTCGTATGCAATTCTCATAATAAAAGTTTTTTTGATGTATTATATATAAAAATCTGAAGACGTCAGTTTGATGAAACATTAAAATCTGAAGGCGCCAGCTCTGATGAATAAGGGGATATGGAATAATTTTCCCACCTAACACCAAAATGTTAATCAAATAATTTTTTTAATATGCTGTATAGGCCCCAGAATATTTTGTAGTACCGTAATTTGTAGTAATGCTATCATGCAGAAAAATTTTGACATTTTGTAGTAATATAACCAGTACACTGTCGTCGTATTAGTGACAATATTAGAACATATTTTAAATTTTTTTCCATGAATATTCTACAAAAAACACAATATTACCTTTTTGTGAATGGGTTCGTTGTTCATATTGGCCTCCCCAATTTTTTAACCTTATGGGTGTGATTCACATATACAACCCATTTGCCTTACCCAGTACTAAATTGACTCAATCAGCTGAATGCACGCCAGATATAAAAGTTGTATACAATGTGAAACAACAACCGACATGATTCTAAGTCATAGGAGTATTTAAATAATATATTAATTAATATTGATTAGTTAAGTTGCATTGAAACTTTGGAATCATATTGAGCATTCGATTATTATATAAATTCGATTATTTCACTCGATTATTGACATTTTGAACATTAGATTTATTGATGTAAAACTTAATCGATTGACCAGACCTAGATTGGTCAACCAATCAAAGTGTAATTACCACTTCGGAATAGCTGGAACTATCGCCTTGCAACAGCTTCAGAAACAGCACCGGAAGTTACTGGGTGCAGGTAATGTATGACTTTTACTGTAGAATGACCAGATTAAAATTCATGAAGCAAGCAGTAAAGCACATGAATTTTGACATTGATCATATTTTTAATACCAATGGTAGAATTATAAATGACGTTACAAAATGCAAAATAATTATTTACACATACTCAAGAAGTATTTCAAAAATTCTAGATACTTTTTTTAACTCTCATAAGTTGTTAGTCCACCTAATGTTTCACGAAAATAAATATCGTAAACAATAATTAAAGACATATAGCACTTAGTCTAATGTAAACTCCATGAAAACCAATAACATAAATTATAAATAAATATATCTAGCATTTAGCTTAATATAAACTTTCAGATGCAGATCATTTAAAAAAGAAAGAAACCATTTATTTTACAAAACTAGTTACAAATTATAAAACTTTAGGAGAACAGAATAAAGTTGAAGCGCTATAACTGGACATTTCCTGGCAGATACTTGGCCTGCAATTTAAAATCCACAGCCAGTAAAATAGTAAACTACTAATATGTGAAAGTAAGTTTTTAATTGGAATCTTTGAAAGTGCATATCGATTTTCGAGATAAAAACATACATACACCAAAGAGTCTAATTCGTCAAAATGTATTTTCTTAAGTAAATCGTCTAATTTTTTAAAATAACTAAAATTAAAATTTTGTATGAAATCGTAATTATACATCTCTGTAAGTAGCGCCAATCATTAGATTGGTGATGTGTAACGTCTTGTCAAATGTCATGATGACAGATGAATTGTGATTTAATGGTTAGGAAACATTTTAAATATTAACGTATTTTTTCTTCTCAGCCTCTTAAATTAATTATAATAGAAACCACGCATGGAGTTTAAATAACGGTTTGGTCATAATTACTTAAGATCAATATTGGTTTAATTTCGCTGAAAGTTTAAACACAAGATTATTTTTACTAGGGGGACCAATTTTCATTAATCTCCTCCATAGATTAATCACGACGATAACCGGCAACCGGCTATGAGCTATTTAAATTTCGGTCATCTACCGAACTGTTAATTAGACATTTAACTGCTATATTATTTCAGTTGTTGCTCAAAACATTCTTTACATTAATAAATAATAATATTAATACAATTACATTATTAATTAAATGTTTATATTACGCATAAAAATTCTAAAAAAATTCCATCACCTCAAAATTTTTAGTTATTTAGCATAGTTTTTTTTGCCATAAATACCTAGGCCTACCTAGACAAGAAATTATATTTTATTTTAATCGTTTATTTAAAAAAAACACATTGAATGGTTGCAGTAGACAACAATGAATAAGTTTTCGTAAATAGTTAAATATAATATAATTAACTAAGTGACATACCCTTGTTATTGGATTTTTAGGTCATTTGCTAAAGATCTCATTTCATAGTATTTAAATTGTTAGAAGATGGTAGATTAATAGATTTTTGTATAAATAGCAGCATCATTGTTTTTACAAAGTCAGTATTTCCATGAAATTTATAACGCTCACTTAAAAAATGTCACCGCGAAAGTGTTTAAACGCACCGGACAATTTTTATTATATTTATGGGTAGTTTATGCTGACAAAACAGCAGCATAACATTACCGAATTCATAAGTAACATTCATAACATGTATTTCGGCTTAGCAATCGCTAACAAAGACAGTGGGTCCCACATAAAGTTTGTGCGACATGCATTCGTGAACTTTGAAAGCGGTCAAAAGGGCAGAATAATACCATTGATTTACAATACACAAAATACCCTTGTCTTCTCTGCGAGTGGGATAGTCGAGGAAAGACAATATTGGACGAAGAAGAGTGACTACCGAGAACTGAACTAGTTCCTGGAACCAAAAATGTTGTGAGAGAAAATTTAGTCCCCCGAGAAGAAGTTTTGCTACCCCTTTACACATCAAACTGGGAATGATGAAACAATTTATAAAGCACTGAATAAAGAAAGAGAAGATTTTAAATTTCTGCGCCAAGTCTTCCATCTCTATCTGAAGCTAAAGTGAAGGAAGGCATTTTCTTTGGCCCGGACATAAGAAAATTGATGAAAGACACAACTTTCGATAAAAAATTAATTGTAATTGAATTAGAAGCTTGGAAATATTTTAAGGAAATAGTAAATAATTTCCTAGAAAACCATAAAAGTCCAAATTATCAGAAAATTGTGAAGGAAATGATTGAAGATTTTGGAAAAATGGGATGTTTGAAGAGCATGAAACTTCACTTCCTTAATTCGCACTTGGACTACTTTCCTGATAACTTGGAAGCTAAAGTGAAGACCAAGGCAAAATGTTTGAGATAGATAGAACGTAGCTATCAAAAAAGGTAGAATAAAAGGAAAATGGCAGACTAGCGTTGGTTGCTGAAGCGAGATGTTCCAAGTTGGACTTTTGAGCAAAATCTCACAATCGGAGCTTCGGTGAAAAAAAATAAGATATCACAAAAGTTTTTAATATTTCTAATTTATTTATTAACGTGATTTAAATGTATTTATAATATTTTAAAGTCATGTAATTGTTTTTTTAATGTAATATAAATTGTTTATTTTTAAAGTTGCCTTTTCTTGCGATTTCCTACATAGGACTATTCCAAAAAAACTGAGGGTAATGGGGAAAATGTAAGGCCATATTCGTAATCAGCACACCAAAATACTCTAAGATCAGCTATCCAATCCAAAAAGAAAAAATTAAACAAAATGGAAAACGTGAGTGGCGATTTTGATGAAGAAATTGTGTTATTATTGAATGGTCTCAATAATCATTTCTAGTGTCCGTGCATCGATATATTCGTGGCATGCGGTTACCGTAAACTAAAAATTCAACACGTCCCCATATATTTTACTTCCCTATTGAATCTTAATATCGTACAGTGCAGTTACGTCGTAAAATTAAAAAAAACATCCATCCCCTTTCTTTTGCATCACATGCAAAAGAAAATTAAAGTTTTAAAAGTCAAGTTCGTGCTTATATGCCTAAAAGGTTGTCCTTTTAGGAAAGGAACGTAACAGCACAGTACGATATTAAGAAATTGTTTATTGCCACATTTCTTATATTTTTCGAAATATAAGATACAGGTTGATGCTTCTCCATGTTAAAGACTTTTAACAATTTTTCAAATAATAAAGAGTTTTCGTTCTTGTTACATTTATTACGACCCACTTATAACGCAATAATAAGGATTGTAGTGGCACGCTCACGAAATGTTACATGTTGTATAATACAATAAACATTTTGTAACGCTTAAAACAAAAAAAGGTATTACATTTTATAAAATGGTGGCAAAAATAATTTCAAAGCTCTAAATATGCTTTAGAACACAATACCAACAATTTTTAAATATTTGACTACTTGTCTAATGTTCGAACACGTGTCATATAAAGACGGCTGGACTGATTTAAATGAATGTTCCATTGTTGTAATCCACAAAAGGAATATGAAGTATAGAGCATTTTTGGTATTCTTGTGTGCCGGTTTGCTTGTGAGTGTGTTTTTTTTTGAAACGTACTTGTTAAAATTAATTCGACATTACTGGACTCTTTTTTTATGCCCTTTTCACTTTCGACTAGTCCTCATAACCGATTTTTTATCGTGTAGCGTGAACGTATTTTTAGAATTTTATTACTGATCATAACGACAACTCTTTTCTAGATTTCTGGACATTAAACGCTTGCCTTTATGCTGGACCGTGCTTCGCTAAATCGTATTTTGTTTTTTTTGTTTCTATTGAAATTTGGTTAATTTAATTGAAATATGGAATAAAGGAGACCTTTTATTTCTTGATAATGCAATTTTAAATGCAGTTATATGGCCTCGCAGGATATCAAATGATTGATTGCGATACATACTATTGAACATAAATGTATATTGCATTATTTTAAACTTAGGAAACTTGGAAAGGTATGCATGCTCATTTTCATTTATAGTTTAACGTGAATGTAAATGATTTGAAATATTTTAAATCAAGGCTGAAATATTTTTAATCAAGGTGTTAAAATTCAAGGTGGGGTGTATTTTAAATATAAAAACAGATTCACAATGAAGCATAAGTTTAACAGTAGCTCTTTCAGAAACGATGAGTGCATGTTGATAAAACAATACGTAAGTGTCGGCAGTCAAATCAGCAATCTGTTTCGACGATGTTGTTCACCTTTTTTAGGCAAAAATCTACTTCTTGAGGGATTTTTCATTACATAATCCGCATAGCTAAAGAATGAAACTGAGCATTGTTATAAGTTCTATGCGATACTAATATATAAAGCTATAAGGGAGTTAGAGATGTATAAGACCAAGTCGCAATATTCTATTATTTTCATTACATTTCATATTTGGAAATTTTTTTATAAATAAGAAAAAAATATATGCCTTTTCTTTATTTAGTAATTATTTATTCATAAAATATCATAATTTCAGCGCTGTTAATTTTTTCTCATTTCCATGATTGTAGTAGTATACAGATATAAGTAAAATATGAATACCACCAAAAGTTTATTACTCAATCAACAGTACAACTGAATTTTCCTAAAACTTGGAACAGCTATAACTCGTGATTCAAACTAATATTCAATTATATTTAACTCAAGAAATTACATTATTCTTGAAGCATAAAACTCGGCGTTTTCGTTAAATAATAATATTTTAATACTTCAACGTATCAATATATGGCGTGGGGCGCCCCACAATTTTATTGGAAAATTATACGAACCATGTAATGAGAAAAAAGTAACTAATACATATTTTTAAACTATGCCACATCAGGGGTACTGGTGTATATAAAATTAGAATACGAAGTGGTTGTTCTTAAGTATTTCACTATGAAAATGAAAAGAAAATTGTTTTCGCCTTACGCTAATAACAATATAGACTGGTATGAAAAATGTTGAACGCGACTGCGTAAAAAATATCCACCCCTTATAGTAACACTATATCCATTGCCCTTTTATTAAATACAGAAGTGGACACAGTAGATTTCTACTGTTTAACATTTACTAAAGTCTCAAAAACTTGATGCCAAGAAATAAATAAAACTTAAAAAAAATTAATCCACTTCAAATAACCACCAAATAAGTAAGGCACTGTAAAATATAAAAGAATGAAAATGAGGTTTTATTGGAAATTTTTGCAGTACAATAATATTTCCAAGTAAAAATAAATTTGGAAAATTCCTCTACTACTAAACTTCAGGAATTAGTACCAATCCAACGTCTCTCTCCCCCTCTCTTTCTTGCATGGTACGTGCACATCTACACACTGACACATATGCGCCACATTCTTTTGACTTTGAAGTTATTATATGTTAATGATCAAATGATTAAAATACATATTACATCCTAAGATATTATCCAGCAAAGCCTAACGTTAGTGAAAACGACATATCACCTTGTACAATAAGACCTTAATTTTTTTTTTTAAATATAAACTGTTCACATAAAAATGGTTGTCAACATCTGCTGTATAGGAATTTCAGTACCGTCATGTGTCCTATCACTCGTAAAACTATGATAAATCTTACCAAAGAATACCACAAATGTCAAAATTCATGCAGAAGTGCATAGAACACTCAATATAATACATAGAACTGGTAATAATCACACTCGCTCACGCATTCGGGTAAAATTGTCTATGGTGCATGGTGCGTGAATGCATGCATGCACGCGTGATATGCACGAATCGAAAAAAAGTCAAAAACAATTTTAATATTGTAGTAGTTTATTATATCTTCATAATTGTATACATTTTTTGTAAATTCTGTTTGTGTTGAAATTATAAATATAAATATCATTAAATGTAAATGGAATGCTGGAAATGCTAACAATATAATTATTTTCAGGTAAAACACAAATGAAAAATATGAAATTTATACACCACAATTAAAAAAAAATAGTAATATTAGACTAATAAATTAAAATTAAAAGAGACTTTTTAATTTTAGAGTATAGCCGACACCAACTATTCAAAACTAAAAACATTTAATGATTACAATTCTAAAATTATTTTACCGAAATTCAATCTGACTAGCGACATGATTCCCTTTACCTATTGCTGGAATATTAAAATGTGCATTAAAATTAGTTTGTACTGGATGGTTCACTTTACCTATAATCAGAATGATAAAATGTGCGTTCAATTAGTTTGGACTAGATGATATAAGCCAGTGACTGCTTTAATCCAAGAAGTTATCAATACATATTTATTCTTCATATTTGATAATTTAACGAATACATGCAAAAACATATTGTATTCTGACGAACTGAATTCGAGTACAAATGATGACAAAATATCACTAGAAAGAAAATAAAATAAAAGTCCAATGAAAAGGTTCTTAAATGACATTTACAATTTGTAATTTTAAAGGCGATTAAATTACAACCTACTTTCGTTTGTAAACTCTTCTTCAGTATTAAATATAAGATCGAATAAAATTCACTTCAAATAAATCAATCTATAAAATTTTGGTGCCCTGTTATTATACTAATCAGTTTTAAAAAAAATTAAACGTACACTTATTTACCTCGATGATATTATACAAGTTGTTTACCTCGATTGAATTGCTGGGCAAAATCGTTTGGTGGTACTTCCACAATTAGCCTTGGTACTATTAAGGAAACGGTGTCTCCTCCGCCGGTGGCCATCCACTGCTGCCTTTCCTTTGGCAAGTCTCTTCTCTCCTTGGCTCTTATATAAAGCCCAAGTCGGCACAGTTGACTTCCTTTTGCCTAAAGAATCAATTAAATTACACTTTTCCTAAGCAAAATATTAAAAAAAAAAGAAATTACATTCGTGAAAACAAATGAATTCTGACTTCATCGAACAAATTAATTCCGACTTCATCTTGGACAACAGTATAGATCCTATAAAATCCGACCGCAGAGATTTAATTTGTCATCACTAGTTGCACGGAGAAAAAGCGCTGATCTATAATACTTATATAAAATCATACATTCGAATGTTGATTGTCCCTATCTCTTCTTTCTACTCAACTTTAACATTCGCCTCAGATTACAGAGATTATTCCTACTACCAGTTTATAACAATAATACCTCTTTTTACAACCCCATAATATAGGGCATATTTGAAACGAAATTATTAACATTTAAAAAGGAATCGCAAATTATATTATTTATAAATTAAGATCAGCTACGATAGAATAAATGTTTTGTTCAGTGCGTAGAAAATAATATAATTATTAATAATATAATATAATTCTAAGTTAATACCAACTTTAATAAATTATTATTACATTTTTTAATACATTTAATAACACGAGTAACCTTTGAACATGTATATATAAATAATCTAACCATTTTGTGCGCACATAATTATAGTTATAATATAGTTTTATATTGTGTTCTTTTTGTTATACACCTAGGTGACTCTAACTTGTGAGCCTTTCAATAAATAAATAAATTCTATTTTCATTATAAACGTGAAAATTTGACTGTACTTACCCTTTCATTAATAATACTTTTGATAAACACAATACTTCCAGCCAAAGAAACGACGCTTACAACTGTCAGTAAATAATTAGTTATGTCAATTAAAGATGTCCCTAAAATTAGCTGATTACACTTTTTTTAATGCTCCAAATTTCGTACGCTCTGAACTTCTGATTTAACTATTCATAAAAGTTCATACCGGTCGCTACATATAAAAATAGATTCTTAAAGAGTAAACTCCAAATATTCAATTCTTTAAGCTCAAATTTGTAGCCATACTCATGGTCTTATACCATGTTCTAAAAACCTCAGCGTTTTTCTCGTTTGTAAACTTCGTTCTATGGATATTTTAAATCAAAATATATTCCTAATTTTGTAAAATAAATTTGACTCTTGTATGAGACTAGCTCGTATACTCAAGGCTCGTAAAAATAGTGTTTTCTCACTTTTTCTTTTCTCGTTCTAATTATAGCCACGTTAATCTGCATACATCCAAATTTTTCATTAGTTTAGATATATTAATTTATTCTTTATGTTTTCTAATTAAGTAGAGGTACTCTTTTGTTTGTTTACTTGTTTTGTTGTACATTTAGATGGTACTAATTTATATTTGGTAAAAATGGGAAAATTACTCTGTAATTTTTAAAACCTTTGACTGTACTTAGTTGTTTTGAGATGTGTAAACAATAATGAAGTAAAATTTAAGACCCAACAAAAAATGAAATGAGTTTTTCAGTTTTCAGTACAACTTTTTCATACTAATTAGCTTCATATTCTTCTTCATTTATTTATCACCCCTAATATCCCAAAGTTCTTCAAATTTTCTGTGAACTCTCGAAAAAATAAATATTTTCTGACTCGGTCATTTCGACAAGCGTTCTTCTCAGTCGGTGATAGTAAAGAAGAAGGTATGAATCTAAATACAAACTCAATAATGAAAACCATTTTCATTACGTTTAACTGTTAACAAATAATATAAAAGTGAATTAAGATATCAGATGAAGTAACAGTCGTGCTTTATAATGACGACTCAGTCACATGATCGCCCCACTCGGCTCAAACATTTCCTACGACTAGAAATGAACATGTTCAAATTTAGTTGTCGCTATTTCAAATAACTATTATCCAATTCCTAGCTATTATCTCTATCTACGAATATTTTTTGCCACGTTATGCGATTTCACTCTACTGTTCAAGTTGCAGTAGTAAAATTGTTCATGTAACTCAAGCTTTACTCGCCAATCTGAAAACAATCTTATACTACACGTAGTGTTGATGCCATCGTTACAAAAGTTACTTATTCAACATTCAAAAAACGTGTATTATTTTCGTGTTGTGTGATCACTTCTCTGAATTATTACTCTACGATATATTTAATTCAATTAATTCGATAAATTAATTGTATTATTAGTGAAGAAATTGTTATTCTAAAGAACCTGATGCAGCAAGAATTGATGTTTTAAAAATAATTTTGAAATTAATTAGAAAATTTTTATGAAAAATACCTAAATTGCTAATAATTAATAATAACCTAAAATGCTAAATCTTACATTTTTGTCTTGACACAATTTATCGTTTGACCTTTACGATCCACAACATCAAAATATCATGCAAAGAGTTACTTGGTGGTCATCATCAGACTGCTAGTAGTTTTAATGAATTATATACTAACAACTATAAAATTGGGAACAGATGAAGCTTTAGTGCTATTGGACTGTTCTTTAAAAAAATCCGAAATTATTGTACAAATATTAATTTTCGTTGGTTTACATTAACAGTGACGTAACTTTGCGGATACACGGGAATTTTACGAAGGTCAATAATTCTTGTCCTGAAAAAGAAAGCCCAAGATTTTTAAGCATTTTTTTAATATTCAATAAATTTATCATTAAATATATTTAAACCAAAGACTTTCCAACCTTTTAATGTTTTATCGAGGTATATCATTTTCCAGAATTTCTCCAAGTTTGAGAAGTGAAAATAATCTCTGAGAGCCACATCCAGTGAATGCGGTGCATGTAGAAGCTCTTTGAAGCTAGATCATGGAGTTTTACAGCAATAACCCCAGACGTGTGTGCGGGGCATTATTTTGAAAAAATAACACTGCTTTCTTTAGCCAGATGTGAACGCTTAACCTGAATAATACTCTTCAATTTACCTTAAACGGAATGTAGTATTCACTAATGATGGTACTGTCTTTTTCAAGAACTTTATTGGCACCCACATCACGAGAATCCCAAAAAACCCTGGCCAAGACTTTTCGACCAGGTGAGGACGACCATTTCTGCTTTCTTTAGTGAACTTCAATCCACTTTGAAGACTATTGGCTCATCTCAGGCGTCTAATGCTGAAGCTATGTTTCATTTACTGTAATAAAACTGAGCACAATTATTTCGAAATAATTCCAAATATTTTGTAAACTTTCACTCTAATGCGTTTTTAGTGGATTGTTAACTAATGCTGCGAATGGAAATTTTTCCGTATTCAAAATATTGTACAAAACATAATACATAATTACGATTTATCAAGATATTTACAATATCAGGTACCTCACGTATATTCAGTTGGCGATCATTTAATACCGAATTATGGACGTTTATGACGATGCAAAAAGATAAAAGCCTTTACTTTGACAGCTGAATACTCAGCCAAAAAAGATCACATGAGAACAAAAAATGCACTTTTAATAGAACAAGTCTATCAACGCTTTTATTCAGTTATTCAAAAAAAATCACTTCGTAGAGACTGTTAAACTTCATAAAAATTAAGGGACAATTTTTCTGACATTTGATACCAGAAAGTGTTAATGATTTATGATGCTTTATTAAAAAAATATATAAATTTGATCTTTCAAATGAGCTCTAATTTATTAAAATGTAATAATTTATCGCAGAGATATAACCGTTTAAAAATTTTAAAAAAATTTGATTTAGTCCCTTTAGTATAAAATTACTCTGAGGATACGGTATGAATTTGAATTTGCAAATGAAACTAGACGAATAAGATAAAAATCTGTAACATTAATATAAAGAAAATGATTCCAACATTATCAAACAACAATCCGAAAGAGCCTTGTTATAACTTCATGGAATAATTATAGTTAGAGCTCTAGACCGTCTTTTCAATGTCACAATTTGTGTCTACCTTGGTACAAAATATTACTACTTCACTTCCTGTAAACAAACTCAAGCCCACCCTCTCAATTTTTTGAAATGTCAGAGCATAACCGTAAAAATAACTTGCTACTCAAGGTATCTGAAGAAGTAATTAAACAACAGCTGGTAAGAGCAACGTGCGACCGCTGGACTTACCGGCGCGGAACATCTCTCTAATAATGGTAATTATGCTGATTACCATCCACGAGTATTTTAATCTCATCTAAGTGACTTTGCAATGTTTCACCAAAATTAGTCAAAGCCAATTAGTTTTCATTGCATTATTTATTTCTTTTTAAACTGTCAGGGTACAATTATTTGGGTTGAATTAGGAAAAAGTGACATGATTCGTTTCAGTCTTAAGTTGATTAGGAAAAAATCTTGCTTTGAAATGTGAAAATGAAAAAGTAACGAATGTAATTTCTTAATTAGAATTTACCCTATTCGTGCGATAATATTAAGATCGCTAATGATCACGGTATTCGTTCCACCGTTATTTAATTTGTAAAATAAAACGTTTTTCCCTGTTTTCAGTTTTTGCACAGATTTCTTCGGGCTATAAAATTTCAGATGCTCATTTATAACACATTAAATGCAAATTTTAATCTAACTGTACAAGTGCTATTGAGAAATAGAGGCTAAAATTTATTAAATACGTTTTAATGTTTTTCTGTCTGATTAACTTTTTTTTTCTCTTCTACCTCATATAGAATATTTTCCTGTCATTGTTAGCTAACGTATCCAAAATATTCAATCAGCACAATTCATTATTTTTTACAATTATTGATATTTATTTAATTTTTTTCTTTCAAATGTACCGTCACTACTTCCTTTTGGTTTTAAATTTAATTCGTTTTTATTTTTTTTATATTATTAAAAATTAATTTACATATTAACTATTCGTACAAGAAAAAAATTATTTATTACTAATGATTTTTTTTTTAATTTTCACTCTTCGGTCTTTATAGGAATATTCCGTTCATTTATCAGATGGTGGCTTGACATATTTCCTTGACTTTATTACAAATTTACACATCAGTTCCATAACTACCTTATTAATATTTTATTAAAAAAATTTCTAATTTTTTTTTTCCGTTTTAATATCTCCTTTATTAAAATTCAATGCCTAGATTAAACAATGCGTCAATTGATTTACCAATATTTGTATCAGTAGATTATTTAATTGAGCACATATCAGAGTTTCAAATAAAAAGAAAAAGAAATGTGCAATGATGTATTATGTATGTCAAATATCAAATCATTTACATATCAGATGTACGATTAAAGTCCATCTCATAGATTGCGTAGTCTTCGTTTCAATATTCATGCATTTTAATTTGCAGTTTTGGAAATTTTGACTTCCTGTTAATTGTTATTAATTAACTTTGATATTGCTATTATTTTCCCTTATATAATGTTATTTTTTTTAATACTCTGGTTTTCGAATATTTCAATTTATTTCAGTTTACAAAGGCCCACAAATACACACCGCATTCAAACTTATAATTTATTTTATCTGAATGCTTAAAGAACATTTTTAATATATTTTTATTCAAGGCAGCAAGCTATGAATGTTTATACGTCATATAAGGATATAAAATGTGAAATGACGCATTGTGTCCTTCGCTCATCAAGTCGTTTGTCAAAATATGATCAAGGTAAGTTTGAATACGCTATTTCCTGGATAGTAAGGGTGGGTCCAACTAATATTACAGATCCTTTCAATTGGCTATTATTTATGAACAGCGCGCCGGAATGCCAAAGCATCAATAAATTTGAAGATTTAATAAGTTGGGACAGTATTCGCATATTCACGAAGAGTTTCCCATTTGTTATGAAGGGTTAAATGATTTTCCGTCCAACAAAAAATGTTATATCGGGCCGAGAAGTGAGCCCTTTGCCTCCTTTTCCGCCGTCCTCCGTCCTGGCCCCTAACGTAATGGACGGAATGTTTTATAGAGATTTCATTTGAGTTTCTTTATGCTAGAATAAATGGAAAAAGGAGCTTGTGCATTTAAAAATTCACCTACATAATAAAGTCTTTACGCTCTTTTTGGAAATAGTCTTCCTTACCGCCTCCTTCAAAATCACAAATTTAATATAATTAATTAATATTTTTAAAGGTATTAAAATTTATGAAATAATATCTGTCTTATTAATTTCATTAAAAATTTAAAAAACAACACTTATACAATATTTCAGAAATTAGTTGACGTTTTATACTCATGTATAAGGGTATTGTACCAAAATCAAAACTTGGCCAAATTTATGAAAATTCCGTAATACTAGAAGAGATGAAATATTTGGTGATAAAAAAATAGTTCATATACCAAATTTTTGATTTGTCAAAAAATTTTAAAAATTTAATATTAATGTTTTTTAAAAAAGTTTTTAATTGAGACCGTGCTATTTATTTTATTTATTTATTTCTCCAAAATTCCATGCTCAACTTATCAATTTGTCCCAAAGCGATAGACAAGAGCAAGTACCATAAAGGCATTTTTTTTAAATGTAGTTCAAACAATTAATGAAGAAACTCATACACGGCCCTGGAAAAGTAAAAATAAACTTTTGAAAAATTTAATATAAAAGTAACCGCCATATCGTTTTGATCAAATAAAGACTTTTTGTTGGAACTAATCTATGACAGAATGTATCAGATTAATTATTTTTAAGTATTACTTTATTTTCCAAACTTTCTTTCTCTAAAATATTTCATATTCTGCTCAGGGATTCCTTTGTTGCGAAATTTATTTTAATTCCAATTTTCGTAAAGGTTTCAATTAGACTGATTAGGGTATTTGGTAAGTAAATAACACTTCGTACCCAATTTTATCAAATAGCCCCATTTTAGTCATCAACTGAAAACACTCAAAAAGTCATAATTACTTTCGGCATTGCTTCATAAATAGCTAAAAACGTTTGTAAAATTAATTAGATAAGAATGAAAAGTTAATTTTAAAGAAGACTCTATAACTGTATTCCAAATAATCTTAATAATTATCTTTTACTTTTCAATTGGGGATTCAATCGATCAACAAGAAATTCTAATTGCTTTCATGAACTCAATATAAATAATATCATCCCACCCATATATTTACCAACTCCTTGATATAAGTTTTCTACTGAAAAAATGAATGTTATCACTTATGTAACTCTTGTAAATCTAAGTCCAAAATTTCGAGAACGTACAATGAATAATCAAATTAATGTTGCTAAACGATTACCATTAAACAATTCAGAATAATCTTCTTAAAAACCACCAGCCTTGTACTTTATAGCAAAAATGAATATTTCTGCCAAATCAAATTCCATTTGTTGTTCTTGGTATTCACCATAATTTCCATTAAAGCCGTTTAAAATTTTTCCTGTGACCATTTTTGCTCTTAACGCTACGTTTTCTTATTTACTCTTATTATTATATTATTTTTTCAAAACGAAATAAAAAATGTTAACGATAACAATGAAAGGAATTGGATAATGAAAGAAGGTGCGCTATGAAAATTTTATGTTATTATTCTGTCATGGCTTCGCTTCTAAGTACAGGGTTGGCTAAGTATTTAATGATTTATATTTCGTTAAGTACGAGTTTAAGTAATACACCCAAATTACGCATTTCACTATTTTTACTATATTAAAATTAAAATTGAAATTAAAAGTAGAAATAATTCACGTGTGATTATAATTTAGTAAGCATCACGGAAAAGACAAGATTATTGGAACAATTTCCATAATTAATGGTTTTTATATGATCTGTACGACTTTGGTAACAAAAATTATATTGAAATTTTACTTTCAGTTTCATCCCCTGAATTTGACTTTTATTTATATAGTATCGAAGTTTGTTAGCTCTTCAACATTTTTCAAACACGTGAAAGTTATACCGAAAATATTTTGTATTCTCATATAACAATATGCAATATGTAAAATGCATAAAAGTTAAAACTTTTTAGTAATGTACGTTTGTTTGAAATTGGGTATAAACGTATAACATTTTTTTTTAAATACTGCAGCATCTTTTCCTTTTGTCGCAGCAAATGAAAAAAGTTGTATTATATTCCGTCACGAGTGGTTTGATGAGTTTATTACATCGTATCAATTATCATAATAAATGATTTGTTAGTTAAGTAAAGTAGAAACTAAGGCAAAGGAAGGAAAAGGAAGAACAATTGAGAGAAACTAAAAAAATAGGGACAAAATCGTTTGTTTTATGACAATTCTTAACGGCGTTCACAGAAATGGAGTTATATCCAGCAGTTGTATCTAATAAACGAGTCTGTCAAGAATGGCCTATAGAATATTATTGCAAGTTTATTTATAATATATATACGTAACACATATTTAACCTGTATTCTTTATCCACCATTTCTGTTTTGCAGTTGAAATGTTTAAATATCCAGGGAAAATTGAGTTTTGAATTACTTCAAAAATAGGTTATGATGAATTAGTAAACGCAAAAATCCTATTTATTATCATCGTATAGTTATGTCTTTGATAGTCCTTAGAAAATTAAACTAACAACATCGCGAAGCAGATTTTTATATTTTTATATCAATAAAGATGTAAGTTATCACCGACTTGTTATGACGCATGGATTATTTAGCACTAATGAGATTCGAATCAAAGCTTACATGATTACATTGTCACGCTCTTTGAAATGCGGCTATATTTGTTCGCATAAATTGATTATATTCGTAGCATGCACCTAAGCACGCTATATATAAATATTTTAGCAATCGAACCCGTAGGTATATTATCTTTCCCATCCCAACATACCTACCATTTCGGTTTGAAGCGCAACGATATGACTTAAACCGTCGAACGAACTTCTATCAGAATATTTTTCACGGCAACTTGATCAATAGGAAACGCGGACCTAAATATCATAAAAATATCGTAAACTCCACTCGATTCGCGTCCAAAAAGATGAAATGGAGGCGGAAGGAGCGCGGCTTTATCGACTCGTGTCCGCGTGCCCGCACTAAACTTGTCGATTGGCCGATGAATTTTGGACGTGGAAGCTGCTGCCAAACCGAAAATCACGACTCTTTCTTCTGCAGTATTAGAATCACCCTTCTTTCTTACTTCAGTTATTTTCTCATTTTTTCTTTCTTAATTATAATATTTTTGTGAATATTACAGTTTAATATTCTATGCGCTTAATGTTTTTTTTTACTTTTATTTCAATTTCTAATGTGAAGAATGTTTCATGAATTTTTTTTGCATTTAATTTTTTTCCTCTTCATGGCGATTATTTGCGATTTCGATCAATCTTCATAATGATATTAATGATTTACGATGTTTTATTTGAAACTGACATAACAATTTTTTTTCTCTTCTCTTGTTCAACATATAATTAGATCTTTCTCTTTTATCTGTTATCCACTTAAAGACATTCTTTCCCCATGTTCTTCATTTGACATCTTAATCTATTATAGATGATTTAGCTTTTAGTTAATACTAAAACTTTCTTGTTGTTCTTGTATTGTAATGATGTTTTTGTTATTATCTTAAATATGATTGTGTGACTACAAAAATGGCACAAGTGCTTTCCAATTAAATATAATTCAACAAAGTAAAGCTTTCAATATTCACTTTCTTGGTTATATATATTATATATATATATATATATATATATATATATATATATATATATATATTTCTTGTAATACATATAATGTATAAAATAACAAGGATTCGCGGAAACTGACAAATACCACTTAACCTAAGGTATTGTGTTGAACATATAATCATAATAGACAGAGTACCGAGTTAACTGCTTTTTGAATTGATGCGTTTTCAAAGTTTCTAACATTATTTTCCTATTTAAATGAAAATGATTTTATTTTGTTGTGACAATCGGATGCTGCATGCATTTAGTGTATACTGTATGTTGTTCTAGCTAAGGTAAACTTTAAAATAATACCTCAACCATGGCCAGGTTTTAGTGTTATGTCTCTAATCATTGAATAAACTTATTTTAAATCTTATTACTTATTTTGTACTGAATTTAAACATGAATTAGTACGAGGAAACAAATTACGGAGTGAAAGCGATGGAGCATTGCAAAATTTCAATGAACAAATAGTAATAATATTTTTTTAAATATCTGACGATCACGATATGCTTATCACGCGCACTTGCTTATGTGCGAGACTTTTACAATCGTTCTAAAAATGCATGTTTATTGCAGCATGATTATACAAATATTGTTTAACTACCAAGAAGAACAATATATGCAAAAATTAACTATACGTCATATTTAGATCTTTGATTTATCATCAGCTAGTGAGATTACAGCTGATCCACCATTTAAAACAAATAAAAAGTTGTCTTGAGCATAATGATTTATTGAAGATAATTAGGAAAGCTGCTTTGCAGGCCTGACAATAAAATACCATTATTTATTAAGGAATCCTAAAGCTTTATTGACCCCCACCTTAAGCAATTTTAATCTATACTGTCTATATGTACTCTTATTATATAACTTGAAAGCTAAAGTTAAAGATCGAATTTTAAGAAGTTTGCAGTTTTACCTATGATACATTTTAAAATAACCTATGACATAGATTTAATTTTCCGTGTGACTTCTGATCACATCATGTGACTTTAAGACAAAAACATCAAAATATGTCTCTGTGACTAGGACATTATACAAAGTTATTCTATTTTTCATAAAAATATTTCGAGGTATTGATAAAAAAGTTTATCAATATCTTTAATATACTAGTAAGTGGCACTGTGAGTGTGACACATTGGTGCGATATTTTAATTTACTCATAATTTTTAAGTTAGGCGTTCATTTTCAATAATGTCAAAATGGTTAATTGTTTTTTTAAAAAAAAAAGACAATCAACCATTTTGATAGTAATATACGATTCTATGGCAATAAGCATCAATTATTTATGCAAATTTCTTCTTTTTCATTTAATCATTTTGTTTCTTTTAATAAACAACAATTTGGTTAATGCAATTGTCGGTTAATACTGATAGTCAAACTTGAAAATCCTTTGCTTATTTCAAACGATAATAGATGGCCTTGAGGGAATTTAATTTAATGAAAAATTGGCACGAAAATATTGATACAGCTTATTTGACCCGTATATCCCAGTTTAATTATTAAGTAGTCATGTGAGAGTCAGTAGTCACTTTCGCATCCCAAGTTGCAAGTCAGAAGTTTCCATACTTAAACTTTTGTTTACCGTATCATGACAAAAAGTTCTACACACATGTTTGTTTCAAAATTAATCACACTTAAATAACTTACTTGCATGGTATCCCAGCCTAATCTGTCGTCGGGTCCAGTTCAGTCCGGCTGCAGACGAATGGCTCGTTACCGGGATGAAATATCGGGGTCGAGCTGCTGGACCCGGGTTCGCTCCGCGGGTTATTGCTCTGTATGCTGTTTTATTGAAAACTTTGCGTATTCACGAAGTCCTTGTGAAAGGGACGTGAATTACACAATTAACGGACTGAAGAAAGCGTCGTTAGGGTTAGCGGTATAGTGTGACCATTGTACAGTGATACAGGAGGAAAATTTCCAATATATGTCACTTATTGTCCCATAATTTAGATGGTAAAATTAAAATTTAGGTATGGCTTGTCAACATTTGTAATTTATGCTAAATGCATTATAAATCTATTAATGAATTTCTCTGTGCTTTTTAAGCAATGTCCATTTACGCAGAGATTAAAAACCATTATACATAATACTGACAATTATTAGTTTTCGATCGTGCCTTAAAGACTTTTACCTTGGACACGACTTGAAAGGTTCAAAGAAATATGCTGTGTATATATAAATATATATATATATATATATATATATATATATATATATATATATATATATAAGTACTACTCAGTGTGTTTACCTTACCGGTTTTTAGCAACATAGCATAATAATAGCAGTCCTTTTTGGGACACCTAAAGTCCACGATGGGTGTGTTTATCAATGTTGCGTATCACATTTACATTAAGCAAGTGGGAAACCGTTTGGTTCGTTGGGACATTTATATCAAAAGAAGTCTTTTTTGAATTATTGAAATATTCGAAGTGTCATAGTTCATTTCAAGTAACAGAAACTTTGTTTTCAGAAAATAATAACTGGCTTTGAATATTGAAAATAATTATCTTTGTGTTATATATGCCGCAGATAACGCCCTTTTTTGAAGTCTTCTGAAAGTTTTTCGTAAATCCTTTTAAACATGGGAAAATATACACAGTACTAGTACCGGACAATTTTATATCCATTAATTCATATTTTTATGTGATTAATTTTAGTCACACTCACTTTTGATTTTGATCTAATATATAACATCCCGAAGTATTATTTTTTATTTCCCAATAATTTTCGGTTAGATTACAACATAATAGAGACTAAATCCAAATACGCTAATGCTTCACTATTAATCGTAATCATAAAATTGTTTATATCGAACGGAGCTACTTTAAAAAATAAAATTGTAACCAAACCTGGCTAAAACATAATCAATTTTTTTAAAGGAAATCAAAATAATAAAAATACGTTTTCTTTGAAGAGCAATAGAGAAAGCAAGAGAAATTTATTATAATTTTTCGACTTTTAATTGCTTGTTGCCATTGTCGCTAACCCCACTTTTTAATTGAATTGCTTGTTGCCATTGTCGCTAACCCCACTTTTTAATTGAATTGCTTGTTGCCATTGTCGCTAACCCCACTTTTTAATTGAATTGCTTGTTGCCATTGTCGCTAACCCCACTTTTTAATTGAATTGCTTGTTGCCATTGTCCCTAACCCCACTTTTTAATTGAATTGCTTGTTGCCATTGTCGCTAACCCCACTTTTTAATTGAAAATACTGTAAAGATGTAAAAGTGATGAATCAATTCTATCGAATCGATAATAATCAATACTTTCTCATGTAACTGCACAGTTCATGCTAACAAATATTTACAGGCTACAAATTGTTTGACGCAGACGAATGGTAAACAAAACGGATCGTAAACGTACTTTCTGAAGTGAATGTGTTTTCTGTTTATGTAAGAGCTTGTTATTGGAAACGAATAACAATATTTTATGAGATGTCTCTCTATTAAAGAACATATTTAAGAAAACACAAAGAAACTTCCATTTCTTCTTGCCGTTCTAGCACATAGAAATGATAATGTGAAAAACTATATTTTCTTATTATTAAAATTATTTCAATTTTACTCATTTTTACTAATGTAAGATAACAATAAATAAAAAATAAATAAACAAAGTTATCTTACATTTGCAAAAGCGTTTATTTAGGAAATGTTCGAAAAAATGTATCTAAATCCAATACTCTCTTGGCACTGAAAGTCTTTGGTGTGAAAAATATTTATACATTTGCCGCCTTTCAAATTATTATTGTAATTGCACGACAGAAAATAAATCTATTTACGTAGTAATAAAGTAATAGCGAAATAACACTTTCTTCCTTATCCACAGCGCATTCTAGTTGATTAATATATTCATACACTTATTTGTTACATACACATACATTTATTTAACTCCCTAATGATTTTCAGAAGTTACGGTAAGTCAGAGATTACCAGAAAAGTATTTAATAGTACAAGTATTCAACATCTTTTCATTTAAAACTAAGTTACTGCTTTCACATAACTAGGTTCGTGGCACAGCTTAAGTCTGACCTTGACCATAAACACTAACAGTTGCTTATATTGATTTATTGAATTACCAACGTATATTTAGATGGACTAGCTGTGTGAACAATCGTTATGATTTAACGAGTTGTGTAATTGTTTTCCACCGTATTTTAATTTGATTAAATGGAAATAAGCATGTTTCTTTTTTTTTAAATAATTTAGTTTTTTAATGTTTGGTTTTTATTTTACCAAATAATTTTTTTTCAATCAAATCTAAGTTAAGTATGGTTGCGCATTTTTCACATAAAATTATATTTATCGGTTCAAAAATAAAATACTAGACAACATTGCACTAAGTATATTTTGTTTGAAACAATGAAATTTAGAAAACTACAGATATGAATATCGTATTTAATTAGATTCTACTATAGTTTTGTTGAAATTGATGACGATTCCCTCTCAAACCATACCTTCTTATTTTTTCTAGAATAATGACTACTAAAGTTTACTAAACGCCCAGAGCATTTATTACTAGAATTATTCCGAATATTACTATTATTCCAGATAATATAACAAGGAATAGCAAGCAAAATTGTTTTTATAAGCGTAAATACGTGATATTTAACTCAAGGGATGGAATTATAATAATTCTAGAAACAATATTTCTGTTACTTGCAATTAACTATTACAATTTTGATATTTTAATCATTCAAAAACCCATTTATTGATGTAAACGTCACAATGATTCTCAAGCTGTTACTCACTTGTTTAATGTAAATAATGCAACATTGATAAACACATGCAACTTGAATTTTGGGGTCCCCTGTCCGCAAATTCCGAAAGGAGTCCTATTGTTATCTTAACCCTGTCAAAAACCGGTAAGATAAACAGATTTAGCTTTATATTTCTCATATACATATATATATATATATATATATACACACACACACACACATATATATATATATATATATATATATATATATATATATATATATATATATATATGTATATATAATCTATTTTAATTTCAATTCTATAACTATTTACATACTGCATCTGCTAAGTGCATAACATAACGAAGACTTCCGTTTCTCACATTTCGATGTTATCTTATTCCAAATATTTCCAAATTATTTCTTTGAGAAGGTAATAAAATAAGAGGCGTGGCCATGCTTAAGCAGGAAAAAGTAAAATGAATTAATATGAATATTATTAGCGACAAATGGCCTAATGGAAAAACTTTCTACGGACGCTCCCCCCCCCCCCCCCCGCCACCCCCCGGCTCCGTCGCACAACCGCCATCTTCAACAAATTATAATTACGACGGAAAAGAGGAAAAAGTTTATTTAAAATATAATTTTTTTGTTCACAGAAATCGCAAAGGTTCGTTGCCTTGTGATTAATATTCAAATTTTACCGAAATATCACAGCAGCCCGGCTCTGGGACGGGACTTGTATTCAATATTAGAGGAGGCTTACGTGGTAATTCTTATTCAGTATTATTTAAGTTTATATAAATTAAATAATAATTTGTCAAAATAAATAGAACTTAAATGTAACTCTCTCACATTAAAAGCTGTTGAAAAATTTAGTTTTATATTTAACGTAAAAGTACTTTATCGATAAGAAGCATGCACAAAATATTAATTTTTTTTGTTCTGAATCATTTTTCAACGTTACATCATAGTTTTCCATATAATAATCAATCTATGTACTGGCCGCATATAAGGTGAAACCATCCAAAATATAGTTGTGTTATGTATTTATATTCATTTTTATCTACGGCAATCATAATTCATATTAAATGATTTTGGCAATGAAAGAATATTGAGGAAATTCTTACGTAAAAGTTTTTTTTTCACGGCACTCTATTATATTGTGAATAAAAAAGCTTTATTTGGAATGATTTATCAGTAAGTTAAACAAGGACTGTATAAAAGTACGTATAAAATAAATCTAACTAAGAAAAGTAACGAAATATTAACAGAGTTGAAATTGTAAACGGATAAATTTTATTCACAAAATTGTTTTTAAAATAACATTGAATGAATGCTGATAAAATGAAAAAGTTTTCTTATAGTTTTATGCTCTCTTAGTTATATGCTGAGAAAACTCGAGCCAGTATTATGGTATTGGCAGAAAGTTATACACCGCAAAAAATTACTTTCGAACAAAAATGGCATATGAAATGATCCACCGGATAACCGATACTGTACACAGTTATACAGTGGATCGTATCATATGCCATGTTTGTGGCTGATTGGCAAACAATTTTATATAGTACCAGCTTTTTCCGCGGCTTCACCCGCGTAGTATATGAAAATAAAAGGAAACTTTTTTCAAAGAAATAGATGTATATTTCAATCGGGCCCGTTGTATATCCACGATGAAAGTATTATTATGGACATTATAGGCTGTCCCGACTTTTAACATTTATTATAGTGCAGTGCAAATACCGCATGTCTTATGCGATGGTAATAGTACAGTGCTGCGGAATAATGAATAAATTAATTTGTTAATATGTTAAATGGAACATTTTTCAAACTTTAATTAACACAGCATTTGCGCGTAGGCATTTTTCATTCTTTATATATATATATATATATAATATAGTTTATTTGTGGATATAAAATACAACAGGTAAAGTAAGAGACATGTACAGAAATTTTCTTAGGGCTAATGACAAAATTAGAGTTAAAAATTAAGTTACACGCCTTAACCTAAATTTTATTCAACATTTTATCCACAAAAAAGTTACTAGCTCGGCTTGTGCAGTTATGCTATAAGCAAAACCGACACGGCCGGTTTACAGCTAGCACCTGTTGATATACATACATATACAAACACTCATATATACATATACACACATATACGTATACAGTTTACACGCATACACGCACAGATACACAATATATAATATTATTAATAATTATTTTTAATACAGGTATTATATACAGACATATAACTACATACACATTATTACCGAAAGAGAAAATATAGCACGAAGAAAATATAATTTAGATGAAATTATTTCGAAGATAGAAGCCGATATTTTCCGTTTATTCCGTTTGTATTTGCTGGGTCAAAAGCCATTTACGGATTGACCTTTTAAAAGTAGTCATGGATACAGCAGTTTTCAGGGGCGGAGGGAGGTCATTCCAAATTTTAGTTGCGGCAAATTTGAAACTACCCCGATAACCGGTTGTGCGATGTTCCGGGACTAAGAGAAGTCGGTCTCTGGCGCGCGTCACGTGGCTATGAGCACTGTCGGACCAGTTTAATATGTCGTAGAGATATTTCGGCTCTTTTGCTGTGAAAAGTCTACGCAAAAAACAAAGAGTGTGATAACTGCGACGATTGTGTATTCGGAGCATGCCATGCTCATTTAAATACGGTGATACACGGGATCGCCGCGGGATGCCGAAACAAAAAGGCGCGCATGCATTTTGTATTCTTTGGATTGACTTGGCTGTTTTTGAAAGTAAACGCGGGCCGTATACGATATCACCATAATCGAGTACAGGAAGAATGAGGCTTTCAACTAGAATTTTTCTAATATGAACAGAGAGATAAGGACGGTATCTGTATAGCGTTTTGAGACGCATAAAGCAACATATAATTTTTGTGGTTATGTGTTCATGAAATCTCAGCTGTGAGTCCATTATATATATATATATATATATATATATATATATATATGCACTACTCTACTCTTATAAATTATATGGTTATCAGACGTAGCCTGTGTTTTAGTCTAGGATATATTTTATCTATTGGTAATATTACAAGGTAATTCGAAGGCCGGTTTATGCATAACTAAAAAAGGCACACAAACAAATAAAAATACAACGTTCCACTTTTATACATCAGTAGGAATTTAAATATCCCATACCATATGTAATATTTTTTTTAAATGTAGGCATATTTTGTTTCAACGTCAAAAGCTTATTTTCAATATTTCCACATTTTGTCACAAACGCTAAAACTAAAAGACGGATGATCATATTTAATATTTATTTTAAAAAATAATAAAATTCATCGATATTGAAAAAGATAATTCTTATTTAAGAAAAAAATTAATTTCCATTAGCAATGCCGCGTCCTCCAAGGCCATGTCGTTCATTCGTCATTTCATCCCCCCGCCCCTACCCGTCCGAAGACGTTAATACGTGTCTGCCCACTTTATTTCTCAACAAAATTATTATTCAATATCTCTCGCCGCGACAGAATATTTGAGTGCCTCTTATTTAATTGGGATGTTTATGTCTGAATTGCTGAAGGCGACCTACTTTCTATACTATGGATTATTATCGACTACAAGTATACCATGTACGATCATGTTTTCAGGGGTTCACCGGCATAAAGTTAAATTTGAAATAAATGAAAAAAAAAAAAAAAATATATATATATATATATATATATATATATATATATATATATAAATGTATATGTATATATATATATATATATAATGCGAGTAACACTTTTATAAAACTTCGGATGAGTCAGTATTTACTTATTCATCTCCAACGCAACGTTCAGAACCTTCACACAGCCCACAGATGATGCCTTCGTATCAATTCGTTCTTAAGTCTCAAAGTTGCACCTCTTGACAGATTAGTTAAAGACACGGTTTAAAAAAATATGTATGTGGTATCAACATTTCGGGTAGTTACAATACTTCATATTTAATATTTGTTAGCACAACTATATGTGTGTGTGTGTCCGGATCAAATTTCATTCTTTGTGCAACTTTCCTGAATAATGTTTTAATGAACAAATAAATAAGGTAGATATATAGTAAGAGTATAGTAAGAGCTTAAAATAATAGTTGGCGGTTGAATTTATTTGATTGAATTTTTTTTTAATTAAATATTTGCAGCATATTTTCCAGCGTAGATTTAATGCTTATTATTCATAATTAGATACCAAAACTTGTGATTTGTAATGCTTTTAATTAGGAAATGTAAAAACTAGCCATAAAATAGGTTAAAAATAAAATAGGTAGTTAGGAAACTAAAAGAAAATTTAAAAAAAATCGTTATCATGAAAGAAATTTAATTTTTTTTACAGAAACACGCTTCAAATATATTTTATTTTATACACAAAATCACTTTTACCCAAAATAGACATATTCCTTATTAAACTTGTATATATATATATATATATATATATATATATAATTTAAATAATTTTTTCCAGCAGTCATTCTTTTGGGAATTTTGATTTTTTTCATAAAGAAACAATTTCATTTACTTCATAACAACAAAATCTTGCTCATGGGAATTCTAAATACTGCTAAAGAAACGAGAATCTCCGAAACTCGTTTTCAGATAGTAAATGTGCATGTCAATTCATTAGATAGCAAGATTTTAACTGGTACAAGTGCAGGCAAGAGGATTCTTATGCAAAAAATTACACTTATCCCGTCAAATTCCGTTCTTTCGTTCAAAATGATAAGCTTTAAATTTTCGGTCATTGCATTGACAATAAACCCAAGCACAGTCACTTAGACAAGTTGCTATATTTCTTCCAAACCCAGTTTTTTTTCACGGATATAGTTTTAAGTCGTGCTCGGTCTTTTGACGTTATAAAAATACTTATAGACTAATTCGGCAGTCAAAGTGTCCTTAATGACTCAAGGATTGACTTCTTAATAGTTTATTTTCATTTTTTATTCAATTTTAATTGACATGTTACTTGACTTAACCATAATTTAAGATTATATTTCTTCTTTGAAAACATGTTTTGAAATGTGTAGGTATCACAAATTATTTAATTATAGGCCTTTAGAATAATTTAATTATACATATAATTGAAGTTTATTATAATTTTGTATAGCTTAAATTTAATGTGTTTTCGAATTTTTGTTCAAACCAGTTTACACTCATAATACATCTTATAATTATTCTAGTGATATTTGCATATTGAATGGGTATACTAGATATACATAATTTTCGTTGAATTAATTTCCGCAAATTTAGGTTTTAATACAACATGCACAAAATTTGCATTTGTAAACCCTCTGTTATAAGAAGTTGCAATACGATTTGAAGTATACTAAAAACTGAAAACCTCGCACCAAAGAAAGTATTGAAAGAGTCATTACTTATATTAACAATAATTGGTTCAAGTCTTTAATGGTTGAAGTACTGGTACTACACCAATATTTGAATCATGTTGCTTTAAATGTTATTATTGTTGCTATGAAGAATTATAAAGATTCACTTTAATTAAATTTATTATTTTAAGTATCATCAAACGAACAAATGTACTTTATTATGTTTCCATCTTACGTAAGAATACTTTAGTAGTTTTGATTAACCTAGATACATTAAATTTCAATTTTATTAAAAGCAGGAGTTTAAATCCCACTCGAATCAAACTTGTCTGCCTTTAATCATTTTGATATCACAGAGAGAAGGAAAATTTCTCTTAGAAAATGGAAATCATAAACCAAAGGGGACCATTTGGTTTATGACGTGCTCTCGAGAGCTACTGTTTTTAATACATTTAGTTAAAAAGAATATTAATTAGCATGTCTTTGCTACATACATTTCCACGTGAGGCTACGTATTTCGGAAAGGTCAGACAGCCCCGTTATATTACCCTATATTTTATGTCACTTGCGATTATTTTGTATGAAATAATAAGATACATGCACTAAATAAAACAGAAAGACATTTCTATGACAGAGAAAAGCTTGAAAATTATATTTTTTTGCTCATGTACATATATACATATATACACACACACACACACATATATATATATATATATATATATATATGTGTATATATATATATATATATATATATATATATAGTGCTGAAACGATCTTAACAAGTTTCATGATTTTTTAAAAATATCTGTATTTAAAAAAAAGTTATTACTTTTATTCTTACACATATTTATGTTTTTGCAGGCTTCATGTTATATCCTGATTCGTGAACTTATATGTTTACACTATAGTATTATACTATCTTTCTAATTTCAGATATTGTTATGATGGCTTTTATTACTTTCAAATTACCTCTATATTGAATGCTGGATTTTTTCAACGTGTGGGAATTAGGTCCCCTTTAGAATCTTTTACGCTACAAAGTTATTAATTACTCTCGCTCTGAATACATAAGAAAATATATGTTTCAATCTTTCAATATGGTTCTGTAATACTTATGGAGCTAGTCATGAAATTATTAGAAAAATACACATATGTCATATTTGTGACTTCAATAATATCAAATGAAGTTATAAAAATTAAATAGTTTCTATTCAGCGTACTTGTCGACGTGAGTAGCTGTAGAAAGGCAACACCCAGTATGATTGTAACTTTCATGGGATATTGTTTTCTGAGGTATAATTTAAATTAGTTTAGTATCATCATATCCTTTTTTTAAACATCGTGGAGGAAAAAAACACAATTCCAGAAAAAGACACAAAATTCGTTTCCTTAATTTAAAAATATTATCCCAATCCTACTCGTCTCCAGAAAGCTTTTTGAAGCAAATTATTTAATATTCCTCAATCGTGAACTACTCCCTCTCAGAACAGTTTACAGCTATAACTCTACTAATTTGTCTACCTCAACATGTCATGTAAGTATACTAATAAAACTTATGTTTTTGAGAATACCGGAATGTATGAGAGTGTAGTTTGGTTGGCTTAACAGAATTTTTTATCTTTCTCTTAGTTGTTTTTTTTTCTGTAATAAGTGATTGGTAGTTGGTTCAATAAATACTTGGTATTTATCCACAACTTTGGTAATCTCTTATTATATGGTAATAAATGCCCGATAAATAAATAAACAACTGAAAGAATTTAAATTGCAAACTTTGTTAAGGATAAATCGTAAATTTACAACATGGAAAAACACAAAAATAAAAAAAATCCTGCTATGTTCGTATATATGATGAAAAGAAAATAAATTAACTGTTTCAAATATTTTTTTATTAATAACATATTGACAGGAAACCGATAAACATTTAAAAGTTAAAAAAACTCGAGAATAATTAAGAAAGTATAGACTTATGCACGACTTCCTTGAAATTATTTTCTATGAATAGACTCTTGAATCTTGAAGAGAAAAGAATGACAATGCTGTTTAATGATTATCCTGAAAAGCGAATTAAACCATTTTTTTTTAATAAATCTTCGACTACTAATAATGAGCGGTCAGAACTTGGCACATTGTGTCAGCAGATCCATATCTTATTCCGCTTGCCGATTAGCCAAAAATCAACATTAAAAGCGTTACTACTACTAACACTACTATTTGTACTTGTGACTGTAGTGTTATCTTTTATAATATAACATTTTTTTGGAACGGTTTAAGGGATACATTTTACCTTATTAGGCTAAGCGAGTAAAATTCGACACTTTGGAAAATTATCTACAACCTAAGTAAGTCATATACTATGTATAAGTTTGACCGGAACAATTAAAGTGGTATGATAGTTAACATGCACGCACGCACAAACTCACGCGCGAGCGCGATTACATCGTTTCAATTTTATGAAATATATTTTATATACCTAACTTAAATTTTTTAAACCAATTTAAATCATTGTTGATATCTGCTTGCTTTTTTAAAAGAAAAAAACAATTATTAGATATTAAACTTGAATATCAAATAATTGTTTAATATAACGCGAAACACATTCGTTCAATTCAGCGAACAAGTAGTCATAATTTCAACATACCGCATTAAGAGCAAATAGAAAAACAAAAACTTTCCGATGCACCTAATATGCTGTCAATAGTTGTATTTTCTGGAATAGCACACCAGCATAGCTTCTTAGCATAACCAGTAATTTTGTTTTATTTAGCTTTTATTTTTTATTTATTTCTGACTTTAATATTCACATATTTATGTGCAATAGTAATTTTTTTTAGTTATTTTCATTAATTAGTCTTTAAGAATCATTTAGACTTGTTACATTGTGATTATGTATAAAAAATATTATATAAAAATATTTTTATAACAATAATTTGGCCATTTACAATTATGTACGTTAAGTAGTTTCTCAAATTACATAAGTCAATTATTATTATTATTCTCAAGACTATCAACTCTACATCGTCAGTTATATTGTTAAATGAATGTCGAATTTTGGGATCCCGGTAGACAAACAAAATTATAATGTGTTAATTATCTAAAGATTATATTAATTCACCTCAACTTTCAAGAATATGGTAATGAAAAATGATGGGAATATTTAATCGCCTAATATGAGGAAACCTTTATTGCTTGATTTATCTAATTGATATTTCAGAGTAACATCCATATGGAAATATGCCATATTACTGTAGATTTATTCAAATTAAAATATACCTCATTGGTCACATGCCATTTTCAAAGTGAAGTCAACATCACTTTGGAAGGGCTAACTACTGAATAGATAATTTAAGAATTAAGATAAGAATTATTAGAGCGAGAGTTATTAATAACTTTGTAGCGGAGAAGATTTTAACGGGGACATAATTCCCACACGTTTAAAAAATCCAACATTCAATATAGAGGTAATTTAAAACCAATAAAACCATCATAATAATATAAAAAGTTCGCGAATGGTGATATAAAATCAAGCCTGTAAAAACATATATACAATTTTGTTTTGTATTTGCAAGAATAAAAGTAATAAATTTTTTTTTAAAAACCGATATATTTAAAAAAAACATGAAACTCGTTAAGACAGACCAGCACCATGCTATATTTATATATATATATATATATATATATATATATATATATATTGCATTTTTGTTATGACGAAAGAGTTACATTTAGACTTTACGTCGGGTTAATTTTCTAGGAATTGTACAGCTAAATGACAGTTAATGTAACATCGTACATACGTGTTAATAACATCATAAATAAAAAAATATTCTAATTATAGATACAAATTAATACAATCTACAAAGGAACACAAAATCACAGGAACTACAAAAAATTATATAATTTACGTCGTACACAACGTGGGTTTATTTATGAGAACCATTTTATTTCTTTATTCTATTTTACAACACAAAACACGTTCAACCTTTCTATTTTGTCTATTTATTCATGTGCCATTAATATTAGCCACTGACGTTATCTCGAATTATTGATTCCGGAAAAGTGTCGATTTTTAGGGTTCCATACCTCAAAAAAAAAGAACCCTTATTGGATCATTTCGTTGTTTGTCTATCGGTGTGTTAAGACCCTTTTTTCTCAGGAATGCGTGTAGGTATGAATTTGAAATAAATATCAAATACTTATGTCCTTAGAGCTGTAAAAAATCCAACTCTTAAATCAGCGCAATCAAGAACCCTAACAATATGGCCATTTATGCCGCATATTTTGTCACACCCGCAAATAAATCAAAACCTATGTGGTACTTTCTGTTGACGTAGAGCCATGTAATTTAGCAAAAAGCAAGAAATCATAGCACAAGTAAAGAAATACATATGGAAATCGTGCGTGCGTGCGTGCAAGCGCACGTGCGAGCAAGCTTGCGTGCGTGAGTGCATGCGTTCGTGCGTACGTGTGTGTCTGTTCGTGGATATCTAAGATAGTTTAAGTAAAAATATGACTATATGTACTAAACTACCATACTGTAGTTAAAATATGCCTATATGTACTAAAGCTGTCGTCATCGCCTAATTCCATAAAATTTCATTCAAGTAAGTTAAATGCAACAATGTTCATGCTACCAGTAAGTCTAATTTAATTGCTTTGAACATAAAATGAACAATTAGTAAACAATTTTTTTGACAGATATTCAAGAAACAGAATATTAAGAATTGTTTTTTCATATAGACAATTGCAAAATGTGCTATTGAGAATGTAAAGTATTTTTCTTTTCTTGCGAGTATTGGAGCATTCGTTTCTTAGTTTTTGTAAGTTTCTGAAAGTTTTGAAGTAAGTAATAATTTATACCAAATCATGCCATGCTTTTTTTTTAATTTCCATATGCTTGTAAAGCCAAATTATACAAATATAACATTATTACTGTATATACATTCTTTCATACGTATTTTCTTTATAATCTACGGAATTGGCCCCTTTAAGGAAAAAAAAATTAATTTTATGGCTATAACAAAGTTTATGGGTGGAACAGAAATAAATATGACAGAAAATCTTTAGCCGAAGTTAATGGAATATGGTAAATAACACCCTGTGGTGAATATATGTCTTAGCTTATTTTTAAAACTATTAATATATATTTTAGGAAGCTGATATTCCATAAAAGATTGTCATAAAATGATGACATTATTTTGAAGACAGATTTACATAAATATTAATTACAACTGGATATTATAATTTTAAAGTATAATACTTAAAGTTATATTAGTCGTTTATGGGAAATAGAAACTTCGGGGTGAATAAATGTTTTAACCCATGAAACTTATAAAACAAACATATAAAAACAGATTATTATCCATATTAATAAAATTAGTGTATTCTAATTTTAAGTCAATTAAATGCTCTGTGTATTCTTATGATGGAAATTTTAGAAACAAGTCAATTTGTAAAATGCGTATAACAGATACAATTCAAGGTAGTTTTAATAATTGTAACCTAGGGAACTACGTACAATACACAGAAATGAAATTACATACATGAAAATAATATGTTACTATGAAGTAACATAGTCAAAAAGATAACAAAAGGAACAAGCAATGAAATAATATAAGCAGCCAATGTACAACAAGAGCAATCCAAAATTCGAAATTGTAATGCCATAACTTTGAATACAATATACGAATTATCAAAATGATAAATAAAAATAAATAACTGTATTTCTTTTATATAAATTCAATAATTTTACAGTCACGCTGGAATTAAGCCACAGTTTCTAAGCCCTGTCGCCGGATAGCTACTTACTATATTGGAGTTATTTACTCTGTTAATAATTGAACAGTTATTAAATGTTTTCATGTGAGAAAATTTTTAAAATCTTTAGCACTTTCCAGTTATAGTTGGCAGTTATAAATGAGTTTGTCAACTAAATTAGAAATGTATTTGTATATATTTTAAAATGCACATGAAAATAATTAATCAATTCAGACGCAATTCGTACAGACAATTATAAATTTATGTACGTAGAAAACGAAGCATATTTTCACGAAAGAAGCCCAAAGTTGGCAAGGGGACAAGGTTTTCAATTATTTTGCGTTCATAATTTCTATCTGATTTAAAATAATTCATTTGTTGCCACATTTTTTAATAAAGGGTTAATTTATTTATTTTACACATAATTATTACTAAAAAAATTTCATCAAATATCAGACAATTGATTCATTCGACTCGCTTTTATCTAAAATTTTTGAACAAAAATTAAATTAAAATTAAGTAAAACGAATTAATCCGAATAATTTATTTCGTATAAAAAACTTAACACTGTAACACAAAAAGTTTTCCATTAGCATAAAGCTATTCATTGAGTAAGGTTGATACATTTTTAAATAATCTATTCGATGCTTAGGATATTAAAACGAAAAAAAAAGTATAAATTATCTATAGGAGTTTGTAAAACGGCCGAAGAAATAGAAGTTATCTTTAATGAGCTAAGAATGCCATGATAGGTGAAGTAAAAAATTACCAGCTTCAGTAAAATTGACATATTATAAAATTTAAATAAATAGTAAATGAATGAATCTATTTTCGAAATGATCAAATGAAAATAACAGTTTATTATGACCATATTTTTTTTACAAAAACAAAAGAAGTATGTTTAAGGTGAGAAGGAAGACGTTGAAAATAGATGTTGAAACTAAGAGAATTATGTTCACAACGGATGAAAAAAAATTCTAATTACAATATACGTTGGCTTTGTATTTATTGTTTAAATTGTGCTTTCAATATTGTGTGACTGTCTGTATAGTAAAAAGTGATAAAGATAATACTGATACTTTTTTATGCAGATCGCTAATAATTCAGTGTACTTAGAAATAATACTGTAGCATTACAGAACTTTAGCCAAAATGGGACTTGCTATGAAAAATGTTTGTATGTTTTAGGGGTGAATACCCAACCATCGCTACAAAGAAATATATTTTAATAGTTTTTTCCTACTTTTTATATAAATCGAGATAGTAGCCGATACCGATCGATGATATCCGATTCACATTCACAATTGACCTTGCACCGCTCTTATGACTTTTCTGATCCACTGATCATCATCTGCAAAATTATGAGTTTATTAGATTGCAATTTACTTAGTATCCGTGTGAAATAGAATTAGCAATCTTACTCAACTCTCAAACGTTCAATTTGATTTTTTTTTTAATTGAATGCTTACGTAGGAATATTGCACTGAAGGCAAATTAACATATCCAATACTAGCGTTAATGAAATCCAACATTTTTTATAAATTCTAGCACTAATGCATTACACTGATAATTCAATTAATACGCCGGAAATGTGATATAAAATTCTGAGTAGATTCCTCCTGCTTAATATGATACTTAATTATTAATTCAATAATGATTAATAAAACAATAAAATATATAAATATTAAAAAAAATGAAAATTGTGTAATATGAAAGAGGAAATGAATAATTTTATGGATGTTATATAATTATTTTACAGGGCGATAGCAATTTCAACAGATCATAAAATCGTTTTTTAAACCCTTAAATTTGTTTGGTTTTTATACCACATCGATTAATGATAAAAGTTCTTTCTTTTCTCATATATTCAGGTCACGAAAGATAAATCTATAGTTGGTGATTGCGATAAAAAGCTACGCATTAGTTCAATCATTCTAGAGTGGGAACATATATTTCTCAACATAATATCTCAACATAATATAAGATTGATTTTATCACGAATTTTTATTACATGATGTCACCACTTAAATTCGGAAATATATACATACATTCTTAGAGCTAAATACGTATAAAATACTTAATACTTAAAAATATTCCGTTTTCTAATATTTTGAAGGCATTTTGGTTTATTTTTGAAGGAATTTTGGTTTATTTTGGTGGTCTTCATAAGATTGAGAAAACATATATTTGCAGCATTTTTATGAACTTGGTAATTTAAATAATTTTACATTTATTGCGAGAAATAATATAGATCAAACATAATTTGTGCCTAATCTATTTTTTTTAGTTTCAATATGAAAAAAATAACGTCGATAAACGAAGATTTCAAAGTAGTGACATCGAAGAAATATGAGTATAAATTTTTACTGTTGAAAATTGTGAAATTATTCTTATCTATAACTCCTTCATTTGAATTCGTCTATCCTAAACAAAGAAAGTCTGTATCTTACAACTAATAAATTAGTGGAACTGAATAAATTAACTGAAAATTTATAAAAGTTAATGACATTAAAACTGAAAAAGAAAATAAACGGTAAAAAAAAGAATCCGGTAAATAGTCCAATAAATGTATCTACAATTCTAAGAAAATTAAAAATAGTTGCTTTTAAAAAAAATAAATTATTCGTATTTCGAAGTGAAGACCAAAGTTGCAAAAACCACCGAATAATCTGCAATACGTATACATAAATAAAAAACGCTTTTGTTTGTGTTTTTTTTATTTACGATACTAAATAAATACATTTACTAATTAATTTTGTTAAGTATTTTAGCATTCATAGATTGCCATTTACTTTTCACATTTATTTGCAAAAAGCTTAGTTATTGTTAAAACGCATACAATAACAATTTTCGCATTTGTCAATTATCTTCAACGTTTGTATTAATCGCGTACTTTTGATTTCTATTTTTTTTATTGCACTATTATACAGCCGTATATCCCATCCGCCCCATAGCTTTTTTTTTAATGCACTTTCTTCATTTTTCTTTAATGTGAAATTTATCGTTTTTGTTATATATTAATGACGTTAAAATGTTGTTACCATTTTGATATCTTGTTCATCATTGAACAATTATAAATCTGTTATTCCCATTTAATATTCCTCCTCAATATAGTTTGTTAATTTATACTATTCATTATTTTATTTATTTTTTGTTATTTAATGTTGCGTATCTGAAAATGTTAAAATGGAATTGCCACTGATTATCTGTGCAAAGATCTGAAAGTTGAGTATATCGAAAATTAGTGAATGGATATGAACACACGTGAGGGGTTTTTTAGAATATAACAAGTTTCTACTTCTTCATTTTTTTATTCTTGAAAATATTACAATTACGTAAAATGCCTTTCTTGTTTAAAAAAAATCCTAACTGAAATTAAAAATAACATTTCTCCATTTCACCTCGCCTTCCCACGCAGACTATAAAAGCTAGTGACCTAAAATGCATTTGTAGATTTGGATTCCTTCCACATTATGTTCCAATAAGATGTTACGAAAATATATGGTGACTGGCTATCTACGTGTGAAACTGGAGTAATAATGGATATAGTGATAAATACGAATTTATAACGGACGTTTATAATATTTGTTAGTCGTTTATATCTTATTTTTATTCTATGCCGTTCTTTTTTATTCTCTAGCCACCTTTTTAAATTTTGCCAGTGTCAAGTTTGGAAAAGATGGCTAGAGAATACTGAATAAATCTTTTTCTGGTGTATTTGTCATTGTTTCTTAAATATATGTATATATATATATATATATATATACATACATATATATATATATATATATATATATATATATATATATATATACAGTAAAGCAACACGAGAAACGATATTTACTAAAATCAAAAATATATTAACAGAAAATACAAAATCGACTTCAATATTCACAAAAGAAAAAAACATATTCACAAAAAAAAAAAAGATATACAGATACGTGAATTTACGTGATTTCATAAGATTCACCATTATTAATAATATCAAAGTTGGTCCAAAAAAGTACCGTCGTAGAAGTAATATAACATAGATGATATGCAATATCTATGAGGTATAGAAACTATGCATCGTTTCGCTTCGTATATTTAGATTTTATTAGCAAGTTACGTACCCGGAAGCTAAAAAGAAAAATGAAATACTGAAAATAACACCAATCGCTCTCAAATCGCTTTTGAGTCTGCAATAAAATTACACCACTATCAGCGAGAAAGTCATATTAAAACATTCATGATCCATTAAACTGACAAAAAGTGAAAATATATAAATGGAACCTGTGACGAAAAGTAAGTTATGGAAGCCAATTCACAATATTTATTGCAATGATTCGATGCTGATATAAATATAACAGTGTCCGGAATACAAAAATTACCTAAAGGTATGAATTTAAAGAGGAAGCTCATCGTGAAAATTCTGTAATATTATAACGGTATTACTTATTTCCAACTCATTCCAACTAGTACGTGAGTTTCAACATATGTACTGTCAAGAATCGTAAACAACAACAGGATCAAACAAAAAGAATTGGTTTATTACTCTGACTCATTACAATTTCATGAGCACGCGCGGCACTACAATCCGTTTCAAAATAGCTGCAGTTACTATTGGAAAATATCAATATCCCATTGTGATAATCCTGATTTTGGTTTGATGTTTTTTCGGAAGTTAAATAATATGTTCACAAAAAAATCTATCTCCAACGGCATTGTTTATTTTTGTTTAGTTAGTAGTTTATTTTTCAAAAATAAACATCGATTACAATTCTATAATCTTTTAAAGTAACGACATTAAATAAATAATTCCAAAGTGGCAAAATTACATAAATTATATAGACTTGTCCACTAATTGACAGAAACCATTGAAATACGAGTAGAACGCACGCTAAATTGCTTTATACGTACTTAGGCATACATGTTTAAATATTTAAGGATATGTAGTACTTCTACTAAACTATTCACAAATATTCATATTGTCATCTTATAAATACATAGCAAAATAAATCTTTGCCATACATTAAAATATCCCAAATATCACTTGGTAGACTTAAGGTAAACATCTGGTAACACTATTTTTTTAAACGTTTTTATTAGATCAACCTACAAGTATGTAATGGAATATACGTAACTAAATGTCATGCACTTCTAAATGATGTATCACTATGAAACTTGGCAATTGTGTATAGTTCTGATGACAATACAATAAAATGGTACCATCCGACTGATTTAATGGAATAGAACCGGGAGTTAGACATTGAACTCAATAAACGGAACGACGTATCCTAACGTTTTTGGGGTTCTAATTGTTGTATACCATTGGTCTAGACTTTTTCAAACTTTCGCGATTCGAACACATATTTCATTTGATTTGACTCGGGTTTTTTCGCGGTAATTATATATTTAATGAGTGAACCTAGATATTATATATACTAAGTACTCACTATGTCCCGACGTTTCTGACTGGTTGCACAGTCTGCCCGTGACCACAGGCTGTGCAACCAGTCAGAAACGTCGGGACATAGTGAGTACTTAGTATATATAATATCTAGGTTCACTCATTAAATATATAATTACCGCGAAAAAACCATTGGTCTATTTAGAATCATAAATTTTTACGTCTGGGCAAGCATACATAACTTTAAACAGAGTGAAATCACTTTCTGGATTTTAGATCGAAGAACTGGATTATTTCAAGTTTACCGGAAAAACGCATTACAATACTGATTCATTGACAGAGATGGAGAAGATGCGCGCTCAATCGCCCATAGACACAGACCTAATCAATCAACTATGCTTCTCTGTTAATTTAAATGCTATAGAAATTTCCCAAATTAAGTGTTAATATAATATAAAGAAAGTTTTAAAAAATATTATCTCCTTTAATATAAGAATAAAAATTAGAAATCTATTAATCATTTATGTAACTAAAAAAAAGGCTTCCATGAACAGTACACTAAAAAGCATAAAATAATTGTCGAACCCGTTTTCTCTGTCTACTATATAAGGACTTTATTGTAAGCCATGTTTATTATTGATTATAATATTGGAATGCTTGGGGTGCTTTTTCGCCAAAAAACGTTGTTTCTCACATTAATATTATGTTAGTGAAAATGCTTAATATTTCAATTAGATTTCAAGACAAGGCGTCTAACACTTTTACACTCAAATATTATACTCAATAGTAAACATGGCATATACTAAAGTCCTTACAGAATAGGTAACATTGACAACAGGCTCGATAATTCAATTATTTTTTGCTTTTTAGTAGACCATCTATTTATAAAAGGCTGGTTTTTTTCATTTTCGAAACTATTAAGTTATTTGATTTTGAAAAAGTCCCATATATTTTGAATAGTAATGCCCATAACTGGCATAGAGTCGAAAACATATTTTTTGTCGAAATTTTTAACAATGTCTCGTCTATTCAATCTCTCAAAAAATCTATCAAATCAATACTCAAAAATGATCGAATATCCCAAAAGATAAATGAAAATGTCTGTGAAAGAAATGAAAATAAAAAGGACATGTTTATTAACTCATCTAAAACTTTCATATAAATATGAGGATCGATATAACCCGCATGTATCAATTTTCTACATCAAATGATTTGTGAGAAAATATTTGTGAATATTTACAGAATTTTTTTTAGAAATATCTTGTACAAAATCCTAAAATGTTTTGCATAAATTCTATAATCATCCCAAAACATACATACTAAAATTTTCATATCAACATTTTTGAGAATTAATAACTGAAGTATATGTAGGTTAATATCCTTTATCGTTTAATTTCAAGTTTCCATGTCTATCCCTGCGGTATATCTATGTCTATCTTTGCGGTTTCTGAGAAAACCGATTATGACAGATGGATAGATAGATAGAGACGTGAGTGATCTTATCAGCGTTACATTTTTATCCATTTGAATTACAAACTCTAAAAGTTACGTTTAAAAAATGTTTTTAAGGGCGGTTCACTTCCAGGATAATTTTAATTACGATCAATTTTACTTCCAGGACACTCACTGGATTAGATCCGAAGATAATACTTCGAAAACGAAAAATTAATTGGTTTATAGTACGGATTCTTTATATCTTGTAGACATTGGCTTTGTTGCAGAACAATTTTATATACTAAGGAAAAACAGTAATGAGGGGCCACGCATAATTTTCTAACGAAATAGCAACCAGTTTCATGAAACTCTACACATAGGTCTGAAAACAATTTTATCTCTGTAGTTGCATACCATTTTTTATTAATTTTATGAAAATTATTTCTCTAAGCACAGTCGAACACTATTCAACCGAATAGTTTCATGTAATGACATTCTAAGTCATCACGAAATAATTATTTTAGGTGCAAATGAACAATTTACGACCAAATAATTTGTGGAAAAAATGAAATCATTACAAGGCAGTAAGATTTAAATTAGTTCCTTGTAAGACTCTTCTGACGTTAAGAATGAATGCTTGAATAAAAAATCCATAGTGAGTTACTTAATATAAATAGATGAACCTAAGCTTGTATTCACTTTGCTTCGAAGTGGTCGATGATAATAATTATTTTAATGTTTTTGGTCAAATTTGGTACTTAATACGGTGTCAATTTATTCAATATACAGTTTAAACATATAGTACTTGATGCAGAAATTATAAATAAAATACCGAGTCCAGTACGCTTGTCAGATCTTAATCTATATTGCTAATTTGTCTTACATGGCGGTCGGAGTTCCAAAGTTTTGAGTTGTAAACCAACCAAAAGTTATTAACATAAGGTTATACAGTATATCAATTAAACTATTTAAAAATATTTTAAAAATTATTTTGAATCTTCATAATGTGCTCTTTTCTTTTTTGAATGTAAATCATATAATACAAAAATATAGCCATTTAACTATCATCTTAGTAAAGGTGAAATACAAATGCCATATTCTCTAGCTATGTACAAAACCGGGCGACACTTCCTGAGCCGGGCCCCCGTTGCGCCGACTTCAGTAATTTTAATTAGCTACGAACTGTCATTCCGCGCTCAACTGGAAGTTTTCTCATAGCAGTTGTCGAGCAGGTATTCCGCAAGTTTGTTACTGAACAAAGTCGCCTCCGGTGAGATCAATACGAGTAGGAGGACTTAATGAGGATAGATTGGCAAATGATACTTCATAATGAGAATAGCCTATCGATGGAGTAAGTTAGAATATTATTTTGATAGTGATACAATACAGCTTTACATTAGTGCATAAATACACACTTATTGTAATTACATATTATAGAATGTGTGAAGATTTACTATATAGTTTGGTATCAATTAGTAAATAGTTTTTTGACAATGCCACAATGGGCATTGTAAAACCGTTACTGTTATTCGGGAAGGTTGAGAGGAGGCAATATAATTAATCATGCGGAAATGGATCATACAGACGATGTAGTGCATTTATTTTTTGATAATTGACTGTTACTAAATATGTATTATTATTGAATACTTAATTATATGATTGTTATTATAGAAACACAATCTTATACAGGATACGTGTTCAAAGATATTATTGAAATAAAATTATTTTGCATGAACGTTCTAGTGTAGAAAAAAATTAGTTTTTTTGTAATAGTGGGAACAATTACATACCACCAGAACAGGAGAGTATGTTTAAATATTAGAAATTATACTAGAAGCTTAAATTGAACATTAAGTGGACTAAGAATAAATTCTAAAATATTTTGTCATGAGAAGATATTATTTTGCACGGAACTAATAACAAAAATGCTAAAATTACTAAAGCATATAATCAAAGATTAATAAAATGTTTAGCATAAGATTAAAGACAAAAATATTGCAATCCTTAAATGAAGTGGAGTTTTTTTAAATCCTTGAACAAATTAGCTAATTTTTTTGGATTTTTTTGTATAATGTGGTGTATAAAAACTAAAAGAGAGCATTTGACTATTCTATGTAAGCCAGATTACTTTTCTCTAATTCGTATGACAATATCTAGAGATAGTTTACAAATATTGCTTCATTGTATACGATTTAATAATGATATCCTCACATTTCCTTCTCTAACAGCTCTTATCGGGCTATAAAATTGTTTCTATTTGTTAAAATGACCTACGTTGATTAGTATTTGAATAAAAAATTCCAAAAGGAGCAATAGTTACTTTATTCTTTATAAGTTCCTTAAATTAACCGTATTATATTTACTTGTAGTTGAATACGGTTCAAGTAAAAATCAATTAAGGCATAAATGACAATTTATAATAAAAAATACCATTGCTGATACAGATAACACGGGCAAATTTATGTGAGAATACTAAAATATTATTCCCCCATAAATTTGCCCAAAAATAAAAAAGAAGACCCTTGATGACGACTGCAACACTACACTACAAACTGTAGAGTAGAGATGACGACTGCAACACTACACTAGAAAGTATAGAGTGGAGATGAGGACTGGAAAGTGACTGAGAAAATACACTAGGAAGTGACTACTTTTTAACATTTGCAGAGAACTCAAAGAAAAACATAAAAATATTTTACCGTGTTTTTAGACAGTTTGTACTGAAAATTCAATAATTTTTCCCATATGTAATATGTATACTTCAAGATCCAAGCAATGTAGCTAAACTTTAAGATGTTGTTTTTATTTATTTAATAAAACGCAAACCTAAACAAAATACATCAATTTTTAAATTCATGTCTTAATTATGAAATGAAAAATAATGAAATATCTTTATAATCTCATATGATAAATAAAGCATGCCTGGTACCTCACCACAGGGTTAACTATAAAAAATACATGTACATTTCTACCTCTAATTACGTTATAAAGTCAACTAAATTGAAATTTTAGTAATTTGCGTTTGAGAAAATATTTAAAGCTCTCCTAATCAGATAAGAAATTTCATTGTTAATTGCAAATACAAAAGATGCCCAAGTACGCCGTCACTGAAACTAAGATTTTTTATATTAATATATTAATCAGTTTTACATACCTTTAATAACATACAAAGTTCTTAGTCTAAAAAAAAATTAAAGAAAGAAGAAAAAAAATTGTACGAGTTTCTTGTTAGGAAATCCAGATTTTTCGAGCACCTATACAAGTATGAAAAAACTGGTGAGTTAGATTCTATTTTGATATTTTTTTATTTGTTTACTCTCGCTTAAGCATGTAAACTAAAAGTCTACCTTGTCTTCCATATTTATAATACTTTTGAAGATTTATAGTCTTTTACGTTTTAATACCACAAATCTAGGTTTTTGTTTTTTTCTTTGTTGATGTTCAAAGTTATGAAAAAGAACAGCCGCATTTTAAAATTCAAATTTCAAATTAATTAAATCAAATTTAAATTTAATTATTTTATAAATTTAAATTAATACTCAACATTCAATTTAATATAAAGACGTGAATATAAAAACGATCTGGCAGATTATTAGCGCACAATGGAAAGCCAGCCGAAAAATAAAATTGGGGAACACTCAAATATCAAATATGCTATGTAAATATATACTTAGTGAGCAACGTCATTCTGACTATTTTTTGTTGCATTCGTAAAATTTCACTCTTATATTTTTTTTATAACGCGCCTAAAGAAGTATACCTTCAAAATCCTAAAAATATTTACCGTGTCTAATTTAAATGTCACCCTTCATCTGCGAAATTATTATGTAAAATTAGAAAAGTAATTTCAGAAAAACATTCGCAAGTATCAGTCTATGAATAAAAAATCATTGTAAAATGTTATTATAAATTCTCATTTCTACTCTAAGTTAAGAGTAATAAACTAGCGTGACCCGTGCGAAGTCTTCGCATTATTTATTCCATTATGAAGCTCAGATGACAGATCAAACAAATATTTTACTAAAATGGACATATAGAGGCGCAAGTATCAAAAGCATTGAGCTAAAGCGCCACTTTATTTATACGTGAGTGGATTTGAAATTAAACAAAAATTTTACCGACCGTCAATCATATTGACGTTGAGCCGTTAGATGGCAGCATTGCTGTTTTGTGTATATAATTTTAATAATTAATTAATTTGCAAAAACAATAGCAACAATAATTTTTTTAGTTGTGGATGCCGGTAGAGCAAGCAATTATCTATAAAATTATATATAATTTATGTGGATTAGTTGTGAGGCTTTTTCTAAAAAGGGAGTGTAACATCTTAAACTTAGCGTTTTAATATATATGATGATGATGATGATGATGATATTTAATTTTTTAATAAAATTAACTATTTCTCAAACTTTTCTAAGGCTAGACAGGTGGGTCAGCATTAATCATGTTACCTAATGTTTTAACACTAATTTTGTATAACGTTTGTTGGGTTTAGTTGTTTTTACAAAAAACCAATTTAATTTTTTTTCTTTTAATTATATTCATTTCAAGTACATATATCAACTATAAATTACCAAAGAATTTGCATATTCCCTCTGTGAATAAACAGTAAAGCCATATAATTTCTTGCAAACGTTAGCTTTACAATCTAAATTGTCATTTTAGTTTTTACAGATATTGTTTTGTTTAATTTGTTTTTATTACTAACTCATAAAGTAGTCATCATTACAGCCCAGGGCACCCAAAAACATTTTACCCTCTCCCTACGAAACCGTGTAATTTAAATTTTGGATTAGATCTTATTACGACATTAAACTTTTTCTAAGAAAACTATTTATAATATGTTGTCAGTGTCAATAGTGTGAATATATTTACAGTGGCTATTTTTACTATTTTGTGGAATATAATCAATGGCCACTATCACGAAACTCCAGAAGATCAACTTTCTAGAAGTTGAACATTACATTAATCATAAAGTTTTTTGAAGAATTTAAAAAGGAGCCATCTTTGCCGTAGGTCAAAATCACTGTCCTCTTTTTTTAGCACATAGTAAAATATTGTATCTTTTGAATTGGTTATTTTACCATTAGTTTCTTTTTTTTGCGAGAATACAGGAGGGATTTATATTTAATTGACTTAGATAAGATCAAATTTTTTCAACTTATTATCAATACATGTATACGAAAAAAATTATCAGCCATATTACGATTGGCCTTCTGGATCATTTTTGATAAACCTAAAATATACTTTGTTGATAACAACAGTCTCTTCTTTGTTTCTAAGCGATTCAAGTTCCTACTCTTCCTTCTGATAAATAAATAAGCGTTATACGACTATACTAATATTCCATATTTCAAACACTATATTCTTGTACTCACACACAATTCTTTCACCAAACTCTAAGAATACCGACTTTTCACCTCCTTTTACATTATCTTCCGTATATCGTTTTTTAATATTATTAACAAGAAAATTCTTTGAATGTTTCAGATATAGCAACAAAATTAGGTGATTTTCTTTCCTTCCCCTTGAATAACCATCCGCATTTAGACATCAATCCTTTAATAATATATTTTAAATATATAATAACTACAGTCGGTTTCAAACAAGGTATTCACATCTTCGTAATTGAATTTAAAAGCGGTATTTTTACTAATCAACCAATAAATGTATCTAAACTGATCATTGAAAAAATAAAACTCAGTAATCTGTTCTAGCTCACTGAGTTTAAGTTTATTTACTCCTTTATTTTTCCTCGATACGTGTTACGCACAATTTTTTCTTTTATATTTTGAGCGATAACAAACTGAATATATTTATATGATCGATATCTACCGAGACATTCACAAGGGATCATTTTAGACGTCGTGCGACGAAGAGTCATGATCTAATTGCAAAATCTAATTTTCATGAGCTATTCATATATTTAGTTCGACAGTCTGCAAACTCGGAACATTTACATTTATTACGTGGATTCTTAGTTGTTAATTCAATTTCGAGTATCGCGGAGTTAAAGAGTATTTATTAAATGCGCGCGTGCACACACACACACACAGACACACACACGCACACACGCACACACACACTCACACACATATATATATATATATATATATATATATATATGTGGGTGTGTGTGTGTGTACATTTATTAAACTTAAAATCGTGAGGAGTAGTCTCAGTAATAAGTAACACACTAGGTCTCACAGACGTCATGACGTCAATATTCGCCCGTTTATGTCGCATAGTCGTTGAATCCCAAAAGAGGCAGGAGCAAAGTCGTATGCACACGATACAAAAACATATTTTTATTTCTAATGTGTGCCTCGACGTCTATTAAACGTACGTCGGTGATTCGGTTAATTTATTTATTTTTATTAATTTTATCTTGTTATTTTTGCTGAAACATATGTTACGGTCGAGTAAAAGTCGATATTTATATTATAGTTATTTTTTTCTTCTTTGTTATATATATGGCTTATATTTTATTGATATGATTATTCTATTATATTTTGTTCAATTACATTTCTCTAACCATCGTCTCTCGATGTTTTCCAATTTAGGTGACTTCTATTGCAAAACTCGTTTAGTTAATCATGACTATTGTAATTCACTTTCTCAGGTAGCAATTTTTCTTTAAATTTCTCTTATGTTATTAAACATATTATTATTTTTAATAAGAATTAATTTATATACTTATTTTCTATTACAATACATCCTTCTATCCCTTCTAATCTCCATCAGCTTTCAGGTTACATTTTACTATGGAATGGTTAATATTATTAAGACAAAATTGGGTAGTTATTGAGTTGAACTAAAATATTACCATACTCATTAAACAGTTGATCATAATATGGAATGTTTACCTTTGTATATATCAATTTGCGGTTAAATGCATTACATTCAACAAACATATAATTTCACTACACCTTCTCCCCTCCCTCCCCTTTATCATTACCAAAATTTAACAATTCATTCTGCGATTATGATAAAAATTCACCTCAAAAACCCATTAAATCAAACTGAATACCATTCCAAGCAAAATTTCTTGTAATTCTGATAAATATGACAGGCAATAATGTTGCACACGAGATTTTTAATAGAATACAAATGTTCTCTGAAATATCTACTAATTCATATCCGTCGAAACTAAAATTTATATGAATGGAATATTTCCACAGTCTACCTAAATATGAAGACGTATGGCTATCTAAAATTTACTGAAGATCTTTAAAAGTAGGGCATGTCAAAATATGTGACATCACTTTATTTTCATCCTCAGAAAATATATATTTTTTATTATAAATAGCTACTCAATCGGTATACTGCTAAACTTAAACTATTCAACAACTAGTCAACTAACCACCAGTTGACTCATTTAGTAACGTACCTGGATGATTACTCAAGTGATTAAAGATACATGGAAAGCGTATTCTATATATATTATCTGCTACCTACCTAATACATTATACCATTCTCATAGTTTGCATAATCTTAAATCTTGATTGTCAGCCTTAGGTGTGCATAAAATTTTGCTCTTAAAATCTTGTCACATTTTTATTGCCAAACATGACACTTCTTATAACATTTCCTTAACAGTATGTGTTGCTAAACTGTCAGTATTTGTACTTGGTATTCATATTATATGATGGAAGATTAAATTGACTTTTTAAAAACAACGCTTTAATTTAAACTAACTACGTAGATGTAGACTAGGGAATCGGGATGTTTAATGGGGACAGAATAAAAGTGATATAAGGTGAATATTTGATTTTCGATGAGAGGGAATTCCAATGTTTTATACATTTGGAATTCTCTAAGCAGTTTGCATATACATAAGCGAATATAGTATACATAAGCGGATATAGTATAAGTATAACTGATTCTATCATCGTATGTATATTTTTGATTGAAACAAATGTAACTAATAATTGATTAGTTCTCAAATGATTTCACAATAGTAATTTATTGCAAAGTTAATCTAATATTATGATGGAAGGATTAATTGTTTCAGATTTAATAAAAGGAATGCTACTTATGCAATCCTCGATTTCTTTTTCTTGGTTCAAGACTAGTTCCAAAATTCGAATGGATATGGATCATGTTTCTTCTCTGGCTTTTATGTATATTATATTAGTTTTCCAGTTTTATTGAGAACATTATTTAATCTGTTAATGTCTTCATTAATTAATTTTTCGTCATAAGAGATTTTAAATATAGTTTCAGTAAAGCTCTTTATAGTAGATGATATTATTTGCATTTGTTTTTCCATAAGATTCGTTAGACCTGATTACTGTTTTTTTCTGATTTATTTATACATTCATTATATCTGACGGTGTCTTTGACATCAGGTGTACCAATAAGCTATTTTAATACTGAACATAAAGCATCGAGAATTTTTCTTTTTACACGAAATTTTTTACCAAGGTAAAATTTTGATTCTGATAACCGCAAATTGATCCATCTAGGTTAATATTTAGAAATGAATTTGTATATTGAATTTGAGAGAGGTTAGAGTACTTGGTCATGGCATTTTTTAAATTGTTCCCTAGTCTTTTTATAGAATCATGGGCACTAAATAGTGATTTAAAATTTTTGTAAATGATTAGTTTCCCGGATCCTTCGAAAATTACGACTTCACTTCCATAATTATAAAATAAACCGGAGTTGGATGTAATAGGTTTTGTTGTAGTAGATCCCAAAAGTGTTAACATGAAGAACCTGGAAAGAAAGTTATCTGTATTTCAGTATCCCTGCCGGTGTTACTCCGGAACTTTCTTTTAATTAGGAGACTATGTAATATATAACAGAACAGTTTTGTAATATATTAGAGAAAAGTTTTATTGTGGAACGTATTATAGAGGAAACATATTTTGGATACCTAATTGGCAATTAACTTCGATCAACATGGCTAATCCGAAAGAATAGTGAGGTTTGCGATCATGAGATTTTCATATCAGATGGTGGTATATATGAGATATAAGGTTTGACTCTATTGGCATGCACAAATTGGTTTGGCCTAATTTACACATGACGTAGCTTTCTTTAAAACCAATTCTGAATATATTATAGGATCCATCTCACTTAGAGTTTATGTTATTTGGCTTAGGAACACGAACATAACTTGTTGGCTTATGCTTTATGATGTAGGGTTCTTTATTTGACTGTCATATCGGTTTTTGGCTTTTTTTTCATCGTCTGGGCATTATTAATAGCTGCATAACGAGCTAAATTATTATATGTTCTCTAAGTGTTGCATGAAAACGATCTAGAGAACCACTTGATTGTGGATGATAGGTTTAAAAGTATGATTAGCGCCTAGAAATTTGATGAGTTGTTTTAAGACTTTATTGATAAATTCGCTGCCTTGATCTGAATGGAACCTGCGAAGAACGCCTAATTACCGAGCAAAAGTTAAGATCTGTTTTGCTATAGTGATTACTTCTTTGTCAAGAGTAGGATATGCTCATACGTATCTAATCAGTTCGTCTTGTAAAGTGAGAATATATGTATTATAGACGTTCATGGTATCGGAATAAGAAACTAAGTCGATCGAAATGCGTTCAAAAGTTCAGTTGCTTGTGAAGTTATAAATGTAAGGGGTTTGAAATTTTTCTTTGAATTTTATTTCTTTCTTTTTTAGTTTTTTGTCACTAGTCATACCATTTCAAAAGAAATCATTACGGACTTTTCTGGTAGTTTCTATGACACCTCTGTGTCTGGAAAGAGGTTGCTCATGGTATGTTTGGAGATGTAAGGTATTTGGTGTTGTTTCTATATTTTCATATGTGGTTATATTTATGTAGAATATATCGTCCAGGTATGCAGTTATGTGATATTGTCGATGTCCTCACAACTTACAGGTTCCGTCATATTTAAAATCCGGTATATGCAACGTGTTGCAATTATAATTACTTAAGCAAGTAAAAAGGAGCTTAAAGTAACCTAAAATCCATGGATCCAAAAGATGTGGTTGAATGCAACCAAGATAGAAGTTTTGTTTTTTATTAGAATCTACTAGGTCAATTTCATAAATGATTTAGGTTTTTCTTGGTAAGGTCGGATTTGAGAACATAGTGATAGGGCTTCGCAAGAAAGATTACTGTTTTCGGACAAATTGTCCGAAATGGGTATGAGAATGTTTTTGTCTTTCATCAAAGAGATTATCGGGGGTAACTTTAAGCTTAGGTGTATCATTGGAGGAGTGGAAGATTGGTGGAATAATGCTCGTAATTTAATTGTAGTGTATCTAACCGGGGGTCGGTGGTTTTTTAATTGATTCACGGTTTGAACAGGGAGTCGTCTTGAAAGAACATCGGCATTTGTGTTTTTGGTACCACATACCATAGGTAGATTATTTCGTAATCCAATTCTTCCAATTTCAATCCCCAACAAACTAGATGACTACCGGGGATTTTACTGAAAACAGCTATGTTGGAGGCTTATGACCTATCACAATTTTGAATTTTCTACCAGAGGTAAGGTCTGAAATGTTTCGTCGCCCACATGATAGTTAGGAGTTCGCGTTTTATTGTGGAATAATTGGTTTCTACTTTGTTAAGGGTTCTAGAGGCATGTGTTATTAGCCAATCTTTGTCGATTTCGTCTTGTGAGAGAATCGCACCAAACACATATAAAAAAGCGTCGGTTGTCAGAATGAATTCCTTGTCGAAAAATGGTTATTATAAAAGTGGAGGATTCGTAAGAATATGTTTGCTATGGTTAAATGATTTTTCCAGTGAATCTCCCCATATAAAGGGCACATCCTTTTTAAGAGACTTGTAAGAGGTTTAGTTAGCTCACTGAAGTTTGTGAAAAATCCGCAATAGTAGCCTTACGTTTTTGTTGTAAATAATTTGGCCTAAGTAACTAACTTTATGCCTGAAGAATTCGCACTTATCAGGTTCGATTTTCAATTGATATTTAAAGTGTCTAGAAAAAATGTCTTTTAATTTTTATTCATGTTCTTGTAAGCTAAATACAAAGATGACTATGTTGTCAAAATAAACAAATAACGTTCGCCTTAAAGTCCACAAAGGACGTTATCCATTGCACGTTGGAAGGCACCGGCATATTTTTAAGACCAAAAGGCATACGTAAGAATTCATAATGTCCGTAAGGTGTGCTGAATGATGTTTTAGAGATATCTTTGAAATCTATTTCTCCGTTTGTGAAACCCGGAAACTAGATCTAGGGCTGTGAAGTAAGTGGAATATCCTAACTTACCTAATACCACATATCCATTATGTTAGACAAGGGATACCTTTCACCTAATATAACTTCTTTAGTTTACGATAGTCTATGACTATCCATCATTTTTGTTTTTCTGATGCATCGAGTTTTTTTAAACTACCCAACCTTAGGGCCTATATAGGGCTTGTCCATGGCGAACTTCTGGGTCTTATGATGTTTTGATCAAGTAATTTCTGGGTTTGAGTTTTGGCTTCTTTTTCATCAACTTGGGGAAACATAAGTTTTAGTGTGAAACGGGTGTTAAAGGTAGTAGGGATTTGGTATTTAGGTACTATAAACTGGTATCTTAATACTTATAAACGTGAAAGAGTCTCTTTCTACATAAAAAAATTTCCGTAAATTCATTCAAGATTTTTTTTAGTGTCTTGGATTCTTCTTTATAAAAATTCATATATGAATAAACATTTACTATAGGCGTCGAAATTATCATATCATCGTCTTTAGTATGGAGAGAAATTATAACAAAGGAATTGTTTTTCACGTTTATGAATGAATCGAGGATAAAGATACGATCACCTTTATTTTGTTAGTCTACAATTACTGTTCCGAAATTCAACGAATTCTTTAGGGATGTTATTACTGTTTCGGTCCGGCTATGAAGAATTTGTTTATATTCTTTTGAGCTTTAACTATTATCTCCTAAAAGGAATAATGAATACTTTCGATTATGAATATGCATTGTTTTTGATTTTACGTGTATATGGACATCAAACTTTGACATGAAACGTTTAGATTTGCCACACGGATTCATGCGAAAGAAGGTGGTCTAATGAGAGATTGATAGTACCTAGGTATGGGTTGTTGATTCCTGATTTAATACACCTATGATAGAGACAGTATTTGATGAGTTGAGAATGTTATTGCCAATTTTTCTTTAGACCTATAACTGAAATAGAGGCACCCGTGGCTACAAGTAACACTATGGGTTGGCCGTCTACATGAAACTTACAATGTAATAGATTTTCATGAGTACTTTAAGAGATTTTCATGAGTACATTAATATCTCCTATTCTAAGTTCTCGTAAGATTTTTAGTTTTCGATTTTGATAATTTAGATTTAATTAAATTTGAATTGGTAATTGAGATGGAATTGGATTGAGATTTAGATTTAATAGATTTGGATTAAAATTTGATTCAATGTAGCTGGGGGTTTGGGGCTGGTTACCCTGTTCGTGAGCTAAATTATTCAACATTGATTCAGTGTAGCTAAGAGTTTGGAGGTGGTTACTCTTTTTCGGAGCTAAATGATTCGAGATTGATTCGGTGTTGGTGAGAGTTTGGAGATGGTTACCCTGTTTGTGAGCTAAAAGATTCGGGATTTATTCATTGGTTTATATTGAAACGTCGCGAGTTGGCGTTTTGTGTTAAATTAAATTATTAGATATAGATTTTTCACGAGAAATTAGTACCTTTTTCGTAATTATTGGTTCATTTAAAGGTCTTCGAGCATCGTGGTAGACGGAATAAGATTTTGCACGGTATTCTATGAACGATTGGCTGAAGCGGTTATCGACGATGTGCTCAGTCCGAAGTCCGTTTGTAAGTTTAAAGAATGTATATTATAACTTCGCGGGTTTTGTGATTGCCGCATAGAAGTATTATAGGCATATTTACGAAAATCGGCAATAACAAGACCAAGGTTTTTACAGTAATTGGGGGCTTGGCGCAATAGAAACCGGGAATTGTGATTTAATTGGATTTTGATAGAGGTGGTAAGGGCTGCGGTTGGAATTGATTTTATACTATGAGAAAATTTTTTAAGCTTTCCAAAGAAAGACATTTTTCGGAACGTACATCGGCAGGTCTGGAGCCTATTATCTTATTTAAGTTGTAAACTAGTACGGATTATTGTACTGATAATGGAGCGAGTGCAAATACTATGTTGGATGAGCGAATAAATCGGTAAATTCCTGTATGTTGCTATCTTTTAAAATCGGGTATTAAATTTATTTGTGAGCTTAGACTCAATGTTTCTGTTCTAATGTATTCTGTATATTGGAAGTGTTAGTTAAACTTAAGAATATGGGAAGTAAGGTCTATTATTATAAATATATGTATATATGCAAAGAGATATATAAATGATTACTGGTATTATATATCGACTTATTATCATTATAAGGATTGGATGAGGAAGAGGATTTAGAATAAGTTCACTATTTAACCACTCACCATAGAAACCATATTTGGATACGAATGCTGGTTCGGCCAGGTGTGCTTATCCTAAACGGACGTTGACAGGGAAAGACAAGGGTCTTTATGCAGCTGAAAAGCGTATCCTACCGACAGCGCCAAATTCTAATGTGACGAAATATTTAATGGACTTCTTAAAAATAATACTTTAATTTGAACTAATTTGTTATAAAAAAGAAAAAATATACAAAACTACATAAATTTTGCTAATACTAGTGTCACAAATGAAGTGCGTCTTTTATTCTTAATTATTAAGTATTTTTAATCCAGGGTTAATAGATAATATACCGATAACATCTCGAAATAAACTAATACTCTAAATGTATTATCAATGGTACAAAAGTATTACTTTGACTAGTTGACAGATACATATTTTGGCGATATGGATTAATCTTTGGACACTAGATTATTAGGATGTTTACTTTAAGACAGATAGTATAAATAAAAACAACGTCTTCAAAAAGTCTAGTAGGGTAATATGGACATATTTTACGATAGTAAATGATAAATGCGTTAATACAAAGTATGTGAAGGAATGTATTCCTGTAAGGATAGAAGTATAACTTTGTTAAAAAATCGCCTTCAGAGAAAACATCCACAAGAATATGACTTATTCTTAAAAGAAGACTCTACTAAGAAGAATGCCAATAAAAATATTCAGCACGAAACATCTTCACAAACGGTAAAACGAGAATTTATTCAAACATTTTTATCGAATAATTTGGGATAATACAAACTCCAAATTAACTAAACATTTCTGTTTAATTACAGATATATTGCCTTTATCCGATTTATCTTCTTAACCCGTAGAAGATTTAGGGTTTCGACGATTATTGGATCATGTTGTTCCAAATTACGGTCTAAAAGGCAAGAAATGTTTCAAGAAATGTTGTCATAAAAAATAAAGACCATGTTGAAGAAGTTTCAGAAAGTTTCCTTCACATCAGATATCTGGTCAAATTTTTCGTCAGAAATTTCATAATTAACTTTAAAATGTCATTTCATTATTATTTTTACCATGCAAAAAGACTCTTATGTAACAATGTAAACAAAGATCCTTATATAAATGGAGATTCTTAATGAACGTCACAAGGGAGATTACATTTCTACAATATTTCAGTTTATGCTTGAAGAATGAGAAATCCCGAAACAAAATGTACATCGTAAGATATGGAGAATCCAACATAAAGCGTGCTTGCTCTTTAGTTGACATAAATAATATTGAGGGTACAGCACATCAGCTGCATTTGATAGTCAAAGAAGCTATTAAATAATGTAATGCAATATCCGTAGTGCTTATAAAATGCAGAAAAATATATTGGATATTTCAATCATTCTACAGTATCAAAGCAAGAATTAGAAAAAATACAACTTCGAGACAATTAAAAAGTTTTGAAAGTTTTTTGAGATTCACCGATATGCTGGAATTCCAGTTATTGTATGCTGGAAAGATTTGATTGTATTAGGATTGTCGCTTTATTCTGCTAATAATAAAAGGAAATATTTTGATGCCGAAGAATGCATTGTAATTCAAGAGTTAGTGAGGGTACTAAAGTTTCTGGAGGACACCACAAAAACTGAGTACATAAAACACATGTGCATGCGACATTATTCCTTTATTAGAGCATTAAAGAAATTGTATTACGAGATTCAGCTTTCTACGGGTAGTAGGGAAACTCTCTGCGTCCTCATGCCCGCCGTTCTTATTTTTTGTTTCCTTTGAATTGAAATGAGATAAAATGAAATTATCGTTTTTCCGAAACTAACAAAAATGTATTGTTCTAAATAGAAACATTTTAGACCCACGATTCGAAGTTTAATTCTTCAGTAACTTTCTCGTCAAAGATATAAAACAAAAATTAATCGCGGCTTTAGAAACACACGTAAATCTCCACACAGCTATAATTAGCAATCAGGACTGAAAAATAAAATGCTGTAAAAAACACTATAATAATTTAGAAGACTTTATCGCCAATAAGTTAGATAATGACGATGTTGATAAATCTGAAACCCAAATATCAAATACTAATACTATTTAGTTCACAGAATATGCCAAAGAAAAAAAAGTTTCAAGATACCAAAATCTTTTAAAGTATAGGCAGATAAATAATAAAAAATCTCTAGGTATAAATTATTTGGCCCGTACACATTCATCATCAACTGCAAAAAGTGATCTAAGTTAGCAATTTTCAGTGCAGGAGGAATCATTTACGACGCACATCGTAATATAATTTTGGGAGACAAAGTTTTCAAGTTACTTTTTTTGAAGTGCTATTAAATATTAAGTAATTATAATTGTCATTTAATCTTTTTTATATTTCTGAAAAGTGATTATTTTGTAAACGCGATACCTTGATAATTATTTAAATTAGTATATCATAAATATTGGAGATTTGATCTCACTATAAATATACTTAATTAAAATAAAACCTTATAATTCACTATATTTAATGTTTATTTATTTAACTTTCATTTTTGTTATAAATGTGAATTTAAATAGAAGTTGATAGTATTTTATGGTTACTTGTCTATAAAATTTCATACAGTTTATGAAATTCATTAATGTAAAAAATCCGTTAAAGATCTGCTAAAAAGTAACGGATACAGATTTTTTTACCCCATTCGATATCCGCGTATACGGATACAGATATCCGGCATATCACTTCGTAATTTTTTATTAAAATTATTTTGTTTTGTGCCTTCATAATTGGATATAATATTTTTTTGAAGTACGTTTCAAAAAATTATTTAAATTTTGAATATTTTTGATAAAATTTTGAATATTATTTTACATACCCCAATAAAAACGAAAATATCTATCTAAATATACCATAAAGGAAAATAAAATATGTCAGATTATCCCATCAAAAATAGTTGTATTTAAAGAATGAAAATTGCAAGCCTTGACAATTTTTTGTACAATCGAAATAAAGTTTTGTTTCACAGGGCACCTATTATGAAATAACGGTTGACGTAAGTGACAAATAAATAAAATAATAACATCGAAAAACACAAAAAAAAAATTACTCTCCCGATGATTTAAATTCAATATTAGAATGTCTACAAAATTTCTGTACACAAACTGATACGATCCGACTCAACCCTTCTTTAGATTATGGATTTATATCGAGCCTGAATAGGATAGAGGTGAAAAACAAATGCCGTCTATATTTAAAAGTGCCTAAATCATACAAAGAATCTACAAAATTATGTCATGCACTTTGAATTATTTTCAAAATGAACAAAAAACCAGTCCAAATCTCACCCTTTGACCCATTTTTCAATAAATATCGCAAGGTATCAACCCGAGAATTGGACGTATTAATCCACCTTCAATACGATCGTCCCCGTAAATATTCAATTTAAAAAATAAATGGAAGTCATCTAAACTCGGACATATTTCCATTTAAAATAGCTTCGCAAACTGGCGCCGAGTGAAAGGCAATCTAATAAACTTATAACTTTACAGGTAATGAAGGTAAAATCCAATTCCGAGCCAGATAAAGCAATGTATTTTATTTGAAGTCGAAAAACAATTTGGCTTGATGTTGATGAATAACTGCTGAGCGCTGTCGAATTCGAGTGAATATGGAGGAAATTGATTGATGGAAGAGGCTGTAGATCAGAGAAGCTGCAGAAAGGGTGCAAAATCGATATTATCTGGGTACCAGATCTATTCTATGAGTATTCTATTTCTATGGAATTTAAATTTAGTAAAATATTTGAACATAATTTTATAAATATCTTCCGCATGGAACACAATAATTGTTAACTTTTTATGTTGCGGATTTAAAATAAATGTTTTTGTGACAGATCTCAAAGACCTATATTTAAACTTTTCTCTGCATCATACACACACGCGTGCACGCACACGCGCGCACACAGACACACACACACACAAATATATATATATATATATATATATATATATATATATATATATACATATATATATATACATATATATATTATTAAAAATTTCGCAAGTAGTAAATGCATGATAACGATAATTGTCAAATCTAGAACGACGGCCACTTAAATAGGAAAAAAAATATTCACTTTTCGGAAAACCTACGGACGTCTTAAAATTTTATTAAAAATATCGCATGTCACAAGAAGTTTGATGCTTGTAATTTTTCAAACAGGATCCATGGTATGTTTTTTGTTACTCATATTCAGAGCCATGTCCACTTATAATTACTAATAATAAATTGTTTACTCGTTTGAAACACAACGGACGTCTTACAATGTGAATAAAATATTTGCAAGTATCAAATGTATGAAAGAAAATTATTTAATTTTTAAGACAGGTATATTAATGTACCATAGAATAATAACTATAATGAAGACAAGCTAAATGCTAAAGAAATTAATGGCTTTTGCGAAACTCAACTGATGCCTGATAATTTAATTAAAAAGCCCAATATCATGTGTGCTAGACGCAGTTTTATATAATAAGCTCAGACTAGATACTTTTAGTTTTTCAAACAAAAGCCTTACGTTAGTAATAAATTAGTTCAGTAATATAATAATACAATTCTGAGCCTATTATATAAATATATTGACTTTTATGCAACCCAATGAACGCCTTACAATTTCGTTAAAAACATCTCAAGTCTTAGCATGAGGTTAGATACTCGTAACTTTTCATTACGATAATTACGAATTGGATGAATGTAAAACAAATAGTAATATTCAAGTTCAGAAAAACAGCAGTTTAAAAACTGGAGAAAAGCAAGAGAATTATAAATAACAAGAGTCTAGAGCACGCATAAATTTGATAGATGTAATTTTTTAAACTGACATCTTAGCATATTAAAATACATTTGTTATATATATATATATATATATATATATATATATATATATATATATATATATATATATATAAAACTATAAACATATATATATAAATAAAACTATAAACAACTACTTATATTACAGCGGTACTACTAGAGAGAAGACACATCTGGCTTCGGGTTGAAAGTTATTGTCAAAAGGGACTCGACGGCTAATCACTAACACATTTGCGGTTGTATACCAAAGTGTGCTCGTTTGCTTTTCATAGCGACGCCGGTGGCCTACAAATTTCTTATAAAAATAGGTCGCGCTCGGCTTATTAAGAAAATTGTCGGCGTTATTGCATCAATGTAATTTGTTATGTAGTGTACGTGTGAAGTATAGATGTTACCAAATCATTTTAGCATACGTGTGTTTAGATGGAACCATGTACATATACTTTGATGTATTCTTTTTGCAATCGATGTGTATTTGTAGATTGTAATAAACACAGAAAAAAGTTTTCCGCATTGATTCTCGAAAATATTTTGCGGTCTCTTCTTACCTTAAAACTCATTGTCCTCCTATTCAAAATATTGTACACTCAGAATAAACACCGAGAAAAATTTAAAGTACTAGCTTTGGAAGTAATGATAATAAATTCCTATAATTTCTGGATTATTGAAAAAATTATTATAAAAGAGGGTAGAAAAGAGGATATAGGTTAACAATATGATATCGTAATGGGAATAACTTTTTCACACGATTCTTCAATTGGCAATACTTTTCGCACATCACACACAAGGTTTTTGTTGTCCAGTTTACTGGAATTAGTCAACTTTGATAATATTTAATACAATCGTATCTATCTTTGATGGCCATATTTTGATTTTCAACATGTCGTTGAAGAGCATTCTCTAAACGCCCTAATTATTGACATAATCAACTGAAATTTTATTATCTTCATGATGTTTTCTAATTTACAACAAATTCTAAAACTTTGAAAATTTTCTATAAATGTTATTCTGAGTACTTTTTATAGGAAAAACGTTTGTTGAGACATTCTAATATTTTGAAAATTTTTGTTGGATATCAAAACTTCGGTTTTGTATCATTTTGAAATTTTTGAAGTCAGATATATTCTACATCTTTTCCATTTCCTATATATCTTGAAACTATTCCATTTCCTATATATAATCAAGCGATTATAGTATATAGCAATAAATTTATTGCTATATACTATAATCGCTTTATTATATTAGATGAACTAATCTTTTATTATTTCCAATTTTAATTGTAATTCTGAATATGATCTAATGAGAGTTCCTCAAGCTTCCGTTCCGGTAATAATTCACAGTGAAGAATGTAAGTATGTTACGAAAAACAATAACCTAATATTTTTAAATCCATTTGTAGCATTATAGCATGTGACTATTTTGTGGTAATACCACAATGTGATAAGCCCCTGACCCTTTCATTTTGATTTTTTTTGTGCTCAATGAAATCAGATATATTTTCAATCTCCTGTAGAAAGTGTAAAACATGTCATCTTTAATTTGAAAGCAAAAATAGACAAAAAACATTTTTTTAGAATGAGAAAGTAGGTAAATACTCATCATTTATTTTACGCCAAATTAAGAATTATTATATTATAGATATTTTTATATTCTATAAAATCTCTTTCACCCATTTTTTGGCGCTCCTCCCGGCAGTGTTTTTGGTATAATATTCAATTCGAAGCACATATTTTATTTCAATATGGTAAAAATTCAATATTTTATATAATATTTATTCAGTTTACTTGGCATGTACTTTGGAAATGGACAATACCTTCGGTATTATATTAGTTATTTGTCAAATGTGATGTTTCTGTTAAGATTACTAAACATATATGTGTTCTAACCAATTTATCTCAAATATCTCGTGCAAAACCCTCTTATCAAATTAGACAAGCATTATTCTCTCTCTGGATATAGATCAAAATCCAAAAGCAGAATAAATATTTTTCCAAATATTCCATGAATATTATTATCTATCTATTCTGAGTAAATTGTTATCTCCCAGGTATATTATAATATAAACTATCTAAAGATTTTAAATTAGATTTTGGAACTTTGGGAAAAATAAATTGATTCACATATGCATCACATTTTGTTTCATCTATGTATCTCATTCATTATAATTTGTCAAAATACTTTCAATACTATTTTTGAATAAATCAAATGTATACCTTTTTATTTAGAAGAACTTAAGATGTTTGTGACGCCCATAACCAATTTGTATTTCTAGTAAAGGCTCATTTCACGGGGATTCATCATTTTTTGACGTATTTATCCATGACTTTCATCATTTTTGTTATTCGTTGAAGCTGAATAGAGAAATTCTATTGTAAGGCTACATTAAGTTGTAAGGTTATATTATTGCATGTTTAATATCCAGCCACCTGAGCTGCATCTTGAACTCAGAAATGGACCAAATTTTCATAAAATATGAAAGTTTTATTCATAGCTGGGTTTAATAGTGTCTAAGAAGGGACATCCTTTACTGGCGTAATTTTTACATTCCTTCGCCGTTTTACACTATTTTTAATAACCCTTACAATCTCTCTTATATTGTTGCCAGATTCACAATCCTTTCTGTTCTTTATGAGGTTTTTTCGTTCTTTGTACAATCGTTTGTTCTACATGCTACAAAGTTATGGGTCAAACTCATTTCTGACACCAACTTCACCGTCCATTGAAGATATTATACCCCTCTCAATTTTCCATATTCCATTTCTTGTATCATTCTATGAAAACAATGGTAATCGAAAGAAACAAAACATTGTACTCACTGAGCGTGAAAAATGCAAAATGCTCGGGTTATTCAACTTGTAAAAAACTATACTTCCCGGCAAAAGTAAAAGTAATATCATTTTCATTTTGTCCAACTACGTTAACAGTTACACTAATAATTTATACGGAGACATTTAAAATTATTTTCAAAAGTATTATTTATTCAAATAATATTTAATTTCGCTCAAAATTATCTGACGTTCTATTCCATTATTTATTTATGAATCACACTGTCGGGAATTCCAAATTTTCCTGTATATATTTTATGTAGAAATTTATTACAGGATGTAGTCAAAGCCTTCCCCAAATCAAAATCAATCATTCGCAACTTGTTCACAGAGAAGTGTTCGTGCGAACCTTACTAGATTAAAAAGTAATAGAAATATATACGCTGTTCATTCCAGTTTGGACTTTAAAAGTATCCAAAAATATATTAATGTCATATCCTATGATAAAGCCAGTAGTTATGTAAGGATGTGAATGAAATGTGGACGCTAACTAGCTAGCAATCAAGTCAAAATACTTACTTAATAAAAAGCAAACAATTATCCCAAAGATAAATAAAGATTTATTGCGCTGGGCATGTCATCTAGAAGGAATACCAGGACCATATAAGGACCAGAGCTATGAAGAAAGCTACAGCCGAAGACCTAGTAGTAGGTGCCCTTTTGATCGCTCCCAACTCAGATCGGCAAATGATGTTGAAGCTGATCCGCATGGCTTGGGGATGTATACGTGGAAGCAGAGGATAAAAAAGTCGCTTATAGTAGAAATGCGCCCTGGTAGTGGAATTAAGTGGCACTGGGTGGTAGTAACAGGAATCACAAAGTCAAATAAAAAACTTAGAAAACTTGACATATTTTGTAAAAATTATCAACTTTTTTCGAACATTAATCAGTATGCATAAAGTAGATTAAAAGCCGACTCGAAGTTTAAAGTGCGTGGTAAACGGAGCATCGTAAAATTCCTACTAGATATGTTCCAAATATTCAAATTCGCATTCGTTTACAATTTTTTGAATATTCCCTTAACTTTAAATTTAGTTTATATTTAAAAAAAATATTTACTAGTTATTACTAAAAATGTACTTGATATAAGAAACTATTTATAAAAACATCACAGGTATCCCATGCATGAAATTAAAATAAAATTAAGTAGGTCAATATCATACAATTGACCACATTGATATTTAAATAGTTTTAATATTAATAGTAAAATAACAAGAGGCAAGTTCATATTCTAAGATGCAAATTTTATTTTATAAACAACATTTAATTGTTTTTACCTTGTAAAATCATACGTAAAGAGTTGAAAACTAAACCAACATACTATACAATATTAGTCTTATAAAATTCTAAGGAAATGTGCAATATTTCTAAGCGGAAGAGAATACAATTTTGTTGTTGAGGAAAAACACTATTTTTTTACTATTCCAAGCATTCCTAATTCCTACAACAAATATGTACTAATCGTGATAAAATATACTCCCAAGATACATGAAACATCAAGTTCATTACTAATAAATAATATTTTGTGGTACTACTTCAATTTAAAAAAAATTATTTTCTGCCCTTATTGAATCTCGTCCGTTGAATACTTTAACTTCTCGCTTCCACTTAATAATAATAATTGTCTGCAGTGTACGTCTCTAAATCTAAATGCTATATATATAATCTTCAAATTATATACTGTGTTTATCTGCTTAACTACTTAACCACATTGGTATTTTACCTAAATTTATATATATATATATATATATATATATATATATATATATATATATATATATATATATATATATGTGTGTGTGTGTGTGTGTGTATATATATATACATATATATATATGTGTGTGTATATATATATATATATATATATATATACATCGATTTTTGTATAATTTTATCCATGTGATCAATATAAATGACTTTTTCTATGTCAATACAAAAATTAATTAATTAATTAATTAAAAACCTATTTCTTTAAATAAGACCTAACATATTTAATTAAATGTTCTTGCAAATCCTCCTAATAGTCAATTCTTTCATATAGAGGTATTCTGTCGCTAGAATATTCCTTTTGATTTTGCGTTACTCTGTTTTTATCAATTCGATGGCAAAGACTCTTTTATCCCAAATTATAAATACAAGAAGTTATCGGAGCTTCAATACGTAGGATTATTAAATTAAATAGTCAGTAATTAAATTTTGTAAACGGATCGATTTTACTATACCAATTTACCCAAATGTACAATTTTTGCAATCGATCTGTTTTTAAAATAAAATTACTAACTAATTTTTAAATCAAATATTTCCATCCCAAACTTCCCAAACAAAGTCATTTTCTGTACTCTTGTTCATGCGATGTAAAGTTTTTCCATTCGATAACGAAGACTCTTGTATCACAATTTTAAGATAAGAAAACGTATCGAAGCTCTCGTCGAAAATCGTTTATATGTTATTGAGGATTATTCTATATATATTAGGAAGTTCTTAGTCTCGATGAAAATTTTTGTCATGATATATATTTTTTCAAATATTTTTAATAAGCTTTTGTCGCCGCGTTTCGTTATATATACTTGCGTTTTATATAATATGTAACACATATTATTTAAAACGCAAGTATATTACAAGTAAATTTTCACATCACTACTCGTCCTTGTTCTAAAAAGTTGTATTAAAATCCAGTCTATTGAAAAATAAAAATTGTTTTCGAAAATAAGTATGAAAAGAAGAAGGTATAAAAGAAAAGTAACTAATTTTTATTTTGAAATAACTAAAAATATAAATTTTAACTTCTTGACGAATGTCAAATAAAAGCTAAAGATTTAACGATGGTATATGTTTTGTTCATTACGTTTTTATGTTAATAAAATAGAAGTTAAAAACTGATTGGCATCTATAGTGGGATGTTATCCCTTGAATCAGGTAGATAATTTGTTTCCATATATAATTCAAATAATCAAGATATTATGTACCAAAAAATACGAAATATTTATCGTACGATTATTCAAAAGCAGAAAATTTTTTATATCCTTGGCAATTACAATATGAGGTTTTTTTCAGTGACTGCATAAAAATATTCGAGTTTCTTGGTCCTTTATCAAATAGCTATAAATTTTGTGAAGTTGAAGATAAATACTAAAGAATTCATTGGAACGCAACATTTAAATATTGTTTTAGTTGAATATTTTGTTGGCAAAATAACCATTAAATTCCAGCTCATGCTGTATCAAATTTTCTAATCTATTAAAAATCTTTTTTAAACAAAACGTTGGGGAATGTAATTAAAATGCTTATCGTGACCGGTTCATTAATGGATTACGCATAGAGGTTATGGCGTCTTTGTTTGCTTCTGCGTTTGTTCTTATTAAGTTCTTGATCTAAAGTATGATAATAAATATTGAATATAAATATTTAGAAAAGTTGATTTGCTGCCTTTTGGGTATTGTTTAAGTCTAATATATATAATATTTCGAGTGGCACTGCCAATGGATTGTGCTATGTAATTTTTTTATTTATTTTGTTGATATATACAAAGTTTATAAGTTTTAATGGGATACACGAGTTTAACTCCCAATGACTATTTTATTTAATCGTTTTATTTGTTTGATATACGGTATTTCAAGCAAAATATTATAGCAAAGAAGATAATTTTTGCCTCACTGTCAAAGAAATTGTTCCGAAAATTGCAATCATCCTTCTTTTACACATATGCGATTAAACAATGATTTTCTGCTAACGCGGCAACTCAAATGGTCGTAGATATGTGGGCACACGCTTTCAGATATTCACACGATGACTAATATTTAGATTGTAATTTTGTATATGTCTTCGTTTTCGACTAATCGATTTCACATATCGATTTCATTTTAGAATGTAAAATTATGACAAAAGCATTAATTAATTTATGAAAACATCGAAAATTTGTGAGTTTCAAGTAATCAATTAAATAATAATGGGGTTGTTTAAAAGCAAATTTATCATTGGAAATCAATTACAATTTACGCATTAAAACGTTGAAAATTATTCCTGAATAAATCAGGAATTGTGGTTTTATGACGAACTTGTTTAGAAGAACTAGGCGAATGGCTCTTACATTAAGAATTAGAGATATATTCGGGTTTAAATACATTTTGATTGTAACTACGAAATGGCGTTCGGTTCAATCTCATCCTCCTTGTTCTAGGTTATTATACCAAAATTGACAAAACGACCGCGGTATTGCAAAATTTTACTAAAGATTTATTATTTTACATTAATTACTTACAGTTTTCCTAATTACGAGAAATATTACTTCTTATCTATACTTTCATAATAATTTGAGTAATAACTCTTTGACTACTATAGCAACGCGTGAATTTGCTGATGAAATTAATTTATTTTTCAGGCAGCGATCTGACGGATGCATTTTTTATAGATAGTTTTTGATCAATTTATGTTACGGTATAAAATGGTTCTGGGTGCGGGTTATCACAAATAATTACCTTCAAAAAATGAAATAAATGGTGATTTCAAAAAGGTTTAAAAATCAGGCAATTATTTTTCTTTCTGGTTTTAGTTGAACAAGATACCTTAGTATATACAGAAAGAAACAAACTTTATTTTTTAAGAAACCATATCCTCACTCAGAGTAAGATATACAAATACACTTATTAATTCTGTTAATGATTTTTTTTATAATATTAAAACACGTTGTTATTTCATCACGTTCCCTCCGCCGCATTTCTTTCACATCTTGATTAAAGGTCCAGCTATGAAAGAAATGTTTAAGCTAAACTCAATTAAGGGTTTCGTAACATAGAAAAATATCTATTTTGTGAAAATATATCTATAAAAATATACATCTATAAAAAATTTGCTTTACTATTAATACTCATGAAGTCTTCGTAATTTGTGATCTTAATAAAAATGAGTTTCACAAGAGGTTTTTGAAATAGGAAAATAATATTGGGCATTCCATAGAATTTAATAACATTTTTTATTTAACTTTTTTTACAATATCTGCATAGATGCGCGGGTACTCTTGAAAAGAAATTACTGAGTAAACCATAAAGCTTTGTTTTTATTTTCTCCCTGTAAGACAACGATTTATCGAGCCATCGATATTATCATTTTCAGATTCATTTTATTATCTGATCTACCTCAAAATCGCAATTACGTATTTTTACCCTTTGAGGTACGGAAAGATAAAAATAAATGACGAACAAACTGTCTATTTATTTAACGTTTTTCATAAATGTTAGCTATATTAAAATAGTTTAATTTATTTGGTTGGGTTAAAAATGAAAAAAATTACTAATGTGCTAAGTTATTCCTAAATTGTAGCAAATTTAAAAACGATTTCATTAGACATTTTATTGAGAAATTATTTCTAAGAAACATTAGTTACGAAAATGGTATAAGGTCTACGCTCAAAAATGGTTAATTTGTTTTCATTTGACGAATTTTTAAAACTATTTTCTTTAAAGTAACGAGGTGTTGCCCTTCAAATATAATTTTAGATTTAAGTGAGTTATATAAAAATTTAAAGGTGACTAAATATCAGATGACGGTGGTTCCGGTATGAAAATAAAGTGATTATTACAAGTGTTTCTGCTTATAAGCTTATGACAAAATATAAGAAAGATCTAATATCTAGAACGGTATCACACTTTCTTTAAATTATAAATTTTCGAAATCTGTGATCCACAGCATTCTCTTTATAATATAAAACGGTTTTTCGTTATTTCTTAGTATATTTCAAAAGTTGAATAACAGTTTTGCCCGTGAACAATCTAATATCTGACTTTTCCCTAGAATTATATCCCGTGTTGTGATTACGCTAAAGATAATAAAAATTAAAAAAAAACTTGTCAGGTACGAGTAGAACTCCCACTACGAGGATTTCATATATATTTTTAGACATAAACATTTAAGCGTACATATGATTTTCCCAAAACTATTTACAAAAATAATTTTTTACAAAGTAAATGACTATACGAATGTTACGAAATATGGATAACCATTATAATTTTCTAGGTACGTTTTACTAATCTTGTTTTTCATGATTTTTGGCTCGGAACTCAAGAAAATAAAGCGAGGGTCCATCTTTTTTAAAATCCAGTTTAAAATGATAAAAAAATTCATATTTTTCGTAACAAGCTCTTACATCTTTTTTAAAATCCAGTGTAAAGTTATAAAAAAAATCCATATTTCTTATAACAAACTATTCCATATAATACCCCATCATACAAACAATTTAAATAAGATTACGACTTTTATTTACACCACCTATAACTTTAATATGAATATTTGAAAAAGTTAGCTAATACAAAATATACACAGTTACAAGGTGTATTACTGTGGCTGTAAATTTTAAGTTTCAAAACCACATGATTTCTGAGAAAACCGGCTGTGAATATAGAAAAACACAATTATATTGCCTGTTATATATTTTATAAGCGGAAAAACAAGGTGCATATTTTAAGAGTTAACACCTAGGATCACTGCTATAATTTTCCCTTAATTTTGTGCGGACTTCAAAAAAATTCTATGTCTTTTCTTTAATAATTTTAAGTTAAGTAGTTTCTTTATTTTTTGGTTATTTTTCAATATTGATATGCAATGAAGACATAATACCTTTATTGAAAGAAATGTATTTAAATATGAACGAGATATATTTGAGACCCTTTGACTATGTTTTTCGAATATATATCCCAAATATATCCCCAATATATCCCAAAATTTAAAAAAAATCGAATACTTAATTTGTCCACCTAAATTTTCAAACGAATATTATTGGATTTCCGACACTATATTTGGAATTAAAAAATTTGAAGACATAACTCGTCCATCCTCCTCCCTCCTCCCTAAAATTGCCATATGAATATTTTTGTAGTTCTGAGAAAAATGGCTGTGACGGACAGAGGAACTGATGTCAGTGATCTTATAAGGATTCAGTTTTTCCTTTTGAAGTACAGAACAATCAAAAGAGTGAAAATCACCACTTGCCTCACACCCCATTTAATATCTTAACCAGTCCAAACAGTACATGCCACAGCTTGCTAAACTCAAATGGATTAATAGCTCTGCAGCCACTATGCGAACAAACAAAGCAAGGGCGATGCCCCAACAATTTTCCTAATAAGCTAGCGGAGTGCGAGCTTTTTTGTAATAAATTAGCAAAAAAAGATCGCTTTGGCGCAACAGCGGCACGCAAGTACATCCTCACAACCACAGGCGCTTTACTAATCAGCCGTTAGCTCCGTTTTGACAACTACTGTCAGTTCGCCTCCAGATGTGATCAATCTCGTTGGTAACTTTGTACGTCATTGTACGTGTTCGTTTCATTTAACTAGCTAAATGAGAGAGATATTAATGATATAGTTCGAGTATATTTAGTAGCACAATACGCGAATAACTTTCGTTTTAATGACAAGAAGTATGAAGTAATATAGAAAGTAACAAATCGAGAACATTGAAAAAGAAATTGTCATTGTAAATAAGAATAAGTACTAATATTTCAAATGTTAAAAGAATATTAAACTAGAATGAAGAAATGTTTAATAAAGTGGCATCTCCCCTATACCTTGTGGGAAAGATGTCACACTCGCAAAGTAAGATTTCAAATGCATTTTTCTAAATTTACCTAATGTTTTTCTCAGAACTACATTTTTGATTAACGAGTACATGACTGTGAACAGCAAGTTAATTTAATAAATTTTATTTTTAGTACCAAAATGTTTATAATTTTTCCAGCATACCGCATGAATTTCCGTTATCTCTCGTGAATCAGGATAAACTGAAATAAGAAAATAGTCCTTCGATATCAATTATTTTACGCTTTTGTCTTGACATTTATACAAAAATATATTTAGTTTTTTCTTTTTTGAGATTTAAGCTTTCGGTGAATATAAGCACATGTTTGCTTTTTTTGTTTGTTTTCATTTGACTTTATATCGGCAACACTTCTCTAGCTCTGTACGATATTTCTCCAGATCCTTACACGGCGAACGGGAATTGCTTTTCAATATAATAAGTTGAAACGAATATGAAAATTCATATCAAATAAGGCAAACTATTATATAAAAACCTTTCGATCAGGTCTATCTCTCCCCGTAAAAATTATTCCTAAAGTTGCTTTTCTTAAGGTGGCTGCTTTATAGTTAGCTGTTCTTATTAGATTTTCGATCTGCGGCCTTCTAATAAACCCGCCTTTATTATGTAATATCAGGTACTTAGCTTCTTGGGAATAACATATTTTCAACAACTTAAAAAAACTAGAGATAAAGAACCTGAGTATAATGTTTAGGTGTAATTATTGTATATCTTCCATAAGCTGGAATAAGTAATTTTCTTTGATTTCAATAGAGCTAATTCTCTATTGAATGATAATCATCTTTCATTTCGTAAGTTCTGAAGCAAAAAGCGTTCTAAGAACCATCTTATAAAAAGTTTAAAATTTATATTTAAACCATCGGAATTTAACATTACCGAATACAGTGTAATTAAATAATGTATTTTTCAGTACAAAAGGTCAAAATTGTTCCTTGACAGTACAATAGGTCATTAAAGATGCAATTTAATTATATGTGCAATCTAACATGAACTTTTAACATGACAGAAATGAAATAAGTTGTTTTTTAGATCCCTTAACCGTTAAAACCTTTACAGATTTTTTAACAACTGAATACCAACTAAGTCCACAATGAATACATTTCCAAGTTATTGTTAGACATTTGTTTTTCAAGTAACTAAAAATAAGAATTCGTTCTGCCTCCATTTATTACTCGAGAACGGGTTACCGAAGGGCCTTTGACTTTTCTTCATGAAATATCTTTATTTATTTTAGAAAATAATTGAACCCATCTAAATATTTCATTTTTCTGCTTCCTCTGAAAACCTCATTTTATTCTAACTTTTGTACGGTACTTTTTATGTCCTTTTAATATGGTTACGAATATGCCTCTGTAATATACACTTAATCAGGCATTTTAATGCCTGTTAATATAGAACTAAAACATAAAACACTTCAAATGTCATCTCTACCTATTTGCCGGGAGAAATGTTATCTATCTAAGAAATACACTATATAAGTATGCTTAAAAATGCATATTTACCTCTTAATACAAAAAAAAGAAGAACACATCAATTGTAACTACAATTGAGCAGATATTAGGTTATTTTCGTTAGTGCTAATAGTGTTATCAAACAGGGATGCATATATATCTTTTGTTACATGAAATATATAAGAACTATGGTATTTCCCTCCCTATATCCTAATAAATTACCCTATCTTTTCACATTAATGGAATTCGTTAATGTGTAATTCAATTACTGAACTAAATTCAATAACATTTGAACATAAGCCAGAAACGTAGATGGTAATACAGCAAACTAACTTAATAAGACCTGTAAATAATGGAGAACTATGTAAATAAAACAAGAGCCTTAATAGCGAGGCCATTAAGAAGTCGAAAAACTATGAAACGGAGTTTATTTCGACATAATAATATTTCTTAAAGAAAGTAATTTTTTATTTTCTAATCGAATTATTTTTTTGGCCTCGCAGCTTCCCTTATTCTGAAACGTAATGTTTAAATTATTAATCTTCATTTGTATTAATTGGTGTAAATTAATAAAATATATAGCATGTATTAAGTAGTATACTAAAAGTAATCCTTACATTTAAAGTCGTATCTCTATTAAATATCTAAATGAGAATATTTTAATTCTAATAAATTTCCACCTGAAATTTCGATTTGAATACAGACAATTCCATTTTTTTTATCGTACAATTTAAATATTTATATCAATTTATGAAAGCAACATACCTAAATCGACGATACCAATAACTGTAATGAAGGTCATTGAGAGAACTTAACATTTAATTTTCACACTTGGATTCATAGAGCAACTGCTGTAATCTAGTTGTATAAGCATTACTTAAATAATATTTAGGGTAAATGTATTTTCTGTACTTTACTAGAATTTACTTAAATTACAATATTAAAAGGAGAAGTTCGTATTTGTCCACCGTTACACTCTTTATTGCCTTTCGCAATTGAGATAAATTTGTGGATTAAATCTTGTCTTTACAGATAAAGAGCTCTGTCACTAAATAGCATCACTCAGTTTATCACAGCCATCAAGAAGTAAATGAGTTAAGAAAATGCTCAGCCATTCCTTGAATCATCGCTGTTACCAAATGATGTAATTCAGATTACAATTTACCACTCAAGGAATTTTCTTTTGAATTATAACTATTTTCCTTTAATGTTCATTATTCCTTCATTTCAGAAAGGTGGGTGCTATTTATCCCGTAACGCCAAGTAAAAGGTAGTCTACTTCATAAAACAGAGAATTAATTTAAATATAATAATAAAAGAATTTCTAAATCAATAAAGGTTTTTGGAAATAACTTCGAACAAACAAACTCACAAACTTGACTTCTTTATTTTATTAGTAACTATTATTCCATTCGACTTATCTAGACAGTGAACAGTAAAATGTAATGGTATCTTTGAAATTTTGTAATCGTTTATATAAAACTATTCCGCTTTGCTTATAGCTTTTCGGATCAAACTACATAAATATTTTTCAACGTTCGAAGATATATCCCCTTGAAATAATTATTTAATTCAACATAATTTTTCTAATCTATTCTTCGTAACTGGTGTCTAAATTTCAATTTATTACACCTCGTTAAATTCAAACTACTCGACCAATTTTTCCTAATCCGCCAGGCGCTACGCAATAAAGTGCAAAAACCCCAAGTGGCAATACCCCAATATTTTTTCTAATAAGTTAGCCGAGCGTGAGTTATTATCGTGATAAATTCACAGACAACGCTGTCACCCTGAAAACGTTGTGATAACTGAACAACTTATTTTTTAGTTCTTCATAATGATTTTAAAGTATTTTTAATAGATATTTTCGCGCATTATCATTGGATTAAAATTCTGCCCAAAGAAAAAGTGGAAATGCTGCACCGAAAAAAAGCAGAGTGATATTTCAGAGAGAATAACAATGGCTTCATAGCAAAAATATACCGAGCCGAACATTAGTAGGTGTACAAGTATATTATGTGGAAAATAACTATATATATATATATATATATATATACATACACATATATATACATATATATATATATATATATATATATATATATATATATATAGATAGATAGTACGTACAGGTATGCTCGTATGTATGTATATATTCATGCCCGCATGATTATGTTTAGATTCATTAAATGCCTCAAACATCTGTTCTGATTTCAGTAAATAAGAGATTATTGGTATTGAATTCATTGCAAATTCGTGACATTCTCTATAACAAGATATCTTAGGCATTAAACATGGAGCGCACTGAAACGTATAAAGTAATGAGATTTTAGGAGTTGGCAATAAGTCAAACGTAATTCTCATCTCTGTGTGTACGTGTGGGTATGCATATAAATGGGAGGAAGAAGCGGCGACTTGCAGATTTTCTTTATATTTTTCAACATTTGCCTAAAGAAATAATTTGAAAAGTCCATTATTGAGGGCTCCGGACTATAAAAGTTGCTTATATTATTTGTATTATACATAAATTAATTACTTATTAATCATTGATAAAGTGAATGTTAAGATCGTTGTGTTTAAGCAATATTAATAAATTAGAAAATAGTTAGTAATAAAAGGTAATTAGAAAACAGGGAAATTTTATATTTTTAATAAATATAATGCATGAAAATTATGTATCTGAATCTAAATTCACACATTAAAAGAAGTAGCTGCCTGAATAAAATAAGACTAAAATGTATTTTAGAACAATTACGAAAGTATATGACTCGAATAAACAAAGACGAATCTGCTTTACTCAAATCACGATTTCTCAAATTAGTAATTTCCGAGTTTAACGACACGTAAAATTAAAAAAATTTGGGTTTCTAAAATTCAATAAAGTACTCGTATTTTAGTATCATTTGTCTTTCAGTTATTCGGCTAATCGAGAGAGTAGATTTGTTTTAATTGCTGTCTGGGTTTTTTGTGATTAATAGATAAATATTTACCATCCACTATGAATAAATATAATGACATAATAAAAATACGAAATCTCTTTCGGGCTGATTTTCATATTTTCTTTTGTTGATGTGATTGCTTTGTTTCATTAATAGTAAATTATCTGAAACTGTGTGCAAAACATGCATGCGTACGCGCACACGCACGTATCATGCGGACGTGAATACATATATACATACATCCATACGGGCATATAAACACTATACATACCTGTACGTACTACATATATATATATATATATATATATATATATATATATATATATATATATATATATATATATGCCTTCTGATAATCTAATTGCTATATGACTTTATAAATGCCTGTATATTCGTAAATATCTACCTACCTAAGTAGTAAAGTTTAATCACTTCATGAATTTGCTTATAACTTTATTTACTTACTTTTCTACCTTACCTACCTATCTACAAATATCTTTTTTGCTTTAAGCCTTTGTTTGTATCTGTATATAGTTACCTAAATATTTACTTTGGTATTTTTTTGCTTACGTCAAGAAAAGTGAAACTAGTTAAACTTGATAAGTTTACTCCTCTACAGTGAAGAGTCACTCTAGTCAAACTTGATGTGTTTACTCCTCAAGAGTGAATAGGCCGTTCTTCATCTCCACTGTTGGTATGTAAAAATTTTAGAGACTTTATTATTAAGCTATCACTAGCGTGACCCGTGCGAAGTCTTCGCATTATTTATTCCATTATGAAGCTCAGATGACAGATCAAACAAATATTTTACTAAAATTGACATATAGAGGCGCAAGTATCAAAAGCATTGAGCTAAAGCGCCACTTTATTTATACGTGAGTGGATTTGAAATTAAACAAAAATTTTACCGACCGTCAATTATATTGACGTTGAGCCGTTAGGCAGCATTGCTGTTTTGTGTATATAATTTTAATAATTAATTAATTTGCAAAAACAATAGCAATAATAAATTGTTTAGTTGTGGATGCCGGTAGAGCAAGCAATTATCTATAAAATGACATATAATTTATGTGGATTAGTTGTGAGGTTTTTTCTAAAAAGGGAGTGTAACATCTTAACCTTAGCGTATTAATATATATGATGATGATGATGATGATGATGATTCTTCACAGGAATTCTACAGTGTACCTTCAATTTCCATGCTCAAATAATAAGCAATTATTTACGAAACTACGTTAGAGCCATTCAAATAAAAAATAATTATCCAACTAGATTGACTAATGTCGGAAAAATGAGTTAAAATACACGAAACATGCCGTTTCACTGGTGCAATGACAGGAATTTTTCAAATTTATGGCATAGTAATAAATAATTTTAAAGAGCATTTATAATTGAATAACATTCAGAATTATTCATATCTGTCATAGTTAATATTCAGAAGTTAATATTTATGTTTTAGAGTAAGTTTTAGTTTAATACACAACATGAAATATTTTCTTTCCACGTCAACATATACTACTAACATAACTATAATAATTGTAGAGAGAAACTATACTCAGATGATAATTGATTAAGAATAGAAACGGCTGATAACTACAAAGTTTCATACACAGGTATTACAATGAAACAAGGATGAGAGTCATTAAAACCTAATCCTTTTACAGAGTAATAGGCAAGATTAAATTATATGCATTTAATCATAACTCACTCTTATGAAAGTGAATATGTTGACGTTATATGATGTATATGTATGTTACGACTAACATTTTTTTGTGTTTATGATACAAGAATTTTAATTTAATAGCCTTTAATAGGAGAACTGATGACAACGTACTACACTTGGCACTCCTTTTTTATTGTAGTGAAAAATATTCTATTCGAAAATGAGAACATTTCCATCGAAAAAGCATATTTAGAGATAATCCTTAATATTGACATAATTCTTTTTCAAGCTAGATTGACAGATTTGGTAGCTTCAAAAAAGTTTTTTTCAACAACCTATATTCTCTCAATACGTCCTTAAAGGGACAATTCGACAATTCAAAATTGTTCGATTGAAGTTCTATAAATTAATATAAAGTATATTAACTATTGTCGTTTTGTTTAGTATTTTTATTGTCAATAATATCTATCGCCTTTAAGAAATATTGTTAGGTTTTAATTTCAAATAGTTGTTTACATCTATTTTATAAAGCTAATCGATAGATAAGTTACCCTTCCTCTATGAATTCAAGTAGTAATCCTCGCAATATGGAAAAAGTAATCTAATATTTCTATATTACAACATATTTTCACAAATTCTACGAAATAAAAAAACGCTTTTGTTTATGAATTTAACCAGTATTATCTTTATTTTAAATCACTGTTTAAAAACAATTGTATTATTGTTTTTTTTTAATTGAATATTCCCAACAGAAATCGATCTTTTTAATTACACCAATTTTTTTTTATATTACATAATGTATTTTTCATAAAAATAGTACATACTCTTAAGTATATTAAACATCTAATTCGACATTTTAATTATTCCAACTGAATCTCGGATACCTATATCGTCTAGTATTTTGTCGATTTTTATATAACACGACTATATATTTTTACATTTTGTTCATTTGCTGATAATTTATAAAAAAAAGAGAAATCATGTTAATTGCAATTTTGTTTATTGCTTATAAATTATAAATTAATTTATCAGCAATGAATGTATAAATGTATCATATAAATACCGTAATATTTGAATAATATAAGAAGGGCCATCACATCATAATTTCCCTTACTTACTTGTCCGTCCGTATACCACAGCTATTTTACTTAGGGGCTATTGACATTATATAGGCATTTTCAAACAAATTTTTCTTCTAAACTATATAAACTAGAGACATGAAATAGGAAAACGATTTCGTTTATCTTTAACGAAAGTAGATTAGATTTATCTCTCTTTAATGTTTACAAGTGTCCCACGTTTTCTTAGGGTTCCGTACCTCAAAAGGAAAAATTATAGCATTACCTTTCCGTCTGTCGGTCTGTCCAAACCCTTTTTCTCAGAAACGCGAAGAACTATCAAGTTGAAATTAATACTCTTAGATCAACGATCCCTTGAGCATTAAAAAAATTCTAAGTCAACGCAACCAAGAATAACCGTAAAAATATGGTCATTTATGCCGCATATTTCGCAAATAAATCAAAAGCTATAGGGTATTTCCTGTTGACCTAGAATCATGAAATTTGACAAGAAGCAAGTTGTCATAGGACAAGTAAAGGAAAAAGTCCGAAAATCGTTAGTTGGTAGTTATATCCCCAAATAAAAATTATTTTTTAAATATGCGCCTGCGAAATATGTGGTAGGCAATATATTTTTGTCCTAAAAATTAAAATTTTGTAAATAGTTTAATAGGAATTTTATATACCTTTCGATATTCATATTTGCCTGGATGTTTATAGAACCTTCGTAGTGCGAGTTCCACACGTGCTTGACAGGTTTTTACTAGTATATTTGGGGTCTTATTACATGACTAATAATTAGGAACATCGCTAATTTTTTCGCCGTTTGTAATTTGTAGCTTTAAGTATTTCGGCAAAGAAACTAAATGTGTATCACGATATCAATGGATACAAGATAAAGGATAAACGTCAAAACCTGGCTACAGTGGAAGGGCAGGGTATATATTTCAGTTTTAATTTTTTTTCAAAACCTTGCATCAACAATTATATATTTTTTGGTGATTTTTAATTAAAAATTTAAATGGAAAATATGCATTGACATTTGTTATACTTACTTTAAATAACAAATTGCTATATTTCCTGAAGCATTGCATAAAGGAAAACTTTTAGTTCATGTGCCTAAGTTACATTTCTCTTTAGGAAAATTGTTCTAAATAATAACTGCATGACCCCATTTTTAATTATGTCGAGAACGGTTCATGATCCAAAAATCTTATGTATTGTCTTCTCGTAAATACGAATAATATTTTATAAATACCATTAAAAGGCCAATTAAGGTCCTGATAGACAAACAATTTTAACTTTATTTTTTCAATTGTTTTTAATTTTGACACAATGACAGTGGTAATAATCTAGTAAAATTTTACGTTATTCTTTGTCTAATGATAATTACACAATAACAGTAATATTTCGAAATCAGATAAAATCAGGGTTATAATGGAAGAGAAAATGAAAATGACAATAAAAAAAATAGTTATTTGTCGGTGAAAGACACCGCATAGGTATGATATATCTGTTAGACCAAACTCTAGTGAAAGCGAAAATGTTTCAAATATGTGAGTGAATGATAATTAAAAGAAATTTAGTATTCAAAAATTACTTCAGGATTCAAATTATTGATAAAATTAATAAATAATATTTTATATGGTCGAAATGCGATCACGGGCTTCACGGATTATGTGCAGGGAAACATATACGTATTTTAAAAATGATTCCGTTTTTTTTTAATTTGCTTGTTACGAATTATATGTTTAAAATATAATGAATAAACTATAAACATGTCTGTAATAAATATTTTTTTTTACAAATAATGCGTAAAAATTTAAAAAAGCCTTCACAATTTATGGGATACGATGCTCTTCTTGCACAAAACCCCAAAGATTTATCCCACACGATGAGAAAAAATCTTCGCTAGCCAAAGGATTAAAAACAATTGGGCTAATTAAACTTTTAAATGTGAATTAATTTTAGGGCTAAAGTTCTCAATAACTGCACCGTTTACAACGAATTCATTTCATCGACGTTTTTAAGTAACCAACTCTTACAATATTTTGTCATTCATTATGCATTACATTTTTCCAAAAAAAAAGAAAATATTTTCTTTTTATTGGAATAATTTACTTATACAGCCTTTTGGAAATTTGGTAAATTTGTGATAAATATGCGAAAGTTATTTTTATTTTAAACATAGTTTCACAAATATATGTTTTATGAATACGGTCATCACTGTAGATATATTTTTTCGCAGAAATTCTGTAATCACTGTAGATTATGTAATTAATAAATTAATCTACTATGACTCTACTCGTTACCATTTACCGATAGATACGTTAACAAATTCTGGCTCGTATATAATACGTTAACAAGTTGTTTTAACAAAAAATGATAGAATTTTCAATCTATTTTTATATAAATTCAAATATGCCGTAATTCTAATTTTGTGTTGAAATAGAAAGTTTTATATATCATTGCTTGATAGGAGTTCTTGCTTACAGTCGGTGTTAAAAAATTTTGTAGGACACTTAAATCCGTGTTTGCCAAGCGTTAAGCAGCATTAACGACGAATTATGTAATTACACGAATGTCTACTTTAATGGCCAACCAATATTTGTTACCAAGTTTTGTTAATCTGCATATGATATTAAAAAAATATTAGTTTCAAAAAGAAAAAGAACACATTTATTAATCTATATCACTTTTTATCTCCGACAGTTCTGGCATACCTTAATATTAGAACTGTACATATTCTTACTTTTTTTTGATAGCTCAATAAAATACATAAAATCTATTATTTTCCTTATCTGGTGCAGCCTTCGCCTCATTTTGAATTCAAATGATCAATTAAAAACATCTTTTAAAACTATATTTTTAACAAAAATTTCCATAAGCAAATAACATAGATATAAAATATATAGGTATAAAATATACATTTATAAAATTTATACATAATTATATCAGTAAACAAATATATAAAACACTAAAATATTTTTTTCTATATTTCTTCAACATTTGCAACAACTGGACCGAGTTTGCATAATTGCATATATATTGAAGATAAACCGTTTTTAGAATCATTGTCAACGCTATGTATGAAATACAACTTTAACTTGATAATATCCTTGAAGAAAGTCTTGTCCAACGTAATACTTATAATTTAACAAGAACTTAATTAACTAACAAAATTTCAAAATATGTCGTCAACTATAGGACAAGTTGCTCCGTTTATAAAACCTTCGGTAGCCGAACAAAATACATTTTATAAAACATACGTCCATATTACAAAATCGAAACTTCTTAAACTAATATATAACACAAATCTTCACCTCAGCAAACACCTACGTCGGTTCAAAATCATAGATAGTCGCAATAAATAAAGATATTATTCTTCCTCTGATCAAAACAGCGAGGCTTTTAACCTTTTTGTCCAAAATTAATGTCCGGGATGAATGTTTAGGCCCAGATTTATTGGCAGACGTCATTCTGATACTTTTAAATATTGAACACAATAAATCAAGCCCTCCCACTTGGATACAGACCCTGTACAGGTACATCTTCACATATTACTCTTTGTAGGGAGTGACTGAGTACGGGGAGGTCCGTCTTGGGTTCAGGTAAAATTGCGTGGCTATGTTAGAATTTTATTCGCAAGGGTTCGGTTATGCAATTCTGTCTATATATACAATACGCGATCTACCTGAAATGTTATTTGGGCTAATGAATCAAAGGCATGTAGTATGACTAGGTGGCGGTTAAAAAGTAAAACTTGTACTACTTGTACCTGGGCACTATGCAAACCAAAATAGTGTTAAATAGATATATATATATATATATATATATATATATATATATATATATATATTAATTAGATATAAATGTTTAAAGTGTTTTTAAAATTATATGTTTGTAGTGTAACGTTTTTGGTTTTAGGTATTATCGGATTGCAACGTAAGTTTTATAAATGTTGATTATTTTAATAATATTTTCAAAGCATCAAAATTCAAAAAATGTGCTTCAAAAATATTTGTTATGCAAAATAAAGCTAAATTACTTCATCGAACGTATTAAATAGGTGTTTCTTCACAACAAATATACGAAATGTATGATTTTTATAGATTATTATAAAATTACAATGACTTTTTATGAAAATAACTATTTTGATTTTTGTTTTTGTTACTAATTACATCAACAATTAACCCTTTTAACGAAATTAAACTCATTTTAAACGTTTTTCTTCAGTTTAGTGTGCTCAAACATTTTTGAAAAACAAAAAATATTTTTGACTTTCAAGATCTCGCACTTATATATATATATATGTGTGTGTGTTATATACGTGTGTATATGTATATATATATATATATATATATATATATATATATATATATATATATATATATGTATATGTATATGTATATATATAATGCAAATTTGAATTAATTGTCATTTAAATTACGTTGAAATCGGGGGCGTGAAATTTCCCGCACCAATTCGAGCAAACATCGCCCTAACACATTTATCGATTTACTGTTGAGCTGGATTTGACCTGAAGACACAAACTTACCAACGGTGAAGTCATATTATTGTTTTTTCTTATCAAAAGTGAAATCATATTAAATTAATATTTATTGCTTGTTAAGAAGTTTGTTCTCTACGCACCATTCCAATTATTTCATTATTATTTCAACTTAGTGAAGTTTCTTTTCTTAAATCTGTAGTTAAGTATATAGACTACAAATTACATGATTAATTTATAACATATCAACTAAACTCATTAGACTATTTTTTAAAAAATCAATGTAAAATTCAACAATGAAAAATATAAATGTAATTAGTTACCCCACATTTTTAACAAAAGGTGTAGAGTAGAGACTGCACAGATAATAAGAACGCTGTTGGATTCGGTTCTATATAAACCCTCACTACTTTTTATTACTCGGCTACGGAGGGGCATAAAATGAGATAATACTTTTACGTTTATATACGTCTGTAAATTTCCATGATCCTCTGTATATGCCAAACCGGTCGTCGAATTTTGACAAATGAGAATGTAATCTTGATGGCACATTATATCTTGATGGCGTTATTAATATTTTTACGTCATCTTAAATTCTATATGGCGGACATTATCACAATCACATAATAAAAAATAAGTTTAAAAATACACCATGTGGGTAGACTAGGAATATATACGAATTCTCGTACAAGTGTACATTTCAAAAATGTATAGTTTGTACATAAAAGTATTTTGTTTCTGGGAATTTTCACCTTGAAACTTTCTTTTCCTCATAAAATCCTAACAGTTAAATCAATTTTAAAGAATTAAGTATCGTTAAATTCATCTTGTTGTCACGAGTAACATAACTTAATTGTCACGCTACATACATTAATATGGCGGATACTGGCAGCCATTTTGTCTCATATACTTTCTTATGCGTTTAAAACATATAAAAATGGGCATTAAATGAAGAATCTTAATATGATAATTTCAAATGAATATATATATATATATATATATATATATATATATATATATATATGTACATTTATTTACTTATACTTAACAACAAATATCAAAACTCTGCTAGCCGGCACCATTTTTTTTTCTATTAACAATAAAATGTGGTTTCTGTAACTTCCTTAAAAAATTTAGACTGTTTAGTTACCGATATGAGTGGTCGTCTTAAGAAAGGGTCAACCTTACGTGCCGTTTAGTCATGTCCAATCATACTAATCATCAGTTTCCTTGGTTCTCAAAAGTTGTTTAATATAACTACTTGATCTTCATTCCCATAATGAACTAAATCGTCTACAAAATGTAATACCTATTTGGCGATGCGGTTTCTAGACTATTTAATTTATGTAGATTTGTTGCATGTGTTGAAAGATGGGCACTAAAAAGATGAAAATTATAATTAAACAAAAAACTAATATTTGAGTGCTTTGATTTTTTAAATTTAATTTCTATCATGTGATAATTGTGCTAAAATAATAACTGAATTTTAAGTTATCATTCTGATGGACAATATTTCGCTCACATTTCTTCTAATGTTTTCAGATTTATTTCAATTATTAGTTTTTTCCTCTTCAATCTGTATTCATTTCTGTTCAATTTCAGTTCTCGATAATACGTAAATTTTTTTCAGTACAATGGTCCTAACCATTAGAAAATTATGTACATGTCAATAAATACGCCATATATGCTTGTACATCAATCGTTCTGAAAATAACATATAAACAAGAGTTTATTCTTAAATAAACTGAATTTTAGATAAAAATAATGAGTAATTTTATAAAGAATCAAAGTGCTTCGCTTTTAAAAAAGACAGATTACATAAATTGAACATAAACATAGACCAAATTGTCATATTTTTTCTTAATGGATCTCTAGCTCGTTTAATACATTTCCAATAAACGTGTAATCACCGTATTTGCTTGGGTTGCCCCGAATATTGGGAAATACGAGGATCACCCAACCCTTTTATTGGGAAATATTTTCTAACTATCTAGAATATAGTAAAACTGTCGATATATCATGAAATATCTAGACGATTTAGTGGATCAGAATGTGTGTAGTTAAATTTTTGTTCAACTTAAAAACTGTGGCAAATATTTATATTTTACATTGACTTAAGTGAAATCAAGTTTATCATTACAATGTCTGTTATTTTTGAACGAATTTCTGTAATTATTAACTAAAAAAATTTGAATTATGTTTCGTTCCTATGCTATTAAACAAGCAATTCTTGTACTTATATATATATATATATATATATATATATATATATATATATATATATATATTTATAGAGCCATATCGGTTAATTATTGTGAAAATGGCAGACATTTAATATTTTAAAAATTACTATGAACACTTTTATTATGAACTTATAACTATTGAATGACGCGTTTACGCAAAAATTGTCAAAATGCGAGTCGGAGGCGGAGGCGAAGGGAAAGCGAGGGGTAGGCGAACGCGAAGGCGGATGCAAACGCGGACGCGTCTGTGAACGCGAACGTGAACGGGAAGGGGAAGGGGACGGCGAAAGGGAAGGCGAACGGGAAGACGAACGCGAACGCCAACGTGAACGCCCGGTAGGGGAAGCCAAAGCCGAAGCTGAGACCGAAGGCGAAGATGAAACCGAAGGCAATGGCAAAGGGGAAGGGGAAAGGAACGGCGAAGGGGACGAATACTTATTACTGAACCTAATATTATGAAACAAGCAATTTCACGTTCCTACTGGAAACTCGAAATAAACCGAGCAACGCTCGGTCACCCTGTACTATTTTATAATGAAAGCAATTATTGAAAACGTTTTCTTTTCTTCACTTTTTTAAATGGATAACATTTCTCATTCTGGTTCAAGCTCCAAGGTTCTGCAGAGTGAATTAAGACAAATTTAGACTATCTTCTCATGTAGCTCTAGTAAATCATTAAAGCTGAAGTTTTACACAAATTATTAAGGACGCATGGAATTTTTAAGTGATTACTTGCTGAAATTGTAATGTTCTTGAAAAAGAAAATCAATTTTATTTAAACCCCACATGTTACGATCCTTAGAATAGTATATGTAAATAAACTCAGATCCACATAGTTTTTGACTAGGTTTTGTATTATTAATTCTTAGGAAGGGTTTCAAAAACTAACTTATTACTTTCAAACTGCGCTTCGCATTGGATTAACTTAATATGGATAGCAACAAATCGAAAGTTAAGCAAATCGTTTAAAAGTGTTCTTAACCATTAAACTCTTCGAGTCTGCTGAATTTTTACCAAACATTGATTTATAAATAATCTAAAAATATTCTTAAATTTAACTTCATAAGTTAAATTTAATCTTATAAATAAAATTGGATGACTAGACTAGAGTTTCTCACCATGTGTCAAACTTTTTATAACATTGAAAAGTTAAAGGCCAATTCTTTAGTTATAAAGAGAAATTAACTTTTTAGCAACTAAAATCGCATTGACACACGAAGATAGACAGAATAAAAGTCAAAGCTTAAGCCGGGAAATTGATTCAATATAAAATTGTTTTGAAGAAATTTAAAAGATCTGGGCTTGTTAAAAATTCGTACCAGTTACGCTAGCTAACAAAAAAATATTTTTTTAATGTTTCCTTAACTTCAGAGGAATTATTCTTTTGATTGAAATCTTATTAATTTTGTGTCGAAAAAAACGAATACGATAAAAAAATTTATTGGCTTTGGTTTCTCTGATAAACAATAGGCAAAAGGATTTGATTTTAACGGATAAAGAGAAAATTATATATCATAGTAATTAATTTATCAAAAAAAATTATAATCCATTTCAATTTTTTCCATTAGAATTACATTTTAATATGTCTAAATTAATAAACGAATTCTTATGGTGGCTTCATGAGATCGTTGTCTTTTCGCGTGTCTCCTATAAGTGAGTTCTGCAGCATCCCTATACACTGACAAGTAATAATCAGCAAGCATTGTTTCATAACAAAAGCACTGATATCTTTTTTCCAATAACTGCTCCACAAATTTAAAGGAAAAAGTCTAGGTCCGAGTGGAGAAAATGGATTTTAAGGAAACATAACAACAACAACATATGCATCCAAGTTAACGACATTTTAGAAGAAGTACTAAAAATACATATAATGAGTGTAGTTTTTATCTCGTTCATTGCCTAAAAAAATCTTCAGAGCTTTCTTTTCTTTTCAAAAATTGTCGAATTCGTGGTCCAACTAAAGTACCTTCCTTAATTTTTGCTTCACTCAATCTAGGAAATTTGTTTCTTAAGTACTTAAAGGCCTGTTCTTCTTAGTTCATAGAGTTAACAAAGTTTTTCATCAAACTTAGCTTTACGTATAGAGACGGAAGAAGAACATCTTGTAGGTCTACGAGAAGCTCGGTAACGATATTTTTCTCATTAGAGTTAAAATTTTTTGCAGTTAATCTGCTTTGAAATAATGTGGTTTCCTGTCTCTACTGTCCTACATTCATTGCATTCCACCATTGTGTACACCAATTGCATTCCTAAGCCATGACTTTCAAATCGCCACAGATTTTCAACTTCTGTTCAGCAAATTTTATTGAGACGAGGAGGACTGTCATATTTTCATAACTCTCCTTCATGTGAACTGCATTACTAATAGTAATAGATGGATGGTTTTTCTTCTCAAGAAAGGAAGTAGATTCCTCAGATTTTGTCTGTATTGCAAAACCATGACATAGTATTCATAGACTGTAGTCGTGACTCTATAAGTTCTGCTTTCTCCTTTGATAAGTCAAGTTCTGGAATGAGACCACCCAATTCTGCTTGATTCAGTCTATGCGGTTTATGTTCTTTTACCTACACAGTCTTCAATTTCTGCTTCAAAGTCATAATTTGTCTTGCTATAGGAACTGCTAATCGAATGTGTATCTAAATGTGGAACAATTTTGATAGCAGACGAAAGATTCGGGTAATCCTCTTTTTTCATAGGCAAACCTTTTTTGACAAGTGAAGTCAATGAAAAATTGCAGTTATTTACACGGTTTATAGACTCCTGCCAAATTATAGGCATAGAAAAAGCCATAAACCTGTTTTTTAATTCAACTATTCTCGCAGTATAACTGAACAAGAATTTTACACATATGTGGAGCACATGACTTATCCTGGTCCCCTACCTTGATCCCAAAATAATGATGACAGGCATTTATCACAAAAGGCGTCATATTGCGTTTCTCTGACAAAAGTGTAATTTCACCACAAATGTAACAAAAAATTGTTCATTAAATTTATACATTTCCGTGGTAACTTGATTTATCAGTCGTTCCACTTTAGAATCTATATATTAATACGTGAAGCAAAAACTTTGGACCCCTTTTTACGAAAATTGCGCGGACGGAGGAGTATGAAATTTGGCATACTTATAGTTTATATATAGGAGAAGTTCAGAACGCTAATATTTTTCAATAATAATGCTTATGAAGTAAAATTCACACATTAAATTACATTAAATCAAGTACATTAAATCAATAAATAAAACATTACACACACTACCATGCATTTGACACACACATGTACATACATACAATTGACATATGAGTAGTCCATAGTTTTATTTTTCCGCTGGTTTTCCATTGTAGTTTATCTGCCAGACAGTTCGCAAGTTATTGTGCTTCAACTTTGTTATTTTCTCATATATAATAGTAAAAAATTTGATCTTTTATGTAGAATTACAGTTGTTATAATTTAATGTAACATTAATAATAATAATCATAATATTAATACGTGAAACAAAAACGTTGTACCTCTTTTACGAAAATTACGCGGACGGAGGAGTATGAAATTTGGCACAGTTAAAGTTTGTTTGGAGGAGTACGGAAAGCTAAAATTGTTATATAATAATGCATTAGAAACCCATTAAATTAATAAAAAAAACATTACACATACTACCATGCGTTTGACACACACACACATGTATATACACACATAATGACATATGAGTTGTCCATAATTTTATTTTTCCGCTGGCTTTATATTGTAGTTTATCTGCCAGACAGTTTCTAAGTTATTGTGCTTTAAATTTGTTATTTTCCCATATATAGTAGTAAAAAATTTGACCTTTTATCTGAAATTAGAGTTATTACGATTTAATAAAATATTATTCAATTTTTTATAGGTTAATAATAACCATAATTTAAAGGTTAATAATAACCAAAATATTAATATGCTAAGCGAAACCTTTATACTCCTTTTTACGAAAATTACGCGTCCGGAGGAGTATGAAATTTAGTACAGTTAAAGTTTATATGGAGAAGAGTGCTGAAAGCTAATATTTTTACATAGAAAGAGATATATAGATTTTTATTAGAAATACATGCGTTTGACACACACACATATGTACCAACACATATGTACTATTTTGTTTATGGTTGAAGTCTATGGTCAAAATGAGAATAATATTATTTATCCATAGTCTTACTGAATGTCAAAAATAATCATAATTATGATAATGTCATATTCATAATTTGTTTCGCATACACATATTAATAGACCAAACGCAAATTTAAATAATATTAATAGTTTACAAATGAAGAAGTAATTTTCAGAGATACATATAAATGTGCACTAAATGTAATTCCAAGACTTTTTCATAGTCATGATTGTGGATTAATGGATTTAAAATGCAGGTTTTGCAATGCGAAACGTTTTGAATCTGAAGTGACTTTAAGTGACAGGACTGAATTCATTTAATCTTGTCATAAGGGTAAAGCAATATTACCGCCCTTAATTCAAAATGAATATTTTAAATCATTGTATTATGGACTTATTTCAAATAAACCTTCAATCAAAAGTAAGGCAAAAAATTATTTTGAAAACATTCGTAAATATAATTCATCATTTGCTATGGTTAGCTCAGAAGCTAAAATTTGCGGAGCAGTTACAAGTGGAGTGTATCATTTCAAAAACATGATGTTTTTATCACAGATCTGGTTCAATGAATGCGGCATATGGTCGCTTACCATGTTGTGCGCAATTCGATTTTTATGATGTCGACACTATCAATTATATATTATCAATTATAGATTACAACAACATTTTAATGAAACATGCAATAACAATATAATTCGCAAAATATCTCTTGAATTGGAACGCAGTAATCCTTCGGTTCGGTCATTCATTGCAATTGCGAAATTTGTATGCTCATTAAAGTAAATCATGATTTAAATCAACGCCATTTCAATGATGCAGTTCAAACTGATGTAGCAGTAATGTTTAGTACAGTTGATGGTGAGCCACCTTTGAACGAAATATGATTTCATTTTCAAAAGTTAATGGTATTATCAAAAATATCTCAATTTTAAATTCATCATTAGACCCTTGAGCACATCCATTACTTTTTCCAAATGGTGATACTAGGTGGCATATCAATATTCCTCATAACGTACCAACTATATCTAATTCAAGAGAACCCACAAAAAAATTAGCCGTGCTTCAGTATGCAGCCTATCGACTTGCGATTAGAGAAGATTTCAGCATGTAGCACCATTCACAAAAAAATATTTCTGAAGTGGATAGTTGATATATATGTGAGAATAGAGGGCTCAAGATTACATTGCATTATAAGATTACATTGCAGACAAAATAAAACAATTCTTAGATTTGAAGTTTACGACAATTTAACAAACTACATAGAATTGAACATCAATGCCAGTAATCTTGGCCGTAGAATAATTTTACCATCTTCGTTCAATGGATCTCCAAGAAATATGTATCAGAATTATTTAGATGCAGTATCATTTATAAAACATTTCGAAAAGCCTTCTTTATTTATTACAATGAATTGCAATCCAATTTGGCCGGAAATAATTAACAATATTTTTTTCGGCGAAACTGCTAATTTTATACCTGATATTATGATTCGTGTATTCAAGTTTTTTGAAAACATTGATGAGGGCCTTTCACAAAAAAATATCTTTGTTAAATTGAAGCATTCATTTATACAATTGAGTTTCAAAAAAGAGGATTAAAAACACATCCTAAATTACATAAATATGTTGTCAAACATATGATGCCTGGTCCATGTGAAGTAATTAATCCTAATTCTGTATGTATGAGAGACGGAAAATGTACAAAAGATTATTTAAAACGTTTTAATGAATTTACATGTGAATCAACATGGACATCCATTATACGGCGTAATAATGGTACACATGCAAAAGTTCACGGTACTTGTCTTGACAATTGGTACGTTGTACCATATAATCCATATTTACTTGCCAAATTTAATTGTCATTTAAACGTTGAAGTTTGCACTTCAGACAAAAACGTTAAATACATAAATAAATACGTATATACAAGCCATGACAGTGCATCTGTTGAATTAGATTCAGGGAGAAATGAACAAGGTCCAAATTTACAAATTGATGAAGTTACGAATTTTTTAATTGTTCATTATGTCGGATCAACAGAAGCCGTATGGCGCATCTATGAATTACCAATGCATTTTCAGTCACATGTTATCGTCAGACTTGATATACATTTACCGCGTAGACAGAATGTGTACTTTCGAGAAGGGCAAGAACGTCAAGCAATTGAAAACACACAAAATTATTAGCATTTTTTAAATTGAATCGGTCAGATCCATCAGCACGAGAATAAAAGTATATTGAAATTCCTTTTCTTTAAATGTGGAAAGATTCCCGAAAAAAATGGAAGAAAAGAACCCGTGGAGGTGACAAAATCATTGCATGCATGTATGTAGTATCACCAAAATACATCGAAGTTTTCCACTAACGATTGCTTTTATTACGTGTCTGTGGTTCAAAATCATTTGAGGATGTTAGAATATCTATCCGCGGTATATTAATACGTGAAGTAAAAACTTTGGACCCCTTTTTACGAAAATTGCGCGGACAGAGGAGTAGGAATTGGCATACTTATAATTTATATGTAGGAGAAGTGCAGAACGCTAATATTTTTCAATAATAATGCTTATGAAGTACATTAAATCAATAAATAAAACATTACACACACTACCATGCATTTGACACACACAAACACAAGTATTATATTACACGCAAACATACGACTCTATGGTCAAATTGTTTCTTTTGTTTATCATTTTGTCTATACACATAGAGTACTGACATAGACATAGAGTATTGTCTTATGTTTACTTCGGTCTTACTGAATGTCGGGTTAGCGCGGAAACTGTCTAAATAAAAGCCCGCATTTTTTATGTTACAACAAAAGACATGGCTGTATGGTCTAGATTCCTTTGCCTTCCGTCTTTGTAGGAAAAAAATGTAACAACTAAAATTATTGAATGTCAAACAGAAAAGTTTTATTTGCCCCATTTTGCATTTAATGTAAAAAATACCACGTGAAATACCGTTCGCTTATACAAATTTGTGTAATATAAGTTCTGTAGCAGCAATCTACATTAATAATATCACCATATAGGTAAAAAAATATATGATTTGTTATTGCTGGTGCAAAGCAATTATTGTATTTTTAATTAATGCTATAAAAATCTCTTTTTTCGATTTCAGTAATTTCATATACTTATAAGAAAAGTAAATCTGTTGTTGCTGATTCAAAGATCTTTGGTGTTTTTTTATTGTGGAGTGTGTGGATAAAATCTTTTTTTCTTCTTGATTTTAGTAATTTCCTGAAAGAACTTTCATTATGCCTCGACGTATAACATTAACGGGTCGGAGTGAGAGACAAAGAAGAAGGAATTATTCTTATCCAAATACTGTTAACATTATACAGAATGAAGAAGTGATTTTGAGAGATACATTTAAATGTGCACAAAATGTCACACCAAAAGTGTATTTAAGTCATGATTGTGGATTAATGGATTTAGAGTGCAGGTTTTGCAATGCGAAACATTTTGAATCTGAAGTGACTTTAGGCGACAGAACTGCATTAACTTCATGTTGTCATAAAGGTAAAGCAATATTACCACCATTAAGTCAAAATGAATATTTCAAATCATTGTATGATGGACTTACTTCTAATGAACCTTTAACAAGAAATAAGTCGAAAAATTATTTTGAAAATATTCGGAAATTTAATTCATGTTTTGCTATGGTTAGCTCAGAAGCCAAAGTTTCCGAGGCAGTTACAAGTGGAGTGTATCATTTCAAAATACATGATGTTTTTTATCATAGATCAGGTCCAATGACTGCTGCATATGGTCGCTCACCATGTTATGCGCAATTATATTTTTATGATGTTGACACTGCTATATATTATAGATTACAAGAACGTTTTAATCAAACATGTAACAACACCATAATGCGAGAAATTTCTCTGCAATTGGAACGCAGTAATCCTTTTGTGCGATCATTCATTGCAATGAAAGATCATTGTCAGAGAGTCGAAAATCAAAATAAAGATATTTGTATGCTCATTAAAGCAAATCATGATTTAGATCTACGCCGCTTCAATGATGCAGTTCAAACTGAAATAGCCGTAATATTTAGTACGGTTGATGGTGAGCAACCTTTTGAACGAAATATGATATTTTTTTCAAAAGTTAATGGTGTAATTAAAAATATCTCAGTTCTGGATTCATCATTAGATCTTTTAGCGTATCCACTACTTTTTCCCAACGGTGATACTGGGTGGCATGTCAATATTGCACATAATGCACCAACTACATCTAATTCAAGAGCACCCAGAAATAAATTAACCATGCTTCAGTATGCAGCCTATCGACTTGCAATTAGAAATTATTTCAGCATGTTACACCATTCGCAAAAATTATTTCTGCAGTGTATAGTTGATATGTATGTGAGAATAGAGGGCTCAGAATTACATTTCATTCGACAAAATCAAACAATTCTTAGGTCTGAAGTTTACAACAATTTAACAGACTACTTAGAATTGAACATGAATGCCAGAAATGTTGGTCGTAGAGTAATTTTACCATCTTCATTCAATGGATCTCCAAGAAATATGTATCAGAATTATTTAGATGCAATGTCAGTTGTACAACATTTCGGAAAATCGTCTTTATTTATTACAATGACTTGCAATCCAAGTTGGCCAGAAATAGTTAACAACATTGGTGTAGGTGAAGCTGCTAATTTAGACCTGATATTATTGTGCGTGTATTCAAGTCAAAGTTGAAAGCATTCATAGAGGACCTTATACAAAATAATATCTTTGGTAAAGTTGAAGCACTCATTTATACAATTGAATTTCAAAAAAGAGGATTGCCTCATGCTCTTATTTTACTCACTTTAAATGAGCAAGATAAAATTGTTAATGCTATTGATATTGATAAAGTTGTATCTGCGGAGATTCCTCACATTAAAACACATCCAACATTACATAAATATGTTGTAAAACATATGATGCATGGTCCATGCGGAATACTTAATCCTAATTCTGTATGTATGAGAGATGGAAAATGTATAAAAGAGTATCCAAAACGATTTAATGAAACTATAAGTGAATCGTTAAATGGGTATCCATTATACAGAAGACGTGATAATGTTACTAATGCAGAAGTTCGTGGTAGTTGCCTTGACAATCGGTACGTTGTACCATACAATCCATATTTAATTGCTAAATTTAATTGCCATATAAATGTTGAAGTATGTACGACAGTTAAAAGTGTCAAATACATTTATAAATATGTGTATAAAGGCTATGACAGTGCATCTGTTGAACTAGAGTCTGTTGGAAATGAACAAGGTTAAAATATAGAAATTAATGAAGTTACCAATTTTTTAATTGGTCGTTATGTCGGATCAACAGAAGCCATATGGCGCATCTATGAATTACCGATGCATTTTCAATCACATACTATAATCAGACTTGATAATCATTTACCGCGTCGACAGAATGTATACTTTCGAGAAGGGCAAGAACGTCAAGTAATTGATAATGAAAGACAAACAAAATTATTAGCATTTTTTGAGTTGAATCGATTAGATCCATCAGCACGAGGGTATAAATATACGGAAATTCCTATGCATTATGTGTGGGAAGATTCCCGAAATAAATGGAAGAAGAGTATCCGTGGAGGTGATAAAATCATTACAAGGATATATGTAGTGTCAATAAAAGATATCAAACTTTTTCACTTACGATTGCTTTTATTACATGTCTGTGGTCCGCAGTCATTCGAGGATGTTAGAACATACAATGAATGTTTATACCCTTCTTTTGTTGAAGCGTGCCATACTCGCGGAATAGCTTCAAATGATAATGAATGGCGGGAATGTTTAAATGAATCAAAAGGATTACATTCACCAAAACAAATGCGGAATTTATTTGGTTACATTTGTGCAATAAATGTGCCAGCCAATGCATTAGCGTTATGGAATGAATTTAAAGTATATCTTAGTGAAGATTTTCTAAGACGTTGCAACGAAGAAGTATCCTTTAATAGAGCTCTATTAGAAATTGATGATATTTTGAATGTTCATAATTTGTCCAGTCAAATTCCTGGTTTACCAGTTCCCACATACTCGCAGAGAATAGAAGAAGAAAATACTATTGATATAATAGAACAAGAGATGCTGTTTTGTGAGTATTATGAAAGTCCAAATATTGAACAGCGTAATCTCATTGATCAAGTTATTCGTGATATTTTGTATCATGATACTGGATCCAATGTTTTTTGTTTAACCGCTCACGCTGGTTGTGGCAAAACATTCACTCAAACAGCATTAATTCACAAATCAAATTCGCTTAATCTTCGTTGTATTCCAACTGCGTTCAGTGGCATAGCTTCAACTTTATTACTTGGAGGTAGGACTTTATACAATGTGTTTAAATTGCCTATACCCATTTTAGAAAATTCTGTATCAAATATTACTGAAAATAGTAGCTTAAATTCATCATCATTGATAATTATTGATGAAGTTTCTATGTGTCCTTTGCAAGTATTGAAAATCCTAGATAGATTATTGCTTGATCTATGTGATGAAAACGATAAACGTAGAGTGTTTGGAGGAAAAACTATACTTCTGTGCGGTGATTTTCGGCAAATCTTACCAGTAATCCCACATGGATCACGTGGAATTTTAATTGAAAATTGTGTTACAAGTTGGCATGAATTTCCTAATTTTCATAAAGTTACATTTACTCGAAATATGAGAGCTTTACCAACTGAAATAAAATTTGAAGAATTCTTCAAAAAATTGGTAATGATGAGGCTCCACAATTCCCTCAGTTTGGTAAAAATGTTATTGAGATACCTCATCAATTAATAGGAGATAAAAACAATATTATTGATGAGGTGTATGGAAATATTTCCAATAACATACTCTCAGAAAATATATTGAAATCTGTTATTTTAGCACCTACAAATGACGATTGCACTTTGATTAATACTGATATACTCAATCAAATTCCTGGTGAACAGCGAACATATCATAGCTATGATAAAATAATTTGTGATAATGACAATGACATCAATAAATATCCGGTAGAGTTTTTAAATGCTTTGTCTATTAGTGGTTTACCACCGCATAAGTTAGTATTGAAAGTTAATTGCATAGTTTTATTGATCAGAAACTTAAATACTAAAGACGCATTAGTCAATGGAACAAGAATGCGCATCAAATTTATGCATCGAAATTCAATAGATTGCGAAGTTTTAACTGGGACCGCACGCAGTAAGAGAATTTTGATTCCACGTATAAATTTAACGTACTCTGGAACTATTTTACCGTTTAACTTTCAAAGAACACAATTTCCTATAATACTCCTATAATATTTGCGATGACAATAAATAAGTCTCAAGGACAAACATTCCAAAAGGTTGGAATTTTATTGAATCGTCCAGTTTTCACACATAGGCAATTGTAAGTTGCAGCAAGTAGAGTCGGTTCATTCGATGGTTTAAGGTTTTATATTTCCGAATATAACAGTCAAGGACGTTTACGCAAACGATGAAAGAATTTTTACAAAAAACATTGTTTTCAGAGAAGTTTTAAATCATTAATTATATTATCGCAATATGCGATAACAAATGCTATTCAATGGAGAGCATTTTTTACCGCATAATTTTTTTATTTCGCATCATCTTACAGAATGTTCCGTTTCAATAATTTCTTTTTAAAATAGATATTCTTTATTTTTCTCCTTTTCCATGTAATTTATTTTTTTTAAATAGGGAAATAACAGCGTTGGCGAAATCTGTGGTTATAGTAGTATATAGTCTTTGACAATAGAACCTTAATAATGTTTGAGCATTATATTTTAATAATTTATATTAAATAACTTTTAATTTAAATTTATTATGGTCGAATTTCGACCACTGGGCGATCACTAGTAACTCTAAAACGGTAAATCTGAAAAAAATAAAACACAAACAATATCAAATCTACGCACACGGCACCATTCATTATATTTGTAATTTAAAATCAGCTGGAGTACATTGCATTTCGTCATTCGACTAATGTCGCAAGTCCCAAGCGCGAAATCTCCCACAAACTGAAACATAACAATATAAAAAATGAACACATTATTTAATCTCCAAAGCAAGAGCCAATTGGCCACATTTATTGTGATTTTTGAATTCAACAGTTTTAAACACTCATCTCAGAATTTCTTTTACAATGTTTATAATTTCAGTCATAATTTTCTTCGTCGCACTTCTCGTTTCTGTTTAAATTTCTGTTCTTTTCTTTTTATTATTTTAATACCATTAAGATTATAAACATGTAATTTATTTTCCTGTAATTCATATAAATTACTTTATTATTAGTTTACACTTGTAACACATTCTGTTTTTTAATTTATTGTTGCACTGACAAGTATGATATTTCCTTTAATTATTTAACTAAGTAAAAGTACAAATTTAGAAAAGTTTAAAGCAAACGAATATTAAATTAATAAAACTTTTGAACATAATATACGCTCGGTTAAATAGACATGAGAGTAATATATTCATTTGTTGATGACATAACTGACACCAGCAGAAAATAGCCTAACGATTTCCCTTCTAGCTATAACATTTGCCTCTGGAGTTCATTTTGCTCAAAATCGCCAAGAATCCAACTTATTTTGTTAATATAAATATTAATTATATGATCTTTTAAAAATCAAAGCACCTGCAAATTTAATTAATAAATGGATATGTACAAAAGTTGGTTAATATTCTAGTAAAAAATTAAAATGTTAAGAATTAAAAAGTTATCACTTTGAAATCGCTCACAATATTACCTATTTATTAAATGTGTAAGAACCGATAGAATTATTTATTGTAAGTAGATACGCGTTATGTAGGACTTTTTATGTAACTTTATAAGAACACCCTATGTCCCACACATTATATTCTTGTATATTTCGTTATTAGGGCAGAACTTAACTTCAAAATGTGCATTAAACATGTATCGCGTATTTTTTTTTCACATCAATATTTTTTCTCATTTTGGTATACTGCCATAACATATAATATTTTCGCAGAAGAAGAGGAAAATTTTATAAGTGTCATTAAAATCGATCAGTGGTCTTCGAAAATAAAAAAAAACGCAGTTTGAAAAAATGAAAATGAAAATGCAAACTCCAAGCTCACATCTCTACTTCGTTTTATAGATATAACAAAACATAATCCTTTATCCTCATTCCAAACTACAACGGGCGCTAGCGATCCATGCGCCCTCTACTAACGAGATTCATATAATTCAACAGTGCTTTAAATATACAAATACTTCCATAAAAAAATTATATTTTTCACTTCTTACTAATTTTTAGAGTAAAATCCTTATAATTTTGTCCATCGTTTCAGAATTTCTGAATTTATTGATACATATGAAGGAAATTTTGGGAGTCTTTACATGGACATATCAATTAATATATAGTATAGTTATATAACAAAAAAAAATGTACCTCCCTGCAATCAAAAATATGGATATTTTTTCGCGCATAGTAGGTTTTTTAAAATAAAATTGTAGTTCCATTCAAAGTCTTTCACTTTTGAAATCTGTTTCCGAAAAATTGAGCTAAAGATAAAAATTACCTATATCTCTTTCTTGGTCAAATTGTTCAACACTGCGTTTGAAAATCGTGAAAGAGTGTGTTCTTTCATTTGACTAAAACTTGAAACTAAATGTTTTCAAAAATTTCTAATATATGTACTTAATATTCACTTTAATTAAATTTAATTTGTACACCCCATTATTATCCTCTTTTTTCAGTAATGGGGCGTGATCGGAAAATGACGTATAAACTGCATCACTTTATAAGGTCACCTCAAATATTTCCGTTCTTTTTAACATCTACATTAAACAATATAATTCATATTGGTTAATAAAATTTAATTGTCTAGTTTACTTAAAATTACACAATTATTTAATTTCTAACCTTTCACGACATACTGCTGTTAGCTACTTTTAAATTAAACAAAGCTCACTACAAAATTGTTAGACGTAAGCAAGCAAAATAAAACTTCCGTCAAATACACCGACTGCACAGTGCGACCTTTCCGCATCTTCCTCGGAAGGAAGGCGGCTATTGTGCAGACGGAAATGAAGTTTGAGAGGTGCGCACCGCTGTCGTCGCAAGGTGTCGCCCGCTCGCTGCGAGGATGTGCGATAGAGATCCTCGGAGGATGGAGTCGGAGCTTTTATGTGTTTATTATTATTAATATATTCATAATACAATAAAACACTTTGCCGTTTTCCGGCTTGCGAGTTTTTGGTGTATGTGTTTCGGTGTGCCGTATAGTCGAATTGTGCTTTTACTTATGTACGTAAACGTAAATAGTGTTTCCATATGTGGGTGTACGTATATAGGTGTAAGTGTAGTTTGCAATGTCCGTGTTCGTATTTTGTTGTTGAAATACATTCGAGAGCTTTCGCAATATGTTTCGTAACGCGTGACGTGTGTCCGGATTCTACGAGTATGCTTACTTTATGTATTATCTGTTTGTACCAACTGCTAGTCGATTTTGAAATATATTGTCAATAAATATTAAACCTAGATATTCAATAACTTAATTTCACAATATATTATAGTTTATACGTTTTTTTTCGTAAAAATAATTCGTACACAACTTATTGAAAAATTATTAAATAATAATTTTAACAATAAATCATTAAAATTTGTTTACCGGAAACACTGAATCGGTACAAATGTATTACTAATTTAAGTAAAAAAATAGTCAAGTGCATACTGGATATATTGAAAATGGTTCTGAATCATTGACAATAATTAGATTATCAAGGAAAGGTACTTAGCTTTGCAACGTTTAATACTTAACAATATCTTAGATAGAATTCAAAAGATATTGTAATTTTTTTAAACACTTTATGAGCTTTTATTATTGTACTCCTAAACAAACTGGTTGACTTATTTCTAGTATAAAAATTACAATTAAATCGAATTTCCTGCACTATTAGCTTGAATGTATCGGTACTCTATAAGCCACTATAAGCCTGGCTTACATATTACGCTTTGCGCAATGTTTTTCTATTGGCGCATTGTGTCTGCATTGCGAATAATACATGAGTAGCTTACTGTGAACATTTAAACCACCGTTGAAAAGTATTTTATGAGGGAGGTGATCATTATGCCATAATCATAATATGAGGCTGATGATCATTTTGCCATTTCAAGCAAACTATGTATTTTAAGTTAATGCAAGGCTACTTTTCCAGGATTATTCTTTAAATATTTAGATCCACTAAAATATCATGACTGGAAAAATTAATAAATAAAACTTTGTTAAGTACAAGCAGAATTTCACACTACAGAGATTCTTTAGAAATGTAGTACATATGACCAGTTAAGGTTAAATAATATTTCTATTAAACTATTATTTCACATGCATAAAATATCGGGAATTTCCCACCTTTTAAAATTTCAAGTTTAACAAATTTTTTATTTAGGAATTTCGGATAGAAAAAGTCGCATATTTTCCGAAAAGAAGACGGGTGGTATTTTCTATAATATTTTCTAAACTGTTTTACGTAAAATTCTAAAAATATAGCTTTGAAACCCTTATGATAAGATACGTGAAGTTAACAAAATAATTGTGTGTTCATTTGTTCCTTAAAATTTCCATATAAATATTTTTCATTATACGTGGGTTAATATGCTTCATCATGGGTTAATATGCTTCATCAAATGAATATTTTGCGTGAAACCGTTTCTAAGAAAAACGGTTATAATAGAGAGACAAATAAACGAGCCCAAAAAATAAAGGAAAAAAACAAATGCTGTTTAGTTCGAAAATATATTATATTTAACAAAGTACATGAAAATATACAAGTCTTGTCGCTTGTTGAAATACAAGCTATTTCAAATGGTCAGTGAAATCAGCAATCGTCTCATCGGTAGGTCTATTGAGAAAGCAGTCTCTCAATTATAGGTAAAATGGTCCTTCCAACCGAATCTGAATACTAGTAGTATAAAACAGTTACTACAATTATTATCTACTTACATACAATAGCGCTTAAAACTATTTTCATAATGAGAAAGGCTTCATAATTCAAATTAAGTTTACTATTATTCTAAGAAAATATTTTGTGATAATTCCTAAACGACTAAAATCGACGAGTGTTAGTTCATTTGATTATGGTAAGTATTGGTTGACAAATATTTCGTATTTCGTATTAAAATATATTTCAAATGATGGATTTAGCGGTGGTGATATTTTATTTACAATTTGGGCTCATTAATATGTCGCAGCGAAATCAATACTGTAATAACTTTAAGAATCTGTGATCAACAGCAAAATTTTAGTCAAAGAAATTTTATTTGATCCATGGATTTAAATTTTTTACATCAATGTTATATTGAAAGGAGTAATAATTATAACACGGAAAATGTATATGTTTCTCGCGTCAATATGATTTTACCCTGCATTAACTTCTTAAGAATAAAGATACTTTACAAATTTATACCATTGTTTATTGAGGCTATTTAAAAAAAAACAATTAAATTTACTATTTGAATCCCGACCTAAGAAATCACAATATTTTGATTGTCTATTTTTTGTTTAATTTGGCGTTTGGAAACCGGCATTGAATTTGTAAAGTGTTCAAAAATTTAAGAATTAATTTAAAGTAAAAACGAAATTGGGCCGGATATAAAAAATTTCCGCATAAATTTCTGAAGTTAGATACGTAGGTAACGTTTAAATTGAAAGATTACCAGATAAGCATGGGCAATTGGCCCCCAATGAAAGACCCTGATCTTTTAGGCGAAGAAATGAGAAACCAGCTTGTTAGCTTTGGTCAATTAACCCACTTTGATGCATGATTTGACCTAATTCTAATTGCGTCTAAGCTAATTAAGCTAATGTAAATTTATTAAAGCATCCAATGAAATTGACGTGTATTATCAATCGAACTACGAATTATATGTAAAGGCGTAGATAAAACTGTTTACACTAATATAAAAATAATCATAGCTATTGACACGACATGAAATTTTGCGACTTACATTATGGACAATAATGTATTTCAATTGATTTTCATATTGGTTGATGTTTAATATTAACATGTGATTTAGGTTCAAAATACATAATAATATAAAATGTAACGAGTCCTGAACTTTATTGTATAATTCTTAATAAGGTATAATTTTTATACTTGTTTTCAAAATTTTATAACACCTGGATTTTAATTAAATTTTAGATGAAAATATAATACATTTTTCATAGAGATCTTTTTGAAAACAAAACTCAGTTCTTTTTATTATTACTAGAGAAATTAAAATAAATATTTCGCTATTTTTTTAACATCTCCGCAACTATTCAATTTAAGTAAAAAAAATTGCCACATTCATTACCTACAGGATAGTATGAGTAAACAGAAACTTTATTGGTGTCCTTTGACTAATATTTATCCGATTATACCATTTCTTGTACAATACGCCTTTAAGAAAACATAAGCTTTTAGTTCCCTAAGCTTTTAACTTCAAATATTTCCATACGCATGTTCATTACGTCGTACTTTCTCTTATAACAGTATACATATATAATGCAGGCAAGTAAGAAAGTAAAGTAAGCAAACGAGCTTTTTATAAAATTGAAACATTTGCATACTCGCCATCGGGATGAAGGCGCCCGGTGGATTACAATATCGTTTAATAATTGGCCGGCGTGAGCTGCGGGAAAGCTTTTGTATCCTAATGACATTGCAATCTAAGGATCTATTAAAATACTGTGGAGTAAAATTTAGACCAGATCTTAAAAGATTTCTATTATAAATAATGTATGCTTTATGTACATACCACATAAGGAAACTGTCGATATTACTACTGTATAAATTTATTACGCAGTACTTAATATAACAACCTTGGTATTTCATTCATCACGCTAATAATTTTATTAAATGTATAATAAACCTAAATTGTATATTAATCGTTCCATCGAAAGTATACGTAATCAAAGAAAGAAAAAACAATTAACTCAAAAAATATTCCAAAGCATGCCAGATGATTGTAGTCATGTTCTAAGATGGCCTGTTCGGTCAAGTACCAAGAAATTAAGGAAAAAATAAAAAATAAATATGATTTTATTGGTCTAGGAACACAGATTACAAAAGAATTTCTAGAAAATCCATACACTAATGAATTTTAAAACTTATTTAATCGTATTGTATATTAGTTTGTTATCAAATCACACGATTTAATAATGTAGTTTTAATATTTATAACAAAAGATATTTGGAGAAGACGTTTCTAAAAGAATGAAAAAGAGATTACATTTTTCCATAAATTTAACATTTTCGTTCATTCTACTAGTTGTTGTGGAATACAGAGAGGAAATTTTACTTCTTTATTATCTTCAATCATATTCAAATCCTGCTTAAACAGGTTATCCCTAAACATTTTTGTAAACGAAAATATTAGTTAATTATTCTACTCAGAATGGAAACAATTTTTAAAATATATATCTTCTATTTAAAGTCATAGATATGTTGGCATATCCAGAACAAACATGAAACGGCATAATCTCCTACTAAGACGTATTGAATGTAACAAATATCAAGTGAAACGTCTCGATTATTAACTAATATGAACATTAATTTCTTAGTTAAGTTATATAATTTTAAAACAAATATTCGCACTTCGTCCTTATTTACTTTATGCGCTATTACTAGTGTTTTCAAATAAATACATTCGAATTGAATACACGATAACGACGTCGGGTGACTGTAGCTATAATCAAGTGCTACAATTTTATTCAAATGAATATAAATTATACATTAAACGACAATTTAACACGTTATTAGTACAAGCCGTAATAATTATTAACTTGTTATTAGATTTTCATTGCCCTTTGTGAAACGTTATAACGTTGTTAAGGGGCGTAAAGTTGAAACGTAACTTTATCGTGGAAAAGCGATTCGGTCGCGTGTGCCCTTGTGAAATTGGTTTATCGTTATCGTCGTTTTTGTTCTTTTCAATGGTATCTTCATTCCATGTTGTAATTTATTCATGACAGTATTTTTGTTCATGTTTTAGATTTTAATTATTCCCTATTAAAAAACATGATATAATATTACTTGGGAGAACGAACATAACAAAAGTACGATTTCTCGCATGCATGACGTAAAAAACTGAACTAATTGGAATGGTATTTAGGCACAATATATGAATCAATTAACAATAATATATACTTTTTGTTTCACAGCTATTGGTTCACTTCATCAGAGCATATGCGAATTTCATAATTTTAAATATTAATTAACATTACAACAGTAGTAAACATTAATTTACAGCAAAGAAGTGGGTATCTATCCGATGCGTAGTAGTTACAAAATATACCTTATATACATATATATATATATATATATATATATATATATATATATATTTATATTAGTCTTTCAAATACCAATGTTTTTTGAAAAATCAAAGCATAAATGGTGCACCGACTGGGAAACAGTTGTGGTGTAGGACACCCAACGGATCTAGACACAAGAAAAAATATACACTGCAAAACCATTTGGAAAAGTAACGCATTTTAACTCAACGATGAATTGAAGAGGTATAATTTAGCGAATGTATATGATAATTAATAAACGCGACTACAACTGAAGTCACCATTGTATATTTCCAAGAATACTTGTACCTAAAATTGACTTGTATAATTACTTTCTGAGGTAACTCCACTAATGTATAACATACTTTCATAACACAGAAATATTGCTAATGTCGCATATATAATGCTCATTACTGTAAATAACGTCGTTAATTATTCCTAAAAATTAACATTTCAGTGCTAACTTTAGTCTATATTCACGAAGTATATCAACTTGTGAAAGCATATAAAGGTGTTTTAGGACATAATTTTAAATTTACGGCAACGACATGTGATGAAGATGGTTATGATGTCTTATAGGTAAAATAAATGGAAATGTGTTCACATACGAGTAAATAACTTAACCCTTTACCGCATGTCGTTCCATATTTGTAACCCTAACGAATTCTGTTGAAATAATCTTCTAGTGACATGTATCTGTGACGTGTGTATACGAATGCAATAACAAGTTTGTCTGTGGTTCTTTATTTTAATGCAGAGGTTTGACATTATGACCATTTCTTACGATGAGCGTTTTGGCCATTTCTTAACTGAGACTAGTTTTTTAATGTTTTAAGTATGTAATATTTATTAGTTTTTTTAGTTTTTTTTCTAGAAAAATTTACCCCGGGAGGTTCTATAGTAAAACAGGTAAGTAATATCAATTATATCATTGTCAAAATATGTTAGAAACTTTTGCATAAAGTCATGATTCTGATGACGATTGATCAAGAGACTTCTGCACTTTTTTGGCAAAATTAGAGAACTTTCAGTAAACAATCCGAACTCCGACAGACTGCAAAAAATAAGACCATTCTTGGTTATCATAAGAACTCAATTATATAGCATTCCCAAAGAAGAGTCCTTGGCTGCTGGTGAACAAATGATACTCACAAACTCAAAAACGTCGGGTATGCGACAGTATAATGAAAAAAGCCACATAAGTGGGGATTTAAATTATGTTTGGGTGGAGCTGGCAGATTCAGGTATGACTTCGACTTATTTACAGGAGAACACAAAACCGATTTATCTGAAAACTATCCTGATTTTGGTGCTACGGGAAATGTGAAAACAAGGCTGGTAAATACAGTGATGAAAAACCTGAAACTCTTTATTGATAACTGACATAGAAGTTTGCAACTCATGGCGTTTTTGCATAGCATTGTAATTCTACATTTTGGCATTGTCCAACTAAATAGAGCAAAAGACATTGATTTGCCAAGAACAAAAGAACTGTTAAAACGTGGTAGAGTTTATGACATGAAAAATGCATTGAAGTAAAAGAAGTTGAACTTAGTGTTACGATATGGGTGGATAATAAGCGGGTGAATTTGTGTTCTTTTTATGTCGGCAAAGACCCTATGGGAACTGTAAAGAAATACTCAAAAGAAAAGAAAAGAAAAGAAAAGAAAAGAAAAGAAAAGAAAAGAAAAGAAAAGAAAAGAAAAGAAAAGAAAAGAAAAGAAAAGAAAAGAAAAGAAAAGAAAAGAAAAGAAAAGAAAAGAAAAGAAAAGAAAAGAAAAGAAAAGAAAAGAAAAGAAAAGAAAAGAAAAGAAAAGAAAAGAAAAGAAAAGAAAAGAAAAGAAAAGAAAAGAAAAGAAAAGAAAAGAAAAGAAAAGAAAAGAAAAGAAAAGAAAAGAAAAGAAAAGAAAAGAAAAGAAAAGAAAAGAAAAGAAAAGAAAAGAAAAGAAAAGAAAAGAAAAGAAAAGAAAAGAAAAGAAAAGAAAAGAAAAGAAAAGAAAAGAAAAATAGCCCAAAAGCGGTAGAGATATATAATAAATACGTAGGTGGCGTAGATTTATTGGATTCTATGTTCTACAGAATTCAAATCAGAATTTAAAAATGAAACCATCTTATCTTCTTTCACATGGTTGATCTGATATGTATAAATAATTGGTTATTATGGCATCGCCGTTATAAGCAAAATGATAAATATTTGTATATGCCGTTATTAGGTTTTAAATGATACATAGGAGATGTCTTGATGAGTGAAATGACGGGACTATTCGCTCCTACGACCCAGTGAAGAAAACCACTTTAACTGCAGAAGAAAATACAAAGCGAAGACGTATTGAGTTACCACCTCGTGAAATAGCAGAAGATGGCATAGGTCACTGGCCCATTTGGGCAAATCACCGCCAGCATTGCAAAGTGTGTAGCCAGAAAGGACATACTTATTGCACCCAATATAATTGTTATCTTTGTCTCAATAAAGACCGCAATTGTTTCCACTCATTGCACATGTAAACTGTAAAATAATAAGTTTGTATGTATATATCCGGTGATGTTATAAAATAACAAATAAATAAATATATAAATAAAACATACGAATGTCTGAACTGTACTTTGTTCCATATTCATCTTCATACTCGTAGTGTCCCAAATATGGAACAGATGATTGTTTTGTTGTTGACTCTGATAATAATAGTAATATATTCCTTTTACTATTTTTCCGAGGCACAATAACGAATTAACAAAGTAAATAATTAAAGGTTGATTGTGCATTGCGTAATCTTAAGAATATTGCGCATCAATTCGTTTTTTTTACATTTCATTCATCGTAGGCACATTAATATATATATATATATATATATATATATATATATATATATATATATATATGTATATATATATATATATATATATATATGTATATGTATATATATATATATATATATTTATTTCATATATATATGTATGTATATATATATATACATACAAATATATATGAAATAAAATTGCATATGATTCTTTTATCTCCTGCTGCACTTAATTACTCCTTAACTGCATTTACAGGATAGTATTTCAATACTCTTACGTACCAATTATTTGCATTTAAATTATTTATGAGAACTGAAACGTTTCAGTGGACTCCGAATATAAATGGAAAAATATTAGTGACTTGTTCATTTAGAGGCCATGTCTTGGGCAAAATGTTATTTTGAGAAATTTACCGTCTTCTCTCGACGCAATATCCAGCAAGCGTTTTCCGATTGTCACACTTAATTGTTTATTAAGATTTCAATTGATAAATCACTATCTCTCTTTCTCATTTTTAGGTTCCACTTACTGTATCCAAATAGCTATTTCCACTTGTAACCCAGAGAACTAAATTGTTTTTTTCTTGTGGTATAGGGAGTAGCTCAGATAACGCAAGCTCAAAATGAAATTTGCTCAGCAAGGCTTTTGATCTAATGTAGAAGTTTATCCTGGATGAGATTTATTACAGAAATCATAATTTCTCAAACTTTGCAACCAAACTCTGGCTGTGTCAGAGGAGAGCTAACATTATCCCCTTGTTATGCATTCATTTCATTTTTTCATTTGAACTCTTTATGAACAATTTTTAAAACTTTTCTACGGAAAGGAACAAAACCTAAATGGAATTAGTGGAGTCGAACATAATTTTTTAGTAAAATCTCCATATTTTCTTTGTTCTTAACACAGCAAACCTCAGTTTCGAAATAACCAAGAGATTGAACATTGCTCTCTTCGTCTACTTTACTAGAGATATCAGAAACAATAATAAATTTATATATATATATTTATATATATATACTTGTATTAATTCAGCTTTTCACTTCATGCATGCATGTAATGAAGTACAAAGCTATATTAATACAAATCTTGCGAGAACATACACATGCAAGAATAAAAAGTGCACAGGGTACTCGGAAGGCAAATATTCATATGTATCTGCTCCTGTGCCTACTTAGATGGAAACAAAATTTCCCTAGAGGATTTCTCACAGTAAATACTTTCACTACGGAGTTTTCCTATTTTCCGATACTCAAAGAAGATAAAATACACGCACATATTGACGATGTTCGCCCGGTGCTATAATAAGTTAGCACAGCGCAACGTGTTGGAAATAGTTTAAAGAAACATTTGCATGACGTAGGTGAGATGAAATACCTTCGTTCGATCCTATGTTATTTGTATACATATATACACATACACGCATGTTTTTTGATAAAATGTTTATATGTTTTTATATGCACATCTATATATGTATATCAATAGCAGGTAATTGTAGAAATTTGAAATTCATAAACATACGTTAACAATATTTCATGTATTTTAATTGATTTTAAAACTTCTTCCGAAACATAAACGATGATCTCACTTAAATATACTTTCATAATATCCTCCACAAAAATCGTTTGAGCAAGAGCGATGGGGGAGGCCCACAATTAATGTTCATTCTGATTAAGTACAGCATCAAATTGTTATGGCTATTTTGAATATGATATGTACATGTAACTTATTTTAAATATTTCCCATATTTCATTGCAATAGCGAGTATAGTCTGGTGGATTCAAATCATCTAGTTTCCCTAACATAAAAATTATTTATTTTATTTTAACCCTCAAAATAAATGTACAAAGCAAGATATCTTAATAAAGGACCTGTTTGCTGGGCATATATAGTTTGGGTTATGTTAGATTAACTTGGTTAAAATGTTAAGAGGGGAATGAAAATGGAAATGTTAGGCTTAGGTCACATTATGCGCCGCTCATAGCCTTGTGAAAAGTTTATACGACTTACTCAATGAATATTTTCCTTCATTGGTTCATCTCTTACTCATTGATTTCATGTTTGTGCACGACTCACTAATTTGTGATGAGATATAGAGATTGCGCAAGAATGGTGAGATAACTACGTTTTGAATGGTGAGATAAGACGTTTTGAATGGTGAGATAACAACTAACCTTTACTTACACTTTTAACTCATAAGACATAGAGCGCATTTTGTTAAACTGCGGTGAGTAGAGCTCGTATAGTTTTATTCTTTTTGAACTTGCGATCTTTTATAGCGGTCTCAAAGTCAGTTTCCGTAAAAATGGACGTGCTTAGTGATTTAATGTGTTTAAACAATATTTTACATTGTTGGGTAGAAGCATTTTTCGTTGATGTGAGGCACTATTAGGAGTCTTCGAAGGTCCCAGCATATTCGTGTAACATGGGGCACTGTAGGCCTTATAGACGACTGACAAATAAACCGGGTAGCTTTAGTGAGCTGATGAGTGCAGCAGAGTAATAATGGGCAGAAATATTTGGGTAAATCTTTGACTAAAATGAGTTAAAGAATTAAAGTTATAGCATTCTTTAGTTTATTCGACCCAATTATCGCATAACATATACTGTGAATTAAAATTATGTTCACCCACATATTATTACACCTCCATGTCATTTCGATCTTAGTTCAGTATAACCAAATCGATGTGTCAAAATATAAACATCTTAAAAGACAAAGATTTAAATCAATAGGTTAGAGATGACTATCAATTATGCTGTTTTCGTTTTTAAATTCGTAGATCGTCTGTATGGTAGAAAATCGACATAGATTTGTTAAGTAATGTATATTAAAATTTTAATGACATTTTCAATATTCAGTGATAGTGTACTTGTTATTATTATTGTTTGAGCATTATTTAAATATATTAAAGTACTAAGTATTTTGTTAAATTTTGTAAAACATAATGTATAATTGAAGTATTATAGATTAGGTTTATTATCAGATTCTCTACATTTGCACTTTTTTTGTTATTTTTGTTGTACAATTTGAATTGGTATTTGTTTTTTTATGATTGTTTTATAGAAAAACTTTTAGAAAGTCAAGTCTGTTTCTATTCAGTAATTGCTTATGTTTAGATTAATTATTTAATTTTTAAATAATTGACGTATTTTATTAATTAAAGTATACATTTATTTTTCGTTTACATTTGTGTAGATGTTTAATAAGTTAACTAGTTAAAGATAAAAATAGTGACAGTTCTTGTAAGCTATCAACTTACAAGATTCGCCATTCGTTTTTAGGTGCTGAGGCAACCAGTCTCAAATCTATAAAGTATGACAGACTGAACTAGGTCACATAAATGACCTTGAAAGCACATCTTAACGTCAGAGTACATGAACTAGTTCGCCTAGACTGTTATCCGGCTGCAAATGTAGATTTTAAGGAAAAAAATGGGTAATTATTAAAAATAAACCATTACTCCTAAGCCAAAATCAATAAATTTGGAATCTATAAAATTAAAAAAAATAATTAAATTTTATTATTATATATTTCGAAATTAATAATTTCATTACATGCATATATGTATATAGGTTTTTTTACATCTGTGAATTTAAAATAATTTTTGCATTTCCATTAAGTTACGTAGAAAATAATTTCGGAACGGGAAAATTGGAATAATACGTGAGAGATTGTAAAATATTTATACAATCCACACCATATCATTTTATCAAAATAATAATTATTTTTAAATAAGAGTTTGCAAACGTTAATTTACATTTTTTTATACTTTGGATAATAAAATATTTGAGAAATGATTCCAATTTTTTTTCATTCATTTTTCACCGTACTGACCTAATTGAAATATATGTTTGCTCCCTATAAATTTATTTTTAATCGTAAGTAAATTTTCTTATGTATGTGTATGGAACGATTAAGCGTAAAAATAATTTTCGAATGAATTATCACAGATTTACTGTCTTTAAGACCTTGAAAAATTTTGTAGAAGTCTCGATAAGTAAATTGAAGTTCTTTAACTTAATATGTGAGGTATAAATTGAAAAATAATAATTTGTATTATTTATATAATTTTTAATCGAGCTCGTTCTGATGCAATTTGCTCGTCACCACAACTTCTTAAAGCATACATAAACGATTTATAAATGGCCACATATTTGCCACAAGTAGTACAATAGAAGATTTTTATAACAATTTTTTACAAGAGATTTCTTTACAAATAATGTATAGCATTTGTCTAACATGTGGTATTAAATACAATTACTTCTTCTGTATTTAATTTAATCATATTTGTATTAATAAATCTATCCATAATACCCACAATGTATACATGTAATTACAAAATACAAAATATAAAAGTTGAGTCAGGAAAAGGCCTATGTTAATTTGATTGTGTCTTGAAATATATCCTGAGAATTGAGGATGAGAAATGAATAAACTTATGATGTAAGTAGCTAAAAATATAAATAAAAAATACTTCTTAAATAGTGAATTGGAAAGGTTTTTTTCATATTATATATCTATTATATTATTGACAAAAACTAATATTCTTTTATATAATGACACGAATAAATATATCACAAACCAATATTTCTTATCAAAGAACCAATAGATATTGATAGATATAGATAGATATAGATGAAAATATAACTATGCATCGAAAAGAAACGAAGTAATACAAATTTTTAACTGAACAGAGATTGTCAAACACGAAACATTATAACAAACAAAAATGGGGGGCGTTTTTAAATTCGCGGAATGGAGGATAAGGAGTGAGAATAAAAATACAAAATAATATTTTTTTCAATATATTCACCTGCTACCCTAATACTTTTTCAGATCTTTCAATTAGCTTATGTATACCTACATAAAAAAATGTTTCGTCTTTGCCCGAAAAATAAGCTGAAACTGCGTCCTACACTTGTTCATTGTTTGAAAACTTCCACGAAGTTCTTTTTTAAGGTTTGGGATCAAATAATAATCACTGGGAGCCAGGTCAAGACTGCAGGGGAGGTGTTCTAAAATATCAAAGCCCAACTTGTGCAGGGCGACCAGCGCAACGAGGTTCGTCTGAACGGGCGCGTCGTAGTGCGAAAACAGAACAACTTTGGTCAATTTTCTCCTTCTTTATTCTTTGATTCCTTCTTTCAATCTCTCTAGAATTGACGCATTGTATTCTCTGGTTACGGAAATACCTTTATCTTTATAATCCGTCAACAGGATCACTTCTGAGTCCCAAAAGACTGTCGCCATAATTTTTCCAGCCGACTGTGACACCTTAAACTTCTTGGGTGGTGGTATACTTTTTTTGTGCCACTGCATTGAGTCTTATTTGGACTCAGGTTCATAATGATGAACCCAAGTTTTATCTCCAGTAACAATTCGATGCAATAGTCCATCCTTGTCTTCACTACAGAGATCGAAAAACGCACGAGAATACTCCGCGCAGCGCTGTTTTTGAGTCGGTGTGATCATTCTCGGCACCCAACTTGCGCTGACCTTTGTCATGCCAAAATGGCAATAGAAAATTTAATAAATTATTTTATCCGACACTCCAATCATCTCTCCAAGCTGTTTCTTCTTTAGTCTGGCATCTTTCAATACTAATTTTTCAACTTTTTCAATAATTTCCGGAGTGGTAATTCCAATCGACCAACCGAGGCGTGGCTCGTTTTCAAGTGAATCTCTACCCTGTTCAAAGAGACTACGCCACTTGTAAACCATGGTTTTATCTGGGCAAGTGTCCCTGTAAATGGATGCCATCTCTTTCAGTATGGTTTGAACCGACTTTCCTTGCTTGGTTAGGAACTTTATAACGGCGCGGTACTCGATTTTATCCATAGTTCAGGATTTCTTCCAGATTGAGTTGTTTGTTCGACGATAGTTCAAAGACTAATGATCCGATTATGATAAAACTTGGTATTTATACTAATAATAAGTTACATGATTAGTTATTATTTCGTTAACTACCTTTACTAATGGCTTACCTTTCCATTCCATGAACTTAAAAATGCCCCTCGTAGTAACATTGATTTAAGGGGCTACCGCAAATGGTTTAAAAACAGACTCTGAAGCAGTGAACCTAAATATATTTAAATTTACCTGATTCCATACAAAGTTTACGTTATCGGTAGATAGTACCATGTGCAATGTACTTTTATATAGAGAAATAATAAACTATCACTTGTTGAAGGCGTCCGATTGAAGATATGTTTGAATGTTGAATCGGAAACTTTGTGAGGATAACTTTGCGAGTGATAACATTTTTATAGGTTCCACCGGTCGTGCTTCAAGTCGTGACTTGTGCTTAAAAATATGAATAAAGACGAGCTTTCACATGAGATTCCATGTGATTGTCATGGTCGGATCTTATTCTAACATCAAAGTTTCAATTCAGTAGTTTTAATTATTATGTTAGTTTAATAATAAAATTAATCGTCATGGCGTTCAAAAAAATATGATTACACCAAAAGACAAATTCTGATTGTTTTCTTATAAAAGAAGAAAATATTCGCTAAAACTTTAGCAAGTTTTGGTGACATCTTCTTCTTTTACGAATTACGAATTTTCTTCACTGGAAAGATGTCTATTATTACAAATGTAAACTCCGCCTCTCAAAAATAAAATAAAATAATAATGAAATTAAAGCAAATCATTGAAAACAATTATGAACTAAGTGTGAAAATAAATATCGAAATATTAAGAACAATAAAATAAGCTAACGGGTTAATTTTAAAAGTTTATTTGAACAAATATTGCTTTTTAAGCAAGTCTTCCAAACTTTTAAAGATTTAATAGTAATTTAAGATATAGTTACAATTTATGGGGATAATTTAGGAGTAAATAATTGGTGATGATAATAATTATTCATGATTTAATTTTTTTCAGAAATCAGTTTTTACTTTAGGGGACATGTTTTGAATGTCTCTGTAGTTGTAGTCAATTAAAAAATAATGAAAAGTGCTAATGACATTTTCAATATTCAGAGACAGTGCACTTGTTATTATTATTATTTGGGCATTATTTAAGGATATTAAAGTGGTGAGTTTTTTTAAAAATTTTGTAACACATAACGTATAATTGAAGTAATATAGATTAGGTTTAATATCAGATTAAATTAGTAGTTTAAATATAAAGTCTAATACCTTATATCTCTATTTTTATAATATATTAATTATTTTATAGTTATTTCCCTACATTTGCACTTTTTATTGATATCATTTTGTACAATTTGAATTGGTATTTGTTTTTTATGATTGTTTTATAGAAAAACTTTTAGAAACTCAAGTCTGTTTCTACTCGGTAATTGCTTATGTTTAGATTACTTATTTAACTTTTAAATAATTGATGTATTTTATTAATTAAAGTATAAATTTATTATAAAATTATTTTCAAAATAATAGACAAATATAAACTTGTTTTACCCTTTTTTTCAATATATGTAAGCTTTTCTTAAAATAAATATAAGGTAAATGTGTTGTATATAATTACCCTGAAATGTATTGTATCGAATCAAAACCAAAATAACATTCTTTAATCACAAAATTCAAATTGACTAAAAATTTAATATTCAACGAATAAATAAAGTTTTGACGTCAAATTAATTAAACCTGACTTGGCCAGCTTTTTTTAATAAATAATAACTAAATTAACGACCAATGACCCATAATATTTTTAATATTTCTTTTATAATAGGAGACCCATATTGCTTGAAAATCCGGCATTAAATTAATTTCTTAAATTTTAATAACATTTCCAGGTTCATTAGCAATTCGGAACTGTGATCTTTCATGGTACCTGTGAAATAACTATTCATATATATTGTTTTGACGGTTGGAATTGATTTCCAAGATTTTAAACTAGAATAAAATATGTCTCAGTGTTAGTAGATAGTCTGAACATTTTAATGCATCCTGAAATACCCAGGAAGTACTGTTCGTTTCTGTAAGTATCGTTGATCGTTTAATCTTTGATCTACAATAATATTGTCTCTATCTTTCCTTCATTCGTTCTTATATTTCTTATCCATTCATTCTAACTATACGTTGAGCTTAAACTCGTGTAATCAATAAGTTCGAATGAAGCATGTGAAACGAATAGCAATACAAAAATACAATTAAGTAATAAAAAATAATTTAAAATAAAAGGTTCTTAAAAAATAAAGATTGCTCTGAGAATAATCTAAGCCAAATGCATTAAGTTTAAAAGTTAATAAATATATATTTTAAAATATTTTTAAACACGCATTTGAAGTTTAATTTTAAATTGAATATATTTGACGTTAATTTTGTAGAAATTCATTATTCACAATTAAATGAAACTACGTGATGTAGTATTATTTCTACTTTCTTTAATTTCTTTACCACGACCTAGGTTTCGTTGTATTACAACATCTTCAGGTGGGATATTAGCTAAGATCTTAGCCATCCCACCTGAAGATGTTGTAACATAACAAAACCTAGGTCGTGGTAAAGAAATTAAAGAAAGTAGAAACAATACTACTTCACGTAGTTTCATTTAATTGTGAGCTATATATTAATTAGTTGATTCTTATCAATATTTATGCGGACACTCTCTGATTGACAAGTAGCCAACTCGATATTAAACTTCAGTGAAAGTTTTACTGTTAACCGTTTGTAATTGGAAACGTGAAATATGTGATCAAAAAAGTTAATCAATCTTCGTCACCTGCTACAATATTGATTGCAAAATTTGAGGACAATGTACTGGCAATAACTGCAATACCTCTAAGCGTGCAAAATCCCATGGGATTACAGTAAGTGGAAATTTCGCATAAAAATCGTAAATATTTATTCGACATTATCGAAAGGCTGTTTAACGGGTTTTATAAATTTGACACGGAACGCTAACGGATAGTGGGATTTAAACCTACTGCACCTCCGACATCGATAATTGATTAGCTGGGTTTTATGGCATTTATTTATTTATTATTTCATACGGGGAAAAAACAAATACAAGTCATGACGTTATGAGAATATATGATATTTGTACTAGGCAGACTTGTATCCTCCATAATATGGAGGATACAAGTCTGCCTAGTACAAATACCATACATTCTTATAACATCATACATTCGTATAATATTACCACATCCAGACATTAATCTACCTTGAGGTTTGATATATATAAAGATTGATTAAAAACCATGGTTATATTAACTCTATTGAAAATTATAATGAACTTAACAGCAGTTGATATATTAAAAATTAGATAAAAATTATTGAATAATATCAAATAACAACAATTATTGAAAAATGTAAATAATAATTTGTATACTCATTACAAAAAATAAAGAATACAAAATTAAAAATTATCATAAATTACTTTTGCGCTTGATAATGAAAATAAAATGATAAGAATATGGTAACACAAATTATAATAATTTAAATAATAATTATAAAGGAGAATACGGATATTCATAATTAACATTAATTTATCTTTTATTAACGTATTTGTCCTTAAACAATATTCTAGATATGGACGGTTGTATTGGGATGACGAACTAGCAAAAATATCGCCGGAATGGAACAATCGTATCAATCATGACAGATATTATACAGTACTGTTGCTCCCATTTCAACGCACATATTGTGTTGCTATATTTAAACAGCAAAATTGCCTTAGCATAGTCAATTTTTGCGTATTGGAGCGGTATTGCAACGTGCATATATGCCGCCTTTGTACTCCCTCAATCATATCAGAATAGGTAGTTACTAATAGTAAGGATTTCTGATTGCAACAGCATACTCAAATTGAGATCGAACAAGAGTTGTGTAAAGTATACGATACGTTCTCACCTCCCTGAAAGGTTTGGCAGTTCTCAGCATAAAACCCAGCAATGCACAGACCCGTGCAGTAATTTGCTCCACATGAGGTTTAAAGGGCATTTTAACATCAAAATTAACCCCAAGATCACGTATATCATGAACAGACTCTAATGAAATACCATCAATATTATAAAGATGGTAATGGATCATCTCATTTTTGGAGAAAGTAATTGATTTGCACCTATCGGTACCTAAGTGAATACAATCAGTATTGTCCAATCGGGGTTGTACACATTTTTGCAATAGGGGTTGTACATAGGGACACGGTGGCATCGCGATCATGTGTAAAATAATTTGAAAAAATGTTTTAAGAAGCGTTTTTATTTCAAACAATGAAAATGATTGGGTTTAAAGTTTGGAAAATACTTGCGAAATTCGAAGAGATCAATGAACTCCCAACAATTCACGTTTTGGTAAAAATCTTCGGCTGACGGTGTGATGAATTCCTGTGTTTTGAAAATAAGAACAGTAAAATATTTATAGCATGCCTAGATGGCATAGATCTTAAGCTAACATAGTCACAGCAAAATGGCGCGATCAGATATACAGCTTGAGAAACAATGAATAAACTGCAACGAAAATTTTTAATTCAATATCTGTATTAATAGTTCACAAATGTTTACCTATTCGAAGAATAAAATTCGGCGTGTTATCGAAAACAATATTCAAATTGTCTCTGAAACGTTTATGCAAAATATTCTCACAGGCCTTTAGCGATGCTGAGGTGAACATTTGTCAGTCAAAAAGTGTTCATTTAAGTAATCGACAAAAATCAATGCAATTTAATATTCGTTTTACTTCAAATTTACACACTCAATTTGAAATTAAGTTTTAATTCCTTCCATAAGCAAAATCCGAAATAATATGATTTTATCCAGTGAATTTCTTGATTTGTTAATATTGTTCATAACCAGATAATTCAAAAAGTGAAATTAAGTTGTTTTTGGCATACTATTTGAAAAACTAACGGATGTGTCGATTTTTATGTTTCATCATAAATACATGTCAATTAAAGAAAATATGTTATGTTACTAAATGAAGTACAATGGGAGAAAAACTATTTGGGATATTTTACTAGATTTTTCAAAGCTATGATAGAAACTTGGTGAAACCCTTGCAACGTGTGACGATAGTACAATGGTATGTACAGTGAAAACTACTGAGTTGTTAGTAAAATTAAAATAATTAATGTAAAATGGAGTATAATTTTTTCCATGGAAAAACATATGCATAAATGTTATGAAAGCAGAGATAATCTGTATGAACATTGTAAATGTAAAAAATCTTGGCCGTTGCAGAGTAACGCTATACTGAACTGTATAATAAAATAAATTCAAAATGAAATCACTCTATTATACAATATTAAGATAGTTTAACTGAGGTAAAGTGAAAACCAGGTTTTTAAACAAGAAGACTATTCGACAAAATTTTTCAAGAATTTCAAGTTTCAATCATGCACGCACGCATGCATGCATGCACGCACGCATGCACGCACGTACTTCTTTCAGCCACATTTAGCCGTGTTCTGGTATTGGCATCACGACTATTTTTTTTAATTGACAATTGTCTATGTAAATCTATGTGAAGTTTTTATTAGATATTTAAGTTTATTTGTAATGATATTTCACTAGTTTTTCTGTATATATAAAACAAAAATCTTCTTATGTGAATTTAGTAGAATAGTTAGACTTACATTTACTATATTTATAAATCCGCAATTAACTCGCACATGTAGTTGTCGAAAATATAATTTACAACGTAAGCAATACATCCCGACTTCCTTCAACCGCATGATACTGGCATGGCTGTTATTTTTTAATCGACATTTTTCTATGTAAATTATATGAAATATTATTAGATGTTTAAATTTGTAATGACATTTTGTTAATTTTTCTGAAGGTAAAATATTAAAATCCTCTTAAACGAATTTAGTACTATCTACGAATTTACGTTTAGCATATGTTTCATCTGACACTTGTTTGGATGCGATGAAAAAAAAATGTGAAGATCGTAACGTCCTTCATGCAACGTTTTTGATGTCAGATTGTCACGAATCTATCATAAGAAGAACGGAAAATAGGTACTTAACTAATAACCAATACAGATAAATGAACACGATGTAATAAAATAAGAATGCACGTATGGGCAAAAGAAAATGGCGCTCACGATGTCAGCAACTGTTTCGTAAGTTATGTGTGTTAAAAATAAACTGTCAAAATTTGACGCGAAAACAAACAATAGTTTATAAAAACAAACAATTAATGCTATCAGCTGTTTTGAACGTTACGCCTATCAAAAATAAACTATACAAATTTTGTCGATTTATTCATCGTTTTATGATTGATTTTGTTTGTATTTCATCCTTTACAAGACTAACAACATACGTATTTAAATTATTTATAAATCCGCAATGAACCACACATAGAGTTGTCGAAAATATAATTTACAAAGGACAATATATCGATTTTCATGTTTCATCATACATAAATTAAAGAAAATATGTTTTGTTGCTAAATGAAGTATATGGGTTGGGAGAAAAACGATTTGGGATATTTAGAATGTAAATATATATATATATATATATATATATATATATATATATATATATATATATATATATATATATATATAACGATATTGTACGAGAGAATGACGCAAAGGATCATTGAATCACTGCACGCTAATGAAAAAGGAATTCAAGTTTTTGATTAATATTGTGGTACATTCTCAAACTGTATTCGAAAACTATTATCTTCATACGGATCGATTGGAATAATACTATGTATACTAACTTGTATTTACATTTTCTGTACTTTGTATACTCATAGTATGAAATGATTGCGCAATTGTTCCACTCATTTTATTAACTGAAATGTGTAATGTTGCTTGCTTTAGTAAAATGAAATATTTGTTTACTAAGAACTAATAGGTAGTATTTATTTGCTTGCTTTGGTAAAATGAAACATTTGTTTACTAGGAACTAATAGGTCGTATTTATTTGTTTGATTTGGTAAAATGAAATATTTGTTTACTAGGAACTCATAGGTCGTACAATATTTTTATGCTATATTTCCTGAACAAAAAAACTTGTTAATATTTATTTGATATTTATTCGTAAAACACAGTTTCTACTTAATTTTTTCCTGATATATTTTTATTTGTTACAACGCGAATCATTTTAAAACTAATTATTTTTGAAATGATTGAAAAATTGGTAGTGCAAAAGTTTAAGTATCTAGTAAAATATCCCAAATCGTTTTTCTCCCATTGTATATATATATATATATATATATATATATATATATATATATACACACACACACACACACACACACACAGAAATGAAATTCATTTGTCTATCTTTTGATTAACCACTTAAATTATTTTAATGATATCCGAGGAATATCTGTTTTATACATTAAATTTAATTATTTCATATATCTCTGGTCTCAAAAAAATTTTATCAAGCTATTTAGCATATTTTCCTCTCTCTCTGAATACTTACAATTCGTGGTTTAGAGCGCCAAAGAAATTTCACTTTTATCACGTGTACTAATTGCATGTATCAAATTTTTTTGTTTCTTCATACACATTATTTCCAAGATTTCCTTTATAGTATTAGTCCCTGATATGCGTGTTACAGTGAACCTCAATTAGTGAAACGATATCTGTTGGAAAGGATAAATTTTCAATTTATGTATTTTTAGGAAATATAGAATAGTGGTACGTAACTATTTTAAATTTACATTAAGTAGCCTTTTGTACAAACAATTTAAAAATTTGCATTTAGGACTAAATTTATGAACTCCTATAATATTAGGACATACTCATAATAAGCACTAATTCAATGCCTGGCACTAGATATTGGAATCGCATTATATTCATGTCTTTAAAATAACGCTGAATCGCATTGGCGCATACCGAACGGTATTTACATCCTCACATCAACGCTCAACATCTGTCGCGGACTGTACTCCTTCTGCTGAATACAACCGTGGCGGCGTCAATCGAATACAACTTCGTATTCGAGCGCTACTGTAATTAATTAACTTTCGAAATGAATGTATGAATGAGAAGTTGGTTAAGACCTGAAATTCTTTGAGACGCAATTTCAATAATTATTCATTCCGTGATCTTAAATACCAAACGTGATTTGAGATCATGAAATTGAAATGAGTTGATTGAGTTTAAGAACTCGTCAGAAAAGAGAATCTTATCGTCACGATTTTATTCACAATTCTTCACCTCATTAGTACTTTTCTTCTATATTTTATCTAAGGCGAATTGCGAAGTATATTCTGTTTTAGGTTTAATATGCACATCATTTATTGATATATTCACAATAATTCCAATTACAAAGATCACTCGCTCATAGTTTTACTGACGTAAATTTTGCGTTGATATTTGCATTCGTTTTAAAATTATGAAATTCAAAATAACAATTAAAATTTTAATTTTTATAAATTACAAAATTAAAACCAGCTTACGATGGAAATAGATTATGAATTTTTAGATAATTGTGTTTAATTATATCATATTTCACTTCTTTGAAGAACATTTCTACAAACAAACTATATATTGCCTATTTTTTGGGGCAGATTTGATATTAAAATCGCTTGAAGTTAAAAAAAGTTATTTATAACTGAATTTAAATTTATTTCATTATTTTAACCCTTATTTTTTTATTGATAAATGAAATTATCTAATTCATATTTAGTTTAGTAACATTAAAAAAAACTATGAAAAAGAAACAAATTTAAGCGTTTCAAGGTTTTTGACATAATTTTAACAAACTCAATTTTTAATACAATTTTTATGAATATAATTTTTATATTATAACTATTTAAGTTATCACTTTTTTTTGTTACACAATTTCCCGGCGTTGCATCATGGCAAATCACGTTGAAATGTATTACCTGTGTGTTCTATGTGTGTTATAAATGTCTTCAGTGTTAAATGAGGTCGGATCTAACCACTCAATACGTCATAGAGCATTTTCCGAGGTATCTGGAGGAGGCTGGATGTCGTACATGTCAATCAACTCTAGTTTTTTAAAAGTAAATGGACGTAAATACTTATGACTTACGCTCATATTGATATTATGTTGATATAATAATTAAAAATATTACTTATTATAAAATATAGATTTTATATAAATGTTAGAGACTAATTCCCATTTATCTACATGTAGAAGAGGAACTCAAAATCACACATATCATTCATATTCTCACTTATGCCTACTAATATTTTACTAAAAGCCGTTAACATATGTTTAATTTCACGTATTCACGGATAGAAAAGGTACAATAAAGTACTAACAACCAGCCAGGTCCTGCTGAGAGTTCATTTTATTTAAACAATTAAACAATTTTTCGATAAGTTAAAAGTAAAATTTCTGGCAGCATATAGTAGTAGATACGTAAAATTTCTGAAAGTACGTAGTGGTTGATATCAATAGCAGAGTGTGATTCTCAGAAGTTCTAAGTTTATTGTGTAGTAAATGAGTAAAACATTTATTCAAGGCCTAGAAACTTATCAAGTAAAAGGTCTGAATGATGTCGTTCCTTTTTTTATATTCTAAGTAGATTATTCTGTATTGTAGTTATAAACTCTAATTACGTTTTTGTCATTTAATCACCATATTTGTCTTTTCTTTACAGCTGGGTATTCTGTAGTACAAAACATTTATTTTAACCAACGTTTCTTTTCCTTGAGCGATACAGTCTATTACACGCCTCGGTTACCCCAACAAAACGACCCTAGCATCCCTTATTCATGGTAGCCTCTTATCAGATATATTAGCAGAGGTTTTAGGTATTTTTAAAGGTCATATAACAATCTAGTATAGGACTTGCCTCTCCTTCTTGGTTCCTTAAAAGTTGTTTTTTTTTAACTGAGGATTCCTCTAAGCTCCTCTAAAAATGGCCAACCCATCTTAGTGAAATGATTTGGGTGATAGTTTACACAATCAGTTAATTCATAATTAATCAGTTAATTCACAAATAAAAGGACAATTAAATCTATATCTCCAATAGCCTTTCTCGTTTCTCGAAATATTTTTTCTTGTTATATTTTCATTTTATATAACCATCGGCCTATGAAGAATAGGCAATCCATTTTTACACATCTACTTATATAAAGTAAAATCAATATTATTAATGAGTTTTCACATTTATGTAATATTATAGTTAGTATTTCCTCATATGTTACGTAGATATAGTCCCATTTCATCTCGACACAGTCGTGCATAGACAAAGAACATTTTTTAGATTGTAATTATTAATAATGTTAAATGTCAATTTGAATGAAGGCTAAATATTAACTAATAATTATCGACACATATAATCCTTCATAATCTCACTTTGGTCTTAGTTCAAAATCTGTTTTATAAGTTTCATGTTTTATATATTATAGATTAAAATTGTAATTTCCAACTCGCGTAAACAAGGCGGGTTGGTTTTCCCGTGTAACATGTTTTGTTTAGTAAATACCTCATTTATTCTTACCATCTGTTTTCAATATGTTGATTAATTCCTTAATCGTACATATTGCTTTTAATTCCATATTATCTAGCTTTTCAACAAGCAGTTTTTGAGAGACAGACTCTTAACATTGATATGATAAAGAAAATCTTATTCTACCGTCGGATCACAAACGCCATACTAGGAATACCATTATTGTGAGCAATTTATGTTCAGAAATTATTGCCTGCGCTAATGTTGTATATTTTTTGTAAATATAGTGTTTTTACTGAAGGTAAGAAGTCACCTTTGGGTACTAATAAAACTATTGTTCAGATAAAAACGTTCCTCGTGCCATAGGACCGAAAGCACCATATACAGCGTTTTGCTATTCAATAAAATTATCCTTTTTGTCCCAAATGTTGTGTTACTTTCACAAATGTTGTCTATTTTTAAGTAACGAGGTAGGTCGTTTATTGATCCATCAATTAATATTTAAGTTATTCATTAGTAAAGTAGATCAGTTGTTGTTAAGGTCCAAGTTTTCTCCATCTTTAAGATAGCCAAAAAGAAGAATATAATACCTCATCTTTAAAAAAGGTACATAGATAACGTTTTGCAATTCATAGAGATAAATAAAATTAAAGTGTGTTTGATTTTCGAATTTTCAGTCTTTAAATACTTTTCAGTTTGCATATTTGATTATTAAGACGAACCTACTTTTAAAACAATTTCGTCTGTCTCACTATCTCCCTGTCCTTATGAATAGTCTCCCTGTCCCTATTATTCGAAATCTATTGAAGCTTTCAACACAAGAAACAACCTATGATACATATACCATTCCTGGGGCCAATTTTCTTTATTGTGATATTTCAAATTGGCCCCGAATTTACGATTGTAAAAATGTTGCGTAAAAAATTAATCAAAATTTTAATAGCCCATAGAGACAGAGAGAAGCAGCGGGCTGTATGAATACACGCGAACAGGTGAATGGGGCAAGGGGTGTAAGTTGGCTTGCGCGGGATTTAAAATAAAATTATTGTTTTTGTCTATTAACAGAACATAAGATCGACGCATTAAAACATCGCACTTGCACATCGGAATTCAATGCAGACGATGTGGTCGGGTACCACTAGTTATAAATAACATCAACGAAACTAATACAAACTTGTAAAAATTAAGTATTGACAAAATTTCGAAAATTCGTAGTTTCCTTGATGGATTATGTAGATCTTGGTATTATTTATTTTTAATATATATATATATATATATATATATATATATATATACATATATATATTTTTAGATTCTGGTAGACTATTTAGTAGAAAAATAAGACACAAACATCAATACAAAAATCATCAAGCATATCTGAATGTGATTTAAAGCCGGGCTCTTACTTAATTTCCTCACAACGAAAAACTCAACAATTGCGAGTAAACAGAGCAATCAAAATAAGAAAATTTAGCAATTACCGCTCCCCTCCCACAATGAAACCAAGCAAAAGATACTAGCAATACATAAACAACATCTTCCAAGACGGCTGGAGACAAACAAATAGGATTCGACCGAAATTGCAACTACCTGGAAGTAACTCGTAGAGCTTACTTGGAACAAGTACTGGAGTTTAAAGGACATATTCAAGAACAACATACGTACTAGGCTCAAAACTAAAGTTTTAAACTCCACTCTACTACCTTGCCTAACATATGGGTGTCAAACATGAAGATTAAACAACCATATAAAAAGTAGGATAATCACATGCCAGAGAGGAATAGAGCGCAGTATGCTACAAATAAGGAAATTACAAAAAATTGGACACTCTAAAATTATACAAAATCCCAAAGCAATTGACGCCATAGTACAAACTTGCAAAGCAAAATGGAAATGGGCTGGACATGTAGCACGCCTTCAAGACCAGAGATGGAAAAAGTAACAACATGGAAGGGCCCTCAAGGGAAAAGGAAGAGGGGAAGACCTCATACTAGATGGGACGAACACATTACAAGAATAGCAGGTTCAAACTGGATTAGTTTATCCCAACCTAGAGACGATTGGCTATCTTTGAAGGAGGCCTTTACCTGTGGAGGGGTTCTAGCAAATATATAAATAACGCATACTCAAATTACATTATATATGTATATATATATATATATATATATATATATGTATATATATATATATATATATATACATATATAAATTAATTTACTATGTACATAATATCCACATTTGTGTAAAAAAATATATTTTCTAAATTTAGCCATTTATTTTAATATGCAACATTTATGTGAAAAAATAATAGTAGCATAGTTCCTTTAATTTGTTGTATATTTACATTATTCTATACATTATGAACAGTATGAATAGTGATAACAACACGTTTAATGCCCAAAATCAATATTTTATCTATCTGTCAACGTAGATAGCTATCTAAGATAGTTGATAACTTTCTATCTATCCTTATTTTGCTTCCCACAAGCGTTTTGATGTTTTAACTGTCTATCGACAGTCGTAGATAGCTTTCTATCCTTGTCCCGAATTAAGTGACGCGTTCTGTTAATGTATATGGAAAATTCGTCATTAAAAATATAAACGCATCAAACAAATAAACAATAATTGCACATAAACATTAATTATATATAATTATATGTAATTTAAATATTTTGTAAATTTTTAATTAGCGGGTCTAATATTTTTCCATATTTTTTATATATAAAAATCAAGAATACTATAGGTTAACCAAATGCAAGTAAAGTTGTGTGGAGTTACGAAACGCAGATAGTTTCTGCTTTCCGTTCTGTCAAAAGTTTTGAATCGAACGAACGTGAAAGGTGATCGAGAAAGTAAAATTAAAATAAGCGTTTTAAATAATAATTATAAATGGCGACAGTAAGTGTTTGTTTTATTTAGATTATTTCCTTTTTCTGTTGTATAAAATCAGTACATTTTTTCCATGTATATACTTGTATACACGTGTATTTTACCATGTTCGTATTTATATTGTGTCATTTTTAATAACCATTAAAACCCTGCTGTTTCAAGAAAAAGGTAAAGCTTTAACCAGAGACGAAACAACGATATTAATAGATTTAGTTATAGCTGATCCATACTTGATAACTAAATAAACGAACGCCACAAATAATAAATAAGCCTGGTTAAAATTAACTGATATTATAAGCCTGGTTAAAATTAACTGATAAATATAACGTACAGGCGTTATCATACCCACGACAAAAGGAGCAATTAAAATTGAAGTGAGAAAATTTGAAAAAAGCTGCCCGGAAGCGACACCAAAAAAAATTGAATAATCTTAAGGTTTGTAATTTTAATTGTACCATATAATGATAGTTAAGTGTGCAAATTACTTATAGCTTAATTTTTTTTATATAACTTTAGTAGAGAAAAAAACCTAGAATATAGAGAAGATTAAAAACTACAGTAAGACCTAAATAATATAGTAAAATTTAATAAAATAATTATATGTCGCTCATAAATACAATATTTTCATTTTAGACAAGGCGGTGGTACTAATAATAAAATAATTTTTAATCAAACTTTATTTTGTTTATATTTTACTTTCACTTTAACACATACAAAATAGGTTCACACTAGAAATTAGCATGTTTTGACAATTTCTTAAAATCCATCTTCTTCTGGACAGCAAGTTGAAAAGAAATGACTCCAAACTGAAATCAAATATTCGTAGAGTTAAAAATGAATTGTAATTCTAAAATATGTCAGACGTTTTTGTGATATTCATTTTGGTAGTCGATTACTGTAAGTGAAGATACCTAGAAATATTATTGACACATTTTTACAATCATTTTGTGATGTTCATTTTGCAAGCAAGATTTTGGTATTGAATATATTGTTAAGTTTGTAGAAATTCGTCATTTTGGTAGTAAATTACTATTAGTGAAATGCCTAGAAATATTATTGATATATTTTTACCATTTATTCCATCCAATACTTCACCTGTTAGGAAGCTTAAATACCTCAATCTGATCATAATTCCTAAATATAATTTTGGCGTCATTAATAAGTTTGTACTAGCAAACTTTTGTCCTAAATTAACGAACTTAAATTGAAGCTTGTAACACTCACCTTCTAGATTTCACTTTTAAATAAGGCGTTATTTCTTGAAGTAAATATTCAACACAACTCTTGTTAATGCGAAATCGAATTTTAAAATCTTGCTCATTGAGCTCACATCTATAATTTACTCGGTTTTTATAGGTCTGCCGGGGCCTATTATCATCCCAGTCTGATAACGATCGCAAAATTTCTAAATCGCTATCGCTAGAGGACGACATGCTTGCTGTTGATTTTTAATAATGTTCTTTAGTACAAATTTCAATAATTTTACATAAAATAAACCGTTGGTAGGTAGTAATCGCTCGAAAAAGACATAAAAGTCGCTTACTGTTGATAACCTAACCTATCGAAAGATAGCTGTCAAAACGTTATTAGGATGCAACATCTGTCATTTCCATACAATATCGGATAGCCAGTAAGTGATTTGCCCTCCCATTGATAGATAGCGAGCGGAGATAGTAATTCCTATCTATTGATGTGTTATTGCAAAGCAAAACTGAACTGTCAGTTAGAATTTCTATCTACAAAATCGTGGATGACACTATTATACATATATCACCAATGTTATTAAAAAATTAGATGATTTTTAAAATAAAATTGTTTCGTGATAAATATTAAGGCAACTAAAATAATATTTTACTTCGAAGATGTATTTCATCAAAATAGTTTAAAACTTTTATTTCCTAGAAAAAGCCATCTAGTGGTGAGCAAGACAAGTGCTTATCGAACTCAAAGTTATAAGTGGAACAAAATGGTGTACAGAAACCCAATATATGAACCAATAGTTATTATTATATACATTTTCGAGTTCATTAAAATGTATTTTTTCTCAGTTTAATAACTCAGGCTTAATGCTATTGACATTATTTTTGTTATTTTATTTACAAAGAAGAATTATGTCACATTTTGAGTATTTGCATTACTGCGAGCGTTGTTCATAAGCAGTTGCCTAAAAATTTATGCAAGTTGAAATGTCACATTTTGAGTATTTTTAAGAAATTCAATTTATTATTAAGAAATGCAATTTGTACTTTCTTCTTCTCTATTTAGAATATCATATAGTACCACTACATAGTAATTGGATAGGAAATAGGAATAGGAAACATAGTGATTACTACATGGCGTGTCTATTAATTCTCCACAAATAAAACAAGAGTCATTACAAATTCATCATCGCATTTACGGTAACAACTACTCGAATCCATTTTTTATTCCCTCGCAGAAGTAGACGCGCTATCTAGCGGGGTATTTGAATAATATGTTTAATGATGAACTTCTTCCGCAATAGACCAGAATTATTCACATTATTGATCAACAATAGATGGCGCTGTATTATATAAATAACCTACTAAGTTTTTTGTTCATATTCACGATTATTTTTTATTACAATTTTTGTTTGTAAAAAATAACTTTCCATAGTTATTGGTTTATTGACTCAATAAAATACAAGTAACTGTAAATGGGTTTCTGAACACTATTTTGTTCCATTGATAGCTTTCAGTTCGGTAAAAACTTGTCTTGCTCACCACTAGATGACTCTTTCCGGAAAATAAACATTTTAAATTATTTTAATGAAATACAATATCTTCAAAATAAAACATTACTTCAGTTGCCTTAACATTAATTAAAAAACAAAAATTTATTTAAAAATCGTTAATGTGCCGCCGGTTTTAAAAAAAAAGTTAAAATTGACGTGACATATATCTGACAACAGCCAAACTAATGGTAAAGAATTAGTGTCTGCTTAAAAGTATTGTTATTACTATTCATACTGTTCATAAGGTATAGAATAATGTAAATATACGACAAATTAAAGGAACTATATTACTATTATTTTTTCACATAAATGTTGCACGTTACTCTTGTAAAATCTTAAATCTTATCTTAATATCTGTAAATATTTTATAATCATCTGTAAATATTTTGAAAGGATTTCTACGATCTATCAAATTTCTGGGAATTGAGATATCACTTATAAAAGGCATATTATTTTCATCAGATTTTGATAGAGACGTTGAATATATAGCTACACAATCCATATTTGATGTTAAGATATCACTAAAAGACAAATACTTATAAAAATAAAATAAGCTAGAGATAACGATACGAACGACAACTCAAATTTAAAAATTAACCTTCACTATACTTAACTAAGAAACACCAATCACAGCAAAATAAAATATTAAACCATAAAATGAAAGTAAAATCATAACTTGACCACAGCTTTCTTAGGATCACAACGTAAGTAGATTTAATACATTAATAAAACGACATCCTGAAAATGCGACTTTAATAATCTGTAATAACATCTTTAGTTAAGTGAACGATAAGTATCACAGCAACAAAACTGTCAACAAATATGACGTTCAGATGATTTATGAGATTATAAAATATAATTAAAGCGTCAATTACGATTGACGAAATGTAACATAAACAATGTATATTAATAAAACATCAGGAGAAAACAAAATATATAAAATAAATTTCATAACACATACTCATTCAGTTCAGTTGAAAAGAAATTATCCAACAAGTTTCTAACAAGACAAAATAATTATTTTGGAAGAGCTTATAATAAAACGTAAATATAAGACGTTACCAAAGATGTTTATTATGACTGAAGTAATTGCTGAGTGCAAAGGCGCCATTGCCTTCACAAAAAATAATTTCTAAGACCTTACGACGAATTCAATGCCGCACTCATTAAATACGCACTTGCAGAGATTTCTATTCCTACATTCATTATGTTTAATATTAACTTAACAATAATAATAATAGATCTTTTTTCTTACTAAGACTATCTCCGATAAGATGTTAATGCGTGGCATTCTGGACAATTTCGTTAAATATAATGACCATGTTTGAAAATAAAATTTTTAAAAATTTGAAAAGCCTATTGTGGCAAAAAACGCATTGTACAACATTCTAATCGTTCAGATTGTGCGAAGCTAAAGCTCCATTAAATTGTTATAGATATATCTATATCAATAGAATTCTCACGATCATCGGCTGTCATTTGTGTGCGGATAGACTTTAACAAAAGTGCCTGCGTAGACCTGATGGCCTCGAAAGTGAGTATTTGGTTAGGCTATGAGTAGGTTAAGCTAGGTTTAGAGAGCCAGAAAAAGAGGTTTCTGAAAGTTTACTTATTTTACCGGCAAATTAGGGCGATGATTTTAAATTTCGTAATTTGGGAAATTCATAATGTTTTTATGGCTGCGATAGATAAATTAGGGAATATATTCCTTGATAGTACGAAATAACGGTCGACATTCTAAGTTGGTATAAATTTTCATCCATATCTACCCATTCGACCGAAAAACATTACTTTTTATATTCTAGCATTCGGGTATAAATCAGCGATCCAACGTTACCTCGTTATCTCTTTCGTAAACATGGAATAAATGTGTAGGACAATACATAAAACACACAATAATAGAGCAATATAAATACTGTTACATAGAATTTTGTGGACAATTTGTTTGCACAATAAATATTTGTGGAAAATTTTATGTTAGTTATATCCATATTATAATTATATCCATAAAATTTACTTTTAGTATGTAATAATATAATGCTGTATGTCTGTTTATTAGAGCAGAATGTTTTTTTACATTTTTTAAGATATTGGATAAAATGGGACTTTCACTGCGACGACGCATGTGGGTTAAAATAAAACCTAACCTCTTTCTGTCTCGATTTGTTAGAGCATCAAACAAAAATGACTGGGTCAATTTGTTTGGAACTTGAAATTGAAATGATACCTGATATTGAGATTTAGTTTAAGGTGCTTTGTATTTCGTTCAAATACTGCCCAAACGATTTGAAATCCAATGATTAACACCCACACGAAATTATCGAGATTACGAAACTGATTCAGTTTAAAATTTAAAATACGGTATTAGTTATTTTCATCCCGGTCAAGAATACTTTTGAAATATAAACATTATTTCTAAAGAAAACTCTGGAACTATATTAATTAAAATCTACAGGAGCGAAGCCGTAGACAAAAGTTAATTTTATACATGGAATTTAAATTGATATGGGATTACATATAAATTATATATATTATTTTCTTTCGTCTAATTACGAATGTAGGCAGAAATTGTTATTATTAATCGAACCGGTGTAATACTATGAATAATTTTAGATATGAAACTTAAATAAATTTATAAAATTTAAATTTTCCTTAATATGTGACACAATGAAATTATAAAGGAAATAACAAACAATATTAAAATATAAAATAAAAATAATTCCTCGCGATAAAGTAAAACAATTATTGAAATCAAATATTATCTTTCGAATGAAATTAAAATTACCGAAATTCAATTTTACCTTCTGATTTAAATCTGAAGGTAAAATTTAATGTCAGTCTTGAGTGTCAGAATTTTCTTGTAAACTAATTATTATTCTATAAAAAGTAGATGATACCAAGATAACCTTAATGAATTTTTGCGATATATTAATAGGTATTTTACCAAACTAATTTGTCCATTAAGGAAACTACGAATTTTCTAAATTTTGTCAATTCTAAATTTTCAAAAATTTATTTTAATTTCGTTGATAATATTTATAACAAGTGGTACCCGACCACATCGTCAGCACGGAATTCCGAAATACAAGAACAGAGTTTTAATGCTTCAAACTTATACTCTTGTATTAGACAAAAATAATGATTTTATTTTAAATCCCGTGCGAGCCAACTTGCGCTGCTTCCCCCATTCGCCTGTACGTTCCCGTGGGTTCATACAGCCCGTTACTTTCCTCCATCCGTGTGCTGGATCAAAATTTTGATTAATTTTCTTCGTAAAATTTTCACAATTGTAAATTTAGGACTGTTTGAGATCTCCCAATAAAAAGTTGGTCCCATGTATTGTCTATATTACATCATGTGTTGAAAGCCTCAATAGTTTTCGAATAGATAATCTATTTATACACAGATAGATAGACGAAATGTGTTTCGCCTTAATAGTTAAATATACAAAAGTATTTTAATAGTTGACTATTTAAAAGCTTAAAGTCGGAAAATCACAGGAAGACCTTTAAATTTTATTTATCTGCATTAATTGCAAAGATTAGTTATTTATCTTTTGCAAAGATGCGTTCTTCTATTATCCTTTTTGTACGAAGTCTCAATGTATCTTATTTTAAAACAAGTCGTATATTTTTCTAGAAATAATGTCGTGATAATTATTGAGGTTAGGAATTTATTTCTAATTTAAGTATTTCACATAGATATTATCCATAATTAATATTCTAATAAAATACCAGTAATACATTTTTGGTTAAAGAATACCCAAATGATGATTACCCGTAAAAAATATGGCATAATCTATTGGTATTTACTTATATATCGCTTGATATTGTATTATGTCGAGTTGATGTAGATACTAATATTGTAAAAACAGATTAAATTTGCCTGTGGATACGTTACTTTGTTATGTCGGTAGAGCTCGATGTTTTCAAGCATGTCATGCTTATCAACTAAAGGGGTAATAATCAACCTGTCATTGTGGCTGCCGTATTAAATCGACTTTCATTATTTCGACGTTACATAAAGATAGGAATACTAAATTTTGATGTCTCATATATTTGAAGTATTCGAATTGAATACGCGTATTAAAATAAACAGTATATTCAAAAAATATATGAAATATATATAGGAAAATTCGCTTATAATAACGTTGAAGGGTTATGACAATTATGTCATACTAAATAGTAGGCAAACGGCATACAATGAGTAAAGCGTGATTCTTACAAAATAGATGCATTTGGTTTTATTATTTTGTTTAATAGACAGAAAAAGAACTGCATACATATGGATATAATTGTATATGGTTAATTTAATAAAAATAGGAAGTTACAAACTTACATAGAATAATATCGAATTAAGGAATAGAATTAAGATACATTTTTATAATAACAGTCTTTAACACTATTGTGCATAGAAGACATTGTGCTTTTAATATCGTTATTTTCGATATCCTGGTGAACAAATAACGATAAAAAATCTGCAACTTTCCAGACCTCTGTTGCGCTGTTAATAGTTTCTCGACTTCTTCCTCTTCCACATCACTTTCGTGTTGTTCATTAAGAATATTCTGTACGATGTTCTCATCTGTCGGATGTCTCTCTTCGGATGTGAGGATGGCATTATCAATGTCAATATAATTGTCCCCTATGAATGGTGATTCCAACGAGCCTGCATTTAGATTTCTCAACCACAAAGATAACGGCGCATAATCTTCGTCATCGAATTCGAACTTAAAAATATTTTCTGCATTTTCCTGAGAAAATGAAGCGTCATAGTTTTCAACGAATCTTGCGTGTCTATAACAGTTGTGAATCGTGTTTGGGAAATTTTGTGCCAGGCGTCATGAGAACCGCATCTAGAACTGTTATTTTTGTAGAAGGATCTTTCTGGTTACAATTCTCGCCTTTAAATTTTATGATTCTGTTAGGCATTAATGTGTAAAAAAGACTAGTTTCATCTGCATTGAATATTTTATCGTCAGAAAATTATCTTTTTAGATTGGGCCACACAACTGTCATCCATTCTGTTGTGAAACTTTGGACTAAAGTCGAGGACTCACCGGTGATTTTGTCCACCCCAATGTTGTGTCTAGCTTTGAAACGATTTATCCAGCTCACGGAACACTTGAAATTTACGTTATCAAAACGAGATTCAAAAAAAATTATCTTTTCCTGTAACATAGGACCGCTGATAGGTATTCCTCTGTTTTTGTCATAGTATTAAACCACTGTATCAAAGCTTGTTCAACATTTTCCTGTGTTGATTTGCAAAGTCTCTTTGGTTTTAAAACGTTTAAATTAAAGGATTCTTTAATATTGTTCTCGTTTTTGAAAATCATTGATACTGTCGAATGGCAAACGTCATATTCCTTTATTAGAAATGAATTTATTCTCTATTTTCGAGTCTGAATTATATATATATATATATATATATATATATATATATGTATTTATATATATATATATATATATATATATATATATATATATGTGCGCACGCGTGTGTGTGTATACAAATGCACAAGGTTGTCCAATTATATACTGGAAGAAGGATCAACTAATTTAGAGGGAGTAAATCATCCAACATCTGCAGCGAATCTTACACCATTGCAAATCAGACCCATACCAGTTATGGCTACTCCCAAAAAGGGTCGCAAACACAAGAGGCAAAAATCAGAGGCGTTAACATCTACACCCGTCAAAGCTGATCAAGCTATGAAATTTAAATTTTGTGGTGAATAATAAAAAGGTGAATAATAAAAAGACGAAAATTTCTGAGTTAGCAGGCCCCAGCAAGACAAAGAAGAAACGATGCCTTAACAAACCGCTAAGCAAAAGCCCGGAACCTGATTAGTACCGTTTGGTGTGCGCTGATAAGTACACTGATCCCCCAACAGAATATTAGATTTAGTGTAATCAGTGCAAAAGTTGGGCCCATGAGGACTGCACCTCCTATGTAGAAACTGGCAGCTATTTTTGCGATGAATGCCTAGATTAATTTCTATTCAATTAGTATATCCTTTTTGCCCCTTAGGCGTATTTGTTTTGCAAGGGGGGTTGGAAAAATGAATAATTGACAGCTTTTTTTAATAGCGATTATTTTTATAGAACTGTTTAAGTTTCTTAATTTTAATTATTATTTCCAAAGATGATTAACCAAAGTACAAATAAAAAGTGCTAAGAGTTCTATTGCTTATCAGGTTGTGTTTTATTTACACTTTCCCTTAACATATGCGTCTTGCCCGGGCTTCCCCTAATGATTTCGTATTTTACGTCTTCATTTAAGTTGCTTCCAAAAATGATTGTGCAAATGTTAACTTACTGGTAATTTAAAGTTTTCTCAATCCAACAATCTTGTGAAGTAAATGCATTTTTCTCCGATTTTTATAATTTTAAACCTTTTTTCATCAATTACACAATGTGAAACCAGATAAGGTGTAGCCCATGATAGAACGCAGGACAATACTTATGCACCAGTGAATTTTTTTTTGAAATCGAGAGCTAGTTTTAGAAATTACCTAGAGCTAGCGAGCTGACGAACTTCGTATTTTATTATTTTAATTCTGTATCAACTGCTTGTATGACATGCTATTATCTGGCTACGATCGCATGAAACATGTTTTATACATTTTTTTATTTAACGTGATACATACTTTTTCTCCATTTGAATAGTTCATTAATTTTTGTATGAACAATTTTAATTAACCGTAATCACATAAAGAAACTGTTACTTTTCACGGTTTTAATTAGTGAAAAGTAATTATACACAAAGGAGCCCAGCGGACAGTCTTAGTTGATCAGGCCTATTTGTAAATATCGATGCAACTAAAACTAAAATGCATAAATTTAGAGTATAAAAACGTATTTTAAACCAGAAGCATATTAATAATATTTGTCGGGTATAAAATTAAAACAACATTTAACAATTTAAAGATCAGGTATGCACTTTATTCACCATAATTCTTTATAAAACGTCAACAAGATTTATAGAAGTATACTATATAAGTATAGTGTATATATATATATATATATATATATATATATATATATATATACATATATATATATATATATATATATATATATATATATATATACATATATATATATATATGTATATATATATATAACAGGTAATAAGCGTTTTTTGGTGTACAAATTCCCTCCATTCTGGTGTAAAATGTGAGCTTATTTTCACCGGTGTTCTTTAAGAGTAATTTTAGAAAGAATGAGACCAAAAAACCACTTTGATTCAAGTGCAGTGAAAAATAATTAAGATAACGAAAATTGTAATTATTACAAATTAGAAAATTTTAACCTTAATTTTTTGATTACTTGCCATCATTTCTTGCGGAATTTAAAAAAAAACGGTACTTTGCTGACAAAATGTGAATATTAAAAATGCTTTATGTTATAATGTTTTCGATCAATCATCTAAAAAGTCACTAAAACTTTGATTTGAACACTTATTTCATTATTTATATATTCGTATTTCATTCATACAACCATAAAACCCAAAGTTAAAGTAACCTTTAGGTTTGGTAATTTGAGATGCTTTGAAAACGTAATACAACTACGGAAAAGTGATAGTAAATACGGTAAAAAATATAAATATCTTCATACAACAGCTTAAGTATTTAGAATCTTTTGCAGCACTTTACAAAAAAGTATTGATGAGCTAGAATATATTTAATTAAAAAATACACTATGTGACGAAATGTTTCATAAATCTTAAATATTTTAAGGTATATAATTTCCATGGAATTCACGAAAAACCATGTGAATGCTTTTGCTAAAAAATCAAATTGTACAAGAGATTAGCTGGAGGGATTTAACAAAAAAAAAGAAATCATAAATCGTTGGTTGAAAACCTGAAATATAAGTAAAATTATGGGAATTAAGAAAAAAGAGTGATCTTTTTGAAAACCTTGAAAAATAGAACACACAACATCTTGGTAAAAATAGCCCAAAATCAAAAAGGAATTATTAAAAAAAACTTATCCTTGAATATAGAAAAAAAAAAACTTTTATTTATACCATGAGTGCCGCTAATACAAGTGTACTATTCGTGTTTTTAATTTCGAGAGTCATTCTTATCGTCTTGAAAATAATGGATCTCCATATACTATTTATAATTTTTAGAATAATGAATGGGCTTGCGAGATTTTTGTCGTAAAATGGTGGCAACATTTAATAAAATATCGTAAAATGTTTTGAAAATAATTGCTATTAGGCAATTATAATATTCACTTCACGTAAGGTATATACGAGGTCTGCAAAAATAATCACATAATAATGACATATATACAGCTACCTTCACCGCACTTTTTTTCACCACTAGGTATTAAATGTTATTTAGTGCTTTGAAAGAGGCATAAAAACGTGGATGCGATCCTTATTCGAGGCGAAAAATTACAAAAATTGCTGCGCATACTATTATGATTTCCGTACTAACATTCATATCTCTGAAACCGACAGTCTCCTGATAAGACACGTCTGGTAAAAAATTCAGGAATAATAACTGACTCTATACTATAACACTATTGTATTGAAAATAATGGCTCATGAGTAGAAAAAAAGCATGAAAAGAAAAAGGGAAACAATTTAAAGTTGAGGGAAAGAGAAAGTCGTAAAAGAGATATATTCATAAAACAACAAACCTCATTAGATGAATCCATTGATCGTAATATTTGCGACGATGAAAATAATAAGTACGTACAAAATAAATCTAATATGCACATAGTTTTGAGGTTAACCCGACAAATTTAAGGGTTTACGGTTTATATACAAGGTTATGCTCACGTTCAATAAAAACAATAAGTTACAAGTTGAAAGTTTGCGTGGAGTAATTATTTCGAAAGAAAATAATAACTGTGTTTTGCGATGTTATTGCGATGACTTTCATTATATACATAAATCTCATTATCTCATCTTTTAGTTATTGTTGTGCCGAACTCTGAACCCAATCCTATTTTCATTTAATGAGAAAAATACTTTTTTGATTACTTCTGTTAGTCTTCAACGATGGATATTAATAATAAATATAAGAAAATCTCTATAAAACATAAGAAATGATGATAAACATGGTTATAAAAGAAAATATTTATTTAAATTCCTTATGATGCTCTAATTCGCCTATATGTATAGGTAAAAGTGTTGATAATTTAATTGGAAATAAAAACTATTGAGATTTGTAGAAAACTTTGTACGAATATTTTGACACGTCACACAAGCTTCGGAGAGAAAAAAACTAGTATACCAGCATACATAACCAAAAGAACGTGCGTGCCGAAATACTAGGCTGCTTCTCTAGGGCTGCGTTCTCAATTCCTAACACTCCCTCCAGAATGCAGATCCTTCTTATTTATACAATGTTATATAACTATAGTGCAAGTGTTTTACAACTGTAGTGCCCTTAGTTAAGTTATCAGCCACGATGTTACAACCATTCACACATAAAAACTTTACTTTAGATTTAACTATGTTTTCTCTGAAGAAATGTAAACGAATATCTATATATTTAGTTTTCGGTTTGTAACAGTCTGTTGATGCCAGTTTTATTGCATTTTGGTTATCATAGTAGGTGGTTAACGCACCGTCCATGTCTTGGCCAAGTTCACCTTCTAGTTATTGAAGTCACAGAGCCTCCCGAGTTGCTGACGCCATCGCCATGTATTCAGTTTCTGCAGTAGAGAGCGCCACAGTTGGTTATTTGGTGGAATTCCAAGACATAGCAATATTCTAAAACAAAAAAGTGCACGAGCTTCTGTCCAATGAATCACTGGCCCAGTCATCATCACAATAACCAGTAATTTCTTTAGAGTCTTCTTTGACATAACATAGTTTTAGGCTCTTGGTTCCTTGGATATATTTCATCGCTCTTTTTCATTTCAAGCCAGTACTGATTTCCTGGATTATTACAGAATTGACTTAACTTATTGACAGAAGGTGATATCAGATCCTATGGATGGAGTGTTATTATTTTTGTCTTCAGAATCCTTGTCAAATTTTACATTTACCTCTATCGGAATATAACTAGTTTACATTCAGACATGTCAAAGCGACTCAACACTAGGTTGATGTATTTTTCCTGATCTATCATAATCGTACTTGTCTCATGAGTTCAATTTATATTTATGCCAATGCATTGCTTCACTTCATTCATATCTCATACCAAAATTCTCTTCTTAATTTTTCCTTAATTTCTCTGATTTTGTTCTCATTATTTGCAAAGATAAGGAAATCATCTACCCATACTGCATTAAATATCATTATTTATTTATTTACTATATAATAAATGTATGGATCAACTTTAGACCTTTCCAATCCAATTTTAAGTAAAATATATTCAATTTAAGATTGACGGCTGCCTTGCTTTAATGCATAGATTGATTTATGCAAGCAACACACTTGAGAATTTTCTTTGTAACATTCGGGTTGTTCCATGTAAATCCCAGTATCTATATCACGTTATGGAAACGCACTTATTGCCTCCATTTGGGTCGTATTTAACAGCTAGTCTAATCAAGAAACGGACTGATGAATATTTGACTACTGGAGCATATAACTCATCATAATCTTCACCCTTTCTTTGAGCATACCCCTTAACAAAAAGCCTTGATTTAAAGCTAATAATTTCTCCCTTCTCATTGGTTTTGGTCTTCAATACCCATTTACACAGTGAGACTTTTTCACCTGGTGGCAAATCTACCAGCGGCCAAATTTCGTTTTTAATCAACGAGTCATATTCTTTTTGCATATCTGTATTTCACTGATCTGCATGAGACGATGGAAAAGCTTCATCTAGAGACTGAGGATCATCGAGGTCAAGTATCGGACAAAAGTAACTTGCATCGTAATCATCCTCTCCTGCATACTGCACAGCTTTGTGCGGGCGCAAATTTATATTATGCGTTGGTATCTCATTGTCAATTGAAGCCTCTGGTGCGTAGAATGAATCACCATTGTCGCCAGACTGATAGTCATCACTTGAAGAAGTGTTGTGTTTTATTTCTTGTTTGCACGGTTATTCAGTTATCTGCCTTTTAGGACTGTGGGATATACAAGCTGATATATTTTGATCATATTTTTAAATATTTTCTAAAAACACAACATCTCTACTCTTGATTATTTTATTTGTTTTTTTTTTATCAAGTATTCGTTATCCCTTGGTAGATTGTATATAATATGTATTTACTGGATTATGAATCCCGTTTTTGAAGTTTTTCTTTAGATGTTTGAGTCATAATTTCAGAGCCAAAAATTTGATAAATTGGGTTTCTTACCAGACCATATCTCCGTGGGAGCCTTACCATCAATTGATTTTGTGGGTGATCAGTTAATGATGTAGGTGTAGGTAGCGGTTTCGACAATTGAGCACCAAACAACATACATTTAGCTCTTTCCACCAGAGTCCTGTTTATTCTCTCTGCAAAACCATTCTGCTGGGGCGAGCACGGAGTGGTTGTTTGATGTTAAATTCCATGCCTACTTAAGAGATTTTCAAACTCTTTGTCATAATATTTGTTTCCGTTGTCTGAGCGAACAGCTTTTATCTTTCTTTCAAGTTCATGTTCTACTTTACTTTCATTATCTTTGAAAACATCAAGCACACTCACGACTTAAAGGCTAGAAAATAAACATAATTCTCGCGAAGCTCTTTAACCAATATTGCTAAAAGGCAATCGACTCTGTTTTCCTCTGAGGTAGGTGGTACATGTAACATCGTTACCATTATCTTGAAATGGTTCAACTCCTTCGGTACATTCTGGTAACTTGTTAACATCTGAAAAATTCCAGTGTCCCATGCATCTATGCCACAGGATAACATCATATAATTTATTTGAACATGTAAAATTGGAAAATTCTTCCCTATGAGTGTTTTACAAATACAGATTGTTTACTAATGTGGCTGAGCATAATAGTTTGCTATTTTGTCATAAATATCAAAGCCTTTATCTCTAAAATTTACATTGCAGCCATTTTTTACCATATCACTGACTGACAAAAGATTGGCAGCAAGTTTCGGTATGTATATAACTTGCCTTACCTGAATTTTATTATCTTTGTTACCATTTATTAACAAATTAACTTTTCCCATATTTTCAACATGTAGCGGTGTCTTATTGGCAACAGTTATGGTGGGTATTGATGGACTAGTTACGTCATACATCCAATCACTTATATTGGTCATATGCATGGAGGTACCGGAGTCCACATATCTTTACTTTAAATAACTTGGATAAAACCCTTATTAATAGTAAAGAAAAAATATATAAACATAAAAAGAGTGGTATTTATAAACTTGAATGTAACTATTGTAATAGTGTATATATAGGTCAAACAGGTAGAGATTTTACTACCAGATGCAAGAACACATTGCCAGTTGGCGAAATAACAAACCAGATACATCTCACTCTGAAAAACACCTCATTGAAAATAACCATCACCCTCATACTGACAATGATCCCTATATATTACAAATAAATACAAAAGGCAATAAACTTAATATCCTAGAAACAGAAATAAATAGACATAAAAAAGACACCAACGTTAACATATTAAAAGGAAAACTAAATATAATATCATCACCCATACTTAATATCTTCTAGACATAATATAGTTAGACAACATTGATATTGCAGTACATTTCAAATTATTTCAATCCAGTTACACATCTAAATATATCAAAGAAATAAAAATAAGAAATAAGGAAAATTAAAATAAATAAATAAATGAATTTATAAAAAAATAAATAAATAAATATATAAAATGGGAGATATGTGTAATTAGTGGTATAACCTTGTTCTAACGATCAGATGCCCTTGCTATTGTGTAAATATGTTACAGAGAATAATACCCATTTCATTTTATTACATACACAGCAATATTTGCATTATATAACCGCATAGAATAATATCAATTCAATTTATTACCCTCACTAAAATACTGGTATATTGTATAACTTTCGAAAGTATAATAAAATCTTCAGCGCTCCCCTACAATAAACTCACTAACGTAAGCAGTGGGAAAATTCACACACACCCGGCTTCCGCTATTGTCTTTGTAATTTATAAATGCTGTTAGATATTCCTAAAAGTTAATCTTTGCTAAGAGCCCACCTGAAGATGTAATACAACGAACCTAGGTCGTGATAAAGAACTTAAATAAAGTAGAAATAATACTACATCACGTAGTTTCATTTATATATGAATAAAATAAGTTTTGATTTCGCCTTTATTTCCTTCCCTTCATCGGTAGTAGGAACTGCCACAGCTCCACAATTCTTCAAGTTTATTTTGAGCTTGTACTGCGAATTTCCAACTTGCGTAGATGTCCCTGCCAATGAATCTATCAATATGAAAGGGGTTGTGGTGACCCGTATTAGACATCTTCAATGCGTTATATTGCGTATATACTTTGTTAATACTAATTCTTGAATTCTATTTGTGATATGTTCTTATATATTCGTAAAATTCTTGAATTCTAGTGAACATGCGACTCTGGAAATGTTAGATTATGGCCCCATAATCTAATATGGAAATAATTATGGCCCCATAATAAACCACAAACTGTCAAAAATGTTTCCTTATGGAACTACGTCGGCAAGTTTTCTTGTTCTCGTTGTGTTTTTACTTCTTTATTTAATCGGAATCACGCTCTGCTACCATGTTGGTAATTTGATTCGAAATAAAAACATGCATAAACAATAGAACATGCGTTCCGAAAAACCGCGACAATTGATGTGGTTGCGTTCTCAATTCCTAACAAAAATAATTTTACAATTGAACAACACCACTGAAAAAAGTTTTTTTTTAATTGAAACACGTCAATATTTATAAGTGTGTTTATTTTAGTGACATCAATTTATAATAAAAAAAAATGCTACAACATTAATCGTTGATTGGTTTCTTAGTATTCAGAATTGAAATGATGTTTGACTTATCAGATTGAATTTTTTCCATTATCCGATACTGCAAACAACAAGAAAATTAAAATAGTTATGAACTTAACAAGGCTGAAGTATATTTTCCAAGAAGCATATAAGGATACTCGATCTAGAAGCTGGACAGAGGAAGCTGGACATATAATTAAAATTTGTATTATGAGGTGTGTCCATTATAATATGTGGCTCTGTCATATATTGTAAAATAATTATTTATAAATTTTTAATTCTACTACATTTGGTTGAAGTGTTATTAATATTACATGCGCTACAGCTTTAAGCTCCAGCCATTCTTATAATTTTCACTACATCTTTGATCCGGAATTCTCTATTCTATTATTTGAGCAAAGTATTAATAATTGTTTGGTTATATACTTAAATTATACTTTATTAATTAGGTTACAACAAAAAATAATATTTCAACCACAATGGAAAATTGTGTTGTTACATTCTCAATCGAATTTATGCCTGACAAGTTGGTGTAGTAATAATAAATTCAATTGCTTCAGCGTGTTTAATTTTAACAATGAAAAATGACGTGCAAGTAAAAATAATCACTAACTTCAATTAACTTTTCTTTACTTAACACTAACTTTACTCAATTAAGTGAAGTGATATTTTAATTATATTAGTATGAAACCAGAATTAGTACGTCGTTACATTTACGTCGACCAATCGGTTGATTATACACTTTTCTTCGTTGTAATTTGACATCTATGGATACTATGAATAAAAATCAAACTGGCGTCACGTGTTACGAAGATTTGTATAATATTTATGAATATAGTTTATGGCAGAATATAAAATATTGTGGGAGTGTGAACCAGATAACACAATATTTATCTATTGCGGCGAGAGCAAGCAGTGTGAAAAGCTTCTTCAGATGGCATTTTACAAATGGAACCTCTTACATAATAGTATTTTCAAATATATTATCACTTTATACATTCGTTACTCCTACTTTTATACATATGTATATATTTATATATATATATATATATATATATATATATATATATATATATATATATATATACATATATACAGAGTACACGTTCGCCTATCTTTATGCATATTTTATATGTTGCTTCGAACGCTTTGCATCCTAAACTAAATTCATGGCGCAAGAGCTCTCTACGTTTCTTCGTGAAATTTCCTCAATTTATATGTTTTTCACTTACCGAAATTCAGTTGCTAATTGAACAGAAAGATAAAGATCACGCTCCTCATATACCTTTCTAGAAAATTGGAGACATGTTTATAAACAAATGTAACGGGTTTTTTAATTACCAACTTCATAAGAAGTCATAAAATACATACGGGGAGTGATCAAAAAGTACCGATAATCGATATAAAACATAATGTTTATCAGTTTAAAATGAATTTGAATTTTCAACATAATCTCTTCAAAAGTCAATGTATTCAATTCATAATTTCTTCTAGGCCGCGAATTATTTAAAAAAAATCTTCATCTTAACTCTCTCAAAATGCTTCTACAGCAGCCTCCTATTCCTTTTTATTTCCTACACAACTCCTTAACCTGAGGAAAGAAATGGAAATAGCTGGGAGTCAGATCTGGAGAAAAGGATAGGTTTTCGAACAATTCCGAAATCCGTTTCTTCAATGCAGCCATCGTAACTTTGGCTTTGTATGCTGGTGCGTTGTCTTGGTAATACAGTATTCCAGTCGAATTTAATCCCTCCTCTTTTCCTTGATAGCTTCCCGTAATCTTCTGATTTAGTCTGCCTAGTAAGGGCATGTAATAGTGGCTTCCTTTTTCAAATAATCCTCCATTACAATTTCCTCGGCTTCCCAAAATATGGACGCTATAACCTTTTGCGCCGATCTTGCACCATTAAATTTCTTCGGTGTCGATGAAAACGGCCTTTTCCAGGTCCTAGACTTTTTTTTATGTCAGAATAACAGTAATGAATCCAGGTCTCGTCCATAGTTACAAATTGTTTCGAAAATTTGTCCGGGTCAGCTTGGTAGTTCTCAAGATTAGCTCTTGAAATGTCAACTCATTCCTTTTTTTGTTCAGCGTTTAAAATTCTAGGTATCCAACGTAACGATATCTTGTTCATGTGAAGTCCATCATGAAGGATCCTCTGAATGTTGCCGTTGAATCCCTGTGATAACAACTAAATATCTGATGGTCACTTTTTGGTTAGATAATAAAACAATTTTGATTTGTTTCACATTTTATGCGGTATAGGACCTATTCCTATGCCCGTTTTCTGTGGATGTTTTGCCCAGCTTAAACTCCTTCCACCAGTATGCAACTGTAAAATATGTCCTCTTATTCTATAGTTGCACGGTAGTGCGATTTAGAGTCCTCAATTGTTCTACCAAGTCGGCATGTATGTCTTTTGTAGACATTTTTAGGCAGAGATTTTTCATGACAATTCTGGCTTCGTTTTTCTCCGTTTTCATGTTTTCACTCTAAATATTCGTCCTCTAATAAAAATAATTTCCAAGAATGATGTTATATTTAGACGATTTTTCCACCCGTAATTAATGAGTACATACACTTGATGCATATTCGATTGTCATTTCGATCACCCCTTGTATAAAAGTTACTTATTTTTACTTTTTAAAATTTGTCAAATTTTTTTTTGGCTTTTCGTCCGTATTTTTTTCGACTATGTCAAAAGTTTGTTTCATTCGTCAGCAAATTTTATTACTATTATTATTTTCGAAGGAAAATATATTTAGTTCATATTTTCTCACAAATATTTACAATTTCATACGAGATCTGCTTGTTCAATTATCTTACTGAGGATATCAAAAAGAAATTGCTTTAATAAGTCTTCCTTTTGCATATATTATATTAAATAACACTATTGCTAAAGTCACCTTCAACTCATGAAATAACTTAGTGTTTGGATTGACGGCTGGTATAACTTCCAAATTCACGTCCTTCTTCCCCGTGCTCATTTGTACTCCGTACATGTAATATGTATGCTTGTGTATGAAATGATTAGTGGCGTATTCAAATGATTCGTACTTATAGAGACATAGCGCATTTCCTGTAAAAAAACAAGCAAATGATGTGAGTAAATGGTTTTAAGATTAGTAAACAATGTGACCAAAATTTTTTTATGTACGGCTTATAAAAAGTAACAATCAATTATAAATTCAATTATCCCTGACGCACACATACCAATATATGCGATCTGTTACATCCCATCAACATAAGACTTTCGACATCGACATTATGCAGCCTGATATCGTGATATTGCAGTTTTTGAATGAAGGAAGTCTCATTATATTTAGATTACTTGTATTTATCAATCAAATTTAGATCTAAAAATCTCGTTCTGAGCAAGTGCTTGTCCAAATGCTTGAGGAGTAAGAAATATATTAAAATAAATTTGCAATTCGTTTTTAATTAAATGGTGATGAAAGTGGTATTACAACTAATCAATGTAAAAAGTCATTGCCATTTTAAGGAATCTCTCGAAACTTTTACACATTAATAAATAAAGTCTGTCACTTGGCACTGAAACTCGCACTATGATCATTTCCTACACATTTAGGTACATATAAATACTTAAGGATACATGGTAATTAGTTTAATTACCCTTAAATATTTATTAATATAAATATTATTCTAAATCATGTAAATATGGTATATCTTTAACAAATATAATTAATATCATGAACGTCTCAAAACTATGACATTAACAATGATTGTTATAATTTTTCAGTAAATTATTAGTAAATTATTATTGACGTCTTTTTTCATAATTGTTTGAAGATATTTTCAACGATATTTCTGGAAATATATTACATAAAATTCTAATATAAAATGCTTTCCTTTTTGTAAAAACGCACCCTGCACGTCATGCAAGATTTAAAAAAACTCGATAATTCAATTTGCCTTCTCTAAACTTTCGAAAACAAATTTAAATTGGTGTTAAACACTCTAAAATTTCATACTTATATAGAAATATTACAATTCCCAATTGAGAACTTTATGATTATTAATCGCTAACACTTTTGGGAACCAAATGTGAGATTTAATATTTACGTCCAAGATCGTATATCTGTATTTACCATAAATTTTTAATGAAGGTCAAAATTTTTTTATTTAATTAAGTATCTTAGAGGCATTTTGATAGAAGAGAAATATATTTTATGTACTTTTTATGTTGTTTTAAAATTTTTTTTGTAATTAACGGGATAATTTTGCTTTTGTATTAATAATAAGTCCGCCATATATACAAACGTTGCAATAAAGAGTAATTACATAAATAAACATTTCTTTTATAACTAGGATTATATGATATTAGATGCACCTATGACTTCGTCCGCATGGAATCCGGAATACGAAAAGTTTTTTGGCCAGTACCATCAATATTTAATTCGCTAACAGTGTCATCTATCACTAAATTTGTCAGTAGATCTTACATGATTGAAGAAAAAAAATATTTGATAAACAGACCAAACTTATATTAATACTTATATTAACTACGCAAAATCAACCACTCTTTAAAATATTTTCCATGTACAAATTCAGTCCTTTACAATTTTATTATATGTATAGATAACTACTAATACGAGGATTATCATATAATTAGCGTATAGCTATAATTATAGGATTTTTATGCAACTGTGTAATAAGATTGATCCATGACGTACATGTTTTCAGCTTTCATTAATCTTTGTATATAGGTAAGGAATCAACAGACGTTTTTAAATATTTCGAACAATCAATTTTAAATAGTGTTGTCTCAGTGTGGCCATCAAGAAATATATAATATGATTAGCATATTTTTAGGGATTCTAAAATTAAAAATACCAAATTTAACACTATTATGTATCTCCCACCATTTAACTTGTATTGTCAAATCGTTAAAGTAGGCCGGTGGGTTCTTGAGTACAAAAAAGTAAATTGTAATTATTGAAATCTCTTTTACTTCGTCCTGTTCTCGAGACAAACTATTTTAACGCCACCATAAGGGTTAAATGTTGAAGGGTGCATCGCGTGACAGATGCCGTAAAGCACTATCGACGTAATGCGATTCGACGCGGCGAAACTGTTAATGTGATTTAAATGTTCAGCAATAAGTTTATTATTTTACAGAAATAAATGGTGATTACACTGGTAAATCAGTGTTTTCAAGTCTTTTCTCATGGTATTTCTGTTTATGGTGAAGGAATTTTTAATTGTAATTATGATTGACAAAATGTCGAAAATGGAAAAAATATTTTTTAATTACAGACGCTTTAAGTTATTTGTTACACAGACGTGAAATTTTAATTATTGGTAAGAAAAGTAACGAATTTTGGAATACGAAGTGACGCAGTGAAGAAAATTTTAAACACTCAGTGGTAGGTACTAAATGAAAATAAAAAATGACAAAATATACAATAGTTTTTAAGAGACACGCCGAAAAGGTTCAATGAATATTTATACAAATAATCTTATTTATATTCTCGACGACTTCTCTAATTTAAAAACTTAAAATAATTAGTTTAAAATTAAAAAAAATTACTATAACCCAATTTTGGTCCCTGTGGCGATTTTAATATAAAAACAGTTAAGCACCAATGATATTCCACTTCTTTTTTTATTTAAATGAATGAATGTATATAAAAATAACGTATTTAATAAACAAAATCTGCTGGTGATTTTTTAAATATGATATATCGATTTGAAAAGTGTTGCTATAAAGAAATTGCTCAGTTGACTGTCAAATATTAAATCAAGTTAATTAAATTTTTGGATTTTCTTTTTATAAATGCTCACTTGCATTTCAACATTACTTAATTGGCATTAAACATGACAATTAAGCTTTTATGTGTTCCGGTATTCAATAGTCGCTCATCATTGCGAACCAACAAACGACGCATTGCCTAGCCGATATACTATTTAAACCCATTTATTCACCAATATTTATATTAAGTTTAAATAATCTTCTAGAATCTTCAAACTAAGCCGTCAAGGATGTTTATTTAATCAAGCGCGTTTATTACTTACCAGTAGATTCTCGAATCAAAGGTATAAATATGTCTATGGGTTTACAAGTTATGCATACATAACAAATATTTTACACCTATCGAATTATGTAGTAAGTAAATAATTATTACCCACACGCGGCTACTACTTACTAGAAGATTCTCAAATTGTATTTACATATATGTATATATGTTTACAATGTATGCATATATAACAAGTGTTTACACATATCGAGTTACGTAGTAAGTAAATTATTATTACGCATATAAAACGAATGGTACCGAATTAGCATATAAACGAATAGTATAGAATTGGAATTACTTGTTTCATGGGATTATATGGATGGTAGTATATATGTTATGCATGGTAGTATATTATGGAATTACTTGCTTCCCCGTCCCTTTCCGCTTCCCCTTCGCCATTGCCTTCTCTTTCACTTCCGCGTTCGCTTCCGCGTTCGCTTTCGCGTTCGCCTTCCCTGTCCTTTTTCCTTCCCTTCCCCTTGCCCTTCCCCTCCCCATCACCTTCACTTCCTCATCCCCTTCCCACTTGCCTCTCCCTCTTCCCTTCCACTCTCCTGCCCCGTCCCCACCCACTTCCCTCCCCCTTCCCCTTCCCCACTAGTTCTCTTATATTTTTCCATTAAAAAGTTATTAAGTCATAATAATAGTGTCCATAGTAATTTTGAAATGTTTAAAATGCCATTTCCACAATAATTAACCGATTAGGCTCATATTCGCAATCATTGAATATAATCACATATATATAAATATATATATATATATATATATATATATATATATACACATACATATATATATATATATATATATATATATATATATATATATATACACAATAGAATTGCTCGTTTAATATTATAGGATATATTCAATCAAAGATTCTAGAAGTTATAATCTTTCTATAAATAGCGGTGTCTCTTCGTGTGTTAAGTCAGTTTTTATTTCAAACACCGAAGCGATCACTCGGGATCTCTATCAAGAATAAATTACTAAAGTAAATTTCGTCTTCATCATTTCACGACTTGCTTTATCTTTCATCGTTTATCTGCATACAGTTCAGTGGACATCATCATCATAATCATTTCGTAACCAGCTCAATATCTCTTTGTTTATCAAATATCATTGTATAGTCTTACCCCAATATTCGATAGGTTCGAATATTTGGGTCTGTTCTCTAATCTGTTCTCATCTAACAATACGAAAAATATTTTTCCAATAAATTTTTATAATAATACAATAGCGAGCGTATTTTTTTATCGAATACTTCATATTTAATGTATATTCTACCATTTAATATGCCATAAATAGTGAAATTTTCATTAGTGCTAAGCTGCAAGTCTTCCATTTTGTAAAAATTATATATTAGTAAATATAGAAATAATTTTGAGTAAAACTTTCTACAAAAAATTTCACCTAATACAAATAATCATCGAAAAAGACGTGCACTGAAAATATAAAATATTATTAAAATAATTAGTTAAATTTAAATCATTTAGTTAAATTTTTGCGGTACAGTATCTTTTCTGAACAAAAATAAATTTCCAAGACACTGCTACTGTCAAAAATTTTGGAATCGTTGCGAAAAAATAATCGTAATTAGTTCACAAGTACTTGAAATACGAGGTAACATACAAATATAAATACAGTCAAATTGAGAACCTTTTTCTTTCTTGAAGTAAGTTAAAAATGTACATTTATATGTTGAATATATTTGGTAGGTAGGTATGTACAATTTATATTTAATATTCCTTTTTTAAAGGCTTATCGATCGTAGGTCAATATTAGGAGCAATTTCTACTCACCAGAAGAGTCACACAAATCGAAAATGCTCTCTCGAGGTAGAGTACTCTTCTTGGCCAAGTAACTGATGAGAGTTCCTACGTTACAATTGGGGTTCACAATTTGAGACTTTTCTTCAATCTCGGGTTGTGGCGACTTGTTACGGCGAGTTCCGGTGTTGCGGCGTTCCGGTTGACCGGACCCCGTCGTGACATTGCGTACAGATCCTAACGGGATGTTGCGAACAGACCCAGTCAAACTGGTAAGATCTCTACCTAACGGGAAATTAGATGAGTATTCGCAGTATTTTACGTAGATAAACATTTTGAGAAACAAGAAAATTTTGAAAATCTCATATAATTTATGTACATTCTTTGTTAATGTTTGCTAAATGGATATTATTAACTAATAATAACTATCTTTAATAAATATCAATTGTCAGTTTATTTTTCACGTATTTATTTAAGGGCGTTCGAAAGTAGGGAATAATGTTTTTCAAGACAGTATTATTTTCGTTTTTAAAAGATAAATTATTTAAGTGATACGAGAAATTTTATATATATGTTTGTACGTATATATATATATATATATTTATATATATATATATATATATATATATATATATATATATATATATATATATATATATATATATTACCGAACTGATCTGATGATGAGATCAAAAGATGCACACAATAGCTACATAACGATGAGAAGCAAAACCATAATGTTTATGTATTTTTGATCTTTCTGTAATCTCGCACAACGCTTATTGTCTAATTATGCTGCCAAAAGATGGTCATGGTGAATATAAGTAGCAATTTCATAGAATTTAGATATATCTTTTCCACCATGATAAGAACTTTTGTCTCGTATGATGTTCATCGTCTGCTAATATGCCAAATGTAATCATAGTAACTTTGGAGAGTAAATACCAGTGATTCTGTATTTGGGTATCCTCGCATGAAACTCACCGCATGACTATGGATTCAAAGGTGGTAATAGTAACTTCATAACTTAAGAAGCAATATCATAGAATTTCGGCTAATAAAAATAAATAAAAATAAATTTTCGAATATCTGATGATAGAGTAAAATGATTGCCGTAATAACTGAATTATGGCTAACAGTAAACCCATAGTTTTTTATCTTTGGTCTCACATGCTCTCATAACAAGAACTCCATATTGGTGAACAGCAAACTTGTTGTGTATGGTTATGTTCAATATGCCTAAGTGAGATCTTTTGCCTTATGTTAAAGTTGGTTAAGATCACCAGATAACGGTTTATAAAGATATACTGCCTCTATAATATTACGGTTTAAAATGCTACTCCTCAGCGATTAATATCAAATACATCATATTTGGACGCGTATTGCCCGAATTAATACAGTTAATACTGTTGAAATAGTTCGTTTAAAAAATTATGGTTAATTCACAAACAATATTTTCTATAAACTGGTTTTTGACAGTACTTAGAAATGTATACTGTTAAAGTATTGTTTCACAATCATAAGGAATTTATTTAATTATTGAGTCCTAGTATTTCAAATTATTAAAACTTAATCTTTGGTGTTTAATAGACCGTGTGGTTTAGTATCATAACCAAATTAATGATTTTTATGTATAGGTCAAATTTTAGTGGTTTTTTATATGGTTCTGTTACTTTACGCTTTTTATTGGAATGCAATTTATTTTAGCCACTTTATTCTTTACAACTATTCATGTATTTTTAATAATTGGACTAAAAAAATTATTTAACAAGCCTGATACAGACCATGTAAGGATCCTTAACCGACCCCCTCCCCCATCTCAAAAACAAAGTAAATAAGGAAATAGAGAAATTGGACCGTTTCCTATTTACTACGACCTAATTTGATAGACAGTGTAATCAGACTAATGGCGGTTGCTACCGAGCGACCGCCTTTCACGGAAGGCCAAATGTGCCTTCATTATGGTGGGGAACAATTTATTTCCTTATAATGTAAGTTGAGTATAAATAAGGCTGGGCTTGTCTCCTTTCAACGCCCTCACCGCTTCTGTTTCTTGACGCGATACGCACCGACAGTTACTACGTTTATTTGCTGCGCGTATCTTTCTCGCAGGTTTGTGATGTGACTAGAATAGTTTCATCCTCGTTTTGTAACGGGTATGTTATTACTTGATTAATCTTTGGGTATTTTATGGCAATAACAAGGATGAATCTAAAAGTTTTTAAATTTCATCACTAAATATATTTCTACGATATTGTATTTGAATTTAAAAACAGGTCGAAAATGGTATTTTTCCAGATACCTAATTCTTAGGAATAAATAAATACCATACTAGTACAAAATATCACTCATACAAAAGACCCCATCTTTATTTTTTCACTGCTTTTTGATAAGTGCCGTTACATTTTGCGATTTTGATATTATTGTAGAGAAGTTATACTAATTTTATTGAATATTACCCAGATCCAAATAGGTATTAAATTTGTATGCTCTTTTCAAAGTCAAACATTTATTAAAAGTACAAATATGTGAATATTTAAAAACATATTATTACCTCTAAGGATTTATTTTATACTAATGGGTATTCTGTGTAATAAAATGTTTTTGTAAGTAAATTTCACATGTAAGAGAAATAATATTCGAATATAAATGCAACGAACAACCGGGGATAGATTAGTTTTTTGTTCAAAGGTCTTAATTTTTGAAAATATTTTATTACATAACGTTATTTAAATGCCAAATCATCACTGGTATGAAATTACCTATGAAAAAACATATAAACGTGCGAATATTTATTTTGGAGAAATACTCTTCTAGTGAAATATAAATTACAGAACTAAAATATACAATTTTACTATGCAATGTTGAAATGGTTTGAAATATATAATGTCCATATTACAAATACAGTGAAAATAACGGTAATAATAAAACAACATAGACAGTTTCATTGAAAAATTTTGATCACTCAGCCAAAGAATTTATTGAGTAATATTATGGAAATAAAAGGTGCAAGCAGAAGAGCTGACATATATTGAGCAAATGAACTTAAGACGATTGAAACAAACACATGTATCCCGTGATAAGAAAAACTTTAGAAATAATCTCATGAGACCACACAGGTACACAAAAGATTTCCAAAAAAAGCGAAGATACATAGAAATAACACGGAAAGTACCTCTAATAGTAGCCTTAGAATCAGGTATAACTAGTAAAAGTTATACACATAGAAGTAGTGACGTGAATAAGGAAAAAATATATACATGCTACATATAATTACAATGATAAAAATGCGAATTTTTCCACAACAAAACTCATATATCGTCACAAACACTGCAATAGAAGTCAATTTGAGAAGCTTATTGGTTTAACTGTAAACAGATTCATTTTTCATCTAAAAGATGTTCCAGTCATTAACGCATGATCAAAAATGTTTGAATTATATATATATATATATATATATATATATATATATATTCTGCACACCAAATGTAGTATATATATATATATATACTACATTTGGTGTGCAGAATCAATTGTATGAATAATAGGCACGTTCTTTGTTACCACTTGTTAATTTTAGTGGTGACATATTTTAAATTATTCAATAATTACATTGAAAGTAATAACCATTAAATATTTATGAAGAATTTAGAATTTTGTTTTAAATAATATGTTATTTTACAGATATACGTGACCAAATATTTGTTTGTACTAGGACTGTTATATGGATTTGTTGAAAAAAATTATTCTTTTTTGAGCATATTATAACTTGATGCAAACCAAAATCAAATGTGAAATACAATACGGGAAAATTTTTTATTGTCAAATAAGTAGTGCCAATAGTTTTTCAAATTGTATTTTTCTTTGTCTTTTCAAAACTTGATCCTATCATTAAAAGAATAAAGAAGAATAGCACAATTTTCCTTATAAATTAGTCTTTCAATAGTTTAGAGTAACAGTAGTAAAACAGAAACACACACACACGCATACATATATATATATATATATATATATATATATATATATATACACACATTATATAAATATATATATATATATATACACATACATATATAGGTCCAAAATTCCGTTAACATTTCATATGATGATAAAAAAAAATAGTTATATGAAAGAAAAAATTGTTATTTATTCTGAAAGTACACAATTTGGGATTTTATTGCTTAAAAATCACATCGTCCATATGCGATCCTTCATTTTTTTGACACTGCTGCAACCTGGAGCCGAAATTTTTAATGACCAACTGACAAGTGTTTCGGGATATATTTTGCATTTCCTCACGAATATGAGCCTTTAGTTCCTCAAGAGTCGTTGGATTGCTGTTAAAGACCAGAAAAAATCCATTGGGTGATTATGAGTTTATGAGGTGGCCAGTTAATGTCATCTCTTTTGGATATAACTTTTTAACCAAAAATTTCGCGAACTGCACTTAAAGAGTCGTTGGAAGTGTAGCACGTTGCCCCATCTTGCTGAAACCACGATCGTTGATTGAAACCATCAAAATACTGAAGCGCTGGAGCAAAAAAGTTCCGTAGCATGGCAATATACCGCTCTGTATTCACTGTAACAGCGTTTCCTCTATGATCTTTATAAAAATATGGACCAATAATGCCTCTTGCTGATAAAGCTGCCCATATAGTAACCTTGGGTGAATGTAGGGATTTTTGATGCTTCAATTTCGGATTAGTGTCAATCCAATATCTGCAGTTTTGTCTGTTCACATGTCTATTTAGGTGAAAGTGGGCTTCGTCTGAAAAAAAAATGTTGTGAAAGCGAATTTCTCCATCATTTCGTTAGCAAACTGCAGCCTGTGAGCATAATCTTAAGGCTTTAATTCCTGAACCATTTGGATTTTGCACGGATGCAAATGTAAATCCTTGTGTAGCATGCGGTTTAAAGATGTTTTGGATACGTTTAAGACGCTAGACCGCTTTCGAGTAAAGAGTCCAGGTTGTTCACGAACATACGGTCTAACATGCTCTATGCTTTTGGGATCCCGTGATGTTCTAGGTCGGCCAGATCGTGGTTCATCTATTGTTGAACCAGTTTCTTCAAAGTTCTGAACCCATTTTTTAAATCGATTCAATCGACGGAGCTTTATTTTTATGCCGTATATTGTAATGAGTGCAAAATTCTCGTTGCGCTAGAGTCGAAGAATCGTTATTTCGATAGTACTCGCGTACGCAGAACGCATGTTGTTTCTCGTTGAATGACGCCATGGCACTAAATTCCCATAGGTTGCCGTACCTCGCCCGCCCCACCTCTCCCTGCCGATTCAAATGTTAACGGATTTTTGGACCAACCTGTATATATATATATATATATATATATATGTATATATATATATATATACATATATATATATATATATATATATATAGTTAAATAAGGTAAGCTTCTCATCAACAAAGCTTCATGCTCAGTCAGAATTATCATTCATACTTGAAATTAGTATCTGCAACATTTGCTCCATTACCTGCCATCTTATAAAAAACAATAAAATAAATAAGCTTTGAAACGATTGTCCACATTATATGATATTAACACATAAACTATTGATTTGAATCAATGAAAGGGCAAAAGGAATTGCTCGAATTACCTTGCTCAACAAGTAAACGAATGCACGTATCACTTATTGAGGAAAGCTTCTAGGCAAAGCTTAGTGAACTAGGTTTACTTCGGTACCGAGAAAAGCTTCACGGAGAAGCTTCGGAAACAAGTTTGTATATTTAATGTATCAAGCGCCAAAGGTCGAACCTATTATTGTGTCCGTCGTTAGAAGCTACGGGTGGGATTCCCCTTTAGTTGAATACCAACTATGATTGCTTTTGCTTCGAATTGTGCCGATGGGCAAGAATATATTCTATTAAGAAATTATTCCGTTGCTAAGAATGTATTCTACATGATTTTTTAAAAACTACGTGAATAAATTTGCCTCTCATCGACTCAATAAAAATGAAAAGAATTCCTCAATGAATTATTTTTTTTCTCAAAAAACAGAGCAATTACAATTTAGTGCAGAACGCCAAGTATGGGATTAAACCGTAAATGTACTGCATACCACTGATCCAAAGGTAATTCATATTCCGCATCGAATAATTTTTTTATATCTTCTATCTAAGTTAGTTATAACACAAAGCCATACAAATAAACAAAATGCACAACGGTTTGAATATCCCTCTAATTTAATTTGAAATACATGTACTCCATTCGATGAAAAGAAGTAAATTGTATTGTGCTGTAATACGTTTATCGTTTATTTAAACTGCTATCATGTCATCTTTCACATATTGATTGCATATAGAATATTTTGGCGCGGCGCAAAGTATCGAAAGGGTATGGTACTGATCTGTATCAGCAATGTGAACAAGTAGCATATATTTGAGTACAGCTAATGAAGAATACAAAAGTAAAGATTATTACTAGACAAATATTCAATCAGCATTTCGTAATAGCACGCATTTATACGTAGCAAATAACATACACAAAAAGTAATTTGATTTTAAATTTTGCAATTAAAAATATGGTTAAATAATTAATTAATTTACACACGGTCTTTTTATCACCAATTTGTGATTTCTTAGACAAAATTTTAACCACATCGAAGCGTAAGTATGCAATACAGCACGAAACATTTACCTTAGTAAAGCAAACTGTTTGTTACTATTGCCAGAAGATGGTCACGCGGGTCTCAGATTGATGACATCGTCCGTAAATCCAAATGGCGATGAATATAAATATATAAAGCGACATCTGGGGATAGCTACATGTTAGGACGAACAAAGCGCCTACGCAATTACACCTACAAAATTCAGACGCAAACCTCACAATTCAGGGTGACCCTGTTCTCAAACAACTGACAGAAAAACTTTACTTTGCAAAAATATAATTATATTTACGATATTTAATATTCTAAGTTTTGTATGTTAATTAAGTAAAAAGGATATTGTATATAGCCATTGTGTTGTTATATTTGTGTTTGTATAACTTTATATAATTTTGTATAATATGTTTTGTATAATTTTATATATTAACGAAGCAAAACACAATTGTTGATCCCTGCGATGTTTATTGCTGAAATGGAATCCACAATGGTTGGTAAGTAACTCTGATACATATGTGCTAACTATTGTATAGTTCTGAATAACATATAATTATGAATAACGTATTCTGAAGAACGTATTCTTAACGAAAATGATGTAATATTCCATGTAACCATGGCATTTTAGTATTTTTTGTTTCTTTCAGTAGTTTTAGTCTCATTTAGTTCGTTTCAAACGTTCTTTGATTTAAAAGGAATGTTTACTGTTATTAGAGAGAAAACTCAAACGAGGGAATATTTTAATTCAAGAGGCCGGTTACGATATAATTGAAAAGAAAATGAATTTTAAAAGATATACCATATTACACTTTTGTGACGAATTCTTCTGCAAGAAATTCGCTTTACATTACTTTAGATAGTTATTAGATGTATTCGTCAGTAGTAAAATGGTTTCTCAAATTGATTTTTTCCTAAATAATATTGATAGCGGCATTTAAAGTTATCCAAAATGTTGTTTGTTGTAAGTTTTCTTCCAAATAGAAGCAAGAAATAAGGGGATTTATTCATTGTCGCTAAGCTGCATTCGTATCCATTTCATATGCATTGAAATCATTATATCCATTTAATGTTTTGTTTTTTGTAGGGCAAAAGCGTGGTTGAAATTGTGTGGCTGGAAGAGATTGGCAGTTGACACGATAATCCTCGTCAGTCATGAACGTAGAGCCGGTAAAAGACACTTCATTATTGAAAATATTAAAACTTTTCAGCCTAGAAAATTATTATACCGTACTGATGCACCGCACTAGAATTTACCGACACCGGCCGTAGAAACCAGACTATTAGTGAAACAACTATGTACCAGGTCAAGCAAAGTTGCAGTGAACATTACCAGCAAAGTAAGGCTATTTACATGATAATACCATAATATCCTTATGCACCAATTTGTTTGTTTACATAATTAAGTACGTCATATAAACATCAGTTATACGTGTATATATTTTTAAATTATACATGTATTCATAAATTTTATTATAATTAAAGGAAGAGGAATATTAGGAGCAGTTTCTTTGGGGTTCGGAGTGTTGAAGAACGACGAAGGTTGAAGACCAAGGAAGCCCAAACTTGTAAGGAATGTTTACCTACTGAAGAGGAAGATTCAGCAGCTTAGATAGAAGTGAAGAGGACTGCAGAAACCCGGGCGGCATGGTAATTTCGGAAGTTTAAAAATTAATAAACTAAAACAAACGTTAAAACTTATCTAAATAATCGTATTAATAATCGAAAATACTTTATATGACAAGTAAAAAAGTTTTTAAAGTTTTTAATACTATTATTAGCATTAGAAATTATTGTTGTTAATTAGTTGCCTTCAAATGTTTCAGCTATAATAAAAAATTTAAAAAAATTATAATTTGATTACATCATGTTCATAATTTAAATATTTCATCAATCGGAACCTATTTTTTTGAAAACTCTTTAACAAAATTTTGAATCTCAGTTAAACTCCTATAGATTTTTATATAATCATGTCTGTTTTTGTTTGTTTTCAGATGTATAAGTTGTCTACATTCGGATATGCCACTTTTTACATTCGTTTATTTCAATTACCACCTATTGACGCCAGAGAGTTATTAGCAGAACCGACCTAGTGATGCCAGGGAGTTTTTTGACGATACTTGAAACTGTATTTTCAATTTACTTAACTGTTCTTGAAATGTATATTTAAAGGAATGATATTTTAATATTTGTCTGTTGTGAACTATTTTTGTTATAACAGTTTCAATAAATACATAGAAATAAAAATTATTTCGTTTTTGATGACGCCATATATGAGCAACAGAGTGTGTAACACTGTGCCATCTATGAGCATTATTAATGATTACACATGGAACTCTGTTAAGAGGAATAAGTAGGGAAGAGAGGAGTGTCACTTTGACAGCGTTTTGTCAGAATTTGTAAGAAAAATTGTGACCCGTGTTTTATATGGGTTGGCATGCTCAGTGTCGATTCTGTATGTTTCTGTTCTGTTACTAATAATTAATATAGCAATATATTAAGATTTCCGTTGTTATGTTTTTAAAGTGAGTAAATATATGAGGTATTGTATTACCAAATAATTCTTATCTAAAAGACTAATGAATGGTAAGTAGTAGTACAGATGTCAAAACAAGACGACTTAAGTAGGAAGAGATTTGCATAAAATTACGGACAATGTGAGGAACATCGTCCTGGTATACCCGAAACTATTGCTGAGTTTTAGAAAAAAACAGTAAGAGTTTAGGATTAACTTTAATTCAATTAATATATTTTACTAGTGAAAACGTTGTATTAAGAGCAAATCGATAAGTCGCGACGGGAACTCGATAAGTCGCGACGGAAGTAAGTCTAGAACTGAGTTGGAAGCCGTTTGGCTTCGGCAAGTTAGCAATTTTCTGATTCAGGGAAAAATGAGTACTGTGAGATGCTCTTACGCTACTACTGTGTTGCTACAGCGTCAACTGGTTGAGGTTGCACTGTGTAGGCAGAAGACCTAACATTAACTTTGGTAACCTCTGATTGAAGAAATATTAATTTGTTTTGTTGTAAATGTTGCCATATATCAACATTTCTCTGCAGGAAGCCGGTATTACACCGTTTTGGCAATAAACGACATACATTTGAGATTATCTCTATTTCACAGTTATGTCGTTGTTGAGTGATCATATCACAAAAAAAATGTACTTAAAATTTAGTTACACGATTGAAGGTTGATTAAATTACAATATGTGGTTTCATCTTTGCTAATTGCAATTTGGTTATTTGTTAGTATGACCAACGTCCAAGAATTCGGTTTATTGAGATCACATGGCATGAATTCGGAATACGAGAGTATTCTCTGTGTGTTCTGCTAATGGAATTTTTAACACAAATAAAATTTATACTATCTACGAAATTAGCTTATAAATACTTAATAGGCTATGGATTTTATTTAATTCTGCGGGTTGAAGAAACTCCACAGTTTTAGGCAAATATCATATGCTGTTGACTAATTCGTAAAAGAGTTAGGATTAAAGATTTATGGACATAATGTATGACTTTTCACAGATAATATAGCATTTATGATATCTTCTATTTTAAATGAAGACTGAACTGGATTTTAAGATATTAAACATTTCATTAACTCTAGACTTAGCATTAAAATGTTCAATTACAATAGATATATTTTTAACATTATATAATGATTCATCGTTATCACTACTCAAACTTGCCTCATTGCAATTTGCTAGTAATGGGTTTGGAAAAATTAAAGATTCCGATATCAAAACATTTTCTTTTACAAGAAAAGCTAAGTTTTTGTCATTATTTTGTAACCTTCAAATAGCGTTCTTATATATATTTTTTTACAACTTCTTCATCCATTGTGCCGAAAATATGTCTGAACGTGGTAACTTCATCGGGAAACCACGCGGATCTTTTAGTTTGTGATGGTAACAAGTGAAAAATGGTAGCATAGTCATTGAGGATATCATAATAGCATGGTATAAGAGGTTGAAGTTCATTATAACATTCGGTGATTCTGTTGACGGAGAAAACGACCTAAGAATAACAAAAACAATATCGGTATTTTCGATGTGGTTTGATATATGAAATGGTAAAGCGAATCTGAAATATAGAAAGAATTTTACCTCATTATGCTATTGCCTCTAATTTGCCCTTATGGAAGTGAAGTTTTACATGCCGGCGATTAATTAAGAGTGAGGACGTATTATTTCTGTGAATTTTAACAATGGACCTTTCCATACTTGGCGAGGAGGTTTTGGTAGTTTAGATTGTTTTCTAAGTACACAATTCACCGGATTAGTTCATTTTTCGTAATATACTTTGGATAAGTTTTAGATTTTAATATATTTTCTATCGCTTTCTCGTGAGAATACTTTAAACGGTTTTGAAGAAGACGGGCATAATCAGGACAGGAAAAAATTTAAGCTGTATCATATATGGAATCTGGTATACAGAGCTTGTGTCCATGTAAAAGTTTGTAAGGGAAATAGTGCGTAGTACAGTGGATATTAGTGTTATACGCCTATATCGTGGTGTATATTTAGCAGGTCCAGCAGCTTTGATTTTCATCCACGTAAAACTTTAATGTTAAGTGGCTTTGCTTGTTGGGTTTGCGGATGATAGAGGGATACCAGACTTGTTTCTTCTGGAGAAAACTACACTTTTGTTTGAAACGATCGGCAAAAATAAAGAGATGAAATGAACCAGACACGAACTCAGATTTCATCTGCTTTGAGTTTAGGGATGAGGTAATAAGCAAAAAATTGGTAAGATAATCTTGTAAAGTTAATATATATTTGAGTTTGGCATTGCCTGATTCTTGTAAAGGGTCGACTACGTCAAATCCAATACGCTCGAAAAGTTTAGTGGAAGTAGTGGTTATTTGAACGGTTCGTTTTTGTAAGGGCCTTCTTTATATGGCGTAGTACACATTTTCTCATATAATTTACCAACAGTATTTTTCAAAATTTTTTTAGCATATGAGTAGAACCTGAATGTCCAACGAGTGTAAGGTCATAGTTTTCTTTGAAAATTTTTGAGATTTCGCCCAATTATGGCTAAATGAAGTTGTTGTAATGAATGTTAATAATAATTCCAGTGTTATAAAATAAAAAGAGAATAATGTTGTATATTTTGTAAAATCTATGTCAGTCAAAAGGTCTTTTAAAATCCATTATTGCTATTTTGTTTTTATAGTTATTCACGGTGGTTATTAGTTCGTTCTTTAAACACTGAAGGCTTATTAATTATAGTGGATGAACAGTTTGTAAAATCGAAATATGAATGATTTGTAAAATTCAGATATATAAGCAATGAAGCGGATATAAGTTTTGACTTGATTTTCTGTTCATTTTTTCCAATTAAATGCGGTATCTTTTTTCAGGAGAGGCATCAATACCTAAAGAAACGATACTGTTGTCACTATTATACCTATCCACATCTATTTTTTAATTATTGAAATATGTACTAGCAATTAAACAATTAACAAGGCTCTTATAACTCATAAGCACACAAAAGCTGTAATAGCTTATGTATGTTTTACGAGTTACTAATCTAAATACGGAAAAATGCAATTTCTATTTTCTTTAAATTCAGATAAATTACATATATAAGGAAATAAAAATGTTACAAAATTATGAAAGAACAATATATTATGTTATGTTATGCTTATTTATTACTTTTCAGAAATTTTTGAGAAAGCGAATGAAGTAATCGATTTTTTTCAACCCCATTTGTTGGCTGTGGTATCACTTGAAAGGGTGAGTTATGATTACTTCTTTTCTTCGAAATTGTATGTAAGTTGGTTTTAGAAATAGTGCTGAATATATCACAAAAATATGTTAGCATCTTTCTAATCGCCAAAACCGAAATTGAAAATAAAACAATGTTACCAGAAGTTACTTTAAAATTTACCGGAAAACTGTAGCGATTATTATAAATTTCATTGTTTTCGTGAACGTCAGAATATTTTGCGAGCATTCACGATGTAGTAACCAACACGTGTTGCAAAACCGTATTAATACTTAAGCAAATTATTTAATAAAAATTCCATGTACCTTTAAATATTCACTTGTGCCTAACTGTGTAGGGATCGCTCCTACGTGCGAGTTATCTTCCTATTTAACTGGTCACACCTCATAAACCTCTAAAACTGATTTCATAAATATTCGTCTATCTCTCAAAGTCACAAGACAAAAATTGAGGGTTGGAAGAGGATTAATGAAATTTGCTTGTCGTAGGTTCTAGAAGTGAATGACGTATCGCTTTGAAATCGCTGCATTATTCGCTACCGGTCCATAAATATCACGTCCTGCATATATTATTTTAGTACGATGTGTAATTATAACTCAAAGACGCGTATCCTATTTCAAATTGAGATTCTGGTAAATGTAAAGGATGAAGATTTATATTATTTTTAAGGATATAGACGGTACTCATTCATTACGACATGTTATTAAGATACGTGCTATTTCGTAGAATTTCTTCTTTGTGTAAATGTATTACCTTAAATTATTAATTTTATGAATTGTTTCATTCATCTTAATATAGAAATGATTACGTTTCGCTTTTGTGGTACTATTACATACTGGAAATGAAGAAACCTTTCTCAAATCCAAGTTACCTATATAACACAGTTGAATAGAGTATAATTTTAAAGTATTTTATGGGAACGAGCGTTACACTCTGGCGAACATTTAAAAAAAAAATTATGTAATAAATTTCAATTAGTATACAAAAATATGTGAAAGTAAAACATTGCCTTTCAGTGTACTAGATTAAAAATTCAATAATTATGTTGAATTGGAAATAATTACGGGTAAATAGTTACGGGTGAGGGCGCTATATCGATAGCGAGTTGGAAATCACTGTTTTTTCCGTCTGTGCACTCGTGTCGCTATAATAGACTTAGGCTATAGCATAGATCTTTAAGACGCCTACACCTATAGACTTTACCAGTAATGAGCAGATGGAAACCCTATATTCAATCCTTTAATATTACCCTTAGGCACCAGTAGACAATTTCTTGTTAATTTCGAATTAAATAATCATCGTTTTTATGATAATTCATTTTAAAAATGTGAAAGACGTTTCAAAATAGTTTACCTATATTCCCTTAAATAAAATTTTTAACTTGGGTTTCGGCTTAGGAGACGTAGTAAAAAGTGCGACGGAATTTGCACATTTTTGTTGCCTTGCAAAAAATAGTAGGTTGTAGTGAAAATGATGCACAGCACTACCGTATTAACGCATAATAATTTAAATGCGATTTATTCATAACTCTGCATGTCGTCTTTGAGAACTTGCGAACTGTAAATATGTCAATAAAATTTCATTGTCATAATATAAGTAATATTTCATTTTGTAACGCTATTTATAACTTGGTGAAATCAACGCCAAAGTTTAAACATGTTATTCTTCCAAATTGTCCACTATTTCTTTATATTTTTTCTATAGTAAATTTATAAAACACATTCGGAAATTATATATATATATATATATATATATATATATATATATATATATATATATATGTAATATACATATAATTTCCGAATGTGGTTTATAAATTTACTATAGAAAAAATATATGTCCCTTTATGATTAAACATCTATTACTTTTTTATCTTCTTAATTAGAATCATGAAATGTTAACCATTTTCCACGTTCAGTGTATTAAATGATCTTTTACGGATTAATTTTTGTTAACTGTCTTTAGTTAATAAATAACAATTATTTAGGAGTACAATTCAATTGATTTGTTTTGTCATCATGAAATTTATAAGTTTCCTCGAAAGGAAAGATATTTAGAATCGGCAAAACAACATTAAATTAATCTTGAAAAAAAACACATTTTTAGTAGGTACTTCAAAATTTTAATCCAGAAAGAAAGAAATATTACACAAAAACACGGAGAGTTGAACAGCCAGGTATACAAATAATATAATTATTCGATATTCTAAGCTCTTTTGACGGTAATCGATTGTAAGGGAAATATGAATATTTTACTCCATGTGACACCTAAACAACCCCGATACTAACTAAGATATATTAGAATTATGAACCAAGAAGTATGTGATTCAATTCACAGCTTTAACGGAAGCTTAGTGCGTCGTTTCCCTTCTTAAATACCTTCAGTCAGTGGTCATAACTAAAATGCTCGAACCTTTAAGACATTTAGCATTGAGGATTTGAGCGACCTACCGTTCTATAAGTCGCTTTCGTATGGTGTGTCAGAAAATAAACTGCGGCAGCTTAATAATAAGTTTTTTATCTCCTTAAATCGTGTTGGAAATTCATGGAAATGGAAATTAAGAAAGGCAATATTTTTACAACTTGATCGGGACTTGAGTATCTGTTAATATTGTAAAGACATACAAGTCATTTACCCTGAAAAAAATGTAAAAATATATTACTCAAAATCACAGAACGAGACAGTTTGAATGACTTGCCCTCTGTGAGGCAGCTGATTCAGCAACATATTAGCTAAAAGAAAGGCAGATTGGCAGCGTAAATTAAGGCAGATTGGCAGCGTATTAATCATCACTATAAATATTTCTAAACAAATGTTCCCTGTTTGAGAATAAGATTTAAATGTAGTTTCTCTTTCTGGTTTAATGTTCAATATGTTATACACATTTTAAAAAGCAATACATCCTATGGAATTGATAAAATAGGGATATTTTGATAAAATAATACACGATCATTTGTTTATTTTATGAGTTGTAAAGTAAAGTTGATTTGATTGACATTATTCTGTGTTTTTTTTTATTTTTAGATAAATTTGTATATTAATTTTAAAATAAGTTGGTTCTTTCAAAATGAAATAACTAGTCGAATCTTTCTTGAAAGTCAATACAATTTTGAAATTACTTCGCCTTAATTTATTTTCTTTTAAATTTTGCTAGTGCTTCCAAAATACTTAAAAAGTTCTTAAACTTTTTAACTGGGAGTCATTTTCAATTTTCATTTTAAAATGTAATAAATGTGAGCTACATCAGACTTATATACGGCGCAAATCATACAAAATGTTGTATTTTATTTTCTGTGTTCATTTTCTATATTTCTATTTTGGAACTAGGAATTTTGACAGTGAGAACTAGTTATTCTAACTTAATTTCAACAATTGTGCATGTTGGAGTAAGGGCACTGGCAAAGAAAAGGTAGATAAAATTAGGTTGAAAATTTATCTTTTACAATATCATTCGTAAGCGAGTAGTAAAACTAGAAAAAACATAAGTCTTTCAGAAAAAATTATGTCATAACTACAATACAACTGAAAACCCTAATGTTCAGTCAAATTATACGTAATACCCCTGACCTGATTACATTAATCAAATTCGCAGAATAAAGCCACCTTGCCATAATTACTGGGTGCAATCTACATTTGAAAATTCCACCTTTCGCGCTTTCAGTTGTAATGTACATCCCACCGCAAATTATCAGCATTAGTTGGGAGAAAATTTGCCAAAATAGATTTTGTGAAGAAAAAGTACCGTTCTGGAATTCCTTCTAAGCTTGTGAAACAATAGTTTAATCACAATATATTCAATAACATTTCAATGCATCTCAAAACGCAAAACGCAAAACGAAACCTTTAAATGATAGCTCACTCTCCGGCTGTCTCGCCGTCTGTCCGTCTAGACCGTACGTATCTCCGTAAATTACAGCCACTTTTTCCAGAAATTCTATTTGACATGGAAATTTGAAACACACAGTAATAGAGCCTATTAACATGCATATACACTCAAAATATTTCTAGTCAACACTCAAAATATTTCTGTAGATATTTCACAGAGGACAAAGGAAATAATTTTTTTTTAATTTCATATACCATGTGGAATATCAATTTGTAAGTTAAATATCAGGATTCTAAACCAATTTTCTTAGAATTCTTTAAAAAGAGCTCCTGAAAATATTCAAGTCCTCTTCTCGCCAATACTGCAAAAGAAAAAAATACGAAAAAATAGTATAAAAAATTCTCAAAGTTTCCCTAAAAACTGTAACAATAATTGTAATAAAAAAAATTGACCATATATTGGCGCCTGTGGAAAAATTAACAACATACATGGCAACATACATACAAGTTTAAAACTAATATTAAAATATTTAAACAGTTTCACAGAAATTCAATGTACTCTATATGCATGTAAAACCACAATCATCTTTTATAAATTTATTGTAATTTCCTAGAATAATAAAAACTAAAAGGCCACGGTCCATATATCCGCCATATAACATTGCAATACTACCATTCGTTTCATTTCATATTAAAACCACTCTGTAGAACAAAATCTAGTTGGAAGTTATCCGAAGTTAGCGAAGCGGACGAGGACGTCCACCCACTCTTTATATCACAAAAGCGCAGTTCCATTCAATTACATTGAGTGCAGTCAGTAATATCTATTGCTGACTTTTACAGCTTAATTAAGCTGTACTCTTTGACGGAACAATGAACTAGCGCGATCGTCGTTCGTAAGATAAATCTATCTTGGTGGTGTGAAGGAAATAATGCGAGCAGTGTTAGTAATTAGAAAGCATTTATATAGTTGATCTTAGGATGTTCACGTGTAATATTAGGTAATATTTAAATAATATTTTAGTCAATCGTGAAGAAATATTAAAACATGATTTAAACCTTAAAGTTTATTTTCAAAGAATTTTAGATATGTATTAAAATTCGGTGCAAAGAATAATACAATAATCCTGCGCAAAAGATAATAAATGAAAATATGGTAGGAATATTTTTCGTGGATATTTTGCACAATATCTCCACAAGTGTTCACAAAAAATTTAGAAAAAATATTTTGGAATTTTCTTAAATTTGTTTTCATTATATAAGGAGGGCATCTTAAGAATGACACTGAAAGACCTATTCATTAAAATTAGTAATATATACCGAAATTAATAACCTCCGTTAAGAGTACCTCAGACCCATCAATTAAAAAAAAATTATAAAATAGTATTTTATTTACTTATGTTTCTATTTAGCACTGACAAATAATAAGTAGCTTTTGGTTTGATTTTCATAATTTATTAAAGCACAAATATTAAAAAAGGAATTTCTTGGTCGTTACTTCTTCGTCAAATGCTATAAAGTTATCACGAAGAATTATTATTTGACAATATGTATACAACGTGTGTATTAAGTTTTGGTAAAATGAAAAGTTTTTACCGTTAAATACATCAAAAACGTAAAAATTAATTATTCAGGTTACTGAGGTACCTAACCCTAAAAACAACGAAATCACTTACAGATGGAAAAGTCTGTCGGTCACCGCTCTTTTTATCAGAAACCATTTAAGGTAGAATCATGAAATATAGCATAGAAATTAAACTTATCGAACCGCACATATCTCAATAAACGTCGCATTAAACTATGTATAACAAAATTTTAAGAGGAAGACTTTTTTTAATTATAATATATGTGGAAGAGAAAAATATTAGTTTATAGGGGCAGGATTTAATTTTAAATTTAGACCTAATTAAAAAAAACGCATGACATACAATTTATGAACAGAAAGAAATTAAATTTGTAATAAGCTTTTAAATACGTGTAGAGTGCATAACGCAAAAAATTCGTACATTTTAGGTACATGTAAACATTGAAAGATACATATTATTTCTATTATATTTATCCGATAAACTTTAGTCTAACTTCTGGTAATGCTTTCTTTTTTAATTTTGACACTTTCAAATTCGGATATTGAAGATCGTGATTTTCACAGATATTTTTATTAATGTATTTAATTCTAAAAAATATTTTCGAGTCGTTGAAACTCAGTCCTTCGATGAACATGACATATATAAAAATATACTTTTTTATCCCATCTTAAATTTTTTTATACATTGCTTTATGCTATGTTTATTGAAATATATGCGGGTTAATATGTTTTATTTCTATACCACATTTCAAGATTCTATATTAATATGCTTCTGAGAAAAAGGGCGGTGACTAACAGATGTACAGATACGTGACTGGTCTTATTGTTTTTTGGGGTTACATACCTCAACAATCTGAGTAATTAATTTTTTATATGTTTGAATTATTTAACACTAAAAACTTTTACTTGACCGAAATTTAAAACACATATTATATGTAATGAAATAATAAATTTTCGTGATAACTTTTTTTGCAGTTGATGAAGAACATCCAAGCAAACATTCCGTTTAAAATTTTTGCGGTTTAATTAATTGTGAAAATCAAACCAAAGCATTTATTATTTGCCAGTATTAAATATAAACAAAAGTAAATAAAATATTAGTTTACTACTATTTTTATTGAACAACAGCTTGGCGGAACTCTTAAGGAAGCTTATTAATATAGGTATATGTTAGTAGTTTTAACGAATAGGTCTTTCAACATCATAAGATAAACTCCTTCATATTACAAAAGCAAATTTAATCGAATTAAAAAATATTTCGAAATTAGATATAAGTGCTTCTGGTGATATTGTGTAAAATGAAAATACTATATTTTCATTCATCCAAATTGTAAAACGTATCGAAGATTATTTGAAAATAAACTTTTAAACTACGTTACGTTTACGTACTATAAAGTTTTAAACTACGTTTTAACATATCACGAATAAACTAAAAAAATACCCTTAAAAATATTACACGTGAATATCTTAAATTTGACTATATAAATGCTTTCTAGTCACTGACGCTGCCTGCACTATTTTCTTCACACCATCTAAATCTACCTTACGTAAGGCGTTTGCGCCATTGTTCAGTCAAAGAGTGCAGCTTAATTAAGCTGTAAAAGTCAGCAATAGATATTACTGTCTGCACTCAATGTAATTGAATGGAACTGCGCTTTTGTCATATAAAGAGTGGGGGACGTCCTCGGCCGTTTCGCTGGATAACTTTTAACTAGATTTTGTTCTACAGAGTGGTTTTAACACGAAACGATTCGAATGAAATCGCAGTGTTATATAGTATTGCAGTGTTATTTGGACAGATGTACGGGAGCCATTTAATCTTTATAGTTATGGGAAACTACCATACACTTATAAAAGACAAATGTGGTTTTTAATGGCTTTAGTTTCAGCATCCGTTCTGTAACTAGCCTGGTTCACCGAAAATAATCTATATTATTAGAATAATAAAACCCGCTAAGTGCAAGGAGAACTCTCACTACGAAGGATCCGTACACACTTAGGCACATACATATAGAGTATAACAACTTTCTGTTAAACTATTTACAAATATTAATATTAGTTTTAAACTTGTAAATATGTTGTTAACTATATTGCAAAATTTTTCCACAGGTGCCAATATATCGTCAATTTTTCAAAAAAGTAACTATGAGATTTACAATCATTGATACCTTTTTTAGGTAAACATTGAGAATTTTTTATAACACTGTTTTTTCATAATTATGGTTTTAGCAATTTTGGAGACCTTACACATATTTTCTTGGATAATTTCAAGAGTTACTTATAAAGAATACCAATAAAACTGGTTTGGAATCCTGATATTTAACTTACTCTCGTAAGTAATATTTCACATGGCATATGAAATTTAAAAAAAAAATTAATTCCTTTGGCTTCTGTGAAATATCTACAGAAATATTTTGAGTGTTGACTACTCAAATATATGCGGGTCAATATGCTTTATTACCATACCAGCTTCTAAATTTTCATTTCAAATTATTTTTAAGAAAAGAGGTTGTAATATACGGACAGACGGATGGACTAAACGGACAGACAGTGAGCAATTTTTACGTTTTTCTGACGGACGGACAGGGAGCTATAATTTAAAATTTTCTTTTTATCTTTTCGAGATGTATTGAAATGTTATTGAATATATTGTGTTTAAACTATTATTTCACAAGCTTAGAAGGAATTCCAGAACGGTACTTTTTCTTAACAAAATCAATTTTAGAAGATTTTCTCCCAAATACTTCTGATAATCCGCAGTGGGATGTACATTAAAACTGAAAGCGCGAGAAGTGGAATTTTGAAATGTAGATTACCCCCAGGAATGATGGCAAGGTGGCTTTATTCTGCGAATTTGATTAATATATTCAAAACTGGAGTGTTACGTATAATTATTTGGCACTAGAGTTTTTAGTTATATTCTAGTTATGACATAGCTTTTTCTTAAAGTATTCCATTGAATTCAGCACGCTGCTCCTAATTTTTTTAACTTATATTTTTTCGAGTTTTACTTTTTGCTTACGAATGATGCTGTAAAGGATAAATCGTATGACTTTAGTTTCGTAACATTTGTTTTTTTTTTCGTATATGCAACATTGATTTTCCGTCAATGTTTTTAAATTAGTTCAAAGTAAATTACATTATTAACATAACTTTATCTACCTTTTCTTTGCCTGTGCTCTTAAACCGAAGTTTTACTTGAGATACAAAATAGAAACGAAGTTAGAGATATTGCAACAAGTTCTCGCCATCGAAATTCCCAAAACTTATAGTTTTAAATTAACAAATGTAAAAAAACAATGATTACAGAAAATAAACTAAAACACTTTGTACTAATTGCACTCCAATTATTGACTCCCAGTTAAAATATACTTACTTTTTAAATATTTCGGACATTGACAATTTATGAAGAAAATAAATTAACGAATGAAAGAATTACCTTATTTTAAAATTAATATACAAATTTATCTACAAATAATAAATCATCATTAAATCTCTACGGAATAAAGTCAACCAAATCAACATTTCTTTATAACTCATAAAACAAACAAATGATCGTGTATTATTTTATCAAAATATCCCTATTTAAGTCTTCTTAATTTCATAGGATGTACTGCTTTTTAAATTGTGTATCTCATATTAAACATTAAACCAGAAATGGTAGAGAGAAACGAAACTGAAATCAAATTCTCAAACAGAAAACATTTGTTTAGAAATATTTATAGTGATGATTAATTCGCTACCAATCTGCCTTAATTTACTTTTAGCTAATATGTTGTTCAATTAGCTGCCTCACAGAGGGCAAGTCATTCAAATTGTCTCATTCTGTGATTTAAAGTAATATGTTTTTACATTCCTTGCAACCCTCTCCCTTAGCTTTAACCCATCTTTTATAGGAGATAACAAACTTATTATTAAACTACCGCAGTTTATTTTCTGAGAATACCTACGAAAGGGACTTACATAACGATATGTCGCTCAAATCCTTAATGTTAAATATATTAAAGGTTCGAACATTTTAGTTATGACCACAGACTGAAGGTATTTCAGAAGGGAAACGACGCACTAAGCTTCCGTTAGACAAAAAAGCTGTGAATAAACCACATAACTAATGGTTCATAATTTAATATATCTTAGTACCGGAGCTATTTGGGTGTCACTTGATATTCAAACGGATGGAGTAAAATATCTATATTCCCTTACAATCGATTACCATCAAAAGAGCTTAGAATATCGGATAATTATATTATTTGTATACCTGGCTGTTCAACGTTCCGTGTTTGTATAATATTTCTTTCTTTCTGGACTAAAATTTTGAAGTACCTACTAAACATGTGTTTTTTTTTTTCAAGATTAATTATATATTGCTTTGCCGATTCTAAATATCTTTTCTTTCGAGGAAACTTATAAATTTCGTAAAGAAACAACAAATCGATTGAATTGTACTCCTAAATAATTGTTATTTATTAACCGTGTTCAACAAAACTTAATCCGTAAAAGATCATTTAATACACTGATCGTGGAAAATGGTGAAAATTCCATTATTCTTATCAAGAACACAAAACAGTAATAGATTTTTAATCATAAAAGGATATATATATACATATAATTTCCGGATGTGTTTTATAAATTTATTGTAGAAAAAATATAAAGAAATATTGAACAATTTGGAAGAATAACATGTATAAACTTTGGCGTTAATTTCACCAAGTTATAAATAGCGTTACAAAATGAAATATTACTTATATTATGACAATGAAATTTTATTGACATATTTACAGTTCGCAAGTTCTCAAAGACGACATGCAGAGTTATGAATAAATCGCATTTAAATTATTATGCGTCAATACGGTAGTGCTGTGTACCGTTTTCACTACAACCTACTATTTTTTGCAAGGTAACAAAAATGTGCAAATTCCGTCGCACTTTTTATTAAGTTTCCTAAGCCGAAACCCAAGTTAAAAATTTCACTTAAGGGAATATAGGTAAACTATTTTGAAACGTCTGTCACATTTTTTAAAATGAATTATCATAAAAATGATGATTATTTAATTCGAAATTAACAAGAAATTTTCTACTGGTGCCTAAGGGTATTATTAAAGGATTTAATATAGAGTTTCCATCTGGTCATTACTGGTAAAGTCTATAGATGTAGGCGTCTTATAGATCTATGCTATAGCCTAACTCTATTATAGCGACACGAGAGCACAGACGGAAAAAACAGTGATTTCCAACTCGCTATCGATATACCACCCTCACCCGTAACTATTTCAGGGCTGCGATATAAATAAGAATATTTTGTAAAATAATACTCATGTAAGAATATGTTATAAAATAAAAAACATAGCTAGCATGTCCATTTTATTTCAAATTCAATATCGTTATTGAATTTTTAATCTAGTACACTGAAAGGCAATGTTTTACTTTTACATATTTTTTTATACTAATTGAAATTTATTACATTATTTTTTTATTAAATTTTCGCCAGAGTGTAACGCTCGTTCCCATAAAAGACTTAATTATTTTACTCTATTCAGCTGTGTTATATAGGTAACTTGGATTTGAAAAAGTTTTCTTCATGTCCAGTGTATAACAGTAGCACAAAGCGAAATGTAATCATGTCCAACCTGTCCTATATTAAACTGAATGAAACAATTCATAAAATTAATAATTTGAGGTAATACATTTACATAGAAGATATTCTACGAAATAGCACGTATCTTAATAACATGTAGTAATGAATGAGTACCGTTTATATACTTAAAAATAATATAAATCTTCATCCTTTACATTCACCAGAATCTCATTTTGAAATAGGATACGCGTCTCTGAGTTATAATTACACATCGTACTAAAATTATATATGCAGCACGTGATATTTATGGAACGGTAGCTAATAATGCTGCGATTTTAAAGCGATACGTCATTTACTTGTATAATCCATGACTAGCAAATTTCATTAATCCTCTTCCAACCCCCAATTTTTGTCTTGTGACTTTGAGAGGTAGACGAATATGCATGAAATGAATTTTAGAGGTTTATGAGATGTGACCAATTAAATAGGAAGATAACTCGCACAGAGGAGCGATCCCTACACAGTTAGGCACAAGTAAACATTTGCTAAAGTATTAATATTGTTGTGCAATACATATTGGTTACTACGTCGTGAATGTTTATGTATTGTTAACGCATTGTGTGAGCAGACGCTGTGTCTACTGCCACGCCGTTTGTAATTTATGGTCTGCGCGCATAGATCACAAACTTGCATTTTATCTATGCCATGTATTATTGGTTATATGAAATTTGTTCAAATTCTCAATTTTAAGTATTTGCAATTACTTGTTACGTTATGTTAACTGTGTTTTTTTTTATTTCTTATACACATTTTTTAAAATGTATTTATTGTTTTGTATGTAATTTGTTTCTGGTTCTCTTTTTTGTTACTGGTTAACATTATGTTAATATCACTTTATAATATATTGACATGTCATCCACATCTTGCTCAAATTCCTTTTGTTCTAACGATTTGCTCGATTCTTAACCTGACGATACATTTTCCGACACTTCGCATAATCCTTCTACACATAATATACTTCAATCTGCTTTTGTCTCCTCACAACCAGATCTTCACTTCTCCCACCAGTATTCCGTGCCATTATTCAGATTTCATTAATTATTTGGAAAATCTCAACCTTCACGCTTGTCTTCTTAGTGAGACCTGGCTCTAAACTTCACTCCCATGAAATTTGTATTCACTCCCAGGTTACGTTTTAATATGTAATGATCGTACTTCCAGACGTGACGGTGATGTTGCTATACATCTTCGGGCTGACCTACCTTTCAAAATTATAGCAAAATCTTCCACTGGCTGCACGCCCATAATGGAATACTTATTTGTCGAAGTAACTTTTTTTCAGGCCAAGTTACTACTTGGTATCGTATATTCTCCTCCTGATGTTTCATATTTCGGTGATTTTGAAAGTATAGCTGATCATTATCTACCTTTATATCCCCATTCATTGATTATGGGTGATTTTAATACCTGCCTATACAAGCATAACACCAGAAGCGGAAAGTTTTGTGACATTGTCAAGTCTGATAATCTCACCATTATCCCATACTTAGCTATATTTCATGCTGATAATAGTCACTCCCTTCTCGATCTCATCATAGCACCTACCCTAAAAGTGTATCCTTCTATGGTCAACTTCATCCTTCATCCAACAGCACCCGGTCTTTCCCGTCGTGATCTCCTTCATATTTCCTATGAATCAAGTAGCCCTAAGGCCTCTTCAAAGAGCATCTTCCTCCGTGACTTTAATCGTATTGACCTACCATCTTTTTTTGAAGATGCCAGATCCATAAACTGGGATACAATTGCAATCAATCACTCTGTTGATGAAAAAATCACTGTTTTTAATAGTTGTATCACTAAACTGCTCGATAAACATGCTCCCCTAAAACTCGTCAAAAATAAATGGATAGCTGCTCCTTGGCTAAACGATTCCATTAGAAAAATTATGGCCAAACGTGATCACGCTAAAGCTAACTATAGGACTGATTCCAGCCCAAATCGCTGGGAGAATTTTAGAGTGCATAGAAATAAATGTTGAAATACCAAAAAAACACTGTATTTCTGCATTATTACGTGATAGTACTCCTAATAATATTTGGAAGTTTTTGGGAACTTTAGGCATTGGGAATTCTTCTACCACTTCGGAGAACTGGCGATTGGATATCGACTAATTAAATTCACATTTTTCTACGCCACCCACGGTACTTGAACCTGCTGTTATGTCTGCAACTATAAATGGTATCTCGTCTTCATCCGTTTCTAGTGAACTTCAATTTACACTAAGGGATACCTGTGAGTCCAAAGTTAGAGCTAATCTTTTTGCGATAAAATCAAAATCCATGGGAATTTATGGCCTAAATATTAGTGCTCTTAAACCAATAATAGATATCGTGACTCTGACCATCGCTGATATTTTAATACCTCTTTGAAAACTGCTGTCTTCCCTTTGGAATGGAAAAAAGCGTATATTGTGCCCGTACCTAAAATTTTATTACTTTTTAATTTTTTTAGATTTTCGGCCCATATCTATCCTACCGCTTCTATCCAAAGTCTTTGAACGTATTGTTCATGGTCAACTTATTACTTTTTTCAATGCTCATAAGTCTTTACATCCACTTCAATCTGGCTTTAAAGTTGGCCACAGTACCTCAACTGCCCTTGTTAAGGTTACTGATGATATACGCTTGGGTATGGTTAATACACATATTCTTCTTGCCCGTTTGAAATATCTTAATATATCCCAACATTCACTTGAATGGTTTAGTTCATATCTCTATGGACGCAGGCAATGTGTTAAGTCGTCAGATACGTATTCTGAGTGGACTGATCTTATAGCTGGTGTACCTAAAGGTGGAGTTCTATCCCCTCTCCTCTTCTCAGTATTTATTAATGATCTTGTTAAAAATATTTCTAGCAATTATCATCTCTATGCTGATGACCTACAAATCGACGCGCACTCGAACCTCCATTCCTTATCAAAAACCATCAACATCCTTAATTGAGAATTTGCTTCAATTGGTCAGTGGGCTCATGAAATGGGTCTTTCGGTTAACCTAAGTAAGTCACAAGCTATCATCATTGATCGTCAAAGACTGTCTTCAAAAGTAAACCTGCCTAGTTTACCAAAATTAGTGCTAAATAGTACAATAATACCATATATGTCAACTGTTGAAAACCTGGGCCTACTGATCTATCAAAATCTTATTTGGCGGCCTCAAGTAAATAATGTTAGTCACCGTGTTTTCAACAGGATACACTCTTTGAAACGTCTTTATAATTTTCTACCGACTAAAACGGAAATCTATCTTTGTCAAACACTTTTATTACCATTAATTGATTATAGAAACGTGTGCTATTCTGATCTTAATGAATAGTATCTGTGCAAGTTGGAAGGTCTTCAAAATTTATGCGACCGGTATATCTTCGGCCTCAGAAAATATGATAATATTTCTGAATACAGGTCACTTCTCAAATAGCTGAAAATCCGTGATTGACGCCAACATCACATACACTTCTTTTTAACATATTAAAAAATCCTCATAGCCCAAAATATCTTAGTGGCAAATTTAAAGATTTGTCTGCTCACGGCCTTGGGCTACGATCTGAAAGTTCACTCACCCTACTTATTCCTAAACATATCTCTACCACTTACAAAAAATCCTTCACGGTCCAAGCAGCAAAAATTTGGAATCACCAGGATCCTGACATTAGGAAAATCACGTCTCTAAATATTTTCAAAGATCGAGTGAAAAGTCCCGCCTCTGCTGAAACCTTTTCCTTTGTGTCCTTGTCCTTTCCTACCTTTCCCATCCCAAATCATGTCAATAGTCTTTTTTTTACTTTACTTTTGTATTTTAAAAAAAATGTTTTTTTCATCTAATGTGCTTTAAAGAATTTTCATTGTAAAATCTCTTACAGTCTACTAACTAAATTTCAATACAAATTGTTATGGTTGACTAGAAGAGATTGCTCATGTATTAATAAGTCCGCCATATGTACTATACATGAAAGTTATTAAATAAATGCTCGCAAATATTCGGCCATTCACGAAAACAATGAAATTTATGATAATCTCTACATTTTTCGGGTAAATTTTAAAGACATTTCTGCAAACATCGTTTTAGTTTTAATTTCGGTTTTGACGATTAGAAAGATGCTAATATATTTTTGTGATATGGTCAGCAATATCTCTAAAACCAACTTACGTACAATTCCTAAAAAAACAAGTAATCATAACTCACCCTTTCAAGTAATATCACATGCAAGAAATGAAATTTAAAAAAAATCGATTACTTCATTTGCCTTCTCAAAAAATTTCCATGTAAATGTAGTTCCAGGTAATTTTCCATGTAATAGTAGTAGCAGCATGTAAAACATACATAAACTCTTACAGCTTTTGTATATTTACGAGCTGTAAGGCCTCATTAATTGTTTAATTGTACAGATTTCAACAATGAGAAAGTATAAGTGGATAGACATAATACTGACCACAGTACCGTTACTTTAAACCATTTTACTGTGATAAGATCTGTCTGCCCAGACATCCTAATTTAATGCTCATTTTCATTGGTATTTGTTGATCGATAATCTTTTGAAGTAAATATTCATTTAGCTTTGGCAACATAACATAATTTGTTACAGAAATAGCAAAAACAGTCGGAACATTAATAGAAATTACTGTGTAATTTTCAACGTACAAAAAAGTTTAAATTACATGCCATAAAAAATTAAGAATGTCTGTTGTTTAGATTCGTGCCATTTCTATATTATATTTTTTATGAAAGTACATTTTAGGCAAAATAACTTATAAATCTAAAAAAAAACTATATTGATGTACACGTATTGTATATCAACAAAATATTTTTTCTGTAAGTTACTTCAAAGTATATAAATCGAAAGTGTATTTGTAACATAAACCACTCGTTGCTATCTGTTAAAATAACATATTATACGTGTCGGTAAATTTTGTCATAAATCAGAAATGTTTTTTCTTTTTAACGCTACTATGTGTTGTTGTGACCTCATATGATTAGGAAACTCAAGATACTAATTAATGTGCTATCTGATTAGGGGAACAATGGACATTGGCCCCATTCTACAAATATATTAATAATATATAATCAGCCTGACTGACTGCAGATTACCCATGTAAAAAAATTATTATATTATGTGAATAATATCTTTAAAAATGATAATGAATTTCGGCACCGTATTCAAATACTACCTAATATTTGCTTCCTGTTTGTATCAATTTCCCAAAGTGCGCGCTCAAATTACATATTTTTTCACTAAGTAAAGTTAAGAAGCTTACAGTATTTGTGTACATTGTCAACAATATTTCAAAAACTATGTTACCTAACATTTTAAAAATATGTTTAGAATTCTTATTATTATATAAATATGTTATATTCGGGACAAGTAAAATTAACCAATTCCAATATTTTGTATGCCCCTAAAAATTTCTTCACAAATATTGTTTAATGTTAACTGTCGATATATAGGTATGTTAATATACCTAATTAATCTGCTAAATAAATGTCTACATATAATTCTAAAACCAACTGTTTTGGTACAACTAGAAATCTTTCCTGGAAATGAAGTCCTAAGAAAGACCTTCTCCGTGCAAGTTGCGTTAAAAAAATGTAGAAGTGCTCGAATATTTAAAAAACATAATTAAAATTTGAACTTGAATTTTCTCCGCGTATCGCAAAGAAAAATTCGTAACCAATGTTTCAAATGTTGTTGTTATTTATTAAGAATGTCTTTCAGAATATTTTTGTTTTACCCAAGCTTCAATTCATTCTAAATGAATAAAATCCTATATTTTTATGGAATTCCATTTACTTATAATGAATCCTGTAAAAATATAAGATTCTATTCACTTAAAATGTATTGAATATTTTGTGAAATTAGTTTACCGTATTTTGTGAAATAAGATTCCAACTTTCATTTCATACTTTTACAGGCTTAAGATTGCCATAATGACTTTGTTCTTAATTATTTACTGAAATCGGTCTTTTAAGGCATATTTAAAAAATTAGAACCAATTTATTATCAATAATTGAAAATTAACGTACTTAATTTACAGATTTTTGTCCTTATCGTTAATGATATTTTAATAACGACTCAAAGCAGCATCCATTTTCATACATATTATAACATCAACATACATATTATATATATATATATATATATATATATATATATATATATATATATATATATATATTTCAACTCCTATCGCAATAAAAGTAACATATGGACATAATATAATTAGTAAATCTTAATAATCTCGTAGCCTATGGAAGGAGGGAAAATGCGGCGGTGGCAAAGAACGCACATCTTCGCTATTTTATTTTGTAGATCAGTGTCAGTAATTTCGTACACATGTGTCACTTTACATGCGCCACTCATAGATTATCGATCATAATAAATGGGTTGTGAAAATCAGCAAATATCTAGTAATCATTTTTGCGTTAGCAAAGTATTCTTATTTTTGTGAACAGAAAAATGTATTCGGTCAGCCAAAATGGCTAGTTGGTTAGTAACTTATAGTCAGCAAACATTTCTAAATCAGTCAGCATTTAATGTTATACTTGACTGCTCTAAATTATTTTGGTTAGCAAATTAAATATATAAGCTGCATTGAGCGACCCACGTTTAATCAAATTATAGTAAACAATCACCGGGTAAAGAAAATATTTAATTTTGTTCATCAAATGAAAATAGCAAAAAAACCTTACTATTCACAAATGGGCGCAACTCTTACTAAAATCATTATAATGTACTCTCAAATATAATAAATAATTTGTTTTATTTTTATAATTATGAGATTCAAATCGAAATGCTTACGTACATCATAGTAACAAAATAATTATGTACGTTTTTAAAATAATTATTTAAACAATTAATTTTATTCTTATAATATTACCAATGCTCGCTTTGCCTTTAAGGGCTGGTTACGTTTTCTTTTTTTTCCCCATGGGAATACTTTTAGCTTCAGGCAGAGGCGTTTTATACTTTAAGCGAATAGCCTAATCAATCACGTGCTTGCATGTATAAAAATTGAAAAAAGCGGAATCATAGTTGTCACCTTTATGCACTATAGTCACCTATTTGGGTATTTTTGCCCACTGGTAGGCATCTGTCCAGTCCTTCGTAGTTAAAAAGGGTATTTTGGCAATGTAATTGTAATATTTATTGGACCACTGGCTTACCATTTCTTTTGGAACTACCAAAAACTAGGATAGAGGGAAACGTTCTCCAAGGGTATCGCTATATTTTATTACTCTGTTAAAAGACTTCAGAGCGTTGTTGATTGGTGGAGAATTTGGAGCGGCGCCCAAAAAACAATTGCGATTTGAACTAACCACTATGCTTTAAAATAAGTGACAAATTCAGTCTGATTTTTATATTTTTGCAGAAAAGCTTCAGAAGCTGTATCAAATATATTCTTGTCTGTTATAGAATATAATATATCAAAATCATTCAAGATATTATTGGGCAGTTCCTTGTTCAAAACCCTCAAGAAATGCATTTTGGATACTTTTAGCAGCATCGCAAACCAATACTTTTGAATTCCAAGAACTTTTAAAGATTTATTGTATTTGGTTCTTTAGTCCTTGGAACATCAATTTGAAATCTTCTTTTTGTTCATTACTTGATACCGTTAAACTTTTTTTGTTGGAACCACATACCAAGACAGGGAAACCCTGCTAGATGATTTTATACGTAGCATCAGCGTGAACAATGCTGGCATCTTTCGCAATTTCAATTAAATATTTTGTCATTTTGCACAAAGCGAAAATTGAGATTTTTTCGTCATTGTCATCAATTTGGTAATAAACCACAAAAACTTCGAGCGGATCCAAAGGAAGGTCTGAGTGTGAATGTATCCAAGCTTCAAGATCTTCTAACTTGTAGTTGGCTGGCCGTATATAGCACGACGTCGATTACCCAAGTAATTTCTTAACTGAGTCATTTTAGTAACTTTAATATTTCCCACTTTTGTGAGACTTTGCATTATTGCTTTTGGTTTCATTTTTAATTCAAATAATTTATTAATTTCACTCTTCACGGTGTCACTCAAGCCGTACGACGAGGAATACTCCTTTTTTTCTTCATGGTCGTGATTCAGCATTAGTCTTGAACATTAACACAGAATCTGAAGAGTTTTCAAATAATAAATACATTCTTGCAGAGCATTGTGGACCATGACATTTCAATTAGTACCTTTTTTCCGTCTTCAGCATCGTGACGAAAATGTAAGGACCAAGTATTTTCAGATTTAATAGCTGTTTAAGCTTGTTTACAGTTGTAAAACTTTTGAATTAAGTTTAAATCCAAAAAAATATTTTCTAACGTTTCTTAACCACTGCTGCTTCATTGTCACCGCTGCGGTCCTTATTATTATTATTATATTATGTCCATATGTTACTTTCATTGCCATAGGACGAGTTGAAAGAAGTATATATATATATATATATATATATATATATATATATATATATATATATACATATATATATATATATATATATATATATATATATATATATATGTATATATATATATATACATATATATATACATATAAATTTTATTTTTCATTTTTGCAACAATAACTTGACATAAGGTCACCTTTCATAATTTCACTCACCTAAGGAATAAATCTAATTGTTTCCATTCTTCAGATTAGGCTTTAGGATCGTTAATATTTGTCGAAGTTTGGGAAAAATATTCTAAGTACAATACGTAACGATAAGTGCTTCTGTGTGTGAAAATGTCGATTTTTTTTCTATGAACAATTAGTATATGGGCATTGCGCATTAGAGTACCGAAGCTTCTCTCTCATATCTCACTTGCTTCCCACTCACTCCTCCCTATCCACACTTGCGGTCAGCGCAGTAATCATTCGTCGTTGATCTGAATGTATATAAATTGTTTTTATTATTGTTATCGGCTATTTCTGGTCCTAGCATCAAGTACAGATATCTCAACGGCATTAATAAGAAATTTAGAACAAATGATGTCACATTGGAACAAAAGTGAACTATTGTCCATCTATAAAGTATTACATTTATTTTTTTATAATAATTTGTGACGTCTTTTATGTTTGGCAAAAGAGCTAGAATACGAATCAGTCTGAAGGAATATTTTATAAAGAAAAATAAGAATATTAAGGATATTAACGAAATGTTGAAAAATATTAGGGAAAATGAGACTAAACATAAGGAGAATGGCAATATAAATTTCTATGACATTACACATACCTAAGCCTTGAATATTACGAAAATTATTCAAGCAATACTCAACAAGTATTAAGAAACATAAGTAATTTTCGCTTGGTAAAATCGGTAGTATGAAAAATGTAAGTTTTAAAATAAAACAGAAAATGAAAAGACCTTTAGTTGAAAATGCATATAATATTGTTATACTACCAGTCATGACCACATGAGCTCAACATTTGAAACTTTAGTCTTCACAAGACCCTTGACCATTGACAATTGATTTGCCGCCTTGAAAACGAGGTAGAAAAAACCGATTTATCACCTTATGCTAGTAGCCTTATAGTCATTAATTTAAACGACAGAAATACTACTATTATTTTAACTAACATTTAACAGTGCGGAATATTACTAAGAAGACCATAACATTTTTGAAAATTGACTTTAAACTGGATAAACACATAACGTCTTGCTATTTAAAACTAATGGGAAACATTTCAGAGTATAGAGTCATTGATAATCTCTTTTATATCGCCGATTTAATTATTTACTAGTATATATCAGATGATCAAACAACTAAACGGGAAGAACTCTATAAGTAAACAAGGTGTGTTCGGGAAATTAAGAAAAATAATATTAAAATAATTAGGTATATTGAGGAAATAAGAAAAATTTGAAAAATTGCACTGGCACTAAGGAACACAAAAAGTAACAAAAATTTAAGAGCAAGTATGGAAATGAGTTAGACAAAAGAGTTTTGGCAGGATAGCAGAGTATATGCAGTAGTTGGTAGAAAGTAAAAATATATATCGAATATTTATCAATTTTTACACAGATTTAAAACTAATTAATATTGCCACAGAGTTATAAAGCGACGGCTTTCGCATAGTACACACTTAAAAAAAGATATCTGCCGCCGGAGCTCGTCCGTCGCCAGTTTATTTCTGAACACCCCAAAGACGCTAGCGATGACTCCGAGTGGCGATAAAGCAATGCAAAGCGTCACAAAGCCAGCACTTGCCGTCGACAATATATTTAAATTAACATCAGCGTCTGAAAGCGGAGCCTTCCCACACAAATCCCGGGACGTGCCGCGAGATTTCTCTCTCTTGTTTTAAATTGCGTTACGTGTTGTCTTCATACTTTCGTGCCCGAGCGGGGCGGCTGAGTGGAATGATGTAAATGGGGGTTTGTGGATTTTAGAGGAGGATGGAGGAAACTTTTTTAGTTCGAAGTGAATCGCTTTTGAAAGAGGGCCAATGATCGAGGGTCTGATTAGTTAAAGTGGTGGAATACATAAATGTGTTTTCACATCTACTTAAAGAATTGGAAAAAAAATGTAATCACTTTTAAGATCCCTAAATAGCTGGTTTTGGATTCCTGTCTTATAATGCAGAAACCTATTTTTCCTTTCAATTATAATTTTGTTATTTTTATTTTTTCAATTATTGGCGCGTCTTAAAATTGACAAATAATTAAAGAATTTTTATTACATTTGGTTTCAAATTGGCCTTTACGTTAAATGGATAAATTGGATTGTTTAAAAATTTTCGACATATTAAAAAAATTATTCTATGTGATGTTTTTATATCTCTGACGTAGATTAATAAATGAGAAAAAATCATGAAGGTACCCCCCGCTGCGCTACTGAAGAAGCCAAAATGAATCGAACACAGTGGAAATGATAAAATGTTTACTTCATTGTTTTGAATGCTAATTTGCAATTTGACCACACAGTAGTGTTGAAGCACGAAATTGTGAAACAATTGTGACATCATGGTATCCTGTTCAGTAAAATTATGTAGAAACTACAGTAGCAAGAAAAAAGAAAGGAAAGTTGGAGCTACTTTTGTCCATTAAGTGTTAAATTATTAAAATAACGTCTTTTAATTTCGTATGAAAATATATTATGTTGAAGCGTCGCTTCGCTAGTAGGGATGTAGCATACACCGATATTAATATGTTATCGATATTTTTAAGATTTCTTAAATATATGTCACAACCCATATATTATTAGATTATAGATAGGGTTATAATGAGTGATTATGTATGTTAATAAAAAGTAATGTTTTTGATAATGAAAATGATGTAAATTTAATTTAGGTTTCCTAAAAATTTAGCATTAAAGCGCAAGTGGGTAGATGCCATTAACAGGAATAGTTCTTGGATTCCTACTCCTTCAAGTCGAGTGTGTTATGAGTACTTTCCGGTATCTAGTTATTCTATGTCAAATACGGGTTGAAAACGATCTTTTATTTTGTATGTGGTATTAAATTACTAATTTGACTTATGTAATGAATATTGGCTTTCACCCGACTGCTGATGAATGAGAGTAATGTTTTGACTACTATGTATGTTCGTGAATTTGTTTATTTCCACACATCACAAAACTAACTGAAACGAACTTTAAAAGAATAATCAATATTTCTTTAAGATTTGTCAATATTTTGTAGGTATCGGCGTCTGTTTAAAACATTAAATAAAAATTAGACGTCGTATTGTCTAAATCAGAAAAAGAAATTTTTTTCTACCCAAACGAGGGGGTATTAAAAAGTATTAAACGTATTAAAAAGTGACGATATTAGGCAATGAATATTTGATCAATACCGTCAGAGTATAGTTTTAAATATTCAAATCTTCAATAACTTAAACCCTAAAGTTACGTAAGAAATAATCGCGTCGCTCACTTAATGGCGTTTGCGAACATGTTGGTTAATAAAAACTACCGTGTTGCATATATTTTCTTGCTGAGAATAATCGCTTGACTAATATTTTTTATAAATGAGTTAAAGTATTTAATAGCCGTTTTCTCTACCTAGTATTTAACATTTGCAAAAAAATGCGTTAAGATAAATTAAAGTAATATCTAATAAATACAATATTAATAAATAATTACATACACAAAGTTCGCAAGTGTATCGTCAAAAATGAAACTATACTTCATGTCTGAATAATTCTAAATAAAAATCATTAGAAACCTAAGACTATTTAACTGAACAACCCTTGTCCTTGAAAAAATGGCCATAATAAAAAACACAATTATAATATTAAGCGTATTAATTCTTACACTACACCTTAAACCCTACAAACATGCACTCACATCCATCAACCATCAGCATAATTTTGTTTTTAAGATAAGGTAAATTCTTTGATATACATGTATTTGCATGTATAAAATTAAGTAAATTTAATAAACATACTGATAAGGCTTGAAACCCAATTAATTGTTTTATTTAACTACAACGTTATACTGACAACTACAGTATTACATTAAGAATTGGAAATGAAAAGAAAATTATAATTAACTACTTCATAAGATAAAAAAACTTGTCCTTGAAAGACTAATCCATATATATATATATATATATATATATATATATATATATATATATATATATATATATATATATATTTATATATATGCATGCATTATATTATGCTTATACCGCATCGATAAACGGCACTGCATTGCTTCATGTAAACTGTAAGTTTTTAAATTAATTAGTAATATACCAATACAAATCATTGTACTAAACTTCGTGAGCATAAGCAAACATTTTTCGAATAATTACTGTCTATTTCGCTCTCGCCCCCGCTAACTAACGCGGGCGAAAGCGAAATAGACAGTAATTATTCCTTCCACGAGCACGTCACTTCCCCTTTTCTCTGCCCACACGGTTCCATGCATTTAATTTTTAATGCCTTCTCCAGTTTTCCAGAGCGTACGCGCGCGTGATAACGCGTGAGTGCGTGCTTCCTAACTCCATGGAAAAAATTAAATCACCGATTCCTAGAACATCCCTTGCGGTACAAATAATTGCGTTAAATTTAAATTTACACGCAAAGCACATAAAAAACCGCGTAAATATCAATGTAATTTCACGCAATTACTGTTCCAATATTTAACTGTTATAATAATTTGTAACTTTGGCAAAGTTACAAATTATTGGAATAAACGAAACCGCGTGGTATCCAATTTTCACTAGCAATCTAATATGTGAAATGCATAAACATTACACCTAATGGATCTGTAACGTCGCGAACGTTAAACTTAACCTAACCTAACCGCGTTATATTAGTATTTTAGTAACTCGATAAATAATGAAAGTATAAAAATGTAATAAGAATATTTTTGTATATTTTTACGCCAAGAATGTATTTTAATCGTTATTCTTTTCATATCATCAACACGTTGCTCTTAATTTATATTTAATTAAATCGCTTATAACAGAAAGAAAATGAAATGGAAAGGGGGGAATGCTCTATTTTTGTATATTTTTAGGAATGTATTTTTAAAAATTCAATTTAAATTTATGAAAAAAATTATTATTCTATTTTTCATAACACTTTATAAAATAATATCCCATATGACACATAAAAATAAAAAATAATTAGAAACTTTGTTCAGCCCCTCTTTAATTCACAAACGAACATTTTTAAAAAGCTAGCTAGTGCAAAATATGTGGTGTAATAAAATACATTATTACGCCAAATTTAAAATTTCTTTATTGCACCATTTCTGAGAAAACTGGCTGTGAACAGAGAAATGTTTTTTTCGTAGGCATAAAAACATGCTGCATATTTAAAAAAAAACATTATGTGTGTACTTATGTACGCGCGTTAGAAATTATAATTCTTTGGTATAATACAAGAATTTTTTCTTAATTTAGCCCACAAATAATTAATGAAAATAAAATAATAAAAGTACTGGAGCGTGAATATAAGTACGGTTGGTAAAATCTAAATTCTATTAAATAATTAAATTGTAAAAATTAAAATTTAAAATTGATTTGACAGATGAATGGTCCATCATACTATTTCTCTGCTGGTTTTCCATTTTAAGCTAATTATCTGCCAGACCCTTTCTAAATCGTTGCGCGTCAACGTTATTACGTTCTCATACACTACAAAAAATAATTTGATCTTATTTTAAAACTTAATGTAAAAATTAAATTTAGTCGCTTTAAGACTTTAAGTAAATACTTAGCATTCAATTTAATATAAACACGTGTAAATAATTAATTATTAAATTTACTAAATCAATCTAAATAAAGGTTAATTAATAATCAAAATAAATAAATATGCCGAAAGTTTATTAATATTAAGTACTTAATATATGATAAAGTAGTAATTTATATTATATAATGCAAATAAATACATACCGAATTCGAAAGGTTCTGGCCGACGATTGGCTTACATTAGAAAGCCAGCAGAAAAATAAAATGGTGGACCACTTGTCAGTCAAATAAACTTTATAAATATATATATATGTTTAGTGAGCAACTTCATTGAAGTAATCGTTTATAATTAAATAAATACATTCCGAATTAGAAACGGTGTGGCAGATGATTGGCTTACCGGCAGCAGAAAAATAAAAAAGCTATCAAATAAACTATGTAACTATTTATAGTAAGCAACTTCATGGCGTCGATTTCTTGTAATTTTTTTATTGCATAGTGAGCGATTTCATGGTGTGAATTTTTTTTGCATTCGTAAAATTTCACTTTGGTTATTTTTTTCGTGACGCGCCAAGAGAAATGTAAGTTCAAAAATTATAGCATCTAGAATCACCGCTATAGTTTTCCCATAAAATTTGCGTGGGCGTCCATGACCCCATTTTTTTTAAATTTTAGTTTAAGTAGTTTCTGAAACAGGGGAAAAGGGAAACATATTTTTTTTATATTTTTCAGTACATCATCAGGCTCATAATTTTGTATGACCCTTATTAACTAGCCATTTCGAATAATATTCTACTCCACATATGGTATGATATAAAATAAAATTGTCGAGTACTTAATGTGCCGCTTTTAAAATTTCCAAACAAATATTTTCGAATTTTATCGTATTCAGATATAAGGGGTCGTATTGAGGTATAGGGTTAACATGTTTTATTACTATGTCAAATTTTAAATGTCAACGTCAAGCAGTTTCTGCGAAGAACGATTGTGATTGGCGGATGGACAAATGCGATTGTTGTCTTATAAGGCTTTCGTTTTTCCTTTTGAGGAACGAATCTCTAGATTTTGTATTGCAAAATGTTATTATTTATCTTGAACACTCATCTAAATTAGCTTTTATTTTGTATCTAACACAACCCTTTTTTCACCTTTTTTTCACCCAGAACAAAAAAAAATACTATTTTTTTAATAATATCTGTAATTAGGTCACTAGGTACATTCTAATGATCTACAAGAAGTGTGCTTATTCCTAGAGATAGACAAACAAATAGATGTCGAGGTGATTTCATTTTAATTTAGAGGTTTTCCATAAAAAAAATAATAACTGCATTTGATCTGGAAACGTCACAAAAAGTTTAGAAAAAACTAATTTCCCATATTTTTTTATCACCAGAGTAACAAGATGATTATTAATATTTTGACAGGCTGAACGTCATTTAAATTTTCCAGGTAAACTGATTTTTTCGCTTAAATGTAAGCTTGCTATCAAGGTTTCTTTGAAGGTGGAGTTCATTAGTTAAACTTTTTTGTGTGTTAAATATTTTAATGTAAAATAGTCTTGAATATATTTGGCGTTAATTTTGTAGAAATTCATTATTTACAATTAAATGAAACTACGTGATGTAGTATTATTTCTACTTTATTTAATTTCTTTATCACGACCTAGGTTTCGTTGTATTACAACATCTTCAAGTGGGATATTAGCAAAGATATTTGCTAATATCCCACCTGAAGATGTTGTAATACAACGAAACCGAGTTCGTGGTAAAGAACTTAAAGAAAGTAGAAATAATACTATATCACGTAGTTTCATTTAATTGTATATGTCCATAAAACTTATTTGTACGGCTATGAGTGTATAATACACTAAATCACGTAGTTTCATTTAATTGTAAAATAGATACGATAATGCAGTTGAAGGTATACATGCGTACTATAAATACGAAATAATTATTTTGAATCTATTTCCAATTGACAACTTTTTAATTCATTATTCTTTAAACTAGCCTTTCAAAAATATATGACGGAAAGTTACAAGTTGCCACATATTTATCAAAATTTGAACACAAAAATGTATCGCGTTCTGCTTATTTTTTATATCATTTTTAAATGTGTATTCAACGAATGATTTTAAAAAAAAATTGATGGCTATAAGTAGAGTCAATTTTATTTGAGTGATCATACGTCCGACACTTGAATTATTGTCATTCACATTTTAATACCCTTACATAATCTCGATAAAATCACTACATATCTTTCTTTTTAGGGTTAAATCAAAACTCGTCACACCAAGTGGGCACTTACTGCGCATTACGAATTCTTATCACTGGGAAATTATCCTTTACACAGTTCGAGGATAATTATGTAAATAAGCGGTCACCTGACTTCGTGCGTGCTTCGTGCGTGGCATAAGTACGGTCTTATATGCCTTATCCTACCAATTGCATCTCCTTTGATGCTTGTGGGTAAGTTCTTGATAATATGTTGCTCATCCAATTAAGGGTACTTGACGGGTCGAGGTTACCCTGCGTCGCGACGAGTTTATATAGAATGTGAGATTTGAAAATGTTTGATCGGCAGAGTGAGTTGTATGTATTGTATATGAATTTGAGCTGTATATAGCTTATTTTTTTTATTTATTTTAAAAGAAAGACCAGCATATAGGGAACTTTGTTTAATATTGCATTACATATAAATTATAGTGTGAACCTGACTTTATCAATTAAGTTTCGTTTATATCGGTTTATATAGGTCCACGGTAAATAAATAAATATAATTTTTAACATTTTCGGCAATAACTGCAAAAACAGGTAATGAGGTAAATTTTTAGTCGCATCACTTGAAAAATCACACATTACTTGAAAATGTATGCATAACATTAGTGAACGTTTCTTCTGAGATTGTCGATTTCAAACAAAAATACAAGCTTTTACTCTTTATTCACACACTTTTTGACGCATAGTTCTTCAGCAATTGTACATGCATATCTTAAGCAAGGTGCTTCCAAGATACTCCCGCTATTCTTTTGATATCATCCCGCCAATGAAGTGTAGGACGGTATGACCCGATGATGCGGATCTTTCACCGATATCGGTTATCGTTAATGGGGCTCTGAATACTTCATGTTCCATTTCGTTCATCATACTTTTACCGAACATGGTTCACTCCATCGATCTCTGGGTCACTCTAGATTGTTAGCGATTCTTTAGGTTAGAGTGCCATGATAGAATATTACACCGCTTTGATGATTAAAAAACGTTATCGATGACTACATTTTTTAATAAATCTACAGATTATTGTATGCGATTTCCATTCAAAAAAATCTAAAATGTTTACGCAGTAGCGTTCCTTTTTTTAGTTGACTTTAAAGCGCAATTTTTATAAATGATCAAAGCGGTGTAATACTCTATCATGGCAAATGCCGGTTTAACTTAAAAGTTATAGAATGTCGAATGTTTCTATACCTATGTTGATACAAGGAACACAATTTTTCTATTTCCTGATATCTAATTATTAAAATGAACAACAACAATATTTAACGGCGCAATATTCTAGATCGATCCTGACTTCGTTTGATTATTATTTAAAATGTTGATTTATATGTCCATTTCCTAATTTTATATTTATATTATAAGTTATAAAACAAGGAATATATCCCTTCGTGTACTTCTAAAAATGAACTACGTTAATATTAAAACTGAATAATTTTAGTAGTCGATTTCATTTGGGAATCATTATCTCTTCAAAATATTTCACTCGCATCAATTATATCATCACACACACCATCAGCGATGTTACATTCGAATATATTAGAACTTACAAAAATAGTGTTTTGATCTGTTTTGTGGCGCACTGATTGTTGCTATTTTATGCTATTACTGTTCTCCTGTTTCACTCGAAATTTTAAGTCAGTCACTTTTTTAATCACTTTTCTAAGGTCGCTTTTATTATTAAAAAGAAAATTATACAGAAAATGAATACTATCTTATATATTTAGTTACGTTGTACCACTTTAAGCATAAAGAACTGGTATAAAGATACATTTATTAAATCGATTTTTTAAAATGTATTTATGTCTACAATATACTCATATTTCAGCTTTTTGTTACGTGGTTTAGGCGTACGTAATCGTTAAAACATTTTTTCATGTTTTCATTTATAAACCTTCATGTTTGGGTCCGAATGGATGGAAAATGACGTGTCATTATTAAATGAACATATTTAATGGATAGGTTGTAATATTTATTCAACAGATTTACTACTGTTTCTATTAACATCCACATGCAGGGAGATCAGAATATAAAGTGTATAGTGGGGGTATATGTAAGCGTGAGAGGACGACACGGTCCGATTAGCTAAAATTAGAACTTGGCTTACATCGATCCTTTTTCAGCGATATTTTATTTTATTCTACATTTGTACATTCAAGCATAAATGTTATATCACCTTTTCAGTTTCATTGAAACTATGCAACCTAAGATAACTAATACACATATCTATAGTATATAAATTAACTAAAGAGCTCCACTTCAATTCGTGATAGTGCATCATGAGTAGATGCAACATACCTATTTTTTAATTATTGTATGTATATATATATATATATATATATATATATATATATATTTATGTATATATATATATATATATACATATATATATTATTCTGTTTCAATATTAATAATCGTTATCAGTACCACAATATTAACTAAATAAAACACTGTTCATTTTTACATATTCATACCTATTTTTCTTTACAGTTATTGTTCACCAAGCATACCAAAAAAATACATTACATTACAACTACAATTTTTCGTAAAGAACATGTGTTTAGTTTTAACACATTATAAATTGTTAATTTTTTTGGAAATTAAAAAATGGACTACATCCATAAGATTACAAGACCCTTAAAATTGTCAGACTTGTTCATCTCGGATGCAAGTAGTAAATATTTCTCGACCTTGTAAATAACCTCTAATAACATTGTTTCACTAATATAAAAAAGTAACAATACTTCTTTTTTAGCCGAAGAACCAATAAATAAAATATTATGTATATTTTGTTTATTTTCTTTAGTATCTTAAATCATTTAGGAATCGATATAAATATAAATGTGTATATATATAAATGTGTGTATATATATATATATATATATATATATATATATATATATATATATATATTATCAAACATGACAAAACGTAACACGATAAGTCATAATGAATTTTAATCATAAATTCGTATTATCCACAGAAGCTGTTGTGTGATATTTTACGTTGTTTGTCAGAATCGTTTTATACTTGTTTGAATTGAAAATATGTATATGTGTATACTCTAAATCTATGAAGATTAATTGTCTTCTTTACTCAGGTTTGAACTTGTGTTTATATTAGCGGTTCATGAGGAAAAGTGACCTATATATTATTTTTCAGCTTAAAATCTTTTTTTGTATATCTTACCAATTTTAAAATCGGGCTCCACTTGAGTACAATACAGTCTCTTTGGTCAAAGAAAAATGGTGGAACTTCTTAAGGGCTGTGATCCCCATTTATCATAGTCACATCGAGTTAAGGGTAAATTAAGTGTTACGAATAGTCACACCGAGTTAAGGGTAAATTAAGTGTTACGAATAGTCACACCGAGTTAAGGGTAAATTAAGTGTTACGAATAGTCATATCGAGTTAAGGGTAAATTAAGTGTTACGAATACTTTCTCAAAAAGATTATTTATAGTTATCGTAAGCAATACCAAAGTAAATGCACATTACGGAATTATTCATAAATGTAGTATAAGTACGACAAAATTCTAATAAAACAATTGCCAATGATAATGCATTAATAATTAATAATAACTTTATTGTCCACATCTAAATTAATTACATCTCTTTTATCAACTTATTATGTTACCTATAACAATTAAAAACGAGAAGAAACACCTTCTAAAAAACAAATTGAGTTTAATTTTTAAGAGAGAACATTTTGCTATTCGCAAATTAAAATTGTTCACAAGTTTATGTACTCCTTTAGCAGAGTTCTATCCTTCTTATTTTACTCTTTCAAAACCAAATAAATTATTTTGTCTATAATGTGCAGAAATAATACTATGTAACAGAATAAATTTAATTGAAAAATATCCATGTATCTTTTGTTCTTGAATAAGAAAACATTTACATGATGAGTCATATAAATGAAATAGTTTGTATTTTGAAAATATGAACGGAGTTATTTATTATGCCTTTATAATGTAGAAATACGACAGTAAGGTTTAAACTCAGACATTTGTCACGTAGAAATCTTGAATGTTGAGTATGAACTTTGTGCATATTTTCCGTAAAAATATTCGCAATTTAAATGTAGAAATTGAAATTATTTTACTTCATCGCTAACAACAACTTAACTACGTCTTACAATAGGTGGTATATAATATTACATAAATTTTAAAATTTTAAAATGAACTACTATAATTTATGTTATTTTCTGAACTTTATACGACAAATGATTCATTGACGTTTTAATGTCTTTCAAAAATGTTTGAAAAATCTTTAATACCTGTATAGTCTCAAAGAATGTGGCTAGATAAAATAAAAGAATTTTATAAATAAAGTTAAAATAAAGAAATTTGTTGAAGAATGGATTTTCCGATTTTATTTTTTAGTTGCATTTAATTTGAATCGTAATTCGTGTCTGATTATATCCCTTGAAATATTCTCATAATCAAATGACCGTCATTGGTCATAAAATATAAATAATAATAACAGAGCAACCTCAATTTCGCTTCGCGCAACCCAATACTTCTAAGTTATTATAAGAATCTACTGTTTTAAGTTATAAAGCATCATATGTTTAAAACAGCATAACATAACATAGCAAAACGAGTACGTCCACTATTTTTCTGAAAAGAAATACCTAGTCTCCCTACAGGAGACTATTTAAAATGTCACGCACTTGTTGGTCTCCCATCTTGTCATAGGTAATTTTCCTTAAACGTTATTTGGAATTCGGAGAGCCTCTAATTGACCCTATTGAACTTCTCCTAACACGTACATAACTACGGTTAAATCGTTAGCCCGATCCGTCTTGGCTGCGGCAAGCTTGTAATCTCACGCGTATTTAATAAGTGCCGACGATGGAGCTAAAGCTCCGCCCGTCCCGCGGGCCTCGCGCGGTTTTAAAATGCAAATTGTCAATTTATCTCCACTAAAATGACAACGCGAAAGTTTCTACCTGATTTACATACAAATTGATACTCGCGACGTCATTCACTCAGTTACTCACTCACCTGGCGCGAACGGTGCTTCGAGTTTGTCGCTATCTCGACACTGTGTCGAGAACACGGAGGCCGGAATTCTTGATATCGGTCGACAAACAGGACGAGTGGAAAGATATAATTTTTTGCTTGTTACAGATTTATTTTGGTTACTGTGCCATATATTTATATATATGCTATGCATTTTAGTTTATAATTGATCTCATGCCTTTAAAACCCTTAAACGTAAACTTAATTTTGGTACAATATCGAAAGGAGAAATATAAATCCAATCATACTTATAGTGTAATTTTTACCAGTTTTCGGAATCGATCTAAAAGTTTAGGTACCAAAAATTTATTTTTAAAAAGTAACATGGATGAAAAGAAAATTCATTTCAGTTCATTTTGAACCTAAAGGCGTTTACAATAGAGAAATCTATATTCATATTATTATCTACATTCTATTAGCCACCAAAGCCATAGTATTTTTATTCTCGGTCCATATAGAATTACATAACTCAATATTGCATTGTTACTTAAAAACTTTTCTATTATATCACAGACCGATTTAAATAAAGAGTACCAACTAAATGCAATATTTAATTAATTCACCGTTATTGAATTAGATTATCCTATGATGTCGAAACGTGTTTCAGATTCCAGATTGATTCAATTGCAGGTGGTTATAATTACCTTGGACTATACTTTCAGTAAATATAAAGATCTTATTGTACTATTGGTCGTTGAAATAAATAAGGTTACTTAATATTTTTGACAGTGCATCAAAGTGTTTGAAATGCTTAATTTGTTATGACATTCGCTGAAATGTAAAATCACAAGGACTTATTCAAAATATTCCTCTACACATTACCTGACAATATAATTGCTCTTAGTGTTTGTTTCAAGGAAACTTTTCATCCATAATTATTCTTTTGATCACATCGAAACGGATAGAACTATTTAACATTAACCGTCGAATCGAATTTAAACCTCTTGTGTATTAATAGATTTTTGTAGTATTTTACCAACGTATGCTGCTATTATGAGCTTGAGCTGCTATTATTTATATAGCTGCTGGCTATTATACACGGCTTCGGTTGCAACAAATCAAATTAACTAGATCTACTGAATTGCCAAGATTAAATATTAGCTAATAATAATAGTTCATGGTGTAACTGGCTTGAAAAGGAGCGAAAAAATAAAAACTTGTGGAATAACATACAGACTAACATTTGATTATTATTTGATAACACAATATATAATTGTGTTTTTGAAATAGTTTATCTTATTTTGAACGGTTGAGTTTTTTTTAAATTTGACCTTTAACAAATAGTATAAAAGCTGTTCCTTTCCTCTGAAATTTTTATCGCTAGATGTAAGTAAACAAGAAAATTAAATAATAAAAAAATTCGATACATAGCAAATCCATGTATTAGAAACAAAACCATCTACCAGGAGATAAACTTTTTCATCTACAAAAAGTCCGTGATTTAAATTATTTAGGATTGGTATTAGAATAAGGGATAGTAAATTATTAGGATTGGTATTATTTAGGATTGCTCTCCGTTATATTCATGAAAATAAAGTTGACATTTGAATTAGATATCATGGAGAGTATTGTTCATTATTTTCGTAACTTAAAAAAAATTTATTCCTTCAAATTCACTTCGAACTCCTAAATGTTAACATATGTAAATTGTTTTCTAACTATAGCCACCTTTGTCCAGATATAAATTAGAATATTTAAAATATAACACGTTAGTAACATAAAATAAGTTTGTAAACCATTATCGTAATTAAAATACGTCAATTTATAATTGTTTCTTAACGTTATGAGAAGTCGTCTCAATTTATTTACCCACAATATATGCTTACGTTGAATTTATTCAAAAGTATTGTTGTTTTAAAGATATTAAAGCAAAAATATCAAAAGTTTTAATTTTTTGTGCATAATCCTAAATAAGAAATCGCTTTTATTATAAGAACCATACGAAAATCGCATTATAAAAAGTGGTTTCTTACTTTTTAACAAAGTTGTTTACGGTAAAGTCTCAAAAGCTTGGATAATAAATCTTAGTATCATCACATCATTTGTAAAATTGATCATCATAGTTATCTATACCAAAGATGTACAAGTAGTAAAATAGCAGTGAGCAGAGAAGAAGCAAGAAGATGCGAACAAAATGAAGGTTGCGAATAGTCCGCTAGCACGAAAAAGGCACCTTATCGGAAATCTGACTAAAATTGACGAATTTCAAAAATTAATTTACTTCTATTCTAATAGTTAGCCAATCGATTTAAAAAAATCCGAAATTGGTCAAGGATTGCAACCTGTAGCGTGTCCTTTTATGTATATCAGTATCAGTGTTTATCGTATAAGTGGTAAAACGAAAATAGATTATAACACATTCGTGAATGTTAATGCGAATGCGGATTAGAACACCGCTTTTTTACATCAGACGTCGTTTCATAATGACAACCTGAGTGTTAGTGAAACTGATCTTTTTTACACCCCTCGACGAACCAGACTGAAAAGAGAAAAAGAATCAAACTTGTTATTTAATTTTGTATTCTACTGCTCCAATTTGATTATTAGCTGATAAACATTTTATTATTGCTTTAATTGGTAATGGAAGTAACATTTCAAAAGAGCAGTTATTTACTTTATTGGAAGAAAAATTGCATTCAAATTTAAAATATTGTTTGCTGTTATCAATAGAAGTTAATAATTTTATCTATTGCAAGGAAGAGTTTGTAGCAGTTTTTTTTTGTTTTAAGAAAGAAATTGTTCAGTTTTTTTAATTTCGCATTGGTGAGATATATTTTAATTATTATTTATGTTAAAAAACTCATTTTTTTTCGGTTTAACGCGGTATCGTTAGTAACAAGATACATAATATATTTATTTTGCACTGAATAGTTTTTTAATTTAAGTTATTATGATAGCTTGATTTATTTTTCTATTTTAATGTACTCAGCACTAAAATTTCATGGCAATCACATTCGCATAATATTCGCATTATTTTCGGGAATACATGCCAATTGAAAGACAAATCAAATTAAAAAGAATTTTGTTTTCATATAGGTAAATAAATTTCAGATGATTTTTAATGAAATAGATTTTAAAATTTATTTATTAATAGTCTCACAATATTATTGAAAAATAGCTTAATAATTTATAGCGTAAGCTAACCTAACCGGTAGCGAACCTAACCTAACCTAACCTAACTATATTTTGAGACCTCCAAATGGATCAAAAAAATATTGAATCACAAAGTCGCTCGGTCGTGACGAAACATGTACCAGCTATTACCAACTCCAAGTTAGTGACATTATCTATTAGTAAAATTTGAATCTGACCCAACAATGTTATGTGATAATTTCATTAATTATATAACTTTTAGCACAGAACTGAAAAAACAGAACACTCATAAGATCACTCACATGTTTGTCCATCGGTTCCGTTAAAGCCGTTTTTCTCAGAAACAGCGTACCTTAGAAACTCGATATTTGGCAGGGTAATAAAACATTCGCATACATTTCGGTAGCAACAGTCAAAAATATGCGTTTTGATTATCAGAAGGTGGGGGGAGGGAAATTTAAATACTTGAAAAAATAATCAATTCCACATATATTGCCGCATGTCGTTCGAAAGGGGTCTCAAAATTTATTTATTATATTTTGACATAATTTTAGATATTGTACCTTCAAAGGTATACTGAAAAGAAATGAAAAAAAATATACGGCACCCTTCCTTTTTTTCCGCAAGAACTCAATTTAAAATTCCAAAAAATATACGGGTTTTCAGAAACTTACACAAAGGTTGTAGGAAAACTACCGTTGGTTCTAGACGTCATAATTTTTTCTCCATGTTTTTACACAAATGAAAAGTATAGCAAGTAATCTCTTTAAATTTTTCCATGTTCATAACCGTTTTTATTAGAAACCATGCAACATAGAAACGTGTAACCCAGCTTAATAATAAATATTATTAAACCACGTGTTTTACATTGGCTAACTTTTAAAAAAATGCATATAAAAATTAAGTAGGAGGTAAATTATATTTTTATGCGCACCGTCATTTGAAAAGGCTTATTGTAAGGAATAAAAAAAATTGTTTTCCATAATTTGAAATTGCATATTTAAAAACGTATTGTAAAAAATATGCAAAAACAATCCCTTATTTCCGAAAATATCGAGTAAAAAATCATCAAAAACAGGGTTGGCAAAATCTGACTAGAAGATTACAAAAAAAGTGCAAGGATTATTCTAGATCTTATGATTTTAGAAATGTGTGCCATATTTTTACGCCTGAGTGATATAGTATGCAATTATATACTTCATGAAAAATTAATATTTCCAAGTAAGAAAAACTGTATTTACTTAAATATTTATGAGTGCCTAAATGCAATTTAATTTTTTTAGGAAATATTAAGTTTTCGTTAGGAAAAATTATAGTCTTTTTTAGGAAGAAATATAATTATTAATGTAAAGTATATTATATTAAAGTATGCCAGCAAATTTAAAATAATATACTTTATATCATAAGGGTAAATTTCACGGGAAAGGTAAAAATTAGATCAATTTCCTAATTAACTTGTTGTATTAGCACCACATTTCGTCGAAGCGATCGCTCTACGATAATGAATAAAATGTAATCAGCACTAAGTTTATAAACATATATTTTTAAATTCCATAATAAACAAGGAATCGCCATAATTTCGTCATGCCCACCGTCCGCCCTCATGGTCATACTAGTTCAAGAATTTTAAAACTATATTAATGAAATTTTGCCCCAGTATGCTTTACATGGAGATTTCAGTTAATAGGCAACAATATATAAAAAAGTTAATATGCATTGCAATCCCATGCATTTAACAATGGCGATTAAGAGCCATTTTCTTGTGCGATCCCTTGAGCGAAAACGGGTAAGTGTTAAAACGAAGTTGTGGACCCATTTACAATTTGTTTTAAACTTTTAAGCCCCTTTTACGAAATATTAGGATTTACAGCTATGTATAATCGCTAATGCCCCCTCCCCTTCTCCTCCATACAATACGCAATTGAGCAATTTCGGTTTGGAGTGGAAAAGTAATCCGTCTTAATATCACCATTAAATTTGCCACAATCTCACGTCGGGTGACTGGAGAATGGGTTCATATGAAATCACGTGCGCGGTGACGTGTAGCGGAGCACCGTTTGTTGCATGACATTAGCGCGGTTGATTGCCTCTATAGCGATGGCATGCATGCATCGTTTTATTACTGTCGGTAGTTCCCGGACGAAATGTCATCCGTTCATTTTGTCTCGTGGTTTGCGTCGTGATGCCGTTTCGAAATTCCATTATCTATCCCTAATTACACTAGTCAATCTATCAACCGCTACCGACTGCAACTAATGACTGAAAGTAAATTCATGAAGCTCGTTATATAATTTTGGTATAAAACAATGTACATAATACGAATATTAAATACAATGAATTTGTAAATAAGAAACATGTGTTTGCTATAGTACGATTAAGCATCTGTTTATAATTATGTCTACTCTCGTTTCCAAGCTAATTCTGTAAGACAATAAAATAAAGTGATAAGATTATGGGAAATAATGAAATAATTAATTTATTTAAATAACAAGAAACTTGATTCAATGAAATGATCGAGAAATAAAGAAAAGTGCGGTTAAGCTTTAGATCTTGTAAAAGAAATATATTAAACAAAAAACATAACATATATCGAATATATGGGCACCAACGTTCTTATTCAATATATTTCAAATTTATTTGTTTTTTTAATCTACCATATATGGGTATCGTAATCGTATGATAATGCCACCTCACATAATATTGGATGTGATTGAAGGTAACTGTCACAAATGTTATTTTTTTCAAATAACATGCAAATTCTGAAACTATATGTATAGGTATTTAGATTATAACCGAAAAACTTTTGACTTGGAGATCGTAATTGGTTATTTATTATTGAGATAAGAATAGTGAGATTAAATTACATATTTTCTCTTTTAAATTATGTCATTTTAATTAATTTTTTGAAACGATTTAAAATTATCAATTTGAAAAAGTGGATAACGGATCAAAGTGCGATAATAATTTTCTCGTATTCCTATTAACCAAGAGCGCAATTAACAAGTAAACACTTTTTCTTTTGAAGCAGTATTTTTGTAATTATCATTTAGAAAAAAGAAGTCCAATTTGAATGTAGTGTGAAACAAATAATAATGACAAATGGCCCCAGCATTTCAAATTAACATAACATTAACTGATAATGACTGTATACCACCAAGCGATTCCTGAAGTGTTTAAACAAGTGAGAAACAATCAATAATGATCACATTTCCAAATACCGTGTCAAATTTACGAAAAATAAACGAACGCTGTAATGTTTTTATATACACTCTAAGTAATTAAAACACATTATGACTTCGTCCTCTTATATAACCGACATTAGTATAACTGGTTACAAAAGATAAAAGCCATGATTTTTCAACGTAATTATTAAATAAGTAAAAAAACGCTGTTTAGTTACATCGCTGTCAACGTTGAAGGGATATACTACCATTATGGAAGCTGTAGCAAACCAGTATGCTTTATATATTCTGTGTAGATGTACATCCATTTGCTACGTCTTCACAAAGTTTAAATTTGTTATATGTAATATAAAATATATGCGCTCAAACCATTTTCAGAAAAATATTTCCTTTGCTAAGTATAAAGAAATTAAATTCATAGCCATTTGGAATCAGTTTGTGTCAATCGATTTCATAAAATCGTGTTCGCATAGTAGTAAGTTTCAAAAAATTTTTGGAAATTATGCGGTAACGAATGTATGAAATTTATCCGATATCTATTATCGGATAAATTTCATACATTTAAATTATTTGTCATTAGACGATAGCAAACAGGAAGTAATTATTTAACATTTATCAATACGTTGGGGATTATCAATGAGTAAAGATAAAGAAACAGATAATAGTTGATCGGAGGGATAAAACAAGACTAACGAAGTGATACTAATTAAGTAAAATAAACTTTAATTATATTATTATCCACTACACCTATATAAAATCTTGGTATACTCGTGACACAAAATCTTCTTTTAAGATCCAACCATGGCTTTGTGCATGAAATTACGCTCCGATATAATTAGTTCGTGACGGAAGTACCGTGAATAGTTTACGTTCAAATTCTTATATAATATTTATCTGAAACGAAAAAAGTATACATGGAAGTAATGGAAGGCATTATGCTTTGTCGTTCAATAGCTTCTAATTAGAAATTGTTTTTTTACCAAATGAGATGTTATAGATTACACAAACGGCAATAAACGAAGATAGTCGCTAACACATGTAACAAATCTCATAGTATATTAATGTGAGAGAACGTCAGTAATAAGTCCCTTTAATATATCATTTGATCAATTCAATCTTTTGCACATCCAGTGAACAATGTCTTACATACTATCTAAAATGCAACATCTTATCGTGCAGTATATAAGCCTTTTATCTCCCCGATAACTTGGCAACAATAACACAACAGCGTAACGCTCGGCGCGTATAGAAATCCCCAACATTAAGCTCATTCAGTATATTGCGAGAGCGCCGCGACAATGAAAATCTGCAAATGAAAGAGTCACGTTGAAAAAATATTTCAAAGCGCGGCGTGCGCTTTTCAATTTTCTTTTATTCTCCCGGCCACCGGACACTTTGCTAAAAGCAATCGGCCGTTGTGGAGTTGGTGCAGCTGTGAGCGCGGCAATACGTGTGATAAAAGTATGCATATTCAATACTAGATGACGGTATAACATATGAGTATGTATAACTTTCAGAGTTTCTAGCATATACAGATTCGTTGGTTGTGCACTTACCACTAAATTGATTTTATGGTGTGCATCGTTAACTTACTTTTTATCCACACCTGTTTGAAGTGTTATTAAAATCGAATTGAATTATTATATTAGTCATGAATTTATTTTTTTTAATTCTTATGACATATACTTCATGTTTCATTTAATCAATATATATATATATATATATATATATATATATATATATATATATAAATATATATATATATATATATATATATATATATGTATACATATATACTAGTTAATTAAATATAATTAAATCACCTATACAATACACGTGCATGAATTCATGAAGGAAGAGAAACTTGGAAGAATAAAATAAAATGTTCATTCAATCTAAACACAATGTGAACTGTATTTTCTCATTATTTTTATTACAAAATATATAAGGCCAAGCATACAATATATTATTACATAATATAAAAGACAAAGGCATTATAAATAATAACCAGGAATAAAAAATTTAAATTAAGTTTGCATTAATTTTTTTTAGTTTTTACTCAAAAAAAATTCCTACACATTTCCTTTCACAGTGTAAAAATTTTAAACTGTCACAGAAACAAATAAATGAAAAACACACGATGCACGAACCAAAGAATTTGGAATCTATTCTTATTATTTTCACAATATTTCCAAACAAGATTTCAAATCAAATTCATTATTATTCATTATTACTTGTGGTTTTTATACGTATGTTATATTTTATTCCCGCCCATAGAAAAGCTTCGATTGTGTATAGACACGGATTAACGGCGTGTCATTAGGTTAATTATATAAATAAGTCGATGAAAACTAGAAAACCTATTAAATTTTATTCTTTCGTAGTTTTTATCTATTTGTTTTGTCACGCTGTCTCTTTTTTAACATTAGTTCCGTGGACGCTCGCTGCCGTGGACGCCCACCGCCAAAATTGCAAAAATCAAATTGCTTCATTACGATATTGTATATAATCAATCCAGTGTTCTAAAATAATAAGTGTCAGCGATAGCGCGCCAGCAGTGAAAACATATTCATGAATAATCATTAAGTTATGTACACATATATTGTGACAGAGATTTTAATAAAAAAATTATCAAGTTGCAAAGTTTGTTGAATGGATTTAATCGATGGATTCACAATTTTAACATTTTTATCAAACTCCTTCCTACTACTTATATAAGATACGCCAAACCTTGCAGACAAGTCTAATAAAGTTAACTGGGTACGTAGTCCATTCATTGAGTTTTTACCTGATGAACAAAACAAAACACATGATTACTAATCAATTAGGCAAATTTTCGATTCTTATAGGTTTCTATATCCTCCTTAAATTGGAATTTAATGTGATAACCGTGCACTAAATACTTTAATTGCGATCTGTATTGGTATGTCCCAAAAAAATATTAATCACAAAAAAATAAAACAGTAATATTGGTGTTACTCTGAAATTAACTTAACTTCTATTAATTTTGCTATCTTGCTTATTTAAATGAATTTTTATACTTTTAAGCAACGGATTTAATTATGTATAACTGACGGTATTTGATCAGACTAATAACCGTACATTTTTCTTTTCCTTTAACATCCTTGAAATTTCCTGCAGCTCGATTTATGCCTAGTTCAAACATTCAGCTAAGTTCCTGATAATAATTAATAATAAAATTAGGTTACGATTTAAAAATGATAGTGTATTTAGTTAAGAAAACAACTAAACAAAATATATTAAATAAATTATTATGTGAAAAATAATAAAAGGAAAATCGTAGATAAAATCAAAACATACTCGTTCAAATATGCGATCGTTTAGTTCGCATGTGTTATACACACACACACACACACATATATATATATATATATATATATATATATATATATATAGATATATATATATATATATATATATATATATATATATATATATATATATGTATATCTTATATATTTTTACAATGAATTTATATTAAATTATTTGTTAAATGTTTTTAATAATTCAAAATGATACGATTGGGTAAAACCTAATATAAAAAAAATTAAATCGTATACCTTAAAATATTTGGTACGCTCATACGGAGAGCCTTATTTCACAAACCTTATTAATTGAAACTTTCAGGATATCAATCGTTTACGATGTATTGTTGTATATTTATGGTTCACGTGTCATTATCTTTTTTTTTGATACATGTCTTTGTAATATTTTTCTTTGTTATAGGATGTGACTCACCTGTTCAACGTAACAATTAGAGTTGGATGATGGTTTCAATAAATAAAGAAGAAGTGAAATTCTCACGAGATATATTCCTAACAAATGGTCTTAAGAATTGGTTCAGAAGAAAAATGAAAATAAAAACGGCTCGTTATAAAGACTAGTAAATAGATTCTAAATTGTAATTTTAATTTGGCTTCTTTTTTCCTTTTATTTGCTGAATTTTCAACATAAAATGTACGTATATATATATATATATATATATATATATATATATATATGTATATATATATATGTGTATATATATATATATATATATATATATATATATATATATATACACATTTTTATTCGTATTTATTTTATTTGCATTAATTCTTTATTAACTAATATGGATAATGAAAATGGATTTCAGTATGAAAATCCTATTTAATTGGTTAATATACAATTTCATTGAATATTTGCTTTATCAGTCTCTTACCAAATTGTAATGTATACTTATAGACGCTTATTAACAAAGTTTGACAACATAAATGCGACTTAAACAATTAATTAGAATATAATTACCTCAATTTTTGTGCAAGATCAAAAATATTAACATTAACATTTTTTAGCTCTAATGTATAAATAAAAAAACTAATGACCTAAAAACGTATTTCATTTATTTTTCAGTTCCTGCTCGGCAACTTCAGCACGAGACGTTTTAATTCTTCCGTCTGAAGCAACGTCAGTTGTTGAATTAAAATGGAACGGAAGTATATCCGAATGCTTGCTACTGGTGGATCTCCTGCGTACTAGTAGATCCGTGTCTACGTCCAACATGGTTTCTTTTACCTCACCCCAAGGCTGACTAGCAGGAACACCTTCTGTTGCCTCGGGCGATGTTGGTAAAGTTCTGCGGCCTCAGCAAAAACTTCATTTCTACTCGTCGATTGTTGCTCAGACAAATCTGTAGGTAATTGGCTCTAATTAATTCAATGTCAATTCATGAATATCACAAATTTAAAATTTTAACACACATTCGTGTTCTAGAAATAAAATTTCAATTGAAAGGTTCTTAAATGACTTTTACAATTTGTAATTTTAAAGGTGATTAAATTACAAACTACTTTCGTTTGCAATCTCTTCTTCAGTATTAAATATGAATTCGAATAAAATTCACTTCATATAAATCAATCTAAAAACTTCCGATGCTCCTTTACTATATGAATCGCCTTCTAAAAACCACTATAATAAAAGATCAATTATGCACTTATTGAAATTTGCTTTTGCTTTTGTTTATCTCGTTTGAATTCCTGAGCAGAATCGTTTGGAGAGAATTCCACAAATAGCCCTGGCGCTATTGGGGAAACGGCAGGGTCAATTTTGATATCGCTTATCACGTATCCTACGCCGGTGGCGGTGGTGGTCCGCTGCTGCCTTTCTCTTGCCAAATATCTTCTCTGCTTAGCTTTATATTAAGCAAAAGTCGGCACATTTGACTTCCTTTTTTCTAAAGAAACAAAGAAATTACATATTTCTTAGGAAATTATTAAAAAAAAGAAATTACATTCGTTCAAACAAATTAATTCTGTATTCATCAAACAAATTAATTCTGATTTCATCTTGAATGATAGTATAGATCCTATGAAATCCAACTACAGAGATTTAATTTCTCATCACTAGCTGCACGGAGAAAGAGCGATGATCTGTTATATTTATATAAAATCATACATTCGCATGTTGATTTTCCCTATCTCCTCTCTCTACACAACTTCAACTCTGGACTCAGATTCCAGAAATCCCTACAAGTACTACAATGAAAGTGCTACAGAAATTATTCCTACTACAAGTTTATAACAATGATATCTCTTTTTATAGACTTATATTTCAAATGTTCCGATTGCATAACTATGTTGTTTCTCAACATCTGTCCTTTGGCATTTGTGAACCAAAATTATTAACATTTAAAAAAGGAAATATAAAATATATTATTTATAAATTAAAACCAGCTACGATAAAATTAATACCGTGTCTGAACATTTTTGCCGCAACTCTGTCAATAATAAAATAGTATCTAACACTCCAATATTTCCAAACAACTGCAATGTCAGTGGGGTATTGGAGTATTGTGGTATTGACGGGAATATCAAAATTATATATATATATATATATATATATATATATATATATATATATATATATATTTTTTTTTTTTATACTATTATCTGCTGACACAAGCGACTGAATAATATTAAGTCGCTTATCAGCATTTGGCATGTTGATTCTGTACTAATATTTTGTCACATTTTAGGCTCCATATTTAAAGATTTTTTGTTATCGTGCAATACGCATGTTATCGTGCAAATACGACCATACTGACGAAGTAATTCGGGACGAATGCAATTATCACTTAGTCTATCAAAATACTTACAGATATAGTATAGGTATAGGAAATTTGTAAGAATTATGTTATGAAAGAAACTTATTTACATATTAAGAAAGTACTCAATTCTGTAAAGTATTTTTTTATCATGAAAATTAAATCATGATAAAAAATTTTACTTTTAATTGTAATTTGCTTATTAAATAAAGTTAATTATCAATAATTAGAAATATACGCCTATTTGAATATATATATTTCCTTATTTCAAACTTTATTCTCCATTCTATGATTCAGACTTTTAATAATTTATAAAATTTGTAATTATGTATGTAAACTTACATAATATGTATTATTTAACTTCGCCAATTACGCCATACCTTGACTAATTACCTTGATAAGCACAGAAAAAAACCGTATTTTTTACCGAAATCCTACTCAGAAACGCTGACTTAAATATAATAACTAAAATTAAATACCTTGCGAATGAATGAGCAATTTGGACGAGGAAAAAAAATTGTCAAAATGGATATTTTGCTATGGGCGTATTATTTATTTTACTTATAAGAAACTACTTTAATGATACTTTTTATTATGCCTTTATACGAGTTAATAATCAAATCTTTCATATTTAAATACTTGAAGTGAAAATATTTTCGAATTCACAAATACAGTATTTTCAATACAGTCTTTAAACACAATATTATTATTTTTATAAAATTTCTTCTAGAAAAGCTTAAATAAAATAATTTTATCTGAAAAAATACCTATTTATCTCTTGCTTGTTATTTACGTCTACCAAATAGGATATGATATAATACCTGCAACATCCGCGCTGCTGTGAGTCCTATTGAAATGTCTGAATGAAAAATCGTCCTGGTCAAAAAAGGAAAGTCTAAATAAATGTGTCTGTCTCCCGAGTGTAGAATTTTCCCGGAAGTATGAACATCACTTTAAACAATCACCTTTAACGCTTTCAAGCTCACATGCGGTACAGTTGACGCTCGCTAGTCACGTGAACAATTAATTTTGAACGTGCGTATAATGTTAATGTTACACATTAAAATATACTGAAATAAGAGAAGAAATATTTTATGGAAAATTATCAATATGCGAACTCGATAATAGCTGTTTAAATTAATGAAGTTAAATATAATATAATATGATACATGCATAAAAATATATAAGTGTACGAATATAGCTTAACCCTATATAATTTGGTGAATAATGACTCATTAAGTAATTTTTTCACTGAAAGCTGCTAAATAAAAATTTAATACGAATTTTTGCAATTTTTACAATATCTATCAGCGCATTTGTTCATAGACAATTTGACAGAAAATTTAAAGTTTTATTTGAATCGACATTATTAAAATAATAAAAATCATAATATGAAATTTATTAAATACTCTCACGAGGTCCCAAGCATAACTGCATTACAAAGGCGTTAATGTTTAACGTCATGAATGAAGTTTCCAATATTAAATGAATAGATCTTCACACTATGGAGATTGTAACTTTTTATGTTTATTTTTATAATATGCATCAACGTAAGATATGAATGTAAATAAATACATGCACTCTTCATAAAAATTTAAGAAGAAAAATATTCGTATTCGGAATACGTGCCTAAAAAAGTTATTGATTTATTAAAAACTAGAATTGTTCTTTACATTATTATAAAATAATCGAATTTACCAAGCTTAATACAATATGTTTTGCTCTAATTATATATAAATTAAAGGAAAACATATTGTATCAAGCGTGATAACATATAGAGGAATGAGTGGGCAATCTCCGCACCAGGATGAGTTATATTAATATTTATTTGTAATCTTAACCATGTTTCCCATGCTAAATGCATCCCTTGTACCGCTAAGAGTGTTTATAAAATTTATTTTTCGACTACTTGTCTATAACCATACATCCTCCAATCGAGAACTACAAAATATACATGCAACGAGAGGTACGTATCTGATCTTAGAAGGATGTTTACATACTTTGTCAAAAAAGAAGCAGTTAAAATTTTCATTTTACCTCAATCTCTGTTCAGCTACACTCCTACCCAGCTGTTCAGTAGGAGCAAATATAAGAGGAAACGATTAAAATGTACCATAAGAATTAATACCAGAATGACGCAGTTTTAAGGATATAACTTTTCTGCTGATAAACTAATACATTCGAAGCGTATCATACAGCCTGACTTAATATAAAACGGATACAATCTAAGTACTTTAATACTATGTGTTGTTGAAGAGCGATTTCACGTACCACGTTAGAATTTATATAAAAGGAGATAATGTCGATGACACGAATTTAAGTTTTAAAAATTTAAGATATTGATGAAAGGAATACTTTGAGAGCATACTACGATTACACTGAAATTATCTCATTTGACGTATATCAGTCGATATGCAATAGTCAAATGTATGTTTTCAGGTATGTTTAAAATAATTATAGAATTTTATTAAAAAAATGAATTTTCAAAGTACTTTTAATACTACACAATTGTCAGATTGCATATAGTACACAATTGTCTCATTATCAAAATTGTTATCATTTTCCCGTATCTAATGTTATTAATAATGCTAACTTAGATGCATAAGTCGTACATTAAAATATAGTATTGTATATATCCATTTCTTTAGAGACATATATATCTCCGGGGTTTTTGTAAGTAACGCCTGTCTGGTACATATAAAACTTACACACTACAGGGGTTCCATACACGTTTAAATACTTATAAACATTTAAGATATATATTAATACTATTTAAAAATATTATTTTTTTACAAGTAAATATGGTCATTGCTTACATCTTTTAGAATCGTAAAATCATAATTGCACATTGCTAAAATTATAAGACATAAAAAAATTTCAAATTTTCTTCTAATCATCTAGTCAGATTTTTTCGACTATGTTTTTCATAATTTTTGGTTAAGTAATTTTAGTAATAACAAGGTGGTGGATATACTAAATTTTTCTTTATTTTTTAGAATATTTTTTCTAATAAGCAATTAACAACTAATCATAAAATAATATTTTTGTATTTCCTGTAGCGAATCCTTTCAAATATTTAAATTATTGATGTTAATAAAATAAAAAAAAGTTGAATACTTTAATTCTTATATGAAAACTTCAATTATGCGCGTGATGTTTGAAGACCAACAGCTCAGCGTTATTTTTTCGCATTTCTGTTCTGATACGATTGGTTGATAGCGCTTCCGTTGGCTGAAGCAAACGCAAAGTTTGCTCCAGCGGATCGAAGTTATGTTCTAAGGTCAAAAATTATTGACAAAAATTTGCTAATAAAAAAAAGTCCGCCCTTTACTTACCGTTTTTTTAAATATAATGGCGCTTAAAAACTTTTCGTTATCATTAACCAAATCGTTAAACGTTGTAATAAAATATTCTAGAACGTTCAACAAACATTCTATAAAAGTTCCAAACTCGTGTAATGTAGCAAGATCGTCTATACTGCAACGTAGCTTACATTTTGTAATCCGATTTAAAGCGCCATTCATTTCTCTATTGCATTTTCTTTAATGTATAATACCACTAATTTTCATCGACTTCAAAAAGTAGTAGTTTTCCAATTCGAACGTATTTTTTTTTGTGTAGGTTACCTCACATCTACTACAATTATCAAACAATTTGCGATTTTTTTTAGTGTTTCATCCCTCAAATTGAAATAAAAACGGATCCCTTATATCGTCACTTAGTTGTTCGTCCGTCCGTCCATCTATCCGTCAAAGTTCTTTTTCTCATAAAAGGCTTGCAATGTTGATTGAAATTAATATCGTATATTGAAGCCTATATCTTTATATTATTGAAAAAAATTCATTTAGTTTTTTGGTTGGCGCAACAACAAGCATGGCCGTTTAAAGCGTATTTTTTTTTCTTACTATAGTCTTATTCACTATTTATTAAAACTTCTAGGTTAATTCCGATCGATCTAAAATCTTGAAAGTCGGCATAATGGACGGTCTTATCCACACAAGACACAAGCAAAGGAAAAATATGAAAATCAATGATTTCTAATATGTGGAATTCTACATTTTTAAACTTAACATGTTTTTACACCTGTGAACGATATAGTATTTATTTTATAAAAAAATAATATTTCTAAATAGTTTAATTAGAAATACTGTGTACCTTTAAATATTTATAAGAGCATAAATGTGTGCAGAACCCTCGTATAATTTTTAGTTACTCTAGAATATCTCAATAATCAGGAGCACTCGTGCCATGATCGAGTTTGGATGACATAAGTCTAATAATAATCTCATTATGAATTCTTTAAAGTTTTGATCGAAGAGCCGAAACATGGTGACAGGAAGGAGGGATTAGTTTAAAGCAGTTCACTTTGAATCAAAACTTTGACGAGTAAAAAATAAACAAAATGTGGAAATTTTACGAACAGAACTTAGAGTTCTCTTGCTTCGTGAATTTCCTTTAGCGCCAAATGCGAGCGGACAAATATTATACGTATGCAAAACTACGGGTTAAGTTGCATTCTCTTATGAAACGGATACAATTTTTTTTCCAAAATTCAAGGAAGGAAATTTTTTAAAAATTAGTTTGCGGATATTTTTAGCACATTAACCTAAGAAAACTTCTTTCATTTTCTTATACTACAATATAAAACGAACAAGTGAAATATTCTCCTATATTTTTCTTAGCTACCAAACTACCAAGCAAGCTAGGATAGCACCCCGCTAGGGTTCGTTAATTACCCACCTGACTGAAAATAGATACTGAAAATAGGTCTTCAAACCCCTGACAAACGGGTAAATAATTTTAATGTATATTTTTAGCTGTTCCAGAAATTATTGAAAAATGTTTAGAATTTCATTGATTTTAAGTGCCACGTTGTCCTGTCTCGACTGTCCCCCTCGCAGAGAAAGCAAGGGTATTTTGTGAAGCCATCCTGTTGACCGAGCAGTATACTTATAATTTTCACATCTCCACAGATCATCCAATCGCGTTTCATCATTTTATACAACACATTTTTCAAATTGTGATAGTATTTTTTCAGATGTGCAGAATGGCCGACTGGTAGTAAAGCATATTTATTACCATCATGCAAAAGGGATTGCTTTCAAACTTCGATTTGATGAGTCTATGAACAATCTCCATTCGTTCGTGTCACATTTGATGTTAAACATTTTCACTAAGCCAGGAATATCTTTGCAATATCCTAGGTCACGATATTCAGCAAAATGTGGTATAAAGTCTTTTTCTCTGTTGTAGTATCAAGAAAAGGAGGTGCCAAGAGTAAACATATTCTTTTCCGATAGCCTTGATCCGAGGAGTTCAGCTGCATCTTTTAGCAAGCTTAGATCTCTCGTTAAGTCATTCAGTCATTACTGTGAAAATAACTGTGTTCCACTTGCACTTGACTCAAATTGAGCTTCAGTTTGAGATACCTCAGTACTGCTCATGTCTTCAGCTTGCACCGATTCCAAATATGAAGGTAATGGCTGTGCAACGTTCGGGTTACGATTCCCCGCGTGCGTTACTGGTTGCACGGATGTATATCACGCACTTTCTTTGTTTTAGAATTGTAGCATGTAGTCTTGCAACAGCAAAAATAGCAGACTTTTATGTGATTCTGAGATTCTCTCTTTAACATAGGCGATTGTAAATCAAATGTATTGTTCTGCCCTTTTGACCACTTTCAAAGTTCAAAACGCATATCGCACAAACTTCATAAGTAAGTTTATAACACGTTTGCTAGGTCGAAATACTTGTTATAAACTGACTTATGAATTTGATAATGTTATGCTGCTGTTTCAGCACTTATGCTGACAATTGTCAGTTGTCAGCATTAACTGCCCACAAATATAATATCCGATGAGTTTTAACACTTTCGTGATGACATATTTTATGTGAGCGTTACAAATCGCACGGAAGTACTAATTTTGTAAAAACAGTGTTGCTATTTACACTAAAATCTGTTAATCTACCCTTATTAACCCTCTTCTAACGATTTAAGTTAATTACGGTTAAATGGAGTCTTTAGCGAATGACTCAAAATCTACCTTTTTGCTAATGATAATGATATGTCACTTAGTTAATTACGTTATATTTAACTGTCTATTTTAACTTATTCATTGTTGTCTACTGCACCCATTAAGTATGTTTTTGTTCAATAAGAAACAATTAAAATATAATATCAGTTCTTGACTCCAAACCAAAATCCTGTCGTGATGGATTTTTTTAGAATTTGTATAATGACACGCTATTCTAGTTTCGAAGTTCACTTTAAACTAATGTATATTATTACAATAAAACAAAAATTTTAATTTCTTTGATAGCAATGCCATCTAAGTTTCAGACGTAAAATTATTTCTAAAAACAAAGTACGCAAAAATACAGTTTTGCATATTAATTTAATATCTAATAATATTTTTATTATTAATTTATTTATTAAAAGACTTTATAATGTGTCACACAAATTAACGACATATAATTATACATACGATGGATTTATGGATGGATTTTTACAGGAGAAATCTTGTTAATTTAATGGTAAAACCGAGTAAAAAATTGGTTATGTTACGGAATGTAGCGATTTAATATAGACAATTAAATAATTTTAATAAATAAAAATAAATCAATAAAATAAAAATCATCTGTATAACACTAAAGAGCGAAAAAGAATATCGAATTATAATTCGATTCTTGACATGAACAAGAAATAGTTTAACATATTGGATCGAATAAGAAAAGGTCAAAGGAACAAAATAAGTAGAAGTAGAAAAATGGGAATTTTTTGAACAAGGTTTGATGACGTTCATGGAAACAAATTTTTGGTGAAAGTTTCAGAAATAGGGCTCATCATATAGTTTGTGAATAAGCCTCTATTTTGTGAATAATTTAACAAAGGAAGAAACAAAATATGAGATCAAATATTAGGAATAGAGCACTATTATACTGCAAGGAATACTGCAAATGGAACGCATTCATGAATGTATGTTTCGAAGGTGTCGTAACAGAGATATTGGGAATTGAATGTGACGATACCACTTCACGTAAAAACTGACAAAAAAATAAATTTAATTATTCGTATTAAATGTTAAAATCGTACTCTCACCTACGGGTGTAATGCATACACGATGTGATAATCCATAGAAGACTTCATGAAGTGACTCCAAATTTTCATCAATGGCTTTCGGGTCTTGGCCAAATGGTGACAAGTGGCTAATTTGGACATTCTCCAAATATTTTGGCTTACCAAGATAACATCGAAGGAAGACTTACTAGAGCAATGGCGGGAAGTTGCGATCGAACACCAAATGAAATATCGCAAATGAATCTGAATAAGTGATACCATCCAAAGGTAACCTAACCACATTCGATAACAGATCCTAGATTAAAACTCTCAGTGGAAGAGAAAGCGTAGCCTTCCGCAACAAACGTAGCTTCAGATTGTGCTAATTGATAGCGAGGACTTAGAATAAAGCAATTGACGTCCTGTCTTCCATCAAGGAAACATTATAAATTAGCAGAGAGTAGGTTTAAAGTATACGTGATAACTGTTTAACAGCTGAGGGTAAAAATTTATTAAAATGAACAAAAATAACAAAACAAGTCAAAAATTACGGTCCTAATTTTTTAAATCACTCGGTAATTATTACTGGTTGATTGGCTTTTAAACGACATCGGCAGACAACGTGTTATATAACTTAAAAAATCGTAAGTCTTTAAATGATACGTAAATAGCGTCAATTTATCTTTACCTAATTATTTTAAAATAGATTCGACGTCGCGAAGCTAATGCATCAAAAGTTCTTTTTATACTTCAGTCAATATACAGTAATAATTACTGTTTAGATTTACTAACTGTTTTAGATTTATTAACTTTATGCTAATATAAATTTAATTAAGACATTTTAATAGGCTTCAGGTTTAAAAGTTTCTATATACTTCGAGTAGCAGGATAGGTTTCATGTAATCTCTTAACTTAATTATGTATGACAAGTACGATTACTATTATAAAAATATTATTAATAATATGAAAATGGAAATTATTGATTATTTTTCGATTAAACATTTATTCAAGACGACGAGGTTCATTATATTTTAAATACCCAACTCTATTTCTAATAGTATTCTTGTAGGTTATTTTCATGAAACATTTGTATCGCATTAAAGAACAGACTCCTGTTATTTCTATCTAAACTCAAAATTTCTGGCGTTCGCAGAGCGAGCCAATACCATTTCCAATGTTCTTATCTAAAGGCTATTATATTCGTACCTAAACCATTTGACTACGGTAGCATCAGAGTATTTTTTTATGTTAGGCGAACAGCTTTATGACGCGTATTTTAATTTTCAAAATAAGAAAATAATGTTTAATATAATATCAGTAACGACGCACGTGGATTTTTGCTCTTTATTCGAAAAAATAAACTTTACTCGGCATAAATTATTATATGCACAGAATACAAGTACTAAGTGCGTATACAAATTCTTATTTTAATGTACCCTTTATTAACAGATTACTTTCATTCGTGTTACCTATCATTTGCATATAAATATTACTCTTACACAGAATGATACTTCAAAATTTTAAGAAAACAAACAAATTTATACATTAAAAAAGTGAAATATAAGATAAGCATACCAACTGCCTTTCACAGAAAACAATAAATGTTAGAAAAATATCTACATGGGGGAAAAATATCTACATTACAAAGGTTTAAAAAAAATTCCGAAGAGGGCTTCTATATAAAACGGACATTCCAGCCATCTCAAGAGTTTACGATGGGCTAGGTCCTTACAATGTCTAATCCAATATTTATTTCCGTAAAAGGGATTGATTCAAGGGAGAAAATAAAATATCGTCAAAATGTATTAATACGCATAAAATAAAGCTCATCATGCATTTCACACTTACATCATTATAAAAAATGTGTGTGTGTGCCGTAATGCGTGACTTGTAAAGTCCCCTCTGGATGTAAAACAAATACTCATTTCTACTACTTCCTGACTGTCATATTTGAAGACCCTTTCCAATATTTTCTAATTTTTCGTAAATATTAATATTTCAGTTGCGGTTAACGCAGATTCACTAAGACTGGTTCGCTTTTGATAGCTATTTTGCCACTGAGGAAGAACTATATGATTCATAATGATGTATCGAGAGTGTTATGTACCTACATACAAGATTATATACAGAGTATCTAGTATGCTTATAGAAAGTGGCAAAGAAAAACTGACTGACTCATTATTTAGGACCGACTGTGGATAGTGTGCATTTGATGTGTATGCGCAAATACACATACACACATACAAACACACACACACACACGCGCCCGCATACACACACACACATGTGTGTGTGTGTGTGTGTGTATATATATATATATATATATATATATATATATATATATATATATATATACAGACTATTCAAAATATTCTTATGAAAACCTTTCACGATAGATAGAACTCTGCTGAAGTCTAAAATATTAAAATAAATAAAATATATTTTGTATCACTGACTTTCAGTTGCAAACGTCCTCTCTCTGATATGCTATTGTTAACTGTCAGTTAAATTCTTCATACGAATAAACGTTAAACTGCGTTATTTTAAAACATTTTTGCATTTTATGTCGAAGCTATTTTGTTTGCAGGTTTTAATTTTTTTCTTCCTTATTTGTTAACTTATATCAAAAAATTGTTAGATTGTACAATATTTTCTTTATTTCGCTACTTGAATTTTAGTTACTAACTCCCAAGGTAAAAACAAACCTGCAAATTTTTTTGCAAATTTGTTTTCTAATTCAATTTGCCTAAATTCATAAATGACAAAGATAATAGCCATATTGAATATGTTAAGAGAAAAAATAAAGGAGCAGAACATGAAAAAAAAATTATTTTTCGTAATATGGATTGTTTATTTCAGTTATAAACCAATCATTAAATTATAACAATCACTCATTTAACCTCTTCAATTTTTTAGCACTGCTACTCCTAAACACTATCTTTTAATTTAATCGTTCATGATGCTTACCAAAATATAATTTCATTATTTTTTTATAAATTCATATCAGTAATATTTTTTATTCAGTATCACTCCAACTCAAATAGAGAAATTATTTTTTATTTCCATACCTCCCACTGGGATTAGACATTATTAGTAATTTGCATAAAGATTATGCAATTTTTAATCCTAGTTAAGCGCCAATGTGCCAATATCACAAGATAATGTGACTTCTATCTAAGAATAGGAAAGTTGACAACTCTATAAATTTTATGGGGATTTAAGAAACTAATATTTTGACACCTTGCCTCCAACGGCATATAATAGTAACTATGAAATCCGTAGAATATAATGGGCGAAGATAGAAGTATTTAGCAGGCCATATATTATATGGGAGGAAAAACGCAACTAATTCTAAAATTGTTGTCCATTGTCAACAAAAAGTATTCGTAGATATATTACAGAGACTGGCTCTAAGCATTCCATTTATTATTTTTGTGTTTATTTTCAAAAATCTACAAAAACACATGGACTGAAACAAAGAAATAAAATTTTAAACTTAACGAATTAAAATAAAATAGCGAAACAATGTAAATTGAAATTGAAGCATTTTCATATATACTTAATGAATCATAAATTTTATAACAAAATGTTACTCTTCTCATGAATTCCTAATCCAAGAAAGAAATAGGTTACTAATTTTTTTTCATTTATTGACGTTGGAAAAATGCGAAATTTGCATGTTACAGCAGTATGACCTATTGATTCATCTCGGAATCTATCGGGTTCTATCGCCAATCAATTCGGCAGTAGCATGAGCTATTGCAAGTCATTTAGTTCTTAATATTAGCTCTAGATAAATCATATAAAACAAGGTTAATCCATAAAAATGTGATTTTAGAGAGAAGCATCTAACGATACGTCAATCATAAAGACATGTCGCTAACTCAAAACACGGGAAATCTTTCATGGCGATATTACAAATTTAATTATGTGAGTCGTAGCATATGTTAAACATTAAGGACCAGAGAAATAAGATTTCCAACAAATAAGAATACACTTGAAAGCTTTGGAGTCGTAGAGTAAAGGTAAGCACACAAGTTTTTGTTTATGTTACTTTAAGAAAAAGTTTTCATAATCTCCTAAAATGACTAAAAAGTGTTTTAACACAACGTTTAGAATCGAAATTGTCTCAAATTAAAACTATGTTTTATTCACTGAAACGTAAAAAATGGGTAATATAGGTAATTTAGAAAATAACATGAGTAAAATCTAGGTATTACCGAATTAATACCGCTCTATTTTACGGAAAATAACATGATAGAATCGTTTTTAATATCATGATAGAATCGTTTTTAAATTACGAATATCAGGCCGTGTTTAGAAGAGATATGGATTTTTCCATACTTGGATAAACCCAATATACCTTAACTAGCGTGACCCGTGCGATGTCTTCGCATTATTTATTCCATTATGAAGTTCAGATGACAGATCAAACAAATATTTTACTAAAATTGATATATAGAGGCGCAAGTATCAAAAGCATTGAGCTAAAGCGCCACTTTATTTATACGTGAGTGGATTTGAAATTAAACAAAAATTTTACCGACCGTCAATCATATTGACGTTGAGCCGTTAGATGGCAGCATTGCTGTTTTGTGTATATAATTTTAATAATTAATTAATTTGCAAAAACAATAGCAATAATAAATTTTTTAGTTGTGGATGCCGGTAGAGCAAGCAATTATCTATAAAATGATATATAATTTATGTGGATTAGTTGTGAGGTTTTTTCTAAAAAGGGAGTGTAACATCTTAACCTTAGCGTATTAATATATATGATGATGATGATGATAATGACAAATTTCGTGGAAATTTTAGCCATACATAGTAATAAAAGACGTCGAGAATCGCATATATATATATATATATATATATATATATATATACGTATGTATGTATAGAAAGTGCATGACTTGTGTGTTCCATCTATTAGTGAGTTTTTCCCAAAATGAATTTTGAGATGGTCAGCGAATTTATGAAAATAAATGTCTTTATTCAGTTAATTAGGGCTAAATATGAAATGAGAGCTTGTATGAAAATATAACCATCATAAACCTTTTTGTCATCAGAAATTGGTGCTTATTGCCTAAAGATCAAAATTCACGTTCATTTTTGCACTATTTTACTAGATCTTTGATCAACGTAGAAAAGGCGTAGAAAATAATCATAATCGTTTGACTAACTTTAATCTTTTATAAATATTTACATGTCATTAATATCCATTTAATATTTTAAATTATCCTGTAGAAACATCTATACATTAATTAATTGTTTTCTTGGGATTCCAGACAGGCATTTTCACGCAAGACGGATTCTTTAATTTAAAATGTACTTTCGAAATTGCAGTGTGCAAAATATTTTGAAATTTCACACCATCATGTCACATATACCTGGTGATAAAAGCAATAAAAAAATGGAAATAAAAAATTTATATAAATTTTCATTCAGTTGATACGGATTATATTCTTCAACATTATTCATACAGTCGTAGTAAGCAGTAATTATTCCACATTGCACTATCATACCTATATATTTGTTGAATAGTTATTTATACGCAATAACCTTTTAAAAGCTAACTATTTTTTTATAATATCTATACATAAATACATACGTACACACACACACACACACACACATATATATATATATATATATATAAATATACACTTATATTTTTTTTTCCTTTTTTTTCTTTCTCAAAATAGTTTATGATGTAAACAGCGCCATCTATTGAAAATATATTTAAATCAACACGACAGTCGTCCTGTCACGCTTTCTGTCACGCGTGGTATATAAACATAATCTATTCTTTCTTACACCTGGGGGAGGAACTCATATTATAGGAAACTAGTAAACAATATTTCAAAGCCTGCCTGTGTATAGATTCAATAGCCAGATTCAATAGTCTACTTACAAACAAACAATCTTTGAATAAAATATTGATTATGGGATTTATATTATTTTTATTGTCCACCTTAGAATATTTTGTTTTATAAAATTAATTTATTCAAAAATAACTTTGTATATACGCAATTATGAAATAATCCAGATTTATATTTAAAATGGCTTGGTGTTAAATTACGATTACAAGTACTAAAATAAATGAGAAAATAAAAAGTTACTATGCTATGTTAAAAGTGACATAACAAGTATATAGAAATATCATTCCGTTCTATGCTTGAGTTTTCAACGAACCTTTCGATATAAAACTTTATAAATACAGAGAGCTTTCGTGATCAGTAAAGTTGTACGACAGGTGCGGCCGAGAGCTGCTGCATATCCTGGCGTTGCTAGTCCTCTCAACGAGTATAAACTTTTACGTCTTCGAAATGTTTAATCAAATATACATAACTTAATGCGCATAAAATTTTATCGTTATACTAAATAGGAAATACTCAAATTTGGAAAGCTAAGCCACTGTATCCTGTATATATCTATGTTATTTCACATAAGACAAAACATATATCTATAATATGGATTAAAAAGAGACCTTTCTTTTCATCATTATTATATTTATGTACAAAAGTTCTGAGACTTTTCTATTTCAATTTTAAAAAAGGAAGAAAAAATTAAACAATTAAAAAGTAGATAATAAATTATTACTGTTTGGGTAAGCCGAAAAACTATTAATTTGAAATAGAATTGATTTCGGCCTTTGAATATAACTTCATTTCATCCCTTAAAAAATATTGTTAGACATAAAGTCTATCGGTTAAGTCTATCGGTAGACTTAAAGCAAAGTATTTGTTGGTTTTGGTCATAATTTTTTGTTGTCTTCTATATTGTTACCCATTTCATTTATATAAATGCTACACGGGTTTCTAGTTGTTCCTCTGAGGAATATAACTAGAGTCTTTTGGAGAATCTAAAATTTGGTTGTATGTTTCAGAAGTCGCATACTGTACTATTTTTTATTCAGATATACCTAAGTGTCACCTTTTATTTGCTTTGTGTTAGCACATTTACTATCTATTTGACCGCAAAAATGAAGTGAATTGTTAATACCAAATAATTCCATATTTATAGTTACATTATTTTTCAAATGTTTGATATTTGCGTCACGGTTGCCGCGTTTCGGTTATACTCGTCGGTAGGATGAGTAGGGGAGAACGGTTGAACTTCGGCTATGTTCCGCACTAGGCAGAGTGTAACTGAACTAGATTATCTTAATTAATAAGTATATGTTTATTTCATCAATTTTCCCAGTCAGTCATTGGTATTGTTCATCTCCAAAACTTATGATCAGACCTTGACCTGGTAAGCGGTGTAGTTATTTTGGAAAATAACAACTACTCGTAGCAAATATCTTAAATCATAGTTGATTTATTGCCATTCGTTAAGGAGTTACATCGTTCATTTACGGACTTCACCATCAGATCATCATCATATTTATATGGAACGACCCTTAAAGTATCCTCTTTCAAATAAGGTAAAAAATTATCGCTGAACATACATAAAAAAAGATTCCGACGAATTGAGAACCCCCCCCCCCTTTTGAGGTCGGTTAATAACACAGAACACGAGAAAATCCAACACCGACTACTAGAGAAAGTCGGAGTGCTTACACACAAAAAGGCTGTGATTCACGCAAATGACGCCATCCCTATATTAAAATATCAGCGCCGCGAGTAGTTTATTTTAAAACTAATAACAAATGTCAAGATAACGTCTTTTATCTGGATGTTTCGTTTCCCTCCTTTTAATACTTGAGTTTGCTTTACAGTTTTAAAATGGTTAATAAGTGCTGTGTACCGAATTGTAAAACAAATTACATGGGTCACTGCATATACACAGTTTTTTCGTTCCCAAAAAGAGAAGATTTGAAGAAGAAATGGATTCACGCAATTCAGCGGCAACATGTCCAACCTAGCAAATATTCCAGAGTGAGTACATTTGCCTACGTTCAAATTGTTTTGATGGTAGTTATAAGCGTATTACTTAAATAATGACAAGTTCTAATTGTATTATTCGTGTGTGCGCTACATTTTGCAGAAAAGGGTATCCGCCGTACTGCACAAAATGTTCGACGAGAAAACTGGAAGAAGAAAATTGTGTCTACAAAAACCTCGTTTGCTTGACAGTGCTGTGCCGTCAGTGTTCCCAAATTGTCCTAGTTATTTAAGCGCATGGGGACATTTAGGAGAAAGTGTAGAACAGAAATGTTTGCGTGTTGAAAATAAAACATTAGAATTAGTTTTCAATGAAAGTACTCAGTCACAAAACAAATATGAAAAAAAAAATATGTTTAATGGTTTTAGTGAATTTCTAGCATATTTATCTAAATACAAGGTGAGTAAGGATTGGATTGTTGTAAAGAAAGTTGATGTAGTAATATTTGTTATAATTGTTTTGTCGAAAGCCCCTGAAATACCAGTTTCAGCAACATTTGATAATATTAAGAATTAAAATTGTTTCAAAATCATAACGAATTAAAGAAATTCAAATCAAACCAAAATACTCGCAAACAATATTTTGATGATACTTGTTTTAATACTGCTGACATGTTAAAGTGCGCTTCTATAAATTTAGATGATGATATCTACTGTAAAAAAGTAGATTTTTTGTGTGAACAGATAACTTTATTAATAACAAAAAAAAGAAAGGCTCAGATACTCTACAAACTTTTTAATTTATTTCTGTCTATTATATTCTATTTCACCTCACGCTTATCGTTACTTGCGCAGTACTGCTTTTTTACGTATGCCTCAACCTAAAACTCTTCAAAATATTTGTTCAAAATATAACTGCGATCCAAAAGATGAACAGTCTGACTATAATTTTCTTAGATATATTAAGCAAAAGTTCAGCCTTTGAAACCAATCAGATCATATTATTAATTTAATGATTGATGAAATTTATCTAAAGCCATACTTTGATTATAAAGCAGGTAATATCGCAAGCATGTATTATACTAACCAAGAGGCTGCAACTACAGCACACGTTTTTATGATACAAAGTCTATTGAGCTCATTTAAAGAAGTTGTCTATATTTTAAACAATATTAATGGTGGAGATTTTTACCAATATATTAATAAAGTCATAACAGGCTTACATGCTATAGGTGTTAATGTTATATGTGTCGTTAGTGACAATAATTGATCGTGAATAAGAAAGCTATGTAATGCTTCAATTCACCACCTAAATTTGATATAGTACATCAACATCCTGCTGATAAAAGTAAATCATTATTTTTTATTTTTGATACTGTACATATTTTAAAATGCATACGCAATGATTGGCTTAACCAAAAAAATCAGACATTTGTTTTTTGATGATTTATTTGAGACATCTAATAACATTGCCTACTTTGCTAACATCAAATCTTTATATGATTTAGAAAATTGCAATTTAGTTAAGTATGCTCACATTTTAAATCTTTGAATCCTAGTAACTTCGAGCAAAATTTGTCAATATTGTCTTAAAATGGTGGAATAATGTTAAAGTAAAAACATTTTTTAAGAATAAGAGATTATTAAATCCTTTAATGAAGCCACTTGCACCTAACGAAAATAATTATAAGTTTTTAACACAATGTTTAGCGTGGCTAGATAATTGGGAAAGTTTAAAAAATAGTGATAATCAATTAACGAAACAAACACATTTAGCACTTAGTCACTGTACGTATGCTCTTCTACAGTTAACTGATTATTGTTGCAATGAATTAAATTTTAAATTTGTATTACCCGGAAGAATTCAGCTGATGGCTTAGAAGATCGTTTTGGTAAATACAGGACTATGACAGGATCACAGTATTTAGTTTCACTACGTATAGAGTCAAAACTTAGAATTCAATCGTTATTACCATTAACACTCATATCTGATACTTTTGGTAAATTTAATGTTATTGTAACTGACCTTAGTCGCAAAACATTAGAGACCAGTAATTGTTACGAATACAATGTTAATGAAAATTGAAATATTTTTAATATTTCTATATTGGAAGAACATATTTTAAATGTTGAAAATCAGATACCTGCATTAACTTATGTTGCTGGCTATTGTATCAGGTCATGTTTAAATAATAATACTTGTAAAACGTGCATTGACTGTTTAGTTTTAAGAAATGAACAAATCCATGCAGATAAAAAATGTGACTATGAATTGATAAAAAATTTAGATAGAGGAGGATTGTTCCTATTGTAAATGCTGAGTTTGTATATTTGGAAAATAATTTTTTTTTGAGTTGAAAAAATTATGTACAGTGTCTAAATAAGTTGTAATTTTGTTAATTCGTATAGATAATCATAAATTAATTTTTTCATTGTTAAATTTTAAATATGTTATAATGTTGATAATATATTGTAACAATATAATTTAAAAACAATTTTCTTTATTTTTTATGGACTATCTGGACTGGTTACATATCTTATTGGTAAATTCTGTAGTTTGTGCATTTGGAAAATAAAATTGTTTTCAGTTGAAATAAATCTGTTTTTGTTATACTGTGAAACATATTGTTAATGTTTATAAATGTTTAACAATAAATATATTCTCTGCTGAAATCTGGAGGTTTTTTCTAGAGTTGAAGTAACTTTAAGTAAGTATTCGTATGTTTTTCAATTTACATTAAAACGTTATTAAATTAATATAACGGATTAACCTATTTTTATAATAATATTGAATCATATAATGTTCTTTAAAAAAGAATTATATTATTTGAAAACTTATCGTCCGAAATTAAGGTGCGCGTATTTAATTTGCAATGGCCTCATTATGGTGACGCATCAAGAGAGTGCTCAGGCCTTGTCTAGGTCGAAAGTCCCACCCACGCGGTCGCAATGTACGGGCCAACTAATTAAATAAATTAACATGCTTATTGCTGTTTACCATAAATCAGTTTTTCAACATTTAAGATAAATTTCTTGAATAATCTCCTATCACAGATTTATAGCTGATATAATATCACTACTTTATTGGTCACATTAAAAATATTAATAAAAACAAAAATATTTTTAACTAGTATCACCTACTTTACTAAATGACCGTTCAGTAATTAAACGTAACACATAATTTTTAAAATATTAATCGAACAATAGCTATTATACTTTGCTCCGGTCTATAATTATATAATCAGACAGCGTCCATTAAACGCATCTATAAACGCTGAGAGACCAATTTGAGAACTATAATTTCAAAACTTTTCGACACTATCTTGAGGCGATTACTTCAATTAAATTATCCCACATATTATCATGTTTTATTTCTCTTCGTTTACCATTACGAATAAATTTCCCCTATCGTACTTCCGTCCCTTAAAAAGTATCAATCTAAATAAATGTACAATGAAGTTACGGAAAAGTAAAAGTTACATAAATAGAAACTAAATACATAAACGTTCAACCTAAATTCGCAAGTGGCCATATAAGATTATCGATTCACTATACCTCCAAGTCTTCGAATCCAGCGTTTACAACCTCGCAATGGCCTCGTCTCGGCTTGAGTGTACACATGTATGGTGATAACATCGAGGAATTCCATTCATTCTGTTCATATGTTGATGTGAAAGATACGAGGGCTCCAACAGCGGGCCGCGTTCGTTAGGACGAGTAAGAAATATAAAATATACGGTTTTTATTTGGCCAATAAACAAGAAAGTTAATCGAACGTTTGTATAAAGCTGCCCTCAAAAAGGTACTGCCCTTCCGCTTCTTCGATTTTCATGAGTTATAAAACTCGTACGAGGCACGCGAACGTACAATCAAGGAAAAATTACTTCAATGCAGTTATGGGTAGTTCGGAACTGCTGGTACAGTTGGCTGCAGAAAAAAATTGGAAACACGGGCTTGTTTTCCTTGTCAGAAAACTTTATTTGAACCTACAGCATATCCACACACACACACACATATATATATATATATATATATATATATATATATATATATATGTGTGTGTGTGTGTGTGTGTACGAGTATGCACATCGGTATATACTCGTCCGTCGTATATATCCGTCAATGTTAAGTATCACATAGCATTTAAAGCATACATATATTGAATGCCTACAACATTTATGTCGATAAGCTAAACAGCTGATTAATCACGAATAAATTGCTTTAAGTAGGATATAAATGCAGTCTTCCAATTCAAAGCAAATAATTGTTCATCTCATTTTATTAAAGCGCAACTGATAACGAATTTTTATTCTCTTCGGTGTGAATGAAAACCAGTAACTTAATTATTTTAAATTCAACTTCGAAAATGATAAAAAATACGTTTTTTTTATTTTCTGTTAAATAGGTTATTGAGAATATATATTTTGAATCTAAAAGAAAACTTAGGTAACATTTTCGTTTTCTTTTGTTAAGAGTTATAAACGTTTCCCGGATCGGACAATAATCTTTTTGCTTTATTAATTTTTTTAGAACATGGTAATAAAAGATTAAATTAAAATTATTTAATTGTATTTAAGAAAATGACGGTGAAATTAACGTGACATCACCATACATGTGTACACTCGAGCGAGTTGAAATATATTATATCGTTTCTCCGCATATTTTTACTTTAATCTCTTTTAAATAAAAATTGTAGTAACCCTTAGGTACTTAGAGATTGCCTGAGTAAAATTTTTAATGATGTATTATTTTGATTAAGATAAGCTGTTTTAAATATTATTAAAATTACACGACATGTACTGAAATATAGGAAATCCGTAATATTATCAGTAAATTAATATATGTATAAAACTTACAATATTTCTCTTCCTTATTTAGTATCAATTTCGATTAACTAATTTTGTTTTTAATAATTTATCTGTCATAAATAATATTTAAATTCAATACCTTACGCAACTAAACATATATTATTCTAAATTTAATATTTCCTATGACCCGATAGTATGACCAATCGAAAAGTAATCAAAAGAAAACAGACACTAAACATAATTATGTCAAAGAGTTAAGTAATTTTTTAAATTGTTTTCAGAATTTACAATCGAGCCTGACTTGCCTAATGTAAGCGATTCCAAAAAAAAACAAAATGGCCGCCTAACCCGACCAATCTAAATATGATCAAGAAAAGAAAAGACCGCAAAAATATTAATGTCATAAAATTAAATAGTTTTTAAAGGGATTTGAAGATTACATTATACAATCTGACTTATATACTGTTCGCCATTTTGAACGAAATCAAAATGGCGACTATGCCTAAAATCTGTACGTAGCCTCCCCTTTCCCGGAAAAATGTAAATCGTTAGCTGATGTCAATAAAAACAAAAAGCTTTTGTTATAAAATCTCCTAATGTATAAAGTTTTCGAGATATAAGCTATAAAATTTATAATTTTATTTTATTTTGACGAAGATATTCTGTGCAATAAATTTGTTTGTTCTTACTGATTTCAACTATCGATTTATGGGATTTAATTCAAGGCCCCTATTTTATCACTTTACTAAGTCAATAGTACTGAAATGAGTAATTGAATGTAAAATATTAATTTCTACTAAAATGACGTCTCTGTGGTTGTCTTGAACTGGTGTAAAATTATAGTCATTCGTATCTTTGTTCTGCATAGAGCGGTAGATGCTTTTAAAAACTTATCGAGATAGCGCTACGCAAAGGGTAATAAAATGGGAAAAGAGACTCATATGGTTTCGCTGTAAAGATAAAATTTGAGAATTATACACGCAATTGCACCATGTTTATGCATATTATTTCGAATAATCAAATTATGTTTCACTCTGTAAATCTTGCGTTAGTCAATTCCGGACTCTAATAAAAAAAGGGAAAATTTTCTTTTCTTACCTGTAAAAATTACAAAATTCCCGTTTGATGGTAATAGAACTAATATTGTCATCAACATTTAGTGATCTATCTACACAATAGGAATAAAAAAATCTTAATAAAACTAACACACATCAAAAGCAATACTAGCGTTAATATGGTAAAAGAATAAAATATCATATGATGCGGTTATAGATGAAAAAAGTTGAAAAATAAATCATAGCTTTGACAATAAACTCATTTTTATAAAAGCTACTAGAAAGTGGAATAAATACAAACGTACTTTTTAGATAATGTCAATATTCCAAACAATTCCACCACCTTTTTTGGTCTTCCAATTTTTTCTCTCTGTACCAACATGTTTGTTTTTTTTTAAAATCTGGACATTGTAAAGCGCCAAAATAACCTTCCTAATATTTTTAAACTGCATCCATTAAAGAGTTTTTTTTTCTTGGGGAATATAGGTATTGTTCTTTTATCACGAAGTTTGTAGGAAAATCCCTAATGAAATTACTTCTCAAAACACAATCTAAACCAAACTTGTTTGATAACCTGTACGTACGCGGCATTAAGCTAGATAGACGTCAGTACCTTCTTAGAGTATCGGCTTCGCATATGTGCCGAAATATGTAAATAAAATATAAAAAAATGTTTCTTGTGCAATAAAAAAGTATACTTTATGACTATAATAAGATTTGGGGTTTAAGGCGGAATTACACCGGGCGAGCAACCACCGCTTGCTGTAGGTACCTCAACGCAGGTTAAACGGATTCAAAGATTTTAGGGTGGACATACATGTCTGGCGTAGAAATTTAAAGAGCTGAGTATTATTAAAATGAGAAGGTCCTCTGTAATGACATATAATCTGTGTACTATTTCTAAATTGGATGGAATATTACATTCAAATATATTTATACATTATTATTAATCTACAATTTGAAAAGAATTGTAAGACTGACGTGTAAAAATTAAAATAATAAATATTTTTGATACAAATTGATTTTAATGGGTAGTAAATTGTCATATAATATTTTTTTCTAAAATTTGGTAGAAATAATTTAATCATGTGCTTTGTTCTTCGGATTTGGCAGGAGTCCGTATGTGGAAAGGAAAAAATGACAACGTTATAATATCACTTATCAGTCTCTCCGCCTGTCCATCTGTCACATGAGGTAGAAACTTAAATTTAGCACAGTGATGAAATATATTACCTAACATATTTGTCGATAAGTAAGAATCCGGAATATGCATATGGAAACTTCAGAGGGGACATTTGGGATGTGAATTTAAAGAGCAACTTATATGGAAAATTATTTATTATAAAATGTTGTCTAAGATAGTTATGAGGATGGTTTTGTAGTAAAGTATATTAAGGTGCACGTATTTCAATAGTTAATCTTTATAATATTAGAACAGAAATTTTAGAGGTGTCAATTAAAATTCTCGATTTTTTTAAGTTTCCTGTGTTTGTGGGATATCATTCGAAAGATCATGCTATAATTATCGCAAAACTATTCTTCCACAACTTTATCTGAGACAATAAGTATTGTTTTCAATGTTTACAATTTTTTTCCTTAAGACGTAATTATGAGGAAACAGTTCATTTGCAGCAACTAACTAAGTTTCATTTGCAGCAATGATTCTAAATTCCATAGCTTTGTGAAATTCGTGGTGTTTTTATACTCGTAAAAGGTATACTTGACAATGTATATGCGTGGAGTGAAAATAGTTGAACAGAAATGATATAAACCTTTAAACATTTATATGCCTAAACTTGTATGGAATAGTAATGATGAGAGTCCTTCCGGTATTTAATAACTTTTCTTTTATTTTGAATAATAAAATTAATAGTTTATAATATATATATATATATATATATATATATATATATATATATATATATATATATATACGTATATTCTAATTTTTCAAAATACCCTAACTTAACCTCCTTAAGCGTAAAAGTTAATTTCAAGCTTATTATCTCAAGTTATTACTATTTCAAGCTTATTTCTCCGTTAAAAGGTGCTTTTTAAAAAAACTGCAGCCACCAATGTGAAGAAGTAAAAAGAAATCAGTACTTCTATACCTCTATAGATTTACTTGCTTGACGATTTCGCGCCGTGACCGTGCAACGCGCTCAAATATACACTCCGTTTTTATTCTCAAAAGGTCAAAAGAACTTCAGCCACTTTTTTCGGATCGATTACGAAAGTGAGTATTTCTGTGTATTTAAGAAATCTATTTTATGTGCAACCGTTAGTCGAGCTCCGATTTTCAAACTGTAAATATGGTATATATCTGAAAGAAAAGTGTGAGACAGCAAAACGTTCGTTGGAGCCTGTGAAAAGTTATCTCCGCGGCTATTGATGCATTATTAAAGACAAAGATCATTTACCAAGCGCATTAAAAAAAAAATAACTGTCTTGGTCCCGCTGGTTCGTCGAAAGTTATGTAAAACTGTCAGATGCTTAAGTGTTAAAAATAATTCTAGCCTGAGTACATTCAATAAACAAAACAAGTAATAAAACAACTTATTTTGTGTAAATCAAGTTATTTAGCACATCGAGATTGACCAATACTGTACTATTTGTACATATTAAATAGAAACTACTCATGAATTTTAAATAAATTTATAAAGCATAATTCCATTTAATTAAAAGTAACAATCCTTAAGGTAAGTATACAAAATAAACATAACAAAATTCCATCTTTTTCTGTTTATCATACTTACACTACTTTTAAGCTTCTGATTCAGATTGGTTTGTGACCTGCTATAGGTTTGCATTTAGTACCTCTCTTACGTTTGAGCGTAAAAATGTCGATATGTATGTCTGTTACAGTAATTTTTCAGCCCATGGCAAAAATTTCTTGCCAAGAACTCGTTTTTAATCAATCTTAGTACCCTTGAAAGTTAATTATTTTATTCTCGTAATTTCATATAAAGTTAAACCAAAATTCGACCAAGATACTGTGAAAATTGTTTTCAATATGTATGTAAGAAAGGTACCGACTCTTCCGGTATCCACCTGGAAAGTTGATGCATTTCTTGAAAAAGATTTCTAGGAATTAAACGATAAAACAAGTGATGATTAATTCCATTTCCAAAACCTTAGTGTATGACTCTTTTATGAATTTTTCCTTCTTCTCTATAAAATAATAAAGAAATTCGTTTATTATCATACTTTTGTTTTGAATGACGATTTCAGAAACCAATTCATCTCCATTTTCACACTGTTGGTTTGTTGGTTTTCTTTTTATGTCCTTATACCCTGCTCCTGTCATGTTTTATTTTCTCATCTTTCTTATTTTGAATAAAAAGATTCGATCAAAAAGAAGTTATTATTATCGAAGATGGCTGGAACACATTATTATAGAACCAATAGTCTGCTTTACGAATTTATAAAAATAAAGTTGTCCTAGACAAAGCTAAATCGATTACAAATTTTCTATTATTTACTAAAACTTATTTAAAATTTTGCTAAATAACACATTAAAAATTGTTATATTTAATTATGAGATAAATGTAATAACATATAATATTGCACAAAGCTCGAAATACTGTTTGAGAACCCGCCCTGTCTTTACAGGAAACCATGAAAAAATATTTAACAGAATAGGAATCACTCTCTTTTACAATTTATACACAAACTTTACTTAAATCTAATTAATGTCACTGTTCAAATTGCATAACGCAATATATCTACGAATCTGCGGGGTTCCTTTAGAAGAAACAAAGCACTCCAACGAATTCACATTCAACTTTCCGTAAGTCAATCCATGAGAAAGCTCATTATGTCACAAGCAGGGTTATTTAGATGGATTAACCACCGCGTGCGCAGGTCATGGTCTTCTGGTTCGGCGCGCACCAGAAAGCTTTCGTGCTTTTGACAAATTTGGCGCTCGACTAGACCACTGGAAAATGAACTCTAATGCTTGTGGATAAAATTAGCATTCAATGATTCAGGTGGGTATCGCTGCGTATATGATTTGTAATATTGTTGGCTGTAATATATAAAACTTCATAAGTATGAGTAGAATTCTCATTTTACGGTTTCTTCACACTTATAAACATTTAAAGATTTATTTTCAATATTAATATATTTTTACAAATATCATTTATAATCATGCTACTGTTTTTTCCTAAACTTTTACTAGTTTCGTTATCTCCATAATTTAAGCTATAAAATTTTGGGAATGGGAGGAGAACTGATTTTTGAAACTATATTCAGAACTATTTATAAAAAATCGTTACAAAAATGTAATTCTAAGAAAAACTAATTTTATATCCTTATAACTTACTATTCCGTATGATGCCCCACACAACATGGAAATTAAAAAATATATTTTTAATATTTCACTTAAATATTTTTCAGTATTCGCTGTTGAGATAGATATATGTTATAGATCCACGTTAAGCAAAACTTCTAAGTGAAACTGCTCTAACCGGCAAATAGTGGATGGAAACGCCTATTCTATGGTTTTTTTTTCTTTCATGAAACCGAAAAATGTTTAATTATCATAAGGAAATATTTAGAAGGAATTATTAGAGTTTCACAAGCGATTTATACTAATAATAAGAAATGAATATAATAAATTATGTAGATAAAAATACAGAAGTGAAATAGCTAACACAAGAAAAAAACCGTAAAATGTTGGAAAACTTGTAGAGAAACTTTGAGCATGAACATTAATGTGACGTTACCGATATCAGCGTTCTTTTTATTAAAACGAACTTGACTTATAATTATTTATTAAACTTGGCAATAAGGTAGGCTTTTGATGGCTTAGAAGACTTATTGGTGTAGCTCGTTAAAATGATCGTTGATTAAAATCAGACAGCGGACTTACATACATTATAGAATAACACAGTTTACTTTTGCTGAAAATATTAAGGTGAAAACGTGAAAAAAATTATAGCTACTTCCATTTTGCTTAGATTGTAACATATTTTTTAGTTGCAACACGAGAGAAACTATTTAAATAAATCGAGACTTAATAAAAAAAACAACACAATCTTTATAAATAACTATGCACGCTTTTTATAATTAATTACATAATATCTATATATGTTTTAAAATAATATTTTACAGCAATTACAGCTGACTACTAATAAACGCTTAATCACGAAACAACATTTTTACGATCTCATCTGTGAAGCAACGATGAAGCAGGGAAACATTTCAATGTGCTTCGTCTAACACAAAGTGTAAAACAGTAAATGCTCTGGGATATTTTCATGCACTTTAGATAGGTAAAATAAAATATTAATTTTTACCTAATAATCCAACTGTGCCAACAATAACTCTGAAATTATTTATTTAATTTGAAAACATTATATAATTAGTCCAAAGAAGAAACAAGATACCAAAATAACTTTGTTGACTTGGTATATATTACATAAGGAATTAAAATAAAGAAGAAAAATAAATTGAATTAACATGTATTACATCGTTAAAATATTAGTTTGAAAGACATTCTAGAAAACGTTTATTAAATTTAATTGTAGTTAATTTTTCAATGCGGATAAATGAAAAGTGAAACTTCTCCAGGGGCCATGCGATTTAGATTGTATTTATCGGTTATATCCTATCTACTTAGAGTTTTATTTATTGACAAATTATATACAAGTTTTTAATGTTTTTTTTTTATAAAATAGCATTTTCGTAAGTTATTATACTCACACTAAAAGTTAGCGTTAATATTTTTCCCAATTAAAAAATAAAGTTAATTTTATACGCCTTTATTTTATATTTTAATATGTGGCTTTAAAATATATTACGTTGTAATCGGAATATGTAGAACTTATCTAATATTATGTGACGTTTACATTTTGATACAACATTCATTATTGGACACTAGATCACCTTATATTGTATGGCTATTGGAGGAAAATGTTGTAATTTCAAAGTCATATTTTTAGTTAACATCAATAAACAAAAATCCTCCAACATAGATAAAGCCGATATTTGGAATTTCCTATCGGTGCATATTATTTACAATGGCAGATACAGTCTTGTACTAGTCAATCTTGTACTATATTTACGTAAATTTAAGTACCAATTTACATAAATTTTCTCGATTTAGAGAATAAATTGAAGAGAATAATAATGAACGCGAAATCTTAGGAACTGCAGATAGTTTTTCTGTTATTCCAGCATAATACCTTTCACGTAGGAATGTGAGCGGAGCACAATTCAATATAGGTTATGAAAATTGTTGTTAAACGTTTTTACCGAATGAAATGTTAGGCTCAATTAATTTTTTTGCGATTGTTAAACAATACTTAATATTTTATTGTCTCTCATAAAAATTTAAAAAATAAATACTCTCAAAAATTTGTATTGTAAACAATTTCTTTGTCATAAAAGAATAGAAACATTGTTTGACAAATATATTTTTTTTGAGTTTGAGAGTTTTTCAGAAAAGTTGTACCATATTCCAGAAAATTTTATTTTAAGGTAAAAGTAGACCGAATTTAAGGTAATTAGAGCTTAATGGTAATTAGAGCGAAATGTTCAAGTGTATTTATATTGACATAGAGTACGCACTCTTCTACTTAAGGAGATTTTCCTGGGCGCACCATAGCCCATGTAGTATAGGCATAAAAAGTAACAGATGCTAAAACCAATGAGCCATCAATAGCTTTCGGGACGAAGAAAAATTGGTTCAGAAAGATGAAAAACGAAGATTATGGACCTTAAATACGAAACCCGTTCCAGAGGCCCCGCTCATTTATATGTACAATGATTTAAATATTTCGTTGAAGAATTAAAATAAAGATGTATTTACGTAAAATAAAAAGTTTCAAAATACGGTACTTGGATATCACTCAAAAATAAGTCGGATTTATAAAATTTTAGGCATTTTATTCTCGTATAAATCATAAATTTTCATAAGCTTTTTATATTTTGATACTGAATACTAAAATAATAAGACATTTAAAGTGGTAAAAATAAAATTTGGTCGAAATTGGCACCAGCCATTCATAGGTATCTTGTCGTTTTATTATCAAATTTGGACCATGACATTAAAAATTATCATTGATAAAATTAATAAATCTAAAAATATCGGTTGTGACACACATGCACAATATTATATATTTAAAGCTCATCGAAGCTTTGCAGCAATTCTCTACATGAAAAAAAAGGATTCCATGTGCGAACACAATAAATAAAAAAATACAGGAAGAACTCATTGTGCCACTAGTTTAAACTAATTTTATGAGTAACTTTTATACAAGAAAGAGCTTAAAAGCACAGCTCAAACGCCGTCAGAAATGGCGATTTAATGAAAAGTAAGTGGACAGGAAGCGGCTAAATAATTCAACGCTCGCACGCGAATCTCTCAGCGGCGGCCGATCAGACCGTATTGCCAGCCGTAGTAGATTATGCCCGATAAACGCTATCAGAGCTGAGGAAACGTTGGCTAATATTTCACTCCGACGAAGGGAAACGTGGCGGAAAAGCCCGCGTACATATGTACCGCGTACGTCGAGCAGACAGCATAATAATTTATTATGTATGTTTAGTGTTTGCGGCGGAGCGCGAGACGAGAGTTATGTTAGCGAAAAAAATTTGCGCTCGGGCAATTGCTCTGCTACGGTTCATTATAGAAAGAGGCACGCTTTGTATAAGTGAATATTGTTTACTGTTCAGCCACGATCTAAATAGCCTGTGTAGGTTATATTCATGAGGGGAAAATTGAGTCGTCAATTCTCTACTAATACAGATGTATTTGAAGCAATGAAATTGTGAGGGTGAATTTGTGAGGTTTCTTGTTATTTTTCTTGAGAAAAATATTAATTACAAGAATTTTTTATTTCACTTAAAATTCATTATCAATTTACTTTTGCACTAGTTTGCTAAAATATATTTTATATTTACTTCCATATATTTACTTCAATAGTGCAAAAGGAACTATTGTCACTGTTACAAATTCACAATTATGTATGTTACCACTTGTATGAGAAAGATTGATTATAGGAAAAACTTTGCGAGAAACAAAATAATTTGTATAGCTTAATATATTTTTACTTAGTTGTTGAATAATATTTTTATAAGAACTACACGGTTCAAAAATATTGAAACAAAAAAATCGTTGTTAATTACTAGAACAAAAGATTTTATAAAGATTCTATCTATAATAGTTTACTATTATATAGAGAATATTTGGTTAAATATTTATTTTCAAAATTAAATTTACCTTTCTAAATATAAATAGATGTAAATAATATAGATTTAATAGTAGGTGAAAATATTTTTAAGCTTTGCGTAAAAGTTCAAATCATAAGTATGAGACACAATCGTAGTCGTATTCTCTTGTTATGAACATCGAAGTTATTAGTTTTTTCTAAAGAAAATCGTGACCACGGCTTGATTTTTTTGAAGCTTAAAATTTCTCAAAAATTAAACAACGTTAAGTTCTGTAATCCATGTTATCATTAATATCGAAAATTACACAGCAAACAGACTGACAGAGGTTATATTTCGTATATAGAGAGATACCACTTTAGTCATTTGATCTGGTAAGTACATATAATTGAATATTAAAATACTTTAGAAAAATTACTCCATTTAATTGTGTGTTAACCCGCAATGCAACTATTCACACTTTTATATATTTACTTATACATATTTGTAAGTCTACGGTTAATATAAATATATGCGGCGTTTTCTCTGCTTTCTTCTCTTTTATTTCATTATAATTTAATAAGGAACATTAGCTAAATAGCAGTTATGTAGTTGAAGCTCACAGTAAAGTCACAAAACTGAGCAAATTATATTTAATCTAGACTTTGTATCTCTCACGCTGTCTAACACCTTAACTATTGAACTAATAACGAGAAAAAAGATTAAGAATATTAGGTTTAAAAAAGAAAGAGAAAAAAGATTAAGAATATTAGGAAAAAGATTATTAGGTTTTAAGAAGTTTTCATAAATATTTGAAAACTTAATTTATTTAAGAACAATGTTTCGAGAACTTGTCACACAATTCTTGATCTATGATTTGATCGATTTTCTTCAAACTTTTGATATTATCATGATAGCCAGAAATTCTGCAGTTTGAATATGCGAGATGATCATTTGCGATGTCTCAAACCTTCGGGTATATTTTGTAATAAAATAGATGTTACCATTTTCCTGCGGAATATACTAAAATATAATACAAAAAAAGAGAAACAAAATTACATATACATAAAAAAGTACTGAAAGAATAATACGAATATAAACGTAGTATTGTAGACTGAAGGTAAGATTTTGAAAAAAAAGCGAGATATCAAATGACCTTTTACTATTCGTCTCATTTCGTGTTTCGCCCATTTCGTTCAATTATGTTATGGCATTAGGCAACAACATTAATTAGGTTAATAAAAAACCTCTATGTACTATTTAAGAGTGAAAAACGGTTAAAAGTAAAAAAAAATTTTATTCGTATTCCTAATTAATAGACTGACTTCACAACCAAGCTCATTTGGTAGTAAAATAAAAATAACCTTTCTTCTAAAGTTAAAAATGGTAAGTTTTATATAATTTTGCAATTACACTAAACGAACATTTTTATAGATAATAATTAATCTGGCACATGTTTTATAATATAAATGGTAAAAATTGGGTGATGTTTATTTAAAATTCGTAACAGTTTTGGAAAAAATCTTTGGTTACTTTCAGTTACATAGTCTTCCGTTAAAATTTACTTAGGAACAGAATATCAAGAATCTTGCATTCATGGCTTTAATGTCTAAAACAGATAAGATAAAGAATTTTAAGAATTCCAAAAAAGTTCCAATATCTCGAAAGCTGATATTTTCACTACAGCGAAATTTACACATTTTATATATTTATAAATGTGTATTTATTATTACATATTTACATGTACGTTCACGTTTTATTGTGAGGAATATTGTTACTTTTTCATTTTTCAAGTTGTGGTGAATCTCGTTCTTTTTCAAACTGTTCCGATATAAAGTTGTATAATCTAATTTTTAGTTATACCAACATATTTTATTTTAGTATGAATACTCCACTTTATAAAATTTGTATTAAATTAATTCACGAAATAAATTATATCCCTGTATTACAAAAACAGAGATTGTAACTCTTCGTTTCCGACAGATTATGACCTTAACCTAATAAAGTTCTCATTGGTAACGTAAAAGATACAAATCAATTTGTCAATAAATATCCACGTGTATTACGCAAGTTATTACTTTTGTAAAGGAGTGTATATTAATTTTAATTATTTTAATTTTAATAAAAAATAAATCTCGAATTTCTACATAATATCTCACAGAATTTACAATATTAATTTTTATTTTTGTAATCCCTTGAATAAAATGGTCGAAGGAAAGTCGAAACATTTTCACGCACCCAGCATCGCATACCTCACAACCGGAACCAAAATGCATTGAGACACATTCCAACATCTCAGGCAATATATCTCCGAATAGGTGTGCTAATGAAAAGTTACTTTCCCGGGAAAACCTCGTGTAATTTACGTGGAAATGCGCTCAGATCCGCACGTGAGCTACGTGAGAATTGCCCCCTCAATACGTGCCTTTGTTGCCCGATGACTACTCCGCAGTTCAATGCCTGGAATACGGATTTTCAATGAGGCAGATTTGTGTAGAGCGATTCTTTCTTAGAGACCTATTGCGAGCGTCGTCTCGTCTCTATCTCCGCTAGCAATGGCTGTTTTGCGTCGCTTTGTTCGCTCTATGAGGCGCGTTTTTAGTGAAAGTGTATGACTTATTCCGGACAAGGTATTTCGTATCGGATTTGTTTGGCTGAATACAGGATTTGTTGATATACAGTCGAAGATATTGAATGCCTTATATTTGTTGCAATTCTGTAAATCATACTTATTTTGATATTGGAGAAATTGCCTCATCTCTACTTATTCTCCTTTTTGATTTACGTGTACAGGTGGTTCCGTCACCTTGGTTTACTACTTTCATTATTTTTAATTACATTTTTTAGTTATGGAATTTATAATATTTTTTTATAATTTCGTGCCTCAAAAGGAAAAATCGGAATCCATATAAGATCACTCATGTGTCATAGTCACAGCCGTTTTTCTCCCAGACGGCGCTTGACGTTTAAAATTGAAATATGGAATAGTGTTTTTAGTTTTTAGAAGCAAACTGAAGCGATAATTTTTTATATAATGTTTTTTTAAATATGCACTATGTTTTTTGCACCTTCAAAATATATAGTAGGCAACATATTTATCGTTTTGCATGTTCACCCTCAAATGTCTCAGAAACCGTGGACGTAGAAACTGGAAATTTGTTATAGTAATACATGTTATAAATCTACATATTTTTTACTAGCTAACTTTTTAAAAATATTTATATAAGAATCAAAGAAAGGATAAATAAAGGTCTTGGCTTTTTAATTTTAGGTATTATGGGGATATTATTTCAATGAGGTTTTTTTATGAGAAATGCAAAAATATTGTTTCATTACTTTAAATTGCATATTTAAAAGACATTCCAAAAAATATAAAATAAACGGCACTTCCCTCTTTCCTTTATTTCCAGAACTACCGAACAAAAAACCGTGAAGAAACCAGAGTTGATAAAGTCTGATCAGGAGATTACAAAGTACCTACAGCAATTATGCTAGATGTGAAAATTTACCCACAGCGATTATCCTAGATATATTAGGAATATATTTCCATTGTGAAAAATTATTATTGGCAAACAATTTAATAGAAAATAATTTTTATAAATACATAAATATATGCGGATCCCTCGTAGTGCGGGTTCACCTCGTACTTGACAGGTCTCATTTATTATAAGTTCGAAATTGAAAAGGAAGATTGAAAAGGAAGTATAATATGTAAAAATTAAACTGAATTTTAAACCATATTCATGACAATAATGATTATGTAACATTTCTGATACAGAATTTTCTTAGAAAACGACAAAAAACAAAATTTTGATTTTACTATATCTTTATCAACTGTCAACTTCACTTCCTCTTTCTACTCACTTATTGCATTATATATTTTCGTAAAATTCTTGGTGTTTTTAAAATTTTTGAATGAATACTCCTTTATTTTCCAATTCCAGATTGAATATATTACCTTTTTCCCATTAGTCTTCCTATTTAAAGTCTCAGAAAATCTTTAAATGCTCTTCAACCTAATAAGACTAAAACATGAACAATGGAAATTAATACTCAAACCATTAGGTCACGATTGAATTGTGCGATCATCACTGTCATTCAATCGAATTTAACGAAATAATTTATATCATGGCGTTAATGCGTCTAAGAAGAGGAGTTTTACATAAGACCGAGGCTCATTCAAACACTGGCACATTAAAGACTTACTAAACACTTGTAGAAGACAGTGAAAAGGTAAACGCAACGGATTATGAAAACCTTTCTCTTTTATTTCTTCGAAATTAGCGATGCGTACTTCGAGGACCACGGAGCAATTAAACGTCTGTCAAATTATTCAAGTCTACTAGGTAAATCTATTGGAATGTAAATAATAAAAAGACAGAAAGCTATCTTTTATACTTTCCGTAAGTGCTATAAAAAATATATTGAATAATTAGTTAACATGCATTTTATTTTTAGGAAAAGAGCAAATATAAGGAATTTGTTTTCTCATTACTCAAGAAATGAGTAAACTCAAATAAAATTAGTACAAAGACTAAAAATGATATCAAGGGGATCACTTCAAAGTAATGTATGTATGTAAACGTATCAAGTGTGGAAACTCTTTAGAATTTCTAAATTGAAATATTTAATACGAAACAAAGTAATTTAGCGGTATGTTTACTATGTGCAGACGTTGCTGCCTTACGAGTTGCTGCATTTAATAATGCCTCAAGTATGCTTAGGAAGAGATCTGCGTATCGATGTTAGTGTAAAGTGATACTTATTCGATATGTAATATTAAAATAAGCAATGTTACAAAGAAGGTAGATGAGTTTATATTAGGTTAACAATTAACAAACTTGCCTAGTCTACTCCTACTAGTAAACTCCTACTAGTAAATGTACAATTATCGCCAACATATACCACGAAAAATTTAGAAAAATCGCCGCCAAACTTACAAATCAAATCAACTTGTTTTTTATAGAACAATGCTCCACCTCACATACAACTGTCACGTGAAAAAAAATAATTTCACTTGGACTGCGCTTTCTCACCCACCTTACTCTCCGGAACTCTTGGCCCTTGGACAACTGTTTGTTTCGTTTGCTATCTAATTATTTACAAGATAAAAAATTAATTCTTATTATCTAAACGTTGAACTTATCCAATTTTTCAGTCAAAACCCCATACAATTTTGGGAGGAAGGAGTTTTTCATTTCATAAATGCTGTTGACAAATGACAGATAAGAAAAAAAGAAAGTTTGTATGAATCGGAAAAAAATTAAAGAAAATCATATATATGAAAAAAGGCTTGCGAGAAAGACGTGAGTTGAGTAAATCTATGAATATCTGAAAGGTGTTATCTAAAGAGTTTTAAAAATCTATTATATTTAAGCATATACAAAAGCAATATAAGAATAATAGAAGCGAAAGATAGTTATCAGGATGGGTAAGTGTAACCTTTTATCAACGTTGATTATCCTGCTTAGATGGTTCGAAATTATAAAGTTCTGTTTTATGTAGATTTTTGTGATTGGTTTGGTCTGTGTAAATAAATTTTATAACAACGAAACTCGTACTCGTCATAATATAAAAACAAACCTGGTATGTTATAGGCATTGAAGAAAGCTCTGTATTTAAACTATATATATATAATCCACGTCACGATAGTTTAATGATATCTTTACTAACAAATTGCAATTCAAATTCCTTAATTTTTTTCACATGTTCTATCCTTTATGCACAGTTGTAGTTAAACCGGTTCACTACAAAAGACACTTTAGCTACCACATATTTTAATTTTAATTCTTACAACTTACTGAGAATGAATCGAAATATAGCAGACGTTCCGCTTTGTATTCTGCAATACTCGGATAGTGCTAGTAATGTACTATTGTTATAATCGATAAGCTTACAAATGTTAAGAAATAGGTGATGTAATTACGATAAAGTTAACATAAATTTGTTTATCTATGCTAATAGCAGATTACTTTTTTTACTTATTATTTGAAATTACTGTTCTCTGACAGTAATATACGTATCATCAGGTTGTATTACATAAGGAATGAATAATGAAGGTCAACGTCAAAAATATTGTACGACAGGCTCCCTTTAACATTCTTACAGCCTTATTGAACTATAATAATTAAACTATCAAATACATCCATGGTAGGACGGATGCTCTCAGGAAGTTCCGTAAAACATCTTATACAAATAATTTCTACCGTAGATTAATAATTCCACCTGATCCTATTATTTTTGAAATATGGTTATACGAACAGTGATGATCAGGTAACAAGATAACATTCTGGTCTTGGAAAAGAAATTCGAGACCGTGCACGGATAAATAAATGTCCGCACGCAGATCACAGACGCGATGAAGAGCAACAGCTATTAAGGATGCTGAAATTTAAAATCATATTGATATTTTCCTTTAACTAAATTTCAAATCGCTATTCTTTTTTCATAATTTCTACTTTAATCGTTTTGAGGTATGAGAAGTAACAAGTTTTTTTAAACAATGTCGCTAGGTACTTCTCGCTATTTATAGAATATATAAATTTATTGTAAAATATCCTACAAAAAAGTTTAAGAATTCTCACAACTCTTTTCAATTGATGATAAACACAAAAACATTTTTATGCCGACTTCCCCTCTCCAATATTCTAAGACAAATATTTTTTTAGGTTATCAGTATTGCAAAAGATGCAGGTTAACCAACTTACTTCCTATGTTAATCAGTTTCTGAGAAAAGCTGTAATAAACGAACGTAGAGTGACGTGAGTTATTTTAAGAGGATTCCTTTGTTTTTCCTTTTGAGATACGGAATCCTAAAAAAAGAATACAGCTGCTTCCAAATCGAATTTAGTCTTTATTTAAAATAAATGTATGCGGAATATCTATATTTAGATTGTTACATTTTTTTATTACGTTAATAATATTTGTTATCTCAATACATATAGCATACACAAACAAAACACATATAAAGTTGAGTATAAGTTTAAAAGACGTCAAAAACAATAAGACTACGTTTTCGGTAGACTTGGCATGAACGACTCCTTTATTCAATTTATGTACTCATAGGCATATATCTTATATATTTCTCTGCATATCAGTGGTAAATATGTGTGTGCGATTTGAATAATTTTTTTGTTTTATAAAAGATACTTTCCATGAAGCTTTTGTAGACGTTTCCGTATGTCCCTTATGTTACATTTGTTGTTTATTTCAGTCAAAGCGGCATGAATTCTGTACATGGAAAGTATTTCAAAAATAGTGATTCGTTTGGCGTATAGAATAACTATAGAAGAAATCCTTGTCTTCTATCTGTCTGTCTGTCTGTTATTTTGTTCTTCAATCACGCGAAATCTACTAGACGGATTTTGATGAAATTTGATATTGTAACACTATACTCAGCAATATATAAATAAGATACTTTTTATTGAATATTATGGATTAAACCTGACTTTGTGAGAAAAAAAAGATCTGAATTGGGGAGTATTACGATATTGCTATGGTGCTGCGAACGCCATCTGTTAGTGTTTTTAGTAAACTTCATGCTCATAGATATATTACGGTAATGCCAATGCCATCTAATACCGCTGCGCGCACACATGTATACATAGCGCTACATTATACTCGCGTACCATTGATACCCGGCAAATTTTCTTTCCGTTTTAAACGTGTGCAATTCCCAATCAGCGTCTGCTTTGCTATGACTATCAACAAAGTGCAAGGCAGATGCTGCACACTGCAGGCGTGAATCTACATGCATTCTGCTTTCCTCACGAACTTTATGTCGCGCTCTGCCTCGTAAGCAACGCAGAAAACTTATGTATTCATAGTTTAAACAATATTACACTAAATATTGTTTATGGAGAAGTTTTAAAAATATTTAATGTATTTTTTAATGTTACCCTATTTAAGCGAAACAGAAAAAATATGTAATACATATAAAAATTAAAGAAACACAAAAGAAACAAAAAAAAACAGAAATCATACTGTTCATTATGTCTAATACCTTTTCTTATTCCAAATTCCACAGCTAATAATACATGTCCGCGGTAAGATCGAGTCACCCGTATTACCTCTAGTTTATACGGGTGACCTCTAGGTAAAACTTTTACACTAATAATGCAAGACAGTGAGTGCGTTTGTTCTATTATCTTGTTTACCACTAATATAGTAAACTGCCTCAAGTCTTAGAAACGTTATTTTTACTTTTTTTTTTAAACTAGTATTATTCCTATTTGTTTCGCAGAAAAATTCCATGTTATCTATATGATACTATTTTTTGACTAGGTATTAGAAAATATAAATTATTCCTCATATTCACCGGTGTGCCTTCCTCTTTTATGATATGAGGACCCTGCAAAATATATTCATACGGATATCCAAACGTGTTAAACTTGTTTTAGGTGTAATATTTTTAATCTTCATAAACTATAAATCTAGAAAATTAATTGTATTAACAGAAAAAATATTTTCATAGTTAAAACTACAAAAAAAGCATGAAAAATTGATCTCGTATATAGAATAAGAAGATGGGTAACGAATGGGAATACTACGAGTATATAAATATAGAATTACATATAAAGTGGCGTTCCAGAGATACAATCATCTTGACTATAGGTAGTATTAAAATTATGTACATAAAATAAAATTTTAAACTGCATCGTCTAATAGGGATAAGGCCATTAATAGGGATAAGGCCATGTCTATTTTGACAGTACAGACTTTAAAATGCACTCAAGAATACTTTAGCAATTAGTTGAGTATTGCGCCTATTTCCTTTGCCCAAAATTGATCGGTTAATTTAAAATACTTTATATATTTCTTAATCATTTATTTATAAAACATTTGAATAATGTTACATAATAAGCTTTGAAATAATTTTATTGTTGTGATCTTAAAAAAGTCGCATCAAACATACTTATGTTACAATATACGTTACCATAATTATTCAATAATTTGGAATGTAGAATTCCCTAGCAAACCCATACCTATAGATAGATTTATTGATGACCAATAAGATTTCCCGCTCAAGACCTTTTTGTTGTCCTAGCATAATGGAGGAAAATAATAAAAAGTGAAAATTGTACTTTTAGGATTCCTTACAAAAATAAAAAGAGGATTCTTTAAGGGGAGCTTAGAGTCACGCCTCCAAATAGTCGTTAAAATTAGCTTTTACCTAGAAATATGAAAATAATTTACAATAATGATGTTTTTTCTCGAATTTGGTAAAATTAATGTAAAATACAAAATAAAATTATTTATTTGAAAACCGAACAAAGCATCTCAGTTTCTGTGCACATTACTGTACTGAAACTGAAATGTTTAATTCGTAGTCGAGTAGAGAAATATATTAGGAGTCGAGGATTTTTTTACTATACAAAAGACTCCGAATAAAATTTTTGAATTGAAAATAATTTTAGGGTCTCCCGTGAATATAAATTTAAAGAAGGGGATGAGTTTCGGAGGGATTTATGCCTTATTCGCCATTTTGGAAAATAGTTTTTCAAATCAGATACACGCTTACGTTCGGCGGCAATTAATTAAAAACAATTACTTCATAATTTTAAGGCTAGAGAATAATAGTAAGTTTATTTTTATTGAAAATGATATTGTTCTGACATTACATATGTAGATGCAGTTTATTATTTTAAATGCAATTTATTATTTTAGTACGCAAAATAAATGAAAAAAATAAAAAATAGTAGAGTATTTTACGAATCAATTAATTAAAAATCGTTAAGTCAGGTAAAAACACATCTAATTTTTATAATCACGAAATAATGGAAGCAAAAGAAATAAACAAACTAATTTTCGCATGTATTACATAAATTATGATATGTTAGAAAGGATCGACATAAAAAAAATTTATAAACTCATAGCCGTACAAATAAGTTTTATGGATATACACAATTAAATGAAACTACGTGATATAGTATTATTTCTACTCTCTTTAAGTTCTTTACCACGAACTCGGTTTTGTTGTATTACAACATCTTCAGGTGGGCTGTTAGCAAAGATTACTAACAGCCCCCCTGAAGATGTTGTAATACAACGAAACCTAGGCCGTGGTAAAGAATTTAAAGAAAGTAGAAATAATACTACATCACGTAGTTTCATTTAATTGTGAATAATGAATTTCTACAAAATATATTCAATTTATAGACATACTAAAAGAGTATTTAGCCATATTATTAAGTATTGTCCTAACTTGAATCGCGATACCGCTGCATATCTATCCGTCTAATAATTAGAATATATTTGTTGTCATGACCCTTACATGGGCATATTTATTAGACTCCATCAGTGACGACAAAATGGTAAGTAACTATAGATAAGGGCACAAGTGTACAAGTATAGATAAGTGTAACAAGTTTAGTCACGTGTGTTGACAGTAAGTACGGTGGAAAACTGTTAAAAACATATAGGAAAATATCGTTTTGGATTAATGAATATGACATGTAAATTAGGCTTTTTACAATTTTCCTTTGTCAATTTCTTTGTCATTTTAGAGTATATTATTAAAAAGTTTAAGAGATGAACTTACACTCAAAACTTTAAGAGATGAACTTACACGTAAAATCTACGAATACGAGAGTTTGCCCTGCAAGTTGTTTGTCGTCGTGAAAAACACTGAGAGGAAACTGCTTCTCTCGAATTCAAAAGGAAAGTCAGTTGAATAAATGGAATAGAAGGTACAAACATTGTTTCTCCCTGAATAGATTTGGTTAAAATGTAATTATTGTGATATAGAATTTTGACTTGCAACCTGGTACTATTACGGAGTTTCAGTGGCTCCAAATGTCTAAGCCAAATTGCAGGTCAAGTTGCATACACTATAAGCATATATATAGTATGGGGGGGTCTAACAAGGTAATAAAACATTTACATTTATTGTTTTAAATTATGCTTCAATTCAACCCTTTAAGTTAAAACTAACAAAAATTGATAATCAATTTAAGCCTCGTTCCTCCCGTTTTAAATTTCACGTATGAGTATTTCAAAGGTCTTCTTCCATTATAAGTGGTCATTATCTTCCAGTATCGGAGACGGTGTCTCATGTATACTCTGCCCAGACCATATTGTTTACAATTGTTTGTAACTACCCATCGAATATTTTCCTTCTTTTCCAATTTATAATTATCCCAAAACGTATACTACGTATTGTACCTCGGGACATAGCAAACTTGACAGCTCAGCAAGCACAAGGGTTTTTGCAATTATCTATTTGGCATAGATCGATACAAGACATAAGCATACTTGTAGTTTTCTGTGGATCTCTATTAACAAAGTTTTGGTCGTTTTATAAGTGAACCGTGAGGAAGCACGGTAGGTAGCATTCGTGAATCGGAAATTCACGAATCTGAATTTTACTCTCTCGATTTTCCCTTATTTTAAACTCCCATTTCATCCCTTTAGGGAGCGAATTGGGAAAAATCCCCTCTTAGTTGCTGCCGACATTGTATGAAGAATGTTTACTCCAAATATACAGAATTTTAACTATATTAATAACCTTGACCCCCATTTCACCCGAAGCTAATTTCTTAGACATGCGTTATTTATTTTTAAGATGTTTCTACGAGTTTCGAGTTAACATTACCGTTCTTCATCCCTTAAAGGTAAAACTTTAAAAAAACCTTTTCAGTACATGTCCACATTATATAAGAAAGCTTTGTGCTGATTTTAATAGAGTGACAGCTGCTTGGACTGTGAGTTAATTTGTCTGTCATTCAGTCATTCGTTTCCTTTTTAAACGTTTGATTTTAGCCTTGTTCACGTCAACAGAGTTATATTATTATTAATTTAATATTAATTATAACCTATGTTATTATTTCATTTACATTAAAGAAATTAAACCTAACTGTCTTTGATACATTTGACATAATGTGGTTAAAATCCAAATCATTTAGGGTTCATAGCCGTACTAGTTTTATATACAATACATGTTACATATCTGGTACTATAAGTTGGAGTCATATTAATTAATACTTTTTTCGTTAATATAAGAATTAGATCAGATAAAAAATTAAACCGTAAAATAGTGAAGTAAGTGAAGTTATATATGACCCATCAGGACCAGAAATCCTGTAAGACGCGTAGAGCAAATATTGATGAACATAATACGATATATACTATCGAAATCTGATCCAATTAAGATGAGTATTAGGACTAGCCATACAGATTTTGGATCAGAATAATCGATCTGGGCTGAATTTTATAATTTAACGTAGATCTCAGCTTTTAATGTAGTCATCACTTGTAGCCTGATCTTTATTCCAGCAAGTTTTGTATGCATGAATTCGGCTTAAACTTTCAAAATTGTAATTCGTCAGATGCAATATAATTGTGGAAACACTTATAAAGTGAATATTTACGCGAAAATTATTTTAATAATTACTAAATGTTCATAATTTATGGAGCTAAAAATATAAATTACTACTTTAACGAAGGTTGACTTTTATTTGGGTGTTTAGGAACAAATTTCTCTACTTATAACTCATTAAACTTAATCATGTCTAGTTTTTGAAAAAGATTTCAGTACGTTTTGTTGTTGTTTTTTTTAATTCTATGGTATACAAAACTATTGAACGTTACGCATCTTACTCAAGGAACCTTATTTATTATTATAAATGACGAAATAATATAGGTAAACATAGTTTATATTGCATCTCAGTTAAATTACGATTTCATTTGTATATATAAGAAGTATTTTATAAATTGCAAAGAGCAACCAGCAATTGAATGGCTTTGAATTAAAATAACATTTCACATAATACAAAATATTGAGAAAGAATGCAGTATGAAAGATATCTCAATCCGTTGGTTCACTTTTTAAAATAAGCTCAATAAAGCGTTTCCTCCCAACCGTGTTCAGCATATTTTAAAATTTCCACGCCACTTCGCGGAAAAGAGCACCAAATAGGATTTGCATTCGATCTCTTTATCAATTATTTGCACATTTGTAAACTCGTACAAATTTAGTTGACTCCGATTTCCCTCGTTGCAATGAAAATAAAACTTGATATCTTTTTTATTACCGTTGCTATGATATTTACGGGAAACATTACTATTGAAGGGGCTTTCAAAGTCATTGTTAATTAATTTAAGACTCGTCATTTTGCAAAAATTACTTGCATGAAAATGTATTTCACATAATAAAAACCAATATTTAAACTACAAAAGAAATTAATTGTTTTTAAGTTATCGGATTATAAATCTCATATTAATTGCAAGTAAAACGATAAATTTAACTGCCACGTTTTATCGTGTATTACCGTGCGACAAAAATAATTCAGTCTATGAATTTGAATACAGCTTATAAAATATGCTTCTTCGACTCGTCACTAGAAAAACAATTTCATCCAGCAACATATTACTGAGAAACAGAGAAAGGAAAATTTTGCGTGGACACTCACACCAGATTGCTCACAAATCTACATTAATACGAAGTAAACTTCTTTTAAAATCATTAGCACAAACTTTTTAAAAACAACCCATAGATAGAGATATAGAGATTGTTTTCAACAAAACGCCACTTTTATTAAGTGGTTGTGTGAAAAACACACTCTATTGATATATGGAAAAATGTATGCGGAGGAATGAAGCTCAAGCTAAACATACATTATATGTGTATGTGCAAATCAAGAAAGTGTTCAGACACAAATTCCAATTTTGGTGACCAATTCAGACTAATATAGAGCTGGTGCATTGATTAATTTTTTTTCAACTGAAACCATGTCACCCAAACCATAATTTATGCGTTCTGATTCGTTCAATTTTTTTTTAACTACATACCACTCCAAAGCAATAATATTCGACGATCTAGTATTTAGACAATTAAGGCAATCGGTGTTTATCTAGACATGTTTTTATTATTTCTTATTCACGTTGTTGAAAACATATTTTTAACAGTTTAAATTAAATTAATTTAAACATTTCATTACTATATTTTTTAAGTGTAAACATGGCGTGTGTAAAAAAATATAAAAACTCTGTCTATATACCAAAATATGAAAATTTTTCTTTCAAGCAAAAGGACATCAATTATAGGAATTTTCCATTAGTTTTGTTACCAAAGAAAAATCTACATAGCTGCTACCAACAATATATTGTAAAAAAGAAAGTAGTGATACTAGACTGAAATATTACAAAATTTATAAACCTAAACATAAGTGCATTTTCAAGAAAATAAAACGAAAGTCAAATGAAAATAAAATTGTAGAGAAATTTATTTACATAGAGAAAATATTAGCTCAGTTTGATTCAGTGACGGTAGATAAGGAGGAACTAAAGAAAGGAAGAAAGGGTCAGAAAAGTAGAAATTAAAATTAACACAATTCAGTTGAGGACAGACCTAGCTGTTCACCAATTTTGGGTTTCCGTACCTTAAGAAGTAAAAAAGAACCCTTATATAAAGTGTTCGTCCGTCTATCATACACATCTCTATCGAAAAATGTGGGAACATAAAATGTGTCATAGTTGTAATTAGATTTAATCCTCATACATCTCAATATTAGCCACTCAAAAATATTTATATGAAAATGTTATGGGGGTCAAATGATGTTTTAATTTCTGAATTTTGTTTGTCGTGTGGGTTATAAAGATGGAAAGGGCGATTTATAAAGACACCAAAACTATTTTGACACGACGGATAGAGCATATTTGTGTCTGTTTATTGTGCAGTATTTGTTTTTACCGTGATGTCATCGGATTAGTTTAGATGCATGCGCTTCGTTGTTGCGAATTAGCGTTGAGTAAAGTTATAAATTAGTCTAGCGTGAAAAAGCGTTTAGCTATGATGATGATTTTAGTGTCATTGTAAAGGATTTGCAGGATACTGCTAGATCTCAGAACGAGACAATAAAAATATTTGCCAAAATAGAAATAAAAATTGGCATTAAGAAGAAAATTACAAAAAAAATTAAAGATGTCGTCTCATATTAATCATAGATTTGCTCGGAATCATAGAAAACGAGACAGAGGAAAAAGCCGAAAAGATTCAAAAGAAGTCCAGGACACCTAAAAAGATTCAGGGCCGAGCAAATAAAAAGCTATGATAGCATCGAAAGTAAAATGAAAAGAACGACCCAAAGCAGTAATGTATTACGAAATAATTGAAGTCAAGTATTACGAAATAATTGAGAAAAAATTATGCAGTCGAATACAGTTAGAATAGAGATCCTTTCGTTTTGTCCAGTACGACCAAGCCATTTCAGTATTTGTTTTGTTGAATCATAAAAATTTAAAAAAATTCTTGTCGGAACATAAAAAAGCAAAGATTAGTATTTGTACTGAAACTGATGGCGTAAGTTAACAAAATGTCATAATAATTAATGTCATATCAAAGTTCAAATAAAATGCTCGTAGGAGGGCACAGGCTATGATGGGGTTATTTTGCATATCAATTTTGTAAACAAAGCTTAAAAATAAATAAAAATGGTAAATGAAAGTAACAAAATTACCCAGTGATATCTGTCTCAATGACAGACGCAAAAAAATAATATTCGTTCCCACAAGAAAATATTGATGTTTTTCCACAAATTAATTGAGATCTCCTTATGAAGCATGTACTTTTATTCTCACTATAGAAATAAAGAGACTAAAAGGACAAAGAATCCGCTTACAAACAGACACAGAATATAAAATTATAAGATCTTCTTGTTTTAACTAACCTTAACGATAATAATTAGGAATATATAGGATCAATATGAAAAATATAAGACCGAAAAATATGTAAATAAATTAGCTTAAATACGCTTATATAAAAGAACTTAAAAAGGGTTATTTACGTTAGAATTGTGTAGATTTTGCACGTTTTCCCATACTTCCCAAAAACATCTGTTATTAAGAAGTCTATTACAAACTGGGAATAAGGCGTACAATGAAATAGTTATTAAAAAATAGACCTTCATCTATAATTGAAGTAGATTACTTTTATTTGTTTTGGTACAATTATTTCTTGAAAATCAGTTTTTTGCAACTCATTCGCCAAAATATTTAGAGGGGGCAAATTTAGAGGATTCATTGCAAACGATTGTACTCTAATTTAAATCTCTAATTTGATGACAAAAGAATTTTGATTCTTGTAATGGCAAAATAGAAAAAGGAAAACAATTATAAAAACATAGTTTCAATTTTCTATAGGTCGAACGAAATTGTATTTTACGTTTACTAGTTTATTATGCACTGAGAAACGCTTTTAAACGATTGTTCCAGACGCTCTCCATCTCGCATTTCGAAAAAATTTGCAATCTCATTTACACTATCGATGTGTTTATAATTAGATTATCCGCACTTAAGCTAAAGTAAGAAAAATCATTTAATTGAAATATTTTATTTTATGATGTGTATTACTTTAAGTTTTGTATTTAAGAGTTAAAGTATCGTAATAGAAAATAATATACACACACACGTAAATTATTATTATTAAATTAGATTAATGAACTAATTATTCCAATTTATTTTAAACGTTCCTTCAAATTGAATATTGCAAAAATTATTTCAGTGCTATCTGAAATAATGCAAAATTACCAAAATTATAATTTACATGTTCTTCATTATTTTTCATGTATTTTATACATATGCCTGAAATTTTTAATTACAATTTTAAAATTTATCTGCCTCAGTAATTCTAGTTATAATAAAATTAATCATCTTTCTGTATTATTATTATTAATTTCGATTCCATTTTCTTATTGTATTACCTACTAGCTTTGCGCAAAAAAACGATTTATTGCTCCGTTGCGACCTGAAAAAAATATATAATATTAGGCTTATAATTTGAGTTAGGATAAGATTTAATAAATAATTCAATTGATTATCAATGATAAATGTGACAATTAAATACCCAGTAATATGATATTAGTTGCTCTTATTCATGAATGAAAGCATTATACAACTGGCTTTAAGGTAGTTAGAATAAGACGTGTTGAATGCTAGAAAAATTTAATGTACTTTCGTAATTAGCCTTAAATAATAAAACCTACAATAAAATATTTATTATATATTTTTGGATATCTCCTATTCCTTGTTTATATTCCTTGTGTGATTGAAAGAGTTACGAATATTTGAACTTAATTATATGCAAATGAAACTAAACGAAACAACTAACAACTAACTTGCTTTACCCTCTTTAGAAAGTATGATTACCTACGTTAGTTGTCATATTAGTACACGTAATGCCACCTATTATAAAACTAAACTTTTTTTAAATAAGTACAATTTATATTAAAACGTTAAATTGTCACATCTACATTTTAGTTGGTCTATTGCAATAAAATATAGCCTATGTGTTACCTCAGAACCAAAGGAATTTATTAGTGAAAATTTCATTGAATTTGTTTAAACTGTTCTTGCGTGGTGCATGAACAAATAAACAGGTTTAAAATAAATACCTAAATATAATAAATTTTGAAATCTCCTTCTATAAATCTGTTTATTTCTTCAGCGTCGCAATATTATAGGTCAGCTAAGCAGAATGGCTAAAATCCGAATGAAAACTGGAATAATACTAATATTTGTTATTGTGTTATTGTTATAATTTTAATATTACAGAATAAATAAAATTAGTTACCAAGATATTTAAAACACGTGCTTTCATTCTACTTACATTATAATGTCAAATGACCATTGGACGCTCAAACATATTGAAGAAATGCTGACGGATTGACGAAAGATTGATTGTGGTTGTGATCGTTGTAATAATTGACAGATTATTGAAGGAATTTTTACACTTATACCATCAATCTTTTGTCAATCCTTCAGTATTTCTTCAATATGATTGAGCGCCGAATAGTCGCCTAAACGTTGAGAATACGGCAAATGGATTTTAAAGTTGCTTCACAAGCGGCGCCACTACGCACGTATTAGTGAGTTTAAGACTGGTAAATATCCGCTCTCGAGTTGTAGTATTTTGTAAATTCATCCTTAACTCCACTAAACATAGCTCAATTTTTCAAATGTCTGATATTCATGAATAATATAATTACATGACATAAAGACATTAAAACTATTCCAGAAAGTCTGTTATTCGACTTTGACAAATTGAGTCATCTAAGAGATTTGCGTGACAGATTGTGAAATATCAAAATAAGGTAATATAAATATCTGAAAGAACAGTAGTATTTACGAAACAAAAAAGGAAGTGAAGATGGAGATCCTTTAAGTAGAGAGACGACATACAGGCACATATAAATAATTTATTATTTAACTTCAAGAGAACGGGGGTCAGATAAATTTAAACCCCTCCCCCAAAATTTCTACCGATTGCCGCAAAACACATTACCAGATTCACGATCGAATCCTTAGCATCGCGAAACGCCACATTAACTTATTTACATTACGCAAAAAACGTATGATTAATGGCGCGGTTCCACCAAAAGAGCGACGTGATATATTATACCTACGCTATGTAGTCTCATGCATAATTCCTCTGCGTCTGTTTATTGTAATCGAATTTGCATATTTCTGCTGAATTTTACATGAGATCTCCGCGCCGAGGACTTGTTGTTTCCTTTGGTTGGGGTCCCGTTTGAAAATATACCCTAGTAACCTTATGCGAATTAAAATATTGTGTTTTTTATAAATACGAGCTTCGTGAGCGATTTCGATCTGCCCCGACTCGTTTCGAGTAGTGCTCACGATTCTTTCCAATTTGATTATCAGAAAGGACTTTTAAAATTTATTAACTCAGATAATTTAGTAAAATAAAAGTTAATATTTACGATCTTTCATGTGTGGGACTAAATTTCGAGAATTACATTAAGTCAATTTATTAATTCTTCTAAATAAATGAAATATACCTTAAATATTACGCTAACTTCTATTGAAATGAGATAGACAATACTAATAGAAACGTCACATGGAGAATTCAAATATAAACTTAAAATTAAAATTCTTCAGGAAATTAAGAATTGCTTCTTAGTTATATTTTACGACTTGTTCTTAATTTTCTTATCAGTAACTTAATTTTTATATATAAAATCTTCAAATTCATTTAATCCAACTTTTATCTCACCAAATTGTCTCTAACTCCTTAATTCATGCCACATTCGACCTTTTGATATACACATACATATTTCTTCCACCTTATGTCCCACTTATATATCATGGAATAATTAATTAAAATTAAGAATAGCAAAAGCTGTCAAGCGCCAGTAGAATTCGCACTCCGAATGCACATTTCAAAAATTATAAGATCTAGAATAATCGTTACACTTTTCCTGTAATATCCTAATCACATTTTAACAACTGCTTTCTTCATAATTTCGGCTTGACTAGTACAAAAAGCATAGTATTATCTAATGAAAAAAGGGGTGAGTTAATAATATGTATTACTACGTTAAATTTCTAGTTTTTCCGTCGTACATTTTCTGCGAAAATTGGTTGTGAATATGGGAAAATATAAATGTATTGCCTATTATAACATTGCTAGGCGTAAGAATATGATACATATTTAAAAAATTACAACATCTAGAGTCATCGGTATAATTTTCATACAACCTTCGCGTGATCTTGAGTAATTCGAAAACAAGGCGCAGAAGAACATATTTTCTTTCATATTTTTCAGTATATCTCTGAAGATATATAAGCAAAAATTGTGGAAGAAAATATTTTTAAGACTCATTTAAATAGCCCTTTCAAACAATATCGAGACTATATAAAAAGTTACAAAATATACATTATTGGAGGACTTAATATTCCACCAATAAAACATTTTTATCTATTATACTGAGCGGGTTGACATGTTTTATTACTACGCCAAATTTTAAGGTTATACATCAATCGGTTTTTGAAACAAATGGCTGTGATGAACGCATAGACAGACACGTGAATGATCTTATAAGAATTCCGTTTTTTCGTTTGAGTTAAAAATTAGGAACGATAAAGGAAAACTCAAGGAAACCCGAAAAAGTACTTTACCTATACTTTTCTTACATGACATTAATTTTTTTAATATATTGCTACGTAATAATAAACTTGAAGAAATTCAAGCACGAAGCTTTAAACTGTGAGGATATGACATATGGAAATGTATGAGATATGGAACTATGGCTATGACACATACATGAACGATGGATAGAGGAAGGTAATGACGGACGTACGGATAGAATTTGGGCGGACCGACGAACATCACAAATTTATAAGAGCGCTTTGTTGGTTATACATTTACAGTGTATACGCTGTGATGCCGGAACTATTGTAATTAGGAAAATATATTTCGATTGTAGGTATTTTTACCTTCGAATGAGTGACATAGTGATATAAAAGTTTCGTTGATGCAAACGATATGAACAAGCGGTATATTAATTTAAATGCTACAAATTATTTAAACGATTGGCTTTTTACCTCCGGCTTAGTTCGCGTATGTCTTTCTTTGCACCATTGCTAGCTACAGTTACAAACGGTTAACTATGTTATGGAAGCTAGTGGGTACTGATAACTCTTCTATTAGAAAAAGTGATAAACTTATTTTATATTCTTTTTATACTCAATATTTCACAAATATAATATTTAATTTACATCACTACATTTATGTAATTAAAGTATAAATAAATAAATATGTTGACATAATGCTCAGATTTTTAACGTCGCGTTGTAACGACATGACACGTAATTCATTTTGCACCTGCGACCTAAAATGTATAAAATTAAAACAAAATTTTTCTAACATTTTTTATGATAAAATTACATATAAGCGAACAGACAAAATTCCTTAAAATAATCTTCAAAAAAAATTAGTTCGTTTTTATAATAAAACGTATCTTGAAATTTTTGTGTAACATTGTAAAATTTCAGTTTTTTTCAATCTTTATCCTTAAATAATTAAAGAGCCTAACTGACTAAATAATTTATAACCTATTTTATTTTTAAAATTTACTTTATATATTCATGGCTATGGACCCCGTTATATCTTATAACGGCTCTTAATTTCTAATTATTTAGTATAAGAACGGATCCCAATATAAACGTTCGACTAATATTTAACTGTATTTACTGTATTTATCTCTTCATATTCGCAGCATTTTAAATAGAATTCTATTTTTGATAATATTCTTTACTTTTGTTCACTTATATCTTAAGTAATAATCTAATAAAATTAAAATAAAGGTCTGAATAAAGTTTCACACTGATAATTTCAATTGTAATTTTTGCATTTTTAAATCTAATACTATTAAGTATAAAGACACTGATGGATAAATTCGAACATCGAAGCACCTTCGAGAAATAAAAGAATCTTAGCAAGAACTGCGCTGTTATTAACTTCACAACTTCGCAGTTTACTACATCATATTCATTGTATAAATAAAACTAATTTTACATTTATTTGTAGGCTAAACAGAAAAAGAAGAATTAAATTCAAATAATTGCAATGTAATTTAATAGAAGATTGCACAATAGTGCACACACGAACAAATTTTTTTTCAAACTTATTGAAAGTCTTAAGTAAGTTCGCAGGAAAAAACGCCAATTAGAAAAATAAATGTTTAAGCAAGAAAGACGACAAAGTTTATATAATACATTATCATAAAACAAATTTCATATTGGATATTTAATTAGTAGAAAAGTTTTGAAGAAATAATTCATGTTGCCACACGAAAGAGCTTCATCTATAATATCCATGATAAATAGTTTTCAAATACTCGTGCAACTAAAAACCGTTTTAAACAAAAACACACACAATAATAAATACAAAAGTACATGCATAAATTAGAATCAAAATCAACCCCCTTAAACCATCATATCGACGACCGCGACCATCAAAGCAAAAACCTATTTATTATCCAATCCCATCACCTCGAGGGCCCTGAAAAATGATGAGTAAGTCCACGAAGATCATTCGCTCAGCAGAATCGTACCAGCAAGTGCGTTTAAGGGCTCTCTCAGTCAGAAAAAGTGCCATATTGCTGATAAAGAGGGGACTTATTGATATCTCTAATAAAAAAACAATAAAATGAATACGTCACGTGGTCCTTCCGCGTCCTTTTTCGCATTTGTCTGCCTATTTTATGTCGCATTTTTTTATGTGTACGGAATGCTTATCGAATCGTAGGAAGCTTCGAGATAGTTTGATTTGAGCGTGTTATCGATAGGGCAACGGTCAGAGTTTCGTTAGTTTGTCGTGTAATACTCATGATGTATAATTATAAATTATATTCCGAAAAGAGGTTTCGTGTGCGTTTCACAGAGTAGATATTTTGTTTTTGAAAATAATTGTTTTACATTTAAACAAGCGATAAATACACAGGTCACATTTTGTCTTGCGACGTTCCTTCACAAAAATGATAGCCCTCATCATCTTAACAAACATAAGCTTGTAAAGTAATTTTATATATTGTCATTCTCAGCATACCGCTAGGTTTTCATTGTAAAAGTACATTGTCTGGTATTGTGCGGCAATACGAGTATTACGTAACGACGTTTTAAGCAATTTACATGATTAGCAGAAACAAAAATTGCACGTGTTGTTAAAGAATTCCAAGGTTGATACGTAGAGAAAACAATCCTAAATATAATGTATGCTAATGAAATATAGCAAAAGCGATTGGACAAAAAAATTTAATTGATTCAGAAGACGGTGTTCAAGATATTACAATAGCCGGAACGTATTCTTTCAAATCTTTTTAGCTTCCATTTATTTCTTCTAATCATATGTGATGTAACCGAAACAATAATTAATTTTCAATTAAATTGTCCGAGAATCCTTCTAATTCCAAACGAAGGTATTTAACGAATATCATTTTGTGGCAAAATTAAATTGGATTTTTCTCTTGTTAACTGACTTTGTTCACTTTTTAATCCCGACATCAAATACAGGGGGTATTTGATGTCGGGATTAAAGATTTTCTCCAAATTATTTTTAATATCCCGGAACCCACGATCTTAATTGAATGGATTATATTATTTTATATAATCGAATTGGAGCATCGAGTTCTTCTTTTAATATATAAGCTTCGTTCAAGCTAGCTAAAAAGACGTATGTCTAATAGACGTCTACTGGAAGTGCATACATATTTTAAGCCATTTGTACGGCGGTGTTTTTTCTGACAAGGTGAAAAATTACGTTGACGTTCGTTGTTATTGCTCTTTCTAAAATCCTTTGTTTGAGCCTTCACATATATGTATAAATCTATCACGATAGTCATTAGTCTATCACGATAGTCGTTTTTTTAGCTTGAAATATGACTTTCTTGTTTTTATTAGAATTTAGGCCGAATTGTTTTAGAAGTACGAGTATTTTTATTTGGAAGGCTTTTATAATATATAGGCAACATTTAAAAACTAAATGCACAGATAATAACTGCAGTTGGTATGATATTGAAGGTTAAAATTTGCCGTTTTCAGTTTAGATAAAGCAAACGTGTATGTAACTATGTATAGAATATTCGAACTTTGCAAGTTATATAAAACTTAAGCCTATAACATGTGGATTTGACCGCTCGACAATAAATGAAAACCCAATCTATACTAGTTGTGATAAATACTTTAAAATAATGAAATAAACGATTACGCCAAAAATTTAAAAAAATATATGTAATTTATAATAATGTGCATTTTAATATAAACGAAATGGAAAACCATTTGCACTGTTGATGTTATGCGACAACGGCGTCGACGAGGGCGCGCGGTTGTTTTTGTCGGTACCGGTAGCAAAGCAGCACGGTATGCTTCAGGTTACATACGTCGTGTATTTGACGACACTTAAAATTATTCCTTCGACTGAACTACGGATTTTTGTTATTACTTTGAATGAACTACGTATTAACTTTTTAAAACACTGAACACTTTACATTATAAATTTATTCCAAATCGTCGCAGAAAGCGCAGTAATTTTGCAACCTGGCTCACAACAATTATGTAAAGAGAAATGTCACTTCTTATAACTAATGGAGAAAAAAAGAAATCATTGAGCACGCAGACTATTTTATAAATAACTAAAATGAAATAGAATTTGGAAAATCGTATTTGCGTTGAATTTTACGTGAGAGCTGGGAAACTTTAAAGTTAGTAGGAAAAGCATCGAAAGTCTAAAAATAAAACATGATCGTATAAAATTCTCATCACAAAAATATCGAGTACACTTAAAATTTTACTTTTCAACTTATATATTTTAAGCTTTTCATTTTTTTTTGAAAAGGGATAATTTATATTTTTTAGGAGAGACACTAAGTAGATCTTTAAGTTTTAATCATTTACTTTAATTTAATTACTGAACAATCCATTATGTTTTATCTGACGTTTTATTTTATTATTATAATAAGTAAGAGCAACATTTTCCGACTGAACTATATAAAAAAGATAGAAACATGTACAATATACTATAGAAAAACTTATATTTGAAAAAAAATTCCGGGTTTTAAGCCTTAAAATTCGAAGTTTTCGAGCACCTTTTCCTGATTTAACGATTTTACTAATGGTACTCCTACCTGTATAAAGAATATGTTTTATTTTGATATAACAGATATTGTTTCAAAATTGCAGGTTTTCTCAATCAAATTATTCGTTGGAGACTTCTATAAACTTTTATATATTATCTCTCTAACGGACTTACAATATTTGCCGTTTGTTTGGACCGTGTGTTTTGAATAAAATCGTTCAAGAGAAATTTTTCTTCGAAAATCATTTCATTTCTTTTTTTTTCAAAGTACTCTCCGTAGGAACCCAATATTGTATAGAATAAATTGACTCAATATTCCGATATTGCAGTATAAATACCAGACTCATCTTGATTTCAAGGTATTTAACCCATTCCACTGTGCTATACTCTTTGCACGTTATTTCTTTTTTCAAACCTTTTCCAAGCTGTTGTGGTATAAAAAAATGATCGAGATCTAAGTAGTATATAAGAACTAAAAAATGGTGTTGGCGTTATAAAGTGGCAAATTATATTTATCAATTTTAAATAATATTTATTTAATTTTTTTCTGGTTTGAGCCAGGTCTTCTCAATACTCCCAGAAATAATGAAGAAAAATATTCTAATTATTTCGGTCCTTGAATTCAGCGAGGATCGTCTTGTCTACCAGTGAGCACAAAAGATCTCAAAAATACGTCTCTTTCGTGTACAAGGGGTTCATCTACTTGGAACTCGAAATATAGTGATCCTGCATCCTAATTCCTTCCTCACGCCAACTCAATATTAGCCGCACTTTCTGCGATTGCAAGGTCTACAGGCAGAAGGCCCGCTAAAACAGGCAAGTATATCACCGTATAGATTAGTTTGAGAGTAGAGCCATTCAGCCCCCAGCCGACACCAACAAGCCGGGTTTGGCGTGAAAGCCACCCGAGCCCTCTCACTAATGTACCGCGCATGTGGCATGAACCTCCGCTTAGAATTAAGGATCATATCAAAGTACGTTACCGTGTCTCGTTCACCGCTCCTGCGACTGATGAGCGGGTTGTCCATCAGTTCTTAGCGACCCAGTATAGTAGTTCACCGAGGCAGTCTGCCGCCCGCTTCTCTATTTATTTACAGCTCGCTCCTTCGACCATCATTAGAGTATCATCATTATAAGTGAAGGTACTGTACTCGGATCTCTGAGGGGGTATCGCAAGTATACTATCGAACAGGACATTCCGCAGGATGGAACCGAGGGCCGACCCTTGCGGGCAGCCCCTTGTCAACGTTTTCTTTACAAAGATATCTCCGTTTTGCAGTAAGCAAGAAACGGACTACGCCACTGTCTGTGACGTATATAGGGAGAGGCTGTGATGAATATAGTGATGAAGCGTGTTCGTCATTTATACTTACTACTTTTTCCATAGATCTTTCCTTAACGCGATAATCTTACCTTGCGTACATCACGTCTCGTCAGCTTTACATTGTTTACTAATTTCCAATCTTAAGTAAGTTGGAATTCTTTTGCTTTGTGATTTAAATTTTATGTCAGTAATTATAAAAATGATCCATGAGTACACGTCGTTTGATTATGCTCAGATGCATTACATTTACAAATAATGTGCTGCCACTTCATTGTACGTCTAACGGTCCTGTATGATTTGAATGCAAGAGTTCTTCCACAAAAGTTTCCTAGAAAGGTAGAATGGCCATTTAAACCACTACAGCAGCCTAAAAGGTTCTACCTTCTTGAAGATGAACTTATATTATGGTTCCATGAAAAATGTCTACCTCTACTGCCCACACACTTGTCTCTCTTAGCTCTAAGAACATGTTCATAATTCAGCCCTAGATATTCTTAACTTTAAATTCACAAGATTTGCAAAAGAATATTTTATTTTATAGCGAAAAGTTTCAATTAGGAATATCAGTTTGAAGATGTATTTGATATTTTGACTGAACACGTAAATTGAAGTTTTCACTTATTTTTACTTTTTTGTGAGTTAAATAATTCATCAGAATACGTAAAATCTGATGAATTATTAACAAGCCAGGAAATATTACTTAGAAACTAATTAAATTTACTTTATGCGCGCCTAACGAAGTAATATATTTTAAAAAAATACAAAAACCATGGGACTTTGACTCAATAGCAATAAACACAAATTAAAAGTGAGAGATTCAAAAAAAGGCTATGCGAACAGAGCATGACGAATATTATACAACCAGATAAGACACAACAGTATCACATGAAAATTAATCTATAAAAAAATAAAGTTCAGAATATAGAACTATGATAATCTCAGTATTTAAATTCGTGGACGGAAACCTATGCGTTAAACTCATATTATCGATTATTTTATAGAGATAACGTAGCTGACATTTCATAACAAATTTTGATATAATTTACACTTTTGTATCAGGTTATTAGGTTTGGTATTAGTATTCAGGGTTAAATAAGTTGTACACAAATCACGAATCATTCATGAAAATTACGTATATATGTCTGGTATTGATTTATTCGATACACAATTTAATCTTTAGATGTTCGTATAAACTTTGCTAAACTTATCCATAAATGTTTGGTTGCACTTAGCCCCTTTCCCTTAATATCCGTTAACTTTACATTTATTTTTTTTTTTCAATTATCTTTACAGCAATAACAAAAATTTTACCAAAAACGGCATACACAAACTTACCAAGCGTTACAAAATATCGTTTATTTTTGTTGACAGATAGGTCGTTGTTCTTATTTATTTTTCACGACAACAAATTTTATGCAGTTAGTAAATGTTACAAACGCACACAGACACACATGTGTGTGTGTGCGTGTGAGTATATATATATATATGTGTGTGTGTGTGTGTGTGTGTATGTCGCTATGAAATATTAGTACAAAAGAAACAGGACAAGTTGTAAATAAATAAATCTAATGAAATGCCTCGCGCCGCAGCCAAGCAGGAAGAAGCGGATAGCTTTCTAAATCAAAATTTGCGTAAGAGGAAATACGGTCAGTTAACAGTGGATAAATATCTTTAGGGATGAAAAGAAAATTACGCTTTCAAAACAAAATTAATAATATACGCATGGCGACCCTCATTGATTTTTCCACAAAGCATATAACTTATTCTGTGGATTTTTCTATGCACCGCATCCCTTAGAAAAGAAGAGGAATATTAAAAAATATTTCACAGGCTATTATTAAATACTTGCATTCATGAATTCATGCATGAAACAAAAAGTGAACCAAGAGTGAACTGATTAAAAAAATACGGTAATATATTGTATGACCAACCAACCGTAGTATTCCCGTACTTTTATCATGTACCAACGATAAAAGTACGGGAATACTACGTGTATAATAGCATATTTAAGGTAAATTTAATTGAAATTATTAACTTTGAATTTTTTTTACCTCGGATGTATTTGTCGGTTAATAATATTGTATGATTCAGATGTATTCAACATAGGTATAATTAATAGGACTCGCAATATTATAAACTATATTATTATGGCGGTCATATAAGTATTAAACGAAGCTAATAAACGAACGCTATACTTACACTATTTGGTGAACGAATCTGGTAGCGGGTCCGGCGACAGGGTCCGCAAATCTCGCTGAGGGCGTGGTTATTCAGTTACTGTGAGCCTTCACTTTAAAAAGTTATTTGAATTGTTTATGACTTAACAGAAAAGTTATTAAGCAGATCAACGCGGAAAAAGCAGAACTGGTTATTGGCCTAAACATTATTAAAAATGTGTAATGTGATTAAAATATCCTTGACATTATGTAATGAGCAAGCGAAGAGGAGCGGCGGCAGTCGTAGAGTTATTGACCCGTACACACCGGTGCCCTTTCCCAGCGGCTGGGGCCGACCCCAATCGGAGCCCTATACTATTCCTGTGTAGACGTACATGAATGTAAGCTTATATGGCCACGGCAATATTGCAAATTAAACTTAGTTACTCATGGTTTTCTTGAAAAGAAGAGAGAAAAAGAACTCAACAGTTATTTAAGACTAGTTACCAGGTCATCAAATTAAAGTTAAGGAAATTATTATGAGCTCAGGCATAATCCGATATAAAAAAAAAATATATATATATATATATAGATATATATATATAAATATATATATATATATATATATATATATATATATATAAATATATATAAATATATATATATATATATATATATATATATATATATATATATATATATATATATATATATTATGCATATGTTCTGAGACAATAATTGTTCTGAATAACATCAATTATAAAAAATCCAGAAATATTAGATTTGAGAATTTCAACAATTATATATTTTTGTAATTTATAAATTAAAATCTGCAGGGACTTTCGTATAAATTATCCCATTTTCTATGGTACGCTTGCTTAAAATTAAAATGATGCGTATTTAAAAAAAATTAGGTATTTTATAACATTTATTCATCTTTGTATCTTTTAATAGAATAAATATTAAGGAAAGAAATAAAATATATATGGACACTACTGTCATACTTTATATTAAAATACATCGAAACCGTATTCATCTATGATTACGCCTTTAATTTGATTACCTTAGCGATTTTTAACTATGAAAAGGCATTATCCCATTTGGAGGGATTTTTATAAGAAACTGCTAAAAAAATAATGAGCGGAGTGTAAGAAAGCTATATGCATTAGTGAATAATGACTTTTCATATTATTGCTTACGTGAGGAACAAAATTTTATCTTTACGTTGAGAACTAATACTTAACATAACTAAGCTTCGAACGAGCAACAAATAATTTACATAAATGAGGAAGTACAATTTTGGGAAATTTGTTTCACAAATCCGTAATAAATTAATATAATGTAATAATAGGTCATAGGTATCAAATTAAAATGACATTGGAAGGAAATCAAATATTGCAAGTAAAATGAATGTAAGGATACCAGTTACAATATCATTGTTGTAATTTTAACATGTTAAGGAAAGTTACAAAAACTCATATTTTAAATAAAGTAAACGCAAATTTAAAAAACCTACATGTACGCATACATATGTTTGTAAATATGTTTATATGTATAGAAATAGTTATCCACGTATTTATGTTAATGTACGAGTATGAAATGTCTAATTTACTAAAAATTAATTTCACGTCACTACACCTACCCTCATTAAGTAATGTACTTGTGTGAAATAGTGTACCACGAACTACATTGTATACTAACAAAAATTAACATGAAATAAATTAGAAAAAATATTCATGCATAATTAGCATTATCTTATGGAGTTCTAACTATTTAGGAAAAGTTCCTGGAATTGAGTTATTAACAAAAACATTTATGATCATAAAACTACAATAACACAATTTCCTCACACAAGCAAACGTATAAATAATTTTGCTTTACCATTCCATACACGTATGTATATTTCTAAAATCACCCTTGCCTGAACATAGTAAGCCATCAAAAATCTCAAAATCCCCCTCTAGGTAATAACTTTATGATGCCTGTGACAGGACTTCAAGGTTGCTTGTGGAATTATGTTTTTATATGCCATAAAAGTTAATATCTGTCACGTGACTAAAGACGCATCAAATTCCGGTACACTGAGATGCGCAAGGCTGAAACGAATTTTATTAACATTTTGAAGAGAGCACTTTCCCCTACAGTAGCCACCAACAAACTTAAACGTTATTTACGTCTTGTTAATTCTTTACAAGGCAAGATAAGAAGATTTCTGAATTATCGAAAGGTTAGATTTATTAGGAAAACGATTACGGAACCGGTAAGTTCTTGATAGAAATAAATTTCTAGCAAAAAAGATTGCGATTTATTGTCAATGGCATTGAAATGTTAAAGGCACTGATATGGTCCAAGCGAATTGAGTTACTGAAAAAATTAAGTAATATATGTGCCTTTGTAAAAATACTTAGTATCTATGTCAATTGTTTTTATATTAAGTTGGCAGTGTGATAATTGTAGATAGATAAACAGATACTAAACGGAAAAAGAATAGAGATTTTACACTAGTGTCAGCCGCTTTTACTCCGAAGGACTGAGTTAACCGGGAGAAAAGTAGGTTACGACTTTGGAATAAAACAGGTATTCATCACACAAAAAATTCGTTGGCATAATCAAATATACATTCTAATAGAAGCAACTTTTATAAAACCACTAGATTATTTTACAACATTTCGTTAAAAATGGTTTAAAATATTTCATTTTTAATTATAGATTCAATTCTATTTGTCTTTAATTTGTATTTGGTTAAATAAAAATTAATTAATCGCCTGCAAAACATTTGCAACAAATTTATTTATGAATTTGACAAGGGTAGCTAGAATTATTTTGTAACAAGCGAAGAGAAAAAGAGCCAGTTAATATCTATTCGGAAACATTATATATGTAAACGTTTACCTACTTAAATCAGCCAGACTGAACCATGATCATAGCCTGCGTAGAAATCCTTGAATCTTAACAAAAAATTACTTTGAACTACGGGAAAAAACCTTTTCTTCATCACAACATATAGGTATTTCATACATACCAAGTTCATTCCAAATGTAGGGGTTTATTTAAACAAAAAATAGAAAATTCTTTAATAATCAAAACTTGTTATTTGTATTTCTACAATTACTTTACCTTTCTTTTAAAACACGTTTAAAGATTAAAAGGTAGAAGCGGATAATTTAATTACTGACCCAAAATACACTTCGTATCATACTCATATTTTTAGATTTAGTTCTTTCAATATGCTTATTAAAACTATACTATTTTATTTGATAAATATTCATAACACCCGCACGGCATAAAATAAATAATATGCAGTTTCTAGTAAATGAAATGCCCAAGTGTTTAATAAATTTAAAGTTTTTTAAAAATCTGTTAAAACATCAACTAGTATATCATCGGTCAGTAAATATATTAACTATTAATCATCATTCATATATATATATATATATATATATATATATATATATATATATATATATATAGTAATATCAGTATATTAATTTTCCTATATATGGCAATAATTTTTGAAAAGTACTTTTTAGTTAATCATGATACCTACAAACAAGCAATCCACTCAACGCTCACGTTAAAACCTATATCAAATGATTTCTAGCCTGTTTCATATTTATCTACGTGATGTAGTTCCTCATTAATTTGCAATTTTCGAGGCGAATAGATATTCGCAACAAAATTATCTTTCTTCACAATCTGGAATCGTCATATATTTGCCGTAATTTATTACACAGATGACCTACTTTCTTGATATGAATATCGAGAGACAGACCAATGGTCAGAATGAACTTTATCTCCGCTTTTGCATTTTTTGTGATCTACCATACCCTTGAGTCCAAGAGAATTCTCCAGGGCAAAAACTCATATATGATAAACATCTTAATCTTTCAATTTCAGCATATTGATAAAAATTTAATTCGGAGTCACTTCTGTTAAGTCTATCGCATCACTACATAATAAACGTCTCTGGATGCAAAAGTCTATTGAGCATATTATAAGGAAATAACGATGGGTCAATTAAATGTTTTAACACGTTTTAGCTTCGATTTTAGGGAACGGAAAAGAATCGACCGGGGCCAGACCGAATGATTATAGTATTTTTTCAAAGGAACTGACTTTTTGCATTACTTCTTTGGCATTGATGTGTACAGAATAAAATTATTTTCAAAAAAATGCTATGCACTCTACCAACACTATTACCGGTCATTTATAGTAATTTTTGGATGCTTATAAGATGATTATTGGCTTAGTTAATCCAAAATCTGATCTGACTTCTCATCACTGACGCTTGTGGAGGAAACTCTCTTCTGATCCTTCTCTAGTGACTCTCAACCTTTTTTAAAACACACGTGCCACTAAAAAATATTACTACAAAAAAAAATTATCACCTTTTACCATATGCATTATAACAAATTCTCAGCTACAGTTTTCACATCAAAAATAAAATTTCACACTTAATCATACTAAATTGAAATATCCACTGGACCAATTTGATTAACATAGGGAGTTGCAGCAAGTTTTGACGTGTCGAAAGAAAATGAATCTAAATGATTCCGTTTAGAACAGGTCGATCAGTCCCCAAAATGTTTAAATGTATGACGTACATTTGGAATATATTATCAGAAAGAAACCATTCTCCTTACTTATTTTATTTGGTACTTGCAAACATATTGTAGCAACTTGCAAACGTATCAGTAACGTATTATGACAAATTAAACAAGTATTTTGAATGGAGGTATACAATGCAACGACGTACGGGCAATTATTATTCTTAATATTCATTCTTTCCACGTTTTATTTTTAGATGGTTCTTCTGCTCTTTTTGAAAATTTGAAAATGAAGCCCCGCAAGACTAATTTGATCTACCTTACTGACGTTATTTTCTTATTTCTTTCTTGAGCGCTATAAATAAATTAATTTATTGAACTATTTTATGACTGACTATACGCCTGGATCTGGATCATTGTAAAAATGATCTTTTTCTCAATTTTTGAATTTTTATACCAAAAATGTCTGCGAAACAATTTTTTTATTGAAATTAAAGTAAAATCATCCCAGCTTGAACACACGAATATATATTACACCCTCTACTTGTATTAAAACTACTTTTGGTCAAATCACAGCAAGAAAATGATTGTACAATATGTTATGTGTAAAAAGTATACAACTAGTAACTACCAATAGATTTATAAAAAACAACACTTGTTCAATTAAAATTTTTCTGTCAATCTGTTAATACCTACTTTTTTATCAACTTATTTGGGTTTGCAAGGCCGGAATCTAATTTTATATTAAGATAAATTTCATCATACATTGTGCAATAACATGGCTTGGTTTACTGGCTAATAGTTTTTAGATTGAGTGTGGAAGTTGAATTGTATGCTATCATTTTCTTTTAGAGCGTAGTAACGAAGTCAAACGACGCATTTTTTTAGGATTAATGTAAACCCACTGTTTGCCACCTTCAGGAAAATAAAGGTAATAAAAATGACACGTATTGACTTTATGCATTTTATTTTAATTTGTAAGTAGAAACGTTAATTAATTAAAAAATACCTTGTTTGTCTAGATCCGTTGTCTCATTTATATATAACAATTTTAAAAAAAAGCGCCAAAACAAAGTATTTTTAATAACTTGATAAATAAAACTACTATAAGTTGTATTATTCCTTTTCAAATATTGAAACCAAATGTCGTCGACTGTTAGGAACTGCAGAGTGAATAAATGTTGTATTAATAAAGCGTTACGTTGTCATCCAACAAAAGTTGCATTGTAAGTTATAATTGTACTGGTAATCCTATCTAATATAATTAGGTCTTTATTGACACTTACTTGAATTATTAGCTGAAAATCATAGCTATGAATGTTGCATTCAAAACAAAACTTATATTTTCATCATCTTCTTATAGGCGATTTTTCGATGAATAATATTTACTACATTACTCCACATCTAGAGCTTACCCTATTATTTTGTTTTTTTCATTGTTCCGGTTTGTATAGTGTGTTTAATTACCCAGTAACATTTAATGACGTATTTAGAAACAATATAATCAGGGACGACAACTTCATATTTGTCGTAATACTTACTGGCGATTTATTAATATTTGGTTTATTATATATGAAATAGAAATTACTTTCTTTAAATATGCTATAAAATATGTGAATGGCTTAAACCGTAGTAAACTTCACTCACACATTTATGAAGTCGTTATTTTATGTAAAATTTTAATTTCTTTAACTTGGATAATAACCACCGAAGATTATAAAGTACCAAAACTAATATGGATAATTATTACTATTGATCAAACGAGATCGTACAACATTCTTTCGGAAGCAAATGAACTTGGTTCTGCAAAAAATACACCCTAAGTTTGAATAAAAGCGAATGCAAATGCATTAATCTTTTATATTAAATCTTATAACATGAATATTTAGATAATGATCAAATAAAATTAACTCTTGTGATTGCTAGAAAGAAATAAATGCGACGTTGAAAATGTTACATATGAGGTTATGAACTGTTCAACATAAGACTGAATCAAATCAGGTGAGGGTAAATGTGTATATTTAAATATACTATTAGATATTCAGAAAATGGTTTATATTTGCGTGCCACGAAATGCATCTCATTATGTCAATAGATTTATGATTTATTCGAGGAGTGCGGTGTTCTTTCTTTTCACATGGAAAATTATGAACCAAACCTAATAACTCCATAGATTGAAGAGAAAATGATGAAGAGAAAATAATGAACATGCTCAAGAAATATTATTGAGAATAATATTATGAAGCATCATGCTAAAGAATTCCAAAGAACGTCTGAAGAGAATACTAAACATGAGGAACAAAATTATACCCCAAATACAGAATTGCAATGTATTTCAGTCTTATTAGGTTTAATTGTTTTCATTGCAATTGATTCTTGTAATTATTTTCTTTAAATAAATACGTACCTTTTCAACACTGCAATAACTTATAAAAGATTAACAAGTATACAAATATAACACAGTTATTTCTATTCGATTGTATATTTGTTTAAACTTGTTAGTTACTTTTAACTTTTACTTTTTTTGTTCGTTTAAGTTCGTTAATTATTTATAGCCCTAAATGGGCGTTTTAATTATAATTAGTTAATTTTAGTTTACATTATTGTATATTTATTACATTATTGTATATTAACGAGTAGAACTATTAGTAGCTGAAACCTACCAGGCGTATAGTGAGTCATAAAACAGTTCAATAAATTAATTTGTTGGGAAAATTTTACTAGCTTTTAATTTAAAATATAATATATAAATTACTAATACGAAATCTGTATTGAAATTATTAAATAAGAATGGAATGGTAACATTGTCTTGGTTAAGTTATGTGTCTTTTCTAAACAATCTCCCCTTATCAAGTCTACTCCAGCATTTATTTCAACAAAAAAAGACTTATACTTAACTTTATAACTGTACATCCCCATATGAAGCCTTACAGTGTACACGTTGCTGATAATAAATTTACGACCTATCATAACGAAATTTATTGTTACCCTATGTTGTTACATCGACGCACTAATGTAAATATTACATATCCTCCTCTATAATAATTATTTTGTAGAGCTATGCTGCCTCGATACGGGGCGTTGCTTTGTCTAGGGGGGGATAAAGGAACTTTTTACAAAGATCAAAAGTTCAGAAAGAAAAGGGCGGAGTATAATTTCAATCAGCTCACTAAGCGGACCGTCTGGTGGTTAGAAATCTTAAACTGAATTAAGTTCAAAGGAAAATTTTGCTCACAGATGTTTATTTCGAAGCATCCGAGTCGAGTAAGCGATACGCCAGTAATTTATTTCATAGGTAATAAAAACAAAATTATGGCGCAAACTAATTTTATAATTCATCGTATTAATATAAATGTTTAGTGTTTTAGAAGAAAATCATTTTATATTAATATATAATAATATTTCAATCTTATTCGTACCAAAATGATACTATAGTATCTCTCTAAAATGATACTATAGGTCTGGTACGATAATTTTGACTTTCAAATAACCTTCGAAATTTTTTTCGAAATCACATCTTTATTGAGAACCAATTTTTGCCAGCATATTTGATTACATTCAGCCTAACAATGAAATCCATTAACGATTTAGATGAAATTTAAACAATGAGTGCTACACATTTTCACTTGGTAAACGTGAACATTAAAAAAATAAGTTATACTTGTACTATGCGTAGTACAAACAAAAAGTTCTAAACTATCAAAAGTAAGCTTCAAGACTATGGTTCATAGAGTGTATGCAATATTTTGGTAATGATATGTTTTGGTTTAGCTGAATTTTCAGAAGAGAGTTTTCAAAATGTATTGTTTCCAACCACGGACCAAGGTTAATTTACACATTTTGTTTTAGTAAGGGTAATTTAACAAATTAATCAATTAACGATTCTTAAACTTGTATTTTTAGTAGTGAGATAATTAATTTGAGCTACATATATTTTATACTGATACAAAATATTTAATTTAAGAACTTGATTTACATAATACTTGACAATTAACTTGTTTAATTACAATAGTGCCCAATACGCTTATAAATTTCATCTTGAAAACAAATTACAGACATTCCATGTTATTTATTTAAAATATGACAATGAGCGATATAATAAACCATTTTGATGGTAGATTTTTTTGGAATGCATAAAAAATTAGCTCGTTAAAGTAGTTTTGAAATAAGGTAAAAAACTTTAAAAAATGTATATGGAATGTAAGAAAATATCATTAAAATAAACTCAGGAAACCTTTTTTCAAGTTATTTAGAGAGATAACACAAAAAAAAAGCTTACAATAATGAAAAGCAATTGTATAATAGACAGGTGAAATACGTGCAGAAAACTTATAATTATGGGTGAACTAACGGTAATTAAAAATATGTGTGAATAACTTGGCGAGGGCGGCTCTATTAGTTCTGAATTTGTATTGTTTTGGTTACCGTGACTTAATAAGGATAGACCGATTTTTAGACCATTTAAAAGATTCACCAAAATCCTTTAAAAAAATAAGCTACTGTTTTACTGCGCAATGACAATATCTGACTCTAGTAATGAGTATAGTAAGTTTTCTTGTTCTCTGTATTTTTGTAAACGTTGTACGTTTTGAAATTAGCTTCAATCCATAGTTACTAAACCATTTACAAAATTTCTCGCTGATAATAACTCGGTGATAATATTTAATAGTCTTAATAGATTTCAAAATCGTACTAGCGACAATTGTAGAAATCAACCTTTCCTCGTGTTTATCGGCAAATGGTAAAAAATGTATTCATTTCTAATATGAAAAGATTAAAACTTGCATAGTAAACAATAAACATTTATTAATACCCTTCACATTATTTATTCCGAGAATACTGTTAGCGGTAATTTTTTAATCTTCGCACTTGAACTTCGCAACGAATTTCCCAAACAATCCCCCATATTGAAAAGAAATAAATTCAGATAAGACCTAACAATTATACAATCTGCTTAATAAAACAGATTGAGACCACATTGACCTCTAAACTATCATCCCGTGTAATAATACAACCTAATTAACATTAATATTACTCGATTCCAACTTACCTATCCGACATTCAATATATGACCGACTAAAACGACATACATCGTTAGCTCCGAACCGAACTCTCCGTAAGCGGAGTGTGCGTCACGGTCTTCACTTTTGTGTTTATTATTTCAGTTTATGGCGTTATAAAATACGATATACAACCCTATTTGCGGATAAAATTACGTTATACTCATACAACCGTGAATAAAGATTAAATTAAAAGTTACATAAACTTTATTTTTTTTTATTTCGGGACAGTGCTATTATTATTTTGCTGTCTAAAAACGCTAAAGTGCTTCACTGAAATAAAAAAAAGTAATATAATTTAAGTCAATAATTTAATTAGGTATATCATCATTGTTTTAATTTAAATTGAAAATGCTATTAATCTTAATACAAAAGCGACTGAAATTTTAGAAACACGCTCAATATAACTTACAAATTTTCGGTGCAATGATATAATTTTAAAAAATATGTATTTTTCTTCTTAAATAATGAATAAAAATGCCAATCGATGTACATTTGACCTTTTGGGGAAATTGGTGTACATCTAAGCTTTTAGTTTCATGGAATCCTTTGTCTTACATCTGATCTTCTTTCCCATAGAATCTTACGGGAGTGTTTATATAATATAATGAAATCGATATCAAGTGCTAGCCCGAAACGTAGGTATAGTTCATAGAATTTTGAGCAAAACTTGATGTTAAATTAATTACCATCTAACTTCGTTCTACGTTATCTACTTATCTAGTACAGATAGAGTATTTAGAAGACAAACTTTCATATTTTTGTTCGTTGCGGTAAGTGTAGATGTAGATTCAAGAATTGTCTTTTAAATGATAAATACAATAAAAGTCAAATAGCACTGAAATTATTACCTACAACATATAAAGTTATTGCTTGCAACAAGTAAAAGTTCAATTTGTATATAGGTTATAAATATTCAAATCGTAAACTATGTTTTTGTAACGGCAACTGAAAGAATAAAAATAGCTAAATAGATATGAGGTGGCGTGATGAGTTTTATACATCCCTATTAATATCACTAAAACAAACAGCCTTCAGAGTTGTCTACCAGTTTATAAAGATGACTTTGGCTAACCTAGAATTTAACTCCATGAAGATGGTAGGTATCTGTTAGATACATTTTACGCCGGAGATTATTTGGGTCAATGGTTGACAAGCCCCAATAAGTGGATGATGAATGGAGAAAGTTTCAGTTTAAATAATTATATTGCCGATTTTACATTTTAGGAAACAAAGTTTCCAAATATTATTCAAAATTTATTTAACACGTTTTTCAGAACAAATAGGAATTTCTCAGACGTCATCCATAGAAAAAAAATCCACAATTAATATTTTGCTGTACCAATAACTAGGCTATGAAGTCAACTTTACTTTAATATAAATAGAGTAATTCACATTTGTGTGGTGCGCTCAAAGTACCCTTCTTTAATAATCACTAAGAACGCGTTATTTTCTTATAATCATAGCGGTCGTTCCAAATAGTATTTTTTTCCATTCTGTAATTTTTTTACACCTGATACGCTTTACTTGCCTTGTTGTATTTTTGTCTCTTATTTATTGTTTGCATTTACATAATCATTTGCTTGATATTAAGAAATTACTCAAGGTTATTATCATATCATTTATCTTTGCACCATTTGGAAAATTGGTGTACATGGAAGTTTTTCATTTCATAGAATCCTTATTTTTAATTCCTTCAAAAATATTACGCTGTCTTTTTTCAGTTCTTGCGTTGTAACTTTCTAACAATCTGTCTGCCTTCTGTTTAGTATTGACTGTGAGACACTGAAATCATAGTAAATAAAAGTAAATCAATTAGTGATTTATCTCAGTATGTATAGTTTATTATTTCTGTACGTCACACGAATGTAGACTGAAGCTATTTACACTTACGAATATACAAAGATGGCTAATAAGTTCACTTTAAAAAAATAACGCTTTTTTGTTTTTGAATATTCCGAAAAATGTTATACGTAGTAATTGAGGAGGCATTTCTAATCGATATAGACGAACTCCTATTATACTCATTTCTAATTGATAGAGACGTACTCGCATTAAGATCATTTCAAATTGACATAGATGAACTCGAATTACGCTCATTTCTAATTAATAGAGACGAGCTCGCCTTGTGCTCGTTTCTACTTGTTGTAGACGAAATCGTATTACGTTTATTTCTTGTTGATATAGACGAACTCGCACTATACTCATTTCTAATTCATGGAGATAAACAGGTAGAGATGAATTTGCATTACGCTCACTTCTGATTGATAGGAACGAACTCGCATAACGCTCATTTCTATTTGATATAAACGAACTCGTGTTAGGCTCATTTCTCATTAGTATAGACGAACTCGCATTCGCTCATTTCTAATTGATATAGACGGACTCGCATTACGTGCATTGCTAATTGATATAGACGAACTCGAATTACAATCATTTCTAATTGATAGAGACGAACTCGCATTACGCTCATTTCTAATCGGTATAGATGATCACGCATGGAATAATACAAGCCATTATATTATGCCTGCATTCGAAGAGAATACTGTCAGCCGGATCGAAACTGAGCCATTAGTTGTGTCACTATTCTTCCGAAGACTTAAACCCCGTAGACGAAAAACGCTTGAGGTAAATATTTCGAATTCTTCTTATATTTGGATAATTAGGTATTTATACAGACTAATTTATGTAACACTACAACCCCATCAATCTATCGATAAATGAATTTAAACAATTCTAAATAATGTAGCTAGGCATTGTGCAAATTTCTTTGATTATGCAAATATAATAATACAATTTTAATTAAGAAATTATTATTTCTTCATAGCAGAAAGTTTATTCATTTCATTTTAATAGTTAATCTCATTTTTTTTGTTTGTAAGGTGAGAATTGCTCTGAAGTTCGGTTTTGGTATTGGTTTCGTTTTCTACTGGTGGATTGAGTTAGAGAGCACTCACTCTTTTCGTTACTTAACCAAGAACCTATATTCTCCGACGCTTTCACGTACTTTCGCTTTTTAATTCAGTAACTAATTCCATCCCGAATTCTAATTTTTTTTCTATGCGATTGAAAGCCTCTAGAATGTGAACTGTGAAACTTTTGAATAATTTGATATAATTCAGTATCATGAGCAATACCGCTATAAATTAATAGTTTTTAATAGTTTTTAGTAGTAAATTAATAGTTCTCCCTTGTTACACAAACGATTCCTCTGTGATGTTGTTTTTTATTTTTAATTTGCTACTATTTTCCAACATTTTTGTTTTTATTTTGTTAATACTTGAATAAGTAATTAATAATTGTGAAATTAATGAGGGAATAAAACATAGATTTCAAGAAAAGTATTCGATAAATAAAATTAAAGTAGACATATGTATATAAAAGGCTGCCCCAATTTAAATACTTCAATATTTCTATGACAATTAAATTATATGAGCTAAGTAGAATTTTTATTAAGTATGATTAATATTTCCCTTTCTCTTATCGTCATGGTAAATATAACATATTTACCAAAACTTAAAAAGTCTTGGGTTGATAGCAGAAACTGCTAAAAGTATGCACTATAATATTTAAGTAGAATAGTAGGAATCAGACTAGGCGATAGGTTCCACTTACATGTTTATGATTTAGAAATACCAAAGGTAATAAGTTTTATTTACACAAAAAAGCGACTCCCGTCAGTTGCGCTAGATTTTTATTTACTTATTTTATTTTTCATTTATAGACTTCAATGTACACAATTGACATACATGGCGGACTTATTATTATGAAAATATGTCTTAAAGCCGACCAGAACATCAGTCCAATTCAAGTCAAATCCGGAATCCCGCGGTGCGCTGCCCCCTCAAAGGCCATAATCCAAATGATCAACCCAATATATCAAGGTGACAAATTTTCCACTCTTCTCGAATAGCAGTTAAGGTTGTATGTAGTTTAACTTTACATATTATGAGGTAAATACGATGGATTACTGCGCTAGGCCGCATATTTAATTTTCGAACTTCCATATTTATTTGCTACTTTTGTTTCTAATATAGACTTCTTCATACACATGTGGCATTGTTTCTAGGATTTTCCTTTCTCTTAGTTGACCAGAGTCGATGATTGTTTTTTGGAAATATAATCATATAAATGCGAAAGTTTATTCGTTTCTTACCTTATAAACAACAAATCACTACCAAATTTGGCATAAATATACTTTACACATATTTTTAATAGAAGCTATTAACTTTTAAATTTTTATTCCACAGCTTCACATGCATAAAGTATTACACATACATAAAGTATTACTATCCAAACACACTTTTATTTCGTCATATTTGGATACTCAATAATGTCTAAACGGGAAAATAGATTTTCATAAAACTAGATGTGGACAAAGTTTATCATTCAAATTAACATATTATTTCATCACTTTTCTTCCGAGAAATAATACAAATTCTATAGTATGAAGCACACAGTTTTTTGTCAAATAATAAATATTTAGTATAGTATATTTAGTATAGTTCAGTACTGCTGTGTCATACGCTTATAACATCGTCATACGTATGTAATAGCATCATAACTCTTACTACATTAATACGATATTTATAACTACATTAATGCAAAATTACTTCGGTCAAATTGCATTAATAAACTAAAAATATATAAATAACCAATTTATTTATTTTACACCTGTGAAATATTTACTAAGGGATATATGTACCTGGAGAAAAACAATATCAATAGTAATGAATAATTTAAACGAAACTTTATTTACCCTCAAAATGTTTCTAGTTTTCTATGTATCCAAATATCGTACGGAATAATCGAAACGCGAGTTTTACCCGTACTTGACAATTTTATTTGTTTATTATCGCATTAATAGTCTGTTCGCAATGCACAATAAATTTGACGCCGCATTAGTTAAAAACGAATTAAGTTTTATTAGAATTAGCTTAACACAGTCGCTATAATTCATTGCACCTAATGGCTAACCATGTTATCTAGCAAGCACTGTCTTCAATACTTCATTTGCTTATTAGATAATGCTGATGGTATTCAAAAATACAATTATTTAAATATAGATCGTAACAATTGTTTTCTTCCTGATTGCGTCTAAAACCGTATTCAAATGTATTCTTTGAAAAACGAAGAAATGAGTAGCAAAGTGATAATATTTTGGTAATCATTATGTTGTATCAGAATTCATAGAAGTAAAAAAAATTCAGTATAAGAGTTTGGCGAAAATGAATGTGAAGGATTAAATTCAAATTGTCACACCACGAATGAGATCAATACCGTAGAATCTATCTATTTAACAAGACGACTCATGAATAAAGAAAAACGTAAGTCATTTTAATCCACTATTCTCTTTTTGATTTGATAAGCTTCGAGTAATATTTGACGAATAGTTACAAACAGGAATATTCAAGTCCAACAATCAACTGGCACTAACGGTTCAGCACATAATATGAAAGCAAAACACAGCTTTAATTTTAATGCTAAAATGACATAAAGAACTATCAGTGCCCGAATAGATTAGATAGTAATTAGGAATTCTGCCTTAATTATATACTAATTCACCGGTTTAACTTCCTGGAAAATGGTTCTAATTCCGCCTGTAATTAACCTACAAATTACAATCATTTACAGCGAACTTAAGAACGGAAAAGTCGTCAATTTTTAACTATCATTGCCGCTCTGAAAATCATTGAAATATTTAGGCGGATTTTCTTAATTAAATCGTGACTTAGATATTACTTCAATTAATTAAATCGAATTAGGATGTCGTTTAACTCTAATGGATGTTTTCATTGCACACTTACTTTTTATCATAGATGTGTATGGAAAAATAAACTAGTATTTGTGAAATATCCATAGCCCCGTGTTGACAATTACCCAAAAAGAACACTCATTTGGTTTACCTTCAGGTTAACTCTTCCGTGTTAACGAAAATAAATCAACTTATTAGGTAATCATTAAAATGGTTGTTAACGTTGTTTTATTTCTGAAAATCAGATTAAAGAAATTTATGTTAAAATTAAACTCTAAACATTTATAAATATAGTTACTGAAGTAGAAAGAAGACTCGCCTATTCTAATTCAAGAAAATTTTAATAATTATTGTCATGACTTTGCTCTTAGATGATTTTGTTGTTTTACAAATTACGAACCATTTATTTTTGAAATGTTCACTTCATTCGTCAGCTAATAAATTGAAACCAGGATTTCAAGACTTTCCCAGAAGGGTTGTCGAAAGTTCCATAATATTTTATTATAGGTATAAATAAGCTGAAGTGCGCTCGGTCAAAAAAAGCGTCGAACCTTCAAAGCGCATTACATCAAAGAAAAAAAAAGAGGTTTATATCGACATAAAATATGGACTTTTGTATGTATGAATTCCGCCTGGGTCACGGTTGTTCATATTAAAACCTAACTTTAATCGGAGGAAAATTAATAACAGACGGTAATAAGCGGATTATGTACGTTAACCACACACACGAACGCTAATGGCTTAGTGCAGAACAAACAGGTATTTTATAACCAAACCTGTACTTAATGCCAGAAAAATGACGTTAACTTGTTGAAATATTTAGATCGTTATTCATTTGGTGTTGCTTCCAGAGGTATCGACAAGAGTACGAGACTAGCTAATAAACTAAGTCAAAAGGACAGAGTTCATTTTCCCTATCTCTTCCTAACACTGAATCACATAGCAACACTGTTAGCGCCTTATTTATCAGACATATCTCTATCTGATTATCACTTGTTTAGATCTTAAAAAAATCAATTAGAGAATGAAAAATCGATACAACGGAAAACGTTCAAAAACCCTTGTAATTGGATCTAAATGCTACGTTTAAAGTATATGGTCATTGTACTTACTCGTAGGTTTAAAGTATATTGTTACTGTCGGCCAAATGTAGGCGATCTAGATAAAGATGATATTTATACAGTTCAACATCTTGTGGCATTTAGATGGAACCCATATAGCCAACCCAGTGTCACATTTATAAAATCTTCAACTTTGGAAAGCTACAAAATTGAATCAAATTTAAAATTTCGATCTTACGCGCCACATTCATGTGCCATTTTTTTCACACAGACATAATTATGTGCTCATATAGTAAATGTTACGTAGTTGCTATCGATAGCCATTACATATTCGTGATACAATTTTAAAGCTGCGGTGAGTGTAGGATTTGTACACATGCTGGTAAGCGTGTGGCATTCACTCCAAATTCCAAGTTAGCGCTACTAGCTCTGTCGTCTACGAGATTCTTACGCCGATTTTTACGCCGTTTGCCTCATACCCCCGCCCCGCCGCGCCGTCTCCTTCACGGCTAAACAAATGTATGAGTCCCGCGGGTTCAAGCGTAATGGTCGTTGCAAGAGGAAGTGTTTAACTTTTTAGAAAATATTGCTATGTGTTTGCTGCCTGTAAAAATATCGCCTGTCTTAATTTACTTACTTACTTAGAGGGAATGTACGAGTTTTTATCGTTAAAAATTTAAGAAAAACGACCATTTTTAGGCTTTCATGAAAACCACATGCTTTATTGGCATTTTAGTATGTTTCTATTGGCAAGATACCGTAAGAACAGCACTAAAAATTATGTTATCTAACGGCAAATTAATATTCCGAATTTATTTATAAAGTAATATATAACTAAATATATATATATATATATATATATATGTATATATATATATATATATATATATATATATATATATATATATATATCTATATACATGGCTTCGATTTTGAATGCAACAAAGAGGACCTTCATGAAATTCGGATGAAAACAGTGAAGACTTTTCAATTAATACTAAGTAACTAATATCTATGAAATATAATAATCTATACTTTCCATTCAGTATGAGTATAAGTAAAATATATCATTCATTACTTTAAATAATAATTAAATTTGCATTGAAAAAATTATGATCATACTTAGCTAAACGAAAAGTGTATTATAGTAAATTTGTATGTTAACCAGGAACAAAATAAGAAGAAATTTTCAATGTGCACTAAATGTTGTCCTACATGGACCTAAAAACACAAAAATGGAAGAAAGGAATTAACAATAACCTACTAAATTGAATTACTGAAAATTTCACTTATGTTTTTTGGCAAACCTGTCTTAATTATTAATAAAACCGATTGTTGCGAAGTTATGGTGACAAAAACTTTTGTTATTTTAAATAGTATTTCTATGTCAGTTTTTTTTTACTTTTTGTCCTTAATATTTATAAAATGCTATAACAATCACCAATTGCTAGTTAAGGGTAAATGTTTTTTGAGTCAAGGGTAAAATAATAATCATATTTAAAAGCATTATAGATTATCACTAGTTACATATAAGTACAAAACTACAAAGTGTTTTAGTGTTGTGTTTAGTAATACAGACTAAACAATAAGGGGTAAAAAATAAATAGTATAAAGTACAAGTGATCATTATACTCAGGTACGAAGCCGTAGTTGCGCTAAATGCAATAAATTCTCTGCCGTCGGCGCAATAATTCTTGAAAGCAATCTAGAAGAAGAAAAAATTTTATATATATAGAATGTATTACATAATTTAATTTATGTACTAATTACATAGTTTGTAAAGTTTATTGAATTTAATTGTATCTCTTCTTTACCTTCTTCACCCTTCATTTATCCATTGTAAGACATAAACCTCTTGTAGTTTTTTCCATGCTTCTCTATTTGCAGTCGTTCACATCCATTGTTTACAAGTTATTATTTTAACGTCGTCTATCTAATGTTTTTGTGGGTCGTCCCAGATTCACCTATTTTCTCTTAGTCTCCAGAAATTTATTTTACTTGATTTTATCTTTTCTTGTTAAGTGCTATTTCCACTCTACTCTTATTATTCTCTCCTCAATATCATTATGAACTGATGTTATATTATCACTGATGTGAATACCATCAGCATTACATATTTTTAAAAATATGTCGCATATTTTCTCAAGGTAATTCCCAACACGGTTCGTTCTGTGGTTAGGCTTAACGTTTTCGTACCATGACTTTATTAATGTAATGGTGAATTTTAACCAAAGACGATGATCATAATAGTCTCTTTGCGACCACCATTTCCTTATTTCATAATAGATACACTCGAATAAATGTAAAAGGCTGTAAAATTTATTTTCATGTAAAACAGTTTGAGCATCCGTTATAAAAAGAACCAGAAAGCGATAAAAGTAACCATATATGTTGTTCCACCAAAAAAATATAAATAAAAAAATATTAAAGTACTTTCATAAAAACATCTTTCTGACATTCATTAATGACTTTTGTCTCATAGCGAACAATAAATGTATCTATCAACTGCCACATAGAACTAGCCTAATGTGGTTTGTTCCAATAAACGTCGTTCCAACAATATAACCGTTGTTGGAACGACAGTTAAAATGTTTAAAGTTTATGTCTAGAAAATTAAATATAATATCCTTTAAGAAGACCTCGTCCAGAAAATTAATCATGTTTTCACGACACAATTCATTTAATATTTTTTCTCGATATGAGTAGATTTGTTCAGAAATCGAAACAGATTGTAGCAAATGCCAGTAAGCAGTACAATGTTGTGGTCGCAATGAGATTCCATCTAGCACATACTTCGTGTACGTGGATCAACAATGGTAATCAAATATTCATTCTCGGGTAGATTCTTAAGGAGCATGTATTTCCAAATATTGAAGCATTTTTCATCATCTTCTGCGTTGGCTAACAAGTTATGGAGATCTTCATACCAGGTTTTGTATTGAAACCTTTTCCGTTTTAACCTACAATTTACTGAAAATAAATTGTGGTCTTTTTCCACTCCGGTGCCAAATCTTTATAAAAATATGTTCGAATCTTGGACCAAAATCGTTTATACCTCTGAAATGATCTTTTCACAAATTGATTAATGTAATGTCTTTTATTATGCAAGCAAAGTATTTTGGTTAATTTTGACGTAGGTGTTGGAGGACAAATCTCATCCAGAAAGTATTTTTTGGATTCTTTATCGTAAAACACAATACTAGAAAAATGATTCGAATCACGTTCACGCTATATATAGATATATATATATATATATATATATATATATATAATATCATATATATATATATATATATACATATGTGTATATATATGTATATATATATATATATATATATATATATATATATATATATATATGTATATATTTGTTAATAAAGCCGTCCAATGTTAGACATTTGGGACCTTGCAAATTCTTTCGATCGATCATTTGCACAAACTTAAACACAGGGTGCTTGAACAACTCCTCCAGGGAGTCGCAATCACTAAACTCAACATCGAGTAACATTCCTCATAAAGTTTTAACGTTTTCTCAGTGATTGGTTTGTCATATATAACGTGATGAACCATGGCCTAAGTTATTGCACTCTACTTACAGCCATAGGCGCGTTCATTGACTCTCATAAATATAATCATAAATTCTCATACTGAGAAGTATTTCATTTCAAATTTTCAATACTTCATCGCCATACTTGTAAATATTTTTGTCGTTCATTATCTTTCCAGTAACATGTTGTTTGAACAATATAATTTCATTAATATGTCGATGGGGGAAATATTTCAGCAGCTTTTTCATCTTGGATTCTTCTTCATAACAGGTGAATACCGATATTTTAAACATTATCTCTCTTTCACTGGCTTCCGTTGCCGCTCTCAATGGTTTCTTCAATTCTATAAAGGGTACCTCGAAAATAACAAATTTGTACCGCTGGTAAAGTTTTCCGAGGTGTTCGTTACATTCCACGATATATTCCAGAGCCCATTCCTCCCTATGTTTTATGCTCATGCACTAGCACTATTTATAGGTAGTAAATATTTTTTCATTTTAAAATCTTCCCCAGAATGATATTGTTAATATTTTGACCTTATATATTTATAAACTTTTTCATCCGGCAACAAATTTAGAAGATTTTTAAGCCAGCCCAGTAACCACGACTATTTGTTATTAATGATGCTAACTCTCTAATATCATCGTGGCTCAATGCATAGATTAGTTGCTTGTAATGTAAAAGGTTTAAGTATAGAAGTGGTCTTTGGAAAATTCTTTTTTTATGTTATCTTCTAATTTTTCTCGTGACTTTTCGACCTAAATGGAAACTGACATAATTATTTGTAACACTGTAAAATTCTCCGTGGCCATCCATCTCTTGTCTTTAATATGCTGTTGATATATTTTGTATCACAGCTGTTTGTCTACATTGGCAGTCACTATAACAAATGATTTGCGACTTAATAATAACAGGTTTTCCGGAGACATGCAAAAATACTTTTTAGTCATTTTTTTCTTTATTGAATATATTTAGCGTTAATTTTGTAGAAATTCATTTTAATTAAATTTTTCACAACTAAATGAAATTTCGTGATGTAGTATTATTTCGACTCTATATAAATTCTTCACTACGACCTAGGTTTTGTTGTATGACAACAACTTCAGATGGGCAATTTGTAAAGACTCCCTGTCTTTAGAAATTCCCTCCCCTTCCTATATCTACAAATTGAACATGTTTTCATACAACAAATCCTAGAACATGGTAAAGAATCTAAATAAAGTAGAAATAATACTACATCACGTAGTTTCATTTAGTTCCGAAAAATTAAATTTTTTCTTTTATAGAATATTCGAAAAAATTTAAAAAAACTTCTTCATATTGCGTTCATCTGTCGTCTCTTAATATAACATTTAAAAATCTTCACAACACTTCTCATCTTTTAAATGATGTACAACTTAGCTCAAAAATTTATTAAAGACTTTATCAGACATGAGTGGTTGCAGCACAGTGTACACATAAGTTAAATTAAAATGTAAAAATACTGATTATCAGTGAATAGCCAGTGGGTCTTTAAAGCTCTGTTAACACGGAGACTGTAGATTTCAAGTTCTTTTTCAATTTTAAACGTTATTCTAATAAATTGCCATTTGTAATTTTAAAACGATAGACTTAAGACTATATATAGACTTTTTTTTGTATAGTTTACAAGGTAGTCTTACGAGGTAGTCGTTTTATTATCAAAGACAAAATATGACAGTTTTCGGTTAAATTTTCTAGATGATAAAACATGTCTTTATTAAGTTTTAATTTTGTAACTACCAATTTCTGAGTATTTAACGGGCCAATATAAGAAATTAATTTAGCTCCTTTACTATTAATTTAAATGGAAGTTTTAAATGTTATGATATTATGCAAATAATTTCATTTAAATATTCAAATAATATTTTATGGTGTTTTTTTATTTATAGCGATTTCAAAGTAAAATTAATTATTTACAAATTGTTTTTTTTTCACTTTATTCATTGTATTCGCTAGTCGCTCAGTTTTAGGGTCTCGTGTATTTAATTTTAATTTTATTATAAAATTATTGAAGTAATTTTCACAAAAGTAATTTTCCGGAAGAAAACTTATTATTTTATGAACCGTATTGGGAATCTTTTTTATTCACATTGCTGAGTTCGTATTTCAAAGTGATCATTTTTCTTATTTATGAGAATATTTGCAACTGTAAAGTAGCGATTATGTAAACTATTTTTAAAATAAGTGTTTATTAAAAAACCTTGCGTATTGAAATTGTCATTCTGAAATAAAAACTAGGACAGTTTCTGCATCATATAATCGTATAACTTTTTTAATTTCACAATTTCAGTTTCAGGTTAAAATTTAAGTTCACTGGTGGCTTGAAAATCAACACAATCTGTTATTAAACGTTTCAGTAATGTTTCCCTGAATGCAAATTTTGGTATATAATTAAATGATTGTCAAAAAGTATTTCGCTTTTAAACAATTGTTGATACATCTGTATTCCATCTGAATATTAAGAGCTGTATTCAAGTTATCAAATTTTGTTTAAAATATTAAAACGCAAATTACCATTCGACCGTTATTGTACAGACAGAATATATGTAAAAAAATGCTATCAAGCCATAACAGTTACCTCTCTGTTTCGTTTTGAAATAGTTTTCATGATTATATTTAAAATCAGAAAAATAAAATTAATTCTTTCAACTGTTAAGAAACTGTATTATTTAAGACAAATAACTCTTAGTTACTTGCTACCCTTTTTGCCAAAATTTCCAGACCATACGCCGCAACCGATGGTGTGCAGCTATAATGGCACTTTCGCTTTAGGTGCATCGGTCGTTTTTATTCCTTCGGATGTAACTAAGCATGCCGAATGTTAACTATATCAGATGGATACTTCTTTAAATGCAGATGCTTCGATTTTCTTCGCCATTTTTAATTGTGTGCCCGTGTTATATATGTTGTTTTACCTTTACGCCGGCAATACAGACGGATGACCAAATTTAAAATATGGCCAAATTTAAAGTCGATAATATTATATTTGCTGAGAAAAAACTGCCATGACCTACGGATAGGCAGATGCCGATGTCACACTATAAGGTTTCCATATTTACCTTACTGATACGGAACTTTAAAAATGAAAAATCAACTAGAAGTAATAGGACAATAATATTAGTAGTTCGTGAGCTACATGGTTACTCCATAGTCGTATTTGAGGGGAAATTTCAAGAATGTACGCGTCTCCCAACACTACGTACGTAGGTGCCCTGGAAACAAGATGAACGCTGCTGTAAGTCAATACGTACTCTGAAAGTATTCTTAACACATAGGCTAAAAACGTCAAAAGTACTCTCAGTAGGTAAATCATTAGCAAATTTCTCCTTCTATCTGAGACTAATATAGTTATTAAATAAAATTTCAAAAAGACTCTCCGTCCAAGTGAAAAGAAATTATTTTCGGCCGTGTCTGCTACAGAATCTGAAGGGAATAAATATGAAAAGTTACCGCACATTATATTAAATGAAAGGCCATAAACATGGTTTATATGCTCCCTTAATAAGTACTGATAATTGTGATAAATAATTTTTCTATTCCTTCTAAGGATTTTTTATTTCTACAAAAAGAAATTAGAACCACAACTCGATTCGACAAATTTAATTTGAAAAGAAGCTTACATATTAAGTACATAATACTTTGACCACTAGAGACGCTTTTTCATATATATGTTTTGTCTTTTTCTCACGATATTGGCAAAGTGGTCGTGGTCATCATGTCAAGTGACTTGCAGATGAGATATGCGCAATAGGATATCTCTCTATCCCTCTCTATCGGCTGTTCTCCGGGTGAACTCATGTAACGGAATGTTCGTGGCTCTCTTGACCCGATCTATCCATGTCATCGGTGCTCTCCCACGTGGTCTGGTATCTTTCACGTTGCCCTGTATCACCGAGCGTTAAATATAATCATTGTTACACTGCAATACGTGTCAGAAGAATGTTATTATGCATTTAAATTGGAGTTTGTATGCATTAGTACGGAATTCAGTACATATGTATGTATGTGTATATGTACCAGTGGTTTTGAAAAGTTTTCCCAATGGTCGTACCATTGGGAAATGCTTTGTATCAAAATTATCTTTATATGTTATCTTTAAAAATCAATAGCTAAAGCAAGTAATCAAACAGCAGTTATAAATTTATATGCAACCAAAGGCATATGGATAGTATATTATATACAATTATTTGCAGCATACTCTGTTAATTAGAATGATATGATAATACATAAAAGTAATTACGGACACTAGCATCACGTATTTGTAATTATTTTCGTTGTGCAGAAAGTTTGTCTTTACAGTTTAGAAAGAGCAACACAATAGCTTTTCTAATATTTTATTCATCGCAATTTTTCATGCGTGATAGCAATTACACGTGGAAAATCGCTCGTCGGTAAACAAAAGGTTAATATTGCTTATTATTACTTTCACATAAAAAGAATAATAATTAAGATATTAATAAAATTTTTCAAATACAATTACTTCTTTGAAGCAATTTTATCAATTATAAATAAAAGATGCTTATTTCATTCAAGACTTTTATTTTCATTATATTATTCCATATTTCTTTTCGAATTTATAGCATAAATTAAAAAAAACCTTTCATTACATTACACTTAAATAAAAAATGTACATAAAAAACAAATTTTACTGGTACGATCGTAATGACAATAATTCTACTATGGTTATTTTGATCACAGCTGACCTAAAAATTTCACATTTTCGGTATTCGTTTTTGGTTATTATTTTTAAACCATGTAAGCTAAATTCCTGTTTCGTTCTAAATATTCTATTATTTTACCTGCTTCGTCATTATAATATTAGGTATATTATACATTGGTTTTGAAATTAAATCCACTCTAAAATATTGAAATTTACAAAATAGGTTATATCACATTAAATAAGAGAGAGAATGAACACTTCATTAATAACATCGGGAAAATTTTTAGTTCATCACATAATGGAATTATATAACCATTAAATTATCCTGAAAGCTTCATAAATTTTAATACTTATTTTTCCTACCTAAATGAAAAGTAACGCTGGGCTCGAGAATGAAAAATGAAAAATAAGATCCTTTTAAGTATTCCATTCCCTTATACGTGGCAAGCGGACAAATGGGTATGAGGAAATTACAGGAAACCTTTATAATTTCGTCATTCGTCCGTCCATCTGTCACAACATTACGGTTTCTGCAGTTATAGATAATTATGCCCAAAGTTAGAAGTAGATGCTTTAAATGAAGATCTCGATTAATATATAGAAAAATAAAAAAAATAAGCAAAAATACCTTCCAATACACGTGGAAGTAAAAAATATATTTCACCAATGTCATCACTTGTATTATTGGACAAAACTTTTAAAGTGAAGTTGAGATAAAACCTACATTTTTTAAACTTCATTTTATAATTATTAAGCTTTAAATTCATGTAAAATATGATTGATCAGGTCATCATATTATCTTTGAAAGACCTAATGAAATGTACATTATTTAAGAAAAAGTCCATAATTGTAACTATTATGTGAAATTTATTCGCATAATATATTTATAACAGTAACGAAATCATCGTAGCGATAAATATTCTATTTTGAATATTCTTCAGTGATCACTGTGGTAGAAAATTATTTAAGGTTACTTATTTTAAAAGAAAACACTGTCGTTCGAAATACGATACATAAATATATTTCCTGCACAATGTTATTTTCATTACTGAATTTATGCATTATTTCCACTTTATGTTTTATAAAAATGATAAAGTAATGTTCTCATAAGATAGTCATGAAAACATTACAAGGCGTTTGATCATAGTACGAAACATATCTCAACATTTTAAAAGGTACGAACTCATAAACAAGACATACACACCGGTTAAAAGTATGTAATTATATAATTTAATTAATGCTCTCTTTTGTTTTGAACTTTGATAGCACCCAGTACTCCTTAAAAATTGATATTAATATTTGGGGACAAAGAAATTTAGCTGAAAATTGTTTTCATCTCATAAATAAGCAATTTTTCTGCCATTGTCGAAACAGTAAATTTACTACATGTTTATAAAAATATTTAAAAGAAAAATATACTTTTAAAGGAAGGTAATAGAGGAATTTAGTGTAGCATTTGATCTGTATGAAATTTTCTTTCGAATCACAGTTGTGAAAAGATTTTTTATCACTGAGAAAAATTTGTTTATAATTTTTATGATGCGAAATATTTACATAATCAATTTGAGCAAAACAGATGTAAAACAATCAATTTACAATGTTTGTTTAAAATTAAATTATAATTGACATTTTTTTCAAATACAGTTGTTATTTCAAAAATAACAACAAAATAATCAACAAGCTAATTAAAAAAGTAAGAAATAATATTAAATTCCAAAATTTAAACATATACTTTCCACCACGGGGTGATAAAATCTTAAAAAAATCAAAGTCCTGAAACTAACTGGCAGTCTTAACAGGGATATTTACAAAATGCTTAACAAGATGTATAAATACTATATAAAGACATAGTTACAATATAATATTGATAATATCAATAATTAATAATTATCTACTTTATGTTAACGATTATTTATTTGATAATATTAAAATGTTAATGATTTATGGAAAGTACATTCAATTTGTAACATTAAATTGTTTAATATAATTTCCACATAGACTTTTCTGTATCCAGCTATAGCTATAAATAAAATATATTAGTTCGTATTTACAGTTGAAAGATATTTATTAATAAGCTTTACAAAAATAAAATTAAAATAATTGTTAAATCATATTTTTTGGTAAATTTATTTGTTTTTAGTCTAATCGACTGTAATGACTCCTAGCTATATTTTAAATACCTACTATTATAAATTATAACATCATTTCTAATTATATTATTTAAAAATAAAAAATTAACAAATTTGAAATCACTATTTAAAAAATTGCAAATTATATCTTGACTTCAGCATTAATTCAGTAAGTAGGATAAAAACATAAAATAAAATTTTAGTCCAATCTGATTTTACATAACAGTGAAACTAAATTGATAATATGTATTCACAAGGTAACTTTGCACACTTTGTACGATTCCAACTACTAATACAGTAATTAAAGAAATGTAGTATGATATAATATTAGTTAAACAAAATAATCCATTCATTTAATATTCTGTGTACAGTATAAGATCACATTCAGTTCACAACCATTCAGCGCGATTCTTAATGGTTGTGAACTGAAAGGATCACCATCGTTGCCCATGTCGTAAAGATGTTTGTTTCATTCTCAAAGGCTGGGCATTAAATAATGTTTTAAATATATTTGTCGGTGTCGCTGAAACTTAAAAACATGTGGAAAACAGAAGTAAAAGACTTTCAGGGCAAGAAGGCTTTCGACAGACATAACTATATGTAGTTTGCAGAAACAAGCTGTATTAAAAAAAATCATGTCATCATTATTAGAAAAGGTGTGATAGGATAAATTATCACTGATTAAATAAATAAAAAAAACAAAAACAAAAAAAAGCAATATATATATATATATATATATATATTTCTCACCTCGGTGAAAAGTTCATCGAGGCAAAGTCGTAAAAGAAGTAAAGTATTGTGTAAACTTTATTAAATGTTTTTATCTAAAACGCTAGATTAAAATCTGAGTATAAGTTTGATTGTGAGTTTCGTTCGAGAGAATGTAACTATGAACCATTTCCGATATAACCGTACTTGTATTTAATAGTGTATATTTCTAAATACATAAACAAAATTGTCATCACCATATACGTATTGAAATTAAAGTCATATTGAACCTACTAAAAGTATATATCCTGTTAGAAGTGCACTGGTCATTGGATTTATTTTTTACATGAATAATCCTTAGTAATGTTGAATGTTTACAGTTAAAGCCCATAATAAATATCCAGTTTCACAAATTTGGTTAAAGTTTATCTTAATGTGGAGAAATAGTAAGCAAGATGGCATTGTGCATAACTCACAGAAATATTCTCGACACATGGAGGAAGGCGGACCATATGTATACGCGTTAGATTATATTTGTTAAAAAAATTGTAGTATTTTTAATCAAAATAATATTTGAGCACACATTCTCTCAAGAATATTACCTACCTATTCAAATAATCAACGTCATTTCCACACAATACGGCAGCACTTTTCACATAGAATAGAAAATTGTACAAACATAGTTAGTAAATTGGTATAGCGATTTTTTTCTACGGATTCGTCATAAAAATGTTTAAAACATTTTCATTTTATTTGGGCCTTTATTATTGAGAAATAATTTATTTTTCAATAATTTTTTTTTAATTTCAAAATTCCCTTTATCATAATTACGTTTAAATGGTTTATTACCATAAATAGAACCTTCGATTAAAAAAAATTAAAAAGTTCCTAAATTTCCAGGGCAATAAATTTTTCTTTCTGCGAAATATACTCGTTTCGCTCAATATTTAACCCCATATAAGGTATTTACCGCATTGTGTCGTATCACTTTGATGACATTGTATGTGCCACTGCTAGACAATTAATTCTTATGTTAACACTGATATCTAATGGTGTATCTCGTGATAAGGTACGATACCAATTTTTTTTATTACAATCGTCGATTTTGTACTTAGAATCCATAAAATTCGGTTTGCTATACCAATTTAAGAATATACTGTATATTCAGTATGAGAAATATAAATTGACTGGAATCACTAACATTAACTAAATATAATTAAATTGTAATCGTTTGACATTAAAGAAATAAGGTAAGTAATAATAATCAGTTCGATTTTCTTACACAATAATATTAAATAGCATGAATCGCATCTTAAAAAATAAAACTTACTTATGTACATAGAAATTGTTTATGTTGATTATTAAAATTTTATCCTATACCAATTTTGGTACACTTATTTCAGTGACACAATATACTTTAAAACAATATTTCGTTACATAGTTACATAAATATAAAAAGAACTCGTTTGCAGCTTTACGTGGCAATGAGCAAATCAAAATTATAAAGAATATTTAAGGCAAATAAATTTATTGGGTCTTAGAGAAACGTTTTAAAAATGTTCCTGCCTTGTGGAAATCCTGATCGCGAGATTAGGATTCACATGATTTTTTTACCATTGCTTACAGGAAACTAACAATTAGTAAAATAACCTCTTTAATTTGTCATGTATCCTGTTGCATTGAGTATAGCTAAAAAATTAAAATGAGAATTGCCTAACAAAATCGAAAAATGTTAAATTGACATTTTATTATAATTTTAAAAAATATGAGCAAACCTTAAGGAACGAAATAGAGGTCATCAAAAGTCACAAATATAAATTTATATTCCTCTTCGACATGCTCTTTTCATGAACCTGTTCGAAAATGTTTAAATTATCATAAGACGGAATCAAATATTGTAAACTGGGTAAATAATAAAAGGGATGACGAATAGATAATTTTTTTAAATTTAACATTTACATAGCTTTTTGCATAAACTATGAATTTAAAAACATGATTCGTTAAAATGTCATGAGCCATATATATATGCCAAAAATTTCTTTATAAAACTTCAATTTAAATTATGTTTTACATACTTTTGGTGTAATTTATCCAAATTATTACTCCTTTTTTTATAATATTCATTTACTGTCATTTGAGCACATAAAAAGTACGAGAATATAACTGGGTACTTTTAAAATAACCCAATCGGTACATACATAACTTTCAAATTTAAATTTTGCAAACGCTGAAGTTATATTATGAGCAATTTATACTTCAATCAAATTCTTTTTATAAAACTATGTTCAGAGACTAAACTCGTATTTGTAATATTTTGAAATGTCAGTATATCGATAAAATTGTAGGTAGTATATAAAATACTTTTAATAATCTTCTTCATAGTTTTCCATAACAAAATGTTTGATATTTGTCAATATTTTTATTATCGCCCCTATAAAATTTTAAGATCGTAGATGAATGACGTGGCCAATTTGCCTATCGTAAGTAACGCTGTTAAATTTAATTACATTTATCACATAAATGTTTAATACAAACAACAATACAGTTTACACAGTTACCAATAACAATAAACTACACTGAATTAATTCATCAGTAATTATATTTACAAAAAGCCAATAGGACAAATGGATCGGAAATCCTTACAAACGGATTGTCTTTAAATTCGTCAAAAATTATTTTTCACTCAGTTAGATTTAATTTAATATTTATTTATTTAATTATAGTTCACGTGTTCAATTTCACATCGAATGCAATTAAATGCAACTTTCCTGTATTCTGTTCGTTGTCGTGACTATTTCCGGTCTAAGACGGTGCATGGTGAGCGAAGAAGTGACGTTAATACTAGGTCCTATTGGGCCTATGGGACTGCAAGCTGTCACACCTTTATTGGCCCTTCCTAGGCTGTGGTATGACTGTAAAAATATGCACTCTTTAGTGATGTAATTGTTATCAAAATTTGTAATGAAAATCATAACGTCACTTTTTTATGAAACACATACAAAATTTTCTACCCACACTCTGGGCGTATTATTAGCTAATAAATTGTCGTTGTTGTTTGAAAATGGAAATTATATTCACTCTTTAAGAAATAATTTCTATAATAATTAAATAAAAATATACAACTGTTATTATCATACAATCCATCAGATTAAAAAAGAAGACGTTAAAAAAATGCGCTTTTCCCCAATTCGGCAATGGACAAAATGTACTTTATATTATTTCAATACAAATAACACATTTCATAGAAATTACTTCTAAAATTACCGAAGTCGTGGCGAAGATTTACAATTACGGAAAAAACAAAAATTACGTGGAAAATACATTTTTGGTGTAACGTGGTTTCCTGAGCAGCCCACGCACATGATTTTTTTGTCTCTCTAATCAACTCTAAATATTTCAAGGCATTTCGCATATGTCAAGCGCTTATATATAAATATGTCAAGCGCTCTAAAAATCGCCATCAAAAGTGTCGCCTTCATTACAACTATAATATATTTTTTAAATAAGCGCTTTCTTTGGATCATATTTCAGAGGTGACACTATTTGGAGCTACATACGTTTGTTCATTTTATAAGGGTGTAATTTTCTAAATATAAAATCATTATTCAACTGATTATTTTCGTAAAATATTTATTTATTTGGCAACGACCAATATTTTTTTCCATCTCGGAGTGGAGCAAAATCGTCAAATAATCCACCATTTGTTTTTTTTTCGGGGAAAATTTTGCTTTTGTTTTTACCTAGCTATTTTTCAAATTATAGTTATCGTACATAACAATTATCGCAATGGATGTATGCAACAGTTTAGTAGCCCTTCCTACGCCGTGATATGACTATATTTATGTGCGCTATTTGGTTATTTTGTCATTGGTAGATAATGAAAATAACGAAAAAAATTATTAAAACAATATATAAAAAAGATCACAAATTTTATTTATGTCATTTAGTTCGAAATAGTATTAAAAGTATAATTCAAAAACATGACTTTTTATGAGATTAATTTCAGCTTAATTAAATGTTGAAATCACTTAATTAAACGTTATTCCAGCGATTTCCAACGGTTTCAGAATATTTTTGTTTAAAATATAAGTAATTTTCAATAATTTCAGGTATTTTATGACAACGTTCAGTTGTTTTAGAGGCATGTACAATAAAAAATCTCAATACTAGCAGGAATAAAAGACAACTTACATTTGTAGGTGGTATTCTCAAGTCTTTGAGTTTATAGTTATAGGATCCTCCATCAGGATCTGATCGAATATCATCTGAGGGTACCTTATTTCCTACTTTTCCAGGGACTGTCCTTTGTAAGCTCATATACCCTCTATTGATCGGTCTTCTCTCTGTATTTAGCAAGAATTTCTTATTAATACATATTTTAGTTATTAACACACTTTATACTATATGGACATGCATACATACACACACACAATGTATGTGTGTGTACATATACGTAAATATTTACTCTAAAGAGATAGCACAAACAAATTTCATTATATTATATCATCTAAAGTTTATCAGTCATACTATTTGTTATTATTAAGAAGCTATTGTTTAGGTCCAAGACAGCCAATTGTTCCGAGTAGTAATAAGAAATATATACGTCTGTTTTAAATACATATATAAAACAACAAAAGAACTCTTGACTATTCAGATCTCTTCATTTAAATGGAATCAGCAAATTTAGTTATGTACCGCATGCATCGATACAGACAAAATTTAAATAATATTACTTACCATACTGATTAGGTATGATATCAGGATCAGTATCCTCGTTAATTTCTGCATTACTAATTGACTCCTGAAAACTGACTTGACTCTGAAGCAACGGTAGACCACCAGCCGCCACGCAGGCGGGGTAGTCCACCGGAGTAGCCACTCTCATACTGCCAGCTGATGCTGGAGTTGTATGCTCCGTGCTCACTATGCTGCCTAAATGCTGGTCTGCATCCAGGGCTCTGTTGGTCATTGGTGTAGAGTTAATCAAATATTTCATTAAATAATGTTTAATGTGACAATGTTAATTTTTTTTAAGAATACAATGCATGTGTTTCAATAGCTCCTGCTTAAGATGGCATATTTTATAATCGGATTCCTTTTTAATTTTTTGATTGATCGATATGAATTTTAAAAAAAGTTATTTAAATTACTATATTATCATTTAGTATACTGATTTTTAAAGGTTTAGTTTTATACTAAACTAATACAAATTGTGATTGCTCACAAGTTTTTTCGTTTGAATTGTCTAAAAGTTGAAGAGGTTATTTTGGACGCACCATAATTTTTTTAATAATTTACAATAAATGTACTAAACAATTCTATCTATTCATAATGGAAGTAGCAAAAGTTTCAATAATATCATGTTCATGAATAAGTAGTACTGTATAGTCGTTTTGAATTAAATAAATATTAAATCGTAAAATACTGGAGAAGATTTTTTAGAATAACTCTGCTTCCGTGTACGGCCATAACTAAGAAATAAAAAGTATATTTTTATGTTAAATCTTTATTATATATAATACAAAAAACATACATATGTGATACAATGTAAAAAAAAAGAGTGTTTATGATTTTTAGAGTACCCAAAAAACCATATCCAGGTTACTCGGTGGCCCTCTATGACACATTTTTAAATAGTCACTCATTTTAAATATCTGGGTCATTGGGTCAATGAAGACCTCAAGGACGACATGGATATGGACAGGGAACGCAGGGCGTTGACTGTGCGCTGCAATATGTTGGCTCGAAGATTTGCACGATGCACGGGACCAGTAAAGATTACACTGTTTAGGGCATTCTGCCAGACTTTCTACTCGTGCAGTTTGTGGGTTGATTATACGCGGCGGGCATTTGACGCCCTGCGGGTACAATATAATAACGCGTTCAGGGTCTTGATGGGGCTTCCGCGGCATTGCAGCGCCAGTGGTATGTTTGCGCAGGCGCGCGTGGACGACTTTCACGCTATAATGCGCAAGCGCAGTGCGTCCATGATGGCGAGGGTGCCGGGAAGCTCCAGCAATATGCTGGTCACGTGCGCGGGCCGACTGGACCTACCTCTTTTGACACACTGGATAGGCCTACATGCGCCATTATGATTTAATTTAAATGAATTTGTGATTGAGTCAATTAAATTAATTGATTTTATTACTCTTTTACTTTGAATTTGATTTGAGTAGTTTTTGACTTGTATAAATTTAATTTTATTTAATTTGACCTGACTTAAATAATTTAATTTGGTGTAGTTTGATAAAGTTTAATTTTATCTGATTTAATTGACTTAATTTATTATGATTTAATTTATATTGATTTTAAATTTTTTTACTGCAATTGGGTTTGACTCCATTTAGTATTGATTTTATTTTATTGCATATTTTATGATTCATTAATGATGTAATTATTCACTATTTATACTAACATTAGATTAAGAATATTGTTACCTATTAACACAATTGTATGGACTATGTCTGAAATAAAATATTATTATTATTATTATAATTCGTGATATATATCACGAATTTTACAGAAATTTTTTGGCCGATATATATATATTTTATACATATGCCTTCATTATTATTTTTAACCGTGTATGTACACGGTGTCCGGGAATAAGTGTCGAAAAAAGAAAAATGTTATTCGTTGACTGAAAAATAGTTGATTGTCGTTAAAGTAAAATGAATGAAAAGATGACTTTTTTCAGAAAATTTAAAATAATATTCATAATTATTTGTCATCTTTTTCGTATACACGATACTTGCGCACATTATATCTAATTGCCCGGATAAGCACCACGCTCCACGTGTGTTGAGAAGAGTTATGTGTACTATTTTTTACACTCAATTAGAAAACGGGCACGTTTTACGTTATATTTTAAAGACAATTTATTTCTTTATAGCCAAGGAATAGCGTCTTTTTTCGACAGTCATATATATATATATATATATATATATATATATATATATATGTATATATATATATATATATTTATATATATATATATATATATATATGTACATATATATATATATATATATATATATATATATATATATACGTATTTTATACAAAAATATCAAAAAGAAGACAACGGCAGAAGTTTAGTTTTGCACTGAGAAATTGTGACGATGAAATGTTTTCTTTTCTAATTTTTAAAAAAAACCACATTGAAATTTCATCAAAACGATACACTTCTTCTAACACATCGTATTTTTAATACTTATAACTAACGCGAAAATGTATTAAAATCCTTATAACTAACGCGTAAATGTCAAGTTCTAGCGGTTTCTGAAAAACGGCTTTGACGGACAGATAGACAGGTACGTAAGTGATTTCTGATGATTTCCATTTTCCTTTTGAGTTACGGGATGAATAAAAAGCGCGTGGTACAAGGATTTCGAAACTATGCACTTCTAACACTATTTCAAGTACTTTACGTAATATATTCCTAAAAATATTGTATATCGAAAATCGTGTAAATATTGTATATGAGAATATCTACAAACAATATCTCCTTTCCCATTTCCAAAACAGCTTAAGTTATAATTATGAAAAAACAAGGTACTAGAAGGGATTAGCTAAAGTTCACCCGAAAACCATAGCGATAATTGTTAATGCCAGTTTTTGAAAAATTCACGATTTATTTGTGTCTTTAAAAGGTATATTTCTTAATAAATTTACAAGAAGAAAAACAATTTTAATGCTTATAAATAGTTCAATAAAAATGGTATTTCCCCTTAAATGTTTAAACTCTTGAACGTACATAAATCTATACGAAAACCTCTTGCTATAACTTCTACTACTACGATCGTTTTCAAAATTAATGCTTAAATTTACTTATAAATCATTTCGCAGTGAACATAAAACCTGTGAAAATATTTAGTTCTCAACGTGTTTGTATAAATGTTGACTTATCTCTCCTAAGAAAACGAAATGCTAATGTTTTGGGATTCTGTAGCCAAATAGCAACAACATTTATAATTTCGTCATGAAATGCTTCATACAGAGGTCACACATAACATGTAATAACATATTAAAATATATTGTTTACCTCCCCGTAGATGTAGACTGAGAACGAATTATTTTTCTCACAACCCATCCAGTGGGACACTCCAAGAAAGGGCTTAAAATGATACTGAGGTTATATGTAAAATTCAGCATTTTTGAGATCCGTTTGCGAAACATTAAGTTTCGAAATGGTGTGCAATGTGCCCCCTCCCCCAGCCCTTTCTATAATTTTTAAATCGTTACTTCGGAATCAAGCATTTTGACAATAGCTATAAGTACACATATAACGACAATGTCCGATTACATAAGAATAGCTGATAAGTAGAATAATTGTTTTGTTCCAGGCGCATTTAAAAAAATTGGGAATTATAAAAATGTCTTCGCTTGTTGAATTCGGGTGTACGTGCTTGCGTGTGTGCATGTATATGTGCAAGCGGGCGGGCGCGCTACTTGCGACGCGTACTAAGTATCCGGTACGTGCACGAGGACGCCCGTGTGTATAAGGGAATAGCAGGAAAAGAAAAAGATTGCAGTATTGTTTATAATATCAGCATGCATGCAGTAACAAATAAACGTTAATGCAAAGTCGCAACCTATATCGGTCGATTCTTTATAGTAGAAGAAAATACATACAAAATTAGCATTACAAATATCAATAAAATTGCTACCTAAAATAACTTAGAAAAATTGTTTTCTCAGTAGGAAAAGCACAGTGCAAAAATATTGACGTAGAATTCAGCAGCGAAGTCACTAACCTCAGAGGAGCGTGTTTAGCAGGCAACCTAGGTGCGCGCCGCGCCGCTCGTCTTTTGTAGAACACCAGCAGCACGCAACAAATGGACGTCGCTAGAAGTGCCGCACATCCCGATAACGCCAGCAGAAGTGGTGATACTGATATAGGAGACGTCTCGCCTGGTACAGAAAGAAGTGTATTTATAGGATTTTATATGTAGATGAAAAAAGATCAGTTTTCAATCAACCTAGTTTTCATTTATTTTCCAAGCCCACAATTTTAAGTAATTATCTCTTATTTAAATACCACTTATAATGTAATGTGTTAGATGCAATGTATATATAATATAATGTATATGTAAACACATAACATCTTACCGTAACTTACAAATTTTAGCTTTTTTTAAAAGTCAATCACGTTAATTTAATGAAATATCGTAATTTACATTAAAAACTGAAAACAAAATAAGCATGAATATATTTATTCAGAAATTACAGGAATTTTAAAAATTTAATCGAAGCAGAGATGTCTGTTAGACCTTTCATAGATAGAGTATTCGATAAAAAGCACATATACTAAATAGATATATTAATTAAAGAATGCATGAATTTTTTGTACAATTTGACCGTTTATGTGTCTAGAATTAAAGTCGTTTAAAAGAGACAAATTCACTACACTCTCAATATGTTTACGAAGATAAAGGAACAAATTAATAAATAAAACGTTACTGGTAAATTTTGTTGCATGTCCTCTTATTGTGAGTGTCTCTATAGTATTGGGGTCACTTCGGCCTTTAGCGTTAACGGCGTACATGTCGAGCCGGTAGCTCGCTCCGGCTTCCAGACCGGATAACTCGAAGAATGGAGGTGTCCGGTTAGTGGAGATATTCTGTCGGATCTAGTGTAAATAAAAATATTTGTTTTCATTTTAAAATTTAATTCTCCATAGTTTTCAGAATTAAAGTAAGATTATTATGATGAAATTAGTTATTTAAACGATTCATTCGTAATAAAGTTTAAATCTATTTATTAATTTATTTAAAATCAAGGATCCAATGCGAACGAAAGCAGTAGCTTTGTTGTTAGCGTTAGACCTAAAATAAAACATGAAAATTAACTTAAAAGACGTTCGAAATAATTCATGAAAATTAATTTCACAACAAAATTTAATTCAATGGGGGAATTAATCACTTTGAATAAGAATATATTAATATTGAAAATGTACAGGGAATATATTAATATTGAAAATGTACAGGGAATATATTAATATTGAAAACCTGCATTCTGGAATTTCTTTACTGAATATAAAAATCAAAGCAATTTCCGTAAGTTTATTTCTTCATACGTCTTTTTAGGTTTAATTTACATGCTCATCTCTCTGGAGCCAAAAGTAACAAAAATCCTAAGCACGACATTTTAGATAGAGACATGAATAATAAATATAATATAGATGTGGTAAAATTAAATTTTTTTTTATAATGAATTTTTACCTTTGGATCCTTTCCAACAATAATTAGTTTTGTCTCGAGGATTATTGCCACAATTTTTTAATATCTTTTACTCGTAAAAGTGTGCAAATAAATTAAACTTTTGAATAATTTAATTTATATATAAATATATATATATATATATATATATATATATATATATATATATATATTATAATTCATATATAACGACTTCGCTTATGACGACTAATCGGTTTTAGCGACGATAATGTTTACTCAAGTTAGGTTTCGTAGATAGGTACTAAGAAAATACCGTTTAGTGCGACTCCGGTTTAAGCGGCCAACTGCTTATAGCGACCATTTTTTATGATAATACGTCCGGTTAAAACGACACACGCGCAATGTTTTGTTTACCTACGCACTCATACCCCCGACCCGCGGGCTTCACCTATCCTTATTAGCGAGCGTAAATCACAGTTAGTGTTTGTCACCTGTTATGACAAGTTCATAAAGCTCGACAAAATGAGTTCAGTGAAGCGAAAGTGTTTTACAATTGAAGAAAAAAGTGCAATATTACACCGATTGGAAGCCGATGAATCAAATGCAACCCTCGCAAAGGAGTTAGGCGTATCTCATTCTACAATATCCACAATAACAAAGAATAAAGATAAGGTTGAGCCGCTGTTTAATGCCAATGTTTTGAAATGCAAACGTGTAAGGACGTCTACTCATGAACAGGTGGATAAGGCATTGTTACAGTGGTTCAAGCTTCAGCGCGACCGGGGAATACCTGTTAATGGACCCTTGCTACAATAGAAAGCAAACTTTTTTGCTAGACAGTTAGATATGCAAAATTTTACGTGTTCCATGAGTTGGATAAACCGTTTTAAAGTAAGACACAACATCGTTAGTGGTAAGATTGCTGGCGAATCTTTGTCAGTTCAACAAAGTGATGTAATCGATTGGCTAGAAAAAGTTTGGCTTACTCTACGTGCACAATTTACAGATGATGAAATTTTTAATGCAGATGAGACCGGGCTGTTTTATAAATTAACCCCGGACAAGACGTTGAAATTTAAAGGTGAAAAATGTAAAGGAGGAAAATTATCAAAGGATAGAATAACTGTGATGGTGGCAGCCAACATGAATGGTACAGTTAAAAAAAAACTTCTCGTAATAGAAAAATCTCAACGACCCAGATGTTTTAAATATGTACGGCATTTGGCAGTGGATTATGAAAGCAATCGAAGAGCCTGGATGACTGATGACATTTTTACTAAATGAGTTCGCGCTTGGCATCGTGAACTTACAAAAAAGAACAAGAAAAGCCTGCTGTTAGTTGACAACTGTCCTGCACATCCCCACATATCAGACTTGAAAAGCATAACTCTAGTGTTTCTGCCTCCAAATACAACATCAGTGTTGCAACCCATGGATCAAGGGATTATCCGAGCTTTGAAAACACATTTTCGTAAAAACCTTGTCCTGAAAATGATCCAGTTTCTAGACGGCTGCCGAAGCACTAGTTTTGAGTACCCAAAGATTACTGTTCTTGGTGCTATTCTAATGATTCAAGATGCTTGGACCCAACTCAACTAAGGTACGATTTTTAACTGTTATAAACACGCTGGTTTTGTCCGAATTAACGTAAAATATACCATAACTTCAAACGCAGATGATTTTAACCAAGAAGACGACTTACCGCTGAGTGTTTGGGCGACGGCTATTGATAGGCATCAGATACCCATAACAAATGAGGACTTTGAACAATACGCGTGTGTCGATGATGCTGTCGCCACTTGTGAAGAACCGTCTGATGAAAACATTGTGGAAAATATCATCGCCAACGACGCGAATAGCAAAGATAGCGACGGTCATGATGGCGAACCAGAGGAGATTCATCCGACTTTGAGTGTGTCTGAAGCTTTGAAGGCTGCAGAAACACTCAGTGTGTTTGTTCAGACTAACTTTGATGATGATCTTATGAAAACAATGATGTCACGAATTCACAATGCCGTACGAAGTTCTTACTACCGAACAAAAGTTTGTCAAAAACAAACTCAAATAACAGACTTCCTACGTTAGTAAGACAGAGCTTTGTCTGTAGTGATTGTGTACTTTATTTATTTGTATTACAGTACATTATGTACCTATATTTGTAATTTGTAATGTTTAAGAACTATCAAAATAAAGCATTTGTGATTTCTATGAAATGTTTTATTTAACTAAATAGGAAATCCAAAATTTCGCGTAATCAATATGTATTCGTAAGTTATGTATGTATGTATGCACCAACTTAAAAAATAATCCTGCCGTTTTGTGCGTCATCCGGTTAGTACGACATAGTATCGTCGGTCCCTTGAAGGTCGTTATATCCGGATTCTACTGTATATATATATATATATATATATATATATATATATATATATATGTATATATATGTATACATATATATATATATATATATATATATATATATATATATATATATTTATCCCATGAAAAAATACATTTTCAAATTTAAGAATTATGGCAATAATTGCACAGATTGACATCGTTTTGGCTCCATAAAAATCAATTATCCTTTTAAGAAGATAACACTACAAACGACCCAAAAATTAATTAGCTGACTCATTTTCACATTACCGTATGAAACTCAGGAATAAAATAAACTGAAACATACCTTTGCCGATGGAAGTTCAAGGATCTCCATAAGAAAACTTTGCGGCAAACCTCCATCAAAATTTTCGATGCATTCAACGTGCAAGGGGTCCATACTTTGATTAGTCACTGTGCAGTTTTGAAGTGGGAAAGGTCGACCTGCAAAAAAAGGAAATATTGTGGAAAACGGAAGAATTATTATTGACGTTGTAATCTTCCATAAAACTTGAAATGTTTATTGAATTCTAAAACAATTTATTATCATATTAATCAAACTAAATTTTGCAGAAGATATAATTTCTTATCGTATCATTGCATATATGTACGTCCTTCCATACTAAAGAAATCCATATTTCATGGGTTTATAAAATAACGTTATTTTAATCAATGCAGTGCATTCCACGCCGAAGATCGCATGACACCATCAAAGCGATACGACGCAAAGTGTCAAACGACATATTGAGATTTGAATAGTTAGCGAGGCGAGTCTTATTTCGTAGAAAGAAATATGTTATACTAGTAACTCGATGTTTTTCTTGATCTTTTTTATTTGGGTTCTGTTTTGTGATAATAAAGGTTTTAAATATAATTATGATTGAGAAAATGTTAAATTATTTATAAATAATTTAACATTTTCTCAATCATAATTATATAATATGTTATAATGTTTTTTCGTTAATTATTGCTATTATAATTACCAAATAACCTGTACACTTAGATATTACTTGATACTGTATGTTAATTTTTACTTCTTACTACTTTACGTACTTGATTTTTTCTCAACTAAAAGGATTTCCTCACATCACTAACAGTTACTATGCTTTATTATAAAAAAAAATTTTTAGCGTCCTGTAAATAAATGGCTTATACGTTCTTTTTTTTAATTTTTCTTCACAATTTTTCATTTTGTTCACTAATCAAGAGTATGTAAAATTGACCAATACGAGTAAAAGATGTATATTATTTAAGACGTTGCTTACCAGCAGCTACAAGCTGATAGAGACACGGTGACTTTTGATGACCGACAGCATTCTCTCCCCAGCATGCCAAAGTTCCGTATTCCATGTCCGTTGTCGGTGTGTAGTTCAAGGTGGATACGTAGCCTTCACTGTTGTATAATCTAAAAAAAGTCATCCAATTAAATTATGTTCATAATGAGCTTCGTTATAAAAAAATATATAATCAAAACAATGATAAATATTAACACAAATTTTTTTTAGAAAATATGTATTTCTTGATACTGTATGTAAAAAAAAATATATTTATACATATTTTTTTCATTAATATTTTGTCGTTATGCTTCATTTTTATGCATATAGAGTTTCTTAATTGTACAGTATAAAAAACCCTGCTCCCACTCAGCGCTCCATTCTTGTCATACAAACGCCCAAATTTTAGTTAATTTTTTAATTAAATTTTCCTCAGAAAAAACAATTTCGGCTGTATTCCTTGACTTGTTAGTTAATAATATAAAGTACTAAAAATGTCGAAATAATTTGAACGACATCGTGACAATCATTTTTAGCAAAAATAAATTTTAATATTTTTTGTAAATTTCAGGATTACAAAAAAAATGGAAAAGAAGATCATTTTAAAAAAATATTACCAAATACCACATTTTATTCAGATTATTCTATTGCTTGAAATGCTAGACCATCGGGTACAGATACGCGGGCACGTTTGCGTACGTATAGTATTTAGACGGATATAGGGCATTTAATACATATTTGAATATTGGTAATTAGTTACAACTATTTAAGCAAACTAAGTTGAAGTGTTTTGCAAAACACTTCAAATTAGTTAATAAGTTAAAATTGAAACCACAACAGGCGCATTATAAAATAATGTATGAACATATTGAAGACAACATGAAAGTCTACAAAAAAGTTTAGTTCCCAGGATATATGTAACTAATTATTTTAACTTATTTATTACAAGCCTTTTTACTTCAAAAGATTTGAACGTATAGTTCTCTATTCGCCTAAAGCACTAAGTAATAAATAACTAAAATGTTGGAGGGAGATATGAGATAAATAATAAATGGAGTAAATAACTAAATTGTTGGAGGAGGATGTTGTCGAAGGACTAGGATTTTACAAAATAACGTTAGTTTCAATTAATTTAATATATTTTGGATAAAGCAGTCAATATAACAATAGAATCAGAGTATGCAAGAAACTGAAGTTTTCGTCTAAAAATTCTAAATAGACAAGAATTTCATATTTATATTTGAAACGTAAAAAAACTTAAAAATTATTTATTTTAAAGGCGTAAGGTACGAAGTTGCCACTTGAATACTTTAGTATCTACTTAATATAAGTTTTACATTATTTATAACTGAATAAAGAAACAAGTAGAATATCGGTCCTATTAGACATAAAAATATTCTTAAGATATAAAAACTTTCGTAATAAACAGTTTCATAAAATACAACTCATGGATTACAGTATTAATTTATTTCACTTTTATATAAAAAATTAAACCGAAGCAGAAGCATAAATTAGACGGAAGCAATACCTAGGAGGAACTTCGGTCTGCTCCCCCGAATTGTTGAAAGTCCAATGAAAAGTCACGAGCGGTGGATTTGAATCGAGCTCACAACGCAGAGTCACGGTCTCGTGCTTCAAAGCCCCGTACAGCTCCGCGTCTTTGCGCTCCTTGCAGACAGGCACATCTGCAGTAGATTTACGATATGTTCAACAATATCCTTATGCACAGTAATATATTAAATTCGTATGGGTTTTGTTAGGAGAGCGGCATGTTCTATTCAATTTTATGTCGCTTTGAGTACGTATATAGAAGCAATGATTTAATCTCTGTTAAAATAGCAATATTTACAGGGAAAAAAGGAAACTTGAATATAGAATGGATTAGTCGCACATCTGCAGTAGATTTAAAATATGTTCAAAGATATTCTTGTGTCCGTGAATATATTAAATTCACTGGGTTTTATTGCGAAAGTGGTATTTTGTATTCAATATTGTGTCGTTTAAGTGCGTTTATGGAAGCCATTACTTAATCTTAGTTAAAATAGTAACACTTATACATTAAAATAATACGATATATATTGTATTTCGTTCATAGTCTTGCGTTCTCATAATAAATATACGGTAGAAATTATTTTTTTATGTACATTCGAAATTTCAATTTCAAGAATCAAAAATTTTACTTACACTTTATAAACAGGAAGGCAAAGAATCGACCAAACGTTCACTTTGTTAAATATAGTTTTTGATTTAGACAAAATTTTAAATGAAGTCTTAACAAAAAAAACAAATGGCATAAGTTTAACAAAGTTAGTCATAATAATTTTATTTATAACTAAAGCAAGAAGAAAAAGTACATCCAATATTTTTCAAAGTAAAACGAAGAAATTAAAAAAAAATTAGAAACTCACAACGGACGACGAGTTGGACGGGATTACTGGTGCCTTTTCCCTCGCTATTAACAGCTAAACACGTGTAATGTCCGGCTGTACTTCGCACTACGCTCTGCAGTACCAGACTGTGGTCGCTTAGAATTATTCCTCCCGATATATTGTGATGAATCTCGTCGCCCTAAAAAAGGAAAAAAAGTAATTATTCAATAAGTTAAAAAGATAAAACAAAAATGTTGTAACTTAGCACCTTGCTGGGCTGAAACATTTTTAAACGTTACAGCGTGTCGAGGTTGGTAAAATATCTAGGTTGGTGGTTAGTTTTGCAATAAAATATTGAATCACTTAAAACTTGCTTGAATTATATTAAAAAACGTTCCTCAGTTTTACATTAAAATAGGTGTTATTGCAATTTAGCTGTCGTGTAATTATTTATTTATATACTTTGACGTACACAATGGAGAATTTATTTGCTACGAAATTCATCTCTCACAGCCAACGAGAACCCGCTCTATCAGTGGCCTGGGAGCGATCCCGGGATTCCGCTGTGCGTCCCCGCCGTCAAAGATCGTATGCTTTATGACCGGTCCAACACCCTATACCGCGTACAAATATATAATTCCGCGAAGCGGATTGTACAGTGCATTGTACAGTTTTTCTCGCATTATGTCGGTTTATTATATTATTTTAATTGAAAAAATACATACATCAAATTTTAATTGAAACAAAATGATGATCTATTATAACATTTCGAGGAATAATGTACAACAAATTTATGAAAATCGACATGTTGAATGTGTACTACAGGTATTTATATGAAAAGAAAAACTAATTTATCTTTACTTCAGCTCAGTATAAGCTCTGAACCATTTGGAAGTCGTTGAAGATATTTCAAATTGTTTTAATATCTAATCCGTAAATCATGAAAAAAATAGTATCCGACAGTTTTAACAAACATTGTCAGTAAAAAATTGAAAAACTGGAAAGCGAAGTAATGATTCTATTTTATAATCACGTATTTATAATACTTGTCATGTATTATAATTACGTACAGCCACACTACCGAGCTAGTATATAACCATTAAAATATTAAATATATACATTAAGTATTACATGTTGACTGATCCCATCATTGTTTGCATTATTCCTTGCGACCGACCGTCACTAAGCTCTGTAATGATTTTTATTTAATACATAATCTCAACTATATATACATTTTAATTACGTAGCCCAACAAAATTAATTTATGTGCACATATGATTAAACTCTGCACATGTAATTAAACCAAGTGAATTATAATTTAAGAATGTGTTCAAAGTTTTGATTATTTTATCTGTAATGATTATTCGCAGAATTTATTACTGAAAATATTACCTTTGCATGCATTCTTTTTTTGAACAAGTTTTGTCAGTTTTTTTTACTAATATGTGCAATATTTCTTTTATCTAAAGTTATAAAATAAGAAATATTAGCATTTCTTTGCATTTATGGTGACTTGAGAAATTAGAGTATCATTTTGCACCAAAACAACAAAGCATAAAGATTAACATCTATTAAGTATTACATTGTAAATAATAGGTAGGTAGGTAGGCCTTCACTTCATTTTAAATTAAGTAAAATATGTTCTTACGTTGCAAGATTTAAATATTTTTAGGTCTCGCAAGCGTACAATTTTAAAAATTAAAATATTCGCTACAATATACATTTATTTGGAAACACCCCAAAATGTTAAATGTTTATAGGGGTTAATTTAATGTTCAGCGATTAATGCACGTCTTGAATTATAAAGTTACAGGCGACCTCTTCTCTTTCATATCGTAAATCCATAATAAAGATACTCAATAGACAAAATAACACGGAAACTCGATCCGGCACCTCATTACCACCGAATACTTAACGACACGACATAACACACAGCCTCAATGGCGAAGTGTGCAGGCTAAGCTCATTCATAAAGCAGACCAAGGACTTCGGTCCAAGTAAACCCTTCCCATACACTCTGGCTATTATTTAATGCCATTGTCAACATGAAGGAGTATAAGGTTGTAGGGTCAAAGGTTTTATTGTTACTTTGCAGATAAGGCACCTATGGGCTTAGCGGAATAAATAAAGGTTATCATTTTACAAAGACTAATTATCAGGCGCTCGCTCCGAGTTAGGGTGCAAAGGGTCATGTTATCGAGTCGGTATGAAAGGGTATGTAGAGGTATTGCATATTACCATAATACGAATTAATCCCTGTTATAACTCCGCGTTTGGTCCTTTTGAGTTTAACGAATAATTAATTTATGGTACTGAATTGGATAATGGGTGTGTGTTCTACAGGACGATTACGTTGCCACTTCTCCAAGGATTTGTAGAGAAAGCCAAGGTATTATCTGCGTTTTAAATTACGAATTAATCATAAAAAGTATTTCATAGATCCTTTTTCAAAACATTTTGTTTCCATTTATATGACAATTAAAATATTATTTCGTGCTAATTTATGTTATCGCGTAGATTACTATAAATATTTTCAGAAAATTTTATTGAAATTGTTTTATTTCCTATGATTAAAAGACTTAAATGATTGTTTTGATTAATAATTATTTATTTTCTAATATATTCCCTTTGTTTTCTGCACTGGGCCAGTCGTCCGACCGAGACTCGCTTTTCCATAGACAATAAATACATTTGTTACAATGAAAATCGATTCTCTTCTTCATAAATCATTTATAAATAACATCCTCTTTCTCACATATTAAAACACGACTAGCGAGACAAGGTGATATTACAACGGCATCAACGTTGAAACAAAGTTTAATTGTAAAATAGACTAAAATTTCAAACATAAGTAACAATACTAACTTTACTCAACAAGGAATATCGAACAATTCTAATTCAACGATGGGGTAGTGTTTTACAAGTCGATGTGTATATATGTGATAGTGTAAATTAAATATATAATTAACATCAAATAAAAACTTTATACAATGCAAATGTTTAGGTCTGAACACTAGACGACCATTCTTTATTACATTCACAGATAGCAGGAAGAATAATTAATATTACACTATTGAACAATGTAGTATATAAACTAGGTATGATAGAAAATATTTGGAAATGAGTATAATTTCTTTGTATTCTTGTGTCTTATTTGGGTATCGGAGTTAAAATCATAATAGGAAAATCATATAGGGAATCAAGGCGGCATAGTTATAGAAACAAAATACGGCATAACAGAAAATTCTAACATGGTTCATTCAAACACAGGAGAAAACTAAAGTGGCGTTAATATATATTTTAGATAAATATGGGCAATATTAAGAAAAAAGATAAAATAACCAATTTTATTAAATTTAATTTCAACCGCGAAAAGACAACACAGCTCACTTTATTAAAAACAAATATTATTAAATATTAAACACAACTGAGTAACAAAAATGGAGATGCAGGCTACTTATTAAACAGGGAGAAGAAAAATTAAGCAAAACATTTACATTTACATTTACAGTCTGAATATAATATTTGAAAAGAAGAAAAAGAAAGACCTCATAGAGGATGGAAAGGCGAATTAAAAGAAATAGATAATTCAAACGGAACAAACATTGATTTTGATAGAAAACTTCGGAATAACTAAATAGCAAACTGAAACGAAAATTATATTGAGAAAAATAAAAAACAATGTTAAAAATAACAAAAAATGATATTTTTTTATAAAAATGGTATTCAAGGCATAACCGAATAGTTTGAATTTGATGTAAGAATAATGCAATTAGCTAAGAATCAGGATGTCCAGTATAGATAAAATACATATATGATTGAAATATTATTATGTAGTAAATCCCTCGATATATTAAACAAGTGGCTTACAGTTTATCTACTCTTCCAACATGTTCAAACTAACAGCAATTCTATGACAACTATTAAAATTAAATAATTTTGATGACTTCCTATATTCCACGTAAATTCTCAAACCGACATCGGAAACTAATTGATTTACTGCTCTTTTATTACCATTTTAACCCGATGGCAAAGAGGTGTACATATATGATTTTACGTTATATTATCTTTTCTGGTTCATCATAAACCATAAAAATATTAATTCTATGTGCCATTCTTCTAAATATCATGGAAGTGTGGGTACTCCTAAATAAATATATCAAAATTATCAAATGAGTAAGCTTCATTACCAATATATAGTTATTCATACATTTTACTACTCCTAGTGGAAGAATGCATTCATCACCTAATTTTGTCACCGCTGCTCTCATGTGATATTTATTCAATTTTCGACCTTTATTTCAGAGTTTGCTAATGCTATGTTGAATATGAATTAATTGAATTTTAATATTCTCATTTTTTTTATTTCGATAAATGTAGTAACATACAGCTGTCACGTGACAATTTAATACACTATAACTGCAGTTACATGTACACTTGATCATGGCCCGCTTGAATCATAAGGTAAATACGACTAAAAAGAGTGTTTTATTTTCGTAGTAAACTCTTTAGTGGTGAATTAATTAAAATTGTATTATTATTAATTTTTGATTTTGATAAATAGTTGCCCTAATAAAAAATTTACGTATTTTTAATAAAAGATAAAGCGTTTGGAACTAAAATATTATTTTTTACATATAATAAAATTTATGTGGTCAGATATACAGCTTTAACTAGGAATGAAATGCATTTCGATAAGTTTTCTTAAATCTGTTGATATCTGACAAATTATTAGCTTCATTTTTGCTTCCAGAGGCAGTCAGTACAAATCCCATAAGAGCGTTTTATTTTTTTTTATTATACTTCTAAAAAGAAAAAGGTGCAATTGCTCTTTTTTATAATATATAGCGCACAATAGTACCTAGGATGATGATTCAGCAATTCATAACTAATATGGTGAATAATCAGGAAGAGTTTTCTATCGAGATCATGGAAGTAAAAGGAATGACCTAATACGATAATCTTCATTTATTGAATATATTTGGCGTTAATTTTGTAGAAATTCATTATTCACAATTAAATGAAACTACGTGATGTAGTATTATTTCTACTTTCTTTAATTTCTTTACCACGACCTAGGTTTCGTTGTATTACAACATCTTCAGGTGGGATATTGTATAATAAGAAAGTAGAAATAATACTACATCACATAGTTTCATTTAATTGTGACGACAATCTTCACTAAGTACTGCATCGATATTTTCAGCTTCCTGATGAGTGTAATTGCGGCGAAGTATCACCAATATTGCCTAAAAAAAGGTTGTGTTTCGTGTATTATAGAAGAAAACACACTATATAATGCAGTACTTACTAAAAGAAAACACCGAATTCTAGGAACACAAATGGCTAATGTGAATAAACCTTTAGAATAATTTATAAGAATCTTTTGTTGACTAATAAATAAGTCTATATTGTTAAAAAAACTATTAAGAACGTTAAAAAAAATATCGCAATGAATACAATGAAAAGCAGATATATGGAAATATATTTATGACTAATCGAAATGTTTTATTTTGATGTATATCGCTATGATATAAATGAGCTTTATAATATTAGGTTGCTTAAGACAAGCATAATGAAAATTCTATAATTGGGAAATTACTAGAGTATTTAATAAAGATAATCAAGTAGAAAGTAGTTGCCAATTATATAAGGAAAAAAGTTAACTCCACTATAGTAGTTTTGAGGTTATCAAGTAAAGAAAATTACTGCAATAGGTAAACTGATTCAATGAATGACAATAAAAAGTAACGTATTCTTACACGGTAAAAGATGATATGATTTTATTTTATATCCTAGCAATAATTGAAAGAATATCCGAGATAATTCAGAGATATCAGAGATAATCAGAGATAATTTTCTTCCCGACAGGAGAGAAATACAATTCTGGCAGAATTCATTTCCTTTTTCGATTAAGCCAATCCTGAAGTGTCCACAACAAACAAAAATAATTTTTTGAAATAATGACTAATATTCATTATAAAAGTTAAGGTACAGTACACGATAATAAAGATATTTAAATCCATTTAGATATTTTGTTGCGTTCCTTTTAAAAATATCACTCAGCAGTGAAAAACATGGTATATATGCATCTGGGATTTAGCTAAGGGAAAATGGAAAAAATTCCGGTCTCGAGTCCAAACGGAGTCCACGGGATATGTCCATAAGAATAATGTCATTTGCTGATAATACTTTCCTCAGGAACAGGTCAGATTTGATAACAAGGGTAAAGTTGCCAACGCACGAGACCGGTTTTTCACGTTGATGCAAAGAGGATTATAAAGTCAGTAGACAGGTGTGACAAGATACAATTCACGATTTTTGACGGCTAATTTCTCTAAATGGTCAACAAATTTCATTGCTTAGAATCAATTCTATTGAGCAATCTTTTAGTCAATGTAGAAGTTTAGTGAACAGATAAGGAATAACAAGGAACTATTTACCAAGACTAAAGTTTTGTTAGACACATATATCTTATGTAATTCCTCGTATAAAGCAGAAATTTAAAATTATTATGAGAAACCAAAAAAAAACCAATTAATTTTTTCATATAATCGGCTTTCTAAGCTTAAAACCATTTTTAGAATTATCTTTTTTGAGGGTTTTAGACGATTCTAATATAGCTCAGTATTACTACCTTAATCCAAGGAGATGGTTACTGGCAGCTATTGACGCCGAATGAATCATACGTATGTAACCTGTTGGATTGTTTCAATTATATGTACAAAAACTACATAAAGGATAATATTTAGCTTCAAATTCAAGTCGAAATAAGATCACATTGTATTGAAAATTAATTGTAACCGCTGGAGAAATCTCGTCAGGAAAATAGTAATCGCGGAGCGCCAGATTATCCATGATAATACTTGGTTTAATTAATTGTAACCGCTGGAAAAATCTCATCATGAAAATAGTAATCGCGGAGCGCCAGATTATCCATGATAATACTTGGTTTAATTAATTGTAACCGCTGGAAAAATCTCATCATGAAAATAGTAATCGCGGAGCGCCGGATTCTCCACGACAATACTTTGTTTATAATATTGGTTACGTTTTAAATATTCATTACGTCCGATACAAAATCGTGCGATTTTGAAACCTCCATCACAAAATACTAACACCCTTTACTATGTAATTACACACATACGTAGCAAAGGAACTGGGTGAGAATTTAATAAATTTAATATCATGAAGGATAGTCGCCATTCTCCGTCCTCGGGGCTTTGTATTTTGCACTTAATAGTGATAATTTTAAATAATAAATAATCTGATATGGCTGGGGCGTGGCAATTATCTAAACCTTGTTTCGTTGCTAATTTACAAATGGGATACTTACGCAAACGAATGGAAGAGGCTGCGCGTTTGGAGTCCGAATGTATCGTGCGTAATTATGGAAACAATTTAGTAATTTGGCCAACATAGGATGTATTGCGCCTCATTTTATTGCTCTGTGTTATTTTATTTATCTCTTTTGATACCGCAATGGACGTATAAACAGTTAAATACCATAAAAGGAATCGAACACATCTGGAAAGTTAATTTTGGCTATATCGTTTTTGTTAAAGTTTACATTTATTTAAAAATAGGCTAAACATATCCTAGTGGATCACGGTATTAAAAGAAAATTTTCGTGATAACTATTTGCAACCTATTTATCTATGCCATAATCTACGTTTTAAATGCGTTTATAAATTACATAAATAATAATTATGTATGTAATTTATATACGCAAATTTAAACTATTAAGTGGATATTCTAAAAAAATTTAAAACAATTATTGCTAATCATTAGAGTATTTTTTAAATTAGCGTAAAACATAAATATATATATATATATATATATATATATATATACATATACATATATTTATATATATATATATATATATATATATATATATATATATATATTTATATCTCTATATATAGGCGCAAATTAAGACAAAGTTCTAAACAGAAAACCAAATCAAACTCCCGAAGAAAAGAATAAAATTCTGTACGTCCAAGAAACCGCAGAATTCTAAATGAAAAATAACATGAATAAACTTAGTTACCATTAACATTGCATCTTCGTGGTATCCAAGATGTATCACAAATGTAATTTACAAATAAAACTACTTGCTACAAAATAAATAACGTAAAATAAATATGAGTAGTTCTCGTCAATTAAAATAAATATTGTTCATGCGTATATATTTATGAGTGTATTTATTTTTACCCGACAATTTAATTTTACACACTTACTACTTCACAGAATAATTCACAAATAGCACGCAAGTGATATGATGTTATTAACTTACACCACATCTGTTACAAATAACCGGAGCAAGCCAACATTATGTTTAATATACCAAAGATTAAACATTTCTATAAAATCGTTAGCATAAAAGTTTTATTTTTTCAAAATAAGCTTAAATATCAAGAGTAAGCACGACCCATGACGATTAGTCAGACCAATATTTATAATCTATTTCTAACCCTATAATATTTTGAAAACAACCGCACCTGGCAAATTGTTATATATATCACTATAGATATTCATAAGCATTCGATTTTGCTGTTAATTAATATTCATAAACGTTAAAAAAATAATCAAACCTTGTATAGCTATGGAATTAAATTCTATTCTGATTTACCGTTTAAAGCCATCTCAAAAATGTTAATACCCGTAATTTTTTTCTAACTTTGAATATATAAAGTACATATAGTTATACATTATATAAAATCATAAATATTAAGTACAGTGAGCTTATTACTCGTAACTGTAGTTTTCCACAAATAAATTTTAAAAACTAAACTTACGTCATGAAACCAGGATAGCCTGTAAACTTTCGGATTCGCTTTAACGTTGCATTCAAAGTAAACATCATCCCCTTCCTTGATGTCATCTGGATTAAGGTTAGAACCCATCTTGAGTGATACTATTGGCATATCTGTAGACAAAAGTATTAATTATTAGTGAACGAATAGTTCTATTGTATAAACAATGAATATGTTTTGAACATACGAGTATACTTGAACATTATTAAATTAGACAAGGTAATACTAAATGTTTTTAGAATATCAAAAATGGAACGAACTAGAAAGTTCTTAATTTATTTATTGTTTTTAAAATAGTCTCCATGACACTTTATATATTGTTTCGTTTGATGGCATCATTGAGAGAAGCAGCCAGCCCACTCTTTCTTGAATATCCCTTCTGCGTCCTTTTTGACGGCGGTCATAGCTTATCCGGCATCCGGACATAGTATTTGTGTTGGTATATAATTTATTCTGTGAAATAAATAGAAATCATACAGTGTGAGGTCGGGTTGTATGACATATGACCCATAATTAAAATATGTGGTCAAATATTCGGTCGTTTCTCTTGCTGGGTGTGCAGTGATGAGGAGAATTCTATTGCGAGAGCGTTGATTGCAATTCTTTTCCAAAGCAACAGGCAATCAGTTGCTGGTTTATTAGTCTACTATAACTGTGTTTTTATTTCCTAGAACAATCTTTACGTTATCACACGTCCGACTGAAGAACGTGGCAACCATCTTTTATCCAGCACTTTATCCTTTCTTCAGTTTTGTAAGCAACTATTCAGAAAGAAAACATCCCCTGCGCAGACAGCCGCTTAATTTTAAGTTCGTAATACAGTTTTTATCACTCATGACATTATCGAATATAACATTTGAGTGATCTCTCTCCAAATTTTTTGACATTTCGCAATACTACCAATCAACGAGACAGTAGTTTTGAGCTTCTGTCAAATTATCTGACACCCACCTAGCTTACTAATAACCAAATATTTACGTAGAGTATTCTGTACTTATCTTGCATCAATATCAAAACTTGCACGAATCTGCTGAGCGGTTATTCAGTTCTCAATCTTTATCATGAGTTGGACAGCGTTGGTACAATTTTCAGTTAACGCTATTGGGGGACATCTCACAAGTAAATTATCACTGATATTGTTACAATTACGCTTAAATAATTAATCCAGTTGTAAACTTTACTATAGAATGGAGTTTCGTCATAGAATTCCAATCGAAATTTGACATAACATTGTTGTTGACGACCAAAATTACGAAAAATTCTCGAACTAACATTTTTCGTGTTAATTCATTTTGAAAATTATGTCATACATTATTTTCAAATTGCCGGTAATCATGTGTCAAAATGATAAATTTAAGCAAAGTACCTCAATGGATTACCAATTTACAATTTTGAAATTTGGATTAATTTTTTTAATACTATTATTACACATACCCAGTCCTAAGGACGTTCAGTTCCACCCCCAAATCATTCCCTATGGAACCAGAAATTATATTTTTAAAAGAGTACTATTATTTCAAAGTATTTTGATTTTCATAGCACTATGATTACTTTCATGTGATAACAGAATTGCTAAGTACAAATAGAAGTTGCACTATAAGGGTTTCAATATAAATATTTAGAAATATTCAAATATATTTTTCGCCACGTAAATATATTACCTTCTAGGTAAAATTCTAATAACGTTGTTTTTCATAACTTTGAATTTAGTAGTCTCGATGAGAATTGGGGCAGGGAAAATTTTTTTGGGGATATATTCAACAATGTCTCTAATTCTACAAAAAATATTTTGAAATTCCTACCTGCTCTTCCAATTGATACCTCACATGGTACATGAAATAAATCAAATTCATTTAATGTTTCTAAATTTTAAAAAAGAAATTAAAACTTGATCCGACCCCTTTAATATTTTTATTTAAATAGATGTAGTCAAAATATTTAAAAAAATATATGAACACAAAAAAAAATAATTAGTTACTCCTAAATTGAGACTTACATTTTTTATACTTTATGTCTATGTTGTTACGTGACTATGTAGAATTATGTCAATTCAGCTCTCTACGTTGCATGATTTCTGATTACGACAGGCGGTAAGTTACGGTCAGACACTAAATTGATTCCATGAGTACTTATTTTTTTTTTCTTTTACTGCGGAATTTAAAAGAAAAAAACGTGTCTATGCGCGGGTTTTATACGCATATGAAAGCGTACGCGCGCTTGCGTACATGCGTACTTGCTTGCATACGTCATGCATGCTTGCGTACGTGCATGGAGTCTGATTATCGTATGTCCTAACGCCTAAGTTGTTGGATCGATTAAGATGAAGTTGGTAATTAAGAATTTCAGGGTTTGAGTTTTAGAGCTATTCTGTGAAAATATAATACGACGGCCGCTAGTACTTCTTTATGTCTAACGTTTTTCTTCTGTTTTAAGAAAAATGTTAGATATAACGAAGCACTAGCGGCCGCCTTATTACATAGTAAATTCTATATCATTTACAGATCAAGAAGAATCGAATGATGTATCATCCATTAGATATACGCACATGTATATATGCGATAAAAACATAATCCTCCTCCGCATCCATGAATTGGAGTACATAGAGTTCTATTTTTTCAATATTAAGAAATTAGGACTACAAATTAATACTGCACCCTTATGCTGAGCTGTAACGAAGCAGTTGTCGTACTGTGGAACATAATAATTATAACTTTATTGTTAATATTATTATCATAAAAGAATATGTAGTGCGGTATAATTATTTAAGGTGAGAATATGTTCAGTATATATAATATGCAATAAACAAATAATAAATAACTAAATAAAGTAATTAATGATTACAAAAGTTATATATAAAGTATATTATGTCGTTTTAAAAAATAGGATGAAGTATAGAAATCATCGTCCCTGCAATCGAAATACAGCTTAGTCTCGTTAACGTACAAAAATTCATTTACTTCATATGCACTCACTTTATAGCTTCGTTCTGAATTTTATACACCAAAATACGTTCAAACAACGAGGAAATTTAACACAATGAACCCTATTCATTAAGCTGAAATATTCCAGATCAAAACGATCGAATGCGAGATGCCTCCACCCCCCACAAAAGGTCGATATCCGCGACAAAGCGAGACATTAGCCGAATCCAAAAAGAATCCCACAAAGGACATAAATAAGAAGAATAGCCCACGAAACAAATATAAGCAGGGCAATTAGCATATTACAGGTAAATTGCCGTAATTATTCGCACTAATGGAGATCGGGCGGTGAGCGATAGCGGGGAAGAAAAGTGGGCGCCGAGGGGGATTTCCGGAGAGAAAAATAGAGAAAATTCTGCAGAAAAATAAGTATCGGCAACGTGCGCCGAACGCGGCAAATGAATAATGTAGCGATGTACATGGAGAGACGTGGCTACGACACGCCAATATTTCGTTCATTGTGCGCGCGCCCTTATCTCCGGTCCTACGCAGACACTTGCGCGTACTGCGCTTTAAATATTTATGCGTCCGTATGGCAGAATAGTTATGTAGACGTAAATGTTTCATGTTACGCGTGTTATTGTATATAGCTGTGAGGATTGGAGTGCATGGTTCGGAACTTAATGGTGCGAGTATCCTAAACAATGTTTTTATTCAAGCGTATTTGAAAATCAGTGATAATTTCAGAGAAAAAAGCTAGTCATGGACAGGAAAATAAATATTTGAGAGGATGAACTTAAAATACACATATATTTTATTGAAATATACACATATATTTTATTGAAATATACACACATATTTCAAATTTTTCGAAAACTATGAATTCGATTTCCAAAATAAATATTTTCCACCTTCTTTTTTTAAAACATGACAAGTATTGTCCCTTTCTCTTATTTTTTGTTTAGAGTCATATCAAATTTCAGTTCTTTGAAAGAAATAATATAAGACACACAGTTCACCCACGGGAACGTTTCGACTGACCTTATTACAACTGCTTCTAAATGAAAATATCCGAATATAAAAATATCAGATACTCAAAATACATTGAAATATAGTGCACAAAATATCTCAAATATAATTCGATATCACTTCAGGACGTTTTTCTAATTATATTATTAACATTACATATCTACGCATTTTGCAATTTTTTATCAGGTTAGGAATATAAACGATGGTAAAATAAAATCCAAAACGTCATAACAAATAAGACGTAAGAAACAAAAACACACGTCATCAGATAAGTAGATTCACGAATTTAAAAATAAATTTTACGGCATAATATTTTTAACCATAAATTTTAGGGCAGAGTGGTTTGAATGCATATTTTTTTACCTACATTTAATTCCATCTTGATATTGTTCGATTTCTTTTAAAATTCGTATATTTTTGCCGATACTTTATACCGTTTTGATAATTATTGACTACTCTTATATCTCTTAATATCCGATTCTAAGCTTAAATTCAAAGACAAGAAATAACTTAGACGTTTCTTCTGGAGGTATTTTCATTTATATAACTTCCTACAAAAGCCGCGATCAAGTGATCTTGTTACTTCACAAATTGTAAACAAATATATCTGTAGTTTATTTGAAGGTGTTTTTGTTTCACTTTATTTGGTATAAAATTTGTAGAAATATATTAAATTATATCTAATCATTTAATATATTTCTACAAGTTTTCTTAATTTCGATCAATTCGTAAAAGTAAGAGTACTCATTTTTATAATTAGTACAAATCTGCGACTAAAATGAATAAATTTTTGCTCAATCAATTAATTAATTCCACGAAAATTAAAGTTACTTCGTAATATAGACAAAATATCTCAGGTGAAGAAAGTGAACGTAAAAATAACAGAATTGAAAATATGGTCCATGAACCAGAACCAGGGGATACTTTCATACAAATGTTATGAAGAGGACATCTTCACTACATCTAATAACGTTGATATTTAATTTATCTCGTGACAGAAAAGTAAGTTCTCACAAGAAAATGTTCTGGTGAAAGTAGATAGATCTACACAGCTACTGACGGAATTGAATAGAAGTTCATCTTACAAACTGGAAGAGTCGATATGGTAGGAAGTCGATATGCCAGCAGAATACTGGCATGAAAGATAAATTTCTAGACCCACTGTGATGAAATTTCATCTGCTTGGATACGTGTGTTTATTAATTAATTGTGCAACATATGAAGGTATATACCAAAAAGGAAATCCACCAAAAAAGCAGATGCTATTACTGATGCTAACCAGATGAGTGGAGGCCACCAGTTTTCAAATATAATGATTAGAAAAAGATTCTTGAAGTAATGAATCGTCGATTTATAGGCTAATTTGTCTCTGAAATAAGACTGAAATGTGAAACAAATTTGTGGAATATTCTCAAATGTGTTGTATTAATGACGAATTTTTAAACGGAAGCGAACAATTATTTCCACGTAACACTCGCTGTAGAATTTTACAATATATATATATATATATACATATATATATATATATATATATATATATATATATATATATACCATCGCATCGTTCCAGATAGGACGAGTAAGACGAAATGTGGAAATTTGCAAAACATTTCGTACAACAAGGCAAGGGATTTTTATTTTGAAATAAAAAAGTACACAGCTTTACAGTTTATTAAGTTAAATCCGCAAAATCAAAACCAATTGTTTTGAATACACTGCATCCGCAATTTAATGCTGACTCAAAAAATGTCTGGAATCATTGCATTTCCGTTAAAACACCGGTAGGTTTAGACGTCTTCGGTCACAGGACATACAAATATTCTGTGAACTGGAGCTAGAAGGTGGCATAGATAGGTTTTTATAGTACTTTTTGCAATATGCACTTATCTGATATAAATTAATGGATTATTTATTGCAAAATCACTGGAAAAATATTTCTCCCCATAATTTTTTTCAACAGCCGCAAGCGAGCCTCGTGTTGAATATTCAAAGAAATGCCACAGATCAACATTCACACTAACTTTATAAAATATATATGTTCCTAACGAAGAACCTGCCGAAAGCAATAAAAAACGACAATGTGAAATTAATATAAAAAATCAAGTATTATAAAATCAAGTGAAATGTGAAAATAAAACTATTGTCTTAACAATGGTCTTCAGAATAATTAGTAAATACTAGTTTTACAAAATTAGTTAAGATATAGTTAGATAAGTTAAAGTAGAAAATACTAAAATTTAAGCACGGGCCCTAATAATTTGGCCACCTACTGTAAGTAACAAATGCAAATATAAATAAAACAAAATCATATAACTTTATCCCCCCTACACGCATTCAATTATATTGAAATTAACCTCACATGTATCTACAATAGGCTATACCGTGAAAATTAAATTAACCGAATCTAAAGACAGGTTTTCTGTGACAACTTAATCCATAATTCACGGATGCAGCTACAGGAATTATTAACACAGCCATTATCTAGTTTCGCGTTGATTAGTTATTGAACATTATGGTTAAATTTCAACAATTGTGGTTAACTAATTCCCTTTCAAGACAGGCGAGTTCAATTAAAATTGGAATCGGTCTGTTGAGAATAATCTTGATAATACTGCGCATATTAAATGAGTAGATTTAGAGCTGTGGTAAATTTGTTCATTTCAGTTCATTTGCACTTAAACATTTATTTGAGTTGCTTATTTGTATATCAAGGCTGTTTGAACCTTGATTCGTTATATTTATTACATTTTAGGAAAGTTTAAAAGATAACCGACTTTACATCGTTTAAATTAATTGAATTGTTAACACTCGTATTATTTTGAATATCAATTTATATTTTGAAATAAATATTTCTTAGTGCTAATGCACTATATCAAAACGGCGTAAAAATACAAAAATGGATGATATTTAAAATTTAAGACCTAAGTATCTCATTGTTAGTATTAACTAGAAGACCAATAAACATTGGAAGTGAAAGACACAAAATATTTAAAAGCGTCTATTTATGACTATTGATGATTTATATTAGTTAGTATCAGTATAAAATAAGTATTCTCATGTAAAGTTTTTATGAAATTTGTGAAATAAGAAATATATTGTCTCGGATTTCATATAATATCTTGAACCATCTCTATAGTATTGTAATATTCATTGCGCTTATACTTTGCGAATTGCACACAATTTTTCTTTTAAACTTTATCTTTTGATTAGATGCGAACATAATCTTTTCCCAATGCGAGTATCGTTGGAGGTATTTACTCATAAAGTAGGCGCTTTGTCAATTGTAATGCATAGTTTTTCGCACCAATGGTACTACTGCCCGTCGCAAGTCTGCGGAATTTTAGCAATGTGATTACAAACATCACTCCAGCCCCATTGAACTAACGGCCTGGAATTAAAACCGGAATCCCGCGATGCAATATGCTATCAAAGGCCATAAGCCTGTGATCAACCTAAAACGCCACACAGCAGGGGCTAGAATCCGCCAAGCAAACAGTCAAAGAAATTTAAAATGGAATATACTTACAGTGTACGTTCAGTCGCCATTTGTCCTCTAAAGCGGAGTCAGGAATGTGTACATTTTCAGCGCGACACGTCAAGTACTTCCCGTCATCATCCACGGTTGGGACCAGTGTCAGGACGCTCAACGTTTCGTTGTTCTCCGAGAACTATGAATAGATAAATTAAACATTTCATAAACCAATTTGTAACGCGGATATGTGTTTTTTTTTACATTTAAATATTCAACTTCATTTTACAGTGACAAGAATGTTGCAGCAATTTGGTTAATTTATCTGAAATTTCCTAGGGAATATTTGTAATTTTTTTTTCAAAATTGGTTCAACGTTACGTATGCGCTTACGTATATTTATTTACTATTCAATCCAAGCCGTCTAATTATTATAATGTTTGAATGTAGTTTTGCAATATGCATTTAATTTTCTAAACTTAATAATAAAATTACCATATATTTACAATTACTAGTAGTATTGTAAATCTGTGTAAAGTACTAAGCATGGACTTGATATGAATATAAGATTATCGTTTACTGTGAAACTGATTATAGTTGAGAATCTTGTTAGAAACCAAACGTTATCTATTTACGTTATTATTTAATTGGTATCATTATTTTAATTATTTACAACTATTAATATGAAGAACATTTTTTTTTAAAACAACTATATTAATATTTTAAATATAGACATAATTGTTCTGTGAAACTTCTACCCTATTACACGAAAATGTACCAAGAGGATTCAAAAGAGTTTGTCTTTTTTAAAAATTTTGCATACCTTCTTCAAAAACCCATAATATATTTGTAATGTATGCCAAATAACGGTTTAGTTGCAAATATTATAAAATATAGCTAAATATATAGAAAACACGCCAAAATACAAATGATATTTGATAGAATGAGCCAATAACATGTATGAAAATCTTAGAACGTAAAGGATGTTACTGAGAAATAAAATGTTGCCCTAGATTAAATTATGCCATTAATTTGACACTATTGGAGATACTTTAAAATTTAAGAAAATATATGTACGCATTTCACTCGTATTATATTTGATTAATAGGTTATAACCAAGGTATTTAAAGAAGATCTAATCAAAAGGAATTATTCTATATCATTTTTGCATTTATGGCACATTTCAAAGAAGTAATCTTCGTTCATTTAAGACTTACATCATGTAATTACTTTAATCAAAACAGCTAATTCCTTTAATTCGTAATCGTGGGGTTAATTGTTTAATGGTTTACCGTTAATTCTCTTAATAATAATAATATATGTGTGTTCTCTCTGTAGGTGATCTTAAACTCTTTTTAGGGATCATTTAAAATGAGACTGACTTTGTTTATGTGAGATGAAAACGGAAAAATGGAAAACGGAAACCGGAAAACTTTACCGTTATTTCCAATTAATTCACAGCCAATTTGAAATCGGGTAATTTCTGTGTAATTTTATGGCGTTCTTATGATAATGTTACATGTATTAATGGAATTGTTCTGTTTTAATTCAGTTATTTTAAAATTATGAATTTGGACATAGCTTAACCAATTATATACAACCAATTGCATTCAACGCTCTCAAGGATTTTAGGGCACTGATTTTATAGATTCTTGATAATAGTAAAATTCTTTGTCTAGCTAGGAGGTGAGTTACGGGAAATTTAAAAAAAATTAAAATGGTATATCGTAATGTGTAGTTATTATCCTTATTGAGTTCTCCTTACCTTAAGCTTTCTTATTTGCCCTGATTCAAACAATTTTAATATATATATATATATATATATATATATATATATATATACGTATATATATATATATATATATATATATATATATACGTATATATATATATATATATATATATATAAAACAAATACAAATATCTTATATAAAAACCGAATAAAACAAAATGTATCCCATTTTACCCGGACAAAGCCATGACCGTGACAGCTCATATTGTATAAATGATGACTCTAACATTGTCCTATGTTTTGGTTTGCCTATACCTTTTAATAGTAAAAGAAATCAAGAAATATAAGAAATTCATAGATATACATATCCAGCTAAATTTTTCTTACGTCATTATGTGAGATTTGACTGTGAAGTACCATTTCCCACATATACATTTGTCAATATAAAAATTATTTAAAGTCATATTAAAATACTACATATTCCTTTACATAGAATTGTTAAATCTATTTCATTTCAATCTAAACCAATCGCATTCCATCGACGTAATGACTAAAGCCGCACGATTAAACTTTCTTCCGATAGAGTTCACAATCTGCTGAGACAGCATTCCAGCACCATCGACGACGTTTCACAAACTAATCACTTTATAACTACAAATTCGAACTTACTTCATCTAGTAGAAGATGACAAATTACTAGCCGACTTAACTGGTATCCGAAGAACTTGCATTTAATTAAATTCTCTTGGAGTTTCACTGCAGTGAGTCTTCTGCAATTTACAAATCAAATATTAAATATTCCATTTGTAGAGGGAAGGACGCATTTTAAGAAAGTATAAATTCACTCTAATCTAAGTTATTATGCGCTGAGTAAACTGAATTATTGTATAATGTTTGATCATCGACTACTTAGAGATCCCTACTGATATTATGAGTATAAAATTGACTCGTTTGTTACCTAACAATTCTACAACTGAGCAAGATATTGGTTATTTAATAAATTGGTTATTAAATACCAAAGGAAACAGTCAGTTTTTGTAATTGAATTTTTAAGATCGTGAAATTTCAACCATGCTTTCTTTACGACAACATATCTCTTTTATTCTTCATGATATTTCGTATAAACCTGATATTTATCGAACGGGGAAAACCGAGTTATTTTGACAAAAAGTTATAAGATAAATGAAAGATACCCGTGTAAGACGTTTAAGTAAGTACCTTTATATTTGATATGATAAATAAATTTTAATGTGAGACTATTTTTATTGTTCACTATCTATGTTGTACATACTAGTATAACTTAACAAACTTATTCAATAACCTTTTAATAATAGCAAATTGAATTAACTTTTCTCTACATATTTTTTTATTTCCCAAGTATAATCAATTGACTGACTATCGATTAATTTAAAACCAAAATAATTTATTCCCAATATTTTTATTATTACAGTAACTGATAAGTGTTTATTATTCCTATTGCGCTGCATATTGATAGTGCAACATGTGTTAGTTCGTATAAATAAATAAAAAAGGCTTTTGGCTTACCACTTTCATTGCTTGTTTCCAAAATAATCCCGATAAAAATAATTAAGAAACTCATACAATCCTAATTAGTGTTTTTTTCCTTTATTGGTGTACCCGCTATATCGCATAAAATAACGAAGTGTGTTTGAATGTTTGTGACTCAATCACACCTGAATGGCTGGAAAATTTTTCATAGAATTTCATATAGACGCATAGATCATGATATTTTTTAACCTAAGGAATATCGTAAAGTCTGAAATAGGAAACTTGATATTTTTATTTAAGAATAAAAAATTAGTACTGTTCATGTCAATATGTGGCGCAATGCAACATCAAATTATTATTAACATATCTAGACAATTTATACATAATAATATATGGCTCAATGTCTAAACCGCGTTTATTTTTGGTAAACACAGCAAAACGTTTAATATTTTTCATACAGAACTGTTGCGATAGTCTCAATGGGTCAGAAACAAATTCCTTCCCACCCCGTTATTTAACAGTACTTCACCGCGAGCGTAACCACAGCAAACACTAGTAACAAATATTTGAGTTTGTTTTTCTGATTGCACCTATAAAATTAACAGTGGTTTTTGGTTTAGCTAAGTATTTTATTATAAACTAAGCTATACGGTAATGTGAATATGAAGTGGTTTTGTTGATCATGTTTGAAGTGATATTTCTGTACTCTTAATAAATTTAGATCGAAAACCATATTATTGACCTTACCATATGATGATTTTTTAATGGTCAAAATAAAATAACAACGAACGTGGTGCGTAACGGCATATATCATTGTATAGAAACACTTTGCGATGCTGGATATATATATATATATATATATATATATATATATATACATTGCACTTTATGTGATACTTGGCAATACCTCATGATGTCGATTTTCTTTTTAATAAATTTTACTCTAAGCAATGTTCATATCCAAAATCTATACATTTTTATGGCTGATTAAATTTGTTATTTTTTCTTTGGTTCTAATATTTGAAGGTAATACGCTCGGAACTGGTCAGTTTTAATATTTTTACTACATTTATCGCTTTGTTTTTGTTTCATGCGTTAGTTTTTTATATTTTCGTAAAAAACTATTTTTCCATACATTAGTGTTTAGTGAAATTTAATATAAAAAAACAATTAATTACGTAACTAAAAATAGGATAAATTGAAAAAGTTCAACTGAAAATGCAAACAAAGAGTTACAGTTTTCAGCGTTCAGTCAGCAGCAATTTTCATGATCATTTCTGATGTATATCGTATCGTAATGATAGAGAGTTTATATTCATTGATTGAAATTCGCATTACAGTTGAGAGGCTTTTCTATTTCCAGGCTGAATTGATTAATTTGTAGCCGTTGTGGAGTTTGCCATAGAAATTCATGGGTTTGAATCCAAAGGTATAATAGTACTTATGAAATCGACAAAGCAAAATCTATATACGCATACGGAGAATCATATTAATGTAACGCCAAAGTCAATACATTATTTCTAGAAATAATTTGGGATTTATGATATGACTAACACTTGATAATAGACTCCGGACATCCGGAGAGAGTAAAGTTTTTTGAGAAATTTGAGACCGAACTTAGATATTTTTGGAGTAGAAGTATTTTTTTATGTTTAGAAACGAAACATTTCTAACTAAGTAATGCTATTTTTATTACTTTATACTGTTCAATGCGTTTCCACCTCAGTGGTTATTTGAAGTCGGTTAATTTTTTTTTTGGCCAAATAAATTAATAACTAATTTGGGTTAGTCGATTTATTTTATAAAATCGACTAACCCAAATTAGTAAACAAAAATAATAATCAGGCTAACGTAAAGCCAAACAGGCATTACAATAATATCAATATTTATATATATATATATATATATATATATATATATATATATATATATATATTACAATAATAATAAAATTAAGATTTGCATCCACAATTTTTTATGTTATCAGTTCGTATAGTCTATACTGCTCGGGCCAATATAAGAATTTTATCGGTACCTCATGTCTTAAAATAGGTTGAGCTGTTTCGTCTCTACGGAGACTCGGCTCAAGGTCTCAGCGGATATATACATGATATCCTTTTATAGCGGATAGCGGATATATACATGATATCCTATATACATGATATCCTTTTTTGCGTAATCATGTAAAATTATTCCATTACATGGGCTTTGCTTTATTCTAGTTTTATTTCAGATAAATTAAAGTGGGCAACAAGTAATTACCAATTACCTACCATCTGAAACAATGATGTAGTCAATTTTAATATCAATAGAAATCTATCCAAAACGTAGCAGGCAAAGAGTAAAATGTATCAATTTCTAATGCTAACGCTATATCGTTTAGAAACAAATTTAAGATTGCTGACTTACTATTGTATTGAACTCGATAGAAACGTCATCCTAACATACAACGACAAATAATTAATAAACCAAACTTTCTTTCAACAAAATTCATGTGCGGACTCCCTAAGCCAGGTAGCGTGTGCGACATAAAGAAACTTAATCTCAACTTGTAACCTTCCCTAACTTACATTTTTCGCCATCCTCTTCAACTGTCGACTTCCCTTCCACCACGTAACAGATGCTTCCGGCCTCGAGCCCGACGTCTTGCATTCAACTTCGTACCTCTTGTCGGCGGAAACTTGCTTTTCCTTTGTAAGTATATGCACTGCGATCGGTTTTACTGCGAACAATGATAAATAATTGGCTCTTGGAAATATAAAAACTTACGTAAGCGAAACCTCTTTTGTAACAATTATGCAGTGTAAAATGTAAAACTGTTATATTTATAACTACATATTATAATATTCCATTAATACGTACATCCGCAATAGAAATAAAATATATTTAAAAAAAAGAATCAATCAAACAAAATTAAAGAATAAATTTCGTAAGTCATAGGCTACTAAATGTATTATCTGATGGAATTGTACGACATTGTATATAGCATCCAATAAATATTCCTACAAATGACATGATGATTAGAATGTAGTAACGATTTTCCTACTACCGCTAGAATATTGTGTACTGTTTAAATTGTAATTAACGATATTTCAATTTATTGATTACAAATATTTTAGCGAAAAATATCACTTTCATGATAATATTACGAAAGTAGTATTGTCATAAATCTTTGTACATTTAAAATTTTTAAAAAACGAACCGAAACGAAACACTATATTTCTACTTTTCAGAATACTTTTTTGCCTTGTCCAATTAGCACATTTTGTTAGATTTTCAGATATTTATTAAGTAGTCAATAACCAAATGTACTTAATGTTACTTCAAATTGTTTCGATGATCGTACCTGCTATTAACATAAATCATTGTGATTGAAAGTTGTTAAAATAACATTGAAGTGAGTCAGTATGATCGAAACAGCAATATTATAAATTATTTCGTAATTGTTCTAATGTCTTTAAGCATATTTGAGAACAAAAATACTTGAATACGTAAATTGTAAAAATTAAATAATATAAAATGAAGGAAAGGAATATTTTATACTACAATAACCAAGTAATTTATGGAATGTAAAAGTGTGCAAGGAAATTAATCTTGTAAAAGTTAAATATTTACCGAAATGTGAAAATTAAAATCGATACATAATACAGTTCTATTAATAATATTATAAAAATGTTTAATAAAAAAATGTCTCACATGAACTCATTCTGTATAAAAATAATTACTATAAAAAATAATAATTTTTCAGGGGAAATAAATTTCACATGCCCTTGATATATTCTTATATGGATTGTTTTGTGTTCGAAATAGGAGGGTTGTAAACACAGCCGCTGAGCATTTTAGCAATATTTATGTATAGTTAAAAAAATATTCCAAATTCAATTTCTTAAAATTATGAAACAAGTTATGTTCGTAATAATCAAGTTATGTTTCGAAGTAAAAAATTATACTACCTAGTTTCTTATAATCCAACTATATTAAATACATTATTTTATGAAAATACTTATTCATCCTTACTTTTTAGATCAAGTTAATTGCTGGTTTCTTGTTTGTGATTTTTACATTCATGTGACATCTTGTTTAAAAAAAATTCAATTAAGTTAATTTTTATTTTCTATGTGTTTCCATTGTGTTTGTGTTTCCATTACTCAGTTTGTTGTATCGTATGTAGATAATAAATTAAAAAATGATTGGCTCATTTAAAATCATTTGTTTTAAGTGGTGCCACTTGTTTTCACATATTTTGATAAAAATGCCATTTCTATCTTTTTTTGTTCTATATTCTTTCGCATAATGCGAAAAATGTGGGGAAGAACACTGGTAAGAAATGCGCTTAAATTTAGCTACTTTTTGGATTAATTTTGTTATTTTATAAATATTCATTAGTTTAAATTAAAAGATAAACTGCACAAAGATGAATGACAAATGAAGTTTAGGAAACATTTCGTAGAAAAAAATTTTACTTTGAGACCGACCATATTGTAAAATATTAATTGAACAATTTTGATTCCGCTCTTAATTTTATTAACACCAGATAATATTATCTGTATCAATACGAAATGTTTTAATTTATAAAAAACGTACATAAAACTGATTTAAATAGAAACAAAACTAATAATAATTTACTTGGGCAACTAAGTTTATTACTTACAATTAATATCGAGAATGACGACCTTCGATGCCGGAGGTGCCAAATTCGTGTTCGAAGCTTGACAGATGAGTCTGGAGTTGAGGTGCTGTCTACCCACGTTGGGAAAGTTGAGGCTGTTGACAGTGAGACCGTCGGCCTTCTGCTCATAGGAGTCGTCTATTACAGTGTTCTCAAGGTACCACGTCACGCGTGGTCTCGGATTTCCTGAAAGCGGACAATAAATTTGAGTGTTTGAAGAAAGGAATAAATCTCACTGAATTAAGAGCCACCAACGAAATGCCATAAGTTTTATAAGTTTTAATCACAACTCATAAGAATAATTATAATTGTTCGTAAATATAATGATAATAACATAGATTTACATCAGAATGACTATTTTCAATTTTATTGTAAAAGTTTTCATCATTACTATTTTAAATATTATACTTTTCCTTATGATTGTATATATATATATATATATATATATATATATATATATATCTATATATATATATATATATATATATCTATATATATATATATATATATATATATATATATATATCTATATATATATATATATATATACATATATACATACATTTATCAATAAGATTCATTTTGAGATGCAAATGGTATTCAATTAATGTTGGGTCTAGGGTTAACTGAGTCATCACCCTCTTGTCTATTTTAGTGGAATGTAATATGAGCTGAATATTTTTTTATCAAAAAAGTTTTGAAACTAGAGACGAAAAATCTATAACACTTTTTCTCTTCACATATTTTTCAAGAATGTGTCGTGAAATAATTTAACCGTAAGGAAAATAGATATCAATAAAAAGCATGTCCTGAGTGGCTTAGATTATTGAATGAAATAAGGTTACATTTAAAAAGAGACTTATCCAAATTAGAAAGCTATTTTATAGTTAATTTTATTACATACTAACGACTCGCCTTTCGTAAGAGTATGGTTAGGTTGTAAGTGAGAGCTTTTTTAAAACAGTGTTTTCTAATATGGCCATCAATATTTCTTTGGTAGTACCTCGTCATTATTTTATGGTATGTTTTATCCATCCCCTATTTCTGATACATTCCTTGTTTCATTTTGTTTTGTTTTTCTCAATACCCTAAGGTTCTTATTTACGTAAAACATAAGTTTTCTCTGTAAGTATACCATATCAATAATAGCTATCTATGTTCTCTTCCCGCTAAACTCTTATTTATGTAAGAGAAGATTTATCAACGATGCGTTTATTAATTTACCTTGTATAATTAACATGGGGTAAATAAATAAGATATAATTTAATCTTTTTTTTTAAGATATTTATTCCGGAAAATAAATTATTCTGGATATACCACAACAAAAGGCAAATATTATATGTTCCTTTTATAGCTATCCGGATGCATAAACATTTATATCGTAGAAATATTTCAGCACATCCATTTGATTAAAAAATTAATTTCATATAGATCTTTAACAAGAATTGTCCAAATTATCTTATGTACATAAAAATGTAATATATTTTAAAAACAACGAAAAAACAAAATTATGCGAACTGATTTGAAATGGAATACTTAATGAAAGAAAACATCTTAAAATTTCATATGACAAATACGTGAAAATCCTCGACCAGTTACAACACATTAGGCGGTTCCCTCAGATCGTCGTCGCATTTTCGGCTTTTTAACGACCATAAATAACTGACAACCATTATTTCAGTACATTGTTTTTTATTCATTTCATTAACGTCATAATAAGAGTCAGCTTACAAGAAATTATATCGATTCATAAATTTTGCAAATAATTTAGCATGATTTCACATTAGAAAGAATTTGCTCTCAATTCAGTGAAAACGTTACAAGTGACTTTTGAGTCAAACAGAGCTTCTAAATCCATCCGCAGTTTCCTCTTAACCAAAATATCCAAGTCGAGAAATTGCTTTGGAAACAAAATTTAATGCCAACGAGTGTTTCGTAGGCAAAAAGCATATTGTATTGCTAAACGTTTCATTCACAGACCGACGACGCTTTTAAGAGTTGGGTAGATACAGCGATTCGCCAGAGCATGTTAGGTATTGTTTCATTTAAATACTTAAATTAAACTTATAAATCTGTACTATAGTTAAGAGGATGAATAAATGTAGTCATTTTCTTGAATTGTTCAGTTAATGAAAAATTAATAAAGTAAAGATTGATTTTAATATCCTGGTATTACCAGCTACGAAATACATAATATTAATGTGAAGTATTTATAAAGATACATTTTAACTGAATCATTAACTTATTTTGTTATGTTTTCGGAGAAACAATGTAGCAGAAAGAGAAGACCAGTCTAGAGTTTAATACCGGGTGTGTCCGAAGTCTTGCGACATAGAAATTTTATTAACCAGCTCAATTTATGCTATAAAAAGCCGTTTACACAAACCGTATTGTTTTAATTTTTGTATTGTTTTCCCTAATATTTACATTATCTGCGAATATTTTTCCCTTATCCTTGATAGTTACATTATATTCAGTCACGCGTTAAGTAACTTTTACTCTTTTAAAACTCGATAAAATAAAACGTAATACTTTAGATATTAAAGAAATTACCAAGTGTGGTGAAAAACAAAAAAAAGAATAACTTACGATAAATATTCTGAAGAAACTGTGATGCATACTTAACACGATCATTTTCAAAAGAAGAGTTATACAGAACTAAATATAAAAAAGGATTTTTGCCGTACACCGTTCTGTTTTTTTTTCTTAGAAAGTAAACATTAAATAGGATTTTTTATAAAAATCTATTGTTTTATATAAAAATAGGATTAAAAAAAAAGTCTTAAATAACCATTTTACCATTCTACATTGGGTATTTACCATGTATTTACCTGTCACTATACAATCTGAGTAGTAACAGGTAAATGTCGAATGCAATAGATAGAATGGTTATTTACTCAACGCACATCTCTAGTCGCTACTGTCACCGCACTTTTGAGAATGGTGCTTTCATCCAAAAATTTGTTTAAAAAGATATTACACGAAATAAGTTTGAAATAAAATTTACATTAAAGGTAAAAGTATTTGACATATGCATATTCACCAAAGCCCGAGGAAACTTCGACATAATAATCTGATTATGGTAGAATGGCTATATTTATGGTTTCGGCTATATTTATGGTATTCGTCTGAGGATCGCAAAACTGCTTCTGAAATTACGAATATGTCCGAAAATCTATGAGCAGAAGTTAGAATTTAATCAAATCATGTACGACGTAAAGTTTTGCCAAAAAAGTATAATTAGGATAGCCTTCCACAATGTTTTGTTAGCAAGATAGAGAATATAGCTAAAATTTAAAATACCTCGTTTTCTACTTGCTTAGTAGTGAAATACTTACTATCTTAATATTGTAATTATAAGTTACACTAAAAAACTAAATAAATTATTTTAAAAATGCTAAATTAATTTACTTCTCCTCACAGAGTAAAATTTTCTGTAGATCTTAAAGATTATAAACTGTGTGACATGTACTTTGAACCAATGCTTCTTCATCTCATAACTCAACACCGTGCATTTTATAAGACAAAAGAAACAGAAAGCGAAATTAAATTAGAAGTGAGTGGTAGCAAAATGATCTTCGAAAAGAAGCAAGTAGGGTAAGAAATTATACAGAAATTCTACAAGTGACTAGAAGTATTATAAAATATATTTTTGTGTTGTAACTGAATTAAAGGGGGTATTTTGTGATGCTGTTCGGTCGCAAAAAAGGCTGGGTGAACATACCAAAACTAGAAAATGCCAGCGTTTAGCTCTGAGCAATGGTTTCAGTCTGAAGTTGAAATGGATGTGTGAATTCTTGACAACGGAGGGTCTGCACATATGTACACACGTGAATTTTACATTTTATAGATAGAATGATGGAGTTAAGAAAAAAAAACTGAAGTACTTGGATAAGGGACAACGTTGACGAAGGATTGTATAAACAGATAATGAAAACGATGTGTTTTAAAAGTGAATTACGCAGTAGGCTTAGAATTTTTTTAGAAATCCCTCGCTAAATACCATTTAATTTATCCAAGTATTAGCAGTGAATTTATTTTTTAGAATAAAAATATTTTCAATATTTCATTTTTTTTTCTTAGAAGCTGTTACAGCAAATTCAATAAAAATTAAATAAGTTATCGACATATTATTGGCCTATAATTGAAAATTATAAGTATTTTCTTCCTTTCCCAGGAATATGAAATTGGAGAAGAAAATTTGTTCAAAAAAAAAAATTCAATTCGGGGCCATCACCAATTTTCATCAAACACTTCACATACGTGTATGATAGATTCAAGTAAAATGTAAATGTGAACCCATCAGAATATTTTGAGACTGATACACTTTATAGGAAAGTTTTAATAAATAAAATGGTCCCAATCGCAAAATAATGTCTTTAATTAAACATTTTTTACTTTTTTTTCGTAGATTTTGCAAGGAAAAATTCATATGAAAATGATTACTTGTAAATCTTTAGTGCCTCCAATACATAATTCAATTTCATAAAAATTGTGACAACGGTTTCTAAAAGATAAGTTTTCCTAAAATTTTAAAATATTTTCTTTCTCTAAAAATGTATGCGTCTCCGAATCTAATATTGAAGAAAAGTATATTTTATTTGGAGAATAACTTCCATAAAAATGTAATAAATCTACGCAAAAACGCCTGTTCTCCAGGCTTACTTGTCTTCGGCTTTTATTTTCTGAAAGGGAAAAGGTTATATTATTACTAAAAATAAAAGTGATGAATTATTAATAACAGAAAATTTTGTTTTTATGACTACAAAATTTCAGGGAAAGAATATTTATGTATTAAAACTTTTGTTTTAGTACAAGAAAACTGTAATTTATTGAAAACAAGTTCAAAAATGTGGCATGAATATTTGGGACATTTTAATGAAAAGAACTGCAAAATATGTGTAAAATTTTTATTAGTTTATACATTTCAGTTTGATTAATAATTATTATTTGTAAATTATATTAGTTGAAAATCAAAATAGCCTACAGATTAAAAGAAATTAACGGAAGGTAAGTAATATCGCGAGTTGTGGGCAAATATATAGATCATGCATCTGGGTCGGGTACAAGATACTTTTTCATTCGAGGAATTTGCAATTAATAAAAAGAGAAGAAACGTTTTAACTATTACAAGAAATACAATACAGTTGTAAAAAGTATGTTTCAACATGGTTTTCCTTATTAACACTGGTAAAGGGCGCGAGTATATTAATCATTTCCAAGGTTATCTTTAACTAACAGGGACTTAATTTACAAAGGCAAATCGCACAAAATAGTAATCAAAAACAGAATCGATCATAATAATAGAAACAGAAAACTACGTATTCATGTGATATTCTCTATTCATTTGATATTCTGTAAAATTTGTGGGCAGAAAAAGTCAATTGTTTTGTCTATTTATTAATCTTAAACTCCTCCATTAACACGAAAAATAAGTAAGCTACATACTCGTAGATTGAAGGGTTAAGTTTATATTCAAATAAGAAGATAGAGAAATGTATTAGAAGTTTAACGTTACGATGCTGGTATTATATAAGAATGAAATAGTATGCTGTTTAAACCGGAAATATAATACACTTAATTTGCAAAAAATATACGTTTTAAGATAGAAACGAAATTTGATATGAAAACTGTCTTCTTGTATAATGAATTAGTAGAAACCTTTATGGAGATTACTGAAGAAGCTGTGCCTGAACTAAAAAAGTTTTATAAGTTAAATATATCCTTATGTGGTTTTAAAGTAATTGTGCTGGAGCAAAGAGCTTTGTTCATTTATAACTCACGGTTTTAAAATATGTCTGTCTGATAACTGCATCTTCGTCAATTATTTCACTCCATTTAATGTTACATAGATACTTTATATAGGCGACATCTTGTTATGTTTAAAAAGCAAAGATATATTTTTAATTTCTTTAAATGATCCAAATACGATAAAAAATGTTGAGTTTTACGATATGAAACTAATTTCTAAAGCAATTAGTTCGATCATTATAAGATACATATATAAAAAATAACTCACAGAATATTCAATGTCATAAGTAACTTAGTGCAGTATACTTACGAAGAATAATGTAAATTTGGCGAAAAACTGTGACCATAATTTTCTTAACTTTCTGTATAGAGGATTTATAAATTATTATTAAACATGTAAATAATTTATACCCCAACTTTTCTACGAAGTTACTACCTGCTAATTAGTTATTATTACAAAGATATCAAGTGTAAAATAATGTTAATTCTAATTCGAGTGCAAAAGTAGATATTTTAGGGAATGTTCTTGTTGTTGTAGAATTTAACTTGGAGTGATGGAAATTAAATTTTATAATAGGCATTGCATTATAAAAAATTAATTTTATAAAGTTGGTCCTTTTTATCTGCTACTTCGTACCAGTGTGCCATCTTTCGCTTTCATTTTCGTTGTACAAGTGGTGCTTTCCTCAAATAAAGATTTTTCAAAAATATATTATTTAGTATAGTATTATTTTATTTAAGGCTTATGTCATCACTGTCTTCTTAATTTTTACGTAAAACGTTTAAGTTGAAAGACTATGCTCCGTATATTACTGAAAGTATCATTATTCTTTTTAATCAATAATGTTCTACTATACTATATTACCTACCTATAACTGTATTACCATTATTATTTTAGAGAAATATAAGGCAAAATTTTATGTAAAACAAATACACTTACATCAATATTTAAAAAGAAAGTTGTTATACGTTACACTTTATGATAACCCATTAATTTAGAAAACTAGATAAACTAACACTTTTTATTTTCATTGAAACGATAAAAGAAACTTTATACATATATTCATACACACACAGACATATATATATATATATATATATATATACACACACACACACATATATATATATATATATATATATATATATATATATATATATACATATATATATATATATTATATACATATTAACACCTATTTTATTTCGACTCATATCCAAACTTACTTTCTATTTGCCATTTAAACACAATTTTAAACCGAATTCTGTAAACAAACCTGTTCAGATTTTGGATTTCATCTCATTATGAATTCTATTTATAATATAATATTATTGATCTATAATTTTATGAATATATCCATGACTACATGCGTCGACATTAGGTACGGTTCAGTACAATTCTTTAACAATGGATAAAAAATATTTGCATTTTTCGGATATTGACGGAACTAATGTCGAATATAATTTTTCGTTTGTTACTTCAATAAGGAAACATTTAAAACATACCATGAAGAAGAAAAACATGAAGTAAGGTAATGTCGGTCGTGCTGCAGGTCTTATCTAATTTTATACGAAAAAGAACTAATTAATACAGCCTACTTTTTAAAATGATGTATTTTAAAAGTTTATTTCGGTTATAGCTTACGTACCATTCCAGTTACTATTGGAATTTACGTACACATAATTTCCAATAGTAACTGTGACTTTCAAACAGTCATGCTGCGAGTCAGGACGCATTACGGACACATTAATTTCACATAGTGATAGTGACTTTCACACAGTCGTGCTGTGAGTCGTGACAGTCGTACTGCGAATCTATCAAATTTTAAGCGAAAATGAATTTATTCATACATCTACTTTTTAAAATAAAATACTTAAACGTTTATTCCAATATAACTTAAAGACAAATTTTTCACATATTAACTTTAACTTTCAAATTGTCCCATTAGTTTTGACGCTCAGTACGTTGTTTAGTATTCTGTTAAGTGCAAAGTTTTTTTTTTAATGATTAATTGATACTCTAACTTGATATCGCTAGAGATTACAACCAGATTAAATCTTCCAGTGTAACAATCCAAAATTAATTAGTAACATATATGTGTTTGTTACGTGTGAAGTAGATATTTATTTTCACAATAAGATTTATTTATAAATAATTTTGTATATATACAAATTAAAGCTAAAATGAAAAGGGTAATCAAATTTTAGCAATTCTTCTATTTACTACAGTGATATTTATGTCAATTTTGTTTTTTGATTGTTGTTTTTGTTTACTAATTTTCTTTTATGGCGTATCGATTCTGCATCTATATTTTCACCAGCGTAAACATATCCCAGATCCGAATTGGCGAATATTAATTTAATTGTGATTGCTTTTGATTATATATTAATGGATTATATATCAATCGCATCTATTGAGGGAATGAATCGTGACAAGCCGTCATATATTTCTACAAATTTGTTTCTTTCGCTTTCTTAGCTAATCAATCGTTTTTCTTAAGCTATTAGTCTATTATTGTTCCATTTTTATTATAAAAGTTTCATTATTTTAAATGGTTCCAAAGTAAGACCCAGTCTTATTTAAAAAAACTATTTTATCTACATCTAAAACATCTTGTGCGTTTATTTTTTTAATAATAATTATCTACTTGCTCTAACTGATTAGACTATCTAAAAATATTTTAATACCTACTTTGTAACTTTCTCCTTACGTTAACAATTAACAAGAATATTTTAAGTTTAAATATTGACTATGCGTTCGCTCACCTCCTTTCACTTCGCAAACCAGAAGAACATCCGAGCCTTCGTTGTAGGGCTCTATGAGTTTCGTTTTATCTCGCCGCTTTCCGTCAAATATCGTTGGTCTTTCGGGTGGAACTGGAAAAAGCATACATCTCATTATTTTTTTAAACTATAATTAGTAAAGTTTTCATACTTTTTTCTCTTAAATCTGACTACTTTTTATTTTAACTGATTACGAAGCCTATGAATCGATTGAATATTATATGAAAAATCGTTTTAATGACAGGAATATGGTACGCCTTTACGGATCTGCAGCTATAATGAAAATAGCTTGATTATTATTCATAAAACAGTCACAAATGACAAGTCTTGAGCCAATGAGGTTTAATTAGAACGTATAATGTAACGTACGTGTGTATAAATAATGCGCATTATTTATACATTGTCATTTTTTATTAGTTGTCGTCTGTTACTTTTCTTTATACGGTTTTTCCAAACCACGTTGAACATTTTTAGAAGATAGTTTTTATGTACTTTACATTGTCTTAATAAATTTCTACTATCAAAGTGACTACATTAATTATTTGAGTGGAGTTAAAATGACTACGTTTGTCGAATGTAATCTTAATTTAAGACCAGTTAGTGTAATTTTTCTTATGTTAAGTTTACGTGTTCGCTGAACAACAAAAAACATGTGAAGGATGAGTAGGACTTGAACTACAAGGGTTCCGTACACATTTCGGCATTTGTTAACATTTTAGCGTACATATTACTTCTATTAAACTATTTACAAATATTAATTTTTCACAACATAAATATATTACAACGTGTGTTACATACGCATCCTTCACAGGAGTATAAATATGTGGCATATTTCAAAAACTATAACATTAAGATAACCGCCACATTTTTTCTGTAATCTTCTAGTAAGCTTTCATCAACCCTATTTTTTCATGACTTTTGGTTCAGAAGTTTTGAAAATAGTCGGACAGTATGCTACGTTTTTGCATATTTTTAAAATATCTTTTTTATATGCAATTTAAAGTTACTAAAAAAGTATTAGTATGTCCTTCGTAACGAGCATTTTCAAATGATATACTATATCATACACAAAATTAAAAAAAATGTATATAATATCATTTGGGTTAATAAGATGTATTACTACTAGACTTTCAAATTCCTAAGTCGCATGATTTCTGAAAAAATAGGAATGATGATTTCTGAGAAAATAGAAAATGTTATATTTTTCGTGAACGTAAAAAAACATGTAAGTCATCGCTACAGTTTTATTACGACCTTTGCTTGGGTTTCTCTTTTTTGTATAACTAATTTTAGATTGTGTAATTATATAAGGGAAGGGAACATATCTTCTTTACTTATTTTCTGTATATTTCTGAAAATATAATACCCAAAAATTATGGAAGTAAAATATTTTTGAGACCCTTGTGACAAGTCCTTTTAAACGACACCCCGCACTATATATGGAATTAAAAAGAAATTCACGAGTACTTAATTTGCTAAAATTTCCAAACGAATATTATTAGATTTTAGCTATTGCGGCATACGTGGGATAATATGTCTTATTGCTGAACCAAATGTCAAGTTTCTACGTCAAACAGTTGTAATTGCTGTAACGGACGTACGGGCAGATACGTGAGTGATTTCATAAAGATACCGTTTCTCCTTTTAAGGTACTGAACCCTAAAAATATCAATTTTTGTCTTACCATAATCTTTTGTACAATACAACCACAGTTTTAAACTGAATTATACTGGAAATCTTAAATTTTTCCACGATATTAATTTTTTCATTCCCCCAAATCACAATTCGCCGTAGTGCAATTTGTGGAGATTGTTGACGGCTAAAACGCTTAAATTTTTACTGTCAACATATTAATTAATAATTAAATTTTGAGTATGATATCTTGTGATGACTATACATATATATATTTACAAATTACTATAGCAGAAATCACGTCTAAGTAAGTTGTACGATTCTTGATTTTTTATGAAAAGTAAGTTATTTAATTTTGTAATACCATCCGGTTAGATTATATTAAATATTCTACGGTTACTTATTTTTTCCGGGATTTTTTATGGAAAAGTATATTCAGACCGTTCGCTTTCCCGCAAATTAATACAAATTATACGGAAAGACAAACGCAAACCCGAGATGGCTACCTAATTTTTCATTGAAAAAATTTCGTTATAATTAAGCGTGTGAATTGTCCTAAATTGTATAAATAAGTTAACCTACCCTTAATGATGCATGAAGGCTAACGAATCTGTTGAAATTCGTAGATTACTAATGAGCATAACACGCGCCAAATTTCTTGCTTTTACGTTGTAAACTTTGCCATAAAATAAAACTTCCGCATCGACCATATTATCAATGTAACGCATTTAATACCTCAAATATGATCTATAATGTTCACATTTAGGTTTATTTTGTGGAGTTTATGTGCTCTCTACCTTAATTTCATTCTTGTTTGGCCTGTCCTTTAAATTGTTCTTTGAATATTTTCAGTGAAGCTCTATAACAGTAGTATGTTTGCTTTATGCTTAAATCTATTAATATTTTATGCCATTTTTCTCATATGTTGGGAAAATAAAAAGAAACAAATATGCATATTTGCGATGCTAATAATTCATTGATTCTAACTATGTATCCGACTTGAACATCCGATGTGTGTCGGATACAAAATTCGGTTTTGAATCAACACAAATTATTAACACACGTTGGACTTGTATACGACTTCGAAAAGGTTCGAAACTTTTCAGAGTCTTAGAAATTAGTTTCTAAGAAGTTAGCTTGCCCTGAACATCTGGAGTATACGCATTACATAGTTTTGAATATTGAAATATATTTAATTTACGGTATTCAAGCGAAGTCCGCAAATAAATATATATACAACATGAACTGTAGACCAAACTCTTATGAGGAGTTTAAAATTTGTTTTTTTTAAGAAAATATTTATTCTTGAATTATTTATTAACTTTAGAAATTATTACAATTCAATTATTATTACATTAAATATATATTTAGATTTGAATTGTAACTTGTATCTGGATTACGACTGACGTGAAATAAGGACTGCATTGAACTGAGATGGATTGAACCCCGTGGGGCTTCCGTCTATGGTTTATAAAGGGTAAGATGTGCTAAGACACCCGGGAGCGGAATTTGCTGACTAGTTTAGCAACAGAGCTTCTTCATAGTAAGGTGATGCTCTGGGTGCTGGACTGCTCTCACCATGTAAATACGAGAATCGTAGAGTGAGAGCGGTGCCGCGTAAGCAGTACTGCTAGTAAGAACCTGATGTAACAGAAGGCATAAACCGAATGTTAACCGAATGTTTATGCAATTTTAAATGAAATGTACAAATTTCACTCCTGTCTCGCGAAGTATGAAATTAAAAGAACTTCCCATGCAAATGTTCTATAAGAAATTATAATTGATTACGCCACTTCAGGCAATCGATTTCTTGAGTGAAAGCACCTCTGAACTTGATGCACGGACGCACGCATGCACGAACCCGAATATAGTGCACATTCAGTCGATCTACTCGTAAAAATCCTCAATTCGACGGGATTTTTCGATAGTATTTTAATACCTATTAGTACGGATATATTTTTTTTAATCTGGTAACTCGAGCTAGTGCGTTTTTTCAATTGCCATTTATTAATTAATGTATGCATGGCTAGCCACCACCGCGAGCCGCGTTTAACAACTTCCGCTTACTACTTGCGACTAACTTCACACCAACACAGGCATTTGACGAATATCGTGTATTATGTTGGAGTATTGAATTTAACCGATTATAATTTATAACTGCGACATGAATAAAAATAGAAGGGAATTAAAAACATATATAATAATGACGTAGATTACTGTGAGAGAAATAAATAGAAAGTAGGAAAAGTAAATGGCTGTAAAAACGGAATAAACATTATAAAGATCACGGCTTCCACCCTAGGTAATCCCTAGGTATTGGCAGATACAATCTATAAATTGTCATATTATATAAGTTATTTTATTATAACACAAACTATCACTGGCATATTGAAATAATACATTATGGGTACCAATTATGATATTTATATATAATGACCACAAAGTAATAATTTTAAACAATTTTCTTAAAATTTTCGGTTATATTTATGATTTTCTGTCACATCGTTAGAGTGTAGCGAATTTAATATTTATGGTTTAATTTCCATTTGTATAGGCGCTGACAAACACAGTAGTTTAATTTAAGGAAATTGTTGACATTTATCCTGAATCCACTGTGCTGTTACCTGACTTAAAAATCGTACCAAGAGTATCAAAAAGTACAAAAAGTATTTTTGCATCTATTTCTTGCTTAAAATAAACTAACACTATCTTCAGCTAGTGTATTGATATAATTATACATTTATTATTACGGAAATAAATAAGCCAAGCCTATTTCTATTATTATATCGTAACAAAGTAAAAATAAGAAACTATAGGAAATCCATCAGTAACAACTCAATAAATAAATACGACCAGAATTGAGAGTGGGTATTCTACAGTAATTTGGTTCAGCACTGACCCACTTTCGTTATAAGTGCAAATAGTCGAGTGCCATTCCAAAAGGCTGGACTCTTGAATTTCCTATGTACTTATTCCGCTGTAATGGTTCCGTTGACGATTGAGAACATAGTTTGAGTGCGATCGAGAAAAGTGTGAACTGTGAGGGTTGCAAAATAATAAACTCGAGGGTCGTTGCTAAATTACTTTGAAAAAGTCACATTATTCAGTAAAAATTCGTGCCGGAGCCTGAAATGTATTAAAATATTGTTTCTTTTCTTTGAATAAGAATCTTTAAAGAAAGTAGAAATTGGAAGATTCTTTTCATTTTAATCCAAAAATCAGTCCATTCAATTAAAAACATTTCATACAATATTAATCAGGCCACAATTTATACAGCAAAGTTAGGCGAAACCATTCGCGTCATACATACTACTTTTCTTTCTATTTAATATATTTTATTTAACATAACTTTTCTTCGATTACTGTGCTGCTATATGATATTATTTTCGATTACTATGCTGCTATGTGATATTATTATTTAAAATTTCAAAAAAACTCAGATACCTTGACATACTAGTGCCAGTTACTTACTTCAATAAAATTTACATATTTACGAACAGATATATTTAAATCGTTGTTTTGGAATAACAAACACATGCTAAAGAAAATAAGCCGGTGTAATAAAATGCTGTTTACATATCCTTTTATTTCATTAATTTTACTAAATAATTTTTTTTTTATTTGACTATTTCTTTTTAAGTTTTCTACATTTTTCTTTTTAATTGGATTTCTTCAAATAAAACTATTTTAGTTCTTAATCAAACTTATCATCAATTTACACTACAAGAGGTAAAATATTGTTATATCCGCTTACAAATTCTGATGTGGTTTGTATCATTTCACCCTTAAACCTGATTTTCATCGACCTACAGTAGGTGAAATATTTTCATCATTATAGTGAAGATATTTATTTTTTCGTGAAAATATTAGTAAAAAATATTGAGACCATTAAACATTTCAAATGAACTTAATGACTTTTAAAACCTAAGGACTGAATTGGCTCTTTAATTTGAAACATGAACAGGAAATCAATTTCAATAGATTAATAATGCAATGGCCTTCCATTGCATTATAATCTATTTGACTTAACCTGGTGAATAAACAAATGTTATATTGAATAAATTAAGCAAAGGTGATCTTAAAAACTTTACCTTTTTACTTTAATATCTTTAGGTGTCTAAAAATATTTAATGGTATTCTGGTCAAAACATTATTTTAAGTGACACATTCACCCAAAGATAATAAGACGAGCAAAGGAACGACTCAAGTATGAACAACTTGGATAAATAGTTTTGGTATTTTAAAATAATTTGGAATTTAGATTTAATTACTACTAGAAAATTATTCAAACCAGATTTAAATAAAAATTAAACATAAAACACAATTTTTTAATTAGAGATATCGGAAAAATTTGCACATAAATCTTTAATTATTTATATATATTTTATGTGCCTAAATTATAATTTAATCTACTTTGATTATTTATATAATTTATAATTTGAGACGTTTTTTCTTGAAATAAATGTCTTGTACCAAATAAACAACCACAATTCAATCAACAAATTTTGGTCATTGAAATTAGTGATTCATAGATTTAATCTTACGAAACGATAATTACAAGTTAGCAATTCGTAACGAAACGATAATTACAAGTTAGCAATTCAAATATTCATAGCTACTCCGTAGATAATTCTTATTTACACGTGTATAAATAATCCTTAGATACTGGTAAAATAAAGATACAATATAGCGATAAAAGACTTCCCCATACGGAACATAATAAAATAACAATTGAAGCTTTTCCAATTCAGAGCCTACCGTTCGGAGCAGCATCCGGAAAATACCTTACCGAAAGTGAAACCTTCGCAGAGGCAATAAAGAAAAAGTCTTGAGAGTCAAGCTTAAGTGTAAAATGAGCATATCATTTGTTGGTTAATAAGTTTTCGTATTGGAATCACTTTTGTTTTGGTAGACTTGGAGTAGACTTGAAGACTTTGGTTGTATTCGTAGACTTGAATATTGTCTTTTCGGAAGAGTTTAAGTTCTAAACGTCGGTTATACCTTGTTCTTATTTTATGCGGAACTTTTAACCTACACGAAAAAAAAAACATTCAAGATAAAAATAAACGGTAAATCTAAAATATATAATGAGTTATTAACGTGGTATAGTAAACCGGGTTCTAAGGGTTTCTATGTACAAATTAAAATATTAATGGTGGAGATCGAAAATGGTTCAAGGATATGTACGTTGATATAATTTTCTTAATTGGCCATATACTATTTGGAACTACTTACAAACAATAACACGATTTTTACAAACCAACTTGGTTAAGATTAGATCGGATATTTCAAATATGTATTTTTCGTCTTGTCAATTGGTAATTGTACGTTTATACTAGCTTTTAATAACATCATCGATCATTTCAATCATTGTTTCTTATTTCCAAAACAGACTGTTGTAGAATATCCTCATAATTTCTTTTATTGATCTAGGAATAATTGTTTTTTTTTCCGGAATGTAGATTCTCAATCAGTTATTTAACTTGTTGAAAATATTTGACATCACGGAAACTACTACCATGATTACACAGGGAAACTGAGGCTGTTCAGTTTTCCTTTTATATTTAAGCAAATTTATTAAATAATTTTTACCGTAAATGACTTTTAAATAAATTGAATTATTACGACCAGATATTTTTTTTTAAAATTTGTGGTGATGTCACACACGTAACATATTTAATTGCAGGAGGTAAAGACTTCTTCGTTATCTTGCCTTCCCTAATTTTTACATATAAAATAATTGTCGTTTTGGTTAACTGTTTTTCTTTCTTCTGGGAGCTATACTGATAAACCAATTCGTGTTTCCTTTTGGAAATTTTTAAATATTTCTTATGAAAATATTCTTAGCGGCAAATCTAATTAACATTAAGCTATGCAAAGGTTGCTTTCTAAAAGAATCAAAACATATTAGTCATTTCTATTGCTAGACTTATCATAATTGTCAGTCCTCGTATTAGTTTTTAGTAGCTTATTTTTGTTTATTTTCTTCGCATTTGACTTCTATTTGAGCTACTTCCGCATATTAATCTTTTATGTAATATGTAAGAAATTATCGTTTTTAAATTGTAAGTATTAATTGTATCTGTTCTGTTATTATTACTTTTAATACTATTAATAATGTTTTATAAAATAAAATTATGTAAATCATAATTAACAATCATTTCATTAACATGAATTTTGCATATTTAATGAAATCACATTTAAAAATAATATACTTATCTATTGCATGTCTCTTTCTACTCGCAATTAATTTTAAAAAAGTTGCTGTATATTGCTTTTTAAATATTTTCCACACGACACTATTTGTAACGCATACTTAACTTGTTATTATTAATAGCTCAAATTTGTAGAGAAGTTTTCGTAGTCTTATTCCCGATATTTAAAAAAAAATTAAAATCAGTTTAGTGATTTGTTTCAAAATAAAAATCTTGGCTAACTTGAATCCACTGAAACTGAAAGCCTAGAAGTATTATTAGGAATTAGCAGTTTTTAAACATGATAAGAATATTAGTATGTCAATCAATCACTGTATACCTGCGCTACTTCTTCCAATTTACTACAGCTTTATATGTAAGTCTCAGAACTGAATCATAAATTTAGTTTATCCTAAAATAAATACGTCCGTTTCACATTTTAATGGTATATTAATGACATATTTTTATGGTCTGAATGAGTGCAACGTACTCGTGATCATAGCTTTATTGATTGCACCACTAAACTCACAAATGAAGAAGCTGTGTTACAATTTTTCAAATAGTGGTGCTAAGATTAAAATTATGTGACTATATGAGCGTATGTTTCAATAAAACCCGTTAAGTACGCTTACAATGCTCACTACTTGGGTTACGTACTTAGGTAAATATAACCATTTAGAGTCATTAATATTTCTTTTAAGATATTTTAAAAAATAGAAATATTATCTGTAACAATGTAAAAACTAGAATACTTTAACGAGCGTAAATATATCGTTAAGTTATCAAAAAATTAAACTTCTAACCTTTGTTAGAGTTTTCCGGCGAACGTTAGCTAAAATTATAGATATGCGGTGTGTTCATAATTTTAATTTTAGCCGTCTCTAATTTCGACATTAATAGTTTGTAATTTTGACCGTAACTGAACTATATTAAATATAATTCTCATAATATTGTTTTGAATGTTTATAATTCCCTTTTTTGATACACCACACGATAGGCGTGGTAACAATTACTTTCGAGTATTGAATTTACCTTGTAAATATTTTTGAGTATTAACTTTACACGTAAGTTAAAATGATGTGTTACTAAGCCAAATTTTAAGTTTCTACTCCAAATGATTTCTAAAAAATGGCCATGGCTGACAGAAACACGAACGGACATGTGAGAAAAGTTCCGTTCTTTTACTTTTGGAGTATGGAACTAATTAAAATTACTATGTTCCGTAGCTTTGAGATCTTATCTTTATAAAATGTATTTTTACCATTTTGTAATGATGTACAGGTGCAACTACTAACGTCAAACTATGATTGATGAAATCAGAGAATAAGTTATATGGATAGGCATAAAGCAAATAAATTAGTAAACACGCAAACATTATATTAAAGGTTGAATTTGCTCTTAAAAGCATTATAGCGTAACTGATAAAAAATATAATTTCAAAAACAAAGCTATTGTGGTTTCGTTGTTATAGTATTAAAAATGTTTGTGGAAATCTACGCGTATAAAGTAAAGCGCCTGCATTCTGACGATTTTGAATAAACAATTAAGTAATATCTTCATATCGCTGTAAGACACATATTACATATTTATTAAGTAACGTAAATAATCATTGACAATATTTGCAGGGTTCCTTAAAAGGAGAAAAACAAAACCCTTATAAACGTTCGTCCATCTCTGCCCGTATGTCACAGGCACGGAACTTACTGTTGGAACTCATTTGTCATAGCCATTTTTCTCAGAAACCATTTGATGTAGAAACTTACAATTTGACTTAGTCATAACAAGCTAAGAACTAACAAAAGTCCCATTCAATGTTTTTTAAAAAATATTATTTCATTTAAAAATATTTTATACATTTAATCTTAAATATATCGAAAACATTAATCGCAATTTAGATTTTGAACTTCATCTTATAACTTTGAAATTATGAAAAGTGTGGAGGCTAAATTTATTTCAACACATAAAATTAATACCCATTAACTTTATAAGCGTAAACAATTTTCAGAAGACTTGCTAAAGTTTTACTTGTTGCCAGGTTGAAAAACTGGAAGATCATACATGAAAGTTAACCTAAAAAAAGATTTTTAATTTTAACAGCATGTTTAAAATTCTAGGAAAATAATAAAATACGGAAGCCAAGTGGTTTTGATGTAATATTGTAGAAAACACAAAATGTGTTTTAATAGACATACGCATAAGTGGGAGAACGCATATAACTAATAACTTTCTCTCTTGCATGCACGAGCTCTTCGTTCATTTCTGCATCCGTGGATTTACTCTGAAAACTCTATTATACCAATATTTATATACTGAATTTAGGTATCTGAACACGAATGTCAAAGTTGATCATTAGAACGTAGAAACGTCACAACTTTTACGTCCTTTCGAAGTTGTGAACTAGTACGGGTGCATATAAATTTGCTACTTGAAAGATTAACTTCTTATTTATTTGCAAAATTACGGGGACAATAAATGTATTATATTACGGGGGCAAACAATTTGTTATCGGGGGCAATAAATAAATTATTTGTAATAAAAACTATTCGACATGAAGTAAATGCTTTGAACGAAAAAATTACATTGATTCATTCATTCCTCTCCCACTATTCAATTGTATGGGCACAATGAATAAGTAATAATACCTAAGCACAGTAAAGAATTAATGACAATTAATTAAAAGTATCATTCGTTAAGATTTTATTTGATTACTAGGAGAATGAAGAAATGGTTTTATTAATTGGCGGCAAAATAAATTAAGTTGTAACATCTGCAATACCTACATATGAAAGTGATGATGAAAAAATATTTAATTATTAATTAAGACAATAAATTAAGATTTATGTTACAAGTTATGATATGAGTATTATGTAACAAAAATAATACTCGTCCAATATATTTAAAAAGTACGAGAGAATAAATATCTTAAGCAAATGCCCTGATACTGATAATCATAATGCTCAACAATATGTAGTATCTTAGCTTTGCCGATTTTTACAGAAATTAGCATTGGGAAAAGTAAAGGATATAAAACCATCACCGACATCAGAAATAAATTAAGTTTGAGTAAAGACTTGCCAATATTTTATGCCTTAACTGATTATAATTCATTTTTGTGTCAGAAAAGGAAGAAAAATTCTTTCAAATTATTTTCCAAATCTCAGTCAAATGAAGATGCATTTATAAAACACAGATGCATGTTTTAGCAACAGTGACATCTCTACGACTATATATATATATATATATATATATATATATATATATATATATATATATATATATATATATATATAAATATATATATATGTGTGTATATATATATATACATAAATTTTGCATCATATGATATACAATTTCATGCCTAAAAGAGTCCCTTCAAAATCAAGTGAAAAGTTTTCATTCAGCATCAATACCGCCAATTAAAATGAAGTTATACCAGTAATTGCCTTGTATGCAATATATAACAAGTATTTGACGTCTTTACTGCAGGAATATAATGTGTGTATAAAATTCAATAACAATTTTTGTTTCCAATAGCTTGATATAAATTTATTTGCCACGCCAGTCTTTTGTGTATTAAAGAGTTTATAACTACTACATTTACTCATTATCATGTGATACTACGTCAAGTGTATTACATGAATAATAAAATTAACACATTATTTAAAATGTTTAGGTTTCCGTATCTCGAGAGGAAAAAGGAATCCTTAGAAGATCACTCAAGTGAAATACTGTTTGAGGCAAATTATGTACTTCAATTTTTTTTCTTTTTTAATTTCATGTATAGTGTGGGATATCATTTGAAAGGACTAATGAATCTCAAAAATTTCAGAAATATACTGAAAACCATACAAAACATTGTTCTATTAGATATAGAAATCTACAGCGATGATTATAGATGATAGGTGCTATGATTTTATGCCTTTTTACCAAACTACGACGTAGACAAGGAAGGTTAATGAATTTTGGATGGATGTTTGATCGCCGCTAAAAAACTGCTGCACCGATTTTAGCAAATAAGGTATCAATCGATTTATATTTAATTTAACAGTGTCATAGATTAGGTTTTTAGGGACAAAAACATTCTGGCGGACTTGCCTTTAATGTATCTTCTAGTGGAAAAAATATTAACATCTCAAAACTGAACTACACAACTAAGCGACGATTATCTTTCAATAAAATTATGATCACCTTACTTGTTTTTCTACTTTTCAGCTTTTTTTTAGTTTTTAATAGCTTCGTTATATAAAGATATAATAGGCAATATAATCAGGCTTTTCTATATTAACAGTCGATTTTATTAGAAAACCTGGGACATGTAACACAATAAACATACAACATAGAAAATATTTTTTGATAGCTAACTTTTTTAAAATATTCATATAATAATTCAAGACGGTGTAAATAAGGGTCTAAATTATTTTTTATAATTATATATATCATGTGGGATATCATTTCAAGGGGTTGGTTATGAGAAATACAAAACTATGAATAATTTAAATTGCATATTTAAATAGATACTCCAAATATTATAAAAAAATCCTCCCCTTCCCTTTTTCCGAGCCAAAAATCGTTAAAAATTAATGGTAAAATCTTACTAGAAGATTACAGTCATTATGTATTATGTCATACCTTGTATATATATATTTTTTAAATACACATTATATTTTTACGCCTGGGAAGGATACAGTAAATAATAGATTTACATGGTGAAAAAGCAATAACTGTAAATAGTTTAATAGAATACTTCTTGCTCATTACACTCTGGGCATAGTAGTCGTGGTCATCGTGTCAAGCGTATTACTCATGAGTGATGCGCCACAGGATATGTCCCCATTCTTTTCTATTGCCTGTTCTCTGGGCCCGCTCGTGTAGGGGAACGTCAATGATCTATCTATCTTGTCGGTATTCTCCGACGAGCTTTAGTACCTTCCAGTTTACCCGGTGCCACCAGACGATCAGTATTATTACTCCTACGTCGGAAAACATGTATTAAGAATTTAATTAGGCGATTTGATACAATACTGAACAAACACTGCCAAATACTAGGCTCTTGGAATAAGAATGTGATAGTACGGTACTCAGTTCACAATTATCAAAGGATTCTTCGCCAACATCATATTTCTAGGGCATCTATCATACAAGAATTAAAAAGAGGATAAATAAAGATATTAACAATAAAATACTCCCCTAAATATTTATAAGTGTCTAAATGTGAACCGAATCCTTGTAGGGAAAATTCTACTCCTACTTGACAGGTTTTTTAAATTGAATTATGACATAACAATATAATTCATGTTTCAAAAAGATAATCTAAAAATATAATTGACGATAGCTCTCACACTTGTGGTGATTTCTCAGACATTGAAAAAAATATTACTATTAATAATAATGATTATTATTATGTTAATCATTATAAATTTTGTTGCAGAGTGGATCATACCAATATTTTTATGTTTTCTATATTAATTTGTGTAATTAATATATTGCTAAATAATACTACTCTCCTAATGGATGGCGCATCAAATAAGCGCAAAACACTTGTGGAAAATATGTGCTCTTACCCAAACATGCCAAAGAGCTCTGATGATATTGTGGTAATGACATCGAAAATAGATGAATGAGCAATTCTTCATCGTTTGTCTCATCTGTGTTTTAACACCTTTTTAGATGTTGGAAACAAATCTTGGTTTGCACATAACAAGACGATTAGTTTATCAACTGTCAAATCTTATCAGTAGTGCTTACTTCTGTTACTCTCTTATACCTGTGTCTTTCTATTTATCTCTCTATAAGCATAAGATTAATAATTTGTAGATATATATATATATATATATATATATATATATATATATATATATATATATATATACATATATATATATATATATATATATCAGTCACTGGTAGGGTCTCACGATTATATTCGATACTTTCAGTTATCGATACGTCATACAATACCACGATATGTTAGGCCCGCAAACAATTGATACAGTCTTGGGCCGATAAAAACATATCAGAAATCCTGGATCGAGGAGATATTGCATCGAATCAGTCAATTTTAATTGATCGTATCGATAATAAATTCGTCAGTGCAAATAAATTATCAAATATAAAGTATTTAACATGTTTACTTTGGGATTGGCGACTGGTATCGATTACTTTTTTTGTTTATATCTTCACGTTTCAATTGCCGGTCAATAAGCAAAGCTTCACTTGCAACACTTGACAATTTTTTATGCTTATAATATATAATTTAATGCGTAGAATTTTAAGCGCAATTTCCAAATTATAAGATGATTTTCAGGAGCTAAATAGTAATTCATGTTCTATACGTGTTTGTTTTACACCTGTGTAAAATTGTCTAGGAGGAATGATAATTGGAAACTACTGAACCTAAAACCATTAATTTAAGGTTTACAAAAAAATGTATCGATGATTCTAAATATCACAGTATCACAGAAACATGTGTCTGTATGAGACCCCCGTGTTTTATGTTCTTACTTGATAGGTTTATTTCATAACATATGATAGTTAACTGTATAAAATTAAGCCAATGTATAGAAAGACCGAAAACGATCGGTTTTACTACTACTAATAAAGTTTGCAGCCTAGAATAACTATGAACGCTCACGCTAAATATAATATTTTTGTTAAAATATTATAGAATAATTAACTTTCTAGTTATCTGTGCTGATTAACTAAATTATAATCCTCTCAACAAAGTTTTAATATACAAATGAATGAAATTCCACATTGATACTCCAGTCGATTCAAAATTTTCAAATTCCAAATAAATCAACGCCCTCAAAATGTATCTACTGAGCCGTTTAAAATTAAATCAAGTATGCAAATGGCAATTTTATGGTCCGATAGTCAATTTCGCTAACCATCCTCGAATTTATATAATTTGGATTTGATTTGGCGAATGAAAAGAGCAAACCTGTTTAATTATTATGTGGGATGCTGTTCGGGGCTCGTTAGCACCGTTTTTTGTTTCATCGTATTACGACTCGCCGAGAATTTAGGCCAAAACTCCGCGGCATAAATCTGTTGCCATATTTGTTTTTGTTTGTAAAGGCATAGACAGCATCTGGCTACTGTGATGCGAAGAACAGCAAACGAATGATGCGAGGGAAGATGCGGACAATATTTTGAATTGTCTGTGATTTATGAAGGCAAATTTAATTAAACTAAATAGATAGTATGCATAGTTATTTTTTATTTTCTGATCAGGCACAAAAGTATTTAAGTTATTCGTAAAATGTATGAATTAAATCAGAAATACTTCATGTTATATTTTGTTCTAAAATACGGTTACGTTTTCTATAAAAAAAGATATTTTATACGTATTTTTATTTATTTGAAAGTTGTACCAATTATTTAGCTCCAATGCGGTAATATCAATTTCTTAAATTTCTCTCTTACCAGAAAAAAATGTCGTGATCATTTAGTAGTAATAGGAGCAAACAATTTGTTTGGTGGCATTGAAACCAGGTGAAAACTATGCATTCTACCCCTAAAATATTTGGACGGTAAATCGTAAAAATTATCAATAACCGTAATTAACGATTTAAAATCTTATAAAAAATTATGCATTTGGCGACGATATACAAATAATTTCGTTAAATCTAAATTACAAACAAAATGATCAGTATTATACTAATCAGAAAATGTGTCGTTAAAGAAGGTAATAATAAATCGTCCTAGAACTTTTCTCTTTTAATTTAAAATAGTAAAATAATTTCGTTAGTTCAAGTTACGAAAAACGTGGTACGATTACCCATTTATGATAAATTTTTCAGCAAGTGGATACCGGTCCTTAGCCGCTAATTTTTGTGATAAGTTTTCTTTTCTTTTTGCATGCTAATAAGCTCTTTATCTACAAGTACCAAGTGTAGATATATACTATGAATATATACCATGTATATAATGGTACACTTGGTATACTATATAATGGTATACTATATAATAGTACCAAGTGTATCATTTATAACTTTATTCTATGCTTTAAAATTCCTAAGAATATATAAGTTCAGTTATGGCAAGCTTTATTAAAGGAATAGTTTGATAGGCAAATAAAAGTATGTCTGTCAAAGCAGAAAAAGTTCATTACAATTTATTTAAAAAACATTTGTTATTTTTTGTTTTTCTTCTAGACTGGGTGTATTTTTTTCAATTGTCTGTAACTCCATTAATCTTATAAACACTCTTCATAATCTTATAAAAACTCACATTTTATTTATTATTTACATATGTTTCCAGTCCCCGAACGAGTTCTTGGGTGCGCTGCGTCGATATCTTTGCTAAACTTATCTATTGCCAGAAAAATTAAATTAAATTATCTCTTCATAAAAAAATATTTAGATATAATATAGGTACTAGAAAAGGAAAAAAAAAAATATATATATATATATATATATATATACATATATATATATGTACTTATGTACAAATATATCTTCATTCGTTTAAGGAAATAGCAAGAACGTATCGTGTAAATATATAAAAATAAATTATTTGTTTGTACTTCGGTACAATCGGACATTTTTAAAGACATTATAAGTTTCGAAACCCGCTGTAATGGTGCTATTGAATTATATTTATTTGATAATATTCCATTAACTGCGGCTAGGAAATTAAAATTGATGCACTGAACCGGATCTGACTGACTTTCCCAACGAGCAAAAGCAATTTTTTTAATTAATTCAAATCGCGATGAATACATAATATTTTGGAGCTAATACATTAAACCAAAAAGTAGGCGGGAACAACCATCTGCAGGTAGTAACGATACCTAAATTGAATTTGTTATACGAATGGATCTACTGAATTGAACTTGGTAAATTAATGAATTCTGAATGAAAAGCCCTTCATAAATATTAGTAGACTAAAAATATTAAAATCGCCTCCAGCAATATGAATTTATATGCTTAAGTAGGTAATAAGTTGCAAATAACGCCGCTAGACGTAGGAAAGTAATTAACACTAAGTGGGCAATGACCTAATGCTGTTTTAAGTTGATTAGTTAAGATATCAAGAGATAGAACCTCAATTCTATAATAGCATTAAGTCAAGCCGTTTTGTTGAGACTACTAGTCTCCTAGAAGAAGAGATATATTATCAAGGCACGATGTTGAAGTCTTATTGACGAAAAAGTGGATTTTCAATATTTATATGAATTTGAAATTTAAAAAGAAATACATAAAAGATGAACAATATTATTAAAAATATCAATATAATTCGAGGTAAGGGGATATAAAAAAGTATGGGAGGCAATAAAACAAATTGGAAAAAATGTGAAAATGTTAATTAACAGCATTTAAAACAGCATGCAATATAATTAAAAAGCAATGTTAAAAAAAACAAATAATAAACGATAAACAAAAACAAAGGCAAAAACGTAACATAAACATCGATGCCGCTCTAATGTAAATTATTTAAATATTTTGATAGGTATTATGAAATTTGCAGCTTTGTACAACGGTCGTCGCATTAACTACAAGGAAAATTTCAAAGCGAGTCTGTAAACTACTAAAAGAGTCATGATTAATTATTAAATTCTCTTCCCGACTATCGCTAATTAACTACTTTAAAGGAGACCGTTAAGTCTATACGATGTTGGAGCCAGGTGTTACAAAAATTAATTGACATTGGTAAAGAGAGAAAATGAAAAATAAGCCCCTTAAAAGTTTTATTTAAATCGTCCATCAGACGAATGGGGAATTTTGTAATTTTTATGGAAAGTCAGGTTATTTTTCGTAATAATTCCGTAGAATACTATTTTTATGAAACTCTTGACCCGTTAGTGCAGATTCTAAAAGATACAACAAGAGACAATCTGCAATTTTTGAATTAGTATGTCATATGTGTGACGTACTAATTCATATACGTGAAACTGAAAATGAATTCATAAAACTCGCACGTTCGTCTGGATAGTCAAAAAGAGGTCACGAAATACGCGAAACGAGCGAAAAAGACATTCATTTTGTAAACATGGAATTAACGAATTGATATTCGTTCTGCCTATTAACAGTTTCTTTAATTAATTTAGTCAATGGCTGTATATTGAAAGAAAGCAATCGGGTGTTGATTGTTGTAATCGTTTCTAGAAAGGCACTTTCTTAGATTTTTTTCGCACTTTCTTAGATTTTTTTGTTATTTACATGTCTCATTAACAATTCTTTACGTAATAAAATTACCATATGCGTTTATAGAGACACCTTATTTTTGGTTTATGTTACGGTTACAAATACCATTTTGCATTTTATTCTTCCCAGATTGTTTTTTTCCTGATAGAATTATTTGTATTTCATTTCTATAATTTACAAAATACCAGGTTTTTAAAAAAATATATGCAATTTCTGTAACACCAAGTCCGTTTCCGCCGATCCGTTTTAGACATTAATATTAAAGATTTTTTAATCAAATAAACAGTTTTTAAAAATTGGATATATTTGGCGTTAATTTTGTAGAAATTCATTATTCACAATTAAATGAAACTACGCGATCTAGTATTATTTCTACTTTCTTTAATTTCTTTACTTCTCTTCTTCTTTAATTTCTTTACTTATTTAGTGGTAAAGAAATTAAAGAAAGTAGAAATAATACTACATCACGTAGTTTCATTTAATTGTGAGCTTTAAAAATCTTAAACGTAAATGTTTATGTGATCCGGACAGAGATATTTAAAGAAATAAATATTATTTAAAAATTATAAAAAGTATTTTCTATAAGGAAGTATAATAGAAATACTGCAACTCTAAATTAAATAAATTATCGGCTAAACTAATTACCATTTTAGAGTAAATTTAATGTTTGACAATTATTGTTCTCTCATGTATCTTACGTTTCTCTGTCGTAATGAGTTTTAGCTATTTGTTTTATAGTTACAGTTCTGATGACATAAAACACTATATTGTCAAGCAGTTCAAAAGGCCCAGCGCTTAAGTTGCTTCTTCAGCATTCAGATAATATTTACAGTAACAAAACGTTACAATTGTTCTTAACTTACGAGGATACTTCGTCTTGCCTACTCAATAATGGTCAGCAATGAATATATTTGTTAGGTCTCATTTAAGTTCTCGTACATGTCAAATGTTTATTATCGGTTATGGGTTTTTGAGAATATTGTTATTAATAATAATGGCTTTACCCAAAATAAATATGACAATAGAGCTCTGAAAATGCGAAGAATATTGTTAATTGACTTGTTTTCAATAAAAATATATCTTTTGTGCATGTGATTTCTTTAACTCTCTATATTACTCATCCTATGTAGTGTATCAGCGCTGACCAAAAAATATGACCCCAATCACATTTTTTGGTCGTTTTATATATGTATAATACGCCTGTTGAACATAAGATAATTGATCAGCAAGATGTCAATCGAATAGTATAGGTAATAAAAATAGAATGATAAATACAGTGACGATCTCAGTATTGGATTCACCATTTTAGTTTTAAACTGAACTAAACAATTTACTGACAATTATTTATAATAAGTCTACTTGGGGCAGAAATTTAATAAATTTAATTATATTTCACTTATTATTTTAAATTAAGTAACATAATAAAATATTTTGACACTATAAATACATGTAAACATCTAGCTTACAAAAAGTATCGGTCTGTAAATATGAGTTGTGAGTTTTATTTATAATAATTAACAAGCTATAGACGAGCATTTCGAATGTCATCTGATACGATATGATACAAATATCGATTAAAACAATACATTAAGCATACTTCGCAATCTGATCGTATATCCACCTGTCAGCGGCCTGGCTCGAAGTTACAGCCCGGATGGAATTACCGATACCGTTAGATAAGTATCTTATTCATAACGTAATAGCTCTTGTTACAACAAAGCGAGTGCTCAAGATCGCCTCTATAATAGTGAATGTTTACAAACCGTTTTAGAGTGGTTATCTAGCGACACATCAACAAGCGCAGAGAGAAGGTATTCACATGTATAGCTCGGAAACTTCGTCTAATTTAAATTAGATGAATAGCGGTTGAGAACTACGGGTGAAAACATACAGTATATCAACGGTAAAATTAGTAGTAACATACGGTAAAATCAGTGACGTAGAAAACAGTACATAGTAAAAGTTAGAAAATAGTACGTAATGAAACATAGGAATGTTTTTGGTTTAAAACTTAATTATATATAAACTTTTATCAATAATTCATTACTGACAAGGAAAAAAACGAAACTCTTTTGAAATCACTAACGTATCTGTCCATCACGGTCATTTCAGATACCATCTGGCATAGATACTTGAAATTTGGCATTATGACGTTATTAATTACATAAAAAAATTAATAAATTTCACTAAAAAAGACTTATATATGGAAAAATTAAATAAAAGAAATTATATGTCGTTTAAGATACTTTTACAAATATTATGAAAATGTCCACAAAAATACATCTGAAATTGCTAAAGTCAAAATTGTGAAGAAAGAACAGCGTTAGAAGTTACTCGTACTTAATAGGCTTTTTGAAATTATTATTTTTTTTGCTTTGCAACCTAGCTCTGCTTATCTTTAATCATGTATCACTGACTGAATAAAAAAGGATCATATTGAAACTATACCCCTTTTAAAAGTAGATACGAAATATAGAAAATAAGCATTCTATTAGTTACAGACTGGAACAGCAAGTTAATCTATGGGGAAAGATGAAAAGTTAAAATTAATATAAAAGTCATAAATTTTAGTGGATGTCCCCAGGTATTTAGCTAAAGTAAACTGAACCGATATCAAAGAACATCAAATAGATGGCAGTATCATAATTTGAATTTGACATAAATATCATCGTGGCCAGAAATTTTATCACAATGACATAGAGTGTATCAACGTGTGGATTAAGCTAGTGGGAATCTTGTGACTGCTTGTTTGATTTAACTATATTTTTTTGAATCATAACTTGTTATTTATTTAAAATATTCTATAAAGTATTAAGAATAGAAAAGGTATTAAACTATGATTAGTAATTTTTTTTTTTGCAAAATACTCTCTCTAGTTTCTAAACATTCTAATCTAATCAAACTGAACTTGACAATATAGTTTAGTGTACTGCCATATTTTTTTTAATTATATCAACGTAGACTAATTTATATTACGAACGAAATCAAAATAAAATTATAAAAACGTATTTTTAATTTGAAATCATTTGAATCATGTCTGATAATAAAAAAACTGAAGTAAATATTTTATAGTTTGCCTCTTTGAATAAATGCAATAACATTACTTAATTACACTTCTCGTTTATAGATAACTACATCTCATATGTATCCATGGATAAATACTCAGGAACGATATACTAGTACTTACACCCCGAATATATAGCAGCATACCACTAGTTGGTAGTGGAGATTTTGTAAACAGTCTACATACAAAAATATCTTCATTTAAAGTAAATAATAACGTGTTTAGTTTTACAGAATCCAAATTTGCTTTTGAATTTATTGCTTGCTTTTTTGCTGTCCATCGACATCAATGTAATGTATAGAGCTATTTATAATAAATAAGGAAATATAGATAAACAATATTCTATACCTAGTTTATCGACAATTTTGAAAAATCCGATAACATCTTCAAGATTATTCAATGTATGTACTAACACTATTTATAACTAGTTTTGAGCCGGGGCTTTGTCCGCGTGGAAAAGCGGAAGTACTGGTGAAATTAAAAAAGAATTTTTGAAAAATACTGATTTAGAAGTAACTAAGTAGTTTGATATTTATATAATCAAGAAAATGACGTGAAGAAGAACAGTAAAAACCATAGGTTGACATGACCGTAAGTTGACAGTGCTACGGTAAAAAACCGTAGGTTGTTATGTAACCGTAGGTTGTTATGTTACCGTGATGTCTTATTACATAATTTTAATCACACGCTTACTTATGCTCACGCTTTATTCCTAACGAATGGAAAAAAAAAAAATTTATATAAACGTGTTATCCCGTTATTCATCTCCGTAACATATACAGTTTGTATACAAAATAGAAAACATAAACAAAATAGAAACAATAACAAAAAAAAATAACATAACTTTCGTGTTTATAATATTTATCAGGATTTGTAGAATAAAAAATTGCGAAGAGTGAAGAGAAGATGGAATGTTCACTACTCGCCTACTTATTTGCTAAAAAGTAAAATTCGCGGTTTATTATTTATTAAATTTGCGGTTTATTATTATTTATATTTTTTTATTATTTCTTATATACGTAGGGCGTTTATTTACGACCATTAAATGTTCATGTCTCAATATTTGTTTTCGAAGAAGACTTTATACATGACATAAACACGAAAATTTCAAAATTACCTTCAACGACATTTACAGTCTTTAGAACTCATTAAAATTAAAAAGCGGTTTTATCTTCTACCTACTCACCAGTAACACAAATTGCCAAGCGGTCCCGCTCAAAGGTAATCGCGAGCCCAATTACCGATGCAGATAGATAACAATCAGACCGCAGTCTCGAGCTGATTGGACTTGCCGCGGGAGTTTACTGCAGCCAATTATTCTCTGATTTATTTATATATAAATGCTGTGCTCATAAATAACTACAACACAGTAATATAGTGCGAAAATAACTTGGAATGTTTATAAACCAGATTTAGGAATGTGTAACATGTTATAATCGCTACGAATTTAATATTAAATTAAGATTATATCTATATAAAATATAATATATATATATATATATATATATATATATATATATATATATATAAAAATAAAGATTATATCGTATATTATATCGTATTCGTAGCGATTGTGATTATTCTTAACCCGAATACCTCAAAAATTAATGGACTATCATTCCAGCTTTTTAGGGTTCTGTAGTAAAACAAGTAACATTTATCATTTCATTGCGTCCGTCCTTCCGTCACAGCGTCTATAATTTTCGATTTATGTGAATGAAATTTCGCAAGCTTATGCTTCATATGAAAATCTAAGTTAACATGTAATAAAATCCTAATTTATTGTACAACCCCATACTTCTGAAAGTGTGACCGATTTTGTTTACATATTTCGTTAAGTGGAGTTTCACTAAACAAGTCCTTCAAAGTTGAAGTGAATTTTCATTTATATTTCGTCAACGTTAAGCTTCGCTTGAGAAACATTAAACTTCAAAATTATACGCCATTGAATCCACAGCTCGTAATTTTTCAATCATAGGTTTGAAAAATGTGGAAAAATTCTAAATACTTGCATTTAATTAGAACTTTCAAGTAAAATTATTTCAGTGAACTTGCTTCGAGGGTTATAAGAAACCCTGGAGCCTTAGCATTTCCTGACACGCACTTGTCCGCTTTCTTTTATCGGACTAGTTGAAGTTTTACATAATATAATGTATCGTAATGCCAATTGAAAATAATTTTATCTGAAACACTTTTTATCTTTTAAATAAACTTATATCGGTAGAAATATATAAATATACTTATATAACTTTATCAATATTAGATATGGTAAATATACACAAAGAAAACTATGAACATATACAATATCGTATGTAACTAATATTATAAACGTGACAATTTTTTTTGTTTATTATATGTTAAATGTAACTAAGCTAGGAATCACAACCAAATTAGTCATGTATGTATTTCATGAAACGGAGTATATTACCCGTAGTTTCGCTTATATAAATACTAATACCACGCAGTGTAGCAGAGTTAGGGATTATCTACCCAAATTTAGGAGAAATGACAGTCGAATGAGGTTATATTATTGACACTACATATTTAAGGACGTTTAGACCTTTAAAAATTGTCGTTGTTTTATTAGTAAAGTACAATCTGTTACATCCATTCGTATATTTGTAGCATTTAAATGAAAATGTTTAATAAAACCTAATTTTTCACCCTATTTAACCTATCTATATCAGTGTATACATATATATATATATATATATATATATATATATATATATATGTATGTATGTATGTATATATATATATATATATATATATATATATATATATATATATATATATATATATATATATATGTGTGTGTGTGTGTGTTTACAAAAAGCATATTAGAAGGCAGAAAATACCTAATTTGACAATTACATGAAACCATAAAAAATAATTGAGTTTAGGGAGTTTTGTTTCATAGGTTATCAAATTAGTTTTAGAGGATAAAATTTTAAAAGTGGTGACACCGTAATCACAAAAAATGTATTTGGATGCTTTTTAAGCAATTACGCGTAAATAGTAAGAAAGATTTTCATGAGTAGTACAGTCAAAATAAGAGTAAACGTAAAAATCAAAAATAAAAACCTCGAATGAAAAGATTCATAACAAGTTCCAAAGATAGGCTGAAAAATATCATGAGTTATGTCCGTTAATCAAGACATCAAAGGTCAAAGGACAGAAAATGTCTTCTTTGCAAAGATTTCGCTTCTTATGCTTCGCATTTCATTAAGGTCGTACGTAACAAAATTTGTCGGGGATAACATTCTCTACAAGTTTGCTTGTATGTACTTTTTTATATGATTAACCGTTTACGAGACATGGCGCCGAGAATAGGAAGTGTACATCCGCTTTGTTGGACGACGCTTAAAAACTTTTAGCCAGATGTTTATTACACTTCATAAAATTAATTATATGGTTAAAATATTATTATAATTATTCATAAAATTAAAATGGTTTATTTATCAAAAATATTTTTAATGATTATTAGACATAGATAAATTCAATACGTAAGATACATTAAGACTCTATTGTTTGGTATTACCTGTACAATTACTAACAATGGGTTTAAATAATTTAATTTCATAAATTAAAATTTTCATCATTTTAATTTATTTTTCATTCATAAATATTTTGAATCCTGATGTTTGTATTGAATAATAAAAAATGATGCATGTTAACCGATACGACTGAATCAAAAATAAATATACTAGTAAATAAATTAAATTATTAACTTGAAAATCACACAACTGTAAATTAACTGAGTTTACTTATATGTAATTTCTGTTTTTTTTGTACGTTATTTGTAGAGCAGTAAAGAACGTATAAATATATCCACAAACATTTACTTAAAACTAAATACTTTGAGTTATTTTAAGAACTTAAAATTATAAAGTTAATGGGTACAACACCAAAATTCATTAAAGTTCCGAACCAAAAAGATTCAAATGGAATTCTATTGTTATGACGACGACATCTGTTTGTCTGTCGGCATCTTCCAACTCCTAAATATAATAAGACTTAGATGTTATCATTTCACCCAAAACTAAAATCGTATTTAAAATAATGTACAATTTCATTTCATGGTGACGTCGACCCATGCAAGAGGACGTATATTTTTTTAACTGAAAATATAATATCGTTAAAAAGTTCTTAACGATAATTTATAACCTACTAGCTGTGCCGGTGCGAATTCATTCGCGTGGAATTCGAGACAACAGAAATTATTATAATTGTTTTGTTTTTTTTAAATTTATTTTTTCTCTTTGCGTATTTTTTATTTTTTATCTATATTCTTTGCGCATAACGTTTATTAAAAATTGTACCGTACTATATCGTAATGTATGAACACAAAGTTTACTAAAAACGTTAATATATAGCATTGCCAGTACCAATGTCATAATATTCGCCATTTCTGGGTGTTTTTTACATTTGCAATATCGAGATGAAAATTCTGTAGTTGCTACAGACTATAAACCAAATTTCATCAAAATACGTGTAGTAGATGTCACGTGATTGAAAAACAAATGAACACACAAAGAGATAAAAATTATAAAAACTGGTTTTCTGGCTTGCACTATCATTCTATACGCTAAATCAATCTCTCTTTTTAAAACATTCACTATGCTACAATTCTATTATATGTATAGATTTTCACTTTGGAAAACATCAAAAATTAATATTCAATAAGAAACGTACCTATGTTTATGAAATCGAGCTCGTTCTATTATGCATATGTAGATTTAAGAACCAGAGTATATGGCTTAATAAAAACCGGTCGATTACATGTCGCACCACCCATAAACGAATTTAACAAAAGTCATTACTCAATCTATAAAATATCAAACTGAATATATTTTACATATTTTTGTGTCGAGTTGATACATGCACATAAAGATATCCAGTAGCAAAATAACGATTCCGTTACCCCGACAGTTAGACCTGCTATAGCGATTCATTTTCTGTATATATTTTTTAAATTAAATATTACAAAACACATTTTAATAATACACATTAATTTATCTTACTTGACATTAATTTATCTATGATAGTATAAATCAAGCTCAGTCGTTCAGTAAATTTCATATATTTTCACGTGCTTAAGGGTTTTTTTTATACTTCTAAGACTAATGAAGCTGGATTACTTGACACAATCTCAATTGAAAGCACTCTTAAAAATATTTTTTTTTAACATTTTATGTTTATTTGGTAAGGGGAGTTTGGGAAAGGACTTTGAAACTCAATATTTTGTAAATGGAGTTTCGTCTTTGACTACAGAGTCCTAAAGAAGGTGCGGCCACGCTACACGTAATTCCTCGTGAAAAGTGAGTTCGTTCGGATGTTCTTTATAAAGTCGCAATAAACATTTTATTGTTCTCTTTTATTATAAGGCTTATAATACTTCATAAGCCCTGTTATTAAAAAAACGTATAAAGCACTGATGCCGCGTGCGCTCTGCACTACGTCCCGCTATCGCTTTACGAATGTGCGCATTTTCTTTTTAAGTTTTCCATGGCACAAATCGAAAACAATTTAGTATTAAGACGAGATATGCCACATTATTTGGTAAATAGAATATTAACAACATGAAAAAGAATCGTTGATATACTTTTTGAGAAAATTGAATTTTTAAATCCATTTTTATTTATATTGAGTTAGCGAATATTAAAAGGGTGAAGATGATGATAAAAAGGCAAAGATGCATATATATAAGCAGACGCACACGCAAGCACGCAGGCATGCATGTACGTATGCAGGCATACACAAACATATAAACACATGCAAACAAACACACGCACACACACACTCATAATACACACACATTTCAATTTTTAAAAATTTTTCAGTTTTTTATTTTTAGACTCAGTTAAATCAATATCGGTTCCGGTTTGAGTTCGACTTTGTTGGATGCTTATGGCACTTCCCTTCAATGCTTACTTCTTTATATTCGCTTCCAGTTATATACGTAAATCGAACGGCACAATGAGTCTCATTTAGGTGTGTAAACTTTATTATTTGCAGTCGATTCTGCAGAAATAAAAAGTATGGCGAATAAACAATTATTCTGCAGGAAAATAAATTAGTTTAAATTTTGTAGTAACAGAAATATTTCAATAAAACAAAAAAAAATGAGAGATTAAAAAATCCCACGTTATGACACTTGAGCTCACAGCTTGACACGTGAAAGTAATTCACGCAAATCTTAATAGTTCTTTTCACATATAACGAAATAATATCTAGAACGTCCAGAATTTTTGAATATATATTAATTGGGCATAGTCCAAGCGTGGGGAAATACGAATAAAAGCAAGTGTACAAAATTATTAGATATATAAATAAATACAAGTCATTACAAATAGTATTAGGTTTCAAAATCTTAAATACGCAGACATAACACGCATTATTTTCTCATCTAGCAGCCTCGTCAAAAACTTGTTAACACTACAAAGTCAAGTCCAGATACTTCATCCAACTACTTGCAAAAATTCTATCTCTCGTTGCTTTACTCATTTAATTTCCACCGCAATAGCCAGATGCTGGCCGTGACGGTCTAAACGAAAGCAAATAACGCCGCAAATTCATCCCGCAAAGGTTGGCTCGAAAATCTCGACAAGTCGTAACGTGGCGAGACAAAAAAACAACGTTAACGAGTTCCGAACAGCATACCACACGATAATGAAACCGGTCCGTTCCTTTCATTTACCAAATCAAATGCGAATTATATAAATTGAAAATGTAAGGAAGATAATGTAAATAAAGGAACCATTTGCATATTTGATTTAATAATTGGCAGAATACCAAAGTGTTGGAAAAAGATTAGTTAATTGAAATTGGAAAAGTGGAGAATAAGCGTATGCAAATGGGTAGACAGTTTTAAATCGACCTTTAAATGTTTCATATGTAAATTTAGTTTACGCGATTTATTTTACAATACTATAGCAAATAGGAGGAAAATCTCAAATTTAACCACGATGCTAATCGATGAACCTTTTGCAACATAAATTATTAATTAGGAAATTAGTTTTTCATTGACACATTCTATAACAAAATTGTGTAGGCTGATTGCTTGTGCAAGTTTATATATGCACAAGCAATCAGCATATATGAAGTATGTATAATATGAAGTAGATTATAATCCATTATCCATTTAGAAAATACTAGATATTCTTAACTTAATACGGTAATATTATGAGATATTTATGTTTATAATAACATATAGATTGCATTAACCTTACCACATATTATCACCGAGCTAGTTCTTCTAATAATTTTGGACGTAAAATGTTTGTGGTGAATATGAAAAAGCCCAACTGTTTCCAAGATGATCGCCTTCGAAGTGCGATAATAAAAGAATTGACAGAAAATCGTCGCTACACATTTATTACATCAAATCTTATTACTCCTCGAAAAATAAAACTATGAAAACTAACAGAAAACACTTTTCCAAATCCTTAATAGAAAAAGTTAAAAAATTACTTTTTTAAAAGGATGGTAAACTAACTACCCGTCCCAGCATTGTCCGGGCAAAAATATTCCATAAATAAATTTAATCTTATTATTTTTTTGTTATATAATAATATTTACGGTTTTCCAAAAACGCTGTATAAGCTTTTCTATTTTTATGTGATAGTCTAAATATAAATTTGCATGTCTTCAACATTGGCTCTTTCACAATCCCGTCTTTTTATTGTTTTTTAGATTTTTGGGGTTAAAATTCGGAAAATCCTTTCTTAACTAGTAACTAGTAGCCAAAAAAGCCAGATATCCGTGCCAAATTTTAAGTCTGTATAAGTTCGGGCGATGTCGGAACGAGTCAGTTAACAAGTGATAAGTAATTCATATATTTAATATACATACCTAATATAAATAAGTAGACTTGGTATAAATTATCGTGAATACATATATGACATCTTGAAACATCATTGTAGTTTTTCTGCAACCTCTGCTTCCAAAATCTCGTTTTTTGATAATTTTATTTTCGTTAGTTTCGGAAATAATGAGTGGAATTTTCAATACATCTCCAAAGATATATTAACTAAACTGAATAAAAAACATTTTTGTGACCCTTATAAATAAAATCATTTCAAACGTTACCCCACACTATATATATATGGAATTACGTATTTTTTTTGATTGATTAACAATTTTTACCAATTTTCAAAACATAAAATGCTTAATGTCGCTGTCTAACATTTGTGCGATAGTTTCATGCCAATTTTGCTTTCTAATTCCGCTTTTTAAGAATTTCATGATGCATAGGTATGGTGTTCTCGTCTCATTTCACGGGCAACGTCTCAATACCCGTTCTGATGTTCAACTTGAATGGGGTCAATATTTTAATGTAACATTTCAATCACGATAAGAAATATTCCAACCAGTCAATAAATGAATAACTCTCAGTTTTCAGGGCAATTTTTAGAGTTACAACTGGTACCTTCGTGGAGTTATATGATGTTTTTTGGTGTTATTTTCTAAGAAAATTAAGTTAAGATTCTGGCGCAAGGAAATCAATGGTGTCCCGAAAAAAGTAAATTGCTCTTATTTTAAGGTACGTGATCCTAAAATTCAAAAATGAAAATTAATTTAGACTCTTTTATTAATTTTTTAAATGGAAGAAAACTTTCTTCGAATGCAGTACAGAGTTACTCATATTTTAGGTAATTTGTAGCGCAAATTTCATTACAAAGTAAATATAGTGTGCAAAATTAACAAAGAATGTTAGAAGTAAGTTTGAAAATGAACTTCTAAAAGTACCAGACTCGCACTAATGTTGCGTATTTTCAATATATTTAATAATAAACAGCAGTTCCGATTCGTTTATAAAAATATAAATGACAACTTGATTTAATTTCCAATCTGTCGATTGCTATTTAAGTGATATCTACATCAACCTATCCATATAGTTATTGTTGAGAAATGCCAATATACTCTGCAAGACCACGGCAATTAAGAACTTGTTCTTCCAGAGGCAGCTTCTATCGCTAAGTTTCTGTCGAGAGTAGCGACTCAACTCTGAGACTAATTGAATTCATCGCATACAATTCTGTGTGAGTCTATATTTCTTATGCGTAAATACGAGTCTGCATATTTTTGAAACAGCTTATATATTTTTAAACGGAGTTATATTTCAATTATGTAAGTTTTTTGATAGAGCAAGCTTTTTTAAAACACACTGATTAAAACGAAAAAGAATTGTTATAGAAGTAACACGCTGAGTTTTCCATATAACAACGTAAGAAAATAATTTCTATCAGCACTTTTCATTTATAGTACAATTGAACAATTCCATAAATAATACTCTCAGTTTGCATTGTATTAGGAAATATTTAAAACTTCCTAACATTTTACTAGCTTCGATATTATATATATATTTATGTAAGTTGAATTTGAAGTAGGCGTTCAATATTTCAGTCATTAAACGCCTACTTCGAAGGCGACTTATACAAATGTAGATTAAAGAGGAAATGGGGAAAAACATTATGAAAAACTTTATAAATGTAAGAAAAATAGGAGTGTTAATTTCGTTGAATCTGCTACGGCAGATAACAGAATTTATTTAATTATTCCTTCCATATAAACATTGAAATGGACACTGAAGCAACAAAACCAACAAAACCAACTTTTTAGATTTCCGTCCCAGAAAATTAAAAAAAAATTGAATCCTTATAGGATTATTCGATTGTCCATCCGTCTGTAAAAACTCATTTTCTTCGAAACAGCTCGAGACATTTAGTTGAAATTAAAATTGTAAATTGATAGGTCTCAGTATGCATTCTTAGTCTTATTTTACTGTAAGAATTTCAAAGTTTTTTGAGTAACGCAACAGAAGATACGACCCTTTAAACAAATTTTTTCCGACTCACTGACCATCAAAACTCATAGGCTGCTTCCAATATACTTACAGTCCGGAAAATCAGCATAATATAAGGTCTCATAGCAAAATTAAAGGGAAAATTAAAAAATTAATGATTTCTAATTCCATGTGAAATTATACATTTTTATACTTATTTTGTTTTCACGCCTGTGAAATATATAGTAGGCAGTACATTCACGTTATAAAAAATATTATTTGTAAATGGTTTAATTAGAAATACTATGTACTCTTAAACGTTTATAAGTACCTAAATAGATACGAAACCTTCGTACTGTGAATTCTACTCGTCCTTGACGGTTTTTTTTATTTATTCAGTAGTTATTTTATGATTTCTGGTTCTGCATTTTGGAGCGTATTAGTTGTACACAACTAAGCATACGTCCTTTTGTCTGTATGTCCATCTTTCTCTAGAGGACTTCTTACTTCTTAGCGAGATAAGATATGGGCCTAAAATTCACCTATCATTTGTAATTCCTTGACCGAAAATTAAACAGATTTAAATTAATCTAATATTATATTTTAATGGAGCTTCATTATACGCAGATAATCTTTTTTCTGTCTGGTATATCCAGTATCGTTGAAGTGAACTCTTTTCACAGAGCATAAAGCTGTTTGTTTTTTTTTCTTGTAAAACGAAGGATTTGGTGGGGCGATAAATTTGTTATTTTTAGACCTATTTTGTTATCACATGTAAGAAGGTATAAGAGCATTACATAAGAAGTTCTAATTCGTTTCTAATTTTACATATCTTACATTTAAACAACAAATACGTGATTAAATCAAAGCATTTTTGAAAAATTCGAGATATTATTCTTGTATACTGGACAAATTGTTTGCGTTAAACAACTAACCTGGCGTATTGATATGTTGTAATATAACATATAGTTGTTAAGATAAAATTTTACTAATTTGACAGTTTGCACTAAAATACTTCTAAATATCTTCATTAACTCTAAATGATTTGGAAATGTCTTGTATTAACAAACAATTACGTTATATTACATAAGAATGTCATAAGCGTACTTAAGGGGGGGGGGGTCATCAAAAATCTCATCTTACCTATCTTAAATTTATTTAGATGGCATTAGTATGTGGTGAGGTTGTCGGTTGAAAAAAACTATCAAATACGTACCAACCTTATGACAAAATATTTTAATTATACTTACACCAATTCATTCGAAAGTAATACAAATAATATTGAATTTAATTTGTTAACTAAAATCAGAAAAAAATATCTAATTGTTCTTGACACACTAACCCTGTGTCAGCAAGTATGAGATGACGAAACCAAATTATGTCTTTTTTAAGATTATTCCACCATTATCTATTCGAAATGGGCTGAACTAAATGGCCTTATATTAATGATATACTCTGTACACTTACGTCGCACATGCCCGTCCATAGTATAAACATAGACCTTTCAAAATTACTACTACCTCTTTTTGGTAGAATTTTTTTTTATTCGACGTCTCATTCTTCTACCCGTGTAATTTAATATTGAACATCTGTTAAAGTTACATATTGTTAGAGTAATCATTATCGAAAAACTTAGTATTTGATTTTTTTTATAAAGGTATAAAAATGTCTATTCAGTATAACGTCATTGATAAAAACGATTACTTTTTTCTTTAGTTCTGGGTCAAATATTTCTGATCCAAAATCACATTAACAATCTTGACCCAAATAGGTGAAAAAAAATTATCCGCTCACATGACAACATGATTGCTTCATTGTTCACCTTAAATATCTCATATATAAATAAAATAAAATAATATAAAAAAGCCTTTTATTTCTTCCAAAATTGTTAGTTTACAAAGTTAATTTGTTTTGTTAGTATTTATTGAAAAAAAGATAATCTGTAGTTTATTATATAGTAGTTAGTAATTATAATTACAGTTTAAATATAAATATGTTAGAAAATTTATATTAAAGTATTATAGGTGCGAAATTATTCTGAAAGAACCCCTCTACAGGTAAAGGCCTCCTCCAAATTGAGCCAGTTTTCCCTTGATTGCGCTGTTTGCATCCAGTTTGTTATTTGGAGGGTTTTGGTCATAATCCTCCACGGTGACCAGCCGGCTTGGAGGATGTATTTGGTTTTTTGATAGTGGTTGTTGTATGTTGGCGTTGCCAGAGGGTGGTGGTAATTGCTATTTATTTATGTTGTTATTTTGTTGTAGATCTGATGGGTTGTTCGTATTCTTATTAATCAAAAATCAGCATGCCTGGTTTTAAAACACCTCCCGATAGGCTTGAAGTTCTTCTTAATTGTGTTTGTGATTTATTTTTCTTGCTAGCCTGTGTATTTGTTTTTGTTCCGGCTCACTTTGTGGTACTGTTTTCAGGCGAAGTTGAGACAATTCTTTTGTTATTGACAGCCGTTTTGTTTTTTCAATTATGACAAGCTTGTCGTATTTTATTTTTACAAGGTTACCTTTTTCCTTTTCAACTCTAGCTTGTTCCTGAAGTTCTCTCCTTTTCTCTAAAATATTTTGTGGGAAATCTTCCGTTATGTAGAAACCGGTATTTTTCAGTGCAATTCTATTTTTAAACAAATTAATTTTTGTGCCCAGTGTACTAAAGGTGACAATTATTGGTCTAGGTCTTTCACCTTTCTTGCCTATTCTTCTAACTTCTTGGATGTTCCAGCGATCCAGTTCTTGAGATAAATATTCTTTGATAAAATTCACTATTATATTTTCTAGGTTTGAGTATGATGTTTCCGTTTCTTTTATTCCGAAAAAGACTATGTTATTTTTCCTTGCCTGTTTTTTTAGAAAATACAGTCGTTTTTCTTGGTTTTCACATTTTTCCCTTAGATGTTCATATTTTTCATTAAATAGTTGAAGCTTGTCTTCTAAAATGCAGTTTATATTTTGTGTAACTTTCTCCGTCACTTTTCCCCACTTCTCTCAATAGCAGTTTTCTGTTCGTCTAAATCTCTTCGAATTTTCCGAAGCTCGTGTATAATTTCCTCCATTTGTTGGACTTCCTAGGCCGCTTTAAAGTTGTATTTCAATATAAGATTGATTGTTTTGATACTACTAGCGCCCTCTTGCGTACCTATTCCGACTTGCTAAGATGACAGCTAGCTCTGACTTTGACGGACAGATCGAAGATGGTTCGGATTTATACTAGTGATAAGGGTAACTCTCCACAGATGGCGCTATGTGTAACTCGCTAATTTTTGCAAGTCACTTCTTGTTAGAAAAATATTATTTTATTACACTTTTATGTTTAAAAACAATTGCTGGGATTATGAAAGTTCACAATTTCATCAGTTTTAGTTTGTTTTTCACTTCAGATGCATAAAGTATGGGGATATATCCGTATAAAATACATATATCCGTATAAAATACATTAATGTTCACAGTCGAGTCATTTACACTGATTACATAGTTTTAGCCGATTGTTAGATGTTATCCATAATGTATGATGTAGATCACTTGTTTATTTATTCACTTTTGTCTTTTTCACTAATTAAATGCACTTATTTCAATTTTTAGATCACTATTAATACGGAGCCGGAGTAAACATTGGCACTGCAGCGCCTACCCTCTCTATCGTATATCTCATATATACATATAAATAAATAAATAAATATATATATATATATATATATATGTATATATATATATATATATATATATATATATATATATATTAGTACATACATACCACATTAACCAAATTATAAAAACACAGTGAAAAATGTAGACAGACAAAGTACTTACTTATGACAGTAAAATTGACTCTATGATTTCTGGTAGGTGAGTTCTTGAAATCAACGCGACACCGGTAGAGACCAGCATCGGCGGCGCGAACATCGTCTACAAGCAACACAGCGGGCGCGGCCGCCGCGCGAAAATAGGCCCGTGGTCCGAATCCTGAGGGAGACGACCACATCTTGGACTGTGTGAAAAGACGGCCACGAACATCGAAGCTGTGGAGAAGGAAGTCAAAATTATTAATCACAATCAGTTTTAAAGACTTAATAAATTAGAAGTTAAAATTAAGTAATTTTACATTTCTAAAAACTCATTTTTATTGTAAACACATTTAAAAAATAAATTACAGATAAAATACAAATAGCATGAGTGAAAGATTTAACTATTTACTCGGTCGTCTTTACGGATAAATAACGCGAGTGATGAGCCACGTCGCTGCTTGTATGTTGACAGTCCATCTAGGCATTAATCATAAATTATAATTCTATATTTATCATTAAATTAAGTTTTGTAATTTGAGTTAAAAATTTTAATTGAGCTGTAACGAAATAAATTAAATAAATTCATATAAAATTCAAACTGGTGTTGTTTCGTTGAATCAGCTTTATTCAATACAAAGATGGGCGACCAGAACATTGTAAATGCTCGAAGTTCTATCCTCTGAATATACAGCGGATTTTATAAGTGGCATAGAATGTGATGCACAAAAATTGCATTAGTTCATTTTAATATTCGTTATCATTCAGGTATCCGTTGCAGTTCTACTTTAAATACCAGATTGAACTGGTAGAAATAAATTGGTGGTCTGTGCTGATGCATTTATTTTAGTACGACCAACACGACAACACTGCAGAATACGAGTATGTCCAAAATGGTCGAGTAAACTTATTTTCGTGCAATATTTCAAAAACCATGACCACCGATATACTGTGGAAACTCGGATCGATATCATTTGGGCGAAATGATTCTATATTTTTTAAGATATTGACTCTTCTTAAAATAATTATGAAATGTGCATATTGACGATATTCTAAACAACAAAAATAGTACAAAATCAATATCGCCGCAATATTTTTTTTATAATAAAGGTAGTTTTCATTGACTGAATGTTTTTTATTGTCGTATATGTTCAATAATTTTTTGTTTTGTAATCGCATGCGTCAGATGAAAAAGAAAAATAATTTGAGGAAGACAATATATGAATTAAGTATTCGTATTCAATATGATCCTCTCTAATACATCCTTTCGACTTTATGACATCTAAAATTTTGTTGAAATTTATATTGATCAAAGAAACATTACTCCTTCAGCTCATCACCTGCACTGTTAATAAATTTTCAATATTATCTTTCTCATCATTCAATCTCATCATTCATCATACAATCTTTTCACCTGGAGCTTTTTTTTGGTAAGAGCAGCTGTAACAATAGCAAAAACGGACCCCTTATACTTCCATCACATCCGTGCGTCCGTCTATCCCTGTATACCTTATAGTTTCTATAGTTTTAGATATAGATCACAATTAATATGCAAAGTATGGAAAAAAACTTTTAATGCAATTCCCCATTCAAGAAAAACGGGCAAAAAAAACTGCACCTGTTTTCAACAAAACGAGGTTTCATTTTCAATTCATCGTTTTAAGCACAGATTAATATGCAACGACCTGAAAACCTTAGTCGTCCTCTAACTTCAATTATGAGTTAGAATATTTTTTTAATACAAATATTTGATTACTAAGTTCAAAGACGTTAAATGTTATTGACAACGTAAAGCAATATAGAAATCTGTGAATTCTACAGTGTGCGTGACTTCAACATCCACTTAATCAGTTTCATCATCATGCTATGCTATGATCTCATAATATGTGAAATTTTTAAAACTTTGTCATACGTCCACAAAATATTATTATACGATGGATTCCGTTAGTGAGCGTTCTCATGGCAAAAAGACGGTTCAATACAAATAATGTATCAACAACAAACAAATTCGTTCGTCACCGTGGTTTGTTGAGTTAATCACAAGGCGTACAGTCTTTTACGGCGCCGCGTACCACGGAGACTCCACTTCGATTCCCGGCCGCTCATTGAACGGGGTTGGATTGGTGTTAGGGTTGGCTGTAAGAGATTGCTCTCGTAGCAATAAGTCCGTCATATGTATCGATTAGAAACATTAAATTTGTAATAAATTAATTAATTAATTAAATAAAGTTTCTTTGTTATATCATGAACATTAAATTCAAATTTAACTCTCGTGCTCTGTTTTATTTTCTGTTTTAAATCTTTTTATTTTAATTATAATTAGTGTCACGAAGCAAATAATGATATAAAATATAAAACGCAATGATTAATAGATGGGTCAAAATAATTATCAAAAGTCATCACTGATGTTCATTTATATTCTAAAATGTGATAATTATTGTGAAAGCGACATTTTTTTGCGGATAATTGACTTATTAAACTTTCTTTACATTTCACGATGCTAATTCCTCGAAAAACATAACGTAAACTAAACATCTGCGGTGGTAGTTGTAGTCTTAATAAACACTGGTGTACATACCTTACTGTATCACATGAAACAGCAAAGACAATAGAGGCTGCATTAGTATAAACTACAGCACAAGACTTAATATCGTTCATTTTAAAGCTACAAAATATGCTTAATGGAATCTCTACTGGCCGACTCCTAAACGTCTGTAAAATCAAAATTTTCCTATTAACATATTAGTATATACTTGAAAGTACAAACTTTAACAAAAAAGAAGTTTATTGAACATAGTATATATTTATCCGTGTCGGTGTTTTTAACAACTTGATGCCGCACGGGGTAGCAATACTGTTATATTAAAATGCGATCAATGAAATATAAATTTTGGGCACTTTTGCTACGGATATTTAACAATTTCACATAGTCATATAAGTGATTACCTATTCGGTTTAGTGACGATGCGACATATAAATATTACTTATTCCCCGCAAATGGAATAATTAATCTTTATAGTTCGTTGGATCATTCAAGTAGATGGTAAAATTTCAAAAAATAGAAAGATTATAGACAAACGTATTTGTTTCTAAATGATTCCGACTCGATTAAAAGTCGAATGAATTCCGATTAAATGTAAGTATATACTTAAATTTTAAACTCTTTAGGAGATATATATCTCCTAAAGAGTTTAAAATAATGGATAACAATGTTTATAATCTAATTCTTTGAAAAGAGGGTGGATGAACCGTATCAAACTAAATAGAGGTTTTTTTCGATGTTATATTAAGTTAAACCTCATTAAAAATTCTCATAAAAAGCTATCTCTGTCAATTATATCAGTTTTAAAAAATATAAGATTATGAAAATAAGGGAATACGGATACTATCTAAAAAGGAAATTAAAGAAATATATATAAGATAAAAACATTTCCATTTTACTGATTATTTTGTTACGTATGCTTACATATATTACCTATGGTTACCCTATGCTTATTGACAATTTTGTGACGTATGCTTACTTAATGTTTTTGCTCAATTATAAAAAAAGATGACACTTTCAAATGTATCTATATTTTTAGATACATCGAAAATCTTTATACCTTGGGCTTGACTATATCGTACATTGATAAAAATATCTGTTTTTTTTTTAAAAAGTAATTTTTCATGATTTTTGATGTTCTACTTTTTGCAAGATTATATGTAATAAATGTATTAAAGTGATTTTCTAATTTTAATAACCATTATCTTATAAAAAGTCGGTTTTTTATAAATATATCGAAAACTGTTTCACATCCAGAATGATAAGTGGAATCATCTCTATGAAGAAAACTGTAGTATTGACTGAAATTGAAACAGTAAACTCGAATATGCGAAACAAATAAAAATGTACACACACGCACGGCTCGCACGTACTCACACACTCAAAGCACATACACACACACACGCACACACTACATTAGTTATGTGTAATAATCGTTGCTAGTGAAATCGCTGCGAATATTCTGGTGATTCCTGGTTTCAGTATCTACAAAATATCAACTGAACTACTTGGCTTCTTAGCATGTGAAAAGTTGTTGTGTGTAATCATTACTTTAACGCTCGCTGACTCGCCCGGTACTTTTGTCGCCGAAGAGTAAGGAGTAAAATCGTCTAATGTAATTAACCCTTTAGTAATTAATTATGATGTTTGAGTTTTTCGAACCTGAGCAACTTTTTACATAACTATGCAAATAGACGTAAACAAATTTAAAATTTGCGTAAAATTAAGTATCATTTATATAAGTATTTTCTCTATTCTCATTATCAAGCAATTGTTTTAAAAACAAATAAATTAATTCAATCTAAAAACAAACAATTCTAATTCAAGGTCTACTTTATGAATACATAGCCTTAACAATTATTTTGAGATCGAAGATAAAATTATCCTTTTGAGGATAAATAAAAAAAATGTTTTCATTCCTTCTTCTGCAACTGACCCAAAAATTTGAACTATTTTCCGTAACACCTGTGAAGATTTCGTGCGGTAAAACATAATTATGACCAAATTATTTTATAAACCTTAGTTGATTTCTTATAAACTTTATTGAATTTCATGATAATATAGACAATTTGTTTCGGAACTAGTTTCTGTTATGTTGAAAATAATGAAGATTGTTTCACACTATCAAAACACAAATTGACATATGTTAATATAATTGCAATAAAATTAAAATAAAAGCAATAAAAATATTTTAGCATGATTGACATCGTCTGCTCTACAACTTCGATTTCAACCAAGGGCTCTTGCGTCTAAAGTAATATTTTCTTTATTTATTACTGCAGTACAGATACGATGATTTTACGTTTTATGATACTAATTTAGTCCGGAGTTTTTCTTGCAAACTTTTGATGATTATACTAGTCAGTGATGTTTATACTAGATCAAAATACATGAGTACATCTACTACAGCTAGCGAAGTGTATTATTTAATCGTTTCAATGATAATTTGGAATCCAAAACGTACCCTAAACCTTACATAAATTGGTTACTGCTCTACACAGGAATAAATTGGAGCTATCACTCCTGATCCTCTTAAAAGATGCCCAAAACCCCTTATTAGGGTCTGGAGAATATGCTAGCTTGCAGGGGAATCCATAGCAAAGACTTGCCGTTGATGAGTGTTCGAACTTGCCGTCAATATAAATAAACAACAAATTTGGAGTTTTCGGTAAATTCCAGAACATCCTTCCTTTCCTTTTTCCGTAAAGAAGTATTCTAGTATTTTACAATTAAATCAAAATTTGTAGTTTACTTTTATTAAGTTAGGCTTATTGGTATTTTGTCTTTTCGTCATAAATAAATTGATAGTTACCGAAAATAAATAAGTAAACAATAACTATATTTTAAATCAGGTACATTGCAGTCAAGGATTTCCCCATAGTACCAAATTTAATACTGATATATTAAGTAGGCGTGTTGTCCTTTAGAGCTCTTTCACATATTCACAGACAAAGACAGAAAAAAGATAAAAGAGTAGAAGGATTATTAATGACATCACGTAACTTATAGGTGGAACAAATCTTGAATCACCAAGCATTTGAATAGCCACTTATAATCATATTTTTTGTGATGCAAAATAAATTTTAATTAAAATTTTAAATATAATTAAGATGTAACACATCCGGTAGACTAAAACGATAAATAAAGAAGTGAATATTGCCCTTAAGGGACTATTGAAACTACATTTATCATGGAATAAAGATTATGTCCAAGAGTATCAATATTTGAACAAATATAATAAACAAGAAATATATTAGGTTTTTAATGATGATAGATTAAGAATGAAGTTTTTAAACTGGTATATAAAACGTGAAAGGTGAAATGTCTAGATCCGTTGGAATAATTCTCTTACCTTACCAAAAAGTTAATTCCTTTTTTCTAGTTTCACTTTATATTTTAATTTTTTACATTATATACCTATTTGATTAAATTGACTTTCCAGCACAATCGTGCCATAATTATTGGAGAGGTTTATTATGAAAGAATTATTGTGGACAAAATTACGAGCTTTTTAAAGTTTTACAATAACCAAAATCATATAGAAATTGTACTTACATCATCAACACTTTTTTTCCATATTAAAATCCTTATTTTTGAAATATCAAATATTAACTGTATTTGAAATATGACGACGCCATAGAAAAAAGACAACGAATTATTATTTCAATAACATTTTAGTTTGATAAACAATCAGTCTAAAGTAATTTAAAAGTGTTTAAACGCTGATAATAAAACACAAAGTTTATTAAATTAGTTTATGGGTGATACTCCGACATGATTGCTACAGCTCGGCTGACTCGAATGCTAAATATCAAATTAATTTTACATTCACATTAAGTTTAGCTTATGTTCGCAAACTTCTCATTTAGATAAGTATTTAGTTTGATAAAAAAAGAAAAGTAAAAACTTCACATACACATAACTTCTAAAGCAGTTTGTTAACATTAAGTTAAATTATCGTTTATTAAAATTTGAAAGTTCATTTATAATAAAAATTAGTCGTAGACTAAATAATTACTTGCAGGTAAAATGATTTTCTAAAATGTATACGACATAACACGTGCATACAGTGTAACGTTTCTGTAAAATAAATATATGGTTCACAAAATATTTCGAATAAAATTTCATGAGATATTTTAAAACAATATACTATTCCCTGATTGTAAATTTATCGAAGTTAAACAAATGCATTTTGATTATAATACTATATTAATTGTTAATTTTATATCTCAACGCATTTGTTAATGGGGTGGAAGAATTTTATGCGGACCAGATATAATTACAGTACAAAAATAAGAAATGAATACAAACACAGGCAATGTACGTGCTCACGACTACAAACGGCCTATAGTCTCATACAAACGCAACCCGACATCACCTCCTCGTTTACCACCGAAATAGAGAAGGAATGGTAAAAGGCGAGACTGCAAACTTCTTTTGTTGTCGCAAGTACAATGGGTCTGTTTGCGCGAAGCAACACAAAGGCGGTGTTCTTTTTGGCGCGTCTGAGCGGAAAACACACACGGCGTTTCATTGAAGACGCGGTTGGAGAATCGAGCGTGATTCGAGGAACGGAGAAAGGAAGCTGCTTGAAGGCGTAAAGTTTTGCTTATTCACAGCGAGAGCCGGCTTTGCAATCAAACTGAATGCGCGCATCACAATTCAATAGTGATAATGTTATTTTATGATTTGAGGAAATTTTACTTAAATTAAGGTGAAATGTGGCTAAAAATAATTACAATTAATTTCTGCTAATGTCAAAGGTTATAAATAATCTAATCACAACGAAGTAAAGTGTTTTTGGGCAAGAAATTTTCTGTCTTCTTTATCGTCACATTAGATGAAATTGTACATATGATAAATAATTACGTTCGAAGTAGTATACTCATAAATTTGAAGTCGTTTTCTGTTCAGGTTTATGCAAAAATCTAAGAAGTCAAAATCATTTAAAAAATCAGCAATTGTTAGTAGAATGTTCAATTATCAGGAAAGAATTTTCATATTTGTTGAATTTTATTTGGAACTATCCGGATTACACCGGAGAATGGTGGATAAATTGCTTTTTTTATTTTTAAAAAACGTGCTTTCTTTTTAAGAGAACACTAAGGATACTGGGAAGATAATATTAATTATTGTATCAATTTAAGATAAACAGGTAACTTAAATCCAAACGAACTGGCTATGAAAGTACTGCATTCCAATTATTTAGCCATTTATTACGATAATTGAATTACCTGAACGTAGAATTGAAATAGATATCATCCAAAAACACAACGTAAAAGTACATGACAAAAATGAAGAGACATATTGATAACAATTAAGTAAAAATATATCTCAAAGATAATAAGAGGACAATTCGAAATGAATAACGAAGGCAAAGGCGGAAAAGTAATTTAATTACAGGCAAAGAAAATTCTTATCTCATGAGAATTCCGTTACAATTGAGAAAGAGAAACATTTTACAGTAAAAGCAATTAAGAATAACAAGCGACGACCACTTTGTTCGTTGCAGTAGTTAAACATTATTGGAAGCATTTTAATTATCTCGTATAGGTGGATATTAATGTTACGTTATGTTAACGTTGTCATCGTCTGTAAAAATCTACAGTTGATAACAGCTTCAATAAATGAAGATAAAGCAATAGATATTTTATATCTATGTTTATAGCCACGACAAACTAGAATAAAATATTTATAAAAGAAAGTACGAACATACTCGGTTATTTTTACTGAAGGTAATTTCTGAACCATACGAAGAAATTGATAGTCATGGATATATTTGATGGACGATGTTTACCCATTCCTGAAGTATGCTAAGAAACATATTATTATATGAAATGTCAAGTTGATATTGGAAACAAAATTTCGTTACGTACAGAATGAACAATGTCTTGAAATTTAATTTTATTTTGGCCATAGCCCAATAAGGCGGAGCGTTTTAAAAAATAAATGCTCTATACGATAGTCTTAAACATAATGTTAAGCCATTACTAAATCCATAAACTATTTCATAAAGTCTTCTCACATAGTTTGCTCGAGGAAAATATATCAGTTTAATGCCCTACATCATCTTATATAAAATTAAAAGAGCCAATGGACCACTGTACACTACAATAAGCGATTTGACAGGACCATTTCTAGAACATTTAATAAAAAATATATTAAAAATATCATAACATTTTCCCGTTATCTTGGAATAGTCTGTTGTGAATCGCAGGCGACATCACAAGCGATTGCCGCTTGCGATTCGCAATAAACTATTTCAGCAAAAGTAAAAAAAATCTACCGACTCGATATCAGTTTTCACGCGAAGAGGTCACATAGTCATAGGTAATCGTGACAAATGACATTTTCCTGTATTTGTTGGATGACAAATTATTTCCTACCCTCTTAAATTACAATCTTATGACATGTCTTGATAAATTGACACAAAAACTGCCCCTCAACATTAGTATGACGCATCACACTCATTTTTCTTTATTTTCTTTAATATATGGGGCGTCATTTATTTAATAGACACTCGTCTGGGTGTGCGTATATCGTTTTCTCTTCGCTCTATGAAAAAATCAACTTATTAACAGACACAAGTCTAATGTCGTAACTAATGGTTTATTAAAATTAATTTTGAATTACTTCTTTAATTTGTTCTAGTCCTTTCTATCTAAAATAACAACTAAAACCAATTAAAGAGAAATACTCTTTCAGAACACAAAGAAAGTAGTGTTAAGTTTAAAACAAAATAGAATGAACAAATATAAAAAAATTGTAGAAGCAGACTAGACATAAAGAGTATTTCTATAATATTTTATTCGAATTTTTTTTCTATTTTCCTTGGCCTTGCCTTGCCCGATCTTATTTACTTGTTCAAGTTCAAGTTCTGGTAATCTATTTGAGTTCGCTCTTTTGAAGTAAATAAGGAATAAAAATTGTGATGCGTGTGGTTTTCGTAAGTTGTTTAATTTATTGAGTATAAAATATTTATATATATATATATATATATATATATATATATATGTACATATATATATACACACACACACAAATATATACAAATTTTTTAGTGTTCTGCGCCTCAAAATGAAACATAAACTCAAAGGAAACCCTTTGAGTTAGAAACTTGATATTCAGCACAATAATAAAACATTTTAACCTGTACATAAAGCATTGCACAAGCTGGCACTTAAATATATACATAGAAAAAAATTGATGAGTGGGGGGGAGGGGCAACTCCTTAGAAAGTGCTAATAATAAGGGTCTCGAAAATAATTTTTTCATAACTTTTAAATAGTATATCGTCGGAGATATACTAACAAATATGTAAAAAATTTGTTCTTCTCCTCTTATTTACGCAACTAATCAACCCAAAATAAACATAATTTTAAATTTAACATAATTATTTTAGTGTATCGGGTGAGATGTTTAAATATCAACCAAATAATTTTTAACAAGATCAAGTCCGTTCGTTTCTTTACAACCAAACAGAGCTGATAGGGGTGTTTAATAAAAGTTAAATCGGTATTTTAACCGGTTATCCATTTTAAAGTCACTGTTGGAGCATTTTTTCATCGCATTATCCCCAGATAATTGGGGAAAATGCGATGAAAAAATGATAAAAATTGTGGACAGTGTGAGGACACACTGAATGTCGACTGAGTTTATAAGGGATCAGTTTATCATGAGTTGACTAAAGATAAAATATGTATCTGTTTTTGCTTTCTTTTTACGCATAAAGAAACGATATCTTCTTCAAAAGCGGAAGAAGTGAATGAAGAAGAATTGCATTCTTTGCTGTGTTATGTTATTCATAACCATATAGTTGCTTAGATCTAATTAAGTAACACGGTTTACTCAAAAAATAGATAATCTTGAAAATAAGTAATCCAGATATTATCTCTTTTTTAAAGACAATATGTAAGAAGATAACAAGTATCGAGCTTTTAAAAACCATTTTTTATAAATAACTTCATGTTTATGAATGCAAAAAATAATTTTTGGAGAACAGTCTCCATATGCGTTTAATATATCCACCTATTCATATCATGAGTAAGATAATATCGTTAATGTAATTAGGGTCTTGTCAGTTCTTCTTCCCATGGGATACTTATTACTATTCATGGGCCTTCTATATATGTAGCAACGTAGAGAAGCATTGAATCTATTCATTTTATTTAAGGTACGTTAAAATGCATCAGATTTGTCTCGCGTTTTATATCTACAAAATGTACAGTCTGAAAGAGGGTATATTCATGTTTTAAAAATTACTTTTGTATAAATCGCCTTATTTTTAGGCTCACTGGTACATAGGGTGCATAAAACTTTCATATATCTATAATACTCTCAACGGGGTGTAATTAAAATAAATTTAAACATAATTTACTCGAAAGGCTAAAAATATGTCCATTATTATAAATAGTACAAAATTAGAGTTTAGATGAAAATGTAATACATTTTCTTACTTATAAAGTGGTTCACCGTCGTCTTCCTTGAACCAGAGCACCATGGAGAGAGCGTCGTCTCGATCTAGCGGCTGGATATCACACGGAAGTGCTACTTTCTTCCCAAGTACACCCTGAACGTCTGCTGTTGGAACTGAAAAGAAAAAAAATTCTGTCAATATTTTCAAAAAAATGTGTATCAAATAAGGTTTCGACTAGCTTCTGAGGATTTTTGTCTCATCATCGTAAACAATGAAATTCTTTAATTTGTTAAAATAGGCATAAAATCAGAGAAATTGTAATTTTTCCCCAACTCACAATCACAGCTATTACAGTAACAAACAAAAATAAAAAAAATATAAGAAAATTTTAAAAATTAAGGTAGATAATCTTTTATTTGATATTCCAGTTTATTTGTAAGGTATAACAAAAAATTATACTGTTTGAATTATGTAGTTCCCATATACTATTTGCACACAGTGAAGTTCAAACAAAACAATTCCAAAAATTATTATTCATAAATACATTTTTTTATATGACCACGGCCTTTGATTGCGTGGTGCACCGCGGGGACACGGGTTCAATTTCCAGCCGCTCGTCGCGTGGAGCTGGACTTGTCCTCTGGTTGACTGTAAGAGATTGCTCTCGTAATAATAAGTCCGCCATACGTATCAATTGCATATATTAAATACATAAATAAATAAATAATAAAGAAATTATTGAAATAACTTGATTGAAAACATTTTTGACAAATGACGGAATTATATATTAAATTGCTATAGACGCCTATGTGGAAATACCAAGAACCCTTCAAACTATCACAAATCGTAACTCACGACGCGGCGGCAGACAATAAAAGGAAGAGAAGAATCAATCATCGGCAGCAGTCGGTCGCGTCGATGCACCAGGCTTCACGCCCGGTAATGGTCCACGTCACAGTTTACTTAAGAAAACGTCTTATTAAAGCGTAATACTACGAAATTCGCAGGAGAAGCACGCGACTCCCGATTGCGCCAGCTTATAGCGACTCATGCCAACAATTCATCCCTCACAGCTGTCGCGAAGCGCATGTAGATGGGCAAAATTGAATTATTTATTTGTTTATAACTTATATTCCACTTTCATACATATTTGTATGAAATAAATAATATTTTGAGATTTTAACTTTATATATCTATGTAAATAGATATATGCACTCTTCGTTATATTTGGTATAGTTGTACTCACTTTTTATGTTCTTTTGTAATTCCATAAAAGGCAGATGAATTATAATACTGATATACGAATTAAATATAATAATAACTTTTTCAAATTAAATTTTCAATAGAAAAATATATTAAACTGTAAAAAACAACTTACTAAAGCAAATTATATATTACTAAAAAAAATATAATGGCTTATAAGAAACTGGCATTATAATTATCAAAACGAAAATTAAGGATGCTAATTTTAGTAACGGATTTTAAACAAAGACGGTACGTAGGCTCACACTATAGGTAAAAAATATCAGACATGACATTTTTAAACTCTAAAACTGATAAAGGTAAAAAAGGGATTAGTATTTCATAATAATTTTATGGCCTGAATTTATTACAGAGTAATAAAAAGTGGAAAATAGAGTAGATATGTGACACGTATCTCTGAAGCTCTCACTGCCACGAACAGCGGGATCGAATAAAACATGTCATGGAATATTTTATTTAATTAAAATTCCTAAGGGAGCGTCGTACCACATAATCTACGGTTTCATTTATTTTACGGGAGAACAAAAGTAAAAAGAAAAACCAATGTTCCTCATAAAAAAATTAATAAATTTTACAATCATAATACCCATCTTGCACTCTGTTATCGTTATTATTTTTTTTAATTTCTTTAATTAAAATAAAAACTAATAAAATGTTTTAATTAATTTTCATCCATTGGTTGAGCGAGATTAGTAGAAAAATATATTAACCTTTTATTGCACTTTGTTCTAAATTAAATATTATCCATCGAGATAATATATTTCTGTTATAACTTTATTGAGAATTAATAGTTTTTTCATCAGTTTTGTTTGCTTTTATGAGGGAAAAATTATCAGTTTTTATTAATTTAGAGCAAAACTAAAAACTATACGCACGAATAAAAATTGCATCTTGTTATCAGCCACGGTGAATCACTTTCAAGCAAGTCTCTAAACAATCATTACATCAATGAATCACAACTAATAATAATTTTGTTGTGTTCCGATTTCTTTGTTCATTTCGTTTTCAAGCATAACGTATAAGATTCAGTCACCCAATTTTCTAGCACGATATATACGATGAGACTCTCATCTAATAGTTTCGTCGACAGTATTTATATTGCAGAACTACTTTATCGATTTCCTGGTTTATAAGTAGCTTTATTGTGTACAATATATAGGTTGTCCTGTAAGGAGTGGACCAACTAAATGTCGGTAATAGAGGGTAGGAGGATACACTAAACAATAAATTTTATTATCCTAGACCTAATAGTTTAAGAGATATGATTTTTTTCAATTTTTTTTTAATTTCGTTACTGCGCATGACAAAAAAATTGTTATTATGTTTTATTACTATTTCTGCTTTTTTTATCCAAGATCTTTAAGAAAATATTCATCTTCCTAATTAACATGTTATTCATTATTGGAAACATAAAATTAAACGCTGAAACGTGTATTTTTCAATTACAAAACATGAAAGTGATTTTTGAACAATACTAGTGTAAAAAAATGTATCCTCCTTGTGGAACTTTATTTCAAAAACATTTTCAATTCACACAGATTCCAAAAAGGTAACATTATTACAATTAATTCTGTAAATATTTGAAAAATACCTGCATTCGAGAGATAACTCCGCATTCGCAGAAATGCTTACGATCAAAGCAACCGCTTATCAGAATTATTTCGCTGTCTCTTTCCCACTTGTATGATCTTTTTATTATTCTCGGCCGTCAAGTGACCCCCCTCTACCCCTTTTCTAAACAACTTCGCTTCTTTTGTGACTTGCTTATCGCTCGGAACTAATAACGTGTTTTTTGCTGTTTTTCCCTAGCACTGTTTTTATTTGTCGACCTACGCTTAAATTGGATCTTGGTTGTGCTTATGATTTGGATATTGTTTGACCGACTGCATTGCAAATTGCCTCAGACCTATACTGCTCGTTAATATGCAGAAATGTATTTCATTTACGGGCTGCGTGATGGGAATACTCGACAAGTCGCAAGTACGTATCACGAGCGCTACACTAATCGCTAACCCGCTAACGATATCCCGAGTAAAGAGTCTTTTTTCGTGTAAATAACGCATATTTAGAGGGTCGAATTCCTGGAAATGTAGTTCCTGAAGGAAGACCTAGAAATGTTGACAAGCGTCAAGTGCTAGCCGAAGTAGAAGAAGCTCCTTCTTCTACTATTGTTCAGCGGATTTCTCGAGGTACTGGTGTCGCAAGAAGTACAATACATGCATTTTAAAAATAAATAGTTTGTACCCGTACTATGTACAACGAGTCTAAGCACTGCTATCTGCTGACTATCAACGACGAATAAATTTCGATGTAAGCAAAATTTGAATCATGTTTTCAAAGAATGGGATTATTTAACATGTACAAATCATACCAATAGGCTGTCGAGAATTCCCGCAGAATAAGGTAAGATAGATTTAAACATCAATTCGGGATCAATTTGTCGGCTGCAATCCTGGATAGCAAAATTATCGGTTCATTTGAACTCCCACCGAGGCTTAATGGAGTTCGTTATGTACGGTTTTTAAGAAATGAACTTGGAAATTTATCGAATGAAATACCGCAAAATGTACATGACAGGATATGGCTACAGCACGATGATGTCCACTTTTCGGACGGTCCACTTTTCGCAACATATAACTGATAGAACGTGGCGGTACAATTGCATGGCCTCCACGTTCGCTAGACCTCAACCCATTGTTATTCATTCAAGGAGGCGGTCTATGAGACTACTAACGATAATGAAAAACATTAAGACAAAAAATACACCAAATTTGTGAAATGGTAAAAGACAACGAAAGATGCTAGTTATGCATAAGAGATAGGGGAAGGCAAGGAATTTTGAGCATTTACTGTAAAAAAAAATTAATAAATGCGGTATGGTCATAAATACTACACTTATTTTATTTTACCAAGGTCGAAAAAATGAATGATCGATGGTATGGGTTTAGGAATAAAAAACATATTATGAAATGACTAAGTCATTTCATAATATGTTTTTAAGTCATTTCATAATTATTTTTTACAGCAATATTATTCAAAATCCACTTTTCATGTTTTGTAATTAAAAAAATGCACATGTTTCAGCGTTTAATTTTTATCTTGCCAATAATAACGATTAAATAATATTTTAATTAGGAAGAGGAATATTCTCTTAAATACCTTGGACAATAAAAAAGCAAAAATAGTAATTATAATACCTAATATTTTTTTTTCATTCGCAGTAACAACAATTTTAAAAAAATGTAAAACTATTAGGTATAGGATATTAAAATTTATGTGTCCTTTCTATCCCAGAAATTTTCGTTGGTCCATTTCTTACGGGACACCTGAATAATTTTATAAATAAATTTATGTTAAAAGTTATACCCAAACATAAATATATTATTATACATAAATAAATTTATTTTAAAAGCTATACACAAATATAAACTATTATTACATCATCGTCAGAGCAACGTCGATTAATAATTTAGTTGTGTCTCGATTTACTTATTTCATTTTGCTCTTCAGGCATAACGTATAAGATAGACGACTAGACTCTGTCATCTAACAGTTTAATCGACAGCATTTCAGAGTATTGCAAAGTTACTTTATTGCTTGCCTGGTTTACGAGTAGCTTTATTGTGTACAATATATAGTTAGTCATAAATAAATTTATGTTAAAAGTAATACACATACATCAAGCAAATATAGAGCTGTGCCTAATGATTGAGAAAGTATGACAAGGTTAATCATTAATAAAAGGAAACTGTGTATTAAAAATTCTTGAATCAAAAATATTATTTAACGTTGTGGCCAAAGTCGAATAAATTTCTAGGTATTCCCGAACTAAGAATTTACATATAACTATTCAGCTTGCTAAAATGGACAAAGATTTATTTTGTGATAGTTATATTAAAGGAAATAAAATGTAATTTAACGACAGGTGAAAAGTTTTTAGTACACGATTTCAAATTTATAAAAAAAGATTTGTTAGTCCACTTAATGTTCTACTTAATGAGGAGACGTAATTAAAGCAAAATAAGAGGCTAAGAATAAAAAAAAGATAAAAGAAAAATTTCATAAAAATTACCCATGTTAAGATGTATCTATTTTCCTTTTTTAGTCTTCTTGAAACAATTAAACAAAATAGGATACACTTTTTAAGTTTAAAAATAAGTAAGCAATACAATATCACATTTCAAACAGTTCTGGGTATATGAAATTCAACGAATCAGTCACTGAGACGATATTTGAAATCAGAGTTGTGGTAAACATAAGATCAAAGCGTACTGCTTAGCGACTGCGTTAATTAGAGTACAGTGCACGAAAAAAAGCTTTTAAGGTTGAAAAAAGTGCGAGCGGTAAGAGTAAGCCATGATGGCCTAGCTTATTTTCGAACTAAAATTTTAAAAGCTTTTAGCAATAATTCATTAACTTTGAGCTTACCAAAAACTTTTACAACTATTCATTCGTTAAACTACCTTAATCAGAGCAACAGTTTATACCATCAATTTTGTTTAGCAGTTAATTGTTGAATCGATAAAAAGAAAATTAGACCAATAAAAATGTTGCATTATAGTAGATTTATAAAGCATTTTTATATGTAAAAATGTACTTCTTTTATAGAATTATTATTTTGTAACAATTAAAGGTTGATAAAAGATCCATGATTGGTAAATATTTTGGGAAATATTCTATTAAAACCATCGGGAAAGATTAAAACTCACAGCTTCAACATCTTAGGTTTCAGATTAGTTAAATATCATTATGTATTCCCTCTACGAAAATATATAGCAAAAGGCGCAGGATTAATCGTATTGGAGGGAAATTAGAGTTTATTCGTTAATATTTCCGTTTTAGTTCCAAATGTATACTTTCGATGTACGAATGTTTGTGTGCTTAAAAAAATCTCTTCGTTTCCAGTATTGCCAGGTTCACAATCCAAGAAAATGAATATAAATAAATTGCATGTTTAAGTGTTGTTTTTAAGATTCCCTACTACAAAAGGAAGAAATGTAACTTTCATAATATCATTCGCGTGTACGTCCGTCTATATGTCTCTCACAGTCGATTTTCTAAGAAATCGTATGACGTAGAATTTTTAAAATTAACATAGTGAGATATATTTCAATGGCTCACACTGCAAAATATTTATATGGAAATATTAGAGGGGGCATATAAAATATATTAGTTGAAAAAGCTAGTCACACACATTCCGAAACTAACATTTTTTACTCAATATATTATGTAACGTAATTCCGATACTTCCGAAACTGCTAAATAAAAGTTATGAAGAAATGAAATGGTCACTAGAAGTTTACCTAAAACTTACCTGAAAAATATAAGAAAAATGTAAATTCTACATAGGTTTTTTGAGAAATTCATGATATTTTTACATCTGCGGGGGACATACCAGGCAATATATATATATATATATATATATATATATATATATATATGTGTGTGTGTGTGATTAAAAATAATATTAATATTGTAAACTGTTTTACAAATATAGTATATTCCCTTAAATATTTATATGTTTATATATGCCTAAACGTGATTGGCATCCTAGTGGTGTGAGCTATATGCATACTTGACAGATTATACAGATTATAACATAGGAAACAAAATTATTAAAAGTTATCGAAATGTACTTTTGAAATATATAAATTACCCATTAAATTATTTTTATAGTATTAAGTGGAGCTGAAAATAAAGATTTTTACTTTAAAGTAGATAATGACTATTTTACATTTTTTCATATTGGAAATAAAGATTGAAGAATAAAAGTCAGAAATTTCCCTTAGAAAACGTTTCATAGGAAGGTACTAGACCACCAAGGTTGTCAAACTAATATGATGAAAAATGAACGCTTTACTAACAGTAAATTTTAAGTTAAATTTAAATACTTCAAAGACTATATAACGAACTATCATAAGAAGTTCAACTCTAAGATTAAAATTTGTTCATTCCTCAAAACTCCTTTAAAAAGACTTAATTAAATTAATAAACGGTTGTAGTATATTGCACGAGGAAAGGTAAAAATAATGAAAAAACTGATATGTTCTCTCAATTTCTGAATTAAATTTATACAAGTCTCTCCCATTGTACGACCATTTAATTCCATTTAGACTACAAATTACCTCATAAGTACGTCAGTGTCTAAAAATGCTTTACCACCTTTGCTTGTCATGTGTTAGATCTGATCGGCAAGAAGGTTAAAATTCATAAAAGTAATAAATTGACACTTTGATAAATATTTCTTCGTAGGACTTTTTAACATAATCAATTGAACCATTTAGTTAAATTAGAAATCGATACATTTAAACATTTTGAAATCTTTGCTGACCGACGAGAAATGATTTTTTAACTGGTGAGATCAGAACTCGAAAGAAAGTTTAGATTATAAGTACCAATGAAGGTAAATTTCGTCTTAAAACTCTAGACAAAAGAATCATTTGTAAATCTTTAGAATAAATAATAAAAAATAATAATTACCATGGCTCACATTAGTTTAGCTCGCTTTGATCTTAGTGTGTTAAACCCCTTGACTCAAGTTGTGGTATGATACTCGATACATGAAACATACTGTATTTCTTTAAATAAACTTAATGTATGTTTCCACTTTGTCTGAATTAGAATTCTTTCCCTAAATTAGTGAAGATACAAATGAGCACACGTGTATGCTATCTACCTGTAGACCCAATCGTGATATTGAATTTTTTAAAATATAATTTCAAAAAATATACATTCAAAACTAGCTGTACTTTAGAAGAGTAGTGGTTCATAATTTTTATGGTTTCGTGCCTTAAAAAGAAAAAAAAACCTCTACATGATCTTTCTCGTGTCTGTCCGTATGTCCTTCACAGCTGTTTTTCTTAGAAATCGCTTAACGGAGAAACTTGAAATTTGACATAGTAATGAAACCTATTTATAAAACGCAACGCAAACACAATAGTAGAAATAGTTAAAACCCAAAAACATTTTTACGAGGAATAAAAAAACATCTTTTTAACACTTTAACTTCCATATTTAAAACATTCTGAAAAATGTGCAAAAGAAGTAACTACTGCGAAACTACTGAGTACAATACTCAGTAGTTTCGAAAATAAGGGGGTGATTTTTAAAACTACTGATCCAAAAATTACGAAAAATCAAAGTTGTTAAAATCTTATTAAAAGATTCCATGGAAATTGTAGCAATTATCCTAGATCTTATAATTTTTGAAATGTGTATTATGATCTTACGCCTGTGAAAGATATAGTTTATAATACGTTGCAACATATTTATGTCGTGGAAATTGATATTTTAACAGAGACACTATGTGCGCTAAAAATGTTTATAATGTGTACGGAACCCCTGCAGTGCGAGTTCTACTCATGCTTGATAACGTTTTTAATATTAGTTATTAATTTTGTTGTCCAGATTCCAATTTCCAATTCCACAGCTTAGAATAGCAGTTATCTATCGATATCATTGTTTTTAGAACGTGATTTGATTTCTTTACCAGAATACCAACTAGCATTATAACAAAATTACCAAACAATTCAAGTTAAGTTCACAACCTGATGATGTAAATATTTTAAAATTCGACATCACGAAAACACAATAAAAGAAGATCTCTGACAAAAAGAGAAGATTTCTTTGATGTACAACATTAATATTGACTTCTCAGCTCTTAGGAAATAAGATATTTATAAAATGGAGCTATTTCGAACGGTAATCACATCGTAAACTAAATGTAATGAAACAGTTTGTCCGAATACGAAGTGTATCAGCTTCGAATAAAACTTTAAAAATCGGAGTTTTCTGAAAATTATCTGCAACTCCTTACTTAATACAGTAATAAAATTATCTTTACCTTTGTTTAGATTCCTGTCTCTGAAATGGATGGATTGCGTAAAAACTAGAAAAAGCTAATATTTCCCTCCTTTCTATAAAGCTAATCATAACTCTACAACGAAATTTCTCAATATAGCTGTGTACCTTATTATGAACAAGTTATCAAAGCTAATATTAAGAGTTTTTTTTCTGGAACGATATTCATTTTTAGCTTTGTAATGTACGGGTAGGAAGTAAGTTTATAATTTTGGCTTTGATTTGTGCACTTTGAACTTTGAAAGCTATGAATAAAAATTAGTAAATAAAAATATAATTATGCCTAACAACAATGAAGAGTGTCAAAAATAGCGTTTAGAATGTATATTCTTACTGAAAATAAATTTAATTGTAAGCATTGAGTGGAAAAACCACACTATCGTTTCATAAACAAATAAAGTTTTCTCAAAGAGCAATTAAAGTGTAAATATCGCATGTAAAGAGGGATAATTTGATTGTACGCTATTGTTTTCTAAGCCAAATACACAATATTATTACAGGAAAATAAACAAGAATTTTTAAAGGCATATCGCTACACAATAAAAAACAAAGCCTCTGGCTGTCTTTCTGAACGCAATAATCTCAAAAACTTTTGCACAGATTTTCATGCGAGATATTTTAAGTTTGTATATAAAGATATGTCTTCTAATTGTCAATTCTCTTGGAATAATTATTTTATAATTCGTATTATTATACACTTCAATAAAATTTGTACTCAATATTTAATAAAAATTACGTTGTTTTATGAATAAAAAGAATTAGAAAAAACTTCACATTAGTCGTGTTTTGATCTAACCTAAAGTTCTACGCAACAGTCCGATAGATACATTTATTACTTCATTACGCCAGACAAATAATCAAAAAATAGATACTTAATGCAACCCCAAAGGTATATAATTGATGAAGATGTTGTGTAAATTGGCCGATCCATGGCGATTAATATGAATAAGTTGGAAAAAATCCATACACCTGAGAATTTTCCTTTCCATCACCTACCCGTGCGAAGCCGAGCCGGGTCGTTAGTTTTGAATAATTGTGAATAAGGAGAAAGGTCACAAGTCCGAAATTTACTAAATTTAAAGGAGCTGCTTAATGCAGAGATTGCATGGTGGGATGGGCTGCTTGATGGGAGATCTCCAGAACATTTACATTCTTCTTCACAATTTATTGAAGCGTCCATGCCTTTAAGGCATATAGAAATATGAGAAGCGCAAGAACTCGAACGATATGGATCGTGGCGGTCTTGGCGTTGTTTCCGTTCCTCCATATTTTCTTTACCTTGTCCATTGCAGTTCAAGTAATCGTCGTACGTCGTTTAACTTCATCCACGCAACCACCGCTATTCGAGATCAAAATTTCATTATATATATATATATATATATATATATATATATATATATATATATATATATATATATATAGGATTTGTTCACTTCACAGTTTGCTATCTGAGTTACTTGTGGCGAGTTGTTATTGGTACGGTTAACTGCCGTCATTATCCTTTTATTGCAAATAACGCTTAATCCGGATGCGATAAAATTGTCAATGAACAGTGAAGTTAATTTTTTAAGTGTCTTTTCACATTTGTGCTATTGAATTAACGGATCATTATTTTTGCTTTATCTATGGATATTTATCCAAAAACATACAATATATTTAACTTATTTATTTCCACACTGATAGTTTCACAAATTTTATATACCACTAAACAAAACAAAAATAAAATACACTAAAACGATATATGAAACCTACTTAGATATGTAATAAATTAACTAGAGGAAAATCTGCTGTAACAATTTATGTAAGCTATAATAAGCAGTTGCATGGTTTAATGACTACTGTTAGTTGTTTCAACCAGTTTTCTTAATTCCAAGTAGAGCAATGAGTTTACAATAAAAATAGTAGGAAATATTTCAATTTTTATTTTTAGGCATTTTCTGCGTTTCAGTGAGCAAAACGAAACGTTGAATTGGAAAAATTTTAAAAATTCCAGTAAATTTATAATGATCGAGCAGTACTCTGATGTCTTCAAAATCGTGGTCAGATGATAACAAAATCAGCTTTACATTTTCTTTTATACTTGTATGTTCATGCGTAAAAATTAAAATACTATTCAACACTCTTACAGAAATGAAAATGTTTTTCAAAATATTATTCATAATCATTATGAATGTTTTAGATAAGCACATTTATTTTTTTAAATGAAGATGTTTCTAATATAAATATACACAAATATTTATTGAACGATTCATTCACAACATCTCGATGGTCTGAAGTAAATATATGGATGGTATTTCGATAAAGGAATAGCTTCGGAAAGGTTCCTTGAATTCTCGTAAAAGAAGTACTCTGTATTTGCTTACAAACTTGTTGCTCATAACTGAAAATCCAATCTAGTAATAATTTGATCAAAGAATCCGTCCTCGTTCCGCTTTCGGATTATTTAATTTGATATATTTATAAGTACAACGGCCGGATGGGAGAGTGAGCGCCGAAAGGCAAGTTACAAGATTGCCTAAGCTCAAAGTTTGCCTTAAAAACAGACTGTACAATGAACTCGCAATTTCTATACATTTTGAAATAAGTAACGCCGGGATGGAGTAACCGTCACGCGCCCCGCTAAGTACGCACATAAAGTACTCGAGTAAGTAATGTAATATTAAACTTTTTTTTTGAGCGCCATTTTATTTAGCATATTAAAGTGAGTATTTGCATGAGAAAAGAGAAAAAATAAACTTTTCCGCTGCGGTGGAAAAAATTGCAAATTTTTTTGCGACATCATTTACATTTTTAGTGTCAGTACTGTTGAGTTTGTTTTGGAATAGACGTCGTTAGATATTTGTATAGGCCGTAAAGATGTTTGGCGAGGAAATTATATGCTAATTTGAATTATGAAGCATAATATTGGATTTTAAATGATTGTTTAGTTACGTACGGTGCCAATTAGTACTATTTATTAATATTCTAGTTTGTATAACTGAATATATTAAGATTTTATAGGATAATGAACCTTGCGCGGCTTGATATAAAATTGAATAATACATATAAGAAATACATCTGTATATATGTACATATTTAAATTCTTCAAAATAAAAAGGAATTTTTCTTAATATTTTTTTTCATATACTTAGCAGAAAAGTAGAAATAAATTATGTTTTAAGGTCTTTTTTAATTGTTCATTTAGGCATATATAAAGATAAGAAAACTGTGTTTATAGCTAGGAATAACCAAAATATTCTCATTTCGGAAACGAAATAATGTCAGGATTTTTGACAAGTGATATCTTGTAAACACAAAACTAATGTGACAGCTTGTCTAAACTACCTTTTCCATTTAATGGTTAAATTTAACCAAAATTTTATTCAAATTTTCGAAAGAAATAAAACAAGGGCACCGTAAAATTATGCTTACATCTACTTAATTATGAATTGATGCTACCTTATTAAGAAAATTAGTTTCAATTATAAAGTCTTCAATTCGCTGAATTTCTCTGAACTTCCCTAAGGTACACCAAGGAATTTAGACCCACTGTTTGTCCAAATTCAATAACATCGCAGTAAATCATTTCTAAGATATAAGGCCGTAATAAGAAACATATATAAAATATATTTCAGTTTTCGCTTTTTGAAATACGGAGCTCACAAATGAAATATAAATTGCAAGAAAGAATTAATATTCTAAACGCAAAAGTTGACATGTTTGTTCCTTAATCACCCTCAAATGTAGTTTTATTTAACTTATTACAGTAATAGATAGTGATTTATATTAATATATGGACTACTTGTTATTCCAAGAAGTATAATTTTGTTACAATAAAACTAAAGGTTTTTATAAAAAATAATAACACTTTGGTATTAAAACATTTCGATAAATGATGCAACATATATATTATATCCAAAGTTCACGTGTCTCGAGAGAGCACGGCAAAACGTTCAATATTGCAACTTACAACGAGGTATTACAGTAATATCAGATCAATAGTTAATAATAGCATCTTAACCGAAAGTGCACGCAAGTTTATTAATGAAATATTAGGTTCTATTATTATATTAGTCATCGAAACTGATTACTGAAAAGTGTTCTCCTGCAGAAAATATTCCAATTTAAGCAAGTGTAACGTCAATTTTAAGTTAATAATAAGAAATATTTTAAACAAGAATGAAGATCAAGCATAAGTTGAAAAGTGCATAGAAGTAAAATATTATTGAATTAAATCAGGGATATTAAATGAAAGAAATTAGATAATAAGTAAATCTGATATCATTTAATCAATTCAATGAATCGAAATTATCCAAATGAATCACTTTACTATTGCTCTTTAAGTAACTTTACTATTGCTGTTGTAGGTAATTTATGAAATGTTATATATATATATATATATATATATACATATATATACTTATATATATATATATATATATATATATATAATCTCTCTCATTCCTAGTATAATTTATGTCATGGATTAAGTCGCGGGCGTTGGAAGAAGTTTGGATTCGGAAGGGCGGATTCATACCGCAATCGATATATGGTTATCTGAAGCAGTATACCGCAGCGGAATAACCAGCGAGGGCGGCGTCACAAATTGAATTATAACAGCAAATTTCTGTTATAAATTTATCGACTCACACATTACTCTCTTTAAACTATTTTTCAATTTCTTGATATCCTCCACATATTTTATAAACTACTATTTTTGTAATATTTTGTCGTAAATTCTCACTGTACACGAGTATTTACGAGTATTATGTATGATCACTCAAAAGACTTACTAAATTTTAACTTTTTTTAAAAATTTTGATTTACTTCTTTTATATACAACATTTATAAAATAATATTTCATTTTAAAGTAACATTAAAATTGTAAATTAAAATTAGTCCATCACAAGACCACAATTCCTGTGCTTTTGAATATGGAGAAACTAGAGTTTGAGTATATTAAAGATATTTTAAACATATTTCTAATGATGCCATCTCTGTTTCACCCGCACAACTTGTTGAGACGTACTCATTTTAAAGACTGTCCCATTGCAGTTACTGTTGCGATCTAATCGTTGTTAGATTTCGAAATTTCATCTCATTTTTATAACATTGAAATCTAAAAATGTTACTCATTCCTGCAAGATTAGAAGAAGCAGCGATGTTTTAAGCATCCAAAAATAATTAGTAGAAGTTAAACTTTATCTCATTTTAAACAATAAATTCCATAATAAAAATTATCGGTTCTTGTTGCTGAAACGTGAAATACTTACTTATATCGATAGGATTTACAGGCACTCTATATCACACTGACAATTTCCTGATAGTAAGTAAGTCACGATATCTTATTCTAAAAAGTGTTGAAAACTTATGTTTGAAAATATGTATTTAGTTCATAACTCCTTGTCTTTATTTCAACAGCAAGTCAGATTTTTCTGTAATTATTTAATATATATATTTAATGTTTGCTTTGCAACTACCTGTTTCTCAAACATATTCTTTCTAAGACGCAGTGATGTTATACTCAATAAACATATGATATCCATATAAAACATACAAAATTTATAGTCCAAATTTGCGTCAAGATCATACTATAATGAAAAAGGTAATCAAAGAAAGTACGTGTATAACAGAGACAGTTAGATATATTGAAAATGAGATAATTACTCATTTTCAATATATCTAACTGTCTCTGTTATACACGTTGGCTATAGAGTACATTACTTATGTAGTGGAACAGAGAAATAAATATGCTATTAGACTTTTGTTGTCTCTAATAATTTAAGCAAAAGATGGATATAATATTGTGCTTCTTACTCTTAACATTGAAGATAAAATGTAACAATTTGAATACTACGCAGTTATAAGATTTGTACTTAAATATATACAAACAAAACCATTCAAATAATTACAAAATTAAAAAATTAAACAACAACAAAATTAAACAATTCAAAAACAAAACCATTCAATAGATCTGTCAATAGAATACAGCACAGTTATGGTATTTCGGGTTTGATTCGAAAATAACAAACATTAATAAGTAAGTATTACATTTATCATATTTCAAAATATGATAAATGTAATACTTACATTATTTTACTTTCCATACATATATCTAATTTGAAGTGATCCTAATAAATAGTACTAAACTGTATGATAATATGCTGATTGGTTTCTGAAATTTACTAAACGTATCCTTTGGAGTTATTTTATAAATATTCATATTCATTACATTTGAATAATTTAAATTAACATTAAAAAACCAAAAACCTTAAGAATCCACGTAATTAGGAAGAAACGTCTATAATTGATTTATATTATTACTTACAATTTACATTTTTATTTTGGAATGTAAAATTTCAGCAACCCTTACATTAGCAATGGACTAGCAAAAAATGAAAATATTTCACCTCAGCAAATATAGAAAAAAAACAAATATGAATATTGACTCAGTAATCTCATATTTTAAAAAACGGACTGCGAAGTCAAATAACGGCTTTTAATTTTTCGCTTCTTAGACCGTAGATGTGAAATAAACTGTACGATAACGTTCATGAAAATTTACCTTGATATGAAAAAACGAGTTTGGCCGAACGATTTCAGCACTAAGCTAAATGAGGGTGTAATAAATATATGACCTAGATTCACACAATATAAACATGCATAGGCACACACACATTTATATGTACAAACAAAACACATACATATATTTAAACACGCGTGCATGCATGCACGTATGTACAAACAAAACACACATAATATTCATACAAAGAAACAAAAATTCTTAAATTATCTAAATGTAACTTTGAATCAAAATACATCAAAATCTCAAAGTCGAATTTTTAAACATTACCGTATTTTATTCATTCCTGTTGACGTTTGAATATAAAAATGTAGTATACAAAAATTTTAAAATAATTAAAACTTCATGACAATACGAGTCAATGTCAATTGCCTTGACAAAGGATTATTTGTTCAAACACCCTTTCTAAAATTACCCCATACAATAGCGAATGCCTTACAAGATTTGCTTAATTTTGAGATCACAATAGTGGAAATCCACACCGTCTAGCTCTTTTGTGGCACACCCGTTAACGAAAAGTACTCAACGTAGGACTACGAAGTAGCATAATGAAAAATTGAACAAACACTCTGCATCGTGAATGCTTAGTGCTATCTCGAACATACGAAACACCTGTTGGAGTACCGCGCTCTATTCAAATGGGCTGGGCTTTCAAAGCTCCCGCCTGGCCCAAACAAAACATCCAGCAAAACAATAGACCTACTACTCGGAGCTTTCGCGGATAGCCGACCATTAAGTCTTTGTATTTATAGTTATAAATACCTAGAAACTCTATAGTTTTAACAACAATTCACATAAGATATTTATGGAGGAAACCTGGTCTCTTATTTTAAATAAGCGTCCATCAGTAGACATTATAAAGCTATTAGGTTATTTATGAGGTGCAATTTTTTTCACGCATTTAATTTTTGGAGCCAATAAGTTCATATTCTATATAATTTCCAAATTTTGAAAAAATTTAAACTTTGTGAACAAGCTGGTAGTCAGCAAGTGGGAACATTTTAATAAGGATAAATTTATAGGCGAAAACTGATCACGAAAATACTTTAAAGAAAGAAACTTGTCAAAAGAATCAAAATTTCGGTGAGCCAAAAATACATGTTAGGAAATTTAGAGTTTCGAGTATATTAATGCAAGGAACTATAAGAAAAGAGATAGAGATATTGTATATTAATTTTAGTGGCAAAAGCCTTTCTAAGTTGTAGATAACAGATAACAATATAATTGTAACGTTTCTAATCTTCATTTACTTAAAGCATTTATGTCGGACAACTTAACTAAAATAGTTTACAAAGTATAGTCACTTGAAATATATTTGAAGAAAAGATATATTCGAAGCCTTACACTTAATATAAATATTATTTTTCCATCAATTAACTAAATTTATTAACAATCAATATCCCGCTTCCGATGGTTCATCAGAAATATTTTCAGTATCATGAGGCTGAAGCAGCTGAAATTGCAGTAATATATACTGTGTTCGTCAAGAGGAAGAAGGTGCAGATTTTTTTCTTAAGAGGTTTAACTATGTTTTCAAAGATGTCTTATACTGAGTAAGTGAAAGATGTTAAAAATATCAAGTTTGACTATTATAAAATGAGTTTTACTTTTCATTTCTCATCGAATTAATATTTTACTGCTAAAATGTAAATGTGTCCATATTTAAAACAAAAGCATGAAAGGACAGAAACAAAACATCTTAATTAATCTTTAATCCCTAATTTTTATTGCTATAACTGGATTTTAGTTTACGTTTAGATGATAGATCAATTGTTAATAAAACTAAAAGTGGATATTGCAGATGGTTTTAGAATTTTGTATTGAGAAATTTTATTATGTTCCAAACATTTTTATTTTATGTTGACGATATTATAGTTTGTTCAAAAATTGTTAATAATAGTAACAGTACGGTGTTTTCCCAACAAAACTTGTTCTGCGCATTGAAGGATGTAATGGCGCAATAAATGTAATCATATTAAATAATTTCTAACAATGCAGTAATTATACCACAAGACTAAATGTAATTAATTTTGAGATTTTTTTTTTAAATTTAAGTCTTACTTTTACGCGAAATGAATTAAAAGAAAAAGAAAAATACATTACGACTATTTACGAACTGGACCGTATGAACCTATGCTTCAATATATTCATATCAATTATAGTATAACCAAATATTTCGTGACACGAAATATTAAACGCATGTAATATTATATATTCCTTCCCCTTAAAATAAATTAGAAATTAATTAACAACAAAAATATTATGGTTATTTTATATTTTTTTGTTTTAAAATAACTATACAATTTCACAAATATCGTTTGATAAAATTCAAAACAATTCTGCTTCGTAATTTTGATAATGACATTGTTTTCTGTAAAATATGGGACTCTTCAAAAATGAAGGTATTATTATAAACATACGAACTCTAGCTTGAAAATTAACAAATATGGTTGAACTATTCTAAATCCATATTTTTAATCGATCGTAGTTTAATGAGAAAAACACAATAAATATATCACGAAACGGCAATTATTTGTATTTAAAGATCTAGACAATATCTTATAATTTATCAACCGATTACATTAAGCGTCATTATTTTAAGTGCGGCGTAACAACGTTTAATATTAAATAAATTGGAAAAACGAAAGATTGAGTGAAAAATCAGGAACTAAGATAAGAATCTCGTTAAATAAATAAGAATTATGATTTTGGGAACAAAGAAATATCGTTCTTTTTCAAATTTGCCTATATTTAAAATCTATTTGTTATTTATCTGTTTTAACTTAAAAAATTGAGGCAAAACAAATAGCGGCTTCTATTTGGACGCCTCCTTTTTATATCAACGTCTAAAATAAATAAAATATCTAAACGCAAATTTATTTCAGTATGCCAATTTCAATACTTATTCAAAATGAAGGCAAAGGACAATTGTGCACATATAAATTAAATTTTTAACATAATATCGTGATAAAATAATAAGTTGTAGCGATGATTATGAAACTGTGCGTGTCAAAATAAACAGACAAAAACAAGTCATAATACCGCAACAAGAAACCGCTCGACCTAAAGCCGGAATGTTTAACATAAACATACTAATGAAACGCAGTAGTACTTATCTCAATTAAAAACCCTTACCCGTCGAGAGAGAACGGTAGCAGATAAGTATTTGACAAAAGTAATAAATCATAAACTTCCCAGACATTTACAGAGGTTTCAACTTACACAATAATGTGGCGAAGTATGTATTAAATTCTTCAGGAAGTACTTCCATACCGCAGAGTTCAACCGACCGCGTTTCGTTCGAGGAAACTGTTAACGTTTTATCCGCTTCATATCCGGCGGAAATAGTAATTATACTAACAAGGCTTCAACGTATTCCCATTATTGGCGTACTTTGATTCAATTAACGTTCTGTAAAGCGATCGAAATAATTACGAGGACAAAATAAAATTAGTTAATGATTTTTACTAAATCGTTAATGTTAATTAGCTTTTATAGTATCCAGCACAAACGTTGAAAGTCAATCTGATATATTTGAAACGAGTAGTGAAGATAGTTATTATTTACATTTATTTCGACAAAATTTGTCTTTGTCGATATCCTTTTCTGGATTGAATTTTTCTAATTAATATACTCAGTGATTGCTTTTCATACTTGCAAGTATCTATGAAAAGCAATCACTGAGTATATTTTAATATACATAGATGTCATCCCAGTTTAGAGTAAATTTTAATAAAAAAAGTTAATAATTTCCGATTAAAAATAATTAATTAAACAGACAAGTATTTAATTCTCTAAGAATGAAACTGAAAATATGCAAGCACTTCTTATAATTTGCTTTCATTTCAAATTAGAAAAAACTTTTTTAATATTTAAAATATATCTTAGAAATTTCCTTAACATTATTCATTCATTTAATTAGAACATTGTTGGAATACTAGTAGGCGGTTACATACATAAACATTTTTAAAATAAACATTTTTAACTTAAATTGAAGGCTCATAATCTGATGCTTTTCTTAATTATTGAAAATTCAAAAATGGAAAGAGGGGCACGGTCAATGTTTGAATTCAACCCATTAAATTTTTTTAATAAATACACATATAGAAGGATTTAAACACCGAAACGGAATTCTTGGTGTGGAGGAGCATAAAGAAACAGAGAGTCTTTCTACATGCTTCTCCACACCAAGTCTTTTATTAAAAAAAAACTTATTTTAGTAATATCTACTAAAATAAGTTTTTTTTTCAATAAAAATCGTAGTGAGTTGTTTTTATCTTCATCCAGAATTTTTAAAATGTGAATTTCAAAACAATTGAACTTTACAATTGAATTTTACTAAAATCGATTACCGTTTTTTAGCGAAGCAAACTAAATAAAAGCGTGTAAACAAATTATTTTTATATATCTAGATAAAAATTATCGATAAAGAAAATTGTAAAGTTTATTAAGAATATAAACGAAATACGAATATCTTATTACGAATATAAACGAAAGAATTCATTATGTCTCTGTAGCGAAAATTAGTTTTCCGATATTTACCAAAGAGAACAGTTTGACAATAAATATAACAAGTAATTTATTTTTAATGTATTTTTTAACAAACCTGGACCCATTCCACCTACATATAATACAAGAAGTAAACATTATTAATTAAAATTATTATAAAAAGGGTCATTCATAATTATTTACTCAGTAAATTAGGTCATTCATATTTATTTCAAAAAATTACACATCAATCATCATCATCATCATCATCATCATATAATACGCTAAGGTTAAGATGTTACACTCCCTTTTTAGAAAAAACCTCACAACTAATCCACATAAATTATATATCGTTTTATAGATAATTGCTTGTTCTACCGGCATCCACAACTAAAAAAATTATTATTGCTATTGTTTTTGCAAATTAATTAATTATTAAAATTATATACACAAAACAGCAATGCCATCTAACGGCTCAACGTCAATATGATTGACGGTAAATTTTTTGTTTAATTTCAAATCCACTCACGTATAAATAAAGTGGCACTTTAGCTCAATGCTTTTGATACTTGCGCCTCTATATGTAAATTTTAGTAAAATATTTGTTTGATCTGTCATCTGAGCTTCATAATGGAATAAATAATGCGAAGACTTCGCACGGGTCACGCTAGTTTGCGAATAATAGATAAATTACATATAATGTAAATTACCATATAATTTAGCCATACAAACATTATTTATGTACTCTTCACAATGCTATAAATATATGCGTGATTAGTTTTAAATTAGCATTGTATACCTTGTTATAAAGTACTCCTGAGAGAATGATTATTTGTAGTAAAAAGTTTGAAAAAATAAATTCTTAAATTATGTAAATTACCTTATTTCTGGAGGGTATTTTTATATCATCAAATTATATGCATATACATATTCTATTTAATACACTGCGATAAGTACGAGCAGTTTAAAAGTAGCGTTGTATAACTCATTATTTTTTCACTGGCGTTTTTTGACATAGCTTTCGTAAATGAAAGGACATGCGGTTTATACGGGCACTGTCTGCCCAAAAATCATAAAGAATCAATGTATAAACCCCGTTAAATAAAGGGATTCCCATAATATATTTACTGGGACTTTTTATTTTAGAAACTGTTTTGAGGATTCCGTAGCTCAGACTTAAAAATGTAACCTTTATAAGATTGCACCCATATCTATCTGTCGGTCTGTTTGTTACAGCCGATTATCTCAGGAATTGTGCAACGTAGAAACTTGAAATTTGATACAGTACTACATCTTGTTAACGCATATAAAGTGCTTTAAATGTTTTTGTATAAAATTCAGCCCTAGATTTCTATGCGGATACTGCACCTATAAATCAGATACCAGGGGCGTATGTATTTTATTTTTGGAAGCAGGTCACTATGTAAGTTTATTTTTGAGAATATTTCTCCACAATTTAGATTCCTCAGAGGGTATGTCATATTTTCCATTAACATTTATTGGCAAAATAAGGTACAAAACGTAATAAAATTAGGTCAACATTTCTCAAGTGATCACTGACCATATACACGCGTCAGCTTTTTCGCAAATTAAACTTTCAAGCGCCGCGTACTTCAAGCATCCCAGTCGCGTTCGTACGCATCACCGATACTATTGACAAATTCAATAACGTGCTCATCTATCAATACAAAAATAAGTGCGTTTTGGACGGAATGAGAAAAATGTAGGCGGAAAAAAGATATTGCGAAATTTGACAGGTAAAAATGTGTATGTGAAATGTTCCGCGCACGAGTAATGTCCTTGGCAAGCAATCTCAAACATAAGATACTAATTCTTTGAAATAAAATTTTAATTTATACCTATCTGTTTTGCAGGTATATAAAAAATTAATTGGTGTGATACCATCATGAACTGTGATATTGGAAATCTATATAAAAAATGTACCCTTTTACAATATTTTTTTTTAAGTACAAACAAAAAAATAATAGTATATATATCATGAAAGTAAAATATATCAGTAACAGTATTATACAAATTCTTAATGACATTTAATATTGAAATGTTTAAATAATCCTTGTCTTATTTAAAAAAAATTCTAACGTCACATTCAGAAGAAACAGTTTTTGGACTTCGTTTCTATAGTACAATTAATATATTAGTTAAGGTCTTCTTTCAAATTTTGTTGTGGGTCTAACTTGAAACAAAACAAAAGAGTTTTACATATTGTGTCATTTTTTTCAGAAGATTTTTCGACAATCATAATGGATGCGGAGATACGACGTAACGTTTCGGAAGTCTGAAACTTCTTAGTACATTTAAAGAAAGCCACATAATACTGCAACCTACATACCGGATAAGTGGAATAGCTGCAACCTACCTACCGGATAAGTGGAGAAAAGTGATTTTGTATATATATATGTTGTCATTCAATTTTCATATATTTTGGTGCAATTACTTAAGTATAACAAATTTTCAACATTGTTTCGCTGAATACATATATTAAACTTATGTAATTATCTCAGGTTTTATTTTTTTAATAATTTTTAATAAAATTATATAACTCATGAAATTTTTTTTTCTCTCGTTTTACTAAACTTTAACGGCATACGTTTTTTATTTCTCTCAATTCGTCTTCAGGTTCTCTACTATACACTATTTCAAAAAGTCTTGATTTAAATCAACTTTGTGTTAAATACCTTACCATTTATTTTCTGCCATAATTACTTACAAAACAACTGCTATTATTCGATTAATTTTTGCTTTATCTATTGTAATTAATCTCTATATTTTATATGACTGCATGTTCATATACACAAAAGCTTTTTCCAAAACGCAATCAATGTTTTTCGATAAAATACCTTTTTTGGATTAGTATATATCATATGTGGCATACATATGTGTATGTGTCCATATATATGTGGCATATATATGTGTCCTAATATTTGTTAAATACATAACACGAGAAAAAAATTAGCGATATATGGCATCTCCGCTTGTATATTTGTCGCATATAATGCATGCTGAAAATTTAAATCAAATGAAATGAGAGTAAAATTCTGAAATTATAGTAATCCTTAATTAACTTCGTAAAATACAGTGTATAAAAGACACCAAATTTCAATTCGTATAGTGGATTTTAAGAAGTAATTATATTCATGCAATCGTTGAATAACGCGTCTTTACTCATTTACCGTTAGATTAGCTATGATTGTAAGCATTAATTTGTAGCGTAAGTTCTAGCAAACATTTATATAGTAAAAGTGATAAATACATAAAGAGGGGGCGCACGCATTAGGGATGTCTCGACCGGCACTAGACGGACCAGTCGGTCCTGTTGACGCCTTTCCCACGGGCATCCGCGAGAAATCAATCTTGTTTGAGCGATGCGTCCGTTTGTTTGTGCTCGTAATTGGTTTCGTGGAGCGGCTAGTTTTTCATTGTTTTCCCCGTGGAAAGCGATGAGCGGAAGTTGAGATGGCGCGCCTGCAGCCGCAGGGCATCAGCTTTAATTAAATTCCCTAAATGACATTGAATGTAAGGAATGTAATAATATCACTCTGTGTATATAATATAACTTTTTTAGTTTCTTCCAATAACTTCATCTCTTTAAAAGGAATTTATGGCAATCACCGAAAACTCGTTCGAACGAATAAAAGTGAAAATATATAATATATAATATTATTATTATATATAATATATATAATATTGTACATTATAATAATTATAATATAAGTAAATCAAAGATTCATTTCTCATTGACACAAATAATATTTTAACTAATTAATAACCGAGCGCTAAATCACACTTATTTTGAATATTGAATATATTTGGCGTTAATTTTGTAGAAATTCATTATTCACAATTAAATGAAACTATGTGATGTAGTATTATTTCTACTTTTTTAAATTTCTTTACCACGACCTAGGTTTCGTTGTATTACAACTCTAACTATGATCTTTGCTAATATCCCACCTGAAGATGTTGTAATACAACGAAACCTAGGTCGTGGTAAAGAAATTAAAGATAGTAGAAATAATACTACATCACGTAGTTTCATTTAATTGTGCACACTTATTTTTTTAGTAAACTTAAATATTATCAACGGATATGCTTACGAAGCTAATATGCTTTCGTCTTATATGCGTAAGTGTATAAACATATACAATTTTTCTTCTCACTGAAAAAACCATTTGCACAAATTTGGCTTGAGAGTTTAATATTTCAAGCGAGTTGAGAATTCCCATTATTTTGGTAAACCAAAATTACTAGAACATTTACCGTTATCAAATTATAAAATTTGTAAGAAACCTTTATATGCTATTTGATATTGTTCATTGGATTCATAATGAGTAAATGAAAAATTATGTTATAAATAATTGGTCTTTAAAAAAAAAGGAAACGGTGTATTCCTTTTTAAAATAATATCGACAAGGTCTGAAAATCGATAATAATATTGAAAACTTCGTTGACTTAATGCGTCCAAACCATAATAATGTCTAACATTTTAGGTAAACAGCCCCACTACTAAAATTGATACTATGTCTGAAATAACATACTAGCTTTTAGGCGAACACATAAATAAATGACATCACACACTTTCGTCTGTAAGAAAAATTTTGAGATAGTACAATTTATTTATTTTGAAATAAATTCTACGAATCTATAATCTAATTTCACGTTGAAAAAAATAGCGATAGATTTATTTGTCGTCAATCACTTTTCCTCTTTTACGCAATTACTAACATCTTTAAAAATTTTACAATGAACTAGTTTCTGTTTATCTATTCAAAAATGTTAAATACTTAGCTGGCCTTGAAAATTATAGCCACTCTAACTTGTAGTTTTAGTGAATAGTGAGAGTAGAATTATTAAGACAGAAATTAACTGTCTTTAATTAGTATCAGGCTTAATATTAGTTTTATCTTTCGGCAGGTCAAAGGCATCTCTTTTTCTTATTGTGAGAGAGTCCAATTAGGCTATCTTGCTTTCATTTATGTACGAGTACAATAATTAACTGATTCTAACAATTATTTAGGCCAGTGACAGCTTTTATAAAATTCATCAAATTTAATAGAAATTTTATCAAATTTAGTTTTATATTAAAGCAACAATATATGAGTTTCTAATTTAATTGTGACATTAATATTTTAACATTTACGAAAAATGCTATTAACGAAATACTGTATTGCCATACCGTGTTATCGCAAGTTATTTTAGACCTAACTGCAAGCCAAAATCGAGGATCATTTAATTCCATTTCGTAAGGCCATTCACATGCGGAGCACATACCTAGACGAACAAGGGCTGAAATCGGATACCGTCAATAGTAGACACGTGAGAGGAGATGAGTTACTAGTAGGGGAACTTAATACGTGTGGAGCGGGTGGAACTTTGGTGCAACACGAAACCGTGCGACGGTCTGACGCTGCGTTACGCTTCCGCGGATGGGATATCGTCTGGCGGCAGAAAATGGATATTGCGTATAAGTATGCAGAAGGGTGCGCTTAGAAAAATAAACAAGGGTAAAAATAGTGTACATTGCAATATAGAACAGCTGAGATAACACAAGAGCTATTGATTTTCCGGAAGTATTTGTCACTGCGAATTAATTTTCAATTTATTAATATAATTATGTAAGATTAAAAGAAAAATATTTATATAAACATATGTTTTTCTATGTAAATACATAGGTTCATAAAGATACTTTCACTTTCTGAAAAATAATAGTGTCAATATAATTTCGAATATATTTCACAAGAACATATTAGTTTATTTCTATTCGTAGCACAAAAATATTTAATAATATTAATATAATAATGTAGGAATATACATGAAATCAATTTTAACTGATTCGTAAACCGCTTAGAAAATAAAACAGGAAAAGTGTTTTCTATCCTTCGAAACGTATCGGCAATTTATTATTTCAAATCACGCGAAAAAATTCCTACCTCGATTTTTTAAAACTATTTATCCTTCTCTATCCTATTCATGTCTCTTATATATTTTGAAATACAACTTTAATCATACATTTTAATAGGTTTTCACGCAGATTTCCTCAAATTTATTATATATTATAGTGAACGGAAAACAATAAAGGTGAATTCATTGCTTGTATAGTAATGAGATCGTTTTTATTCTTCGTTGTAGTTTACAATAAGGACATTATTATGTTACTGGCAATCTTAATATACAAAGGATATTGATCAAAAACATCACTAAAGTTTGCTTAGAAATTATTTGGCTCTGGCAATCGCGATTGGATACTCCAGGAGGATAATTATCCCAAAACGTCCGAGCTGCAACAGTTGGAAAGTTGAATATAATATTACTCCATAGAAAACGTCTGGTCAGTCTTGACGATAAAGCTTCAAGATAAACGTATATTCACTCTAAGGAGCTCCCTCGTCACCTTCGAAATATTTGTAAGTCAGTTTCTGTAATCCATTCTAAAATCTTAATATGAAGTTTGCCTTGACTTGACGCACTTTTTCTCTATTCTTTTCTAAGCGGGTTACGAATCAGTTAAATTTTTTTTCATGTGTATTCCTACATTATTATATTAATATTATTAAATATTTTTGTGCTAAGAATGAAAATAAATTAATTTCATTTCAAATCCTCGATGAGCGATCTAGATTCACACTTGCTCGGCTTTCATTACCTTGGTTCTTCCAAATCTAACAGTAAATTTACGGTAATTATTTTCATCAGTATTTTAAATATGGATTTTTCTATTTCAAAGTTAATGCGATAAAATAAAATGTAGCGATGCTTGAAATCTTTTGAGGCAATTTGGACGAAAGTTTTATTATTATATACATTAATCAATGTGAATTATAACATTTTTAAAGAGAGTTGGTTTTCATTTTAAATATATAAAAGTCTATAGACTATTTAACCATCAAACCAATACAATAGTTATGGCTAAATTATGTACAATTATCATGCAGTGGCGAAAAGTATGATACAAGAAGCACTTTCGCTACTTAATAGCGTATAACATTATGCACATCGTCAGATTACCTGCAACTCGGTCATATATAAAATTTACTGTTCCATGAAATGGTAAATTTCGGTTACAAAATTTTCATTCAAGCAACATTGACTTTTCCGTGAACTAAAATATAAGCTAGAGCTATCATAGACAAATAATGTTATTTTCATTACGGCAGCTTTTAATTCAACCGTGAAGATTAGGATTAAACCTAAATCTCTAGTAATTACTATTGACATTAGTTATTTTCTATCATAGACGTTAAAAAATATGTCAAATAAATAAGCAATTGTCAATTATGTCATAGAAAGCCTGTTCCATCTTGCGCGAATGCTTATGCTATAATAATAAAAGTGACAATAATAAAACTGACAATAACAATTGCAATATTTGTGAAAATATTTTAGTATTTAACTTAACGTAAAATTAATATTAAATAGATAGCTTCAATATTTCTAGAGTACTAGGCATATAACTAATAAATAAAATGGAAAAAAGTTTGCATTAAAAAAATGCACAATTTTCGAAAAATTTCATAGCTTAAAATTAGCCTAACCTAAATCTTATCTATATGCATGAATGTAATTGTGAAAATCCTGTTAATTTTTGTTATAAGTTGCACGGGGAATACTTGACGAATTAATTTAAAGGGTACCGTAGTAGTAAAATTATTTTTAGCGTATACTTAGATGACCATTAAAATACTAATACAAGTTAGAAATTAGACTCGCAAAACATTAAATATTAATAGCTCAATGAAAAGTGGTGGAAAGTATTTTTTGGATAACATTGGGTTTCGAAGGACATCTTGAGTAGAAAAGTTATTACAAACAGCTAGATTCAAAATATGTAGACGTAAGTAATGTGAGGAAAGTGACTAATTAAAAAGAAAAAAATTAAATATTCGTGATGCAACAATAAATTGTTACGTCACATTAATATTTATTTACACGTAAAAGCGTTACCATTATTTAAAATGCAATATATTAAGCTACAAACGTATTTACAAATTATGATACTTATAAAGTCGGTTTACCTTTTATACTCAAGAATATACAAATATTCTTTTCAGCACTATTCTGCTATGTGATCCCTTCAGGTATTTTTTAAAATTTGTAATAACTCACCTATTTCAGCACTGATTTTCTACAACTCATATTAATATATGGGTATCACATTATCAAAGAATTAATTAGGTATTAATTCTACACCCTTTGATCAAAATGACTTGATACCAAAGCCAGATAATATCAGGAGCGTAATATCAAAAAAATGTGTTCTCTAAAATGCTCGGTATAAGTTAAAAGTTTTGCTTTAATGGGTACTTTATCCCGGAGTTATCAATATTTGTAAGTATTATATGAGTAATTAATCCATTAAGAAAGCTTCGATTCGTATTATAATATTTGCCGCATTTGTTTATGTCCACCATAGTGATCATTCTTCTACGTGAATCTAAATGAAATAAAACTTTATTTTACCCGTTTATGGACAGTGGCGATGGAAATTAACCGCCACTGTTTATTGTGCCGAAGAAAATCTAATATAATTTGACGTATTTTTCGGTATATTCGATTGAAAATTTTCATATATTTATCACACAACTTCACTGACAGTGGAATACAAAAAAATATTCGCTGCTCGCTGAACCATACATTCGTGAACATAGGTAGAAAAACCTATGTAATTAAAACCCTAACCCTTTGTCCTATTCATCTTCGAAAGTTGAAAGCATTAGTTATAACTGTGTATGTATACAGTACAATACAACCTATCCCACCCTACCCCATTCCTCCCCTTGCCGAAAGTATGTAATAGGAATATAAAAAAATATATAGCTCGCTGGTCAACACTGCTTAAATAAATATTTATAATACAAAGAAGGTACTTAACGATTTTTATACGCGAACGCAGGTAATCGTGAACAAGTTTTTTCCAAATATTTGACTTTCAACGAGGCGTTCAGATACAGATGTGACGTTGATAGGAACATTCTATAAAACGAATAACTAAATAATAATAACGAATAACTAAATATAAATATATATAGACATGTTTTTTTCCATTTTACATATTACTGACCTGATTTTCACCGCACCAATAGTCTATTTTTTTATGCGAGACATGTAGCAAAAATTACCTGAATTTAATATTTTTACATCATAAACGTTGATGAAAACACACTGGCAGTTTATTACCATAATCTGTCAATCGTTTGAAGAAATGTATATATTTGTACCAAAAAATTAGAATATAATAAAACTAAGTGTTCTCTAAAATGACAATAAAAGCAAGGTTATTAATTATAACATTTATTTCTAGTTACTTTAAATTATTGTAGTAAGAAAATCTAAACACAAGCTATTTCATAAAAATGAATGCGCTTATTTTTTGTGTGAGAAAAATAAAATATTACATTGCCATTCATATTCAAGCGACCATTCATAACCAGGACGTAAAAGAGGAATTTCAATATAAGAGATTAAGACTATGCCTTCAGAAAAAAAAATGTGCAAAGAAAAAGACGTAAATTATAAAAAATAGTATCGCTTTGCTCGTATTAAAAACAGCGTCTATTTTGGGAAATAATGAATCCTATTAATATTACATATGCGAAGATGTATGTTTGTTAAGTAACAAGCATACATTTTCGCATAGACAGCGGAACAAATTTTTACGAAGCTTAGTGTATTTAGGGTTAATGATTCCATTTATCATATTGGCTACATTTAAAGTAACAAACAGTATTACTCTTGAAGAATGAACTCTATTAATTCTATTGGTATTCATAAACTTGAAAATTTAGGTGTTTGTATCGATCACACCTAAACGGCTAGAAAGATTTTTATGAAAATTTGTAGAAGTTACTTGGGGTAAAGAGTTTATGATTCTAATTAATATTTCAGCAACTCGTGTAACGTGAGAACAATGTAATTCCTGTTTAGAACAATTACTGTTACAATTCGCCAATAAATAAGAATTTAGAAAACGTTTAATATTTTAATACATAAATAGGCGTTGGGATAATATCAGATTAGGAACAAATTTCGATGTCTTAAATGAAAATAAATACGGAAGACTTCGTGTATCGTTTGTTGTAATTCATGATGGTAAGAACTACACTCTAGATTCAAATTAAACCTTGCATAAGTTATTAAAACTTTACAAACTAAAAGTTGTGTATACTTTAACGAACGTAATAAAATACATAACATCATGCTACGTCACTAAGACGATGAACGGTGTCATAAAAATAATATCAAAATGATATACAGAATAATTATAAGTATTTATTAAGTTTAATTTTTGGAACAATTATTTGCAAATATAATAAATAAGTTGTAAGAACATTAAAAAGAATGAAAATTTCCCTCGCGCCGTATGTTTAAGATTAATAATTTAAAAATTAAACTAACAATATAGTTTGCTCTATCTGAACAATTAAAAAAAATTGTGTGATCTTAACATTCCACAATTGATATATTTGTAAACGAACATTTGCTCGCCATTAACTACACTCCCTACGTTTTCCACTCTCCATTCCATAATTATTCCCCGTCGCGTTACGTAACAATGTTTAAAACACAGTAATTAAACAAATTCCAGCAGCGGGTAGACCCAGCCGAGCACAGCACAGAAGCAACTGCAGGACGGCCCCAACTGTAACTGACTTCAAACATTGTTATAATAACTCCAAGACAATTATTTCACGTTTAGTGCGATATCCGCGAAGCACAAAACAGCGGTTGACATCGAGCGTAAACAATTAACAAATATTTAACTATTTCTTATTCGCATCCAACTATGCGAAAGGGTTAAACACTACAAACATTTATAAAGCCATGAATATTACGAAACATATTGCTTTATGCTAATTTATTAATGACTGTAGTTTGTTTGGGCGCTGGGTCTAGGAAACTGTATGGCGGCGCCTTTGGTCGGGAGCAGCGCTTGTGGCATCGTATAGAGACATAAATAATGAAAGATTATTGAAACAGGTGTCGTTTCTCAAAGCGAGTGGCGCTGGGGAGGATGAGAATATATTAATTTGGTACCACTTATGGCTTATGATGACGTTGCTTGCGTTCATAGAAAGAGCCGGGGCATGGTGTAAGGCTCCGTTCACATTGTGGAAATGATGAGGTTAAAGAATGTAAATAATTTTTTGGGACGCGTATTAAGATATAGCAATAATATTCCTTAATTTTTTTCTTATTTGTATAATAAAAAAAAATTATATCTACTTCTTAAAGTGATACATTAATTATACAATTTTCTCACCACAGAAATATACTTCTTATTTGTTTTTGTCAAAACATTGTCAAGTATTTAAATTCATAAAAGTCATCGATAAACGTTTATCGACAAAAGATAATATATAAAATGGAATACATAAAAAATATGAAGAAGTAAAATTTTTATTCGTGATTTCAAGCCAAATTTTGCTTCCTCACAATTAATTCCCACAGTAGTTCTAGAACTCCTAACAATTCATCTCGTGCTCGTAAGCTAGTTTTTAAGTACAGTGCAAGAACATTTCTTTAGATGTTTCTCGAATATATCTTTAGATGTTTATCGAATACTTTAAAATATTGCAGGTAGATTTTTGTGAAAGATAAAATTTTTTGAATAAGTTTTAGCGGAAACAAATAATTTAGATACGATATTTTATAATAATTAAAATTGGAATACTCGACGGACGTATTTTTTTAATTTTAAAGTAATAAAATATTTCTTACAATTCCTACCGGATGAACAATCACGTGAACGAAACTTTATACGTTATACCAGCTATTGGCGTAGGAATATAAAAATAGACGTAAACGTGTTTATGCTTTTTCTAGTCTTCTGTTTAAGAGGGGTTTATTCTTCTCGCTTCGTCCGTACGGAACGTATCTAAACAAATGGGGTTCCGAGATATAAATGTCACTTTGCATACGTGTTACATCTAACTTTAACAAAATACCAAATCGACACAAATATTAGTTAAAATTACAAGACATTTGTTTACACAGCTGCATCGAGGGTGAAAATTAAAAGCCACTATTTATTTCGCGTATCCCAACGTTTACTTCCTAACCTTTCCAGATAGATACCTCGCAGTTCGCATTTAATGATTTTTACTTGATTTAATCGTGTTTTAATATTTATTTAGTTATTTCTTTTCATACAGTGATGAAAAAATCACTGTTATTATACTTATGCGTTTCAATAACGACGACAAGACAATTAAATAAATTAAATAATACAATAGCACATAAAATACCACACAGCGTGACATGATTCAAGATGATTCAAGAGTACGCGATCAGGTAGACAAGCCTGCCAACAGTAACAGCCTGCCAACAGTACGCGATCAGGTAGGCAAGCCTGCCAACAGTAATCGATATTGTCTATAATCATATATTTTTTCATTCTAAGTACCGATTCTGTATATTTAAGGCAACCTATTTATTTTACCGAACGTGATGCAAAACTCCAGCTTATTCACTTCTTTTATTGATATAATTTAAATACGTTCTACAAATGATTATTACATTAATATTCTACTGAATTGTTATTAAAAATTAGTGTAAGCCCACAATTATTCACGTGCTATTTATAAAAAAAAAGAATTGATAAATGTAAATAATTTTTATGTTTAAAGCATTTAAAATGTACACACACTGAAGAAATGTGTGTACATTTTAAATGCAGTATATAGAATGAAGTCTGCAAAAATTGTTTTCATATATGTAACAGAAGTGATTTCGTATCTCTTCTAATAATCTTTAATTCTCTGGTGAACCAATATGAATTTACATATGTAGTTTATTTGACTTAATCAAATACTTTATTATGTTGATAAATGCTATTAGAATACTCGTCGTCATTGTAGTCGATGATTTACTTAGCACCACGCGTCCTCATAACGGTGAATAGGAGAAGGGATCTGGGAAGCGTTATCATATATGCATTAACTGTTAATTGAACAATCATTAGAACTAATAGACGTGATGTGATATTATACCAACACTTATGCTGGGATCTGAAATTATTGTGTAAATTGTACAGAAGAAACCCGCATGGTACTTGAAGGAAAGTGACTTGCTTTCATGAGTTGATTACAATTTAATATATTCATGTGTCGGTGACGCGATATATAACAGCAAATGTTATATGTACATAAGTATGTATTGTAAATTTTAAATATTCATGAAAAATTAACCTACTTAATAAATATCTATCCAATTTTTCGCTAAACGGGTCGCGCACACGTCGTGCTTTATTTACAAAAACCATTTCAAGACACTTTCGATGACTGTATTTTAAGGTAATAATTGATATCCAGACCTAATATTTTGCTGTGTAATAAAATATACAGTATTATCCAATAACGGGGCAAACTTATTTTTAATAATCTGAAGTTCTAGAGTACCTACTAAGTACTCGAGCTCAAACATCAGAATTAAATTGAAAATTTACTTCAGTTTGTCCTTATAAAATGCTCAAGTATTTTTAAACTTTATACTGAACATAATATAACTTCTGTTTTCATTTAAACTCTACCCATTATCAATATAATAATTACCTGTTATTGCATACACATTGCGAGCGTCCCATATTAATACAATATTTGCTTTTACTGTCAGGGATCAAAACAACTTAACACCGAACCCCGTTATTTAAGGAAACTGACATGACTTACTTGAAATTTGAATATACTGACTTTTACTAATTACATTCAGTAGCGCAAGTTAGAGGCATTTATGATAAAGCTGAAAAAGCATGAATCAATGGAAGGAAAATTGATTTTTAGTAGAAAATATATTTTCCACCAAGTATTATGATTCTTAAACATACGTTTAAAACAGAGTAGCAAACCTTTATTGTAGTGCGTTTAAAAAAATAATAATACATCTATTCGTTAAATTAGTATTAAGGTATAGGTATTCAGTTCAAATAGAAGCTCAAAATTTGCATGAGATTTGCTTTGAGCTCTAGCAAAGGTGTTTTATTAAATAAACATGTTAATAGGGCTTTAAAAATGGGTATAAAAAACGAGCAAATTATGTAGTTTTTAATACAGAGATCTTTTTTATTTACGTGCTTTCTTTGATTCTTTACCCCAGTCATCTTAGTTCCATTTGAGGCATAATTTTTGTTTTCTTTTAACCTGTATTAGATTTTACCTGCAGCTTCGCTCACATGGTTAGAGTTACACATTTATAGAATGAAATCAATACATGTATCTAGAATGATTAATCGAAATAAAATACGTTTTTAATTTTGTGACTACAATACAACATTTTTCGCCTCAATATTCGGGATTAAACGGTGTGATTATGTTATTTCTTTATATTGCATTTCGATTTTTGTGTATCGTACTCGGTTGTGACATGAAAGAAGAACAAATAAACAGACTTTCGAATGTTTAATATAAAAAAGGATATGAATAACCTGTCTCTTGAATGTGATAACGTTATTGGTCGCAGGAAACCTCTAATTCACCAACAGGTTCATTCTGCTGCTTGCAGTTCTAGATCTCTTAAAGATTAGAATCTCTTAAACTATATTTTTCCTTTTGCACTATTAAATAAGAACTTTATAAAAATTTATTCTAATCGTTTTATGAATTCGTTGTAAATAATTAATAACAGTCGTATTCAATGCACGCTCGCAGAAGTGTATTAATCTGCAAAAAAGCTTTCCTGCGTTTATATTAGAATTATATTAGAATCTTAATAAATTATAAAAGATAATAGAAATATCAAAGTTGCATTTAATCATAACATATCCACACACCATAATAAAAAAAGATCATATAGCCAATACAAATTAGTACATCTGTACGTCTGTCAACAGATTATTTGATCAGACATGAAATGTCTCGAGGGAGGGTATAATTTTATTATACTCCAATTTTTCGAATATATGAAGACCAATTCCATTACCACATCTTATTCCAATGCACTATGAATGAATTGTCATAGAAGTAAAGAAATTAAAAGGCCTAAGTGGAATGGCGTTTCCTTAGTGTATATGAGTCTATTTGAAGGAGGAAATACGGCACTTGGGCTACCTATGTCGATTAGGTGTCAATCTGGAGACGTTGGAACGTAGATTGAATCATTTTCTTTGTCGTAATAATACTTACGAAGTGGAATATATATATATATATATATATATATATATATATATATATATATATATATATATATAAGGGAGAAAAGGAAGGTCGCGCTATGCTTATAAAAAAGAAATTAGATTTCAGTGCAAGGTAATTTGGAGAATATAGATTAATTAAAAGTGAAAATAACGAATATATCTAGCGTTAATTTTGTAGAAATTGATAATCACTTAATTTGTATTTCCAACTAAATGAACTTACCTGATGTAGTATTAATTCTACTTTAATTACTGCAATTTGTACTAAATTGACTCATAGAAGCAACCAAAAGCATTTAAATATTATTCAAAACAAAAGCGTAAGTGAAGTTTGCGCGGGTTCTCCCACTGTTTACGTTAGTGAGTTTATTGTATGGGAGCAGTGTAGTTATTGTTATATTTTCGAAAGTGATCCAATGCACAAGTATTTTAATGAGGGTAATAAATTAAATAATGTTATTCTCAGTAATATATTTATACAATAGCAAGGGCGTCTAATAATTAGAACAAGGTTATAACTAATCATAAATATCTGCCATTTTTTGTTTTCTTTTGTGATGTGTCTACTTATATGTGTGCCCGGGCTAAAACAATTTGAAGTGTACTGCAGTATCAATGTTGTCTAACTACATCGTGTCTAGAAAATATTAAGTACGGGTGATGATATTATATTAGGTATAACTTTCGAAAATATAATAATAACTACGCTGCTCGTCTACAATAAACTCACTAACGTAAACAGTGAGAAAACCGCGCAAAGCCAAAGAAAAAATTAATTCAATCATTATAAAGTTCTTATCAATATTATTACTCTTAATTCGATATAAAAATTTGATTATTTAAATCACATTTATTGTCCTTCAAATCATATCATATAAATCATATAAAAAAGTATCCTTTTTCTTTGTCTTTTATGTAAGTTTAATTCCCACTCACAGTTAAATAAATCCAATTTTTAGGATTACGTATCTCAAAAGAAAAAAAAGAAATCGTTATAATATCACTCCATTCGTCTGTTTATCAAAATAATTTTTCCTCAAAAATACTTTTTTGTGGAAGGAAATCCGAAATTCGGTACAGCCATAAAGTCTACTTACATTCATCTATTTTAATAGCTAAAGCACAAAATATTTATATGAAAATAAGTATTAAGCTTCTGAAAACTTTAATTTATTTATCGTGTGAGACCTCCATTGAAACAGCGATACGGGTTCCAAAACAATTTTTATTCAGAATTGTAAGCAAGATAATTTTAGAGATATAGCACAATATCCCTAATATATGAAATATCAAGAAAAACACGTGTCCCTCTCTCATTCCCGAAATTGCTTAAGTTAACATTGTAAAAAAACAGTATTACTATAAGTTTACCTAAAATTTAGCCGAATACTATTGTTTTCATAGTTTTGCAAAAAATTACGACATCTTTACGACCATAAAAGACATCCTAGGTAATATATTTACAAAGTAGAAAACAATATTGATATTTGTAATTATTATTACAGGTACAATATATACCTTTCAATGTTTATTTGTTGCAAATAAGCTACGCGCTACGTGATTTCCTAGATATATTTTTTATTGTGTATAATCCCCGTAGCGCGAATTTTATTCACTCTTTACTTAGGTTTTATTTTTTTCTAATTTCCTAATTACGTATCAGAATAAAATAGATTATATCAAGTAATAACCGTTTTTGTGCCATTCAAAAAAGTACTTTTCAAACAGGCTCGGGTCTCACTCACTGTCACATCAAACTATCTATCTATCTGCCCATCTATCGGCCCATATATCCTAAATTAAATCTATTTGTCAGACTCACTAATTAAGAGAAAGATTTATTGGGGAGCGATGAGCGGGACGCATGAGGCGGGTTTCGAGCGCCGTTCGCCGTCTCTCAGCTGTCAAACCACTAATTTACGACATGTCACTTCGACATTTTTGTCGGCTACTCCCGCGGGCTGTCGGGGCGCGCGGCGACGCACCCTCCTGAGTGTGGTGCGTTAATTATTATAAATGGTACGGGAGTTTGCGGGAAGCTGCGAATGAAAGTAGATGAAGGTATGCGGACCGCGGGGAGATGACTTGAGAGAAAGACATTCCACGTAACTGCTCTCATGAAGCGCAGGGGAAGATGTTTTTAAAGTGGCCACGTCCGGAGTAATATATTTATCCTTATGTGTCTGTTGTGTGCACCCAGACCCAATTAGAACTACCATATTAAATACCCAATTTTGCTCATTGTGTTAATTTCCCGGATATTAGACCTGCTTAAACTTTTCTTATTGCTCTAATTTCGTTAAATAAAATGTTAAATCATAAAATACTTCAATTTTGTGAGTGTTTGTCATAGATGTCTGAAAGGCTTATATCTCCAAAGGAAAAATCTAATCTTTGCAAGACTTGCCTATCGTGGATGTTATTCTCAGAAATCATTTGACGTAGAATCTTAAACTATAAACTATAAAGATTTAAGTTAAAAATATTGACATGACAATTTTGTAAGGGCGTAAATAAAGTGAATAAATTTTAATTATTGGAAATATTTTATTTTTAAAATTGCGTATGTCATGTGGGCTATAATTTCAAAGTTCCAAAAATATAAAAACCTATTTTTTTAAAAACATTTTTGAGCAAAATTTGGAAGTTAATAATGTTATGCGAACATAAAGAAATAATGTGTTTCGTAAATAGATAGCAAATAAAGGACAGACAGCAATTCGAAATGCTAGTGTTCCAAAGAAAGTAGGTGTATTTTATAAGAAACCAATGATGAATGAGAACAAAGCGAGAATATTATTACAGATTCTTACAGATTCATAATGCTCTTCATCACAGCTAATTCTTTTTTTATGTTAGATTAGCTGTGCCCAGGACTCGTTCGCGTGGAATTGGGAATAAGGAATTTTTTTGTGTTTTTTTTATTTTGTTCTCACGGGGTTCATGAGTCTAAAATATACTAAAAACGCTAATAGATGACGTTTTTAACCAATTTGTCAGCCAAATACGTTCGCCTGTTTTGATATTACCATACCTAACGAACCTAATTTCAAGATTGGAGTATATTTTTTATTTGTGAATCGAGTGATATGAAACAAAGCCTAAATGTTAGCCCAAGCAATCTAAATACATCATTGAAAACAACGTCCGAAACGGCTCAGCCGTTGATGCACAATGAAAATTAGCGTGCAGAAGGAAGATGCGCACCGATAAAGAGACAAACAAAAATTCTAGAAACTATTGTTTTAGGCTTAGTAGCGTGTCTTTAGAATGTAGTACTTAGTTTTACTTAAAAATATTTAATGTACAAACAATTTTATTATATACACAGATTATAACAACTTATTTGGCACACATTTTAAAATTCTTTTGTTAACATCAACTCTGTAATAATTTTTTTTTTCAGTTTTTGTAACCAATTATTATCGATGAATAAAAAATAAAAAATATATTCCGTTAAATTTAACTTCAGATCTATTGTTTTCTAACCTAAAGAGTCGAATCAAATTCCGAGGCCAAATGAGAAATGTCTAATTAGATGATGTCACCCATTCAGTTCTTTTGGAATAAATACAGTGATTATGGTTTATCTACCTCAAGAATATTTAGCTATTACGAATTTAGACCCATGTATCTTAACTGATTTATATGTAGTTGATAATTAAAGTGAGTTGCAAAATAGCTATTGTAGCCGTTTTGTGATTGTGAAACTTCTTACAGTGAATGTTCAGCTGTTAAAAATATTCGTTATTGTGGTACAGTGCTATACTCGTGTACTATATTTCTTGCTGAAAAGGAAACTCGGGAAAGGATAGATATCGAACATTGTTGTGAATCTTAAATTTTTTATCAGATTATAAACGCGTTGCATAAAAGTTAAAGAAAACTGTACTCATCTTTGTAAGCGTGCTAATTACCATAATTACAAACGTTGTACAAAATCATATGATGGCTAAGAAGTATTCTATCTTTAAAATCTATGAATAGATAAAGGTCAAGTTTTTATTTTAAAGATTACTTAGTTTTGGACACAAAAGATTTAAATATTTGTTACGCAGTGCTATCTAAAATAGAATATAGATTTTATCTTAGTGCGGCTTAGTAATAATCGAAAATTAACGTAAAAGTGGGTATTTTAAAAATTGTAACAAGGTGTAAGTTCAATAATAACTCTGTTGTTGGCATCGCTGTTATTTTAACTATATTCCGTGATGCTAGGCCAATGATTTTTTGCAACTTCGCATGTCGTGTTAGTGGCGCAGCTGGTTCGAAATCAGGACACTCATACATACCCTTTCCTGTCTTTTTTCTTAAATCATTAATATCTGACGTAAACACAGCTGACATTGGTTGACATTACTGTCAGTGTTGCCAACAAAGAAAAATATTTCTACCTAATACGTATTCGTTGCTATCTTATACGTTACGTTTCGCCACACATAAAAACTTTACAAGATGCATGGACAATTTCAACTTTTGTTCGAAAAGATGAAGATCGAGATGGAAGTCCAATCTAACACTATAATGGCAAAAATTGACGAGATACTAGTTCCTTTAGTGAAGGAGAACAGAAATCTAAGGGTAAAGATGGAAATATTAGAGAATGAGTTGGAGTACCTTAAAAGAGGACAGCGAGAAAATAATATTATTATATTTGGCTTAGAGGAGACAGAAACATCTAAACTAGACTTAATACAAAAATTAACGAACATCTCAAACAAGACCTTGAAATAAAGTTAGAAAACTCAGATGTCAACAAAATACATCGTTTAGGGCACAAAAAACTAGAAGGTAATAAGTCGAAGCCGATCTTATGCTCGTTTGTAAACAATTGGAAGAAGACTGAAATTATTAAAAACAGGAAGAATTTAAAGAAAATTTCATTTAACATCACCGAGGAATACCCAAAGGAAGTGCTGCAAAAGAGAAAACAGTTACAATCAGAGTTAGTAGAAGAGAGGAATAAGGGAAATATTGTTTACCTGAAATACGATAGACTTATAGTGAAACAGACCATTAACCAACAAGAGAAAAGGATGAGAGAGACTTCTACTTCACTGACTGGTGGCACTAGTCAGTCAAAAAAGCAACAAACTCGTTATCCAGCGATATTCAATAGGTCATCTGGCTTTGTAGATGCGTTCGACATGATGCGGGCTAGATCAAACTCTCTCTCAAACTTAGCTGTCAATAAAGATCAATAAAGAACAATAGCAATTAAACAGCGGTAAACGGAATCTAAAACCAACCAAGGCAACTGATTATAAAAACATAACAAACCTCAAAACATCCCCAAGCCGACTGGTCACCGTGGGGAAAAGAGACCACAACCTTCCAACAAAAGAAGACAAAGATAAACTGTACCTCAATCATAAGAAAGGTTGGAAGAGGCCTTTGCCGACTGGCAAACGGATCCACAGGAAATAAAGAAACAGGAAATATTAAATTAATAAGATAGGATTATTTTATGTTATATTTTCTTTAATTTCAAGTTTGGTTATATAAAGAACTGTATAATAGATCTGAATAAAAGGGCTATATTATTATTATTATTATTATTATGATAATTAAAGTGTTGTTTAGATATTTTATGATTTGTTGTTTATAATTTGAATATTTCATTAGTTTACAACACATACTAATTTGTACACACGTAACTAGATTTTAATCGCAACTTAGTTCTCGCGGACTTCAGAATGTGACATTTGTAAATGGAAAGTTGTTTTTATTATGAGTCGTTAAGGTCAGCGATATATCCAGGATAAAGCGAGTATATCGATTTTCCGATTACGTGACTATTTTCCTAAAAAAATTGTTCAAGCGTTTCAATTTTTATTCAGTTCAGTTTTTGTGCTATTCTGCAACAACGCAAAATATATATCAAACAGCTAATATCATATACATATTCCAGGATATTGAGATAGGCGATAGTGAATGTTCCTTTAAAATATGTTTAACGTCAATAGTTGTACAAATTTATTCAAACGTTAACTTCGACCTTTTGCTTTCGAATCCGCATTTGCATAAAGTATTATAGCCAATGTGTCTAATTGAGAACAATGTTACTCCTTAAAAACACTAAAATAAAACTATGTAAACTATAATTAAAGGGATAAGAAAATAAAGCATGTATATAAAAGAGATAGTAGTATCGAATTCGAGAATACGAACTCACTGGATGAGTCTATTAGACTTTGATCAATTGATTAAATAATATATTACTGATATTTTTGTTGCAGTTTCGAATTTTATTGAAATTAATTGATGTGAGTGAAAAGAGAAATTTATTTCGAAAGCTGTTTATTTTCTTTAATATATATCATTTTATAAATATCTTTGTGTGAAAGCACCATTCAGCATTTTATGGCATTTAACATAAGTTTGCAAATATTTTAGAACTGACTACTATTGATAAATTTAGCAAATATTAATCTTCTTATCCAAAGAATATGACGTACGTGTAATTGAGAAAGAAATCAGGACCTGCGTACTCAAAAAAACTAAAACATACCAACGATTTTTTGCACAATACCGACTCCTACCTACCCAGCCTAACTGAACAAATTGCAAATTAATCTTTTTCAATACATAATATAACCACCGTCTAATAAAGTACGGTATTTCAAATTTCAAACTCAATTTACCTGCTTATTTGCGGCTTAGGCCGAGTCAACAGCTTAGTCTCGCTCCCCAAAACAATCTGCATAATGTTTTGTGACATATTTTACTTGGCCCCCTTGTAAAAACAGTCTGCCCACTCTTGCTGTATATACTGATTCCACGGGCAGTCGCGAACCGTCTGTACCGCGAAGTCAAAATGAGAAACTTTTGTGAATTTACATTGAAAACAGCTTTCCTCACGGTGCCAAACGGCCATTGGCATCGCGTGGAACTTTATCTGCGAACTATGTTGAGCTTTTTGCACAGTGGTTTCGAGTATTTAGTTCATAGTTTAAAGCGTGGTGACGCAAATTTTATTGTTCCGATATTAATTTTTAAAGTGACAAATGTGTATTGAGTGATAGCAAAGTATTTTCTGGTACAAAATTCGTAAAATTAATTGAAGAATTCTTAATGTATTTTTAGAATAAAATAAATTTTGATCTAATATTTTAATTAAAAAAGTTACAGTTTCAAATCTGTAGTCAATATAAACGTTTAGTCTATATATAGTTTAGCTAAACATAGGTAGAAAGTAAGGGCGGAATATGAATTTGAGATGGTATACCGGATAATATATCTTACTATACTGTGATTCTAACTGTGTCCTAGTAGTTATATTTAAAATAGAAATGTATTATTTAAATAATACATGATTTGTGATATATATAAATTATGACGAATTAAAAAACTTTAGGTGAGGTAAATTTTGTGACGTATTTACTCTCCAGATGACTGTCATTGCAGTATCATTATAATTCAATAATTGTCTTTAGACATATAGACATTAAATATTATTATATGTAAAAATATCTCTACGCCAAATTTCTATGATTTCCAGCTAGGGACATGTACACTTTAGACTAACATTAAAGTAAATTTATACCATAAAGACTAATCTTGCAATTATTTTAATTAGGGTCAAATGTATAAACAAACAAATACATACAAAAATAGCATAACAAAGATACTTTATAAATATATATATATATATATATATATATATATATATATATGTATATATTAAAATTTTAAAACATAAATATTACAGTCTTCAATGATTATCTACGAATTTCTATAAAGAAAAATTTCAAAAGACGAAAACATACAAAAATCTTGATTAAACAAGAAGAGCTAAATCGAATTTAATTTTGGGCAAAAATTTATTAAAGAAGCACGATACATTTCACAATGTATAAAACTTTTGGATGATGATATTGTTTATAAAACTTTAAAAGCAAATTGTTATATAAAAGTAGCAACATAATTAGTACCTATATAAAATTTGTCATGTATTTTAATGCCACAAAGCCTATAGCTTACACTACTTATAAACTTTTAATATGCTTTTTTTAAGTTACTAAATATTACATTAACAATTGAGCCAAAGAGAACATGGGTTTAATCTCTTAGGAGAATGAACGAATTCGTAATTAATTTCATCCATCTTTAGTAGACATAATTCACCTTTTTACGCGGTTAAATTTATTAACATTGTATTAAAAAAACATATTATTTTCACGGAAAGCGATTATGAAGTTGATGTGATAGTTCACGACCGATCGTTAGTTATTTCTATGTTAATTAAAATCGTTATGGTTTATTCCGATTAACCGTTATTGCTTGTGTTTTAAGAACATTTCTGCTTTCTTTGTCCAAATGTTCTATACTTTGGGCTAATTTGTAAGATAGGCACGGAGTTTTTAGCACAAACTTGTAATTTTACATGGCGATAATGTATTGCCATTACAAATTGTTCAGATACTTGTCGAAGTTGTTTATTTACAATTCAACTTGACTCGAAGTTGTTTACTAACATTACAACGTGATTTAAGTATAATACACATATTAGATGTTAGAATGTTAGAATCCAACTCGTATTTTATTTCCTTTTCCTTGTTTTCAATTTTAATTTCTGGCCTCTTTGGAAACAGATAAATACTCATAAATTACATAGATACTTCTTAAAATATGCCATGTTTAAAGAAATTTAAGCATTTAAGAAGAAAAATCGTTATCTTTCATCGTTAGTCATAAGTGATTGTATTAAAAACGACATGTATAAGTTAATCTACTTTCGGAACCATCTAGATAAAAAAGAAGGTGCATAAATCGTCTAACACAACCTAAATAGATAATGGATTTGTCAGTAACTATTAATTGGAAAAATGTCAAAATTGGAAAAAACGAATTCTCCCCCAAATTCTTTCCCCAAATTTGCCCCAATTACAGATTTCATGGTGTTTTCTGCAGTTTATAAATACTCGAGTAAGAAAATACACTCCCTTTGTTACATTTCCGACCACTAACGACTGTTCGTTAAAGCGTACATCACGACGTGCCCAGACTGGCCACGCAATGCTGTATTACGAGTTTCAAACAATCGTGGCGCCGCAATAAGAAGAGTACAATTTTGTATTTAGCGAAATGCGGCGAAGCTTAAACTTTGCCTTCTTACGTTAAGCAGATTTGAAGGAAAGGGGCGAGGTATTTGTGTCTGTTTACGGGTCTCTGAAGGTAGAAATGTTAAAATTGATTGAAATGTCTTAAGTTCTGCGGTGATGACGCGTTTCAAAAGCAGATGCGTTTGATGTGTTTTCGATTTAAACTGACACGATATTTGCAAATTTTATTAACTTTCTCATTTCTATTATTTTTAATATGTTTGAAGGAACAAACTTTTTGTTGGAATCTGAATGTCATTTTTAAAAGATGACTTCAATAGCATTGTAGTTTTCAGAAAAGATGACTTCAATAGCATTGTAGTTTTTAGAAAAAAAATGATGGTTAATAAAAGAAATAAACTGGAATTAACACAAAATTTAATCAGTTATGGAGAAAATATAATCAAATGCGATTTAGTCTCACAAACGTATAGATTACCATATACATATACATATATTAAACTATTTGTTTGTATATACTTTTGGAAACTTACTTTTGCAATATGCGCTTTGTGATAAAATCCACATTAAATGTTTTGTTTCGCTTTTACTCTAAACAGAATTTATGAAGCTAATGTACACCGAAGAATGTGCAAAAATTTAATGCAGATATTATAATATAAAGAATATAAAACGACTCAAAAATGAAGAAGAAAAATATGTTCTACAGGATTCAAATAAAAAGTCTAGAACAAGTGCTAGAAAATCTCGTACCTCTACGAGAAATTCTCGTAGTAGTGGATTCATACAAATGTAAGGGTACATGTGATCTTCATTAAACTATTTACAAATATCAATATTTTTTTTCACTATATGAAGTCATTGCTATAGTTTTCTGGTAAACTTACGCCAATTTTTGTAATTATCCTTTTTTTTAAATTTTGACCTTGACAGTTTCCAAGTTGGTGTGATGGCAAAAGCCACACGTTTTTTGTAGATATCTTAATATTTTTGGACTATATTACATAAAATTTTCGTGAATATTTTCAGATATTAAAGATTTCAATTTTAATAGAATATATAAAGAGTATTCTAATTAAAAATCATATATGCTTCACCAAAAATAAATAGTTTTTAAGGAATATTTAAATAAAAGTGATTTATTAATCTATTTAATTAACTATAATAAAGTAAATTTCAAGAGCGCATCGGAACACGCATAACTTAGTTTTCTGTATTCGTCTATATCTTCGTAAATCTTTGATATAAATTAACCAGAATTCCATTTGAAATTTGTAAAATACTAGATAAAACAATAATTATCATAACTTTATACAATAAAAAGTAACGGATGAAATTGGAATGTTAAAGAAATAAAATTTGAATTGAAGTACAATAAAACGAGTAAAAATAGGAGAACTGAGATTTTCGAGACGATCTGATCAACTGAGGTGAGAAATTTCTAATTTATAGCTTAATCACATTTTTAAATTATAAACTTTATTATGTAAACAACGCAACCATATACAAATATGTATTATAAAATGATTAAAAGCACGGATGCCTCAAAAAACTAATTTATTATGCCTTCGTATGATGTTTATAAGTGTAATATATGATAACTATATACACAAATAAAGATAAAAAAATGTTACGTTTTCATATTTAGATATAGTTTTAATAATCTTAAAGTTAAGGATGATTGCCGCTATTAATAACAACTTAACGTGAATACGTTTATTTCTCATGGAAATATACCTAATATTTTACAATTCCCAACGAGAAATGCTGACAAAACAAACTGAAATATATTTTCTGACGTAATTTTACAAAGACATAACCCTTTGTCATTCTGCTTGCATGCAATTGGATTTTTCCAACTGAACCGCGAATAGTTGTTTGGGAACTTTGTTTAGAAGTTTATTACGCGTGGACACGCAACTGACTGGAAATGTAGGGGTAATCAGAATCGTATTATGCTCGAACCGAAAACAGTATATGTTCAATGGGGTCGCCCCTATTAAAGGCGCATGTTTTTTTTCGCGTCTAGTTTTTATAATGCAATGTTCGGTGGTGCGCGAAACTTTTTTGTTGCTTATATATTATAAGTTGTAATAAGATGGAGATTGGTAGAAGTTTAAAACATGGACTAAGTAACGACTGATTCTTGCTTGTTTCATGTTGTTTTTCATAAAGCATAGTATCCGTAACGGCGTATTTTTTTCCAAATTTAAGGATAAATATATCTGTGTAAGCTTTAATAAAACATAATAAATGCTTCTTGAGTTAGATAATTAAGGTTAGAAACCTGAGAAGAGTGTAGGAATAAAAACTGTTTTTATGTTAAACACAATTTAGAAGTTTTGAAATTAAAAATTAAAAACCTTTTTGGATTTCGGAATGAAACAGTGAAATAATTATACTGTCCACCAGTCTATCACGAGCTCACGGTTTTCGCAGTTTCAGACCTATTTGCAAGAAATTTTGCACGTAGATGTTTGATATGTAGGTGTCAATTGATTTGAAGCAATATATTTAAAAATAGTTTATTTTAATGTACATCCGGATACATAAATTTAAAACAAAATTTTGTGTTCGCTCATAAAATGAAATAGGAAAGGTTGAATAGGTTATTAAAATGAAATTAAGTTTCCATTTACCCCTTATTTGTGGTGAAAAATAAGAAAACAATTTCAAATACTTTAGTTTACTTGTATCAACAATTTCAAGAGATATAGACTACAATGGAACTCTATTTCTTACATATTTCAACACTGATTTAGCCATTTTCTACACTAATATATAAATAGCTTCCTATTTTATTTTATACTGAAATAAATTGGTAATAAATGATGACTAAAGACATTTTGGTAAAATTATTGCAATAAAGTTACCATTTTTGATCGCTGTATTTGAATGCGTTTTTGAATTTTTTTAAAAATTTATTGATAAACAAAAAATATTAATGTATATACACCTAGTAGAAATAATAAAACAAGAGTGAGAAGTCGACGGGTTAGTGATCATTATTGGCCAATTTATAACAGAACAAACATTTTGTTATTTATTATGGCTCAGTTATTTAAAGTAAATTGGACATAGTACAACAAATAATTAAAATGTGACATATCATAATCTTGCTTTTATTAACTGGATAATAATTATTGGTTAACAAAATTTGACAAAGAAAAGATAATGCAAAAAATTTTCATGAAAAAGTTCAATTTGTCGTGACCATCCAAAAGCAATAAATTTAATCAAATAAAATTGATTATTTTATAGTTAATAATACAATCATGGAGCGTTCTTTCTTTTTTAATTTAGCTTAATTAATTTTTTTTTAATTATTGCTTCCAAAATTTCCGATTTTTCCAATATTATTGTACGTAAAGATGAATGTGTTAATGCTGTGTTGTGTTGGGTTGATCGCATGCATACTGCCTTTGACGATGTAATGCACTGTGATGTCCAGGGTTGGATCCCGATCGATCGTCCACCGAAAGGCTGGGCTGATTTACAGTTATAAGAAATCACTCTCACAGAAAACAGTCCGCTAAATACATTAATTGTGTATATTAAAATCTATAAATAAATAAATGAAATGTATTTACTTGGTAGATATTAATTTTTCTTTAATTTCTCGGAAACTCAAGATAATGTGTCGGAATACCTGAATTAATATTCTGGTAGGCTAAAAGAAAAGCTCTTATAGCGATACCTACGCCATAAGTACCAATTATGTTCACAAAAGTTCGTAAGTAACTAAAAAAAATACAATTCAGGATTTTTTTTTGTTTTAATTCCCAAAGGATACCAGGTACTCCATGAAATTCCGAGAAGAATGTAAATATAAGCAGTGCTGTTTTGTTACATGTTATAACGAATTAACGGATGGCACGCCTTGTGAAATGTATTGAATCGAAAACAATTATGCCGCCCGTCGTGTCTACACAAGCGAACCACGTTTCCACAAGTCTGCGCCGCGCTCCAATTCAATACGCGTCACAACAGAATCTTCATTGAACATAATACGTCTTCGTCGTACCTCCAACATTGTCGGCTCCGTTCCACTAACCGGAGTATATTACCAACGAGGAACACTTTATATTCATTAAGAAGTTCTGACTCGGAATACGAGCCTGAATGTCAACCTGTCGAGGTACGGCCGCGTAGCTGTCTGACACCTTACATTGCGCGCATTATTAATTACACATCCTGTTCGACTAGAGCCGAACTTGTGTAACTTACTTTGTCACAGAGTGCGAGTACCGCGGAGGAAAGCTTTAACCATAGCTTTTGACTGTGAAAACTTTTTGACTGGGAAAACTTTTTCTGGTAAATTTGAATTTTTGTACAATTCATTTGAGTGATAAAAATGTGTTATTCGAATGGACGTTCTTAGTGAGCTTTACGAGAAATTTCTTTTGAAGGTTTCTTTTAATTTCATTAATTATTTTATTGTTTGAAATATATTTAAAAAGCGTGTTATGTTAACAAATTGTAAGTATATATCTCCAAAATAAGATAAAAACATAGGCAGAAAAACAAATTAATAATTCCTTTGGTGTGGGATGATAAATTTACTAGTAAAATGAAAAATATAATTAATATTTCTATAAATGGAAGTGAAATATTTGCAAAACAGAATAATTAAATGGAAAGCATGATGTGAGACTGTAAATAAATAAATAAAACAAACACCAAAGTTTATTTTAATTGTTAATATTCAAACAGATTTTCGTATAAGTTTTCGGCTAACAGAATTCTCTAATAGAATCAGGAAAAACGTTTAAAAGAATATTCCACATTACATAAGATGTTCATTCAACTTGTATAAATATTTACAGGTAAATACATTATTTATATGTATTTTAGGGAGCTCAATATATAAATGAAAGAAATCTGAAGAAACGTAAGGGATTATTTCAATTCATCTACAAAGGGACAAGACGCAATAATTTAACAATCGATTATTTAAACGGAAAATATGTTTTAAAAAATTTGATTTTAATATCTTCAGATGGCTTGCTCATACAAAACACATAGACAATAACACATTTATAAATTTAAATTAATACCCGATCATAGAGCAAACGCCATTAAAGAAAATGTTCATGAATGCAGCAGAAAATAAAACGACAAGTCATCAAAATCATAACAAGATCTATAAGAAATTAAAAATTTTAAAAATTAAGTATTGTGAAACGAAAGAGGTATATAAGTGATCGATCTTTGGTTTATTTAATCAGGATATGATGTTATCATATATTTGTGAAAATCCTATATCATAAGCGATAATCTATCAATAAAAGGCGAAGCATAACCTATCATCATAAGCGTTTGTAGATATGTTTCAACTATATATCTCATTATATATATATATTGTCAGTGATCTATAGTCATCTCCCTGGTGTGTTGAATTGATTACAAGCTTTGAACCGATTCGATTCTTTTGATCCGGGTTCGATTCGCGGTCTAAACTTGATTGACGTGCTGGTTGGCTGTAAGGGACTCCATATATATAAATTGTATACAATTGATATATATGGAGTCCCTTACAGCCAACTTAACAAGGATTAAAGTACATAAATAAATATTATACATTCATATCGACTTTGCACCAACATCTAAAAGTATGTCTAGTAAAAAAATTATATATTAAATTACATATTACACAGATGAGTATAGAGGCTTTTAAAAATATTTTTAGCAATATAATTAAAAGGAAAAATGAAAAAAATTGGCTACTCTTTCTTTTGTCTTTCAATCAAAAAGGATTGATTAGACAAAGTAAGTAGCTCGAAACCATTACTTTAAATGCGTTCTCCTAACAGTGTGTAGTTCCAGCAATCAAAGTTAAAGAAAATGTAGAAATGCAGGCCAATTTAATAAACATCATCATCTCAGTCAACCCATAACCGGAAAAGCTATGAAAACATATTTGGAGAATATTCTTCTAACGTATTCCCCAAACCATAATAACTAATAAACTCTTGAATTGACCTGATTTACATTTATCACAATTTTGCCAAAGCACAGTAGTGATTAGATCAGGAAACAAATCACTACTGAATATGTGTGTTTTATATTATTTTGTTATACTTTTCAATTAGAATTTTAAAAAAATATTGAAATGAAACCTATCACGTGCGAGTGGAAGTCGCACTCCAAGGGTTCCTTACAAACTTATTCGCGCATTAGCATTTCCATTGAACTATTGATAAATCTCATTTATCACCTTGAAAATATATTGATTAGAATATCTTTAGTAAAAGCAAGTGTCGTAAATTTCTTAAAAACTATGATATTTAGAATCTTTATTATAGTTTTCCTACAAACTTTCGGTATATTTGTTGTAACGGTGGGTTTATTATAATTTTGGCTTATGCTCTTTCGTAGATGTATGGGGAATTTGCATACATTTTCAACAATACTCCTAAAACTTCTTAAATAAAATTTAATCTTATCTGTAAAAATATAGTTTCAGAATACTTATAACTTCATTTTTCAATGGATATAACACAGAAGAACATAAAAAAATTCTGTAATTCCTTTGTCGCTCTAAACTTTCCATATAAATATTTTTGAGTGTTAACTATAGAAACATAAACGAATTTATATGAATTATCTTATTAACTCGCACATATTTCAATCACTCATGACTCCCATCGATTTCTTCATTTCAACAAAGCTTCCTTTGGTTACCTGGAGAATGATAAATTGTGTATAACGTATCTAAGAAAAACTATTCAGTCAACAAATTTTAACACCATTAAAAATACATATGTTCTCACACAGGTTTTAATGCCTCAATCTCCAAAGGAAAATAATTAATTAAAATGTTTGTCATTATTACGAAATAAATTTCAAGTATCGGAATTTTACAAAACACTTTACCTCGCATTACGCGAATAATACGCAAATAAAATTTCAACTTTGAAGTGGCGATAGGCGGACGAGAACTTAAATATGTTTGTCAATAAACATGACGTTAGTTTGTTATCCTCGTAAGTTTTAATGGGACCTCCTTTTGCATACCGTCTGACTTCTCCTATAACGAAACATACATAATGCAAGTTCTGAATTATTAATGCGGGACACTCGATGTGGAATTATTGGAGCGGCTGTAAAACTTATAATTTAATTCAAATTCTTCGGTAAATTAGTTGGACAGTTAAAGGAATATTCCACCTTGCGACTTGTATATTCGACGACGTGGAGAGTCTTATAATAAAACTTCAACTAGTTTGTGGAATAAGTTGTTTGAAGAGCGGTCGTCAAATTACGTCAATTTTACTTTAAGTTTAATAGACGGTTTGTTAAAAGGAAATGTGGGCGGTTAAGTTGAAATTTAATTAAGTATGTGAATAGATATTGGCGAAAATTTTAACCAAATTATTGATCGTGTGTGAAACGAGGGTTAACAGGAGGAGGTGATAACACTTTTTAGCGGACCGTCCGCCCATTTGCCATAGCCCCACAATCTCTCCAATTTTAGACTCATAAACATGACATATTGAAAATTATTTAGCTAGAAGCTATTTTTAATGTCTTTTCCCATTCACGTCAACTAGTATAGTTTTTTCACATCCCATAGAGTGAAGTATCACAAGGTTATTTTTTAAGTGATAATGAAAGTTTCGGTCACCATTTTTCATTTTTGATACCTGGTTGGGAAATATTAAATTTCAAAATAACATGCAATGTCATTTTTCCATCATAGGTTTGAACAATTCTAAATACCAGTATTGAGAAATCCTTTTTGGTAAAATTTTATACAACTGTCAAACAAAATTATTTTAGTTAACTTGTATTAACAAATTTAAAAACAAATAGATAACGACGGAACTCTACTTTATGAATGTTCCGATACGCATATAGCTGGTTTTACCCGGTATGTGTTGAAAGCACAAAATAACAGCTATATCGGTATGTATCGTAGAAAAAACGTTCAGAAAATCTAATCATGCATAAAAATAGATGTCTCAGTTGTTTCATTTGCATTGCGGTGTTTTCATTAAGATGTCTACAAATATTCAAATGATAATCACTGCTTTCATGTTCATTCCATATTTCATTAATAATGATAGATTTAATAAAATATAGAATAATTTAAGTGTATAGTAACTAAAATACAAAATTTAAATAAATAAACACCTTTTGAGTGTATAAAAAAATGTAGATAACATATACTCTCGTAGTCATACTCATATTTACAGAAATAAAGTAATAAGCTGATAACATAATTTTGTAAAATAATAAAACTTAATTTTCTTGTGAAAATTCGAACAGTAGGGCTTCAATTAAAAAACGGCTATATTAATTATATATATATATATATATATATATATATATATATATATATATATATATTTGTGTGTGTGTGTGCGTTTATGTACATATATTTATTATAACATACACAATACGATAAGGTATAAAAGGATCGTTTGATGCAGTAATGGATAAGAATCTAAATATAATTGTTATTTGATAACCTCAAAAAACGCGACCAGTAAAAGAAGTTAAGTATAGAAGAATTATTTATAGTCGGAAGTATTCGTTGCTTCTTCTATTTTAATTAACGACGATGTGATTCTTAAATAAACACAGAGATCAAGAGATTTTTGTCTTTCGACGAATATAATTTGTATTAACAAAACTTTATCAGAGATTCTGGTAAACAGCAATCCAAATAAAGTTTCTAAAATGTTTCAAACGAAATCCGATAGATCTTAATTTCTAAATCATCGAACCCCCTACCTTGTTTGTTCATACAGGCGGCTATATCTAGCCCCCTTGCTGGATATAACGGCCGTTTATTTGTTATTCAACGTGAGCGCAGCCCCAGCGGTCGTTCCGTTTGTTTTACTTGAGCCGTTTGCTTGCATCGCTACCGCCATGTGGTTTCGGTTTGACAATGGATCAGCCTACACGAGCATTTGGTTTCATGAATTACAACCGCCGAATCTGAGTTGTTAATTATACCAATGTTTTACCAGATTGGACGTAGATAACTCCGCAGAAAATATATACATTGTATTATTTTTAAGCATCAATTATTCAAATGTAAAATGTAAAGGTTTTAATTTTGTTTCATTGCAGTTTATCATAGTCCCAATAGGATTATTAAGAAACTTTGGTTACGGAATATTAATTCAATAAAGCATTATACAAAAGCGAACTTGGCTTTTGGGTTACAATTTTTTTCCTGTTGTTTTTTAGAGGACAGTACAAATATCATTTAATCTAGCTTTTTATTTTTCCGGTACGATTTTACCGAAAATTTCTATCGTTGTTAAACGAAATTATTAAAATTTTAATGGTAAATCATCATAGTAGATTCTGTATCGATTTGAATAAATAAAGAAGCAACTGTATATATATATACATATATATATATATATATATATATATATATGTATAATATAACTGTATTTTTAAAGAAACTTTATTAATGCTCCAAAGTACTAGGTTTTTGACAAGCGTAATATTTCTAGTCACAATAGAATAATAGAATAATTTTTCCTTAAAAAAAATTGTCCACAAAAAAGTCGTTTTAATCTTCCCCGTATTATACCTGGCGAACAAATGCAGGGACCCGATCCTTCATGTTGTCTACTCGTGTATACTCCTATACGAATGTCATGTTTATTATGTTTTACGTCTTTCTTCGACTTGATTGTGATGGCAGTTAACGTATTGATTGGTCGAATTGTTGAGTCCCTATGTACGTACGCAGTTTTAATGCGTAGTTGCATGCATTTAAATAGAGATAGTGAGGAGGATATAAGTCATTTCGTTTATTGTTTATTTTTGCATGTCATTTTTAAACACAAGCTATGTCCTTCCGTTGTTAATGAATGATGTGCTTTTTTTATTAAAAGAAAATAAATATCTACTTCCCGAGTCGGTTGATTTTTCTATGGTGCGATCAGCCGATCGAAATGGTGGAATCATAAGATATATTACCTTATGATTCTACCGTTTCAATCGGTGAATATGAACACAAAATTTGTTCATATTGGTTCATTTAACCACATAGTGTAAATATATTTACATCCATAGAAATAATCAATCAAATCACATAGAACTGATGTCGTCAATTGAATGTCATTAAACAGAATTAACGACATTAAAAAAATTAATTTAATTCTTTTGCTTTAAATTTTTTTTTATCTTTATCTTGTTACAGAATATTATTTCATGTATTTCATATGTAGAACGTATTTTTCTTCACGTATTAAGTATAAGTTTATATCATATCCATAACATATAACTGAATAACTTTGACACAGTTTTTTTGTGATAAAACTTTAAGAAATGTTATGAACAAATTTTCAAAAATATTGTGGTTTTTGGTTAATTTTCGATTCAGAATGATATGAAATTACAATTTTAATCTTATTATACTAACATAACTTCAGTTATATGAGCATAATTAAAACAATGTCAGCTTGTACTAAAAATATTTCTGAGGAAACGTTTTAAAGAGCGGTACAACTAATACACGTCACTGACACGTAAGTTGTATATTCGTCACAATCCCTGCAGCATTGACGTATGTACAGCTTTTTGACTATTGAATAGCACAATGAAAGGTTATCAAAGAAATTTAATTGGATCGTCTCACGTGTACACTTGTGTCATAAAATGATATCAAATTACAATTTTAATCTCATTATACTAACATAACTTCAGTTATATGAACATAATTAAAACAATGTCAGCTTGTACTAAAAATATTTCTGAGGAAACTTTTTAAAGAGCGGTACAACTAATACACGCCAATGACACGTAAGTTGTATATTCGTCACAATCCCTGCAGCATCGACGTATGGACAGCTTTTTGACTATTGAATAGCACAATGAAGGGTTATCAAAGGAATTTAATTGGATCGTCTCCCGTGTACACTTGTGTCAGAAAATGATATCAAATTACAATTTTAATCTTATTATACTAACATAACTTCAGTTATATGAACATAATTAAAACAATGTCAGCTTGTACTAAAAATATTTCTGAGGAAACGTTTTAAAGAGCGGTACAACTAATACACGCCAATGACACGTAAGTTGTATATTCGTCACAATCCCTGCAGCATTGACGTATGTACAGCTTTTTGACTATTGAATAGCACAATGAAGGGTTATCAAAGGAATGTAATTGGATGGTCTCCCGTGTACACTTGTGTCAGAAAATTATATCAAATTACAATTTTAATCTTATTATACTAACATAATTTCAGTTATATGAAAATAATTAAAACAATGTCAGCTTGTACTAAAAATATTTCTGAGGAAACGTTTTAAAGAGCAGTACAACTAATACACGCCAATGACACGTAAGTTGTGTATTCGTCACAATCCCTGCAGCATTGACGTATGTACAGCTTTTTGACTGCTGAATGGCACAATGAACGGTTATCAAAGGAATTTAATTGGATCGTCTACCATGTACACTCGTGTCAGAGAATGATATCAAATTACAATCTTAATCTTATTATACTAACATAACTTCAGTTATATGAACATAATTAAAACAATGTCAGCTTGTACTAAATATATTTCTGAGGAAACATTTTAAAGTGGCAGTCGTCTCTTTCCATCGTGGCCAAGGCCTTATTAAGGTTATGCATATTCATAATGCCAACAAAATATTAGTCACAGGAGCAGTCCTGCATATGTGCGTCTTGTATGTAACCTTATCTCCTTAGTAATACGAATTAATATATTAGGTTATTTAAGTAACGGAACTCACCATTAAGTAGAGCGTATAATGTAGGTGGAGGTCTAGAATCTTTACTTTGATATCAATATGCGACCAAATATAAAATAAAAGTGTTGAAAAATGTTGGTGATGCCCTTAAAATAAGTTTCTTTAAAAACTATTTAAGTTTTTCCGGATAAAACAATACTTTTCTCAGTGAATAATTAGCTATTTAAAAATTACGATTTAAACCTCTAATATAGGCACTTATGCAGCAATTTATTCAACAATGTTATCAAGAGCGGTACATCTAATACACGCCAATGACACGTAAATAGTATATTCGTCACAATCCATGCAGCATTGACGTATGTACAGCTTTTTGACTATTGAATGGCACAATGAAAGGTTATTAAAGGAATTTAATTGGATCGTCTCCCGTGTACACTTGTGTCAAGAGAACAGAGCATTAAAACTTTACATCGTGGTTAGCTTTCGTTAACGATGCCTCACTAATGTAAAACCACTGATTTCTAACGTCTGTACATAAAATTATAATCTGTTATAAAGCAAAATTATATTTTTTATATCAGGCCGTCTTTGATATCGAATTAACTGCAGATCTTATGCTCTCGACAGTAATGGATGAAATTAGTTTCAATGCGTGCCTTTTAAAACAGGGATTCTCTATAAAAATTAATTGCAAATTGCTTTACTTAGAAAGCAAAGTTATATAATACCACGCTATAACAAAACTGTTCTCAATTTAATTAAAAAAGGTTCCAAAAGTAAACTTGGATAAAGTTTGTCCCTTTGGGAATGCTCTTATTTAATGCCTAAATTAATCTTTGTAAACCGAAGTTATTCTGAGTTATTCGGTCTCAAATGGTTATTTTGTTACCCGCGGGAAATGTTTGTTAATGTAATATTTCAACTTTAATTAACATTTTTTATTTGCCTGTGGGAATACACTTACTAAAAAGTAAAAACTAATCAGAAAATATTATTTATATAGTAAATTAGAAATAAAAGCAGCGATTAGTTTATAAATTATATATGCATATCACTTTATAAACTGATTAAATACAATGCGGAATCAAGTTTAAGATTTATTCGACATCTACCTACATAGAATCTTTATTTTCATATCTGTTTAAATATTTTTTTGCTTTTTCTTTCTTTGTTTATGTGATGTACTAATTAAAGTATTGAATAATTGTGTTATCGAAAACAACAGGTGAAAAACCAATTTAAGGGAAAGAAGGGGGTGAAAAACCAATTTTTTCGATCGAGAAATTTGAATCAAAATAATTACGGCTTTATTATTTTTAATAACTAAATTTCGAATACTTTCGAATTATTTATATATATATATATATATATATATATATATATATATATATATATATATATATATATATATATGTGTGTGTGATTGCGTGCGTGCGTGTGTGCGTGCGTGCGTGCGAGCGTGCGTGCGTGCGTAAGTGCGAGTATGCAATAAGCTCTAGATTTTCTGCAATCTTCTATTAAGGTTTTATCAACCCTGTTTTTTATTTATTTCTGGTTCAGTAGTTTCAGCAAGGGGAATGCGATACTTTGCCTATTTTTTTAGTGTATCTTTTTAATCATGCAATACGTAATTTTTAAAAATTGTTTTTTTCTCATAACAAGCCTTTTCAAATAATATCTCGCATAATACACAAGATTTAAAAATAAATGTCAATTATTTTATTTATCCACTCCCTAATTCCGTGTTCGTTTAATTACCGTTGGGGTCTTTATATCTTTTTAGGATTCCGTACCTAAAAATGAAAGAGTTTCATTATTCATTTTTAATTAGCAGCACTCATGATATCTGAATTCCGAATAGCAACTGTCAATATAAAGTAGCATAAGAAATACTTAGGTTAATATTTAATGATTATTTGTTTTAATATTGACATACTGACAAGTAGTTGCCGATGGAATCTAGTATTGTATAGAAATAAATTGAATAAAATATGAAAATGTCACCAGATTTTGAGATTTATCGATACGCTTTGAGAGATAAGCTTACACGCTCCATGACTTCGACATTATGAAACTTCATTTCAACTATTTCATAAAATAGTGCGAATGGATATTAAAAAAAGATAATAAGTGAAAGTTAAATCCAGATTGGTTAGGTAACTTGAGTATTATACTTAAGAAAGTAGTGACATTTGACAAAGATGACACACTGAGTAAACATTTTCGGTGTTTTATGAAAAAACAATTCTTGAAGAATAAAAAAATTGGTTTAGTGAAAAATAGACTCAAGCAGCATTTCATAAGAATACAAAATAATTTATAGGGACAAAATCATAAATTAATATACTACGATGAGATAATATAATATATTAGTTGAAATAACACTAGACTTAAACTAGAATTTATAAAATATTACAAAAGCGTATTGGTCATAGTGAAAATATCCAAAAAATCGTATCTTATTTTTATATAATGTTATTTTTATATTACACGACACTAATTTTATAAAACTACCAAAATTCTGATTGTGACAAAAACTGAACGTTAAAAAATTAAATAAGGAACGACCGCTTAAAAACTGGCAAAAATCGCAAAATTATAAAATAACTATCGTATGATATATCGTTGGATATATCCAAGTAGACGCGAGTTTTCAAGTTTAGCTTAACCATTTAAATTTATACAATTCAATAAAATTATATGGAATACGCGATATTTAATAATATTTAAACGTATCAAAAGCGCTTCGGTATAATTTAGTTCAAACGGTACATGGGTAACTTAATCAGGTTTATACGATATAACGGTCATATGATGGATACTGCAAAAACATAACTTTCCCATTATATATCCCCCAGGTGTCATGAATGTAATTTGCTTAAAAAGTGTTTCCTTTATTTATTTTTGTATGTTAATTAATATTTATAGTGAGACATACCGGACAAAAAACTGTTAATTACGTATTACTTCGCCATGTTTAATCATAGCATTACTTACTACATAAAGATTTTTAGCGATTCTGGAAGATATTATGTCTGTCTCTCATTTTGCAATTTCGAAAAATCTGAGTGTTACTTTATTAGATTGGATAATGGATAACGACTGATTTTTATTGGTATAAAAAATTGTCAGTCAACTATATTTGCAGGGTACGAAATGCGCGGTAATCAAATTGATTACAACCCATGCTGCAGACAGAAAGGGAAACGAGACGAGTTAAATTTGGGGTGACCGAGTTCATGATAGCGTTTGCTGCACATAAAAACGAAAACAATGAAAGTCCTTCTGTCAAATACCAGATCTCATTTGTAAACAAAATAAGCTCTGTATAAAATAAAACAGCACGGGTCGTGACAGTTGTCTAATAGTGAACTGTAAAAATACTGCACGAAACAGTTCATGTAACTTTCACAGATTTCCTATAGAGAGTTGGAAAATATATCAAAGGTATAATGAATATTGTCGCTGATAAACAAGCCTAACGTAATACGTGGATTATTTTTTTTACTTGTATATCTAGCATCAGTTAAAAATATAGAGTCTTTAACTTTGGTCTTATCCAGCTCTTCGATTGTTATCGAGCTGGCCGAATGACCGATGTTGTCGTATGACAAATGCAACTCGGATAGTATTCTCCCTTTCCTCGAACTCTGATAGTCGACAATGAAGTGTACGTGATGGTTTCTCTTTTATTTAGAAGTTCGTAATATATGTGAAATCAAAGTAATAGCGTCAACGGTACATTTCCATTATATTGTCAGACGCCTGTCTCGTGCTGCCGGCGTTTCGTGATTCGAAAAATATTGTGCACTAAATAGAAATAAGGCACCAAATGCGTGCACTGGCGTTTGTATATCAATTTTAAATGATTTTAGAATTTCCGAGCCATTATTAAGATTATTAAAACTGGGTCTTTAATATTAGCCAATAAAATACATTTGAATTTGCAATCAACATATAAGACGACAGAATCCACATGCTAATGAGATACGTACTTATTGATAGATGAAGAAGTGAAAGAAGGTGATTAACAAATACCCGATAATTTGGACGAGAATACAAAGATCTAAGTTCACGCACAAAAATTAAGTTTTTGATAAATGCCAAAGTGTAAACGATTAAAATGATTTAAATAATCCGATTGCATTATCCTGTCCATTAGAAATATCGGCGTATTGAAAAGGAATAAAACATTTAAAAGTAGTTTCGGTTATGGTCTGTTTCAAACAATCAATAAATTATCGAACCATGTAAATAACAGAAAATATACCTGACGTAAGCGATAATTTCTTATCAGCCCAACAAGTGACCATGTAGATGGTGATTAACTGATATTTTATACAGGCATACTGGTTAGCATTGAATTGATGAGTTATATTTAGTAACTCATCTCTCAATGTATGGTGAAATGAAAGTGAAATATATACGGTGACTGTTGGTTGATTCTTGTTAATGAAAAAATACTGAAACCGAGCCAGACGATATTTTGTCAGACCGTATTTAAAATTCAAATTTACCGTTGCAAATATTTTACGTAGGTTTACAGTTAAACAATAAAGGAGTTATGACTGTATAAATTACTGATATAAACTTAGTTGGATGAATTTAGTTTTTATAACAATTTATATATATATATATATATATATATATATATATATATATATATATATATATGTATATATATATATATGTATATATATGTATATATATATATATATATATGTATATATATATATATACATATATATATATGTATATATATATATATATATATATATATATATATATTTATATTGATAAATCGTTTTTTAAACTATGGCGATATATGCTAACTTCATTTTATTAAAAGAACCATTAACGGAATAGAATATTTTTAAATTGTTTGCATTTATAATTCATTTCAAGATATTCACCGTATGAACATTTGATTAACAACATTCAAGAGCAGTTTTAACGATATGTATGTCTCGTATATGATTAAGATTCTATTATTAAGCAACGATGGCTCAGTTGAGTAGAAATAAAAAAATGTACTTCTAGATGTAAACGTTATGTTAAGTTAAGCTGGATTTACTTCCTCCAGTGCAACTTCTGAAAGCTCAAGTCTTGTCGTGAGGGTGAAGTGAGGGTGTCGTAATTCCAGTGGGCGTATAGATAATCATATTCGTCTCTAACTAGGTGGATCTGGATGTTGCTTAGATTTTGAATTACATTCAAGATGATTTTACTATATTTGTATCGATTATAACCCTCAGACATGACTCCAAGTTCACCAAATCTCTCAATTTAAGAACAATTTTGTTGAAAATTTACAAAAAGAGTTAATTAAGTTATCTAGATAGAATATATGACCTAGAATTTTATAAGAAGTATAATTTCTTAATTAATTTTGAAGAAAAAGAGGCATTGTACTTTGGGATACTTTTTTTCTGATCGCCTTTCCCCTAGTATCGTGTCATGGAAGAGATATTTTAAGATATAATCGACGTTGTTTAATTATATTTTCTGACACAGCACCTCCACTTAAAAATACGGGCTACCAAAATGTATTGCAAGGATGTTCTTTCCCTCTCAACTAATTTTGTAATAATTGTATGAGGTTAATTTAAAAAGAATCGGGATAATATCATTTAATGGAAAAAAAAATTTAAAAAATATTCTAGGTTAACTACGATGTCCAAACCATGAACTGACTACGGAATCCTAAGTTAATGCATGTCCAACTGGCATTTGGCTATATTTTCTTTAATTATCTGAATCGGGTACTGCGAACATCGAATAAGTATCTTACAATTATTCTTTAAAACTATAAATTATATCACTTAAAACGTGAATACTTCATAATATCATGGATCTGCAAACACTTATTTACATATAATAAGACTAATTAGTTTATTAAGTATAAAATATTATATAAATATATATAAATATTAAATTATGTAATAATCAATATTGTGGCCAAGAAAACGCGAGGTCGGCCATATTCAAGCTTAAAAAACGTGTATTGTGTCATAATTGTTCCAAGTTTCAACATAATATTGAAATATAAATCATAATACTAAGGTTTATAAAAAAATAGTAATGAAGTCTGACGGAATAGATTGTCGAATTAAATAAAATATTCACTGTTATTTGTAGTAAACAGCCGTTTATTTTGTTTGAATCTGAAAATTTAAATTTTTTTTTGTATGGTTTTTGCAGTGTTTCAATGCCAATGTTATTAAATAGAATTTAAATGAAATGTAAAATAATTGTTGTAAAGTATAGAACTTTATCGGTAAATATATGTTCCATTTCGTTTTATTTTGAAAATTGTAAAATGCCATTTATTATTTGCACGCTATTTCTCTCGTCAAATTTTACGTTAGTATTTTTGAAATCCTTTACAAGTACACGTATACATTTTTTAGATTTTTTCTTTACAAATATTATCTTTACATAAATTAATTCAGTGATCAGTCTTGGTTAAACTCTTAAAATGCGACGATATATAATTGTACATACTAGCCGTAAAGTTCTGACTAACATCGAGGAGTAGAAAGGATATTTAATTGTACATATTAATCGTAGAAGTTTTCATTAACATTTTTAAAATAAAAATATTTTTAATTGTACATCCTTGCCGTGAGTTCTGGTGAACTTTTGAATATTTGAAGATCAGAATATAAAGTATTTATTCATTCTGGCTTTAGATTTTCGTGATTTAACGGGAATGTTGAACAAGAGTTACAAATGATCCGGGAAGAATATTTGATCCGTGACATAAAGCTGCACGAAATATTTCAAGAAAGTTCTTTAGCCCAAGTATTTAAGACAATAGATTCATGTAAATAACACGTTCCGTTAATGAGCAATGGCTCAACGAACGATTTGTTAAATATTTTTTCTTTTATAATTTATTTATTGAATATATTTGGCGTTAATTTTGCAGAAATTCATTATTCACAATTAAATGAAACTACGTGATGTAGTATTATTTCTACTATCTTTAATTTCTTTACCACGACCTAGGTTTCGTTGTATTACAACATCTTCAGGTGGGATATAAGCAAAGATTCTATAAGGATATAAGCAATCTTTGCTTATATCCCACCTGAAGATGTTGTAATACAACGAAACCTAGGTCGTGGTAAAGAAATTAAAGATAGTAGAAATAATACTACATCACGTAGTTTCATTTAATTGTGATTGTACTTCAATATACTAATGTTAAAAACAAAATTATCAAGCTCGAAATATCATAATTGTGCGAGGAATTCAAAATCTAAAATGAAATTTTTGATCACACCGCATAATAACTTTTGTAACTAGAAACAGCTTAGTACATAATGGAAAATATTTTATTACATGACATTGGATTTGAGTAACTTATAGGTCAATTAATTCTATTAAACTCTAGTCTATTGAGCCATAATTTATTTCTTTTTTTCTTAAGCATTCGACAGTCCTAGAAAAAATGTGAGGCATAGCAACGAATATTAATACGAAAGAAAATTCATGAATATAAATAATAGGAAATATATTAAATGTAACAAGTTAGTTTACTTAAATATTAGTAAATCTACAATATTCATACGCAATACCGAATAGTCGACTATGTGTTACTAAAACATTTTTAATTATCCATATTTCACCAAAATATATTCTCACTTGTAAAAGCATCGAAGCAGCGTCTATTTCCAAATAAACACTTAACAGTCAAAGAGAGGCCGAAGAAAACATTCAAAAAATTCACATGCTAGCCGCGGAATCTTGTCGAAGTTTCATATGGAGCAGATGGCGCCAGGCGCGTAAAAACTTTGTACATTCCGCTTATTTATAAAAGTTCAGCCCGACATTAATTCCGAACCTTGTTTTTCCTCTGGCCCACAATTTAGTTTTCCAACAACGTGTTGAATCGAAACTTCTTTCTTGTCTCATCCGTGGACAAAAGAGGAGAAACATTACAACTTGTTGTTACTGAATTATATCGAATTAATTCTGTAAATAAATTTTAATTGAAGATTTATGAAAACGGGATATATTTTGCGATAATGTTGTCTGGGAAATGCATTAAATACTTATATTTCCCCATGCCTAGTTACTCAAGACTCTAGCGTTACAATATATTTTTTTATGTATGCAAGTAAATTATGGTCCAGGTCTGCTAACAGTAGATCATAAAATTTGTCTTCAAGAAAGTTTTTTACACGCCACATTCTTCATCATACAACTATACAAATCTATGTAAACCAAAAGGCAATAAGTATTATAGAAAAAGATGTGTCGAAAAAAATATGTTTATTTGTATTGGTTCATTTCTCAGACATTGCATTTGCATATTTCTTTTATATCTTATTTACATTATATTATTTTCTATAATAACGTATCGGACAATTAATGTTTAACGAATGAGCCTTCGAATATTTTTATTAAGAGTGGATTGTGGAATAATTGTAAAAAAGGAACAATTTTATCAGTACATTCTTTTTAACTTCAAATGGTAAAAATAAAAATTTACTAAAATGAAGTATTTTGACAACAAAAAATTATTTTAAGGCAAGAGATTTTTAAACAAAATATAATTTAATTAATGTAAATATAAAGAAAAAATTAAACGTATTAAATATATACATCCACATATATACTCATATACGTCGATCTATACATCCACATAAGTCTAAGTGCTACTACAGGAAACATCTAGTTTGTTTTTTCTTAATATTGTATATAGCTTTTAGGTCATTCTTGTCATTCACTTAACTCAAGTAAAACCCCAATATCAACAAAATCTCCCAAATTTCTCTCCATGTGCAACTCCAGTTTTGTCAGCTCGTATACATGCCAGTACATCTTCTGATTTACGGCCTCCACCGCACAAACGTTGACAAACGAAAATTAGTCTATCCGATAATTATCTCTGGTCACATCTCGAATTCCACGAGCTCGGGCCTCCGCCAGATAAAACTCGGAGGATAAAAAGTAGAAATTAATGTGCGCCGGACGCGGAACGACAAAAAGGTCCTGAGTCTAAATTAGTTTCTCCCTGTACACATGTAGTTCCTAATTAAAAGTTGATGAGACTACCGATCGGATGTTATGTAGAAATAAAAAAACAAATATGCCTATTGATGCGTTCAGACACAGCGATGTTATCTATTTGTTTGTTTGATAAAGAAATGAGTGCGGCGATTACCAGTTCATTTTTTCAATCGAATAGTGTTCTTGGTATTATTACAATTAAAAATGTGAAATATCTTCTATTTTCCTTCCCATATTTTGAAACTCAGTCCTTGTAATCCTAATTTGTAATTTGTCTTAATGTAAATCCTAATTTCTATAACATAGTTTTTAGATATTAAGTAACTATCGGTATAAAAACATATTTAATATATGATTAAAAGAGAATATACCAAATAACAACATGGGTAATACATTGAGATTAAAATTTAGATGAACAGTAAATGAGCATTTTTTTAAAATTTTTTGTTTATTTAATACGAAAGACCGTTATTCCTTTGTGTTATAATTGTGTACTAAAAAAAGTATATATATATATATATATATATATATATATATATATATATATATATATATACATATATACTTTTTTGAGTACACAATTATATTAACAATGCATCTTGAAATAGTAAATGCCATGTATGTATTTCGTAGGTTTAGAAAGATATTACCGATAAAGATATTTAATACAATTTTGGCTTTGCTCTCCTGGAAGAAATGTTCTCAAGCCGTTCTCTCCTATATTTTCCATTCAAAAGTTATTAAGTCTTTAATAACAGTGTTCATAGTAATTTTGAAAATTTTAAATGGCTGCCATTTCCAAAATAGTTAACCGACATGGCTCATCTTCGAAACTATTCAATATAATCACCGCAATAAATATACCAAATTTCATCAAGATCGTTAGAGCCGTTTCCGAGAAACCATTTACATATATATATACATACAAGAGTTGCTCGTTTAATAGTATAAGATTATAAGTTAGAATAAAAGTCCGTGTGTACTTACATGATACGGCTAAAGATCCCATTATATATATATATATATATATATATATATATATATATATATAAATGTACACACACACACAATTTTCCTTGCTTTGCACTTATTTTTGCTTTGTGAACCTCTGAATACATGAGGATAGTTATTCGTTTTTTTACGTTCACACTGCAAGTCTCTTTCTTTTTTCAATCTATTTTAAGTGACAATGTGCCAAATGACTTCAAATTAAATAATATTCAAGTGAAAAAATGTTAAGTAATTTTTTACCGTTCTTAAATACATAAATTGTCATCATAAAATTCTGCGGTCACTACATAATAGTGAGTAATAACGTTGTTTACTTAATCCAAACATCCCATTTCATTTCATTTATCATAAATAAATGAAAATTCTCCCTCGTTCGTGTATTCGTTCGCAGCTATCTAAAAATAAGGACGCCTCTTTACATATTTGATTTCGAAAAGAAAAGCGACGAAAAGGGTTCCAAAAGAAGTCTCTGGGACTGCTGAAACATTACGCATATTTTCAGCTTGACTAAAAGGGTACCCAAAGCCCTCACACAGCGAATGAAACTGGAAACCTCGAGGGACCCGAATCAGTTTAGGTTCGAAAAAAAGGATTTATATGTAAAACACTGGAGAATGTCCCCCTAATTTATGCTCCGTAAAACATGGCCACGTTTTGAACGAATCGATTTGCGTAGGTTATTAGTTACATGTATAATTTAGTTTTATGAAATTGGTACAAACTAAACGAATTTACTAGGATAACTAAACGTATAGAGAACAGATAAAATTATGTCGGCACTCGTAAGAGTTATCGCTTGTAATCACAATAAATAAAAGAAAAAATAAACGTGCAGCCTACAATGATTCAAATTCCGTTCAGTTGCAAAAGAAATTTTGATTTATACAGTCTGTATATTCAATTAAATATTGTCATATATCTATTATAACAACGTTATTTATTTTTCAACTTGAGACCAAAATTAAAAAGTATATGCTGTTAAGAATTCTCATGACAATGTGCAAACGTTATTGCCGAAAGCTGCTAAGTATATAAATTTTGATGGTAGAAATATCAGTAATATAATTAATACATGCAATACTGATAAGAAATACAATAACAAAAAAAACGCAATACGTAACTGTCATTACGAACATTCGTGAAATGAATTTTACATAACAAAAACAATTTCACATTAGTGTTTAGAGTCTAACGTCGGATCTCTTATATATTTTTCCTGGAAATTTTATTGTCATTTTATAAATCTTGTCTTTTTCTTTGATATTTTTGAAGACTTTTAAATTTCTAAACATCGTTATGTAAAAAAGCACATTTGAAACTATTTTAAATTTTCTCTTCCTACGAAAATATTAATGATAATATTTCAAATCGACTTAGTTCATAAATTTGATACGAGTAAAAAAAAATATTTGCGCTACATATTAATATGGTTTATTATTAACATTTACATAAACAGTATAACGTATGTCTCATACAAGTGAGAGCACAAATTTTATTCTTGCACATACATCGGTGTCACTGGATAAATATTTTAAACACAGGTTATGAAACATTATACATTAAAGTTATTTTTATATTATCCCCTCTTATACTGAAGAGAAAAACAAATCTCAAATAAGCTAAAAAGTGGTACTTAGTGGGTCCAATTATGTTAATTTATTACGGGTATAATGGGTAAATAATTTTTTTTACCGAATGACTTCGATTCTCATTTAACCAGTTATTTTTCTTAAAAATCGACTAATTAATTGTATTCCGACTACAATATAATCCTCTTTAAATAGTACGTTAAACTCTAAACACTCATTCACATTCACGACTTGTTTGAACCTAGTTTTCTCCTACTCGGCATGCATTCATCGTAAGGACTACGGCGAGTTAGAGAAATGTAGTGTAAAATTTGTAATTAACGATCAAGAGATATAAACGTCGCAGTTGCGGCACAACGGAGGATAGTGTTTACGCGCGGTTGGTTCAGTTCGCGTGAATTCATAAATCAACTCTCAACGGGTCTACGGTCGGTAGGGAAGAGCTTTTCGAAAGCTCATGTATCTTACAGTAGTGACTAAATTTGTAAAACTTTTTGCATGGAGTGTCTATGAAATGCTAATAAATCTGAATTATGCTTTTTCGATTTATCATTATTTTGTTCATTTATACACGATAAAGCATCTTCATTGTATACGTTTATACCGAATGACATTATTAGGTTTAATGATATATACATCAAGGCAAATTACTAAATGTTTGTTAATTCTGTAATTACAACTACTTTCAATACATAATAAAATTCATCGATGTATTTAATTTATATCAATCCTTTAAAAACTACTTCATCAGCCAACGCAATTCCCGGGGTTGTCAATCTATTTGACGTCATTCTGTAGAGTAATACCTGTTCCATCCATGCGTACACCGTTCGTGCATCCATTCCGTCCATGCGTATACAGAGGCACAGGAGTGAGTCAGCGGTGTCAATGTGGTAAAGGTAGATTAGGGATAATCATAGCCGGTAACTAAGCTAAAGGCTGAAACCCCGATATCTTTCGATAGGTTTTTGGGGACGGTGTTGAATAAGACAATCAATTTACATCGTTTGAAACCACACTTGCTTTTCGAGATTTTATTATCTTGAAAAGCAAGTGTGGTTTTGATCAAGTGTGGGATGAAGTAATGAGGACACAAACTGACATAGAGAGTTTTTACAGATAGCCGAGTCATTTTTTTTCGGCAAGGGCTTGTAGTGTAGTTATAAAGTCAGATAATATCTCGACCTTTTTAAGTTGCAGCATAATTTATAGCTGCCACTTCCCCTCTTAAGTTGCCTATTGACTTTTATACTAAACCTTCTTAAAAAATGGAACTGTCGTCTGGAGTATATTTATATGATTCAGAAGATGACTCTATTTTTCAAACCTATAGCAGATCCACACGCATACATGTTCCACGCAATCGTTCCACGATTGGAAGATAATAATGAACATTTTCAATGAGCGATTTCAGTGCTTCAATAGATAAGGACGTATTGAATATATTTGGCGTTAATTTTGTAGAAATTCATTATGCACAATTAAATGAAACTACGTGATGTAGTATTATTTCTACTTTCTTTGATTCAAGATTGAGCAAAGATCTTTGCTAATATCCCACCTGAAGATGTTATAATACAACGAAACCTAGGTCGTGGTAAAGAAATCAAAAAAAGTAGAAATAATACTACATCACGTAGTTTCATTTAATTATGAGATAAGGACGTGTAAAGTATAGTCCCTACATATAACAGTGTTTTTGAGAGCATTCTAAGGCCTAACAGTGTTATTTGAGTTTTAACCGTGCATTCGTTGCACAATAGGTATTTTAGATCTTGTCTCATGTTTACAATAATCATTTAATAAAAATAAAAATTATATTTTTGCAACGAAGAAAAATCCTCGTCCTGATTAAGAACTACTGACCATTCAATCCCTCTTAGGCTCTGTTTAAAGTCACAGAAATAATAATTAATAATCTTCAAGTTTATCACAATAAATACGAAGTTATTAAGATATAATAAACTAGTTTTTGAAAAAAACAGTCAACTCCAGAGTGATCAACCCCATCTAGTCCATTATATTCATCGAAGAATGCTAACCACGGTTTGTTTCGCAGATTTCTAAGGTGCGTAGGATACAGTAGTAAAAATCTTCTTCAACCAGTTAATTAACAGCAAAATTTCTTTAAATATTTCTGCATGTTATTAAAAGCGTCCTTCTCAAAGATTGTTCATAGTCTATTAAGGCGACGTCGCCTCAAGTTACTGTTAAAAATGGACGGCCCATGATCGACGATTTCATAGAGGAGTTAAAGAGGGGCATAGAGCCGATTTCTCTGTTACAGACAATCAGTAATAGTAATCAGTAATAAGTAATAATAATTCCGCTATGGAGTAAGCTATTAGATGAACTTTGCAATACCTTAAAACATGGTGTAGGAAAAATGACGGGATTATAACTAAAAGCAAGACCACTGGTCAGCTCTTCTTTAATTTATATTACGGCTCGGCCCCGTATAATCTAAAACACACATAAAAGAAAGTACTTCAAGATAACATAATAGTATACCTTATATCTAGTCTTTAGAACTTCAAACTCAACATCAAGAACAACTCTTAAAACCAAACCCAGATTTTCAAAACTAAATTTAGTTTAATTTTTTCCTTTATTTTTAACGATATTAACATGTTTACCAAAAATGTTTGTTAACAGGTGTATAGCTTTCTAAACGGTATTTAAATTATCAAATTGTTATTTAATAATACATTTTGTATATTTAATGTATTTGGCATTAGTTTTGTAAAAATTCATTAACCCTTCATTTTTATTCACAAATAAATGAAACTACGTGATGTAGTATTATATCTACTTTATTCAAATTATTAACCATAACCTAGGTTTCATTGTATGACAACATCTCCCATCGGTGCCCACCTAAATATGTCACGCTTTACATTAATATGTTAGCAATTATTATTCAAAATATCCTGCAATAATACTTTTTATGAGAATTCGTGAAATGACTTAGAAAAAATGCAGTTTAACATCAATGAAATGTTCATTTTTCACTAGTAATTAAATGAAAGAATATACGTTAAGAACGATATATTTACCAAAAATAATTTTCACTCACTCTTACTTTATAACAAAAAATTGATTTCAAAAATATTTCCCATGAGAACTGCATCTTTGCAATAAACATTTTGTCGATTGTCGTTCTTAGTTAGATTAACAGTAAATATGCAAATTCACATAAAAAGGACAATTTCAATAATTTAAATAAGCAAGAGTAACTGCGCAGAGAGCTAAATTTGATGTCTGACAGCCTTTCCCTTATAGTAAAAGCACTTTCCAAATCGATTGTTTTTTTATTAAAATAATTTTGAGAAGAATTTTTTTTTATAAAATATGTAATTTTTCATGAACATTCTTACATTTACAGAAATAAAAAAGTGAAATTATCATTAAGATCAGCACAACATTTTATTTGAAATACAGCTCCGGATAAATATTTATCGCATATTAATATGGCGTATATAAGCTTATTTAATTGCTTACTCCATAGTGAAAATACATTTATAGAGAATAAATATGTAGTTTTTAAATTGCCTTCGACTTACCATTGACAATTATATTATTTTATTGAATAAGTGAATTGGAAAATTTCGTCTAAATAATATAATTTACGGAGCAACAACAATATACCGTCTTAATCTGTCAGCACGAAAATGGGTATTCATAATAATAAACTGATTAAACAAAATATAGACAGGGGAATAGGGGTATGTGATGTGCTATAGTTGAAAATGTACACTATATTGTTTCATTGTGAATAAATTCGTAAGTTAAGTATGATAGCTTGGTTTATCCCTAAAATATGTTATTTGATATAGTGTAATCAATTTTAGTTTCGAAAACTTCCGATGAAAAGTTACTAGTAATTTTATAATATGCGAGAAAAGAATGAAGTTTGTACGTTTCATCTGAAATTGTACACGGACTGGAATAGTTCAATTTGTAAGTTCGGGCTATAGACCATATACTAAATTGCGTAATTCGCTTAAAAGCCGTAAATATATATATATATATATATATATATATATATATATATATATATATATATATATATATATATATATTAGATCTTTAGGGCAAGCTACGTGTAATTGATTATAAGGCACTGCATACCGTTGATATATTTAGCTTATGAAACCTTCAGCCAACACCGTAAATTCATAAGAGCCACAAATGAAAATGTGTTGTACAGAAAAATGAGAGGACAGAAATATTTTACCCAGATTGGTCTCCCATCGCCTGATCCTGATTGTGATGACCCAGCAATAGCCGGGCCGTTCACACACGACTGATTTTCACACAAGCAACAAAAGATCCAATTTAAATAATTTCTATAATCTTTTTTCGCATTCAATGCTTTGCTAGCAAATTCTTTATGCTTTTGTTGTTCGCATTTTAAGGCTGAAAGAAAAGCTCTCGGAATTCCATTTCCCCATTTACCCTTTGATTGCCCGGATGTAAAGGACACATGCAAGCGGGAAAGGGTAGTTGTATACATAAAACACGAGGGTAAATCAAAAAGTAAAGGGAGTTTAGTTTCTGTATTTTCCCGGGTGGGCGGGTGAAAATAATATATTTATTAAAGGGGCAGCTATTAATATTTAAGTCGCTAGTTTGAGTTATGTTAAGCAAAACCTTTTTGGCAGTAGGAAAAGAGTGAAATAGACCTTTCAAAAGTATTTTTCATATGGTCTTATGTTATCAATTTTATACGAGTTACCTCTAGAATTTTTGTTTTTATTATTACATTGAGGTGCTCTTTGATGCCTTATCCACATATTTTGGATGCCATATTAATTTGATTATTCTAAAATAAAGTTCTCATTTTTTTGTTCTTCGTGTAAAATATATTTATGTATTTTAATATATTTGATACTTAATGTGTGGATTATACAATTTCTTGACCCCTTCAATGGTTTTTAGTTTTATGATAATTACGTACATACGTTTTGCAAGATCCAATAAGTTATTGTCTGCTTTATTTTGATATTCAGTCAATGGCTAATAATGTTTCTAACAACTAAAAACTTCATGAGATAACTAAATTTTAATGTTATTTTATCATAATATGCTTCGTTTTCAAAATACTCTTATATAAAGTTTTCCAATATTATCCAAATAGATATTTGTATCTTTCTGCCCGAAGATCTTCACCACTTTATTAATATGTAATAAAACACCAAATTCATTTCACAGCTAACCACAAATAATATATAAAAAACATAAGGGCTATAGTTATATTCTTGAAACCTAGTTACGTTCTATCTGTGTCAAAATTAAGATATCGGGTGTCAAGTTTTATCTTAATTCGTTTTAGTTTTATCCTCGATCTAGGTATAAACGGATCAAATGAGCCTGACTAAGGGCAATAAAATAATGATCTGATAAATAGTTACCGTGTGTTGATAGTTTATAGACCTAATCAGCGGATTAAAAATATTTTAATTAAATGTTATCTTATGTTAAAACGTCAATTACAATAAAAATGAATGGAAAAGAATTGTTGAGTTACATATTTAAATAGTCAAATTTGTCCATATGATAACTCACACACATAAATGGTACATGGAGAAATAAAGCATTATATATAAATTTCTTGGTGAGATACCTGAAAAATATTCTCATTTCTCAGAAATCGCTAAAAATAAAAACTTGAGATTTGCCATATTAATAAAACATATTAATCTGCATCTATCACAATATATAAAATGGATAAATATTCATTTGACAGTTTTGTGTAGGCGAAATTAAATACTCGAAAAAAAATTAATGTCGTTTATAGCAGGGGGGTATCAAGGGGCTTGACAAGGTTAGTTATTAGAGCCTCAAAATATTTTTCATATTTTATGTCTTCTGAAATATGCTAAAAAATATGTCCCCTCCTTTGTTTCTGAAACTATATACTAGTATACATTTATTTCTAACAAGCTATTTATAAGTTTTCATATTATTTCTCAGCATGCAAATACGATAATGAGTCAAAAAGTTCACTAAATACTTACATAGTTGTCAATGAGAGACTCATTATGAGTATTTATACTAAGTTATGGATAATTAAATGAAACTATGTGATGCAGTTAATTTCAACAAAATTAACGCTAAGTATATTCAATACTAAGTTATAGCTTAATTGTGTATAAATTGCAAGTGCAATAAATTTTGAATTATTATTGATCAGTCTGGAAGAAATCATCGACTATGAAAAAAAATCGAGTTTCCAGTTGTTACCAAGTCCCGGATAAAGCAATAAAAAACACCATATGTGATGAGATATCACCAGTTAACGGTGATTCTTTTCCTCTTAAAACCATGATTGATAAATGGCATATTCACTTCAAATAAGCCAGAGATTCGATCGAAGATGACTCGCGTTCGGGAAAACCGATCGAGGTCACCACCTCGAACACTGTCGAAAAGTTGAAGAATTTGTATTGAAAGATACCCGACAAAGAGGCAGTTGAAAAAATAGTTTGGAGTATCTGCTACAATCATTTTGAATATTCTTCATGACAATTTGACATGTCATAAGTCAGCGCAATATGCAAGCCGAGAATGTTTACGCCACTGCAAAACAGGAAAGTACTACGCTAGTCTCTTGGAGAAACTTAAAGAAGACTTGAAGGAGAAAAGGCGAGGGAAATTAGCGAAAAGTGTGCTCACATGTACTGACTGCCCTTCACAAGTGCTGCTTTCATATATTACAACGCCTTATAATCCAGACGTGGCACCCGCGACTGTTATTTGTTTCCAGAAATGAAAAATGAGCTTCGTGGAAAAAAAGTAGGTAAAAATGAAAAGGTCAAACCTGCAATTTCATTATATTTTCAAGATAATGAGAAAACGATTTTTTTCGACAGTATAAATAAATTTGTTGATAGATCTGAGAAATGGATTGAAAAGCATCACTTTTTTTTTACCTTCCTTCCACCCCATTTCGTGGACTTTTTGGCTTCCCCTCGTGAATTGCTTGATATACCTTTCACAGGTGAAATATAAACTAAATTTCTTAAAGACATAGAGATTTAGATTCATCACTCTGATTTCCCTGTAAACCTTAGGTAAAATTCTAGTAGTGCTGTTCTTTTCATAATTTTGACTTCTGAAGATAGAAGAATGAGTATTCCCACCATAACTGCCCGGGTAGTCTCAGGGCCCCTCCTGGGACCCGTAACAACCCACCTCATACAAAAAGGGGACCTTCGAAAGTCCCCTAATAGTGTCCCGTATCTACAATCACAGCGCTTCCACCCAACAGGGTTAGAGTCTGCTCCTGCTCAATGTGTCATTTAGGATCTCCATTTTTTCAAGAACGCACTTGGCGAACGCTCTAAATGACTAAAAGATCGGACCATTCTCAACCAAGTCTCGGTGACTAAAGATACCACGTTCTAAGTCTCTGCGTGATTCTACGTTACCATTTAGACGTATGCTCTCTAAAAAAACTCTACGCGCATCATCATGCTCACTACAGTGGAATAAAACATGATTCATGTCCTGCGTCTCAAATCCGCAGGAACACGCCGGGCTATCTCTAAATGCAAATCTGAACAGACTGGCACGGAATGCGCCATGCTCCGTTAGGAATTAGGAAACGTAATAATCGGAAACGAGCCAGTTCTTACTCAACCGCTCGGAAACATCAGGAAAGAACAACCTGGTCGTTTCCCCCTTGGAATCGAGGGAGGACTACCTGGACAACCAGTGAGCAACGACGAACTCTAAAATGCATCTCTTTCTAGTTGCAAGGGGTTCATTTACCAAAAACTCAAAATTCAACGGACCCGCAACAAAACTCCTGCTTCGAGCCAAAAAAACTCATATTAAATTAATAGACGTAAATGAAATAAGTGTTTGTAGAGTTACATATGTTTATTACTTTTTTCCTTTCTATATTAAAATTGCAATATTACGTCCTGAAATCAGGTGGAAAGACCGAAGTTTAGAAATAAGACAGATTCATTTATATTACTAAGTTCACAATTTGTTGGGAAAAAGTACATTTAATTTATTAAAAATTAAATTAAATAAATCATCGAGGTGGTTAAATGAGGTCAACGATAGAATGAACGAGGCTTGAACAATAAATAAGCATTCAATTAAGAGCTACTTTCCTTGCTATAAGGTACCAATTCAGTAAATCTTTTTTTATTGGATAAGTTATTCTCAACTACTTTGACGAATCTTATCCCCAAAACCACTCTTGTACAATATCTATCCCTCGTAGTCTAAAATAACATACTCATCAGATAGCAGTTTATTGACTCTGAGTTTTTATGTTTGAAATTTACTTGCATGTCGGTTTGTTATTCATTCATTAATTTTAATTCATTTAATTTTATTTAAGTAGAACTGAAAAACGGTACCACATTTTTCTTTCAATTTGTTTGCATTTTAAGTTATTTTCTATTTAATCGATACTCTTTAATCGATCTGCAGGAATGGCGCGCAGGAGATTTAAATAGATCGGAGGAGGATATTTAAACCGATTATATTTTATAACAGCATACTAGTTAATATATTGACATACTGTAGGCAACTAATAGTATAAACACAGAAATAAAATTCGACTCGAAAAAATCACCGAAGACATCGGTTTAAGTTGAAAGTGGACATAAACGAGGTACAAAATACGACAAGTAAGCCAACATAATATTTTACTCTTTGAGCCTCACGCTCCCTCATTTCACACATATTACGTTGACGGGCCTAATATACAAATACATAAGGGACCACTGTTACAGAGCTTAAGGGACTTATCAGAAAGCTTTTTGATACCATTATCGTTTGGGCACATTTGTCGGTCCTGTTTCACGTTATACTTATTACGAAGTATGTCCAAATTTTCATAGCTCACTTGTTTAAGATTTGTCACCATGAACTAGAAAGGATGCTAAAGGAAAGCGGTCGAAAATTGTTTGAGGATAGCTGTAGGATAAAATATTTTCTCATTGACAATAAAAACTATGTCATATTTTGTTTTGGTTTACTCAAAGCGTAAAAATTTAAGAATCTTGGAGTACCATCCTTTTAGAGAATTAGTGAAATGAAATAGGTCGACATAACAGAGACTTACGATTATCAGCCCTTGCAATATTTTTCTTTCATATATACAGAAATCTATAATGTTTACTTACCTTTTTCATTCCATCTTGAGTTAAAATAACGTGCGTGTAATGGAATTTTTTCACACGGGTAGCTCTTTCACGCAAAAGGAAAGTGTTCCAATATTTCTGTTTGTTTTCATGATTATAAATTCGTTTCTATGTATTTAATAAATCGATCACTTTGCGAATATATATATCCGTGTGGGTTTAAATAATACTTACACCCTAATTTGTTATTAGTCATTGGCCATTTTAAAATAATAATTAATTACACCGTGATATTTTTTATTTTAATGTGTTTTTTATATAAACGTATTTTGAACCAATACATACAAAAAAGTATTACATTAAATCGCTAGCAAATGTCTCGGAAATCATAGCGAAATTTAATTTCGCTGCAAATTATCTGACTCAAATAACATTTTCAGTTAAATAATATTTGACACCAATCTCGTTCCAATATTTAAGCTTTTTGGGCCTTAATTAGATATTATTGCATTTTTCATGAAGCAGAGTTTCAAATATAGTTTGAATTTTTAAGTAAGTATCCTCCAGCAAGATTTCATAAATTCACACTTTCATTTTCGGTTCAATTGATATTGTTCAGTGAGTATATTACAAAATGTGCAGTAAATATAACCTTCTTATTAAAGATGCAATAGCCCAACATACCAAGCACATAGGTTCCGTATGAAATGTGCTATTATTATATTACTGAGTAAATTGTATACAAAAACTGTCATTTCCAAAAAGTAATAATGCCTATAATTATCTAGCTACAGCATACACAACGGGAATTATCAACCTATAGCAATACAACAGAAAATTTGAAAACTTGAAAAATAGGTCTTTCAGCTGCCCAGCTTTCCTCAACACCTGCTAGGTTTTATCAATATAGAACAATCCTGCAATTAAAGGTCTTTTAATAGTAAATAACAAGGTTATAAAATGTTGAGTGACATCATGAGTGACTAGCAAATGTCTTGGAAATCACAGCGAAATTTAATTTCGCTACAAATTATCTGACTGAAATAACATTTCAATTTTTTTGTAGTTAAATAATATTTGACACCAATCTCATTCCAATATTTAAGCTTTAGTAGTAAATATTTAAGCCAATATTTAAGCTTTAGTAGTAAATAACAAGGTTATAAAATCTGCCAAATGTTGAGTGACATCGCGTACTCCAGATACGAACTAAGGACCTAGGTACATAAAAAAGTTTAAATATTTAAAAATACAATTCTGTTTCAACCAAACTATTTATAAATATTAATATTTACTTTTTAAAAATTGCTGATCTTTCAAATTAATTAATACGAATTCATCAAAAGTTATCGAATTCATCATTTTTTTCGGATTTCACACTACCTTTTAGGGACTTATGTATATATATTAAGAAGGAGATCCACGTAAATAAATATTATATAGACAGAAAATGCCTCTTCTGTGACATTCCTCTATTGTAATTTCTAAGATTTTGCTGCTGTTTGGAATCAGTATGTATCTTTCAATGTACTCGAGTCAATATTTTCTCAGCAGACATATTTACAACTTTTCAGAAGGCTACTCCTAGCAGAAGAGCACCGGGGTGCTGCAAATTAAAGGAGGTTGGATGGGTTATGCGGATCTGTACAGTAAATCATTTATTCTAATAAAATATGAGCCAATTTGTGTAAAAAAATTCTGCTATCAAACATCACCGGAATGTCCATCGTGGAACACTATACTTCCAAAGGCGTTATATGATTCATATTGTTTGCCTAAATACTGATTTTTTACGTCATCTTCAGAGGGAAATATAATTTTTGCTACATCTTTTTAATTCAATTGTGTGCAACAAAATATACACATTTAATATTATAATAACTTTTTCCTTCGTATAAACATCATTACATTAGGCGTCGCGTTTAACAAAAGGCATCACGCCCATCGAAATAACGCGAAAACATTTTCAAACCAACACCAACCTCTGTTGGTATCAAAATTTTAATCTTTAAAGTAAATATATTAAAAATTTATAGGTTAAATGAAGATATAACGGTTGGCCTAATTGTATACGCCGCATGCGAATATCGCCCTCAGTGGCAACAGTCCAGATCACAGAGCCGACGATCGTTATTAGTAAGTATTTTCATTACGTAATGGTCGTTATCAACCCTTCGTAACCTTGTAGAACCTTTTCTGGCAGTGGAGTGAATATGATAGGCTATTTAAAAGCCAATTGTCTGATGGGATTTCAGAAAGAATTTTCACTGTTTTCCTCGTTGGATCGTACTTTGAACGCATAGTTTTTTGCGATAAAATTTTTACGCCCGATGTATTTTATTTTGTAGTTTAAAATACTTTGTGACGTTTTACGTAAATAATATATAGTGTATGGTTTTACGTAAATAATATATAGTGTAGTTTGTTGAACATTTTATACGTATATTTATATTTCTTATTATAAATTAACAATGCTCACACCAATAATAACGTCTAAAGTGTATCGAAATTGCACCATCGAATGCATTTTCCGTACCGTTCGCGCTGCCAGTGATCATTAATAGCGATACATGATTCAGTTGTCCCGATTGAAATGAAATTGTGCGGTTAATGCGTGTTTAGGATCATCTGCAGCTACACACTAGTATCTTGCAGTATCTTGCATAAAGTATCTTGCATATTATCGAATGGTTTTAAATCTACTATCATACCTCCCTTAACTATTTTGATTTTATTTTGCCATATCTATACATCGTACTGTATTATTTTAATATAAATATTTAGCAAAAAGTAAACATTTGGATAAGTTTCGACTTTAGTTATAAATGTATTTAATTTCATTTCTTAAGAATAAGAGGAACAGAAAATTCCTATCGGATTTTTCCTAAAGTGGTATGCTTAGCATAAAACGTAAAAACGGAGGACTTATGCTGGTAAATTGGTTGGAACTGGAATCCAATTGAAACTTTTAGGTAAAATTGGTGTAAGAATTTTTGAGTATAAATATAACTTGTTGTTATTCGGAACCGAATGTTTTTAAAACAAAGACAAATTTCACAACAGCCTTCATTTGTAAAAATAGATGTGTTATGAACATTTAGATATTTGGGAACAACTTCCACCTTTGCGTTAGCATGATATCAACTTCGCGCACTTTTAAATTTTAGGTATTTAAATTTAAATTCGAAACTTCGAAGAATTATCATAAAAGAAATCAATTTTTCAACTTCCAAAATGAAAAAAAAATAAATTAAGCAACGATCTGATACGCTTCACTGTATTCTTAGGTGGTATTTTATTTGCGACACTAATTTCTTAATGCTTCAAGTAGCACTTCTATCAGAATTAGTTGCTTGATAAATATCTATAATCAGTTTATTTATTTATTAAGACTGTAAGAAGCAATAAAAAATGTAGTTGCAATCAAACGTTATACAAAATGCTGCAAATGAAAATGAATTTGGTCTTTCGCTCAGAAGCGAACCTCACCATATTTCTGGACAATATTTGGATTGGAATACGTTTAAAATTAAGGAAGCACGACCGTTCAAAGCATGCTTTAAGATAGATTCCGTTGGCCGAATTGAAGAGCTCTGTAAGATAGGAGTAAAGCGGGACGTAATGACTATTGATTATCATAGGTGCCCTTTACCTATCAGAAAGAGTAATGGTAACGATATAGTATGAAAGATGTAAAAAGTTCAACGCAAAGAATCTTATTACACATATTCAATTACTCCTTAGAATCTTATTTCACATATTAATTCGAGTCAATCATGTTATCCCCCCAACAATAAATCGTGCAGAAGATTTACAACCTGACAGAGTAGGTAATTCATATGGATAAACTCACACTAAAAATTTCGTGCAACTAATTTGTATTTAACATTCTTACCTGAAAAAAAGTGAATTTAAAAAAAATATAAAAATTTTAATTTCAAATGAGTGATATAATACTCCTTTCACTACCGGGAGAATATAAATATATCACACTCAAAATAAAAGAGGTGGAAAGAAAACAAGACAAAAAAAATCAATATCGTTTTTTTTTTCTAGTATGAAACATTTAATTTCCCTTAAAGACTTCCAGTGATTGATGAGTTATAGAGTTACTATGCATTTATAGAGTTACATTTAATGTATCCAGAAATTAAACAAGAGATGAATTGGTGAATAATCTCAAACACATCATGTTAATATGATGAACAATATAAAGAAAAAGCCACGTGATATCACATATTTCCTACATATGCTATGTTAAGGAAATAAAACTCATTAGTGTTTTATATTTAAATATAGCTCGGACTATTATGACCCGAAATTACTTCCTATGTAACATAATTATTCAAATCCATTGATGTTACGTTTTACGTAACGTGAGAATGCAATGATCTAATTGAATTATATAAAGTCTAAACACATTTTGTGTGGCAGATGTTAAACTATTGTTTTAAGATCTGCTATTATTGTTATTAAAAACTAACTAAAGTAAAAAATAACCTATTATTGCTATTAGAAGCAAAATATTAAATACATTTCCATTGAAAATTATATATCATACAACACTGGTCTTCAATTAAAAAAATGTAAGACTGATTAAAATTACTTACATATTCAAATCAGAGAATTTTATTCCAAACTTTTCGTTTATTTCCATACGGAAGGATATTATTCAAAGAGTTTTCGTAAATTTTTTGTAAAGAATTGAATTGAAATCAAAACAATTTTTTGTCCGCTTTTCTCTCTGCTGTTCGTTTGTCACTTTATTAATGAAGCACGTAAAAACAACTAAACTGATATAAATGGGATTTGTATTAAGATGAAGCCTGCGATTCACATATGAATCTGCAAATTTTTTTGCAAAACCTTCACGAAATTACTTTATCAAATTGCATAAAATGTTCAACAAACTAGCGGTTGGAAATCAAAATAAAACTTAGATATTCATTTGTCTTGGTATAATTTTCTATAAACGACTTAAAGCCCAAATATTAGCGCTTATATAGTAAGAGAACGGAGTGCGTGGACTTAATAACTGAAGAACAGAAATAGTTCCAGTAATTTACACTAAAGTTCGAAGTAACATATACTTTGTAAATCTTATTAATGAAGGGAAAATCCGCAGTATAAACTTTGAATATAGGCAAGCGAAACCATGAATAAAATCTAGTCTAACTAATATTATAAATGCGACAGTTTGGACATATATTCGTTACTCTATACTGAGACTATCACACGGATTAGCATATACATTTTATTCCGAATACTGAAGTAGGTCTAAGTGATAGCATCCATTTTTTGTAATGGTTATAAGGTTTCTATTTGATTACGTAGTTTTTTCCGTAATAAAAATTCTGTAAGTTTGCTTTTATAATGTATTAGCTATGCCATGTATCCCAAATTCCCAAATACGAGGGTGGTTTTCCGAGGTTGGAAAATAACTAGATTACGATTGTAATACTGAACGCGGCCTGATTAAAAAAAATGAACAGAGATAAATTATAGCATGGATAAGCTGCACGCACTACTTTAGTCAACGCATGTGAAGCAATAGCCAGAAACCTCAAAATAAATTAAAAGTGGTGTAAGATAGCCATTCATAAAATTAGGTGCAAAAAAAGTGAACAATAATTATTTATCGGTATGTCAATTTTATTTTCAATTAAAACGTAACCATTTTTATTATACGTTGGGAAATAACTACTGAAGTAAAAGTGAGATACCATACTGATACATAAGTGTAACATAACCGTCAGGTTGCCTACATTATACAACGTTTTGCACATTCAGAAAAAAGTAAGAGATAATAAAAGCTACTAAAGAGCACCTTTTTAAAAGGAAGCTCAAATCATATGATGCTTTCATATAATCATCCTTCTAAGTGCAAACCTAAGTATATCTAAGTGCAGAAATGATATTAGAACATTATATTCTATGTAAAGATTCTGCTTTGGCTTTATTAGTTGAATCGCATCCTGCTTAAAAGATTCCTGTTTTAATTTAATAATGCAAAAATACTGAATTCTTACCATATAATAGTTTTCAACACCAGAAACCTGTAGTCCAGATGCATTAAATAGTGTATTAATAAAAAGCAGGTTACAACAACCTTTATTTAAATTTGAAAAATATGTTAATAAATTAATTAATTAGAACGTTTTAAACATTTCGAATAATCTATAATAAACAGTGTTTATTTTATTTTCCATTTTGTCCTTGTTATATATATTTGAAATATTTTCGCCGAACGTTATATACTACGATATATTACAATTGTAATTAATTCAACATGGACTTTTTCACCTACAGCTAATAGCTTGCACATAATAGAGAGTAGCTTCATTGAGTTATCTATGAAATATGTCAACATATTAAAATACAGATACAAATGACTAAAAAATGTATACATAGGTAAAGAAAACACTTTTTCACGTTAAACTTTTAACCACACCTAATTTAAAACATTTAACTACACCGTCTTTTGTCACTCCAACATCGTTTAAAATTATATCAAACATTAAGCTTCTAAGCTTTTTATAATACCCTACAAAAACAAGCTTTCATTTAAATTTATTTTTCTCATACGAAAATAAAAATAAAGTATGTACATCAGTCTAAATGTCGTAAGAGAAACCCCAAATACGTTCCTATTACAATAACTTTTACGTTAATACTTAAAACATGTTCCTGATGCTATTTAAGCAACGAAGCGGTGCTCAGCCACGACTTTCATTCCCTTTTCACAGCAACATGTACGAGATAAAATTAATGTGATTTCCTGTTGGATAACGAGGTAGCTGCGTGCCAAGTAGGTATCTACGTTCTCCTTACATAAATACGACCTTACGCTAGCAAACCTGGATCCGGAAGCGTGCTGACAACCGCATTATTTTGGATTAAGTTTAAACAAGAGTTTTCGTTGCCAAGTCGCTAGCTGGATATTTTATAATATTCGCCTAAAAGCTTTTGTCTAATGATTTTTGTTATATTTTATTAGCTAATTTTACTTTTGTATAGTAAAATTGAAATAAAAGGATAATGTCATGGAGGTTGATACGTCTTTTGACTTAACTATTAATAAAGATTTTAAAGTATCGACACTTTTACAGAATAATTCACTGTAAAATGGAATACTGCTCTCATAGTAATTGTGCTATAAGTACTCAAACCGAAAAGCAAAATTTATTAAGAAAGAGTGGACTTGTTTCAAAACATAATTATTTACTGTTGAATATGTTTGGCGTTAATTTTGTAGAAATTCATTATTCACAATTAAATGAAACTTCGTGATGTAGTATTATTTCTACTATCCCACCTGAAGATGTTGTAATACAACGAAACCTAGGTCGTGGTAAAGACATTAAAGATAGTAGAAATAATACTACATCACGTAGTTTCATTTAATTGTGAATAATTATTTACGTTGTAAAATATATAACTTTAAATGTTACAATTACATTAAAAAGCAATATTACACCGACTTTTAAACGAATCCTTTTTTTAAATCAATGAAATTGCTTTAAAAATGACCAATTTGAGGAATAAAATAGTTGTCATATCGCAGTATTTATAAGTTATATCGAATTGCAATTTTACAACTATGGAATTCTACTTTATGTGATTCCGACCCCACGGTTTTATTTTAGTTAAAATCTCTGTTGTATCTAACACTCCGTTGTATTAATAATATAAACTTCAATCAACGCCTTATAAATTTTTGAAATGCAATTATTTAAAAATAATATTTCAAAAATCAAAAAGGTTAAGACTGCTTCGAAAGATTTAGATGCATTACTAATTAAACAAACAATGATTTTCATTAATAGTTTTTCTTCCATACGGGGCAGTGTTTCGTACTACAAGTCCATAAATTGATATGGTAACTATGAAGATAAAAATTAAAGCATAAATATGTTTCCATTCCCACATAAAATTTCTGGTGCTGCTGTTCGCTATAATTGTTTTTTTTGTATCTAATGAAGTGCGAGTCTTTTATTTCTGATTGTTAATATAATACTTTATTATTTAATATTATAAAACATTGTCGGAAAGTGACATTATATGTCTATGTTTAAAATTAGCTTTCACCCGCGACTTCGTCCGCGTGGGAAGTGTTATTGTTCAGGATTTTCGATAAGGACATTATAAGTTTCATACAGGATTTTAGCTCTAGAAGCAATAGATTCAATACACACGTTATGCCACCTGTGGTACATGTAGTAATACACACACACACACACACACGCACGCACGCACTCACGCACAGACACACACACATATATATATATATATATATATATATATATATATACATACTGGATTTTGATACGTTTTAACTATCATATTTGTATTTATCCAGGAAGGATTTACATCTAAAACTTGATACAGATCATGTTACAGAACCATGTCACCATTTGTGAGATGTATCCTTGAACGTAGAAAGGCATGAAGTGCTATGGATGACGCGACAGGATGGCAGCGAAATTGGGGAGTGGGTGAAGTAAGATTGGTAGACCGATGTTAAGATTTGATTGTCGATGTTGAAAATTGTGAACATTATAACTTCTACACGATTAAAGCTGTGGCTAATTACGTTAATTACTGGATAAACACGAATAAAGTTGTCGTATTTAATAAACATTCAAGAATTATATTGTTTCCCAATTTCAAAAATAACATGTTAATTCTAATTATGAACTCTGTTAACATCACGTTTGAAGAAAATCTTTTGAGCTGGTAAAGTATGATTGGATAATAAACATCACACTTTTCAAGACATAAGTTATTTCATGCAAGCACGATCGAGTGGCATGTACGTTATTCCATAAAACAAATAAGTGGCATGTGTATTATTCCATGAACTGATATGTGTATTAATACATGTATGAATATCATATTTGGTAGTAACTCATTGATTGGTCGTAGAGTTATTACCAAACACGCAAAAACATTCCCGTTTTTAATAATAAATTACGATACAATACTCGTATCTTCTAAATTGGAAGTCTAAGTGAGCCGGCAGCACATGTACTGCATGCACTTGTTTATAATTTTTATTAGAAATCAATGGTATACCAAGAGAAATAGTGAAGATGTAAGGTAATGACCGTGCCAAATAAAACTTTAGTTATAATTTTTGTTTATAAGAAAACTTTTCTTAAGTATTTACTAACTGGTGAATGCGTTATTCTTACAACAATACAATTGTTAATAATTAAGATATTTCAAAAGTTTGGAAAAAACATAAACGAAATTTACCACACAAACTCTGAAAATGCCATTATTTATAATCGGACTGATACCAAATAGACAACGCTTCGTGAAACTAATAAGAAGTAATTATGAAGAGCCCCGTAAGAGCACCGAGCGGCGTAATCCTTGCATAAAAATTTTCACTTAAACATTTTATTCAACCTATACATTAACAGGATTTAAATAAAATGAATAAACGCAGAAGAATGGAGGCGCGATGAGAGATTTGGTAAAGACATAAACGTAACGTTTTGGCCCGGAACGCCTAAAAGTCCGCTGAATTCGCCATTAACTTCTTTATCATTTCCACAACATTATTTTCTTTGTGAAACTTCAACATTACTTTGAGATTTATACTGCGGAGGTAGTACGCTAACCGAGGCGGGGAACGCAAAAAAACTTGCTCGGAAGCTCCCCTTTATTATCAACCGTAAGTAAGCACCGAGCTTTTTATTGTTTTAGCTTCTGAAAGTTCGTTTTTCTGGTTACTTGTTGGCGCTTCCAAACAAGTAACGAGTTACAACAACGCGGCGCTATACTTTTTATGTAATATGACGTGATAAATAAACATGCGTCTTTGCACGTTCTCGGGGAGGATGTGGTTGGCGTGTTATTATTATTACGATAGGCTCAGTTTGTTTTTGTTGCAGAAAAGAGCGATATTCCAATTTTCTTGTGCCTAACTACAACATTTCCTTATGTTGATAAAGTGAAGATTACTTTTGTCAAAGTGAACGACATTCGAGAAATATTGGATATGTTTTCAAATTGCGTTTTATGCTCTCTTTTTATGAAAATAATAGTAGCTTAATAAGTATATGTAAAGTTGAGTGAGTCTGTTGTTTAATAATGAGGACAGGTTTTAGTCTAATTCGAAATTCTTCAAAATTTAGCCATTCCGAAAAAATGTAAAAAAGATCCAAAAGAATGAAATTCTTAAAAAAATTTATTGCAATACGTTTTACAAAACTCTTTTATCTGATCTATCGCAATACGTTTTAAAAAAGCTTAATTTATTCCAAACCCGATAGATGGATCTGTTTTGGGTCTGGCTTTAGAATTTAATATATGACGTTTCTAAGAATGTTTTTGTTTTTATTTAGTTTGAAAAGTATGTTTATTGACATTTTAATTAACTTAAGTTAATAATTATTAATTACACTCGTTTAATAAATATTTTAAAACCATTTAAGTACATTTTGTAAGTCCATGACTCAGTTAGCATTTAAACAGAAAAAAATCTACATACACCATAATTATGACTATCTCAGTTACGTTTAAGTTCAATTTCGAGTTAAAGTCACTTAATGTCATCTCCTCATCTATTAATATATGTGCATACTTATCTGACTTTCAATGATATTGGCTTTGTTCTTACCTGAAACAAAATAATATTTATAACAATAAAGTGAAAGCGATAAGCGATGACAATAAAGTGAATACTCTAAGTTAAGCTGAGCTTTTATTTGAAATCAGTCGGTTTATACAATATAAGGAACGTATAATGAAATAATAAAATCTTATTATCTATTAGCTTGTTTACTAATTTTTTTAAATCCAATCTGAGTTTTATAATTAGATTATTACTACTGAAAAAATCTCTCCCAGTAGAATAAAAATATTTTTTTAAAGTAATTATAATGACAGACTGGAAAAGAATACTCATGACCTATATTGATTGTTTCTCGGTAGTTGCAAATATTTCACAAATTTGAACTACATGAAGCTAAGTGATTGACTTTAGCAAGGTGTGACATTAAAAAAAGAAGCAAATACATTAAGAACATAAAAAATCGCACTCTAGGGTTCCGAGCACATTTAACTTTTCATAAATATTTAAGGATACATAGTATTTCTTATTAAACTATTTACGTATATTAATTTTTCACAACGTAAATATATTGCTTACTACCTCTTTCATAGGTGTAAATATCAGTATAAATATAAAAAATTATAAATCTACTAAGAATTAGAAATCGTTGAGTTTTACATTTGTTCATATACTTGTACTATATGACCTGTCATTACGCTGAAAAGCTTTCAAGGTTATAGGTATATCGGAAATACTCTATATATTTTGATTAACAGTGAGTAAGAATATTGTACAAAATTAAGAAAATATGGCCATTTAAATGGCCATATCAAGGGGAATTGGAAAACTTTGTTCAGCAATGTAAAGCTATGAGTCTCAGTATACGATATTAGTTTTAACATGACCTCTCATGCCGTTTCTGAGAAAAAAGGTTTTGACGGAGGTACGGAGGAGTGGACGGACAACCAAGTGATTAGCATTAGAGTACAAAATAGTTTCTCATGAGATGATTTTATGAAAATATTTTCAGATATTCAACTGTGCGTCTAGTTTTCAAGTTCACTTGCACACTCCTAGACTTATATACAATTAAAAAAATACTTTTAACAATGTTAAAAATCTAACTCAAACAATTTTGTAACACTTACTCATAACACCTATCAAAATTAGATCCGCTAACACCCCTTTAACTGTATAATCCTTCACATATTTTAAAAGTAGTGGATTAAATTTTTGTTTATCGTTAACGGCATCGCCTAAAATTATTTAATGAGTGTCTAAATTATCCATGTGTTAGACATTTCGTTCTATAAAGTTGTAAATTTGCTTGTTAAACATGTAGAATAAAAATACATAAAATATTTCTTGAATATGATTGTGATTTGTGATAAAGTTTTAACAATTTCCATTTTTTTTAATAACCTTTATCTTTATTTTATTTACAATATCTCCTGTGTTTTGCGTGGTTAGAATGTTCAAACAAAATATTTTTGTTCAGGGCACCAAATTAACCGATTACAAAATATTCCAGAGTCACACAAAGATAATGGTTTACAAATATTTACATATTTGTATAATCCATCACACCACTTCAGTCACAAACGATATAGAAGTAATACATTCTATCTCCAGCAACTATTCGTCTTCTCACATCTGCGTTTAAAGTTCCCCCTCTAGCAAATAAACCACCCGAATACCTTGCGTCAATACCAATACATACTCACAAATATACATGCCGATATAGAACGTTCGCCTGATATAAACTTCAACCCCTGCCGCACCTATATGCGCACGTAGTATAAATTCACACTCTAAATAGGACAACTTGCCCAACATGACCGAACACAAATTCTTTCAAGTAACTTCGACTTTTAAGGCCAATTGTTTTAAAAAACGGGGACGACCCGAATCACATTGACGTTTGCTGATCGCATATCGGGTTTAGGGGTCGAATTTGTTCGTTGGGTTTATCCCCTTGCCTGGATCTCGACACAATAAATGTCAATTATTTTAATGTATTCCTCGCCGGGGTAGAAGGTAGAATCCTGCGGAGCTGCAGAACGAAAGCACAAACGGTTAATACTCGGCTCTAGTTTTGTAGTTAACATATTGGTACATATATACTTACGATGAAGTTTTACCTGTAATAATGGTAATTTTTCTATTCGACATCAGATGTTGGAATTTTTCACATCACGGTGTGGGTAGTTATATGATGCGGATAGCAACAATGTGACTTAAAATAATTTATTTGATATTAAATAACACTACATTGCAAACGGTACAAAATTAAAAAAATAGTGTGTCATAAGTTTTATTTTGTGGAAAACAAAATATTATACATTTTTTAATTTGACAAACGTTTTCAGAGAACTGAATATGGAAAATATTGAATAAGATTTGTCGGCCATATATGGCCGACAAATCTTAAAAAAAGATACAAAGATAAAAGGATAATTAAGTAAATCAATCGATTGAATTTCAAAAAACATCTATGAAGATCTATTGAACATTGGCAGCCACTAATTTATAGCAACATCAAGAGAATATAAAATATGGAATGTCATCCTTTTATTTTATTTTGCGGTATAGCATAATATAAAACTTATTAAATACTAGAAGAACTCCCACAAAGACGGTTCAGTGAACATTTAAAGACATGTTCATAAACAGTTAAGAGTACATGGCATTTCTATTAAACTGTCATATTTCAACCATCGCCTGTTTTACCTTCACAAGGTTTGATTCGGAATTACCGCCATAACTTCGGATATAGATAGAGATTCGGAATGACTGCTATAACTTTTCGGTAAATTCTAGATCAACTCTGAATAAAAATGATTTTATCATAATTATGACTGTGGAATTTTTGATGTGTGGGCGTGGAGAACATATTTTGATGGGCATTTTCCACAATTTATCTGGAAATATCTTGTATGAAATTTTGAAAGTATAGTTTTTAAATACTTTCTCTTTTAGTTAGAGTTTTCATGATACAAGAAAGTAAAAAAAAATTATTTCTTCATTCATCTCTAAAATTTCTATGGATATATTTGAGGAAATTAATTATATATTCATAATATATGCAGATTAATATTATTTTTCATTGTGTACTCTTTTAAGGTTCTATGTCTAACGATTGTGACAAGTCGACAGACAGACGGAGTGATTTTATGTGCTCAGTGCTGTGTCAGAATTCTTATAAAATCACGTGAGTGATTTTATAAGAATTCTGTTTTGTGAGTTTTAAAGTAATAAACAAGTTTTGTCGTTTTTTTCCCAATCGAATGCAAGGTATTCTTTTTGACTTAACGTCATTATAGGCTTAACTTTATTTGGAACACTTTTTTATCCTATATAATGGATAATCGCAACTTGCCTTAAGAGACAGTGTTGATAAACCTAAAACTGAGAGGTTAAACATAAAACACGTAATGGTCCATATTTGATTTCATCGCCTACCAATATTTAAAAAAAAGGAATACAGCTTGTAATACCTTGCTTGTGGTATTCTGTAGCTAAATGTTAACTAATTCTTAATGCGATCTTTCATCATATTTATGTTATTGGAAAAAAAGTTTGTAAGCTGTATTGTTAATAATATTTTTATACGTAACATCTTTTTTAACCCTCTAGGTGGATCACCTTGTCGTTTAAAAAAACTTATAAATTCTACAAAACTGAAAACGTTATCAATTTATGCATAATCTTTATACACACAAGTTCTTCCTACGAATATAATATCGTTGATTTGAATTATAATAGCACCACAGAAGCAATTATATAATTATTTTGCTACATACTATGAAAACGGAGTTTGCGCTTCTATTTCAATATTATGTATATAAATTATGTTTCGTTTCCGGTTTATTTCTCTAAGAAAGTTATTTCGCTTTTCAAATCTACAGATGCTGCTAATGCAGAACAAGGATTTAATAAGGAAAATGCAAAAATTCAAAATTTTATGTAATTATGTGCTATTATTCTTTAAATTGTATAATAGCGGTTTTAGATTACATGTCAGTGTAAATTTTATATGCAGATATTTTAGTATCTGCTTTCAGAATTACACAGCTGTACTTAACTAAATTCAATTTAATCGTCATTTAATGTTTCATGTAGTGAGTTGGCCATTAAGATTTTAGTTTAGAACGTGTTAAAAACGTTGTGAAAAACTCAAAAATGTTTCATAATAAAGAATAAATAAGCCAAAGTGTGCTTCAATAGTAACATATAGTGCCAAGCTTTCAAGTGTATTATATCCAGGAAAGTGGATTTAAATCGGGATTAGGTATGAACTTCCATTTTATGAGTGTCACCTGGGTAATGATGTGAAGACCATCGCAATTAATAAAACGGGCCAAAGGCGGGTCAGAAATACAAGCTGAAAATTCAAATCAAAGGATTTAAAAAAATGTTCCACATTTCTTGGCACGGTTGGATAATCACAGAGGTTGTATATATTTTATATCATTTTAAAAATTAACATTTCGCAAACGAAACTTAACAATTAAAAATGATAAATGAAACCTAAACTATCATATTATAATGATTTCAGATGCAATGGTTTACGATAATTATTCTTTTCACATATACTTCCTATTAAAAGACAGTATTTTAAAAAATAAGAACTTAATTTTATTAAAAATTAATTCAGACCTTTATCTAAAGCATATACATTCCTAATTTTATGCTCCTAAGTCTTAAACTGTAGAAAGTACGAAGATATGGCAGATGGGCGGACGAATACAAGCACATGATGAAATTGAAAGGGTTCCATGTTTAATTATCTTATATGCCACGCTATGGGCAAGTCAGCGATTTTCTATGAACATGCGATAAAATATTGTTTTGAAAATTTAATAACGAGGTTTGTGATCCTAAATACTAATTCCATTTTATTCACCTTGTTGAAAGAGATATAAAACGTTTACGACAGCTAATTAAATACAATATTCGACTCCTTAATTGGTTAAGCAGCTCAATAGCAGTCATGTCAGAATAGTGATACATTTGCATAAATTAATAAAGGTTCTAACATACGGTACTTAAGTACCCACTAATAAAAAGTCTTGGTTAAAAATGTATTAGGCTTCTCTAAGCCTTTTAGCCAAATTCTATTTGCCAATATATTCATTTCTTACTTTTTTATATTATATAATTTTTCTAAGTTATCATAATAATTTATTTGTTATTTAATTGTAAATATAATTTTCTTTAAAGCCTCTAATTCTGTAATTTTACTAATTCAGTTCAAGTCTTGCTACGTAAGTTCTCTTATGTTCGTATTTGCATTCTCTAATATTTGTTTTTTATATATAATATAAGAAGTGAAGACAACAAATTTAATTTATTTAGGTCCAATGGAAACGATGCGTAATATTGACGTCAATAAATGAACAATAGAATGGAAATTTTATATATATTGTATGCCAATGTCAAAAATGACGTTACTACCATCAAAATTGAGAAAAGTTACCAGTGACTGAATTTTTTTACACACAACATTTTTTAAAATGCTTTTCACGTATTAGGAAATAAAAAAATAAAATTAAAAAATTAAAAAATAATAAAAGGTATAAGATAAAATAAGGGACTATATCTAAGAGGCTTCCTAACTAACGAATTTTTCATCATTTTGAACAATCACGCTGTATTTGACTTGATTATTCCGGTATCAAAATGTTTAAGGATTAATTAGTTTATTACCAGTTAATTGTGTCCATAACTTCATTTGTGTATGGAGCTTCAGAAAATGTTACTAAGTTTAAGATTAAAACACATAACATCATATATTATAATAGTTATTGAAGTAAAGTTTTACTACATAACAATCAAACTTATACAGTTTAACGCTCAACCTACCACAGTAATTAAGTCATAAATATTGACAACAGTTTAAAATTTTCAACAAATTTATTAAACAAAGTAAGCATGTAACGAAGAAATACAACGTCGAAATATTTTATGTGCGGAAGACGAAAGAAAACGATGTGTGTCCTCATACGTCTGCCTGCATTCGGGTCGCTTGCTCAAGCATTTACCTTCCCACACCTTCACCCATACTTCACTTCTGGCCACACCCGTTCCGTCTATGTATATCCGGGTGGTTTAAAATATACATAGTGCCATCAATTTATTTACATATGTAAACTATGTATTTGTGTAATCACTACGTATCGGATAGCTAGGTACTTTTTTGTTGTTATTATAATAATGCAATGCAAATGAATTTTTGAAAATATTAAATTTGTAAATCTTCCGATAGATTGAACTAATTGCGATGAAATAAAAACTTAATGTTGTTTCTAGTTGATCCATACATTTTCCTAAAATACCATTTGAATTGGTTTAGCAGTTTTTACGTAATACACAAACAATGCAGATATACAAACAGACCAACTGAGACTAATCCAAAGACAATATTTTTGTCTTCTATTATTTTTGTTATATTCCCCTAAATATTTTTTTACAAACATCTTTAATATATCTTTAGGATAATTCTACAGTTTTTTATGTGTATAAGTAATAAAGTACACAAAAACTAAGTTTAACACTAAATCTATAAAATTAATTCAATTACAAATATTGAAAAGGTATGAAAATTTTAAACTGATTGAGAAAACAAAGTAAGATTATATAGAATACATACAACATGGAAAAAATTTAGTAAAAAATAACTATCAATGACACGTGAGGGCGTGTCTATCATATTGCTTACTTAAGGACCTACTCCTTCCACGCCACTCCACACTTCACTTCTAACCACGCTCATTTCGCCAATGTATACTCAGGTGGAAAATTTAATTACGTGATTCAATATACATGTAACGACATCTATTGATGTAAATATATATACCATACATTTATGTGATTACTACGCCTCGAGTAGCTAGGTGTTTTTCGTTGTTATTTTACTTAAGCAATATAAACGAATTTGGAAAAATATTTAATTTGCATATCTTCTGATTTGCTAAGCTGATGCCGATAAAATAAAAATTAATTATTGTTTTAAATCGAATCCTATGTAATTCATTTGAGTTGAGTTAATGGTTCTCCGTGATCTGTGTGCAAATAAACACAAAAACAGGTAAATAGACCAAACATTTTATTTTATTTCATATTCTTTATTTGAAAAGTGCGATTAGATATACCCTTTACCAGGATTACTAAAATAGGATTATTAAACTTAAAGAAGAACTATTCATTTATATTTAAGACAACAGAATTTCGCGTAAGTTTTGAATTCAAGTTTCAACCTCGTCTTAATTGTCATCTATTATTTATCTGTACAGTACACGTAAATATGTATTTATTTAGGAAAATTCTGTCACAATGTTTTGGTTGTTTTAAAGATTATCCAATCACATATCCAATAAAATACCCTCTCTGTCATAACCAACGGTTTGAGAAACGTGAATGTGTAAATGTTTTGCCCGAAATTTCTAACAAGCTATTTAATTTTATTACAATTATTATGAAGTATTAAAACGCTTAATTCTCCATCTCTCGTTCCTAGATATTATGGAAATAAAAGATATATGTTTTAAAAATAAATTTATATTACAAATTTTCTAATAAATTTATATCAAGATCTTCAAATTACTCATATTGACATAGAATCATAGGACGTTGTTTTTATACTTATTCGACCAAAAACATAAATGTGGAAACCAGACCATTTTGCGAGTAGCCGCTAAAGTGAAAATAACATAAATCAAAAGACTGTTAATTTCTGTTAAGAGAAAATAAAACTCAAAATTTTTATTAAATACTAAACATTGTTTTATAGTCTCAATAGTCTCAGTAAAGTGCAGATCTACCTAGCTTAGAGAGAAGGAAAGTCATGAGAGTGGCAAATAAGTCAAAATAAAATCGTCTAAATAGATGCTCTGTGTGCGACAGAAAAATTAGGTAACACATAGACACTTACTTCAAAATATGCCTAGATCAGAAAAATTAGGTAACACATAGACACTTACTTAAAAGTATGCCTAGATCAGAAATTTGCTCTGTGTGATAACGAAGTTGGTATGCCGCGCTTTCGCTTCCATGTCAGGCTGCATATTATTTTTAGTAAATATATATGTTAAATACATGTTAAATAAATATTCAGAAAGTCAATATTCATTAACATTTATTAAAGTTTTAAACAACATATAAGTACCAATTTATTATACAAACGTAATTTTTTATTTTCTGCCATCAAAAAAATTTCTGGCACCAAAAAACAATTACGGCAGATCTTAACTTAATAAAAATAAATCCAGGTATTACATTGTTTTGTTTCCTACTTCAAATAACATGTAAATGTTTATATATTGTTAATTATACTTGTTAATTTAATTAAAATATCAGTTAAAAAAAATAAATTCTTATTGAAGCCCCTAATTAAGTGTATGTAGGCATACATACAATCGAAAAGTAACAACAAGTAGTGACAAAACTTGTGATACGCAAAGAAATAGATATTATTAGCTAAAAGTGAATATTCATGGACCCGCAGGTATCTAAAAATCTGGGTTTATAGAATTTTTGTTTGTAATACCTGAATTAGTTTCTTAAATAAAAAAAATATATGACAAATTTTTTTCTCGCATGAGTAAATGAATGATTACAAACTGTTGGATCTATTATAATGCTATTTTTCATTGCAGTTCAAAATATTTTATTTTTTAATTTGACTTGGTTTTTATTTATTAATTTAATTCTGTCACTCGTCAAGAATAAATGTTCTAAATATAATGGTGGTGGATGAAACGGCTCGTTCCGATGCAGCCATGTGCACTGTATTATCGACAGGATTTGAGCATGTACACCTAAAGCCAGATATTAAAGTTAAGTATTCCTAAAGCCCGATATTAAAGTTAAGTAATGATGTAATAGTGCATCTCTACCATTTTGGTTGCGATTTACCAAAACATAGAAATAATAATATATGTACCTTATGTATCCCGATTTTATGCGTCCACGAAGAGACAAAATATTATTTAATCCATCGATGAATTATTTCCTTAATTCCATATATTTTTAATTTCATCAATGTATATTTAAAGCTTTCACGCGCTATTTTAACAAATAAAGGGCTTTTTATAATTTTCCCACTTTTTAGAGTTCCGTAGTTAAACCAGGAACCCTTATAGTTTCGTCACAAATAGACGGATCTATTTATCTGTCTGCCCGTCTGCAGATCAGAGCCGTATTGATATTTGCAGTTACTGTTATTGAAATTGCTACTGGTTTTACATATTCATAATGCTTACAAAGTTATAAAATAAAATTCTTAATTATTTTAGTATAATTAAAGTGGGCGTGCATTTTTTCGTATATCCTGCTGTGGACGGTTCCGTTGAATAGATCTTTCTAAAATATTTGGGGTAAATCACGACTTTTTCGATACAACTTTTTCGAAAAATTAAGCTTAAAATTATTACTTTAAATAATTTTCGTCAGAGTTACATGTCCTCATTCCCTACCAGTTAATCCGCTATTTTTAATATCTGAAAAGTATTAAATATATACAATATAAAGAAATTAAAAAGTAAATTATCACATATAAGAAGGTTCAACTTGTTTTCGAGTAATAGTGGACCTACTTATGACATGTAGTAGGGTTTGTGAAAAGTTCATGGAATCTCCATAGAAATAATATAAATTAATTGTAAAAATAACTTTTGTTTTAAAATTTATATTTACTACGTCTGTGGACGATATAATAGGCAGTAAATTTATAGATGTATTTAATGAAAATTAGTATTATTTAAAGATGTACTTAGTTTTTACGTCTGTGAAAAATATTTGTTGTTAAAAATTATATTGTTAAAAATTAATTTGTATATATTTTAAAAGAAGTATAGTACTTACTCTCTTAAATGTTTGAGTGCCGAAATGTTTATGGAACCCTCGTAGTGCGAGCTCTACTCGTATTGATAGTTTTTTTGATATACTTGAGCTATCAAATTTAATGCATTTCAAGGGCCATTACGGAACTTAGGGAACTTATAATCCTAATGAAATTTTAAGCTCGTGTAAAGATGTCTCAAAATGTATGTTTGGTGGTATATATTAGCAGATCAATTTGACTATGAATCTTTAGTCTACACTGGAAATGTTTTTAATACCGATGTAAAACATTGCAGCTCCTCACCATGAGGCCACATTTTTAATTTCCCTCGAGATCATCACTTCCAAATCACAATCTATGTAAGTGCCTTCAAAATCTACTACGAAATTTGACATTTGTAACTCGTAATAATTATGCATCAAACGACAAGTCTATTGTTAGTTAGATATTGTTACTACTTAATAAATTCATGTTATTTTACTTACAATTAAGTCAGTTCACACCTAACTTATATTGACTGATGTTGACTTGTATGTTATATTGACTGATGTTGACACGAACTCAAAATAGTTATTTTCCACAGTTTATGAATATTTTTTAATAAGAGTTCTAAATTTTTTTTAATAAGGTAAAAAATTCAGAAAAGTCGGTTATATAATTCGTGTGGTTGAACGCAGCACGCTTTTATCTAAATACAGCGTCAAAGCGAGAACTTTACTTTGTATCTTTCTTGTGGATGAAAATTCTCCACTACAATAACATTGTGATGTCACTAGAGGACAATTTCGTTTATAATAGAATATATTCTTCCACTTAAACATGCCATCTTTTAGAATCAGAGAGAAATTGTCCTTATTAAGGAAAAGTATACAGAAATCTTATTCATTTTTTTCCGATTGCGGTATTTTCTCCTAACCTATTGTTCGCTTTTTATCTTTTGTACAGTAATAATATTATATACGCGTGAATGGAAATAAGAGAAGGGAAAAAAACAGCTTCTTTGTTACGCGTGTATTTATATTAGTCAAGATTTATTTGGCACCAGACCCGAGTTTTTCAATGAATCAACGCAATAGGTTTCAATTTAACATCTGTCTTTTCGTTTACATATAAGCGTGGCGATATTAAAACAAGACGCATAAGGAAAATATGCCACTAAATAAAACTGGTTTACAACTTTAAAGATTCATGATTTCTAAGGTTTTTTAGTAATATGATTTCGTTTATTGGGAGCTACTAAGTACAAAAATCAATGAAACCACTGATTATGAAGGACGAATATATTTTTGCAATACTAATTTTAAATTTATATCTTTGTGAATTTTTTGAGCTTGTAGAGGAATTAGTTTTACGGAAGAAACATTCAAGCAGTTTAACTTTTAATTAATTAACATTTAGATATTCGAATCTTGGCCTAATTTTAATAAGATTAATTACGTGTCCGCCCATCTATTTGTTACAGACATTTTTCTCAGTACATTGACGAAACATTTAAATAAAGCACATTAATTCACACAGATTCCAATACTCAAAAATATTCATTTAAAAATTTTAGTAGACAAAATGTTTTCCTTTTGTTCCTTCACATCTTGAGCATATAAATTAAAAGAACGATTTATAAAGGTTCCAAGCTTTAGAATTTTGTCTAAAACAGTTCTAGAGGCATTTCTGAAAATATCCATAGAAACATATCATCCCCTAAAGACTTAAATACCAAATCATGAGAAACCAGCATTACCGGAAATTTTCTTAAAGCTACTACTACTAATAGTTTTCCTATAACAATAATTCAATATCTTCTAGTTTTAGACAAATATACGATATTTTTACAACTTTCAAAGAAATACCAGGCAATATATTTATATAATGAAAAATAATATTAATGCTGCTAAATAATGTAACAAAAATGCCACGAAAATAAAAAAAATCCTTAAATGTTCCTTCGTACATAAGTCGGTCGCCCTTTTAGCTCTTTTAGCGCAAGTTCTAAAGGTATTAAAAAGGAGTATTTAAAATGTGTTCATGTCAGGCCAGTTATGATAGATTAAATTTTTTTTATAAATCATGGTTCATAAACGAATAATCCACCATACCCGCACAGTAAAATATAATTTTTTATTACGTTATTTTATAATGGTTATTCAGAGTTTAGCTAAACTCAGCTGAGGGCATATTAGCATCTCTTTCTATTACAAATTTTTTTTAAAGCTTTGTTCAAAGTCCAATATAATTTTGTATCGCACATATGCTATATTATACAATTGTATGCTTAAAATTTTTACATTGGAAACATTGGGTTACAATAACTATATTTTTTTACAATAAAATTAACTTTTTAAGAAAGAGTGAAAGCCTTATTGACTATGAATATAAGGAGAATCTTATAATAACAAACAGATATTTTGTTTTTGGTAAAAAAGTAAAAACGGAAACTTTATAAGATCACCCATGTGACCTGTACGTTTGTCCGTCCGTCACAGCCGTCTTTTGCAGGAACCGCTTGACGTGGAAACATGATATTTGGCTTAGTAATAAAAAATAATAATCCGCACATATTTCAGTAAAACTCTAAAACATTTCTTTTTTTTAGAGGGACATAGTAAGTATAAGATTTTTTTTTATTTCCGTATTTAGTGAGAGATATCGTTTCAAAGGTCTGGTTGAAAGGATTTCAAAAATATTTTTTTTCATAATTTTTGGGAGTATATTTTTAGATAAATACTAAAAAATATGCAAACAAATGTTTCTTCTCTTTTTATTTCCGAATCTACTGAACATCAAATTATTAAAAAAAATGGGTCTTAGAAACTCCCGGAAAAGCCGTAGGAAGACTATAGCGACGATTCTAGATTGCATAATTTTTAAAATTCGAACTTGAGAAGCGTCTTTTACGCCTACAAAAGATTTAGTAGGCAATATATTTATGTTAATCTATATTCACGGCCCATTTTCTTAAAAATAGTGCTATGTAGAGACTTGAAATTTGGCATAGTATTACGCCTTACTATGCCAAATTTCATGTTCCTACATAGTACTATTTTTGAGAAAATCGATGATGATTAAGAATTTTCACTAGATAATTTTTTTTAAATATTAATGTAGCAATTAAAGAGGGGTTAAATAAAAGTCTCAACATTTTTTTCCATTTTATATGCCACGTGAGATATTATTTCATTACGCTATAAATACAAGTAATGATAAGATACGAAAATATTTTTTTCATGATTTGTACTTGCATATATATGATGGTTTTCCTACTATGGTGGTTTTCCTAGACCCTACGCCTGTAAAAGATATAGCAGGCAACATATTTTCGTTGTGAAAAATTAATATTTGTGAAGAGTTTCATAGAAATTTTAATTATCTTTAAATGTGTATAAGCACCTAAATCTGTACCAGTTTCTTTATTTAAAACATTTGATGGCCACTTTTCTACAGTAAACACCCCTTATTCTATTTATCACAATAATAAAATAAATTTTTCTTTAGTTTACTTACTACATTCATCCCTTACTATATAATAAAGGAAATATTTTTTTAATTCCGTCTTTTTGAGTCGCTGTCTAGATGGAATGAGAAATATTCGAATTTAAGTATGGAAAACCACCAAACTTGTATAAAGCTTTAATGATCCGCAGCCCTAGTTGCAAACAAATGTTTTGTAAACAAACCAATTCGACTCTTGAAATAAACACTGTATTAACTTATTAAACTGTCATGCTAAATCAACCTAATGAAAATAAATATTATACTGTTATTTTATTAGTATGAATTGTGAAATTTAGAGCAGAAAAATGAACAACCCTTTCAAACATTTCGGAAAAATATTCGATATTCTGACGTATACGAATTCTGTACGCTTAGTTAGTTACAAATCATTTACTTTATAATGCGTTAGAATAAATCAGTTTCAATTTGACTTACAAATATTCGATTGACTGTCTAGCAGAGCTTCAACGAGGCAGATAAATAACAAATAAACTTATACAAGATATTTGGCGTAAGAATAATGTAAAAATAATTGTGACATGCTATTTTACTTTCAAATAAGTGTTAGTATTGTTTTACAGTGGAGAATACACGTTGTACATATACTATATGGCAATATTTTACAGTGGATAATACACGTTGTACATATACTATATGGCAATATTTTACAGTGGAGAATACACGTTGTACATATACTATATGGCAATATTTTACAGTGGATAATACACGTTGTACATATACTATATGGCAATATTTTACAGTGGAGAATACACGTTGTACATATACTATATGGCAATATTTTACAGTGGATAATACACGTTGTACATATACTATATGGCAATATTTTACAGTGGAGAATACACGTTGTACATATACTATATGGCAATGTTTTACAGTGGAGAATACACGTTGTACATATACTATATGGCAATATTTAACAGTGGATAATACTCGTTGTACATATACTATATGGCAATATTTTACAGTGGATAATACACGTTGTACATATACTATATGGCAATATTTTACAGTGAAGAATACACGTTGTACATATACTATATGGCAATATTTTACAGTGGAAAATACACGTTGTACATATACTATATGGCAATATTTTACAGTGGAGAATACACGTTGTACATATACTTTATGGCAATATTTTTATAAGAGCTAAACTTTTGCTCTTATTTAATTGCATATTTTCGACGTTATTCTTAATTTTAGACATATATATTTTAAAAATACTTTCTGTGACAGAAGTATAGATAGAAATCTTTACATAGCATAAAACAAAGTCTATCCCTCTGTATGCTTAGATTTTTAAACTACGCAACGGATTTTGATACGATTTTCACTATCATTCAGATAATTTCTCCGGATGGTGTAGATGGTAATACATTTACGTTATATTTACAGAAAATATAAAAAAAGTCCATGTTTCGTAAAAAAAAAAAGAATTTTGGGCGCTTCCATTGCTAACGCTGACTAAACTTTATGAGATATATCCAAATGTTCTACCATGGAATTATGCATTTTAAATATCTTACGGATAACCCACAGTGATCAATTTTATGCGATTGATATTTATTTTTTTGCTGGTTAGTATAACCAAGTAAAGTTAAATAAGTTGTTTACGCTGGGCATTTAATGTAGATAAAATTTGCTCTTTACATTTGCATACTTAAAATTTGCGGGGTCCGCGCGTGCCCATAAATAGCGCATCACAGGCTGCATGTTAGCCTATGGAATTATATGATTTGCAGCGATCGCACGCGTTTATCGGAGCTCTCAAGCAAGTAAAATAAAAATAATAAAAACGTGCTTTTCAGCACGACTCTATAAACCGCAAAAACAGCTGTAAATATTGTATATAAAGACTATAAATTATAATACTATTAATCGCTCCACGATTACACTATATACACTTACAATTACCTACATTGCACCCGTACTATATTACTTACTTACAATTACCTACATTGCACCCGTGCGAAACTGAGGCGAGTCGCTAGTAAGACAAATAACGGCAACTGAAGAAAAATAAAAATCAGTCAAATATAAAATGTTCCCATTAGTATCGGTGTAGTGTAGGGCATCCAAAATCAAGTGCCGAACTGAACGTATTAAAGATAGTGAGTATTTCTACACGACACCATTTTATAAAAATGTTTGTGATTCTGTGCAAGATGCAGAATAAGAACCATTATTCTGAATCTTACTATATGGATATTCTGAATGCGTGTCTAAACATATATCTGATGCTATAAAAAACCGGCGAAAAATTGTTTATAGCAAATAACATTCAATTAGTAATACCCTGGTCTTTTAGCAGTTAGGCATTTGAGTACTCGAATACCAATTGTAGTGGAAAATCCATTTGTACTGAGAAAGTAAAAATTCCAATGCCATTCCCATATTCTATAAGATTTTATTACAAATATAGTGGTTTCGGTAGTGCAGAAGTCCAATAAGTATAAAGAAAGGAAATCTTTTAATTATTGCAAGCACAAACCTTTTTTTCCTTCGACATTAAAAAAATTGTAATAACATCACTCTTGAAGGAGAAAATATGAGAAAAAGTATATATAAAATTATTATTGCCTTATCATAAATATTTTTATATACAAATAAAAAACATTAAAGTTAAATATGTTGATAAAATAATGAGAAAGGTAAAGTTACATAGCGCCTTTCGGATTAGGTATCCGAATAAAATATATGCATGAATAATAAAACATCATGACATATACATTCTAAGTCCACGATTCAACGAAACTTGACATAATGTAGATTCTAAGTCAACGATTCAAAGAAATTAAAATATAAATTCCAGTCAATTAAATTTTCTTGAATCATGGACTTAGAATCTACATTATTTCGACAAATTTACAAGAAAGCATTGATATTTAAAATGATGTGATATTTTTTCTCAATAAAATCATATGACAATTCCATCGATTTTTCGACTATGAGTACGGTAATCTTATACAGAGTTTCGTTTTTTGAAAATGTATAACCTGCAGAAAGAAAGCATTACAAATGCTACAATTTTGTGCAGGCTATTTTGTAACGGTCTTGGGTTTAAAATTTTTATTAAATTTTAATTTAAATACGTCACGCAAATGATGACAATACTTATACTAAAATATGGACAAAATCATTGAAAATAATTATATATTTAAATAAAAAAACGAAATAATAGTCAGAGTTTCACTCTAAAATAATCAAAACTGTTGCTTTTGTAGGTCTCCATAAAGACTAGTAATTTATAAAAAAGTATTATAACTACGTACCATCCACCTATAGGGGTAAGTGCGATAACAATAATTTTAGTTTCTGTCGACGAAACTCATAAGTGAAACCGAACATTAAAATGGTATTTCAACTTTAGCTACCTGCAGATTTTGGGAAGCGTTGATTGTATAATTTATTTTCACAAAACTCCAAATCGAGATCTCTCCATCTTTCCGTTGCGGGTTCTCATTACTGGTGCGCGCCACCTAAGTTTTTTAGTGAATGCGTCGCACTCACTCGTCCAACCGCGCGCACGACTCGGCCGACATTATACTTGTGAACAATAGAACTGGCCAGGGGAAGGGGATCATTACTCAGCGTCATTACGGGGCCCACCTCGGCGCCCGTCAAGATCTTAACACTTGATTTAACAATGGAAATATTGAAGTGTTTCCGACACCTAACTTATGTTTGCATTCATAGGTCATTCTGGAGTGGCGACATTACTCGGGGGTGGTAATCATCTAGGGCGTGGGTTTTTTTATTTACTTCTTTGTTGCTCCACACACATGGTAGTTTGCAGTTCCTTCCCTTACCATTTCGTGATAGTGGCATGGCATAAATAGCAAAGTACAACGTTTTACTCAGTTACAGGACGTTATAAAAGTCAGTTATGGTACTTATTTTTATTTTATATTAAGTTAAGTAAGTTAAGTTTCGTTAGCGAAAAAAACGAAAACCTGGAGAATACATACAGGTGATATTTAATTTATTTATCTTAAATTAAGCGAAGCAAAAAACTATAGAATCATAATGAAATCGAAGAATTGAGAATAAGTTAAGTTTATTATAAAAAACCTATTAAAGAGTCATAATGTAATTTACATTTTGAAAAAGAAGCGCAGCAACGCAATGTACATTATAAGGTCATAAAAGCTATGTACAGTCCCGCAGGTATCTATAATATGATCGTATATTAATAGTTTAATAGATAATTTCATCGAGATAACTTACACCGCAAATATACTTGCTCATTTTAAAATATAGCTCGTTACCCAGAATTTACAGCAAGATATTACTAACATTACCTTTATACGGAAGGTTATTTTTAGGTATTCCTAAAAAAACAAAATCTCTACGAGTAGCTGACATATGCTCGCTACCCATTCCTATGTATAAGTTTCTTGCGCAAAATATTAGTTATTGAAAGTTATGAAATCATCACTGAATCATAAATACACTGGTAAAATAACATATTAAAAAAGATAGTCAAGTTTTATTCAATTTTAATAAGCTTTTAACTGCGATAATTTAATAATAGAGCAAAATTTGGATAAAACTGAAAAATTAAAACCTTCAAAATTAGATTTGAGTGCGTTTTGTAGTAAATATTTCGAATTCAAGATGATTCAAATTAGAATTCAGAGCACAGAAGAGGTGGGTTAATATTTATGAAATTAATAAATAAAAAAGAGAGCTGCGAACTTGTCCAATCCTAAACATTTTTATAGAGATTGTGCACGGCAAATGAATAAATTTTTAATATTTATGAAATTAATAAATAAAAAAGAGAGCTGCGAACTTATCCAATCCTAAACATTGTTATAGAGATTGTGCACGGCAAATGAATAAATTTTTAATATTTATGAAATTAATAAATAAAAAAGAGAGCTGCGAACTTATCCAATCCTAAACATTGTTATAGAGATTGTGCACGGCAAATGAATAAATTTTTAATATTTATGAAATTAATAAATAAAAAAGAGAGCTGCGAACTTGTCCAATCCTAAACATTTTTATAGAGATTGTGCACGGCAAATGAATAAATTTTTAATATTTATGAAATTAATAAATAAAAAAGAGAGCTGCGAACTTATCCAATCCTAAACATTGTTATAGAGATTGTGCGGAGGGGCCGTTTAAGTTACGGTTAGCGACGATATGCTTTTGTTGTTATCTAGTATAATGGCGTCATTGGTAACATCTGTGAACTGAATTAGTACACGTTACCCTAGTTTGCTAGACTCTAAATTTCAGACTGGATCTTAAATATGTTGGTCTAAGTTCAGTAGTTCTTAAAGGTCGGGGCGAAATTAAGTTCTGAAATGTAACAATGCCATATATTTAATTAACTGCGTGAATATTCCATCCCAAACATTTTCATGTACAAACCTTACTGCGAGTTGAAGATGAAAGGTTCAAAGCTATTTGAAATCGAAAGATATAGAAAAGTACGAAGGTGAAAATGTATTAAATATATGAAAATTTGCAGATTTTCCCTTCCGATTTCTTACTAATGACATGGATCAATAAATAGCAAAGGTTCACATTTCCCCAAAATTTATTAAAAGCAAGTAACTCAAACTCAAAGCGTCGTTTTTGCGCTATGTGATTTACCGGCGCTATTTTTCAGTAAACTCATATCTTGCCCACTGTAACCTATTTATGTCAGCACGCTCCACATCTCGTTTCTTTTAGCCATGACCTTGACCTCAGGTCGTACTGAAAGTATACTTAAAAGGGCCGTACTGAAAGTATACAGCGTCTGCCTCGTAAGGAAAAAAAATGTGGCAATATAAACATCGTTAGACTACTGACAATTTCATATTGCCATTAGCCATATTTAATATAGACCACTACGTCAGCACAAAAAGCTCATCGTTTCAATTTGAGCACTGTATATATGGAAATTATTCAATTTACCTCGGTTACGTCCTTCTCTTTGGAACAATGAACACGATGATATGTGGATAGACAGTAGAGTGCTAATGATGTGTCAAGCGAGATTCTTATGTCGGCCGCTAGTTCATAAGCCGCTAGACGTTTTTGCGCGGGGGGAAGGTGTTATATAAAAAGAGACGGTTAGCAGTGACATTATTATTTAATCTTGGTTATCTAAGAGTTATAACAATTAAACACAATACAGAGAATTCCTTGGAATTGAAATGAATGTGCTCTAATTTGAATTATTATTAGAACATAGGTAAGTAAACTCATTGTAAATAAACTAACAGAATTGTCCAAAATATTGAAAAGAATTGTAAGTACGAGATATAGCTTTGTTAAAAATTTTAGTTATATACCATATATTTGACTAGCGACTTGATATCATTAATATGACCGTATTTATTAAGGCTAAAAATTTCATGAATGTGCATATTTTGAAGGGGTTTAAATTTTTAAGACTGTATTTGTCTATCATACAGTGTTTATTCGTGATCTAAATGAGGATCTTAGTATTTTTGTTTTCATGACTCACATTTATGCCAAGCATAGATTAAAATTTACAAATTAACCTCTAATGCTTTGGAAGTTCGATATGTACTTATCAATTCTTTTAAACTTTGCTAAGTATACAATACGTAGTTTATGAAAAACTCAGATTAAATAAGCGGATAATTAAATTCCTAGGTAAATTACATATAAGATACTATCAATATATTATAAACTATATATCGCACGTGGCCTGGGCCGCAACGATCTACGTATGAAATATTTTAACGAATATGAAATATTTTGTTATACATAATTTTATATAAAGTAGTTTTTGATGGTGATGCAACTATTTTCATCCTAAACGATAGGAATAAAAATAACTTATAATTGTACTAGTGAATATATTTGGCGTTAATTTTGTAGAAATTCATTATTCACAATTAAATGAAACTACGGGATGTAGTATTATTTCCACTTTCTTTAAGTTCTTTACCACGATCTAGGTTTCGTTGTATTTCAACATCTTCAGGTGGGTTATTGGTAAAGATCTTTGCTAATAATAATAATAAATTTGGTAAAGAACATAAAAAAAGTAGAAATAATACTACATCACGTAGTTTCATTTAATTGTTATAATTGCACCTTAATATGAATTTTAAGATGAAGAGCTATATTAATCTCTATAATTTTTATTCGTTAGTTTTTGAGCTCACGTCTAGAATCTTATGTCTTATTGCATGATTGCTCTTTAATTTAATTTCTAGTTTCTTAAAGTATATTCAATTGTGAAATTCAGTTAAATCACTCTAGTAGCTTTTTTGGCGAAATATAGTTACAATAGTTTAATTTTTCAATAAATTCAAGGAAAATATTAGTAATGTGATTAAATTGTTATTACATTATTATTATCTTAACTGGTATTGCGCTTTTATTCGTCTGAAATTAAAAGATGACAAATTTGTAGGTATCTGATATCTGTGTACTGAAAGAAAATTTTTACTTCGGAAAATATTTATTTTCCTCTGGGAACAAAATGTATTATTGCAATTCTTGAAAAAAGAAAAATACATAACTTTCAAACTAACACATATACTAATTTGATTAAAAGTGTCCATATCTTCACTTGCTATTTTGGGCAAATAATGGCAAATTACAGGCAATCAACAGATAGATTTTACGCCTGTTGTCATTAAAGAGTACGTAATTATAGTACACCCGAACAATTAACTGCATAATACAAAACTTAAATATAAAAAGAATAATGAAATCTCTCTAGTGTCTATAATATTTCGTTTATTTTATAATTAGTTTTTCGATCTTCCAAGATATTTTATTTTACACTGTTTTACAATCTATACCTATTAAAATTAGATACCGATTGGTTGCATAGTTGCAACTAACAAACTGATAAACAAATGTACTTAGCACAAGTCTTTACACTTACACTTTGTTAAATTTATAATGATAGTAAAGACTAATAAGAATAAACTTCAATTAAAAATTACCTCATGGAAAATAGTTTTCCTATTAGACGATTCCATGAAGCAATATTCGAACCTGTATTAAGTGTTAAAAAATCAAGTTTTAGGTATACAGAAAAAAGAAAGAAAATCTCATCTATGAATTTGGCCCAAAACGATGGGTAGTCCATACGCGCGCGACGCTCGCAATCAGAAGTGGGCTTTGTGAAGGCGGCGAATATCAGCGGCTCTAACGATATGACCTTTGTACATGGCTCCGCTCCATTTAGCTCGGACAAGCGGCCTCTTGTCGAGCCGTGGGAGTAGTTTGGGAAAATGTGCAGTAGGGTGGCCCAGCGGAAGACATGGTCCTGTCAGCAATAGGCGTAATTGCCTGAAGTACTAACGGTGGATGACGTGATATCACTATATCAGAAGTTGGTGTATCACACACACACACGCACACACACACACACACACAAACATTATATATATATATATATATATATATATCGTCTTTCTTTGTCCAATAATATCAGTCCCAATATATGTCGTTCTTTATTATTTCGATATCATCTGTTTAGTACAATATTACACCACGTAGAAAAACGGCTATTTTTACACTTAAAAATTCATGATACCGATATATGAAATAAACTATATAATAATACACATCTGAATATATTAAAATACATCTGATATCATTGAATAATATGGACAAATAAATAAAAGGGTAACTAATTTGATCGTGTACGACAACGTTAACTATAATATTGGAAAGTAATGGCAGACAATTTTATAACTAATTTGAATGCTTAATAAAATAATATAAATTACATACAATTTTGTTTGCTGTAGCTGTTAGCGTATTCGTATTATCGTTCTTAAATTAACTATGTATTTCAGTTCAAATGATTTTATAACAGACTACAGTAATTAAGATAAACCAATTTTGAAAAATCTCAAAAAATCTCCATCACTTGCGGGGTCAATTTTTACTAAACACTCGTGGAGTGAAAGACATTTTAAGAAAATAAAAGTAAACAATTTAGCTAGATGCCTACTAAATTACAGGAAAGAAAAAAATTTTAATTGCTATAGCTTACGGAAATAAAATATGAGAAAGAAAACTTAAAACATAGTTGGAGAAAAACTATTCATTTTTAGGATTTCCTACCTCAAAAGGTAAAAGAGAATCCTTATAGGATCACTTCGTTTTCCGTCTGTGTGTCAAGACATTTTTTCTCAAGAATGCATGGACATATCAAGTTAAAATCAATGTCGAATACTTAGTTCTAAGTTTCCTTGCAAGTGAAAAAAAATCATGCTTCTGAGTTAAAGTAATAAAAAAAACGAATAATATGATTATCTTTGCCAGATATTTTGACATTTGCAAATAAATCATCTGTATATGACTTCCTGTTGTCCTAGAATCATGACATTTTGGCAAGAAGTAAGGTCTAACATTCCAAATATAGGAAAAAAATCGAAAAATGATAATTTTTAGTTATATCACATAAATATATGTTTAATATGCGCCTGTAAAAGATGTACTAGGCAATATATTTTCGTTGACAAAATTAAAATTTTGTAAATATTTTACGGGCGGAAATTTTGTAAATACGGAGCCATTGTAGTGCGAGTTCCACCCGTGTTTGACAGGTTTTTTATATAATAAATAGACTATTGACACGTATGTTATTTATAAAAGTAATAGACAACCATTTTTATATCATCCGTTCTTAAACAAACAGTGCATAACAGTTTATAGTTTTTAGGGTTACATACCTCAATAAGAAAAGAAACGTAACCCTCATACGATCTTTCCCGTGTCCGCCTATCAGCCGTTTTTTCCCAGAAATCATATAACCTAGAAATTCGATATAATGATAAAACATATCAACCTCAATAATTAATTATCCCTCAATCATTACTACTCAAAAATATTCATATAAAAAAATTGCAAATATTTAGTTGGAAAAAAGATTTTTATTCATTTCGTGAATAGCGTGAGACATCACTTTCTAGATTATTGCTATTTCTTTGAAATTTTATGTAGGATAGTTCTACAGATACTATTGAAATTGTCCATAAAAATTGTCGACTTTATGCCTTTAATCTGTAAATTAAATTATCTGCCAATTTACCGACGTAAATTAAATTTAAGTGAAAAACTTTATGATTTTGATTTCTTTCAGATTTTTGATCTGGTTAAAAAAGGTAGAAGGCACAATGCACAAATAAAATGTTTGGTTAGTGTTGCCTTGATCTTCGAAATCATCAGAAAGTAAAATCACCTTTTTCCAATTTACTGCGGGTAATTATTCAACATTTTCCCACTGAGCAAAGTAAACATTTTTTTTCATAACGTCATTATCGTCTATTCGACTATCTTAATTTTATATATAGATGTAACAACTGTTTTCCATTTTAAAAAAAAAACTGAAGTACGAAATGCGAATAATAAATGACGTAATATATCTATAAAACCTCTATATAATAACTGAATAATATTTTTCACGGGAATAAACATGGGTTAATCTATACAAATAACAAAATGATAGAATTTGCAAAACTGTACATTGAAAATATTACAGAAAAAATTGCACAAATCTCAAAAAATAAATAATGTAAAGAAATAAATAAATATTTTTCAAACCAAATATTACAAATCACTTAATTAAATTGGAAATATTTGAAAAAAGTTTCACATTTTTTCAAAATTTTGTTTACTCAAAACACATTTATTACTATAAATTAAAGTGAAATTTAAAAAAACGCTTGTATATGCTAATTTTACAAACGTACACAAAACATTGTTTTCAAATAAAACGTCAATTACTGCCAATCAATAATTTTGAGGAACACTGGTAAAAGCAATTCAAAGTGACAATCAACTAAATATTTTATAATTCGGCGTATTTAAAAATAATTATATCTATCGGAATTTAGTTTACTTAGCAAGTACAGTTAACTTAAAAATTGACTCAGTTCATACGTAAAGTACAAAAACTTCAACAGGATATGTTACACCGAAATTATTACTTTTAAAAAGTTGGGATTTTAAATGAAAATCAGAATTATTTGGAATTGAAGATGATATTTCTTTTTATTTGTAATTTAATTGTTATATTTATATTTGTAATGTATTTGTATAAATTGTAGCAATAATTGTAACCCTAATTTTTATCATATATCCCGTAAAGATTCCTAAAAAATTGGGAGAAAAAGGTACTAATTCAGTTAAAACGCCGCTTTGTTTGTTCCTTGTATTTACATAACATGTTAAAAACAAGTTATGTCACTATTTAGAAGAAGAAATATTTTTCTACTTCTTCAAAAATCTTGCATATAAAATGAAATGAATAAGTAGCAAGCAATACATTGAACAGAACAGGTAACACGTGAGTTCGGCTCGTATTTAATATTTTTTTTACTTTCGAGCAATTAAGTGAGGAAAGTGTTGTAATCGACTAAAAATTAAGTTAAAGCTTTATGAATGAATAAAACCCTAAAAGAGTATAAAAAAACATGAAAATAAAAATGTTTTTCTGTGTGTCTACGTCCGCGTGCGCTTGAGCGTATACCCTGTACATTGATGGGAGTCGTCCTTTCTTGATAGGACATTTGTTTTTTGAGAGTTTTTTATAAAAATCCTTAACACGTTTTTTTTATTCAAATATTTGGTGTGTGTATGGCATATATGATACAAAACTGAAGCAAATTACAAGCATTTGTACAATGAGAGTAGCACATGGTGGCAGCGGTTGTAAAATAAATAAATGTTTTATAAGGCCAACACAAATATATATTCTATAATTAAAGTAATAAAATTAAACAATCCTATTTTATTGCAACATCACAAAAGACAAATACACAGGCTTTCACTTTGCAAGAGAATAAGGGCAGCAGTACTGTTTTATATTTATGCAGACGACCATTGCCGTTTATGATTAGTGAAGTGCTCAAGCTTTAATACTCTGTATATATGTTTCTTTAAAGATAGATTTGGAATATGTTTGGAAACATGGCACAACATCATTATACCAGTATTTTCTGATTAATTGCGCTTCTTGACTAAACTTTCCTTAGTTTTAAATTTAATTACTCGTATATAGATATTTTCAGTAACACTAAATCAAACCATAGTATCAAATGTTTAGAATATTTACGAAACAAACAGCGCTTTTTCCGTTTCACCCGTTATGATCATTTATCAACCTTTCCGCGGTCAATTTCTTTAATGCAATCATTGTTCACGAATATTATGTTTTATGTGTTATTTTGCTTTCTTTCGTACCGAGCGACCCTCTGTTTTATAGTGCTCGGTGGTTCGGTTGCGTGGGTAGCTGCTATCCGCTCTGTGGGAAGTTTTATGGTGACGGTAGCGCATGTTGTTTGTGTCTGTATAGATGGTGCTGTCGTCGAGGCGCAGTGTTGTTGGATATCCACTTTCTTATTGTGCTCGGGCGTGTTTATCGCGGACTTGGTGGGAGTTGGATAACTATATTTAATTTGTTATAATTTATTTACTAATGTCGGCCTCATCAATTACGTAGTCTTATAATGTGAACGGAAACACTGGATCATTTGTATTTTCTAAGTGCATCGCTAAGAGTTCTGTACCGTAAGGTAACTGTGTATGTAGTAGTTTCTCTTGTGATTTATAAGATATATAAATTACGACAGAAACTACGGCAAGGACAACACCGACGGATTTTCTTGGATTTGTAATTATATTAATAGGTTCTTACTTTTTTTAGTCAGGGGGTTAAAAACTATAGCCGATTAGTTCCAAATATATTGCAGAAAACCGTATCCAAATCGATTAAGCCGTTTGGGAGATAATTGGGAACATTTGTTTGCTACAAAGTGTTTCTTGCGGCATCCACTAGTAAGTAATCACCATAACAATATCACCCTATCTAAGAACCATTGGCAATAAATCACAAATATTTTACATAAAACCGTATCTAAATCGATTAAACCGTTTTGAAGATAAATGGAAACATTGGATTGCACACACAAACAAACAACCTTTCAGTCGTGAGTAAAAATTATATTTAACATTTTTATGACGGAAAGTGGAGAAAATATTTATAGAAAATATTGAAATAGAGTCAAATAATTTTAAACGATTTTCTTTATGTTTTTATAAATGAGATACATTCTGCATATGCAGCAGTGAAGATTGCTTTGTACTGAAATACGGTGCCTCGTCAATTAAACATGGCGGTTAAGCATGGAGCTTCATTTCCGTTGATCAATTTCTGCTGCCGTCAAATTTAAAGCAATTTTTGTAACACATGTCCTACTTTTCACTGAAATCAATGATGATATACTCAACGGACATAATATACCCATATAAATGAAACAAACAATATGGCATCAAGTAACGCCAAGTGCCAAACTACGGTGAAGATATAGAGAATTAATAAATGAGGGCAATTGATGCGTCCTTTGAAAACTAATTTTAGAACGCCAATGATAGGTCTACATAACATAATGTCGTTGACTGTGATACTAATTATAGTCCATTAGGAGGTAGACTAATATCTCTAATGTAATACCTGTCATCTAAATAACTGTAAGTAACGCTGCAATAGTTAAATCTTCAAAAATATATTTCTATATGCTTGCCTTACTTAGGTTTTTTAGGTTTGATTATTTCTACGATCCGTAATAAAGTCCAGGTACGTTTTCATAACGATATTTATATTTTGATCTCTAGTATTATTGGTTAATTTGGATTTGAAATTACGGTAAATATTGTAGTTCATCAAATTACCAGTATACACCAGGTATACAACTACAATTCGCGTTTCAATTCATATTAATCTCCTTATATATCCTTAATTCACTTAGATGAGTGAAGAGTACACACCACTAAATTCTAATTATCGATAAATATTTGACAGACATCAATGTTTTCCATATAAATCGCTCTTTATTAGAATTAATTACGACGAAAATGTAAATCTATCAAGAACCTTTTTGCTATTCTTTGCTAAAAAAGGAGTAGGTAAACAAAACGTAACGACACAGCGTAGAGGAGATTAGTGTATCTCTATCGTTAGTATACATAATTAGATAACATATGCCGTATTTCTAAATTCACGACTAAAGTACTTCGATACGTGTAAATTTATGTTACATACCAACATATAGCCATTCGTACACTTCACCATGCCCCAAGTATTTACCATCTATACAAGCGGCCATTAATTCACCGATGTCGGTAGACATCGTATGTCAGAACTACATACTGCTACCCATTAAACCTTTCGGCTGCTCCATTATCCCCATTTGCCTCGATACGCAGTAGTATCGCATAAAAAAATATCAAGAGCGCATAGTTTGTCAGCCCAAGTAGTGAAATTACGAACGTTAGCTCGAAAACTGGTAAAATATTGCCAACCTCTGGCCTCTCGGGTGTGAAAACTTTCACGTCATTGAACCCGTCCAACCCTGAAACCGTCCTTCTCGTTACAGCAACCCCTTTCGTGTCACCCTCGGTCTCACACTCCTTTTCGTCCATCGGCCAAGCTGCAGCCGTAACAATTTTCCTAATGTATTACTTAATATATAGTTTTTAAATTGATGGTACATTTATGTGCATATAATGATTGAAATAATTTTTTGTTGCGAATTTAAGCAGTAAATCAACAGTAAGCTAAAATTTCAGCCTGACCGGAAAGCATTTTATTTAACTTTCTTCAACCTAGTACGGCCTACATAGCAGTCGCATAAATAAATGAAATACAAATTTTAGTCCTAATTTAATTCTTTCGAATTTCTTATTATTATCAAATGTACTATAAACTTTATTTATACATATCTGTCGTTTTACCTATTTATTATTTGTTGAGTTTAATATAAAAAAAAATCAATGTGTATATATAAAAGGTTATTATTCTTGCTTACCATTGTTCATGTTTCATATTTTTTTCCACTCTCGATTTCCACATACTCTTATTCATACCTTTGGAAGTGCTAAATCGTCTCCATATTACAAATTGTATACTCTTTACCTTTATAATTTCACTTTATTCAAATTCACAAAACTTGATTAATCTAAATACTTTTTTTTTATTTTATAATTAATACATAATAAACAATAAAATATATTTTAAGAAATCGGTCCACCATCTCAAAAATAGGTAAGTTAGTTATTTATTGCGAATAAGTAGGTACTATTTTGAGTTAATTATTTTTGACTTTTTAGTACCTGCCTTTTAAGTCAGTCTCTTAAATGATATTTTATTTTAGAATTGTCAGTGATTGAGAATATTAATCATCACACTATAACTAACATTAAATTATTTTTTTCAATATTGTATAATTATTAGTATATAGATAATACATAGAGAAAAATTATCCATATACATCTAGTATATAGATAATTTCCTCTTTGTCTAAAATTGATTATCAACAATAGACAGAAACGAAGCAAAAGTAATAGCCACCAGTGGTTAGCTGTTAGCCGTTGAGGAGTCCCGTTCTTCATTTCCGAAATTCCATATCAGATTTTGCAAAGTAATAACTGAAGTAATAACTAATTAGAATCACGATTGATTTACTACCATCTGATAAGGAGTCGCATTATTCATGTTCAGAACCCATCATCAGACACTGACCTGGTCGATGATGCAGTTATTTTATAAAGTAACAATTACCAGTACCAAATATCCTGAATGACGTTTAATTTACTACCATCCGTTAAGGAGTTCCATTGTTCACCTCCAGAACTCATCATCAGACCTTAACCTGGTCTACGGTGTAGTCATTTTGTAAAATAACAACTATTAGTAGCAAATATTTACTCTCACAAATATTTAAAATCACCGTTGATTTACTAATAAATAGTAGCAAATATCTTGAATTATAGTTGATACTGAATTATAGGAATTATAGGATATATCGGATCATCATCATCCCCTAAAGTAACTTCTTTTAAATAAAGGAAGAATCATCCAAGTCGGCCCACTCGGAGACCGGGAAAGTATTATCGCTGAACATACATAAAAAAAATTCCGACGAATTGAGAATTTCTCCTCCTTTTGTGAAGTCGGTTAAAAAAATAAATTTACTCTTTTTCTTTAAAATCGGACGCTTCTCAAATTTACCCTTTTTTATTTTTCAATTAACACTATAAGCTGCTGTTCAAAAGAGACCGGTTAGCTGTTGTTGCCTACAGACACTGTGTCGGTTGCCAAATACGATTGAATTATTTTATTATCTAAATACGGACTTGTGTATTCTTAAGTTAAATAAAATCGAGATAGAAAGCTAAACATCAACTTATATAAAAATTCCATCACTGAACTTCCATACGAAAGCTTACAGTTGACAACATTGTAGACTTGCAACGGTAAATCAGCATCGTCAAATTTTGCAACCGCTCGTCACTAGTCATAAACATAAACAGTTTCCGTTGTTCCTCGCAAGCTTTGGCTTACTTGGCAGTTGCGCAACAGAGCTGCAAGTTTGTATGTGACATTCACGATGTCGTTGTGCCCGTGAGAAACGTCGATGTTACTCACAAATATTTGACTTAAAAACTTCCACGACATAGATTGCGGTAACAATCGTAGCCCTTGAAATATACCCACACATATATATATATATATATATATATATATATATATATATATATATATATATATAAATATTAAAAAGAAAAACTGATGCCTTACTTCAGGCACTGCTACTTAATCCGAGATATAACCGATTCTTATTAATTTAATACAGACCTGTTCAAAAATCCATCCAAATTTTCACATTTATAATAAAAGAACGTTTCACTGAAAATAAATAGCACAAATCAGCCCGCCATCAAAAAATTATGTATCGGAGATACAGGCTTGGTTCTTTTTAATATTATCAAGTTTCTCAGATAATTCTGATGTTTCTCTAATATTTATTGTCAGATGTCAAAATTCAGTTGCTCACGGTCTTTATTTACGTCATGAAGCTATTCTTACTCTCTTTATATAAAAACCGCCTATACTACTTACCGCTGTATACATATAAGAATCCGATCGATGTATGTGATGCCAGATTGTACTAAAAAATTATTTTTATCATTTTGAAACACACCGTAATTTATGCTACCAAAAGTTGTCCGAAAATTTATTGCCATCTTAATTCCTTGCTCCTACTGTTTTGTATTCCTCTCTTGTCCTATACTATTTATAATTTATTAATTAAAATAATTTGGTCTTTTATTATGTTTTATTTTACAACAATATGCTGATTGACTGGAAGAATTTGTATATGTCATTAATTTATCTATGTATACATTGAAAAATAAACAAATCATTTGTCCTTATTTCCTTATATACGTGGTTGCATTATATTTGTTTATTCATTGTACGCCTGAAATATAAGTAAAAGGTCCACAGACATCTATTAATACTAAACCTATGAGTTAAATAAAAAATCCACTTCATAATAATGAGGTTCAGTTTTAAAAATATGTATTTATATACATGTGGAGAAACTATTGTTTTCGATGTCATTGCATCAGCGAGGCAGAAAGAAACACAATAATCATTCCACAGAAATTTTCAATCGGTTTATAAAAAAGAAGACCACAAAATCTAGGTTAGAAAACTTCTTTTTTTTGTAAAATGTTCCACTAATTTGTTGAAATGTTCAATTTCTTGGAAACGTTCAATTTAATGTTCACTTAACAATGTTGACAATTTCATTTTTTCCTTATCACTGATTCCATTCAGGGCATGGCAGGTTGCCTTCCGGGAATTCTATAATTGCTAAGGGGAAAATTCTTTGTCGCTTTACTGAAAAGTTACATAAGTAAGAATTGTTGCTACGCTTTCCTAACAACTTCTTAACTTGGTAAAAGCTATAACTACACATTTATAATACTGCGATAATATTACAATTTAGGTTTTATAACTATTAGTTATATTACTATAGTTATACTATTAGTTATTATATATATATATATATATATATATATACACACACACACACATACACACACACACATAATATGTATATACATACGCATTCCAATTGTTTGGAATAGATTATTTGAAGGTTTCTCAAGTTCAAACAAGATTTTTAAACTTTATATTTTTTCATTTGTCTGCTTTCCCGTTTTATCTCGACTCAGGCAAAAACTATTGGAACGACTTCAATGTTTTTGCATAACAAGAGTTTTTATATTTTTAAAAGTACTTTTATTTCATGCTTACATAAACAAGTTTTTATATTTTTAATCATATTTAACGGTTAATGTCCACTTTAAGAACCTACGTATAAATCAAAACATTACGTCGACTGGAAACAGAGAGGGTTAATGATAATAAAATCGGTTTAAAATAATGACAATTTTTGGTCATACAAAAATTTTTCAAATACTAAATTAAAAACCCGTTGGTTTTTAATTTAGTATTTGAAAAATTGATATCCAGTTGATTGAGGTATAAATGTATGTATCACTAGAAAAATAATACTGAGAAGTGTATCAAAGTTGTATTAAAATATTAATATTGATAGGATTTAATCATAAAAAATATTGTACATATTGTGCTTAAAATATTAACTTTTGTTATTTAACTTTTCCGGTCACCACTAGACAGCGCTACGTGGGCGTTACCTTACGGTTTTATGTAAATCTATAAATGGGACAACGATTAATTTGTCGCTTACGTCGTACGTGTCTTTTGAAATTTCTCAGTATATGTGGAACCACGGTCAAAGCTAGTTTGCAATCGGCGTCAAATACCAAAATTCCTTTTACTTTATATCTATAACTTATAAAGGGTATTAGAAACATCAATGAGGATGTAGTCATATATGATAGATTGATTTCACGAATAATATTATCCAAAATGTCACTGAGATATTGACAATTTCCGAGGTTTATTTTATTTTTAACGAATGACTTTGTTTTAAGCTGTTATGTTAAATTTACATAGTAATAATTGCAGTATTTTCACTACCGATTAGACTGTATAATACCCTTCCTGGGTGCGGAGAGCGGGTAGAATTTACATTGAGCGGATAGAATTATCAATAAAAACATAGGTATATAATATTCCAAAAGGATCCACATCTTGTCATCTCATAATCACATCAATGAAAAATAAACCTTAGTAAAGGTATCCCTTTAAGGTCGAAAGTGTCAAAGGTACCTTTGGGGGGATATCCCCATGAGAGACAAGGTCAGCCTGAGTGAATAACACAAGGCTTACGCGAGCTAACGCAAAGCGGCTACGGCGCCCTTCAGCACACAGTGTAACGTTCATTTTATTTTCATTACAGTATTAATACTACACGCATGTAGACTTGTTCACAATTGAATGTGCTTTGTAAATTACAATTCCGATTCGCGTTGCTTTTAAGTTATGTCGTAATCATAGCTGAAAATATTAGACTTTTTTTGAGTTTCAAGTTTTTAATTTTTAGGGTTTCGTTAAATATACATTACCCAGGATCTCTTTATTTTTATACCAGTTGATCTGAGTTTAACAGATAAAGGTTGGAACTTTTAAGAGAATTATGACAATATAAGAAGAAAAGGAAATAAACTTTCTTAAATATTTCTGTTAGACAAATTAGAAATCTCTTTATAAAATATGAAGTTATTTTTTATTATAGTTTATAAAAGTTATTGCTACGAAATTTGCCAAGACGCCATTGAACCAATGAAAGTTTTTAGAATATCACAAATGGAATCAATTAAAATGTTTGTAATTTATTTATCGCTTTCCAAAATAGTTTTCGTAAATATCTATCGTTTTGTTCGATGGAACTACTGAAACAGTCGGCCCACACTTCCTGGTATGTTTTCTCCGCCGCCTTTTCGAAAGCCTTTTACCACTTGCTGGTGGTCCGGTCAATTCATGGAATAATCCAGTCAATACACAAAACTCTTTGAGCCTAAGTGTTCACGTAGAATTTTTGGACTTGCCTCTAACATATATTTAAACTAGCTCGATTCTGATGTTACTTTCTTGTTTGTCTTTATAGTGAACCGCACAGCATCGATGTTATCTTTAGTTTTTGCTGTTGAGTGACATTCCTTCTACAGATCATCACTGAGATTGATACGCACATGCTTGAACTCGTTAAGCCAGTTGTGAACAGTATATGAGATGGGGCTTCGTCAGAAAATGTCAGTCGAAATCAATTGTAACTTTGTTGTTGATCGACACCACAACGAAGTCATAAAGAAATGATCGAATTAAAATTCTCTAGCGTTAAATTCATCTTGTTGTGATACGCATAATATCCAAGTTTACGCCAATTGATGAAAACAAATGGCAAATTTAAGAAAAGTACTTTAAAAGATTACTAAAGCGTTAAATTTTCGGAATATGAATTTATATTTTATTGTACTATTACAAATGGTCAGTTCTAAGAACTTTCAGTGTTACATTCGTTCTAATCTATGAAACTCGCCAGGGTTTTCGAAAAATCCAAGAAGAAAAAGTAAATAACACAGGCATTCGCACAAAAACACAAAATGAATATCACTGTTCGTTACTAGTTTATTTTTAAATCATTTTGGTCCTATATTTCAAATGCGATTAGCAATGATAATTTTTTTAAATCGTTTCTGAATAGCGGCTATGTACATCGTCAGATATTTATTGTTAATGTTATTTCCTGTCAACAATTCTTAATGTATACAAAGCTAGTGCGCAACTTCATTCGCGTGGAATTCGGAGAAAATTGATTAGAATTTTTTTCATTTTTTTCTTTTTTCTCTCAGAACTCTATGAGCATAAAGTTTACTAAAAACGCTAATATATAGCTTTGACAGCCAAATCGATTCCACCGGTTCCGAAGTTAGCGTGCATAAATATAAACTAAAGATTGGCGTATCTTTTTATTTGTGAACCTACTGAATTGAAACTAAGCCTAAATGTTTGCCAAAGCTAATTTAAATACATAACTGAAAACCACAAGCAAATCAATTCAGCCGTTGCTGATCTTATTGTGTACAACAAAGGTGCGCACAGATAGACCAAAATTCTAAAAACTGTTGTTTTATGCTTAGTAGCGTGTCTTTAGTAAGTAGCACTTAGTATTACTTAAAAACATTTAGCGTGTTGACTCAGTTTTTTTTACGACTCTGTTATATGTACACATGAAATACATCACAATTATGAAGATAGATAACTCTTTCTTTATTTTGTTTTATGGTCATAAATTTTATTTTATTTTTTAGTATTCCCCTATTGTCAATCGTTAATAGGCTTGGTTTTTATTCTAAATAATGCAAAACTGTGTTAAATATAATTTCATTTATGTAATGTGAGGCTGATTTTCCCTGGTCTCCTTTTGATCTTTACACTTAAACGATTGGAACTAAATATACCATGCGAGAAAATAATTTCAGATACTTGACGTATTAGATTTTTAAGGTGAACTTGAAACACCTTGCATTTCATTTATTTTGTATTTTTTTCATTAAAATGTATCATGTTGCTTGACAGGGAAAGTTGATAATCACTGGCTTCTGCGTCCTCAATTAATATGATTCTTACCGAGTATCCACTATGAATAATTAGCCAATTAAATACCCAGATATTAGGATAAACCATGAGACTGTTGTATATAACGATATAGTTTTAATGAGGAATGGAAACTTATATCAGGCAATAAGTTCTTGTAGTATAACAAATTTAAATACGTGATTAAGTTTGATTTCAATAGATATTTAATTTAATGGCATTTCAAAGAATGAGTTCATTGGATGAGGCGACAAATTTTTTAAAATAAAATAATTAGGAAAAAAAGTAAATTTACGACTATGTATTTCGTACTTTAGATCCATTGACAAGCTTCGTGCATCCTCTGAGTCTTCTTGATGAATAACTACCTTGTTCCATTTGCATTGTAATATAATCCACAATTGATTCATTGCAATTAATCGTCAAATCTTATCATTATCTTTAATAATCATATTATGAATAAATTATAAAATAATTAAACAATAGTAAAAAGGGTATTCAAATGACATCAATTTTATTATTTTAATAAACACACTTGATTCAAAAAGTGTACCGCTGTTTAATATATAATAATCAAAACAACATGTAACAAATACAGTAAACTTATAAATTAAACTTACGATATCGAACATTTGTTAGTTCGATTCACACTGAACCCAGTTTTGCTATTTAATATTTTACAATATATACCGAATAACTTATAATTTACGACATTCCTTATTCGATATTGTTGGTTACACTTATTTTCTTGTAGTTTTATTTCTTTAATAAATATATTTATATAAAAAGGAATAAATTATGTTAAGATAGAATTGTTTTAAAGCTAATCGAGATTTAATTTTTTACAGATGCGATTTTGTTTTATGTTGCCATAGTGGAAACAAGGATTCATCACGTCCGTCCGTTTGTTTTCCCCCTTCAATCATACCGCCTACCACGTCTTCATAATTTCTGTACACTTTTAGATCTCTATGAGTAAAATTTTACAAGTATATACTTCAAATTAATGTGTATCAAAATTTAAAAGAATTAAAAAACGGCCAAGTGCGAGTCGAACTCGCGTATGAAGGTTTCCATAGAACCAAATAATATTAAACTCATAAGTTTGTATTTCTCAGACACTGTGAAAAACAAAGTTGTTGCTGCGTATTGTTGCTGCTATATGGGATATGTTCGGTACCGAACATATCCCATATCGCAAAAACTACACAACATATCTTATTCAAACTAATTTTCGTTGAACGTTTATTTTAAGTTCTACTACCTTAATTTTTTTTTTCAGAATTTTACACACGTTAGTTAGAAATTTAGAGGGGAGTGAAGGATACACTTTTTAAGAGTTTAGAAGCATATTTCTCACCAGCTATTGGCTTAAATATAAAAGTTAGTTTGCAACTTCTACATAATTTTTTTAGATCTATGTAATAATACTCCACACGCCCATGTGTACTGGATTTTTTTATCCGTCTATTACACGTATGGAGTGCCACTCCTACTATTATTTTTTCATATTTCCACTATTTCATTGTACAGCCGTTCATAGAAAACACCTACCATCCAAATTTCATCTATATAGTGGAAATTATCTCTGAGTAAAATTACTGTGACTTGCTGACAGATAGATAGACGAAATAACGAAGATTCCATTTTTATCATTTTACTACGGAATTCTAAAAACTTCCAGTGTATGTGAACGAGGGGCGACTTTTACTGGCACCCCATCCAGAACAATGTCCTTGGATAAGACGTCAAAAATAAAATGGATATTCCCTTTAATTTTTTTCGTTTTAAGCCCAGTTTGTGAAATATTAACAAATCAAACCGACATGCAAAGGGTAATAATATTTAACCCCTGATTTTTAAAAAATAGGTACTTAGATTTTATTAGAAAGGTACTTAAAATCTGATTAGAAGATTCTAATTAACATTATAATTGTTATCTTTCATCGACATTATTAAGAGATGTTGGCCGGTTTATCTTAATTATAACGTAACCATATATGAAGCAATTCTAGAATATGCATAAAATCTATAATATGAATAAAATTACTAGCATCACATTACGTATCTGATTTAAAAAAATAGGTACTTAAATTTTATTAGAAAGGTACGTAAAATCTGATTAGAAGATTCAAATTAACATTTTAATTTTTATCTTTCATCGACATTATTAAGAGATGTTGGCCGGTTTATCTTAATTATAACGTAACCGTATATGAAGGAATTCTAGAATATGCATAAAATCTATAATATGAATAAAATTACTATCATAAAATGAATTATACCACGAATATAAATATAAATTTATTTATTTTGTTTTCCAACGTTATGCATACGCAGTAGTAAATGTTGTAAAATTCAGAATAAGTAATAACCCTTTTACTACTTAGATAAACTAATATTCATATACATATTTATCTAGTCGTATGTCATATTGCATTAAAACATGATTACCACAAATTTTCATGTACCGCATAACACAGGAAGTATACACTAGCCAAATTTTAATTATTGTATATGAAATAAATTCAGTTTCAAATAAAAACTCCATATCCATAAGAAGGATACTTGAAGTATGAATGTTTGAACTAATTTAGTCATTATTGTCAAATAACCTTAATTATTTATCGCATTACTTAACGGGAAACATTAAAATCCATCAAAGTAGCACGAACTTGACAAAAACGTCACATCCGTTCGCTAAGCGCTTAAATTAATCCAACGCGATACTTAATTACTAAACAACTTACTATGCGCTAACTAAATACAGTACACCACTCACAAACACTCTACAATAACAAACACGAAACACAATCTAACCACTTGTCAAACACTTGCAAATAATCTACGACACATCTCATTAACAAGCAAGTGCGCGGGCGGGGATGGGCGGATGTCGTCATTATGAATGCACACCGATACGAGACTTTAAAAATCGATATACGCCAAACCTTTATACGTATATCAGGTTGGTAATTTTTTTCCCCGTTTCCCGTGTAACTCTTCCTCTATTAGATCTAATCTACTTGGGCGATATCTGTTTCAACTTGGGCAAATAAGAGGAAATATATGTTATTTGTCTTCATTATTCAGATATTTTTAGCCTAAAGGAAATAAGTGAGGGTGTTCGTCTATGTGGGCGTGGAAACTATTCAGTTTGTTTGGTGTCAATTGTACGTAGGTCGCATAATACTTCTTTTTGTTAATCTAAATATAAGAGTAACAAGAGGTCCTAAAAAAAATGCACGAAATAGAGGGAATTTTCTAATTATAATAACGAAATATCTACAATAAATATCGTGTAAATAACATATTTCAAAATATTGTAAAAAAATCCTTTATAACTTTAAAATATATAAAAAAATGTGCATGCACTTATATACTCGCTTTAGAAATTATAGTTCTTTGGCATAATACAATAATAACTTTATTTAGCATACAAATAATTAAAAGAAATAAAATAATTAAAAAATGGAGTGTGATAATAAACAGATGGTAAAATCTAAATTTTATCAAAAAGTTAAATTAGAAACATTAAAATTTATTTTATCTTAAAGATTGGTAAAAAATTTTAACTTTTTTCTAGAATTACAATCATTATCAATTAAAAATTTAAAAAATTATACACGTACACATCTAATAAATAGGCATAAAGATATATATAACAAAATAGCACAAATATATTACAAATAAAAATAAATGAATTTGAATATATATGATAAAGTTCTAATTTATAATGCAAATAAATATATACATGAATATAAAACACGTATTACATATTTAAAAATATCTTAATAACTATCACGAATATAGTATCAGTCACTACATGTATGTAAATATATGTTTAGTGAGCAACTTCATACTGTTGATTTTTGTTACATCGCGCGCGTGCATCGTAAAATTTCACTCTTATTGTTTTTTTTTTCATAAAGCGTCTAAAAATGTATAACTTCAAAAATTAAATAACAATTGAAATTTGGAAATATACGTATCTCCCAAAATATTATACATTTACTATTTTCTTATTAAAAAAATAAAACTTCGATATATCGATTTTCAATACGAAAACACCAAAAAGCTTTTATGTAACAAAGGCAGAATAGACTGACGGTTACGCTTATTAGACAATTGTAATAATAAAATAGTTTTTCGTATAAAATGTTCCCGTCCATTTTTACCGCGACTGAGTATTTCTTGAATTCACGAATAAGAGGCGACATAACGAGGTCACGTATATTGTGTAGGAAGATCCTAAAAATGCATCAAGGTTTTTGTATGTTATTTTGGTAGCAAAACACTCGGCTCAATTTTTAAAAGTCTCAACTTTCACAAAGCTTATCAAAATCGACTTTATCCCAGTTTCTATCCTCCGAATTAATTGGCCAACGACCGTAACAAAACACAATTTATAATTAGTTGAAATTAAATTATAATAAATCATTTTAACGAGCAAACTCTAGGTTCCGTGCCCAGTTCACGAATCGTTATCGTGTTTACTGATACTTTTTTAAAAATATTTTCTTTAATTAAGATGGTACGACCAGATTTCTAGATGCTTCGGGGCGATATCGAACCAAATTGAAGTGCTTCAATTTGGGAGCGACCTCTGAATATTTCACGTATCTAATGCGGGCAAACGGAGTTATTAAATCGTCGGATTTGTCACGCTTGCATCATCTCTTTTTTTACAAAGATTAATATTGCTAATGAGTATATTTAATTGACGCTGAGAAAAATAGTATATTTTTTAAAATTAAAATTGGATTGAAGTACTTTAGTTTTTTATTGAATATTGCGTATTTTTCAATAAGCTAGTAAAGCTTTTAACCGCGACTTCACTCTCGTGGTCATAACTAAAACTTATAGAAAGAAATGAAAACATGCATCTAGAGTGATTAAAGAAAATTAAATATCAAGTTCTTAATTTCATGACTATAATAAAAACGGTCATGGAAATAAAAATATTCCCCTCTAAATTAGAGATTCCAGGAAGTGATTCTGTTGCGATTATAGTGCGTATAAAGTGTTATAAAAAAGACGACGATCCGTTGTTTCGTTATGTACTTTGCTTATATGTGTGTTCCCATTTTGAAGAAAACTATTGAAAAAAAGTGGCCTACGTTATTTCTCCGACCACCGTGAAAAAATTACATCGGTAGATGAAAGATAGCCAAAGAAATACATTTTCGAATTTATAATATTAGTAAGGAATAGGATACATATGTGTGTATATATATATATATATATATATATATATATATATAGCGTTTTTAGAAATTTACCTAAAGGTAACCGGAAAACCATATTTCTGTGAAAGATATACAAGGCAATATATTTACATAGCGACAACTACTAAAATATTGGTAAATAATTTAAAAGAAATACCATACCTTTAATTTTATGCCTAAGATGATGCCCTACATGCTTAAGACAGTACGAAACCGCGAGTTTAGCTCATACTTAAAATGTTTAACATTATGTTAGAAATGTAAAACAGAACGTAACTAATAATGCGCGTATAATGGAACTATGCTTATATACGCAACTAACCTAAAGCAAAAGAAATACAAATTGTAGCAGAATACTGAGGAGGTAAAGAAATTTTTCAATTTTATCTTAATTAAGCGTTGATATTGACATATTTTCGATTCTTATAATAAATAGGTCGTACTCAAATATTAACTACGAATTTGGAGTTCAAGAAATTTACATCTTTGCCTTGTCCATTTTCATTTACGTTAAGTTTAGATGCAAAGAAGAATGCTGAGACGTCCATTTAAATTGTTGATTATGAATTATTTATTTTATTCGCGACGCTGAGTTTCACCGGCTATATCATGTTTTGTGCTAATGCTGTATAGGTTCGATTTCGGTGAAGATAAAAATGAACCTTTTTGTGATTTTTTTAAGTCGTATTTTTGAGGGAATCATTTTGACGAATCACATCTTTTAGTAACGTCAGTAATTTGAATATTTACTATCCATCGACAATGAAAATAAACGAAATAAGTTAAAGGATAGAAATAAGGACGTTGATATTTTTAAGCCAATGGAGATTTTTACGGATAATAAAAGCTGTATTAATAAATGCAGAAAATTATCTAAGTACAACATGAACATGTGAATATAATAAAAAAACTTTAATTGTATCTTAAAAAATTTTAGGGTCATGATGCTTTTATTTTTTTAATTGTCTTGTGTATGGAATATTTTTCCGGGTACCTTTTGTACCAGGAAAAACATTTAAAAAATTATTCGCAGAAAGATAACAGTAACGATAAATCTGAAAAAAAACCGGAGAAAGCACATTTCCAAGCCTTTTCCACGCCATCTGTTTCGATCAGCACTGGGAAACGGTCACAAAATCACATTGGATTCTTATAAGATTCTCATTATAATAGTTTGTTATCAGCCAAAAATATAAATTATTTTTATCTCGTGAAAAAATTTCTTTCTTTTTTCACTTTTTGTCAATTATATCTGACTATGATTTTGTTTACTACTGTAAAATATGATAGAAGACATTTTGTGTTAATTGTCTACTTAAATCTTAAAGTAATAAAAAAAACAATTAAATATTTCATTTAAAATTCGGATAAAACCACAAATTCTGAAGAAAAAATGAAAGTCAACATAACTTTTACAGAAAAAACATACACACAAGACCAATATAGTAATATAGTTTTCAGTAAAATATACCGTAAATCTAAGAACCAACGATTGATACATACAAACATGTTTAAGAAATTTTATCACCAATTTTATTTCCCACAATTCTGTACTTTATTGCTTTTAATTGAATATTGTCAAAAAAATATATGACAATATCACATAAATTGAGCAAATCCGGATATACTACAAAGCAGTCTACAAAATTAGATTTATAAGTATTCAAAATAACATATTCAAAGAACATTTTTTTAGATCTACGTAGTTGCCTATTTGAAATATATTCGAAAATTTATCCCAATGTATATTTAGACAACATATATGTCATTAGTAAAAATGCGAAGTAAATACTTCATGAATTTACAATAGTTTTTTTGCATTAATTGCTAGGTACACTTTCATTTGCACACCAATTCTGTAACGACAAGTATCCGAATAAGAGCAATATACGTAAGACAAACTTGAATAGCTCCTCCGTTGTAATGTCTGTACACATTACATCAGCATTGCATCACTACTGATGTCGATCAATGGTTTAAGAATGATTTAAGTTTATAGTTCACTATAAAACGGAAATAGAATAAGTAAAGGTATAGGTGAACGAGCATCTCAAATTTCTAACCATAAATACGAGTCATAAAATTTTGGTTTATATTGTCGTAATAATGCTCTTATGATTAAACCGACTCGGATATTGATTTAAGTATTAAAACATCTCACCTTCAAACTTGACGTAAGAGGATAGCATCGGAATAATTTTGAAAAACAATTTAATGATTTTATATATATGACTAATAAAAAAAAATAACTCAATCCATATTGCAACAGTAAAACATTTATATGAATGTGTAGCAAACCCTCGAGCTTGATAATATCTATTAAAATCATTTACGGCAAAGTTTTTTTTTTTAAATTGAATATTCAGAAGTAAATTTTGTTAATTAATAAATACAATAAGAACATATGGTCGGCTTAGTGTATAAACCTGATAAATCCACTTTTCACCGTTAATATATTTTGCCTATCATTCGAAGGAGTAAAAAGAAATACACAATTTAGGAAAAACAGCTACTGTCAATTTTGATTTTAAATTGTTCAAAACGCGTGATGAGTAAAACTGTCAAATCCATGACTTCAAAATGTTCGCGGCTAAATTCGTCTTTACCGACATTTTGTATTGTTGTGTGCTCTTGCAAATAATTATTTAGTTCGGTGTTACTGGTGCAAATGGCGGTTTTTATAATTTGAATATGGCAGAGGTATGGTTTTTATTGTTGTCTTAGCAGATATTATGTATTGTAATTAATGATAAATTTTAGCAAAGTATTAGTGTTTTAATTAATATCTCCCCTATTTAACTCTATGCCATATTTTATGTAATATAAAAACTTGGTTTATGAAATATATTTTTATATTTAGACATGATATTCGTGTTCGAACGTAGTTTATGATTCAATATTTACATTTTATATTGTTTAAATTAAATTATTATTGATTTAATTTATAATTCTTTAGTTTTTACTTTATTTTTAGATAACTTCAAAAAGGCTGAAACGGGCCAAACATTTTTGAACTTATGTAATACTAACAAAGAAAAACAAAACAAACACAAGAGAAAACAAAAGAAGCTGGAACCATCGCTCGGAAGCGCCAATTCATGAAGAAGAGAACGTTTAGAGAGAATTAGAATGACAAGAGCTGAAAAGATTTTTTGAACCATTGCCAGAAATGGAATCTCACTACTGTCGTGCTAGTACACAGAAAAGGTATTTATTTCCAGAGTTGCGTTCAAAACGATCCCTTTATGATTTTTACGTTAACTATTGGTGTAAAACGCACAATATGGATGCTTTACTCATTCGCAAGTTTCATGAAGAATTTGATGTCCAAAATCTCGGACTGTTCCATCTTAAAAAAAAGGACCAGCGTGAGATATGTGCTCATTTTACAGTTAGCAATAAGTATGAAGAAGATTATGTAGAACGTCAAAGTAAGAAAGGAGAAGTGCGGGAAGATAAAGAAAAAGACAAAACTTAAGAAAGTTTACTACTACATTAAGGCCCTTTCTAAAAATTAATTTATATTTTTTTAGACTGTTATTTGTTTCTCATGTAAAGTTGTCTAATCCGGCGTTAGCAGGTTTCCACTCTAAGCCGACGTGTTATTGTCCCAAAAATTATTTTTTTTATACTTATTTATATATGTATATATATATATATATATATATATATATATATATATATACTTTTCCACAAAGTTAAATCTATACATTATAGATAACCTATTTGGCACTACGGAAAATTAATAGCTTAAAAGAATTTAAACTTATCCATTGGATCTGAACATAAAAGTTCATAAGTATTATAAAAGAAAACGACGATGACACAGTGAACGTGCTTATGAAATGGCTTAAAATATGTAATATTATTATTAAAAATTACATTTAAAAATGTTTAAGATAAGACACTTTACGGAAAACTTTACGGTTTTTTTCAGAAACCGCATATTCTTCAATAGCTATTTGTTTAAATTCCATACATAGTATGGGGGGGAGGGGTATGTTTTGAAAGGTCTTAAAAATATGTTTCTATTTGCAAATTTAGGTCTTAGGTTGCTTTCAAAGATATACTGAAAAATAAGTAAAAAATATATTTTCCGCCCCTCTTCCATCCGAAACTCTTGAACCTAATATTATGTATAGAAAGAGGATTTTAGCCTACCCAGAAATTTTAGGAAAACAGTCATACATTTGAGATATTCTCAGTAATATATATATACATATATATATATATATATATATATATATATATATATATATATATATATATATATATTAGTGCTCATATATGATAAATAAACTAATTTTATTTGATTGAATCAATGAATATTAAACTAAATATTCTTGCTTCAACTGCAACTTCCTAGCTAAACCAATCCAATTAAAAAAGAACATTAAAAGAAAATTGAGACTAAATCTATTCATAAAGTTATTCATATTTTCAATACTTTAAAAAAAAATTGAGTAGGATTTGTAACAAGACATCAAGATTCGTTTAGAGCAAGAGAACACAAGAGACCCCCACTCCCTATACTTCCCAACCCACAACACTCGATACAAAATTTATATCAACAAATTGAAATAAATATCAAATTACAACAGCCATTAGCTGGCCCGAACCAGGCACCCACGGCGACTTTTAATATAAACATTAACTATAATACTAAACTCACTTAATAAATCACAGTAATTTTAACAAAAACATAAATCTAAAGCGGCACCTGTCCTTCTAGTAAATTTATATTGTTTGTATTCAAAGCCCTGCAGGGAGTATTAGAAACCAAAGAATAAAGATATATTATCTATCTAAATAATATGTAGAACCGAGATCGGTGGTTCAGAAAACGACCCATTTAAATAACTCAAAACTGTTGGAGGTCTGTTATTTGTTCTATGTAACCAGTAATAGTATTTATGATCTATTTATGGTTAGTACAGTGAATGCAAGAATAAAAATTATTTACTTATTAGAGGCTCAACACAAAAATATTGACATGGAACATACAAATGGAAGATTTATGGTTTTGTAAGTAACCTCTTTTCCTTCAATATTCTAAACGTAATGGAATATTAAAGACAGATCAATATTTGAGTTTGCTAAGGAATTATTTTGTACTATTAAAGAGAAGATAAGTACGTTAAACTATATCGAGTACGAATCTTGACGTGTTGGGAACATATATGTGTACTTGTACAGAAAATTTGTAACGTTTTCTTAAATTAAATAATAACTTATATCTTATTATAATAATAACTTAAATCTTATTTTTAATTGTCTTAATGGGACAATTGCAAGTGAAGGACTTTAAGGAACTGAAAAAAAGGCAAAAAATGCAGAAATCTTACAAATTGTGCGTTTTCACTCAGTTATGCATAGCATTATTTAAAAAGAGATTTCGAAATAAAAAAACATTATCGCTAGTCCCAGCTCCGATCGCTTGGTTGGAAGTTTTTTTGAGAAATAGGCGCATAAAATTCAAAACGATTCCGCAGTTCTGCATACCGCGTTTCTTCTGTTTTTGCCAATGTTTAGAGAAACTTTTTGGAAACATGTTTTAATTTCTCTCATTAAATATTTTGCGACAAATTTGTAAATACACCCCAAAATTACTTATATACAAACAATATTTTTTTAATTTCTATTTCTTAGGTCTTAAAAATATTAAATTAACGATACACTACATTACCGATAGATTTAACTTTAAGTTGAAGTAACATTTTAAAACTTTAAAATATGTGTTTTTTGGAATAGGTTTTTATTTTTATGTTCCATTGGTGAGAAATATAAAATTATTGTATAAATCCATCAAATTATTTTTCTTACTCCAATTGAAACTAAAAGTTTCAAGGATTTTCACAATATAAAGACCAGAAACCAAAATCTTTAAAATTACCATTAAAAACATTTTCACTAAATCCTAGAAGAAACATGCAGTGAATATTTTATTACACACCACGACACATAATTTGAGGGAATCGATGTTCACTAAACGGTAATTAATGTGTTTGAAAATAACCGTTAATACACTCCATGATATAGTTTTAAAAAAAATCAAGTAATAAAGTAAACAAACAATGAAACCCTTTTCACACATATTTCAGTATTGTTTTTAGACTACAAAAATCCTTAATACCCAAGCTCTTTTATAAGCAATAACTTCATGATGACGTTCTATTCTTTCACTAACATTTATTTTGAAAGAATAAAATTATGCTTTCAATATGCCATCTAAAAGTATACATATTATTCAATATAATATTTGTATGCCCACAATTATAATACTGTTTAAATTAAATCGAAATAATCATGTTATATACGTGTAAGCCTTAACTGTATCAGCCCACTGAGCATTGAAGAAAAATTTGAAGCTATTGCTGTTCTTGTAAATATATAATAAAAGATCTCCAAATTAAATCAGCTTTAATAATTGCTGTGTATTAATATTGGTAGAGTCGTTACTTTTTATAGTTCAATGTTGAATTATTTTCTTGGTAAATGTATACATACGTATTTACTGCATTAATATAGCTAACTAAACTGCAGCATTGATACAGTCATCTGAATGAAAAGAAGTATTTGGTTTCTGCAAAGCAATATTATGATAAGTAGAGAGTAAAAAATAAAGCACACTGTATTAAGGTTTAATTTCGTGAAATTAAATTTGTACGTTTCTTAATTTTCATCGTAATGGGATTGTTTATCTAAATATCTGATATAATATGTTTTGAAATGTTTTTCTTCAAATGATAAATTTCTGCATGAATGTCTCACGATTTTAATTTTCCTTAAAATCAAGTAAAAGCAATAACGCTGAATAAAATCAAGGTATTTTCCTCTGTAAATTTATTCTAAAGTAAATCTAATTGATTAAAAAAGACCACATGGAAAAAGACGTTTTGGGAAAAAGTTATAATGTAACATACTTTTATTATGAACTCAGCAACTTTCTTCGATCCATTGGGATATATATATATATATATATTTTTTTTTTTTTTAAATTTGTTTTTGATTGATGCCAAATGAAATCACCTTAGCTAATGTTTTTGAAGTGAAACTTCTTACACCGTGCCTCAGGACGGTCAACATATATGGGATTAAATCTATGAGAGCGACACGTTTAAAAGTCTCGACATATTGTTAGTAGTTGAGTTACCTCTTCGGTTTATTCCGCTTCAATTTTGTTGTGTATGTCAACCGTTCTCAACGCTACGCAAAATACATGTCACTTGTACCTACGACTTGATCGTTTCAATTTCTTGCATTATTGTTTCATAATTTAACGTCATTAATTTATTTTTCATAATTTTAATTCTTGTTGTTTATTACAAATATGACGCCTTTGGCGGTGCGGTACACCGCGGGACCTGAGATCAATTCCCGGCTACTCGTCGAACAAGGCTGGATTCATCGAGCAAATCATGTAAAAATACAATTGCAATGCATTACCTTATCAATTCAACACCAAAAATATGCAGAAATTCAGGGGAATATTTAACGTCGAATCCAAAAATCTGCGTGAGAACATTATTGATTTGCTCGCGATTAGAAACAGAAAATAAGCTAACTCATATGAACTTAGGTTATTTTCTTCTTTACCTATATTTAAAGTTATTTTTATTATCCACGAATCAAGAGAAAGTCTGTCATAATCTAAATTGAGATTAATCATAATTGGTTCTACTATATACAATGATCGTGGGTAAAAATTTTACCCATTGAATACAATATTCGGAAATACAGCGGAATTTAAGCGGAAATATTAACGAAAGAAAATTCAACAATTTTTAAACTCCTTATAGAACTAATCTACAGAGATTATAAAAGTTGATTTAAAATTGTTAGTACCTATTTATAAAATGTTTTCAATAAAGAAATCTTCAATAAAAATTGTTCACAGGATTCAATACTAAGTTGAATTATAACATTTGCAACCTAAAACCAGCTTTGTGCGAATTTATTTTGATCGTTTCGTTCCCAACAAAACGTTTACCTTCCCCTACGAGGTAACCATAAATATAGTGTCTATTTCTGTCCCTGCTTCGGCCTTCATACCTCCGCCCTTTACCGAGGCCAACGTCGAATCAATCATTCCGGCGAACAACTGCCGATTAAAACATTATCACCGACAAAGATGGTATTTCGATGTCACGAACGAGTTGACATCCCTCCGGCGACCCGATGATTTAAGCTGAAGTTAAAATGGGGACAAAGTAAACTAACTTAATATTGTCTACATGCTATAAGACAACATTTATTATCTATGGTTCCGGAAAATATTTATGGTATATAAATTAAGGATCATTATTCATTCTGTCGAATAATAAAAGTTAAGGGTAATACGTTATCCATATAAGGAGAACAATTTGTGTAAATGGATGGAGAAATTTTATGACACAAAATTGTTAAGTACAGAAATGTACTAACCAATCCAATTAAACATGTACATTGAACATTAGGTTGAAAACATAGTGTTGAAATAAAAACAAACGAAGCAATATACACACTAGCCTGTTAATAGAAAGATGAGTAGCATTATCGAGCAGTGGAATAATAGGTATCGACAACTCCCAACTTGACGTGGGAAAATGTCCTGCAATATTTGAACTCACAGTGTACCCGCATTGAATATTAAACCAGTTACAACATTATTTCATAACCGACGCCCCCTATCTAATAGCGCCCCTATGATTGAACGGAAAGCGTACACCTTGATGGGTATCCGCCGCCCTCCCTTATCTATCTCGAACTAAACCCGCGATATGCCTTCACCATGAAACGTAATAAATTGTACAAACGTGAGTACGTGTAATTTATCAAGATCTCTCACGTTGAGGTTAAATTGAATAAAATACGTGATATCATCGGTGGGATGTTTCCTTGCCGGGTTGCTAGACGATTTTACGTGTTACTAATACTTTATACAAGTAGTTAGCGACGGTAGGCTTTCATGTCCTTTGATGGCGGAGGATTAATGGTATTTAAAGTGTGCTCCGATGTAGGTGTGATGAGCGTTAAGATACGCACGTAGATACGCGCGTAGATTGTGTGAAACGATTGTAATTAATCACGTAGTGAGCGCGGGTGAAATAGAATTTTGAATTAAGTTAAGTTACGTCATTTTCTTATCGTTCGGAATGCTTTTAATATAATGGCGAAGCTTGGGAGATAATTTACTGCAGCTGTCTCTGACATCACGATTATGTCTGTTCAAGGATAATGCTACATTGAAATGACACCTGCTATCAATTTAAGGTAGTTATTATGAAATTTATAATAGAGAATAGTAATGAGCACTATATGGTGTGAATAATACAATACATTAACTTTTAGTTCCACCGATAAGATTGGTAATAATCGCTGACGTACCTCTTAAAAACATAACTCAACAAAACCTGGCATTAAGAATTATTTGTCCTTTAATGTACCAATGAATTTCAAAATTAAAGTTTATCAGTAAGAAAGCTGAATAATACTGGCCGCTTCTATTTCTCTTTCTCATTATTCTACGTCTCTTATGACGCGTCAACTCCAGTAAATTTTTAGAGTGGTTTGCCGTTTTTTAAATGAATTTCTGATTCTAATTCTTTTCGTGGATTTATACGGCGATTGAAAGTTTAGTCATTAATACAAATTTAAAAGTACATAATATGTCTATTAAACTATTATATATATATATATATATATATATATATATATATATATATATATATATATATATATATATTAAAAATTATTTTTTTACGAGCTAAATATATTGCATTCTTTATCTTTCACAAACATAAAAATATAGTGCATATTCCAAAAATTATCAAAATTTGGGCTAATCCCTATAGTTTTCCTGTAAATTTCTTGTCATATTTTACCAACTCTCTATTCTTTCATTATTTTTGGTTTATTAGTATCGGAATGAGGGCAAGGAGCGACACTATATTTTTACTAATTTTTTTTGAGTATATTTTGGAATACGCAATTTAAAATATAAAAAATATTATTCGTCCTATTAAAACTTTTCACCTTATATTCTACATGGCATGTAAAATGAAAAATAAAACAGTACGTTATTTTATTTATAAAACAGTACCTTTCCAATGTTCATATGAATATTTTTAAAAAGTTAGTGTAAAATATGCGCGTTAATAAAATTTATTACCATACCAAATATTTAAGCTTCTATATCGCATGATTTCTAAAAAAAAATCGGCTGTGACAGACGGATAAGCAAACACGTGTGTGATGTTATAAGGGGTCAGTTTGTCAGTTTGAGTTATGGCACCCTAAAAACCATTGAGAATTTTGCCTTTTAAATTAAGTCGTCAAAATTTCTATTTTAGTCAAAGCCCAAGTTTTTATTTAAAAACAGATAAAATGATGTTGAAAATTGTACAATATTATTAATATTACACATTCTGACATTTTTAATATTCAGTTTATAATTATATTCTTATGATAAGACAATTCATCAATGCCGTCAGCACACTATATTTCACGTCCCTAATATCTCTGATCTCAGTCATTTTCATCTCTTTTAAAAAGAGAATGGCTACAAAACTTTTGTATATTCTAACTATATATTTTTATTTACTTAATTTCATCGTTGACACTGATAATTTATCACATTACAACTTTATCGATGTTTTTAGGTCTCAATATTTTACTTATAATGCGACAGTTTATCGTTATTATTAATATGCTATTCATATAATATATAATTTATTAATTTTTGCATTACCCACTCATAAGTCGCAAATCAAAATGATAGGTGAATGACAACAGCCATATGATAAACTAATAAGACAAAGAAATAGTCACTTTCATAATTAAATTTCCGAAGTGATTAATTAAGCAGAAAAGCAAAGGTCATAATGAAGAGTCAAGTCTATTCAGAGTTGAAAACCAGCAACATTCATATGATCAAATAGGGATAGCAGGAGGGTATTTTTATGTGATTAATAACTGAAATATACTGGTATAAATTAACATATAAAATAGTGTTTTATGTGAATCAAACAAATTCTATCATTAAAAATGGAAAGGTATGGATGATTACTAATTTAGTCAATATAGAATACTAGTTTATTTTTCACATCTTAAATTTCACTATAAATATAATGCAAAGTTTGTGAGACTGGGCAAATTTTTAGTAATGAATAACATTTTTAACAATTGACACTAACCATAAACCATATATTTAAATAATGTGAAACACTGACATTACTTTAACGACAAGTGCCGCTTTCACTTTATGAACTATGGCTAAGCGAGTCTCGAGACCTTCTTAAGGTACGTGATGGGCATATGAGTGCAAAGTCACAGACACATGCCCTTTGCACAGCAAATTATTGAAAAAAAATCCACCTTCTTAGCTACACAAACTTTATTTACATTTTTAGAAACTAAGACGGACGTAATGAGCGAGCGGGGAAGAAAAAATATTTATTTTTTGTTTATGACCTGTTCTTTTCAATTTATCAGAAAGATTGAAGTAATTGCTGATAAAAATCAGTATCTGATATAATAAATATTACCTCAAAAAAAAAGTTTTTGGTGGCAAGGAAAAATATTTACTTATCACCGATATTATCCTCAGAACTCAGTCTTTTCTCCGTTCCACTTAATTCACATTATATCCGAAATACGATATAACTTAGCGCTTACTGCCATGTCTAGGCATTCACCATAACGCAAGCCCGCCCTATAACTTGCAGTGAAGCCGCCAAGCCACCGACATATTTATTCGGCTTACGTCGCCCACCTTATTTACGCTCTAGGCTGGCGGTGTTGCTATTGGACGACTATCAGGGGCAACGGAGGCATAGTTTGCAATTAGCCAGTAAGTCCGTGAAGGACATTATAACGATATCGATAGTCTGCAAATCCGGCTGCGTTTGTGTCCCCAGTCGCGATTGTGTTCGCGTAATCCCCTTTTAGGACTCGCTCGTTATCCTCTACGGAAGATTTAGCGTAGTAATATCTCGATATTGGGTAAATGTCGATACGAATTACTGACATTCTTTTCGTGATGTTATGTGAATTTCCTGTAGAAAGAGGATTTTGTAGATTTTTTCCAAAAGATAGCGTGGGTACAAAAGTAGTGTATTTTTTATATATCAATGGCTAATTCAAGTAATTGTATTTTATGTTATGTTTGAATCTTACATGGAAATAATTATATGAAGTCAGTGACGGAAAGGATTTTACTTCTCATGGAAATAAAATATGAAACTCCTCTTCTTTTCTAAAGCAGAAAAAATAATTATCACTTGTCTTGAAAAAAAAATTATAAACGTATAAAAAAATCGCACTGGGTATAAAATTCACATCAAAATTTTTTTTCTAAAAATATCCTATGTTGATCTGTATGTTAATGAAATTACAGAACGATGTTTATGAACAATTTATAAACAGTACTTACCATATCTTCGTCATCACAGATTATATTAACAAAGGAAATAGTATTGGTAATTTTAGCGAAATAAAAACTATTCAGATTTATAGAAAACTTTGTACCTATATTTCGACACGTCACACAAGCTTACAGAGAGAAAAGAACGCAAACCCATCTTTTTTATACAATACAAGTGTTTTAAAAGTGTAGTGCCCTTAGTTAATTTATCAGCCAACATTTTAAAACTATTCACAAATAAAAACTATACTTTAGATTTAACTTTGTTTTCCCTGAGAAAATGTAAATGAATGTCTATATGCTTAGTTTTCGACATGGTTTGTAACAGTCTGTTGATGCCAGTCTGATTGCACTTGGGTTGTCAGAGTAGATGGTAAACACACCGTTCACGTCTTGGCCGCCCTTGCAGTTGTTGAAGCTACAAAGCCTCCCGAGTCGCTGACGCCATCAACTTCCTGGATTATTGCTGAATTGACTAAACTTATTGACTGCGTAGGTGATCGGTTGGTTTGTTATATATCTGGCATGTCGCGTGACATATGCCAGATATATAACAACCCATTGCTTCCCTGTATGGAATATTATTATTTTTGCCTTCCGGATCCTTGTCAAATTTTGCATTTATCTCTATCGGAGTATTGACTGGTTTGCAATCAGACATGCCCAATCAATATTTTGTTTGAGCGATCATAATCCCACCTGCCTCATGATTTCAAATTATATCTATGCCAATGCATTGATTCACTTCATCCGTATCTTTCATACTAAATTCTTTTCTTAATTTCTCCTCAATTTCTCTGACTTTTCTCATTATTTGCAAAGATCAGGAAGTCGTCTATCCATATTGCAATAACTATCATTATTAATTTATTTACTAAATAATAAATACATGCATCAATTTTAGATCTTTCCAATTCAATTTTAAGTAAAATGTCGTTCAATTTAAGATTCCACTGACGTCGTATTTAGCAGCTAGTGCAATCAACAAACGGACTGATGAATATCTGACTACTCGAGCATATACCTCATCATTATCTCTACCCTTTCTTTGAGCATATCTCTTAACAACAAGCCTTGCTTTAAAGCAAATAATTTCTCCCATATCATTGGTTTTGGTCTTAAATACCCATTTACACGGTATGGCTCTTTCACTCGGTGGCGAATCTACCAGCGACTAAGTTTTGTTTTTAATAAAGGAGTCATATTTTTCTTGCATAGCTGTCTTCCACTGATCTGCATAAGATGATGAAAGAGCTTCACCTGGAGACTGAGGATCATAGAGATCAAGAATTGGGCAAAAATAACTTACATCTGCGGCGAGTACGAAATGGTCGTTTGATGTTCAATTCCATGCCTACTTAAGAAATGTTCAAACTCTTTGTTACAATATTCGTTTCCATTGCCTGAGAGAAAATATTTTATCTTTCTTTCAAGTTCATGTTCTACTTTACTTTTATAATCTTTGAAAACTGCAAGCACACTCATTTTATCTTTTAGATAATAAAGATGAATTCTCGATAATAAAGGTGAATATATAATCATATATAATAAAATATTTCATACCTCCCAGTGACACTTGCTCCATAGGTTCACATAAATCAGTGTGGATGAGCTGCAATGGCTGTGAAGCTCTTGAACCAATATTGTTAAAAGGTTATCTACTCTGTTTCCCTCCGAGGCAGGTGGTACACATAACATTGTTACCCTTATCTTGAAATGATCCAAGTCCTTCAGTCCATTGTGGTAATTTGCTACCATCTGAAAAATTCAAGTGCCCCATGCGTCTATGTCACAGGACATCATATAATTTATCTGAACACTTAAAGTTGGAAAATATTTCTCTGTGAGAGTTTAACAAATACAGGTTGTTTATTGATGTGGCTGAGTTTGCCATTTTTTCATAAATATTACATTCTTTATTTCTAAATTTATCTTACAGCCATTTTTCACCATAGCACTGACTGGCAAGAGATTGGCAGAAAGTTTAAATATGTACGTAACTTGTCTTACCTGAATTGTATTATCTTCATTACCATTAATTAATAAATTAATTTTTTCCATACTTTCAACATGTAGCGGTGTCTTATTGGCAATAGTTATGGTGGGTATCGGTAGACTAGTTACATTATACATCACTTCTATTGGTCATATGCATGGATGTACCAGACTCCACATACCATACATCTGGATTCGTTACCTGCTGATAGGATGCTGAAAATGTTGTAACAAAACTTTTACTTTCTTCTGTCTTCTCAAGTTTTTTTTTTTAACCTCGGCAATTCTTAGCATAATGTCCATGCCTATTGCAGTTATAACATGGAGATCCTTTATTGGTTTTTATTACATTTCGATTCCATTGAGCGGCCTTAAGCCTGAGCGGTTTCTAGGAAGAACGCTGAGCTGTCGAAGCATTAACTTCCTGCAGGGGTTTTCTTTTAATTGAATCTGCGTTGATCTTGATACCTGAGCTCTCCAAACCCATTATCATTAGTTTGTAAATTTCAGGTAAATCAGCCAACATCTGTGTGCCAAGTATTCTTCATTAATGTCAAACTTGATATTCTGCTACCATGTTGCCAATTTAGTTCGAAAGAAAAAAATATTGAGATTTGTAGCAAACTTTGTACCTTTATTTCGACACATCACACAAGCTTACAGTGAGAAAAAAAGCTAGTGTACCAGCATACATAAGCAATAGAATATGCGTTCTGAAATACCGCGATAATTGAAGTGGCCCCGTTCTCAATTCATAACAAACAGGATAAATTATTCTATAAAAATAATAATCCGAAAATTAGGGCTCTACGTACATAGTACGTGCGTAAGTTATAGAATCCCCTTTACGTAAAGGAAATGAACATTTCTATCCTTTTAAGGTTAAAGTAACAATTTAGAAGGTAAACTAGATGAAGGTAAAGTGGAAACATTGTTCAAATTGGCACTTTAATGTTCATATTTAATTGAATGAGAAAATTCGGTCGCTACGTCAGAGGGAAATATTTAAAAGTATGTACTTTGTTAGTTGTAACCTAATGTTTGATGTAATCTGATTTACATAAATCTCTTTTTACAATGATGATATTTTTATTAGTGAATGAAAACTAATCTATGCAATATTCTACTCTTCGAATATATTTTGTTCCAAATATATATATTTTGTTAAAATGTAACTTACATTTTACCTATTTGTAACTCCTCTTTACATCATAACTACCTATATTTTCCCATTAGTTTTAACGTAGCTTCACGATCTGTCCAGATCGCGTTGTGTAATTTTGTAATTCTATTTATGTTATGCATACTTATATCTGTATGAAATTGAGTGACTCCATTTCCGCTTTCAGTGTTATTCTTGTACATATTTGTATTGACTATGGCAATAATTAAAAAAATTAAATGCAACCAATGGTATCTAAGATTATTTTATACAAAACGACTATATTTTCTGTAGGCAAGAGCTGTTCCAGAGGATCTACGTAAATTTGAAAGAGCTTTGCTATATGGTTGTGTAACCAACGGTATCTGGGAAAATTTAAATCTCTTTAGTCTTTTAAACGGCTATTATATCTACTCTGAAATCAGGTGTTATTTTGATGTATTTTAGGTGCTCATTTATTTGTATGGCTATTATATGCTGTGACTTCTCTGTTGTGGCGCAAGAGATTTCTACAGCTGACTATGTCATTCGGTTTTGAAAGTGTTAGAAACTTCTGCGGGCTCCTTTGGCGAAATTATCAAATTGGTAATTTTGGTATATCTCGACATGGATTGGTATGTACTTAAGTTAAATGCCACTTTCAATAAATGTCCTAAGTGGTAAATAACAATTTCAATAAATGTAACCTTCATCTATTTTTCCAAACTCACTATTGCAAAGGAAAAAACTCGTTCTCAATGATTATTTACATAGACGTTTATGAAATTTCATTTGCGTTGCACCTTCTCGTTTTTAAATAAATAGTATGCTGTCTATCCTGATTTAAAGACAAAATCAGTCCTGTTTCTATAACATTTACCTCCTCAAGGGTTCTTTACACGCTCCTTTGTTAATAGTTAAAATTGTCTGTGTAAGATCAATATAATATTATATAATCTTTAAGTAGTGAGGTAGAATGGCGTCGATATACTGCGGTAACTTTGTGAGTTTTTGTATAATATACCTATATTTTTCAGTAGTTTTGACATTTTGCCGCGCAAGTTGATGCTCAGCACTAGTGCAGACAGTAGACTGTACTCATGGAGTGAGGTAAAGAGTGAGGTGTCATTGTGTTTGTTTTCGTCTTAGAGACGTACGACCAGTATTTATATACGTAAAATTTTATACGTCAACTCTCTTAATTTCTTTATTTTTCTTTGCCTCTTAAAGACGTCTTCTCACTATCTACTGTAATGCTATATATACCACAATTAGGAAATTCGAAATGAATGGAAAAGGGAAGCGGCAGGTGTCTTCATGACATCCAAATTTTGAAGAATCTGAAGCAATTGCTGCATGATGAAATGGATCAAGATTTAAACAACGTTGAAGAGCAAGTGAATTCAGATGTTTGTATAATGGGTGAGTAAGTTGCTTGGTCCATATAGTCTAGAAATGAATAGCAAGTAAAAGAAAAGCTTGAAATTGTATACTGATGTCATCAAATCTCCATGTGATTTACATGCTCTATCAAGCCCAAAGTGGTCCTTAATAGATAATAAAATCTCAATTATAATTATGTGATTAACATTATAAAATAACTATAGTATATAAAGATACCTTGTCCTACAATATTTCCTTATGTATGCTTATCAGATTTAAATGCAATTTAATTTAGTTCAGTATTATGTTTAATTCTATAAATGAATTATAATTAGCACGATATTAAACAAAGGTTTTATTAATAATATTTCCATTCAAATGTTTTTGAGTTTCAACTGATACATATGAGGGTCGATATATTTTATCACTAAGCTAAAGTTCCAGTTTATATGTCGAACTATTCTGTGAAAAACGGTTGTGATAGAAATATAGGACACATAATAAATTTTAAGAGGTTTCCAACTTTTTCGTTTTGAGGTATAAAATTTTAAAAATCAATTATAAAAAAACTACTTCTTAAATCTGTCTCATCAATTCGATTCATTTGAGTGCATTGCAATGTTTTTATAAAGTATACCAAAAGAGGAAGAATTGGGGCAACATTAATATTTTCTTCTTCGTATTTATCTATTTACTTTTACTTAGTTTACAAATTCAATAGAAACTATCTTCCAGGTGAAAATGAAAACACAGTATAAGTTAAATTGGTTCAGAAGAACATATGAAACATTTACGTTGGTCACATGACGCCAGGTAATAAATTACGTTGTGTTTTGCCTTTTTGTTCGTGTAATTTCGGATATTTTAGTATGTAGATTAGTTAAATTCCTTTTAGGTAATCGTACTGATTCACTGTATTCATATTTAATGTAGTTAATATCACACAGACTTATTTAAGTCAAAATGTTTAAACCTGAGTTACATAATTTGCTTTGAATTTAGCTAATGCATCTTCCATTCGAACCATAGAATACATAGTTGATACGAGTAGAAATTATCGGCCAAATCTCCTCTGAATACAATAGAAGTTATTAAGTACAAACCGAAATAGCGTATAAATAAACATCGCCAGTATTTGCTTTGCATTTTGATATTGATGATCCCAAAAAAACTCGTTATTAATATTCAATAAGCATATCTCCTTTCCCAGACCAATATCATAGTGACACAGTTTCCAGCACATGATATCATAGTGACCTCGTAAAATTTAACTTGTAACATTTCCTCTCAGAAAACGTAAGAATATTTTTTTAAAATTTATATTATAGAGAATATACAAGTATCTACATTAGATATTAGTTATATAAATGTAACAATTGAAAATTCATGATGAAAAAAGAACCGAACCCGACCGATATTTAGATATTCAAAGTTAATCTGAAAATTAGACATTCAATTTCATAAATTTAATATCTAAATTCAAAAACAATTTCCTAAGATACTTGGAAGGAAAGAAATTAAAAATTTAAATAAACAAATATATTTGATATAAAACACAATGACGCTGAATAAAATAAGAATTTAAAAAAAAAAGTGTAATTATTACATGAAAATTAGGGTCATATTTTTTATGGGGAATGTTACGGTTTCGTAACTACGGTTTGAAAGATTCGTAGGCAAGATTTTTTTTAATTTTCACGGCATAAACTATTTTATATAAAAGAAATGAATCTACAATTTATTATATATTTGCTTTACAAATATTGATACCTTATAGATTTTTATCGACAGAATTTCCCACACGAGAAACGTAAACAAATAAAAAAACAAACTTCTGCCCGCACGTTTATGAACAATCGCTTACTTTTGACACTTCTGTTTCGAAAGGTTCGGGTGCGGATTATTCGAACAAAGGAGCAGTGAGTTACTTATTTGGATTTAGTAATGACACATAACTTACGAAACTGGATCCGTGTCGTTCTGACCCACGTCACTAAGTACACGAGTTAAGTTAAAATGAAATTTTTAGATTATTCTAGGTATACGAATTATAATAAAAAAAAACAACACACGTAAATAATGCAGTATAATATTACATCACAAGTTCGCTGCACACAGCCAAAATAGCAACATAAGAATTTTTTATTTTATATCTACCTGCGACGATGACTGTACATTTTTTTCCTTTCAACAAATATGAACGTTTCAACGCCAATTCACATGACCTGGACATTTTGCCCTCCTTCAGTTTGCCCTTGGGATTGGATTACTTTTGTCTTGAAGCAAACGAAACGTTCCATTTCTTAACGCAAAGGGAATACTAAGGCGTATATTTATACTCAGCATCATTTCGGACTTACTCACATTTGTCGGTTTACACAACAACTTAGGGTTACATTATTATTTTTGTATTCTAAGTAATTTTGATAATCGTTTTCATATTTACGTCCAATTCTGTGAATAAACTGTATAATCATATATACGCTATTTTCATAGAAAGTAGTACAAATCATTTTTTTTAATTTTTTTTTCAAACTAAAATTAATATAAACATATATGTTATTTAAACCTCGACCAAAAACTTTTTCTCTCTTTTTCCTTTAGTAATTTCCATTGATTGTTCTGTATATTGTAATTATTTTACTTTTACCAGAAGTCTATATAAAACTTATTCTTTGTCAATCTTCTTTATATGCCTTGATCGGTGCTTATTTCAAAGTTAATATTATATATATACATATATTAAATTAATGTTAATAAACGAAGTATTCATTTCTTTGAAATGTTAATCCACCTACTTTGTATTAACCAACGCCCACCTAACATTTTTCCTCTTAAAAATAATAATGAATACGTTATATTGATTAAAAAAATCACCGTGATTTGAAATTACATTTATTATTTAATATCTTTATTATTTCCTCAAAATTAATTATATAAAAATATACTAACCGATTTTTCTTTAAATAATCGGCTCAGTCTGACAGAATCACCTGAAATCCATTAGACAAATATTACCTGCACTGCCAGGATAATGAACCTAATTATCTTCTTTAGTAATTTTAATGCAACATCAAAATTTTAATTTCTAACTTTGACAAATATCTTCAATTATATATATATATATATATATATATATATATATATATATATATATATATATATATAAGTTGTCCCGTTAGGAGTGGATCAAACAACGAAATAATAAATATTATTATCCGAGGCCTAATAGCTTTAAAGATATGATTTTTAAAATTTTTAAAAATGTTTGTTACCACACATGAAAATAAATGTATTAGGTATTATAACTATTTCTGCTTCCTTATTATCTAAAATCTTTAAGAGTACATTCTTATTTCTAATTAAAAATGTTATTCATTCCTTATTATTGGCAACATAAAATTTAAACCCTGAAACATATGCATTTTTTTAAATTACAAAACATGAAAAGTGGTTTTTTTCTAGTGTAAAAAAAGTGTACGGCAACCTTGTGGATGTTTATTTCAAAAACATCTACTATTCACACAGATTCCAAACAGGTAACATTGTTACAATTAGTTCTGTAAACATTCGAAAAATACCTGCTTTATTGAAATAACTTGGCATTCGCAGAAATGTCTACGATCCAGACAACCACTTGTTAAAATTGTTTCGCTGTCTCTTTCCCACTCGTAAGATCTTTTTATTGTTTTCGTTACATGACACCCCCATCCCCACCTCTACTCCTTTCCTCGACAACTTCGCTTCTTTAGTGACTTGCTGCTCATCGCTCGGAGCTAACAACGTATATTTTCCCTGCCACTGTTTTTATTTGTTGACCTACGCTTGAATGAATAGAGAAAATTTTGTAAGAAGATTCTAGACATGCATAAGACCTAGGGAAAGGTATACATATATATATATATATATATATATATATATATATATATATACAGATATATACATATATATATATATATATATATATATATATATATACATTAACACACACATGTACATATATTATTATTTTCATGGTATTTCATGTTTACTACTTTTTAAAAAATTTTGTAAATGAATGTTAAAATGTAATATTTAAAAATATTCTCGTTTTAAAGTAAAACTTGGTACCGTTACGAGATATGGGAATTTCAGATTATTCGAAGAGTACACATAAAACTAATATAAGTTTAATTAGTGCGAATTTATGAAACCACATCCACATAAATCCTTCATTTAAATTAGAACAAAAATAAAATTCCATACTCGTAAATTCGTTACAGTATAAGTACCTACTATTTGGCCGCCCCACAAACTTTATACAGTAACGGCACATTCAGAGAAAACGTTCAATATTATTCTTATAAACACGAATTAGTCTATCCCAGTACTAACAAAAGACCGAGCCGCAGTGCCGCTATTAAAGCATACACTGTAAAAACAGACATTCATCTCGGCAGTTTGGCCAGATAACATCGGGTGGCGAGTTACTCACTCGCAGACGAGGAGACGCGCCCGGCCGTAGGTAATAGAAAACACAAAATATCGCACGCCTACATACGAGTGAACATTGAAAGCGGGAATCTTTTTCGTTCATAAAAAGATGCAGAATAGACGAAAGAAGACTGCGAAGTAATAAATAATAAATTCTTCATTGAGAGGCGAAATATGCTCATTCGTAGTTCTCATATGCTTCATCGAAAGGGAATTTTTTCGCAAAGTTAATAATATGAATATGACAAAAATATTCACGTGTGCAAGAATACAATTTTTCTTTATATTACCTAAACTATTCTCAACTGTATGTACATAACACAACATTAGAATATGAACAAGAATATTAAAAAGAAGGACGTAATTTCACGTAACGGTAAAGACGTACCAACTAACTGCTTGTCCCTATAGTAGGATTCGGTTAGTACTCGTACGTCTAACCTACGAAACGTTAGTAGTAAGAATGTCTTAAAGATAAGCCGGTTTTAGTCATTTACAGTTAGTACAGGTTCCGTAACTATTTATTGCTATCGGTAATCTATGGTTAACGGTCAATACGATTTCTATTATCATATATCCGATTTATTATCATTTTGTCAGTTCGAAATTATTTATATACACTGTTTAATTTATTATCGTTCTATATTTCCGTCTTATCGTCTCCGTTTAATATTTTCTTCCTGAGAATTACTTTACACTAGAATAAATTAATTACTTTGGATGTCCATTATTTGCAATAGTACAAAAGTAATGCAATTGTAGAATATATGTAAAAGTAAACATGTCAAAAACAGGGGATCGCGTATTTTCTAATTAAGGATAATGTCTTCATCTTCCCATGAGGACAAAGAGTTTCATTATCCATCCATCTGCCAGAAAATTTATTTCCTAAAAAGAATATGTCAGACACATAAAAATACACATTTTTGAAAAATCTCTTTAATTAGATGAGTGGAGGATCGTCAAAGTTACCGACTTTAGACCTATTTTGTTAACTAGTTCATATTTATAACCCTCATACATATGCCCGTAAAGTTATCTGGTTTATATCGTAAATATTCCGCGTCTAAGCGCAAATACTTACATTATGAGAGATTATAGCGAATTTTGTGGATAATATACGGATATAGTGGTACTCTCTCTCTTTCTCTCCCTCTCTCTCTCTCTCTAACATGACAAATGTAAATGTCACACATATATTCAATTCTGTGACAAGGTTATTTTAGTACAAGCCAACGACAAAATTATAATCAATTACGAATGAGGGTCACAATTTACTAGTTTGAGCATTTAAAAGTTAATTTCTCTTCTTTACCTGTGAATAATAATTAAAAAGAAATAGTCGTAATTGCGAGTTGTTAACATTACAATTGATTAATCTTAATTGTGAATTCTTATATTTACAATCGATTCTTTTCAATTGTTAGCGCAACTAAAATATAACAATTATATATCCCTAATTATAAGCCACGATATAATTAACAATTAAGAAAAAAATTAATTTGTTTCTCGGCATGGGGTGTATAATCCGAGGTAATGTATATCCTACTCCGCTGACGTCGCCACCTTCTAACTGAACCGCCCCTGGAATTTGTTTTATTTAACAGTTACAGTAAATACTTATCAAAATCTGATCCAGCATTATTAATTGGGATCAAAATATAAATATCAAAAATAAAAAGTTTTATCAAATTTCTTGTCATACAGGTTGTCCAGTGGCAGATTTCAATGTTTTCAATGTTCAAAACTTGCAAATACAAACTAAAGGGGATTTAATAATTTACTCATTTAAAGTAAAAATATGATGGTCCGTGGTTGCAAAGCTTTCCATTTTTGTAAAATTGCTTCATTATTATATTCAATTAAATAATGTTCAAATTATAGTCATAAATAACAAATGTAAAAAACATATTACGAATATATATGGAGACAAAGTGAAATTAAGTTATGCGAATTGAAACCGATGAGAAGAAGACAAGTAATGACTAGATACGGTTACGTAGAAATAATAGTAATATTTATCGATTAATGTTTACAAAGCGTACTCAAAATGACACAAATGTATGCCACGTTAAAGCAATTTATTGGATTCATTAACTATATAAGTTAATACATTGCGTTTTTCATAAAAATTATATCCCAAAAATATAGATCAAATTTATAAATATAATAATCTGCAGTTTTCAGGAGAGTAGACATTTGGTTTATTTAATTTAATGTTTACCAGTGAAAATTAAAGGAAATTTGTAGTCCCATGTACAGCGTAATTGTGGAAGAATTGAATAATCGAATTAATAAAGATATACTAAGTTCTAATCGCAGAAATGATGAAATAAATCATATTTACTATTAACTGCTCCAGGATGATTTTCTAAAAAACCAGGTAGCTTAGCTTAAGTTTTGTTTTTTTTAAGCTAAGTAAGTATAAAATTTCAGTTTCATGTTAAACTATCATCCAGCGACAAAGTCTTAATAAAGTGTTAATTACAGTTCTAAATAAACATCAATAAAGCAAAAGAAGTAAATTACGCGCCCGTGTTATTAAAATTCATAGAGCCATAACATACAAAAGCACTTAAATTAGAAATTTAATATATTTTGGCTCAACTTGATCTAAATCGAACACCCGATTGAAATATTGCACTAATACCTTACATAGATTTCAATTAAATATAATTACAAACAACACTTCAATTTAACCTCACAAAAACTACTTTGTAAACAGGGCGCAATATTATAAGTAACAAAGTACAAGTTTACTCAGTCAACATACAAATCATTTGAATACTTACCAGCGAGAAAACAACTACATCATCCCATCGTTAGTCGAATACGATCATTTCAACGACAAACTCCCCTTCGTATTCCCTTAGTTTGTCCTTGAGGTTGCTTTGTCTTACATTGAACGGAACGTTCCATTCCGTATTGTAAAGCAGATATTTATCCTACGAGCCTTATTGTTAGTGTATCTATGCACATTTCTTAGTTTACGTAATGACGCTGTATTGATTCATCATTTTCATAACATACACATTTCGATTGCTGATACAGTCTTAATATTACCGTCAAAAATCTCACGGAGCAAGCAAACTCCAGTTAGAGTTATTGAAAAATATCAACTTAATCTGCCATTATTTTTAATTACATTATGCTTAATGTTTCTCAAATGTAGATAAATATAATGTACAACGTAGATATATATAATATACAACCTGAAATAGTCGTATGAAATTTTTGGAATTTTTTTCCGAAAAACAAAAGCTTTAAAAAACTGTTCAACTAAACATTGAGCAGGCATTATCTTGCTTTCGAAAAAGTGTCCATTGCTGTCTTCAATGAGCTTATAATTGTTAACATATTTATAACCTTTTGTCGGGTTTTATTTTCATAATGGAAAATAGTTTTGCAAAAGTTGCTTCATCCCAATATTTACAATATTTCATTTTCTTTATTTCATTTTTATTCATGGAATGTAAGGTACATACATTCCATTTTTAAATGATAACATCAGGTCGCTACCTAATGTTATCCGTCTGCGAGGATAATATTTTTTCTACATTGATTTCTATATTTATAAAACCTACCTCCATAGCGATGGTTCTCTAGCTCCTTTGTAAATGCTTGGATAAACTAAATTGCGTCTATAAGAACAATACTGGACTCTTTCAATATTTTCGTTACGTTGACCTACGCGAGAACGCCGACTAGTGCCACGTGTGTTGCGTAACGAGTTCGCTTAGAATGGAAAGAAAATACAACAGTTATTCTATTTTCAGATCGGCTAGTCTGAATATGTAATTTGCGTGGATGTTATTCCGTTCGTTCTTATTAATGCAAATAATATGGGTTTGAATATTTAAGCTCTAATCGTTGAATTAGTTCCATATGTCGAATTGAACTTTTATTAAATTTAATTTCTATTGAATTTGGTTAATAGTTCCCAGTTTTTCTTGAAACATATTCGAGGTATATACAAAAATATTAATATTTCTATAATAAATGCTATTCGGATCAGATTGAGATTAGTGTTTGTGAAAATTATTTATGTTATCTTTGCTAACCGCAATATATTATTGTTTTGTTAATATAATTTATTTAGACTCTCGCTGATTTTCCAATTTTCAAAGTTCCGTAAATCAAAACATAATTTTTTTTATAAGATTAATCATGTGTGTATCTATATATTTGTCGTAGTCTCTTCCTCAGAAATTGTTCAATGTAAAAATTTTATACTGGTATTATTACGAACCTTATTGACTAACATATTTCGTAACAATAACTTAAAAATTATTTGTTTCAGAATTTTGGAGGGAATAACTTCGGTATACAGATATATTGTTTTCTATGGTTCGACCGTGAGAGACCGTGATAAAGAGCCAGTTATGAAGATTCCAGAATTGTTTTTTTTTAAAGTAATACGTAAAATAATTTTAGAAATTGTTAAAAATGTTCATGAAACAAAATCAACGAAACTCTGAAATTATTCAAGCGAAACTTATTCAAAATAGGATTATTGAAGTTAATGTTAAATTTACCGTAAAATTGTAGCGTTGATTTCAGATCTCATAAAAGTTTTTGAAGTTCAAGATAATTTTACGCGTGTCATATAAAAGTATATATTAGACAATATATGTATATGATGAAGAATTGTATTATTATTTATAAAAAGTTGTAGTTTAATAGAAATTCTATGAATACTTAAATATTTCAGTTTCACATGTACATGCCATATTAAAAAAAACTAATCACTAACTCAAGTCATCAACCAGTAATTTTCAATTACTCAAATTCATTTAAATCGGATTGTCCCCACAGTGCTAATAGTTAATGGCTACAAACTGTTTGCTCACCAAGAGTTACTAGAATTTGTGTGCGCGCCCCGAATTAATTGCAATATGCAGCAATTTAATTTACTGATTGAGACAGTGACTAATTTTTTTGTAGCTTCGTGTGAGGATGAGCCAAGTATATACCCAGCCGTAGTATCAATTCTACTCGCACTTAACAGTTTTTTTTATTTCTGAGAGCTCAACTCACTGACACCACATGGTGATAATTTGCACTTTATTTTAATATATTAAGAAATTAAACGTCACAGATTTTGACCAGTATATAAGTTTAATATGTTTCGTTCACTTTCTTCACTGTATGTATAAGTAAAAAAGAGTGGAAAAATACAAGAAAGATTAGATGTTAAAGTACAGAATGCAATATAATTAATAATAATGTATTGAAACGTACCCTAAACGTATAAAAAGGCACCATATGACACAAAATAAATAAATTATTACTAAAAGCAAATCCTAAGAAGTATCTATGGAACAACTTGCAAAATGGCTTATGGAGGATAAGAAGTAACACCGAACTCCACAACTCCTCTACGATAATCCTTCAGTAGTGATGGACGACAAAGCTCAGATAGTTAGGTTATATATAAAGAATGGGAGGCAAATGGGTACTTAAGAATTTATTCTACTTCAAAACGAAAAGCAAACGCCCAATGACGCGGCCAAAATGCGTTGGCACACTGACCTATAGACCGGTTTACGAGCAGCATCGAGAGATGACTGCCAACGGGAAGCTCCTTTGACAAAGACAGATCCTCCATGGGCTTTAGCTTTGAATAAGTAATACAACCTTATAATTTGCTAAATTTAATAGTAACTTTAGCATTTTGTGTAACTCGTCTTATTGGCTTTTGAAGCGTTTTTGTATAACTATTATTTTATATAAAATTCAGAGTGAGGGTAATATCGCGACTGTATAAATATAATGAATATGAAAAAATAATGAAATGTCAAATTGTTAAGTAGCAGCAATTGGGTAATGGTGGTTATGCATTTTTATTTACCCCTCCCTGCAGGTGCCAACAACTTGACTCTCGATTCGTTGAAGACGCTTGACACTTTATTGACATAGATCCGGCCGGGCCCCAAGAAATACATTTTTGTGTCATTCCGGGATTATATTTTAAATGCCATTAAAAGTAAAGCAAGTAGTTGAATAAAATGAAATTCACTATTCAATAAATATCCCAAAAATGCTTATTTTACAGTTATTTATGACTACTTGAGAGTTTATTGTGTTCATACCCTTGAGCGTAATTTTTTTTCAAAACTGTCCACAAAGTCTCAACGAAAAGTTTTTAATAACGTCAATGTAAAAGGTAAAAGTACAGTGCTACTAATATAATCATTAGAGACTTTGCAGGATATCTTAAAAAGTTAACTCAATAAATCTCCAGAATGAAAAAAGTTTTGTGAATGGTTTTAAATTTGCGTCTGAATGATATTGTATGATATAAACTGACTTTCTGAAATAGAAGGAAAACCAAATTGATTATATCTATAACTGCAATTCGATAAACAATAAAACTAATTTAACTTATTTCATTCAGCAAAAAGGTACAGATCAGTAAGTAGCACGATCATTCTAATTATTCAATTCAACTTTATTTTTTAAATTTATTTCATTTCATAATATTCTAATGTTGAATTGGTCTGGTAAAGCTAAACAAACTAAACTTCACTACCATTTCTAGTATCAATTCCTAAGATAGACATAAACTAAAGAAAACTGCTACTTACTAGAGGCGAAACTTTTACAGATTGTCAAACAAAATATGGACGCAATCGAAGTAAGGCCATGAAATTTATTTCTAAAAAGCCAATTTAAAGAGAATTTCAAATCCAATTTTGTATCTAATACTATATAATAACATGTACAAAACTAGATTTCAATTAAAGATATCGGCAAACAATATCCCATTCAAAATATCGGAACTACTTGTAAACAACATATATGTAGCAGTACGGGTTTACGAGGTAACGCGGGCAGAAGCGAGCTTATAAATATTTACCTGCAAGGGAGCGAGTTCGGAGTACTTCTTTTCAATCGAATATGAACATTTCAACGCCAAACCATCTAACCCGGACGATGCTCTCTTTTCACCTTTGCCAGTGTGGCCCTTGGGAATGTTATTTTTGTCTTCAAGATGCCTTTCGCTATATTACATTGAGGACATTTTAAACCATAAGTTTGAACATCGCATTGCTCATTTTTATTTTTTGGTGGTTATAGTCTCAGTTTTCTGTCGTTATATTTCAATGCAGTGTGCGTAGATTCTCTGCGACGTTATATTTTTTCAAAAAAAAATGTAGATGTCAATTTATAGCAAACAATCTGACACTGCATAATAAGAATTATCTCATTTATTTTATTCGCAGTACTCTCTATCAATTCTTGGTAATTCCTTCTTTTCTTAGGAATACAAAGGAATGAAGACAATAGATTCAAGAAAGAGACAACCCTTTTTTATTTTCTTATCCTCATTCTCAATCTAATTAATTTTTGTAAATGCTAAATCTGAGTTATCCCACTTTATTATGAAAGAAATACGAGAAAATTTTATTGTCTACTACAAATTCACGTAATTTTATGTTCTAAATTTGATTTTAATTGATTAAAGTTTTATACAAACAATATATATTACAAAACTAAACTAATTTAATTAAACTAATTTAACAAAATTAAGTTAGTATTATAAATTAAAAATTTTACTCATTACCCAGAATTAGTCATTATTTCTAATCATTGTTTGTATAAAAGAGTATTCCTAAAAATATAATTGCAGTCATAAAAAGAAACAATGTTCACTGCTAGTAATTATTGTAAGTAAATATAACCGCGAACAAAATTATTTTTAACAATATTTTCAAAACATTTCATTAGTTATTTTTTATCTACTATACCCATTTATTGATCCATATCTTAAACATTTTCCGTGCAAAAAATTCAAGTACATAAATATTATATAAAAACAAAATAATTATTCAAATTGAACAAGTAATAAAAATTGTCAAACTATTAATACAAACGATATGATGTCAAAAGATCCGAAAAACGTAATAATAAAAATATCAATTAATCAAATTAAAATTAATAAACAATAAGCAATTACGTAAACATTATACCAGAGGTAATCACTAGGAGTAATTATTACTTTTTATTATGACTGTGTTTTAAAATTGGTGCTTGGCACAGTATATACTTCGACAGTATAAGCAAATGAAGTTTTAAATTAATTAAAATAAAATAAATTACGTTAATCAGTAAGTAGTCGGAGCATTTCAATGGGCAATGAATCAATTCATTCACGTAAACAATTCCCTCGCGTTAGTACTTCAATCCATACATATAATAAAACAATGATATAAAAAAGTCGGTTCATAAGCGATATTTCTGAAAAAAAAGTCAGTTTGGGGAACTATTAGATACATAGAAGAAATCTGCTACTTTTAAAATTTTGTGTCTGTATGCATATTTTAATGAATATTACGAAAAAGCCACTAAGTAGTTTCTTCAGATAAAGAAAATAAAGTTTTCAGTATTTTTTAAATGTTTGTGTGTAAGTTTGTTTTTTTAGTATAATTTGTTGTTTCTACATCACTTAAAAGTGGTAACCAACATTAGATGGAGACTCCATTTTTTTATTTTTATTGGAATCTATTAAAGAATCTGATATAACTATATAGAAAACTGAAAAATTAAAATAAAATTATGTATCTACTAATAATAATCATAATACTTAATCATTGGCTACCTATAAATATTTTTGTCACAACTGAGTAAACCAAGCAACCCTTGCGAGGTGTCATTACTAAAATTACATACTTCTCATGAATCAAAATATGTCGTGGGTTAAAGCCACAGACCACTTAACAAGGTTAAAGCTAATATTACATTTTATATTATTAAATATGTTTTCGTTTTATTTTATCCTATCCTTTTCATTTCTTCTTTACATTTATTATGCTTTTCATTCAATAAAAAAATGCTAGACATTTTTTATGTGAATGCAAAAATTTTTATAAAAATAATTATTTATGCATTATTTTATATTATTAAAAAAATTAAAAATTTTATATGTGTAATGCTAGACAAAATTGTCGACTAGGCATCCAAACATATAGCAGTGTTTTGCAAATTTATTAATGTTCAAAAACGATACTTTACCACAAAAGTACCAACAAAATACTTGTATTTTAATATTTTTAGTCAGTCACGGTCAAAGAAAGGACGATTAAACTTTTTTTTTCTTTATTTATTTACCTACTTGCTGTCATGTTTTAGTATAAGGTATCATTAATTACAAATGTGTAAGAATGAGAAGCGTTCTAAAAAATATAGAATTATGAAATTTTAGCGTGCTTTTTATCGGGCGGTTATTTGAAATCAATTGTTTTTTTTGAGAAAAAGTCTTATTTTAATTTCTATAAATTAAATATGACAAATTTAATATATTTTGCAATTACCGCCAGAATTTCATATTCTTTTACAACTACCAATCGTTCCTGCTTAGTTTAACAAAAAAAATCAATCTAGATATTTATCTTTACTGCAGTGGACATGGTCAAAAAATTTTAAATAAATAATAGTTATATTACTGGTACCATCAATCGTCAGTATTTAAACACAAATTTCGTTAGAGTATAAAACGAAATAGATTAATCAGGCTATCAATGATAGACGAATGTAATGTTCTACAAAATTTGAATATACAAATAAACATACTTTTAATTAAACGAATCTATTATTAAGGAAATTTGTGAGAAGGCGATCTTTTCGTTAATCAATGTCAACACAAACCTGCCGTAGCCGGGGCTGTGTAAGCCTCTTACCCTATATCCCCATTTCATTCATTCGGCTAGCCGGAAGCTGCCCTTTTAAATATTCATTTATGAGCTATTCCTGCTCTCCCGAGCGAAATAGCTTCGTTGAGTAAAATATTCAGTAGGCAAAATTCCAGTTGATTTTGATTTATAGTGGTACTTGTACTTTACAACATATTAAAGCGGTTTACCTGAGCGATTAAAATAAGGATTAAGCTCTGTACTTTACCCCATTGTATCATTTACCCCACAGCTAACGAGTTTTTGAGTGTAACTGTAGTTTTATAGTTACAAAGTCTTTTTGATTTACGACACTTGTTACTTAAACGTGTCTGTATATGATAGTCAATTATCTGACTTTTATGATGTGACAGACGAGTGAAAATTAGTTTTAATATATGCAGTGCTCACGCTCAATTGATACTAAAATAGTAAAATGAAAATGTTATAACGCAAATAAATAATTCATAAAGTAATCTCTTAAAAATAAAACTATGTAATTTGTAGTATATTTAAATAATACTTAAATATCGTTCAATTGAAAACTTTGTCAACCAATCAGAAAATCTCAAAAGATTAATCAACTGTCAAATTTACAAATTGTTTGCCATCGCCGATTTTTGTAATCAGCGAAAGAGTAAATCGCCTCTTAACATAATTTCCTTGAAGGGCTAATTTTTGTGTTCATACTAACTATGACTGTTTTAATTACAGTATTTCGCTTGCTCGCCAGTACCCGAACTTCTTTGACCTGTGACTCGAATAGACAGGTTTCGTTGTACTAAGTACTAGAATTTCATGTATGATCATAAAACCGGATTGACGGAAAAATCTATAAAAAAATCATGTTATAAAATAAAAAAAGAAAAATATGTTAGACGTTTATTTCATTTACTACAATTTAGTCGTAATATTTTCACTTACTTTACAAATCAACTTGAATAACTACATTGTACCGAGAAGTTTTTTGACGATATTAATACGAAATATGAAGTAAAGTACTGCACAATATTCATATTGGACGATGTTAAAATTTTGGTTTTCATATCAAGTAAATTAGTTAAACGATAAAACAATTATCCATAAACATATCACATGACATGGACAAATATACTATTACTGAAGGAATTACGAATGTACTTCATTTTTTAAATATTTTATTAATATTATACGTTATAAACATAATTGTCTTATAAGTATACATAGCTTGTATTATGAAGATTTTGAACTCTTCGGAATGCAAGTACTTCAAAATGATATAATATTATAAAAAAATGACACTTAAAGTTTGTGGGTAACGATTTACTATATTCAAATTCTTTTAAAATCTGTGTTATTACTACTTATTTATGTTTTTTAATCTAAATCTGCAGTCTATATTTTATCACTTATATATGATATTTAACTGTTAAATTATTAGAATACGTAAATGATTCGTGTAAATTTGAAAGATGCAATTAATCATTAAAGTCAGTCACACTCAGTGAAAAAGCCCACCGCAACTTTCAAATAAGTTTCACAGTTTATCCTTTTCATCTCCGACAACACACAAGCTGTATTTCTAATATATGACACACCCACTATCGATCTTAATACACAATTTACGGTGACATTTATCCAATAGAAATATTCAACCACGACCATTTTTCATGCTGTGGAAGGCTACTAACCGCCTTAAATCCCATAATTATTATCGCGTTATAGGAATTATCTGAATTAATGACTGTACAACAGTATTTTGAAAACTTTTTAAAATCCTTTAAATTATGCTTAAACTACTTCTGTGTAATCGACATATTACAGAAGTGCAGGAATCTATATAAGTAGAAAGAGGAATTAAAATGTTATAGAGTATGTATTCTTTTGCTAATTGAATAAAAAAAAAGCTTTTGAGTCGTGTTGTCGTTCTAGTTCAGTGAGCTTTAATTTAGTTTTCCATATACTGACTAAACAAAACGGCTACGCGAATTAAAAATCTACAGGCAGGTGGACAGACAGAACACAGGATAATTATTATTATTATGTGTTTTGTTCAAGTAAAAATTAATGTCTACGATAGATCAAGAAATTCCAATTGTTTTATTGGATATAAACCATTGAAAACGATTTAGAAACAGAATACAAATAATTTACTTCATTGTGAGATATAAACCTAATCTAACGGACTTTCACAACACCTCAATATAATACAACTCAACATTTTTAGGATTCCATAGTCATCTTTATCATATTGTCGTCACATCGGTCCATCTTCACAGTTTTAGATCTATGTGTACGAAATTTTGGTAAAACTTCCTTCAGACGGCACTTGTAATGAAAAATATAAAATTACATAATACTCAATAGCCTCAAGAATGGAATAATGTCTTTTTTGATGATTAATAAAATTTGCCTTGAAAAATAATACACTTTACCTTTAAACTTTTAAAGAAGAAATCAAAGAGAAAAGAAGTAAAAGAGATGAATTATCTTTTAATAAATTCGTGCCATTAATTTAAATATTGATATCTAAGAACTATATTTAGGGTTTAACGTGACTACTGTTTATTACTGGTACTTAAACTTTTTTCTTCGCTTTTATTCGGCTACATGATTATGTAAATCAGTTATCTGCGGAATGACCGCCAGAATGAAATGAACACATTTCGAACATTTCATTCGTCTCTGAACACATTACGATGATGTATCCACGTATACTGACACGTGGCTATTCTATAACACTTGTTAAAAACAGGCAAATTCCATAATGTACGCTTGACGAAGATATAATAAGAAACTTGGTATAGGAATATCCTTGTCATAGACCACTGGTCTTGAGGAAGAACACGATTTTCAGTTTTGTCTAATATATTTTCGAAATCTTGTTTCGTCCGTAAGCCAAAAGTAGCAATTATCAAATTAACTTTTTTTCTTCACATCGTATAAGTAGGATAATAGAAATACCTTTGTTTTCATTGTATCCAATCCTAATTTACAAACATGAAAATCAAAGTTTTTAACAATTTTTTTTAAGTATCAAACTCAGTTTTTATATTAAATGCCACATAAAATTTTTCACAAATATCTTTGAATAAGTCAATTATTAATTAAAAATACAGTTTAAATTGTATAAAAACAAATGCTAATAACGAAAACGTGAACAGAATTATTTGACAGCCCTTAACACGGAAAGGTAGAGACTTTAAAATATAGACCGTTCAGAAAAATATTAAGCCCATTTTTTCATGAATTCTAATAAGTAAAAAAATTACATTTAATTCATGAATTTATTAGTAAAAACCTTACTGGGTAAATTACAAAACAAGTTTACAAATGGAAATAAACCGATGTTCTCCTAGAGCTTGAAATGTTGAATATCCTAGTATTTTACAGGTTCAATCATATTACAGTATTTGATCATAATATAGAATCTTAAAAAAGCGAGTCGTTTAAATAGTAGAGACTATTTAAGGTTATTTCTTCATAATAATAAAACAAATACAAACAAGGCAATAGATGCCCTATCTTACATAAAATTGAAATCCATGTGGTTAATAACGAAAATCCTACTTACTCAAAACAAAATACGTTTAATTCAATGATTATATTTTTATCAAGGAACTAATCAATGTAAAAGTAAACCTGCTACTATTAAATTTGTGCAACCCAAGCAGCTATTACCTGTGTATTTCTCGTACTTATTCATCCCGCTAGCCGGAATAGCATCCCGCTAGCTTTTAAGCATTCATTTATAAGGCATTCATAGGCTTCCAGACGAAAGTGCTTTGTCGAGTAAAATATTCAGAAGGCGAATGTCAGTTGATTTTAATTTATAGTTTTATTTGCGCTTCCTAGCTGATTAAAATGGTTAACTTCAATGATTAAAGAGAAGATTAAAGACGGCCCGCGTTTTCCATTAATGAATTTTAGTGAAAGAATGTAAGAAAAGTTAAACAGTTTAATGCAACTAAGCTGCAGGAAGCCATTGTTCGAATATTTTGATACAAACTACCCTCAGGTTATGAGCTGTGCACATGCTTAAAATTGCACCGTGTTTGATTCTATTTATTGCGTCCTTTGTTAAATACCAAAAGCATATTTATGAAACATTTTTTCAGTTTAATTTCATAAGGTGCCTATTTATCCCGAACTCTCCTTTTTTAAAATGAATATTCATCTTGATATTCATCTTTCTTAAATTTGATATTCATCTTTCAAAATAGCATGAAAGGAATCCGATCTTGTATATGTACTTCACCTCGTTTAAGTTACTCAAATAATTAATCAATCAAACCAATTGGTCTAATTGAATGTATGTAGAGGCACATATAAATAGTTTTAAGTATTAAATAAATTACTTTCATTTATTTTAATTATTTAAAACTTTCACATTCACAAATATATTTGATATACACATAGCTACTTACTTCTACGGGAACAACTTTTTCAGTCAACCATAATAATTGAGTAGAAGAGACCAGTCTCAAAGTGAACAACTTCAGCGATATTTAAGGTAACATAACATACAAATCATAATGAAGATAAATTAATGGCTAAAACAAAAAAAATAAACAAATTAAAATAGAACATTATAATTCCAATTATTGATTAGATTTTGGACCAGAAAAAGGAAGTGAAAAGAAGGCATAGAACCTGAAAGATTACTTTTAAAGATTCTGGTATCAGGACAAGGTTAATTCCACAATATTGTAACTTGCGCGCTAAATTTTACGTCGTAAACAGCCCGGGTATTTGGTATTATTCCTAGTATGTAAGTTTTCTGAAAGTAAGGTTAGATAGCTCTTTTAATAAGCACAGATTATTTTGGACTCTGACCTATTTATGATGTTGAAGGTAAAGTGTGATTATAGAAATGGCATTGATTAGGAATAACAAGCCATATGAGACATCACTTATATTTATGAATAAGGTCATATAATTTGAAATTTAAATTAAGAAGAATACATAAATATATTTATTATAGTTTATTGACATATTTACATCGTAAGCATTCACAGTTGAGTTTAGGTAAAAGCTAAATGACATTTTAAAAATGGGCACGCGTGCGTATGCGTGTACGCGTGTGCATGCGTGTGTAGGTGTTTAGGTATGCATTACATTATTATTGAAATCTTACCTTGCTCTTAGATTAATTTTTAATATAATTTTTGTTTCATGATTAATTTATTTTTTACTATTATAGTAACCCATAATATATCACCAAATCATAGACTTATTATATAGACTATACATTTCAGCGTTATCTTAACTGTATTGTTTGTATGTGAGTTTTACTATTGTGTAAGTTTTGGTGGTGAACACCATCAGTTGCAATATCGGTGACCTCTTTTTTTTAACAGATCCTGTTTTAATCTTAAAAATGGTTCAATATAACTAAACAAACAAACAAAATTCAATTGAACTTAATTTGCCAAAATTTAATAATACTAATCCTAATTAATTTCGTGAAGAAATTTATTAATAAGATTAAGCTACCACAGACGTCAAATGAAAATATTATTACCGAAAAATCTGTCAATTGATGCCTTTTGCTCTTAATATAATCACTGAGGCTGACCGAGACTGAGACTATTTACACGTAAATAGGCATATTCTTCTATAAAGTGTCATATGTGAAATAGTAATTTCTATGTGACAATTTGAAAATAAATACAAAAAGTACGCTGTTAATTATTCAAAATTTGACTATGAAATTTCGAAACTTCAAAATTTGACTATGAAATTATCGGGATTATTTCGATGTGTAGTACCGTAATCAAGAACAGACAACATATGAATAAATTTAATAATGCCAAATAACAACGAACGCAATTCACTGCCGACTGCTTTGCAAAAAAGTACTCTTAACAGTTTTTATTGTACTATTTTTTTTCCGCACTCGCTCTTAACTTTTTTTGTCTATCTAATATATTAAATATATGCACCAACTCTATAAGAATTAAATTAGTATTTAAATACATCTAGGATAATAATCACAAATTTATATTATGTCCAAATATTTTTCAACATTTCAGATAGTTAAATGCACGTTCTAACTTTGGGAATAACTGATCAAAAATAAGACTTTTGGGCGCAGTGTAAGTAAACTCTTATCACATATATTAAATAAATACAACAAAAATACATTATTGTTTTCTCTAGATAATTTATCGATTATTTCCGACTAAAGCTAGTGCTTTTATAAATATAAATTTGTTCTGCATTTTTTTTGCAATTTTGCATGTTCCCAAAAATGTTATAATTTAAAAATTTAATTATAGCCCTCACTATTTAACAACGATAAAAGTATGGAATTCTTAAAACAACCTTTTCAAAAAACACAATTTTTATAAATTACAGCTTTCAATACAAAGTAACTAAAAACTCGAAATAATGCGCCCTATTATTGCAGAAATCGTGCTTAAACAGTATTAAAGTCATTTTTCATTAATAAAAACCTAAAATAAAAGCAAAGTAAATATTCCCTCAGGACATTTTTAAGATTTCTCAACGGATAGAGCGCCTTACTGTAAACACTGTCTTAATGAAGACAAATTCAGGGGGCACATATTGGAATTGCAATTACAGTTCGTTCTGAAAATAACTTGTGTAGTTCAAAAGAGTTAGAAAAGGAGGAATAGTGAGCCTATAGGTGGCTTAAAACAGGTATTGTGTGACACTTCACTTCGAAAGATGTTTATATATAACACTCAAACATCACACCCAAATGCGGGTATGTAGCGAAACAGATGACAAAGGATAAAGAGGATATCGCAAAACATCAAAGTCAAACGAACAAAACTTAAAGAGAATGGAAAACCTCAGTGATTATATTAAGAGCAAAATGTTCAAAGACATTTTATTATATTTTTCATGTAAAAAATAATTTGATATAACGATAACGTCCCTTACTAATGGTGTAATGCTTAGTAATTTTGTAGCAGTCGAAATTTATAAAAATTTCGAATGGTTCTCTGTCGTTAAAAGAGAAAATTCCAAGTTGTTCTCAAAATGTCCTGTTTGAGTTTCTGTACGTTCTGTACATTATACATTTTGATAGATCTTATCTGACCAATATATATGAACTAAAAATAAATTTAAAAAATTTTCCAAATAAACAATTTTTTTTTGTAACTTCGTACTAAGTAAAAAACTTGGTTCTTTAGATACGCACATGTTTAGCTTAACATCAATGCGTCATTAATATAAAGTGAACAAACGATTGATGGGAAAATATGATGAAATAATAAAAAGAAAACGATTATGAAAACAAATAGGAGTACAATCGCATATCTATTTTTGCAGAAATTTTCTTATATTATTGACATTCAGACTAAATAAGGCGTAGTGCCTTATGAAATTACCAAAATTAATTTTTTGTGAGTTCCGCACACCTCGATTAAAATACAAACAATATTTAAAGTTAATCGCTATTATGGAATAAAATGAGAAGAAAACTAATCCTTTATTAACTATATTATATTTTATTAATCATGAAAATTATTTAAAGTTATATTGTCGACTACTTAATAGAAATATCTAACAGTCGATCGAATATAATATTCACAATAAGTTTGGATAAGTGCGAGAATATAATAATGTCTCTACTTAATACGATTTCTTTTCCTATATACACATAATTTTAAGGTTCCGTAGCAACTACGAACTCGTCCGTCTATTCGTATTTTACTACTTATAATAAGGTAATATCTCGTTTCTTAGAAATACAATTTGGGTTTTGTTAAAAAAGTAAAAGAGGTGAAATACAATTTTGAAAAAATGTGTTTAGTTATCTACCACTGTCAGATATTAGCCTCTACTGTAATTTGATATGTACACTCTGCCCTCTAGTTTTTAAGTTTTAAAAATAAATCTCAGTAAAAAGTTTTAAAAATCTCTTTTCAATTCTAAGAGAAAATTAATTTTAGAAGATAGTTTTCAGTAAGCATTTCCAATAAAAATTAATACGTTTAAGTATCACTGGCGAGTTTTAACATTTTTTCAATGAAATAAAATATAGTTACAAGAATTATGTCTTAGAAAGATTGGACTCCAATCCTAATTGAAGTCCAATCCTCCTAATCCATAATATGGTTAATGGAATACTATGTAGGAAGCAAAGCGTTAGCTCAGTCACTTCCGTCGTCTGCGGTTTCTAACTATGCAAGGCAAATCCATAGTAAAGCGAACGGTAGCCTAGATGCTATATGATTGTTTTATACGATATTTTGATGCGATTCAATTTTTTACTAGTTATTATCGTATCTTTGTGCTTAGTAAATTAAAAAATATAAATATTCCAATATCATTACTAAACTTGTATGTAAAATTGTTCACCCAATGTGGTGATTGTTCACTTAATATGATCGATATCAAAAATTGTAAAATAGTTAAAAATTCTATAATCTAATTATTTCATGTAGTATCGGGAGACAAAATATATCCGGAAAATGAATAGAAAAATATTTATAGTGCATTTGGAATATATGGTGAATTTACAACTTTAAATTGTTACAGAACCCTAACTTAATATGCATCCGACAACCACTTTACCACCTTTTCGTATTAATGTTAAATAACAGTTTGTTTTTATCTCCGTAATGAAACGCAATTTTTATTAATTGTTATATTATTTAGTCGAGTAATAATTTCACCCCACTAAATAATATAATCATAGCAAACTATTAATGCTTAACAATAGTTATCTTGTATGTGACTGCAAAACAAAATACGTAAAAGAAAAAAGATACACAATTATGTCAGAGTTTTAGTGTCGTGAAGAAAAGTCGTGTAAAGTACTAAAAATATTAATAAATATATGAGTAACGGTACTTCAGTAAATAAAATATTTTTTTAGTCACAACTAACTGACCTCAACTAACTTGGTTGTTATTCGAATAAAATTACGTAGTCGATTCTTCACCACTTTCTCATTGCTAAAGGTTTGAAACTAGAGAAGTAAAAAGTATCCATGGAATATATCAACGGAGCCTGTTGATAATCGTATGCTGAATGAGAATATGACTAGATAGAGCTTTTACATATTGTCGTCTTTGGTAAATAAAAACACATCCAAATAAGTAAAGGAAATTTCAGTTCGGAGTCAATATTCAAGGCGATACGTACGTAATTCGGTTGGGGGCGAAACACACAAATCATCATTTCTTCCTTTTACAAAAACATGAAACATTACATTAAGGTCATAATATTTTAAAAAAAAAATGTTGATGTCGGCTTAATATGAACTCCTATTTCGTATGATTTATGAGCAGAGTGTGAGAATAAGGCTCTGCGTATAGCAGTACATACGTACTGTGCGCGACTAACGGAAATGAAAGATTTATTGGTGCGGTGTGACATATTATTATAGTCGTAACTTACGGTGACTAGCTAGCGCCAGTCGAAAATCTGTTAGTCCTGGATATTATCTATACAAATTGCTCACTCTGTATGAATGGATGCTGGCTCTCATATATTGTTTACCGACATACGGGTGAGTAAATTTTTAAAATGCGATTTTGGTTTAATGCTATGTGGTGAGGGAAATAATTTTCATTAAGATGACTCAGCGATTGCTAGTTATACTTGCAAATATAAATGCAGATCATTACTGAACCAAAATAAGATATTTTCAGAAGATATGTTACTAACTACCTTAATATGGTTAACAGTGGTTAATCCTTCTTCCAAAAATAAAACAATAACTTTTATAAGAGACAATTAAAAAAAAATTAAAGCTAATATAGTAAAATTAATACACACTATTTTTTAAGGGATTACTAATTGATATTAAAATAAGAATAATTGACAAGACTTGTGTGTTAATTTACCAATTTTTAAGTCTTTCCCCTAACCTTTCCCCCATCCCAAATAATTTCCTACTCACGTTTCTCCTTTCTAGAATTTAAGCAATAGGTACATCGTTGCATGAAAAGTGGACACAGTAATACTCCATCAATATATTATACACGATTTCATACAGTTTGTATGACATCGTAGCCGTCGAAGGATGTTGGGTGCGCGGGTGTTGGTGGACGGCGCAGCAGGCCGCGAGGGCGTCCGCGCGCCCGCTATAGCGAGGATGTGGGAATATCACAGAACCGACCTGGACCAGACTAGCGATGGATAGATCCCGTTGAAGGATGATGGTCGAGGTGTTTACTCGTGAAAGTTTAATTTAAAATATAAGTTTTTATTTTCATTTTTAATTTGAAGGCATATTGATAATTATAACTGGTTTTAAATTTAGCTTGAATTTGTCTTAACATATTTATTGCTTGTATTGGAATTATTAACTGAAATTTGTCTTAACATATTTATTGCTTGTATTGGAGGCTTAAATTTTTTTCGTTCTTAAAACTTTTCTTCTATGTATATTTTTTTAAATTATATATTTTCTGTTGAGTTATATTCTAATGACAAGGTTTAATTACATAAATAACGTGAACTCCAACATATTGCGTATGTGTATGATATAAAATGGCATGCTGGCAAAATGGCTTATTATTATTGTATTACATTTTATTCTGCATTTCAAGTACGTCTGATTCTGACTGTATTCAATTTAGCCATTGTCCGTATACAGTAAAACATTAAACTAAATGCGATATATTCCAACATAAAACATGCGCAAATATATTCATTAAGCAATTGATAGTTTATTTATAAACCGACAAGTAACGGTTATCGTTAGTAGTCTCAAGGTCACTGAGAAGGCCTAAGACTGTATTTGTAAGAATATCCTTAAGTCACTAGTTGCCATTGCGTTCTGTTTTACGACTGGTGGTTTCCTAACTTAGTTGTTTTAAGCACTCCTTCGTCTCCATGACGTAACCTTATACACACTGCTTCCGAAAGTTAACGTGATCTTTACCTCTATCACTTTATATGCCTGTGCATGAACGTAAGTTATTCATGCTTTATTTTAGTTAAAAGTTTCATTAGAAGAAAAATTCTTCTATTCTTTAAATAAAATGTTATACAATTACATATTAAAAAATTCTCGAAATTTTTACTGGTTTTCGATGGATTATGTTCTGCAAAAATTATCAACAGTAATTTTTCATTCACCTGAAAATTAATTTTCAGTATACTACGACCTATGGAAGTTAGCGTAATTCACACAGCTGACTTTTGTTTTATTTGTTAAACATTTAAAATCAAATAAACCTGTTAAATATTCGTAAAAATCCTACTACGAGGGTTATATATATATATATATATATATATATATATATATATATATATATATATATATATATATATATATAAAGTAAAAATATATGCATATAAAAAGATTTAAGGGGATGTAGAATTTCTACTAAACTATTTACGTATAATAATGACAAACATTTGAAAAATTATTTTATTATGTAAATGTATCGCTTAGTATATATTTCACAGGCGTAAAAATATCAATGATATCTCATAAACTATGAAATTTAATATAAAATACACGCAAGTTAAATACGAGATTTTTTTTTAAATTCCATACAGAGCGACACCGGGTAAAAGGGTTTAAAAATATTCTTTCAATTTTTGACGTACTAACAAACATGAAAAAAATGTGTTTGTGTGTGTGTGTGAAAAACTCGGGCAATAGAACCTATTGAAAACTTTTGAGAAAACAACGATAATTCCAGATATTCTAGTTTCTGAGATATATATTTTAATATTATGCTTACTTAATTATATTAGGTATCACTAGACGTTTATTACGCTAGGAAGTCTACATTAGTAATGATGAAATAAAGTAATTTCACTTCAAACGAGATACAGAATCCTCGATGCGTAAAGCAAACTCGCACTTAACCAGTTTTATTTCATAATTTTGACGTTTTTGAAGTTTCGCAAACAGAAAGAGGAAAATAATTTTGTGGACATTTGCAATATTTCTTTAAGTATCTTAAACATATTTAAAAAATATGTTCCTAAAATCGTTTTATCTTTCTTCTTTGATATTTAAAGAAGAAAGGTAAAACGATTTTAGTAATATATTTTTTCACACGATATATAAAATTTTACAAAAAATTACTTGTTTACTTGTCACCTCTAAAATTCCGATATGAATATTTTTGGGTTTCAACTATTAAGATATATGCAAGTTAATATGCTTTATCACTGTGCCAAACTAAAAGTTTCACGTTTTTAAAGCCGTTTTTTTTTCAGAAAACCTGTGTTCTGAAAGTAAACGGCTCTGAGAGACGGACGAACACGTGAGAGATTTCATAGGATTCCCGTTTTTACATTTTGGCTACGGAACCCTAAACACATCATAAATCAAAATATTTTTCAGAAGAGGATGATTTATATTTCCTAGTGACGTACTTGGCCTTGTGAATATGTTTAGCGAAGAACGTAACCGCTGTGAAAACTGGTATGTCATCGATCAGCCCAAACTTAATGCGAAGGCAATTCTGTTACACAACGGTAAGACCGAAGGTTACCCTCTAATATCGGTTGGAAAATCCGTTGCTTTCGAGTACATTTGTCGCTAAGATTTGATACTATATTTTATCTATTTCTATATGTATAATAAATGTACAACTAACCATCATGGCATTCATAAAACAAAATCTCACAAACACGCGAGCATGGGTAAAACTGGTTTTAATTAAAACCAATATTTTTCTAAACACGTTTGACTTGCTTTAAAGTGTCTTCTACTGATCATCATTTTTACGTGTTGAGTGATCGTTACGTGATTAGCGGTGCTTCCATTGGAAGTGAATGAAATTTATATTTATAAAGTATTATAATAAATATTTGAAACTAAAGAATGTAAAAAAAAAATCTGAATAGGTTTGATAATATCTATGATAACATAATTTTCAAGCAAAATATAACTTTTTCTTGTAATTTCTGTGAGTAAAACCAATAAATATATTGAACGTTAGTCTTTCCGTAATTAGATTGGAATAAGAAGTACCACTTTTATTTATATTGCTGTCTACACCATACATAACCTAGACCCACAATTACCACAACACAAAGTCAAAATTAGGATTCTGGGTTGTACTTTACGAATGACTGGAATTTAAGTTAAATTATTTTATAACGTTAAATAGGGAACTCGCTCAAGTGAGTCAATATAACTCGTTTATGTTATATTTAAGAATAAGATGTATGGTATAATAAGCTACATGTCATAGTTGCATTTCCTAGAGGAGTTGAAGCATGAAACCTTTAAAAAAATTTATAGATACGATTTCAACACTAATTGATTCGTAGAAAATATACCAGTGATAGGTATGAAATTCGGCACGTGTTTTCATGTTGAAATAATAGTATATAAAATGAGCGGCCTACTATAGTTCTTTAACTACAAAATAGTTTACTGACGTATTATCAAAAGTGGTTAAAACAATTAAATGCAAATCATTTTCAATACTACAATAGTTTTCTCCGTTTTATTAAATTAATCACGTAATAAAATAATTCGCTAGAAATTACACGTAAAAATTATGCAGAGGTCTCCTAGTAGTAGCCACATACGAGTAAGTATACAAGTTATGTAACTTAGTAAATCGAGAAAAATAAATCATACCATATTTTACGTCAAATAGTAAACAGTAAATAGTTATGTCATAAATAATATAGGATTAGATATGGTTATAAACAGATTAAGGAACCTTATACCTACAGCCTGTAGGTATATACTATTTTACTTCCTGTTGATTCAACATTACTTCTGATATTTTTTTTCTGAAATCCGAGCGTAACCATGGATCACGGACTACGTGTCACTTGAACTAGTTTTTTGTTCTGCGGTTTTTCCGCCACTTGATCGTTCACAACTTAAAAAAAACATCGCAAGTAAAAAAAATATTTGATAAATATAAACAACAAAATATGAAAATATTCCGGCAACCACAGAAATAATATTTGCCATTTATTTTGTTTAAAATTTTGAAACCCTCATTAAAATATATTGCCAAGCATTTAAACTTACATAATACTTACGGGTTTATGGAATTTCGGTATACGTATATATACAGACCATTCACATTTAATTTAAGGAAGAAACTGAACCCTCATAAGAGCTATTACCAGTCCGTCCACTTTTGTATCGTTGCCATTTTTCTCAGAACCGGTTCGGCGTAGAAACTTGAAATTTGGCTTAATTATAATAAATATTAACCATCATATATTTTAATAGTAACATTCGAAAATATAAGTCTAAAGATATTATAAGGGTTAAATGTTCATGTTAGGTATTGATTCAAGGGGCAAGTTTTAGGAATTGAAAAACTACTTTTTCCGACATAAATGTGACACAATTTTAGAAATATTGTCGAAAATATAACAAAATACAAAGTATCCACGTCAGACTATTGTCCCCCTAAACAGGTAAGGTAAAAATTTTAAAAAATAACGTTTCTAACGGATTATCTAACATTTACCTGAAAATTACAGAAATTGCTTTTAAATCTCATAATAATCCACTATGTAAACTTATATTATTTACGAGAGCGTATAAGAAGACGAAACTCTCACAATACGAGTTCTACTCGTACTTAAGAAGATTTTTTAACATTTTTCTATGTTTATAAAGTTTCTTACCTGTGTCGCACCAAGTTCAATATTAAAGTTAAACCTTGTACGACTATAGACCGCTTACAACAATGAACATAATGCAACTAAATGCGTCCACTTCATTGTCCCTAGTTACTTGAGTCACAACAGGCAGACTTGCCGACATCGATTTACACAAACCCAACAAGTCTTACGTAAATAAAAATAACTAATTCAATACAATTACATGCCGTAATAATATATCGTCGACAATAACTTCGTAGCGGATGTTGCGAATGACTCAACATATTCTCACTCAAAGTTTTTACACTAACACAATGAATGACGTAATACCTCAAATTTAACTGAATGATTTCAATATAAGTTCATGACAAAGTTTTATTTTTAATTCCGTTACGAATCTCGCACTGTTATCATTAATTAATTTTTTAACAAGCACGTTAATATTTCGGATACAGCCTTTTGAATATTTTTTCTCTTTATACATAAACAAATTAAACCTTATTACATTGAGGTTACACATAGGTCGTTTAATAGTCAAATGAAGTGAGAAAATTGTAAATCTCGGTGGAAATTTGTTCTAGATTAAAATTCGTTAGATTAAAATCTTTAATGATTATTCTTCCGATGCAACGATGCAATGGACATACATAATAAACTCTTAAAAATTACATCTTGTCTCCATTTTCCTACAAGAGATTGATAAAGAATATCAATAACTGCCTCTAAACTTGTATATAAATAACACTAATACACGTAACTAAACGTGATTTGAACTATGCATGTAGTCAGTAAATACTTTCGTTTTCTGCCTATAATATGGCAAGATTATGACCCAGAATTGGACTAAACAAACAACTTAGGTAATAAAATGATTATTTTTTATCGTTTTGCTTCCTGGCGGGATACGATTTGGCAGTCGATCTTGACAGGTTAGATCACAGATAAATCGTTATTTGATAATGAATATTTTAGCTACAGAAGCTGTATAATTAAACTTCCTCACAAATATTGTTCAGATCCGCACAGGGCATATATAAAAGTGTCCTGTCAGATAAAATAAAAGCTAATATGGGAAAGTTATTATTTTCGATCTAGGTATTATAAGGAGTGAAATATGTATATCATAGTTAGCATTATCGATTTTTAAAGTGCTGCTACTCAATTGTATATGATAAATAATTTTATTCCATTTCCAATAAGTCCAAATGTAAGTCTTATTGTTTTTATAATGTCATTTAAAAGGCCGAGAATAGCATCGAACCTTTTTTTATTTTTGTTTGAAGAGACCGCAGCAGTAGTCTCGGGTAAGAATATTAAAAGATAGTATCTCAATGTCGTTCAGATAGTATGTCAGTGAATCAATTTAATGTTGATCTACGGAACGCAGAAATGATAGTTTGTTCTGTCCTTTTATGTTTCGTGCGCCTCTTCTTACAAAGGACATTTATGAGGAAGTTATGAGGAAGTCTAACGTTAAGATAGCATAATGCCATCAACATTATAAAATATAAAAAATATTAGCAAAATTTACAATTATTATTTTAAGCATAAGGAGGGCAATGAGTTGCGTCTACGTTGGTAAAATATAATCGATAAATATTTTGTACATCTAATCAGTTTATTAAAAAATGGAAAACGCATTTGGAGATAGTCTCTGGAGAATAATTTAAAGAGACGAAATTGAAAGGGACTTCAAGAAACATTGAGGGCATTAAAAATTTTGCAAAAAGCAAGACGAAATGCTTAACAAAATGTCTGTGCATGTATTTATTCGGATACGTAAATTTTTTATAATAATATTGTTATTATTAAATAAATCGGGTTACACAAAATAAAATTGAAAATAAAAAAAACAAATTTTACTGACATTGCTAAAATTTATCTAAGCTAAAATTTACATGGAGGATTCAACAATCCATCCAACGTATATGACTCCAAGTAACGTAATACATTCAGTGCTACTCGTGAAGTCAAGTCAATCCAGTGACATATATTAAAATCTATTAAACTGTTTACACAAACACTTTAATAACATAACTCTCCATTTCGTTTCGGGTAGTTGGGTAAAATGTAAATGTTGCAGTCGTAGCGAGATACTTGACGAATTTATGTAGAAAATATTTGAACTGAATTGAATCTCCATTTGATTAAACCTAAAAATCGGTGAGATGGCTGTTACGAGCCAAGAATGTCAGTTATTACGTGGGTATTATTAACGTTGACTGCATGACGTGTTTGACACATGTGACTCTCACTTATATGTGATTTATGAACTAAATGGCTGCTTTCTAAACATGACTACCTTTACTTCTATACTTAGGAATGCTCATGAAATGCTTATTACCCAACTGCAGGTAATAAGCGTATCAGGAGCATCATGTATATATTCTCCTTGATAGATTTATTATCCAACACCAAGGAAGATTTCGTCTAACAGTCTATGTATGTATATTTCCTCATTTATGTTATATGTGGGTATATAGTATATGTGGGTATGACCGGATGTTAATCTCTTGAGCCGGAACGGATAATCCAATTTGCGCAAATGAGGTTAATACCAATCGTTTTAACAATAGGTGTGCATAATGCAATCTATGCAATATGGCGGCCGCGATTCGCCATTTTCTTCAAGTGAAAAAATAAAAATTCAAAAACGCCGTCAACATGTATATCAAATTAAAGGTATTAATGAGCAGATTTGATAAAAAGCAATATTTACTAAAAAAAATCTTTTCAATCTCCGCAAGCAACATTGCTTAAAATTTAGCGTTGAACTATTTGATAATGTTCAAATTGAAAACCTGGTTTTCGATTTTAAAAATTCCGTGATAAATCCTGAGAAAATAGAAACAAAATTTATCGTAGTCAGGTTTTTTCCTATTAAGGATTAAAAATATTCATATAGCAATGTGCAGTCCACTATACAATTTGTCTTTCTTGCGTCAATCAGAATAAACAGTCGTTGTTTCATCAACCGAAAGTTTACAAATAAGAAGGTGTAAATAAAATACTAAATAAAGATGCTCTATTGAATTTGTTCAAGATTGAGAAATATTATAGGAATGTCTTATATAAATATTTCTGGTAAATATCGTTCCCTTAACACCTAATAGTAAATCGTTCTCAATAAATATAATAACTATATAGATTATTTTATAATAAGTGACTTTCTTTGGGCCTCAATACCAATTGAACCACAAATAATAGAAGATTACTATTTAAACGTATAAATGGTTTTAATATCCAAATATCCTTAACTCTTCGGAATATGTTAAATTTAGTACGATGAAAATGGGATGAGTAAATTTAAAAAAATAAAATCTGATCCAAATTTATTATCTTATAAAATATCTTACCGAACCTTCAAAAAACGTTATTTTCTTATATAAATTAGTTAAAGAAAATTTAAATCAGATTTGACTAGTAATATTCAAAACCTTTCAATGCCAATATTGTTTTCAAAAATTCTAATTTTAAATTTCAATACATAAATAGAAACGGCGACATATAATAATTTAGAGATGAAATACTAAAAAAATATTTAGACCAGAATAAAACCTGTGGATAACGGCGAGTAAAAAAGGTTCAATTCTTTACATTTTTTGTGCCATTTTATATCGATCCAGTTGTTTTTTCTCATTCCATCATCAAATCCATCATTACATTGGACGGTTGTAGGCGTTAAATCAAGCTGGATTATGTCGTAAACGATTGGTGCGTAGGCTTTAGTCTGATGATCTAAATACCGAAGATGTAACATTTTATTTTACTTTTATCTATTATTAAAATACATATCTTAGAACAATCTGTACAGAAGTTTCAAAACAAAGGTCAATATTACACACACAAATTCCAACTAAATTCAGTTCAGATTTATATTTGGTCGACAATCCATTTCTGTCAATTTCAATAAAGTATTTAGTATCTTATAGCTGAAAGACAAGCGCGTTAACTCTTTTATCTCATGAGATAAACTCCGCTAATCACCTAACTTATAGTTCTGCTATATTTTTAATTATTATATTTACCTTTTAATGTCCTGTGTTCATATAATAAGAAACAAAAGTAAATGTATGGAAGTGAACGTTTCTGAACAAAATTTTATATTAGTGCTAAAAATTATGTACGAAAATAAGTCTAGTTCAATGTAAAAGAAGAATGAAAGCCAATTTGAGAAAAAAATTAAAAAATTTCCAAATATTTGCGAAAAAAAATTGCATGAGAAAATGCCAAGAAATAGACGAGAATGAGTTTTAAACGAAAGTTTAAATTTTTTTTCGAATTTTTTTTTGTACGCCACATAAATTCTAATGACTTAAAGTCCATTTGTTAAAAAAAACAGAAAAATATATTTTCTTCGTCTAATGGGATATCTCATAGGTACTCTTTTTTACTACTCTTCTTTTTTACTACTTCTAAAAAGCATAAGTTTTCAACGACATTCTATTTACTCTTTAATAATTTTACACATAACCTGATGATAATAAGTCGATTTTATTATATACGTGGGTACAAGTGGATTTTATAGACTTCAAATATTGTAAATTTTACTTCTGTAAATTTTTCTCGTCAATTTATGAGTAAAAGGTAATATTTTTGTTATCTGATGAATAGTAATAGAACTCTGTTAGTTAATTGTTATATCATTCGCTATAATGAATATATGGTATAGAGTAATTTCCTACTTTGGATTTTTAAAATGAAATATGTTAACGAAATATTAAATAGAATTTTTTGTCACCTAATAAAAAAAATGGATAGTTTTATGGATAACTGACATTTAATTCTATATAATCACAGATTACGAAAATATCAATATGAAGAAACACGATATTTGAAATCATAATGATTTATTGGAAAAAAATATTTATATCAAATGACAATGCAGAAAGAACTTATGTCATAATATAATTCCAACCTCAAAGTAAAAGTACCATACAGCGCTAATAACTGTGCATATCAGCATTATGAATAATTGTTATTTTGAACAGATTGAACACGAAGAAAGGTAAGCTGCTTACGATTTCTATTTTACGTAACAAATGATGCAAACTAACGATACTAAGTTCCTATTTAACTTAATACTAGGAGTTGATATTCGATTTATTTTTGTCTGTTCATTTTATGATTTCAGATTTTTAGCTATTCATTAAATGTAACCAATATTTTGTTTCTATGTTTCTTTATGTATTTTTGTTTCTTTTGTATTACTTCTTTATTGTTTTGTTTATATTGTATTCTCATGATATTATTATCATCTTGTCCATTCCACTGACCAACTCGCGAGCATTCTTGTTTATATTTTCCTTGCCTAATAAATCAATTAAAACTAGATATATATACAATGTTTTAACTACGTTCCCTTAACGTGTCCACTTGTAATATGTGTTTTTTCCAGTTTCATTCCATTTATAAGTATTTACTGTATACTAAAATAAACTAGTAACACAGAGATGAAACTCAATGCTTCTGAATACAATCATTTAGAACAAATTAAAAAAGCTAAAAAAATTCTAAAATTTTTATCATGACTCACAAAAACATCAACGATTTTAATGACTTGCAACTGATTCGAAATTCGTAATTCATTAAATTTTTAAGTTTAGACGTTATTAATTTTCTTTTGTCAAAGAGTATACCTCTACAATAATTGCATGTATTTTTTTGGAATGTTGTTCTATTACGTTAGCTTAGTGTGTGTGTGTGTTGTTTGGCTTGCTTTCCTGCCTACCTAAATTTAAAATTTAATGTTCGTAATATCAAACAAAATTCACAGTTAGAAAATCATTCAATTAATTTGAAATTTTAAAATTCTTCGGCGACAATCTCTACTCTGTGCGACTATTTTACCACATACTATTATGTGTCTGACATTGTAACAATGAACTTTTCATTGTTAAACGTAAGCAATGAATCTTTTGAAGTGTATGTAATATACAATTTAATGTATTTGTAACACATATTATACCTTTTACTACTCCTTCTCCATATAAACATTAACTATGACAAATCTCACACTCCTATGTTCGCACAATGTGCTTCAAAAAGAGGTACAATAATTTTCTCTTCCCGTATTAATATATAGATTACGTACCTGTTAAGAAAAATTTTGTAGAATTTATTAAAAAATCATTCTGATCATCACAAATGAACACATTGATTTGAAAAAAAATTGTTACAAATAGACATTAAATGTTCGTATGTAAAGTAATTAACAATATAGAGAGTAAAAGTGATTATATAGAAAAATGTAAAAACAGATATTTAAAAAGCGTTCCTGATTTTGTAATAAAGCACATATTGAAAACGCTATTGTTTTTTTTATTAATATATGCAACGAATAAAACATATTTTGTTTTCAACTTGAATTTATTTTTTATAAGTTCTTCATATCACAAAAGAAAAATGACATAATTAGAATCATGATCACTACAATTTGTTTATCTTTAATCTAATAAGCAGATGGTTTCTTAATGTTTCGCCACCACTCTGGATGCATGGCCAATTTGAGATACTCATTTATTATTTTGATTATTGAAATTATAATCGGATATGAGTTAGAAAATTAGCGGAAAGGTAATAATTTTGACAATTTTATTGTTAGTGGATGGAAAAACCAAGAAACTTTAACAGCACCTATGAATACCTATGAAGCATCTATAAATAAGAATTTTTAGCATCAAAAGAATTATAGCTCATTTCATTTATTCTTAGTGTTCGCAGCACATTGATATTTGTGCTCTTGTTATTCTAAATTCATAATATATTTAATATTGTACAAATAACAAAACTCAGGGCGAATTTTATATACAATAAATATACTAAAAGGAACTCCATAACCAACATGTGTTTCCATTAAAGTTATTTTCATTTTAATTCATTTGGTGCTTCAATTAACTTGAAAGGTCAATCGACATTGAAATTCTCAAAAACGTATTGAAAGAAGCTAGAGTTATTAACGTAAAATGCATCAAAATAAATGTCAAGAAATATGTCAAGATGTAAATTCTTGTGCTATCTCTTGAGTTAAAAAGACGTTAACGTCGATAATGAAAATGTCAAAGCTACTAATATTAGAACCACTGAAAATTGTTTCTGTGAGGAAGTGTATTATCATTAGGTTTTAGATTTTCTGCAATTTACGATTCGACTATTTTTTTAAAATATGGTATAAATAATTTACGTAGTTGAGAGACTATACGTATCTCTGATATAGTTATAAACCATATCTATTTGTTTACGATCGATTCCTTATATACATTTCGTTGTAAACTCTATCAATAAATTAACGACACAAATTATAAAAAGGTGATATTTTACACAAGTGAAACATTTAAAAACTCATATAAAATCTTATATTATTCATTGTAGCTGTGAAAGATACGAGACAAATATGTATATCTCAGATGTGTATTAAATTGATAAAACATTTAGAAAACTTTTATTTTATTATAGCGAGATAAAATTATTAACATAGTAGTTCTAAGTAAATTTTAATTCATTGAGAAAAACCAAGATAACGTCAAAACCGTAAATAATAACACCGTTCAAATGACTGAATCTTTCACCAGGAAAAAATTTAAATATGGCAACTCTAGTGAGGAAAAAATACCTAGTTCACGTAGTGTAAAATAATTATAATGAATTTATTAGACCCATCAATAAAAATTATAAAAAACTTTTTCGAAAGTCCAAAGTAAATTTCATACAATAAAAGATTTTTATTTAAGGACATTAAATAAATTATATCACAAATTATGAAAAAAAGAATGTTAGACAAAATATAATACATAATAAACGTAAAAATTTTATTAAAGACCAAATTTTAGAGAAAGGCTGTGAAATTTCCAAGGAAACAATAGTCGCAAACTTAATATAAAATAATATAACTTATTTTGTTATTCCAGATTTTATTCAAAGAGATAGATGTTGAATAGAAATAACACCGCCACTATGTCACTTTCAACTTAAAACCTATCTTCATTCTTCATAGAAATTAGTTGGTAGACGTTCTTTTTGTGGTAATTTGTGGGTCATTTTTCAATGAACCGAATTCAACATATTTTTCATTATTAGGATATAAAAGATGTTGTTCAATGGTCAAGTACAAGATTGGTAAAAATTATCATATATATTTTAATAAAATATCAAGATGTAAAATATACATCTTTATATTCTATCAAAATATTAGCTCTCTGTAAACTATAATAAATTAATATAATTAGAAATAAACCTGAATTTTTCATGAATGACACTAATGGTAAACAGATTGAACCAAAATAATGTTTCGAGTTGCCACACTACACTTTGCATCCTGACAAATTACAAGTCTCAACAAGTAGAAATTTGAGTACGTGGGTATAATTAATTTATTCACACTGTCAAAAGAAAAATATTAGTCTCAATTCTTCATTATCAATTCAATATCTCAATTTTCTGTAAAAATAAACCGCAGTGTTTTGGAATTTTTCCTCTAACATTATTTATTGCCTTGATTTATCACACAGAGAGTAAGCTATCTAACACCTTAAGACGTTCCTAATTGCTATATTCCCACTCGCGCTTTATCCAAAGTAATATACTAGTAACTTGTAATCAATCATTAACTGGCAAGAAATTGGCCCTTGGGCTATTGTCTCAGTCAACAAACATATCATTATTGACACGATCGAGTGTTTACGGTTCGTGCAGAGATGTAATTACTGAGTTAATTAAATATTAGTCGGAAGATGTTGGCTCTAACTTTTAGTCATAACGTAATAACTATTTTGTTGAAATTATAATAATTATATTATTTTTGAAATATCCAGCTCGATATCGACATTAGTTTCTTCAAATCTGGCTCAACCGTAAATCAATCTATGGATTGTATAAGACGAAATCGTTAAAATGTTATGTTTATTTTGTAAGAGATTAGCATATAATTTACAAGCAAAATTATATTGATGTAACTTAATCAAATAAATATTAATTGAACTTAATTGAAAAAAATTCATGGTTAGAAAATTAAAGCGGGTGTGGAGATCGTTGCATGTCACTTTGAATTTTAATATTTTGCAATGAGTACTTTAAAATGCTAAAAGCTAAATTGATTGTTAATTTCGGGAAATTTTACAAAATAAAAAAAAAATTGCCTCCTCTTTAAGGCATAAAGGAAAGTAAATAACTTTTTTTATTATTCTGGTAGATATCAACTGAAAACTTCATATATAGCAAATTTCATGCAAATGGGTCTAAAAATGTAAGGCCGTAACTGACAGACGAAATTATAAGGGTTGCTTATTTTACTATGGAATTCTAATAAAATGAGAAGTATATTATAAATAAAACTTCTGTTGATAAAAACAATAGCATACGTATAATAATATGAAATCCAAAAACTGATGACAATATTAACAAAACACTATGCAAATAATAATCTATTAACCGGCGGGTATTATAAATAAGAATATTTTGATCTGCATAATTTCTTTGACTTCATATTTTTTTTAAAAATTTTATACAAAATATAATTTATATGAAATATAATACAAATCAAAATATAATTTACTTTTTAAAAACAGCATAATTCCCATAAGACGTGTGCATGTAATTCCCATAAAAGCAGTGATAAAGGGTATTAGTCAGCTATAGAATTAAAAAAAAGTATATAATTTCATCTCGTTGTGTTTATAAGCTAATCATTTAAATTATATGAACTGCGCGTAATTAGTGATGCACACGAACAGTCGAAGCGATAATTAAAAATACTTCTTCTTGAAAAAAAAGTCTGAGAACAAAATACAAGACGGCGCAACAAAAAAACTGGTCGAATCTCTAATATATTTCGCTGTTGCGCCTTTGTGCAAGGATATTGAACTGGGCAGAATTTCGAGTGAAGGTTAGCATCACAAAGGCCGCCGTTTACATCACTCACTGAAGACAAAGTCGAGAAGCACGATATCTAGTGTTGGCAAATCGGAGTATCATTATTAGACAAACAGCGTTAATATTCGAATTCAGATCATAATGATTTCATATAATAACTTTGAAAAGGATATTCCGGTGAAGTGCCTTTGAAATAAGTATTTGTATCTTGGATCCCAAAAATATAAACGGAGATTCAGAAGAAAAGGTGGCTTGATCTTAAATTTATTTAGAAACATATCAAGCTGATCCGGAGAGATATCCATCAAGAATAGTTATCAACTTCATCGCTTCAAGTCTGAGATTAAATAGCAACCGATTTCTTGAATAAGACCGTTTCGTGACTTGAAAATTGAGTCTATTCTTTTGTTATGCAGAAGGCATAGTCACATCCCCGACACTGCATACTAGCGAACAGATTTAATTGCCTACACGAGTACATACATACTCGCCTATCCGTATCCGAAGGTGTGTGTACGTAAATTAATGTAGGGCTGTGAGTAGCGTGCAGATAAAGAATGTTTACTATTACTACATGCCGGTATCAATCGTTGCGGGCAATAACGCCGATCGAGCGAGTTGACGCTATATGTCAGCAACTGTTTCTCGTTCTAACCAATAGCGTCGATCGAACGACTGTCTCGATAGCACGCTGGCGCAATAACTTTGTACTGCGGCGCACGTTTTTATTATTGCCGAATTGTAAAAATGAAAGTAGGTAAATAAATATTTTATACTATACATTTAATTGAGTGAAAGTGATTTGATAACAATAATGTTAAGATATAATTTGGAAAAAGATACTTAGTGTGGATCCTAAAAACGAAATAAAATTTTAAATAAAAATAAATTTTATTCATTTATGAATGTGATACACTGGAATAAGGTCTGCGTTGTACTTTTGATTCTTAATAAACCATATAAATAGCAGACACTACAAGGAAACCTTTTCCAACCACATCGCATTCAAACGAAACAATGACTTTTAAGAACTGTTTGTATTTTAAGTCTGCTCAGTGACATGTTTGTAGACATAAAATTATAGGTACTAATCAAATAAGTTCATTATAAAAAACAAAATTATTTACAACAAACAAAAAGGCAGATAAAACAATCTCCTATCCTTACTGATTTTATTGTTTTTTTTAAGAAATCGTTCACAGCGCAAAAACGGACCGTTTTATTGAATTATTATAAATAGTTATCAATTAAGACTTAATTATACAAGTTAAACTCAAGCAAAAATCGCAAAATCGAACAAATAACACGTGCACGCAACAAGCGGCAACCTGGAATCGCATACTCTTGATCGTACTCGTTATCTGCGGGTGACGTTAAACTGGCAGGAGGAGGTGAGTGTCGCTTCTTCAGTAATAGTTAATATAAGTATTGGCATGGTATTGGTTTAGAAAATGAATATTTTATTACTGACCTTTGAAATTAAAATGAATATTTGATTACTAAAGCAAACAAAACGGCTATTATATAAACACAGGTTTAGAATAACACAGGTCCTCCGCGTATTGTATCTCCTTTTTCAACTAAAAGTAAATCTCTGAGGAAAACAATTTGAAGATGAAATAGATCCTCCACGAATTGTGACTTCTTTTTCGACTGAAAAGTAAATCCCTGGAGAAAAGTGAACAGTAACTACTGTTTAGTCCTTTTAGAAGTATCAAATAAAGATAGTTTTTAAAAGATATTCGTTCGAAAAAAAAGGTTGACTACTGTATTACATTTCAAATGCACAAATTTATTAAGAGACTACGTAGAAAAATCAATTTAATTTTTTCGTGTATTTGTTTTTTTAGTTAGGCATTATCATTAGTCTTGAATCGTTAACATTTGTAATCATCAACGGCCCGCATCATATTCGCCGTAATTGCCCTTAATGGCCACGCTGAGCAGGCGGCTTTACAATCGCAGTACACCAATAATGCTGCTACCTCCCACTGATATGTACCATTTTAGCTACGCGGTTATGAAAAAAAAACTAACATTTGTTCATTCCCCAAACTTTCATTTTGAAATTTAACTCAAATTGCCTTCGATTCTGATTTTATACCATTTCTAGCCAATACTTAAAGCTGAATTTTTCTTGCCGGTTATTGTTCTTCTTGAATCCCTCGTTCTCCTCGCTTTTCGTGTCATTATGTTATTGTTGCCACAATTGTTAGAGCCAAAAATTTCGCTGTTATGTAGCATAATTATATTTTTTCTTATTACATTATAAAACAAAGTTAGTTAAGTACACCCCAGTGCTTCATAACACGATGTAAATATGTGCAAGCACTTTACGCCAGAGACCTGGTAAATGATCCCTTTCCAGTGCTACTAAAATTTTTAACTCTGATATACGTCTTTTTACTTACAAAGCTATAGCTACTACGATAATGGAATATTAAATAAATTTTACGGTAATTATGTTAGTTTTAATGATAGCTTAAAGCCTAAACAGCCAAGAGAATTTCTATAAGACTATTAAATATGTAAATTTAATCTCACAACCAATTAACACATTTTAAAACCAATAAATATTAAACAAATAATTAGTGTGCTAATAGAAACCGTTCTAAATAAACCTTGTTTGTTGCTTGTTCGAAATTTCATTACCGACACGGCCTTCAAATTATGTTATAAAAAACTCAACTTACACCGAGAAAGTTTATTTAAAGGTTACTATTACAATATCGTCTTAATGAGACTTCAACATCAAATAGGCTAAGCACAAAAATGGTTTAAAGATAACTGCCCGAGTTCGGCCTGGCTGAATGCGTAAGCGGGTTAGCGGATTATCTGTATTTATTGTTTGCTCTATTTGAGAAAGAATATTTTTATTGTACCAATACCAACAATGGAGTGACTTAACGAATATCTACATTTTTACTACGATTTTTTAGCCGCATTTTAATGGACTGGAGAAATATATTACGACGAAATTTATTACAGTTAACTTTATTGTATATTTGTATTCATAAATAAAGTATTATTTGAAAATAATTTCAAAAACTGATTTATTTGGCGTATAGAATATTAATAGGAGCTAAAAAGGCTATTGTGAAATTTTGTTAAGTCTGTATGTTAATTTGAGCGAATATCACGCTAAATCTACTGGGCGGATTTGGATGAAATTGAGTATGGTAATGATATATACTCAAGAGCAACATATAAGAGAAAAAAGAAAAAAAATGTTTCCTTAATTACACGCGAACGGCGTCCTAAGCACAGCTAGTATTGAATAAAGTGCCTTGTCAGTGCGCAATAATAAATTATTTGTATACTTTATTAAATATTACCATAAAGAATGTGAAAAAGAATTGGAATAAACAAACACTTAAAGAGTTTTTGTCCTTATGGATTTATTTAGATTCGAAGAAATCCTATTGAATGAAATTCCATAAGGGAACATTAAACAAATTTATTGAAAGATATGCTTTTATGATTCCTAGTGTCTGAATCCATAAATAAAATAAATTAAATTTAAAAAAAATATTTTATTGCGCTCATTTTACGGAAATTGTTTTTCCTAATGGTTTTTCATTGGTTTAAAATTTTAATTTGATCGTTGTTAAGTCATGTTTTTGGAACCATGATATTTTTTATTAACGACCAGTAATTTCTTTTTAAAGAAAATTAGAAAACACATGTGAAAGTAGCACAACAATCATACAACAAAATTGATAACTTATTGTTGTTTCTTGCAGCTAAAACATAAAAGCATTTAATATAATGTTTCCACTTCTAATCTCATAAAATTATTGTTCTCCTACGTCGTTTAATGTGAATAACAAACGAAGTGTGAATTTATATCTCGGCCAACTAGAAAATACGTTATGCATCACATAATCTGAATCGAACTCAACACCGTAATCTCGATCGATCATATATCTATCAAGTGAAATGTCACTTTTACAATTTATTTTGAAAAAAATTAATTATTTTATTAATTTGTTGCGATCTAAATGAAATAATACTACATTTTTTTATAAACAAATACCACAATATTTATGTCATCGGTTTTGAGTCAGAAACAAGTTACAAAAGTTTTATAGAAATTAGATACTACATAAAATTTATATTCTTCTATTAAGCCGATTACAAGTACTATTTCAATAAGGCCCTTAAAATATAATACCATCTCGTAAAAGCTGATGATCTATATAGTCTCTTAATGGACTACTACCTTGAGTACTTTAACGAGAATCGTATATTTAACCGCAAAGAGTGAGTCGAAAACTAAAGAGGTGTGAGGCTTAACGTAAATATTTACCACGATAAAGATCAGATTATCTCAATTTTTGATATGGGCCTCTAAATACCTTGACGTGTTTACCTTAAACGACAGATGGCAGCCAAGCCGTGACCACACACGTGTCATGAATAAGCGAGAGAATATATATGGTGTTAATTTTGACTTGACGAATTGTACCAAATTTGGAGGTAGATTTAAATAAGCAAAAACTAATTTATAATTAATTTAAAGATAAGGGAATTAAGATAGTTTTATTTTGTGATTTTTTACTTCGGTGTAAATAGTTCAAAATTTATTATATTTAACATCACTAATTATATAATTATTAAATATGTATCTTATTCTATACCTTAGTTGATAAAAAATCTGTCAGCAAAAGAGATTACATTATTTTTGAGTTGAGTACATTTTTAATATACCGTATATATATATTTATATATATATATATATATATATATATATATACACACACATATATATATATATATATATATATATATCTTACATTAATTTTATTTGTAAATGATTCCGAAGAGAGCTTCGAAATATTTACCTAAAATATAAGAAATATGCCTTAATACTCTTTGTCTAAACATGAAGGCAAATTTCAAACAAGTTGTTTCTCCTGAAATTATTACTTTGTTTTAAACTTAAGAGGTTTTCTAAAATTTAAAAAAATGGCATGGGGAAGGGTTCGAGATGTATTTTTATGGAATTTTCTCAAAATAACTTTAGTATGGAATAAAAAGCAAAAAACCGTATAAAATTATATTATGCGCATAAGAGCTTTTATTTAAAGTCCATGTTATACGAGTAACTGTAATTTTGCTTTTCCTATGTTTGACCATCTAAAATTCAATTATTGAATAAATTTCAATGTCGATGAGAATAAATGTAAATATACATATACTGTAAAATTTACGTAGTTAGATTTAGCCCTTTCGAAGAAATGCGGGTGTCGCATGCGAAATAGACGGATACTTCAAACAAACCATAAAGAAACGGGTGGAACCACAAAACAATATGTACTGCTCAAACTGAGAGCATTATCATTAGCTAATATCGATTAAAGGAACACTAAGATAAATGGAATAACTGTAACATCCATAATATTCATCAATTCTTCGTCAGGATTCAATTTGCTTCAACTTTCAATGCTATTCTATTCCTCATGAAATCTGCAAGTAGAAAAATCAACCTGTAGAAATACTTTTCCTGTTAGCCGTTAAATTCTTCGACAGCGATTATGTTAATCTTCATAAGAACCGAATTGTTTACAAGTCTTCTTTCTACTTTTAGAATTTTGTATTAAAACAAAATTACTATGCCATATTTTATAACTTTGGCGGCCGCCAAGTTTGAGTGCAAGACATTTGTCGCTCGCTTAACCTCGTTGTTCGTCTACTATTTTTTTAAACGGTGTACGAAAAATAATGTAAATATATAAACACTTGGGAAATTTCTTCCGCTTTATATATTTTGTACATAGTACCCACTTAATTTATTATTTTCAATTTCGTTCGGGAAATAATAATTAACGGCATAAAATGAATTAAACAATATTTTTTCGTAAATACGGTCTAAAAATGTAATTAGTTTAGCTTAAAGCGTATTTTATTTAAAATTGTCGTAAATCTCATATTGTTAGACCGAAATGTATCAATACTTTGCTTTTTTCGAATATTTTACAATATCACATATTAACAAAGGGCTTACTTCAAAGCGCAAAATTTAATTTTAGTGTAGTATTGTGTTTGGTTAATTTTTATTTGTTATTTTTTATATTCATCTTTTATTATTCTATGAATATCTTTGCATAATTCTATAAATCTTGCTTTACTTTTGCTTTTCTTGTTTTCATTATTATCTACAAGGTGATGTAATATAGAATTTACATCATCTTTTGTATAGTATAGAACACTAATAGTTTAAATCAACACCATCATTATTTTTTTAAACAGCTATATAAAGCTTTCAGCCATTAATGACCTTCATTTGACCTATTTAACTAAAAAAAAATTACTTGCCTTTATATTCATGCGTCTTTATGTATAATAATGTAGAAAGCGACATTATAAATGAAGAATATTTTGCCTACAGTCTCTAAACAATTTTCAACTTGAAATGTGTATTAAAAATCTACTTAGATGAATTTAAAGCTTTACCCTGTAAAGTATCATAAACAAATAAAATTAGAAAAAAGATAATACTGTACTACTTACAAACAAAGGGATGTGGCTTTACCATACCCGACAAAAGTATTTGAAAAAAAATAAACAAAACACTTAAAATACAGGTCTCGCCCAAAGCATTCCCCCTATTTAGTTTAGGATAAGTCGATAAAGGATGGCCCGCAATAGTAAATTGATGGGATCAAGGGACCGTTTGTTGATTCATTTTTTATCTTTCTTAGATAAAGCTTTTGAAATACAATAGCCAGATCTCGCCTTCGTAAAACAGTTCCTGGTCGCGCCGGAGCTTTCTGTATGTTGGTACGGTGCAGAAATGAACATGCCGTTCTTATGATTGTAGAGTTGAAGAAAAGTGAGACCGTTTTTCAGAAAGGCTATTTATTTTTATAAGTATGAAACACATTAAGAGAAATCATACAATAAAAATAAATACCAGAAATATTTTTAATATTTTTGAAATTATTTGAAATCAACTTCGTATTAGCATTCGTAATAAATATAGATACACAAAGTACATTTAACAAACAAGCACGGTTACTGAGAAAGAAAATATGTAGAAATATTAAGACAAGGTTTGCGTGCTAAACATGCAATTACAATGTTAAATATCGATTATTAATAAGTATTAAAAATATAAATATTCAAACATAAAGTTTACTCACTCATAACATTGATTTATGTAGGTTTGGGTACGACTGTATTACTTACCTGAAAGATGAAAAATACAATTAAGACAATAAATTAACTTGAAATCAATAACAGTATAGCAAATAGAATATCATTATAATACATAGTTCACCTACTCGTCATAAAGTTCTATCTAAGTTCGGAAACTGAAGAAAAACGCATACTAGTACAAATCCACTAAATGTTTTAATTTCTGGTTTTTAGTGCATTAATACATTAATATATATATATATATATATATATATATATATATATATATATATACATATATATAAATATATATATATATATATATATATATATATAAATATATATATACATATATATATAAATAATTTGCAGTTTGTCTTTTAATATTTAAGATCGCGAAATTTAAAAAAAAAATTATTAAAACAGACAAAATTGGTTCAGTGATTAAAAGCAATGTTCAAGTTAGATGTCGTTAAATTAATTTATGACTGTAATCAAAATGCCGTTTCATTTTTTTATTAAACAAAAAACTATTTACTTATGAAATAGTTTTTATTCTTTCTTTTTACTTTCTGCACATATAAACATCAATACAAATATTGAAACTTACAACGCGGACACAAATATTCATTCGTGATTGTATAAAATTATTCCAAAAACATAATTATCCAAATTTCCAGTCAATTCGGGATATTCATTAAATATTATGGAAAAAAGTCCACCTAATAATTTTTTTTAAAGGATAGTAAAAATAATCTAAACGCTAACAAATCCTTTTTCATTTATTTCAGATATATAATAATATCAATGGTGAAGTCATAAAAAAATATTGATGACTATAGCTCATCATAACTCCAGAAACACTGGAGAAATGAAGAGCTCTGAACCTACTATGATTTTATCACTTACTGCATGCAACTTCGTTGAATGAATTGGAAAATAGAATTAATGATGTTCTAAAATCATTAATTTGGGTTCTCCGCTAGCGTCCAAAAAACGCCGCGCGAACAAAAGAGAGCTTAAAACGAAAGCTTCCGTAAAGTACCATATATTGTAAAGTAGGACGCAGCAGGATACTGCTTGCAGTGTAACATTTGCTGAATACTTAATAATATACAATAGTTATTACAGCTAGTAATTTATAATTCACAAATAATTTTTTCACTCGTTGTACACTTTCGGCCATTTATTGTTTTTTATGTAATGTGTATTTATATACGTCATTTAAATTATGTGACGCTATTGACGCACATTTAAACATTTGACATACGCTAGGAACGCCACTTGACCACTTTATATACTATCATTCCAATCACGTTAATTTGCCACACAAATTAAATACTAAAACTATTCAAAATGTTATGTTACAAAAACATATTTGTGAACATAATTACGTCTTATTTTCAAATTTTAAGGAAAGCATTCTAGAATATAAGACAAAAAATGATAAGAATAAATGTTTATAAAAACGATGCAGTTTAGGACTTTTAACGTACACTTTACCTTGCGTTAAATTATACTTGGGTATTCAAAATACGATGATTCATATTTTTTTCTTATAATACAATAAAATGAGATAAAAATATCATTCCTATCTTGTAACAGGGAGCAGAAGAAAAAAAAATTACGTTCTCTTCATTCAAAATCTGTAACAAATACAGGTTTTAGTCTTAAATCCGAGTTCTACTTCACTTTTTTCAAGAGTCCGAATATTCTGCATCATTATAACACATTATTTACTGTTTATAACCATTTGGTACATAGACGAAACTAAATTTGAAATCCCGTAGTCCCATTATCTTGCTAGTAGATTACTTCTATACATGTAAATTTTTATTTTACTTTCTTATAAAATATAGATACAGCTATAAAATCACCTCTCGCCTTAGAGATTTTAACATAAAAATAAAAGAGAATTCATTCCATGGCTACATTTCAATCGATAATTTACCAGCTAAAGCAACAAGTGATTCCGAATGACACTCGAGCGGCGGATAGCTCGAGGGGTTTTTTGAATGTAGTGAGCCCGAGATTCACGCAAATTTGTGCGAAAGCTCTTCTCTCGATGTTTACAAAGAGGTTCGAGGATCTCGATTAAGTTCCACGTCACTGATTGAGGCTGGGGCGGACGTGAACTGAGCCATACAAACATTAGTTGCCTAGTTTTGCAATGAATTGATTTGTTTTCGACCGAGTAACTAGTGTTTGAAAGCTTTTGATGAAAGGAAATTGACGGCTTCACTTTTTAGGTTTTGATGTATTGTTAAAATTCTTTTCACTTTTAGTTCCTCAAGACCAACAACATTAGCGGGGCAAATTAAATATTCGAATTGTTACAAAGGGGAGCGTGGGTTCGAATTTAAACCAAGATCAAAAATATATTTGTCGAACGTCCCTCAAATTCAGAGATTCTGTTTTCAAAGAAAGATGTTTCTATTGACACTATAGGTAGGAACATAATGTACATAAGAGAAAGAGTTTTTCCATTTTTAAAGATTAAGTTTTGAAACAAAGAACCTTTATAATTTCTATCCCTCCATTCGTCTGTTACAGCTTCGTATGACGATCTGAATTATTATATTTTTCGGTCACTTTGCCGAGTGTTAAATACGGACGGTTAAATAGGTCTTTTAAAATTAAATTGTCGTTTAATTCACCATTTTTTGTTTTTGAACTCTTTTTAAGAAATTCTAAACTAAAAATGTGTGTGCAACATATACACATCTTCATTAATTTTATCAACATAAGGGCGTCTAAATAAAATTATTTCGGTTAGCTCGAGTCAACAATTTCAAGAGATATAGACGACTATAGTATCTTGAATTATACATATTCCGACACGCACTTGATAAATTTTTCTTCACCTACTATTGTTAAGAAAGCTCAACCGCGCAAAAATAAGTAAACAGAAAAAGTAATGAACATTTATTTTCAGCGTCTTTAGTGAAAATTTTGAAATGTGCCGAAATTTTTGAGCATGATTATTTCAATATACCTTTTAAATTTGTAATTCGACAGATACATGACAAAAATTTCCAATTAAACATGTTTCGTGAAAATAATTAATGTATCGACAGCTTCTAATGAGAATTTTTTCGCAAAACATGTAACCACGATTGTTTAGAAATGGCACCTAAATTATTTATAATATATTTAATATATTTCAATTTTCTAGTAAATTTAATCGAACTAGAGATTATAATATTGTTTATAAAATATATTTTTTATTTATTAATCTAGAACTTTATTTCTAAAGACGGCCTTGATCTAAGATTATGCACAAGGAAGATGAGAGGATAATGCAAACATAAAGGTTAAAAGCAAGACTTAAAAATAAATAAAGGGTTTTAAACTAAAAACAATTTGTCATATATTCGCTATCTTTACAATTTTGCATGTTGTCAACCTTTGCACTTAATTCATAGAATCCTGTTAAGTCCTATAAACTAGGAACTTTGAAAATGTTAATTAACCTCTTCTTCTAGTTGCAGTAATTCAAGCGTGTGTTTACACACAAGTATGATACACAAGTATGAAGTGATATAAATATATCGTAAACCCAACGAGTTTTATTTTCATGTTCTATCACTTCCAATAAAACCAAATAATTTTCATTCTAAATCATGTGATAAAATCAAAAGCCATTATTAATTTTTTTGGGTCATCATTTTATAATATTAGAGTAGGACATAATAAAAATGAAAACTACGAAATGATTTTAAATTACCAGGTTAGTTATCAGCTTTACTTCCTTTTAAGCATGACAATAACAAAGCACTGTGGCAGCAAACGTTTTGACAGCAAAAGCCAAGTCGATTATCTCTTGAACGCAGTAATAAAACCCATTAAACAAAATCATTCGCTCTCAAACTCCCACGATAAGATTCATGTGGCACCGACTACTTTAATAACCCATTTATATTACAATTCATTGCTGACATCTTCGAAACTCATTTTGTAAGCAAATAACATAATCTCTAAAGTATTTAATTTCAATATGTATTAGCCCAATAACAGATACGATGCCTTAACTATATTTCTTTCAGTTTTGATTTGATGGTTACAATTATTTTTAACTTAAATGTGTTACTCGGTTGAAATGGTAACGCCTGTCTTTTATTCCAATATTAAAGTCTTTATTTTACTATAGTTCTATTTTGTATTATACGCTTTTAAAATTATTAACTGGTTTCATAAAGTAGACTTGAAGTGCAATATAGTTTTAGTATTTTAGTTTTTTTTAAATATTGGGGTACATTTTTGAAAGTCATATGATATTTTGAAATGGAAATATATTTGCGTCTATTATTTTTTTATTCTAAAAATTTAATGGAGGAAGTAAATATGAAATAATGTTGAGTTGAACTAAACTTCAAAAACATTAATCAACTTAAATTTAGAAATAAGACATTTTATAAACTATTTTTACAGGAATATAGATTTAAATTTAATTGTGTGTAATAAATATATATTTAAATTTAATTGTGTATAATAATTTCATTTAATTTCCAAATGTGTCATTACAAAATATGACAATAATTTCGATCAATATATGAAAATAGAGAACTCGCTCACATACACGTTTCGCTAACAGAAACATTCCGAAATGTCCAAATATCGCGCCCGCTCACGCGAGTATGCCCACGTGACTGGCAGGTGCTCGCATCACGTCCCGTACTCGACTCTCAACTGGAACATGTGTGATTGGAATGCGCAACGATATTTTATTTAAAGGATAAATATATACGAACAATTAATAAAGGATAAAAACGTACGCACAATAAGTAATGAGTATTTATGACGAGTTAGTCTATTATTATAAGAGCAAGATGTGAAACAAATACTCAACTATAAATAAGAGGATATTTTTTCAATACTAAACATGTTGTGATTAAATATAGTATACCGATTAATTTGAGCAAAAAAGATTACTTTATTACAACACGTGAACACAAAAAAACACATCGAAGAAGTAGCAGTTACTGTCTTAAGAGAATGAGACAAAACTAAAAGATAATAGCGTTACCAGTATTATGACGAAATTACAGTGTCACATTTTTGAAAACCCCCTATAATTTTTTCCATAACACTCTCGAAAAATATGTGTTACTAAAGCTACAAATATTCTAAAGCAACTTTTAATGGTGCAAGTGTGCGTTAGTTGTAAAATTAATTTGCTTACACACACACACACACGCACGCACGCACGCACACACGTGTATGTGTGTATGCGTGTGTGTGTGTGTGTACAAATATAAATACATTATAATTATTTGGTATACTGACAGGTGTAAGTAAATTTCTACAAAACCGGAGAGACGTGCTTTTCGCAATAGACACATTTACGAAATCTACCTAAATTGTGAAGTTCCGTGGTAACATATGCATAATGCCAAGAAAACAACGAGCGTTGTATACCTCAGAAATTCCTAAAAAGAAGCGTTCCTCATTGCCTACTTGTGATATTGGTTTTGATTTCGTTTAAAAAACTAACGTTTTTTTGTAAAGTTCCCAAGTACTAAAAATATTTATCTCCTTTCAGGATTTTATTCAATTTGTTTCCTAACCTTAAACACCGATTGCAAAATAAATACTTAAGGATTTTTAGATGTTGAAAATCATGCAAATACATTTCGTGAATTTTCTTGATGATAAAGAGTTATGATTATTTAAAAACTGGAAATATCTATAGATTCCTGTAAAAATAGTTTATAAAATGTCTTATTTCTAAATTTAAGTTGATTAATGTTTTTGAAGTTTAGTTCAACTCAACACAAAAAAATATGATAAAAGTTGTTAAACAAAATACTCGCTTGGTTTTTTACAATAATATATCTGAAAGATGCGTTACAGTGTAAGCGGAGATGGTTGGTAGGTATTTTTAACCTATAACTATCATTTAATTATTTGCACGGTCTATCTATGGACCAAAAAATCATCCTTGATTGCTTATGTCGATTGCCCATATACATACAGAATAAGTGAATATAGTTAGATCCGAATGCGTTTTTCCATGGGTCAGTCATCGTCCTAAATGTCCAATAATTTGTTTTTAGGCATTCTTAAAAATGGTAGCAAGGTGTAAAATAAATTAGACAAGATGATGCTTGCATTCTATTAGAATCCGCTACCCTCAGTACCAATTTACATAACAACCAATGCCCTTATTGACTATAGCAAGACCATCTCAGGTCCTTGTTTGAAATATGTGAATTATACTAATGAAGAGCGTTTTTGGTATAAATTTGGCTACTTAAAATAGTTCGAAAGCTAAATACCCAAATCGATTTCCGATTTCCTTTTCAATTTTATTTTATTTCATATTTACTTCCTCCATTAAATTTGTAGAATAAAAAAATAATAGACGCAAATATATTTCCATTTCAAAATATAATATGACTTTCAAAAATGTACCCCAATATTTAAAAAAAACTAAAATACTAAAACTATATTGCACTTCAAGTCTACTTTATGAAACCAGTTAATAATTTTAAAAGCGTATAATACAAAATAGAACTATAGTAAAATAAAGACTTTAATATTGGAATAAAAGACAGGCGTTACCATTTCAACCGAGTAACACATTTAAGTTAAAAATAATTGTAACCATCAAATCAAAACTGAAAGAAATATAGTTAAGGCATCGTATCTGTTATTGGGCTAATACATATTGAAATTAAATACTTTAGAGATTATGTTATTTGCTTACAAAATGAGTTTCGAAGATGTCAGCAATGAATTGTAATATAAATGGGTTATTAAAGTAGTCGGTGCCACATGAATCTTATCGTGGGGGTTTGAGAGCGAATGATTTTGTTTAATGGGTTTTATTACTGCGTTCAAGAGATAATCGACTTGGCTTTTGCTGTCAAAACGTTTGCTGCCACAGTACTTTCTTATTGTCATGCTTAAAAGGAAGTAAAGCTGATAACTAACCTGGTAATTTAAAATCATTTCGTAGTTTTCATTTTTATTATGTCCTACTCTAATATTATAAAATGATGACCCAAAAAAATTAATAATGTCTTTTGGTTTCATCACATGATTTAGAATGAAAATTATTTGGTTTTATTGGAAGTGATAGAACATGAAAATAAAACTCGTTGGGTTTACGATATATTTATATCACTTCACACTTGTGTATCATACTTGTGTGTAAACACACGCTTGAATTACTGCAACTAGAAGAAGAGGTTAATTAACATTTTCAAAGTTCCTAGTTTATAGGACTTAACAGGATTCTATGAATTAAGTGCAAAGGTTGACAACATGCAAAATTGTAAAGATAGCGAATATATGACAAATTGTTTTTAGTTTAAAACCCTTTATTTATTTTTAAGTCTTGCTTTTAACCTTTATGTTTGCATTATCCTCTCATCTTCCTTGTGCATAATCTTAGATCAAGGCCGTCTTTAGAAATAAAGTTCTAGATTAATAAATAAAAAATATATTTTATAAACAATATTATAATCTCTAGTTCGATTAAATTTACTAGAAAATTGAAATATATCGCAATTTAGGTGCCATTTCTAAACAATCGTGGTTACATGTTTTGCGAAAAAATTCTCATTAGAAGCTGTCGATACATTAATTATTTTCACGAAACATGTTTAATTGGAAATTTTTGTCATGTATCTGTCGAATTACAAATTTAAAAGGTATATTGAAATAATCATGCTCAAAAATTTCGGCAGATTTCAATATTTTTCACTAAAGACGCTGACAATAAATGTTCATTACTTTTTCTGTTTACTTATTTTTGCGCGGTTGAGCTTCCTTAACAATAGTAGGTGAAGAAAAATTGATCAAGTGCGTGTCGGAATATGTATAATTCAAGATACTATAGTCGTCTATATCTCTTGAAATTGTTGACTCGAGCTAACCGAAATAATTTTAATTAGACGCCCTTATGTTGATAAAATTAGGGAAGATGTGTATATGTTGCACACACATTTTTAGTTTAGAATTTCTTAAAAAGAGTTCAAAAACAAAAAATGGTGAATTAAAGGACAATTTAATTTTAAAAGACCTATTTAACCGTCGGTATTTAACACTCGGCAAAGTGAGCGAAAAATATAATAATTCAGATCGTCATACGAAGCTGTAAGAGACGAATGGAGGAATAGAAATTATAAAGGTTCTGTGTTTCAAAACTTAATCTTTAAAAATGGAAAAACTCTTTTTCTTTTGTACATTATGTTCCTACCTATAGTGTCAATAGAAACATCTTTCTTTGAAAACAGAATCTCTGAATTTGAGGGACGTTCGACAAATATATTTTTGATCTTGGTTTAAATTCGAACCCACGCTCCCCTTTGTAACAATTCGAATATTTAATTTGCCCCGCTAATGTTGTTGGTCTTGAGGAACTAAAAGTTAAAAGAATTTTAACAATACATCAAAACCTAAAAAGTGAAGCCGTCAATTTCCTTTCATCAAAAGCTTTCAAACACGAGTTACTCGGTCGAAAACAAATCAATTCATTGCAAAACTAGGCAACTAATGTTTGTATGGCTCAGTTCACGTCCGCCCCAGCCTCAATCAGTGACGTGGAACTTAATCGAGATCCTCGAACCTCTTTGTAAACATCGAGAGAAGAGCTTTCGCACAAATTTGCGTGAATCTCGGGCTCACTAGATTCAAAACCCCCTCGAGCTATCCGCCGCTCGAGTGTCATTCGGAATCACTTGTTGCTTTAGCTGGTAAATTATCGATTGAAATGTAGCCATGGAATGAATTCTCTTTTATTTTTATGTTAAAATCTCTAAGGCGAGAGGTGATTTTATAGCTGTATCTATATTTTATAAGAAAGTAAAATAAAAATTTACATGTATAGAAGTAATCTACTAGCAAGATAATGGGACTACGGGATTTCAAATTTAGTTTCGTCTATGTACCAAATGGTTATAAACAGTAAATAATGTGTTATAATAATGCAGAATATTCGGACTCTTGAAAAAAGTGAAGTAGAACTCGGATTTAAGACTAAAACCTGTATTTGTTACAGATTTTGAATGAAGAGAACGTAATTTTTTTTTTCTTCTGCTCCCTGTTACAAGATAGGAATGATATTTTTATCTCATTTTATTGTATTATAAGAAAAAAATATGAATCATCGTATTTTGAATACCCAAGTATAATTTAACGCAAGGTAAAATGTACGTTAAAAGTCCTTCTAAACTGCATCGTTTTTATCAACATTTATTCTTATCATTTTTTGTCTTATATTCTAGAATGCTTTCCTAAAAATATAAAAATAAGACGTGATTATGTTCACAAATATGTTTTTGTAACATAACATTTTGAATAGTTTTAGTATTTAATTTGCCACACAAGTAACGTGATGGAAATGATAGTATATAAAGTGGTCAACTGCGTGCATCACTGGCATCACATAATTTAAATGACGTATATAAATACACATTACATAAAAAACAATAAATGGCCGAAAGTGAAAACAGTTAAGAACAGTTTTCTCCTCTGTTCGTCAGCTGATTTTCTTTTTTCTTTTTTTGTTTGATAGCTATTGACGAATTTTAGTACTATCTATAAAAAAATTGGAAAATTCATTTACGTTTTGAACAAATTTTCAATGAAGACAGTATATAAATAGACAAAGCTTAAGTACTGCAGAAATGATCCTAATGTTTGACCCTAGATGGCAGCATCTAATAACTGTCAAGATTTAAATTTATGTAGCCTGTATTTTTATTTAGAATTACTTAAAGTACTGATTTAATTGTGTAACAATGTTTTAAAAATATTTTACTAATTTAAATATTATAAAATTAAAGATTAATATGCAACTTATTAATTTTTTGTCACTTCTGTTGTTGTTGTTATTACTTTGGATTCTGAATTGTGCACGACAAAATACCAGAATGAGTTTTGTGTAAAAATACTCATTCTAGCAACTAGAAAATTTCGTCGTCTGAAAAGAATGTTGATGTTCGAAATATTATAAAATTGTTTGAAGAAATGAAACCAGAGAAAGTCAAAGCAAAATAATACTAATATTAAGGTGTCGAAGCAACATAATATTAATCTTAAGGTGTCAGTTAATTCATTTAAAATAAAATAAAATAATATTAATTGTCAATTTAAAACTGACAATGTATAATATGATGTAAAGTGAGATTATAATAAGTGCGGTGAAGTGTTATTTTGCTTCGAATCAATGTTTTCTAAGTTTGTTGATTTGCATTAACGTTTTAGACTCGCGATTGAATTCAAAGTTCATGTGTATATTTCTAATTTATTCAACAATAATAGGGTGGTATGAACATTTTGTAACAAGTTTCGTTTAGCGAAAATGTAAATTTTCCTTTTTTTTTGGTTTTAAATGAAAGAAAATATGTAAAAACGAAAAATTAAGAGTCCATCGCGACTATTTCTTTAAAAAAAAGTGGTTTGAAAAAAGTTCCCATGCAAAACTGCACAATGTCAAGGAAATATTAGTTATAAGTTTTTCTACTCAATTGTCATTTTTAGTGACACTAAACACAGAATTTAAAAAGAAAAAAACAAACCCAAAAATAAAAATATGAAAATGTGCTAAGTAGATTGTATAAAATGAGGTTATAAAATTTAAGCTTGACAGCCAATTGACTGCCATTTCTTCATGCAAAGAGTATTTTTAAATAAATTTTTTATAATGAAATAATCGTATCCGATGCCTACTTTTCTTTTGAAATTTACATTTTCGCTAAACTGAACTAAAACCAAAATTTTTATTTATGTCTTCTTTTTTTTCAGGCACAGAACGTTATTTGGTTTTGTTTTTTAAATATGCCTAGGCGTCGTACATTAAGTGGTCGAACCGAAAGGCAACAAAATAGGAATCATTATCTTTTGCGAAATAATAACAGTAACAATAATTTAAATTCACGTACATATAATGAAACTTCAAATAGGCATAGAAGCAACAACACAGATTATTAGCATAATGATAACCAATATAATGTAAATAATATGGATATTTTTTCGGATAATTATGAATGTGCCTTGAACATTGTTCCAAGGAATTTTATTAGTCACAATTATGGATCAAGGGATATAATATGTCGTTTTTGTAATGCTAAACATTTCCAGTATGAAATTACTCAAAATAATACTTCTTTCACATTATGTTATCATAAATGGAATGTTTCTTTGTTGTCATTGTCTGAAAATAGTTTTTTTTAATAATTTGTTCAGTGGATTAAATTCAAATAATTCTCTTGAGAAACGTAAATCAAAGAACTTTTTTGAAAATATTCGTGCTTATGACTCAGCATTTGTTTTGTTAGTTCGGAAGTAAACATTTATACAAATTCTGTACAAAGAGTCTATCATTTCAAAATTCACGATGTATTTTATCATCGTGCGGGTAATTTGGTAACTGAATATGGTAGGAGTCCACGCGGGTGTATGCACAGTTATATTTTTATGATGTTGATACTGCGGTTAATTTCAGATTACGGGAAAACGCAAATATACGTTGTGATAATGAATTAATGCGGGAAATTGCAATTGAATGAGATAGAGTAAATCCATTTGTTCGGTCTTTTAAATCGATGCACGAATTTTGCAAAAGAGCTGTTAACATTTATAAGGAGGTGTCTATGGTCATTAAGGTTAATAGGGATTTAAATATTAGAAGATTTAGTGATGCTATTCAAACAGATGGTGCTGTTATTTTTAGTACTACATACGGAGAACCAACTTTGAAAGAAATATTGTTGCACTCGATAAAGTTAATTCTACCGTCCGTAATATTTCTATTTTAGATAGTTCATTAGATCCTTTGGCTTATCCTATTTTATTCCCTAATGGTGATACTGGATGGCATAATGACGTAATTCATAACATAGTAAGTACATCTAATACTGATGTACCGAGAAATCGAGTTACCATGCTACAATGAGCTGTTAACATTTATAAGGAGGTGTCTATGGTCATTAAGGTTAATAGGGATTTAAATATTAGAAGATTTAGTGATGCTATTCAAACAGATGGTGCTGTTATTTTTAGTACTACATACGGAGAACCAACTTTGAAAGAAATATTGTTGGACTCGATAAAGTTAATTCTACCGTCCGTAATATTTCTATTTTAGATAGTTCATTAGATCCTTTGGCTTATCCTATTTTATTCCCTAATGGTGATACTGGATGGCATAATGACGTAATTCATAACATAGTAAGTACATCTAATACTGATGTACCGAGAAATCGAGTTACCATGCTACAATATGTTACACATCGACTTGAATGACAAAATTGTTAGAAGGGAAATATTGATAACATTGTTTGTTGTGAAATTCCCAATAGATAAACTAATCCAATGCTATATGAATACGCCAAAAATCATATGATGCAATGTTCAAAGGATTTTCCCAAATAATTTTATGAAGTAACACTTGAAGCAGTAAACGGTTATCCGTTTTACATGAGACGTAATAATGGTTGAACCGTAGATGTTAGAGGTGAAACTCTTAACAATAAATATGTTTTTCCTTATAATCTGTATCTTCTTACAAAATATAATTGTGACATTAACACTGAAATTAATGTCACAATCTACTCTTCTACAGGTCTACTACTGTTAGAAGCATAAAATACGTATATAAGTATGTCTATAAAGGATATGATAGTGCAAGCTTTGAATTTAATGACGCTAATGATACGAATGCAAATGTTTCAATTGATGGAGTTAGAAATTTTGTAAGTGGACATTATATCGGATCTACTGCGATCGTATGGCGTATATTTTATTATAAAATGCACTATCAATCTCATACGATTTATAGGTTAGATATACATTTGCCAAATAGACAAAATGTTATATTTAGACCAGGGCAAGTTTAAAATGCAGTTAATAACATTAGAAATACTAAGTTATTAGCATTTATGAACTAAATAGAATATATACAAATGCTCATAAATATTTTTATAGTGAAATTCCTGTTCATTGCGTATGGCATGGTAGGGAAAAAAGTGGAAAATACGATCACGGCGTGGAGATAAAACAGTTTCGCGCATGTATGTAGTATCTCCTAAAGATATATAGAACTATTTTATTTACGAAATTTGTTATTGAATACTTACGGTCCAAAGTGTTTTGAAAACCTTAGAACGTATAATTACATTGTTTATAATACATTTGTAGAAGCATGTCATTCAAGAGGTATAGCTTCCAACGACAACGAATGGAAGCAGTGTTTGGAGGAAGCCGAAAACTTTCAATCACCAAAACAAATGAGAAAATTATTCGCAATAATATGAGCATTAAATATGCCGACTAACGCATTATTATTATGGAATGAATTTAAAAAATATTTAAGTGAAGATATTGCAAGGAATTATGACATTAATACGGCATTTAATTGTGATCTTTTAGAAATAGAAGATATTTTAATTGATCACAATTTAAATTGTGAATCACTTGGTCTACCAGATCCGACTTTATTGCCAGTGAATCGTACAGATAATGCGATTGACGTAGTAGGAGAAGAAATATTGTTTCAACAGTTTTATACAAGGGCAGTTAATGTTGAATAAAAAAGTTTAATTCATCGTGTTATACGTGAAGTGCAATATCATGATACAGGATTGCATTTTTTTCTATTTAACTGCATATGCGGGTGCGGTAAAACATTTGTTCAAACTACTATTATACATAAATTAAATTCTTTGAACCTTCGTTGTATTGTCACTACTTTCAATGGCATTACTATAACACTATTGATTGGTGGTAGAACAATATATAATGCGTTCAAATTGCCAGTTCCAGTATCAGAGAATTCAGTTCTAAATATTACGGCAAAATAATCCAAGTGTCCAAAAAAGTATTTAAAATTATAGATTCATTTTTAAGGGATTTAGCAAACGATCCAATTAAAAAAAAAACCATTTGGCGGTAAAACCATTTTACTGAGTCCTCCACTCAGTTTTTAGACAAATTCTACCAGTTGTTCCAGACGGGATACGCTCTACTTTGACTGAAAATTATGCAGTTAGATGGAATCAAATTAATTAATTTTATCATGTTAGTTTAACGCAAAATATGAGAGCTATACGAAATGAAATAGAATTTGTACAATTTTTAAATAAACTCGAGAATGATGAATTAAGAAATTATCCTGAGTTAGGTGAAAATATTATAGAATTGCCACCAAAAATTATTAAAAATATTGAATGCCATTATCATGAAAGACATGACTCACTACATTTATGGTAATATTCGTGAAACCATATTGTCCGAATAAATTTTTAAAACGGTTATTTTAGCACCCACAAATGATGATTGTGATTTAATTAATGGCGATATACTTAATCGTTTATCAGAAGAACAAAAAGTTTACGATAGCTTTGATAAAATTCACGCTGGTCAAAATGATTTAAATATGGATGAATATCCCATTGAATTTTTAAATTCATTGAATGTTAGCGGAATGCCACCTCATAAATTGAAGTTAAAAGTCAATTTTATAATTATGCTCATTCGCAACTTAAATACTGCACAAGCTTTGGTTAATGGAACGTGAATGAGAGTGAAACACTTGCATCGCAATACAATTGACTGTGAAGTATAAATAAAAGAATTTTCATTCCAATAGTTAATTTAAGATTTTCTGGGACAATACTTTTATTTCAATTTCAAAGAATACAATTACCGGTAAAACTTGTATTTGTCATGACCATAAACAAATTTCAAGGTCAGAATTTTGGTAAAACTGGTGTAAAATTGCGACGTCCAGTGTTTTCACATGGACAGTTATATGTTGCTGCAAGTAGAGTTTGATCATTCGATAGTTTGAAATGTTATCTTTCCAATGGCAATGGTCAAGATAACTTACTCAATAATAATATAATTTTTACAAGGAACATTGATTATAGAGAAAATTTACGTATAAATTGATTCAAATAGCATTTAAATTTAAAATTCAAATTTATATTTGAATTTTTTAATCATTCCATTAATTGTTTGTGAGAATGACATACAAAAATGATAATTGGAATGAATCATTGTTGTATTGTTCATAACTTCTTTTAAATAGTTTAAGCTTGATTTTTAATTGAAATATTATTTTTGTTTCATATGAATAAATTAGGATTTTTAAGTAATGATAGAATTACTGACTGAATTGTTTTTTATTTAATTACAACGGCACGGAACTGTTTTGTATTGTAAGTATATATAAATATCGTTTCAGATATACAATGAATAAATTTATAAGAGGGAAAAAAATGTTCGAAACGTGTAAATTCATATACGTTTTTCTCAAATTTTCAATAATAGTGTTGGTAGAATTTCGACCACTGGGCGAACTCTAGTCTATATAAAATCGTTAATACGTAACAAAATATTCAACATTGTTTATTGTTCCTTAAAAAGTTTTTTTTTCATTTTAGAGCGACGTAAATAAACGTAAAAATATTATATTGTTCCTAAAGTTGACTTTTGTTTAAGATCGACTAAAAACCTTTGAAAGGTACTAATTAAGTATAAAACATGAAATTAACAAAATATCGGTGAAAATATACGCATATCTATGTCCATTCTATGGTCTGTCGGTTAAAGTATTAAATAGATTTGAATGAAAATTTGTATTTAAAAGTTTATACCTTCGAAAGTTTTTTTCCTACCATATGTATACACACGCACTCAAAAACACACACACGCTTATGTATATGTATATATATATATATATATATATATATATATATATATATATATGCTATGTACTTCTAATGGAAAACACAAAAAATCATTTTCATTAAATACGGCTCAAATATTTCCTTCAAAATTTCTATATTTTAAGTCAAATGCCCTTTTATCCGAATTAAAGGAAATTGCGCGCGTTCATACAGCGTGTTCAAACAGCTTTTATTAACTTCACAACAATGTAAAAAAATTACCTAGTCATGTTGCGCTTAACTTTATCGTGAAATGCAGCATGTGTGTGCATCCTACGCGTGGGAGCACGGCCCTGCAGTGATTAATATTTTATGGCGCCAACAATAAAATAAAACAATAAAATTTAGTACGATATGAAAAAATTACATCACATACAGAGCTGCGTTTCACGATAAAGTTAAACGCAACTTGACCAGGTAATTTTTTTTTACAATATTGTGAAGTTAATAAAACAGACAAAACCGTATTGAAAAATTATAACCAACTTGATTACTCATAATTAAACCGTGACATGTAACTCAGGAAAAGAATGATTGAAAAGATTACAACTCTTAATTAAAAATGAAATGTTATGACAAAATATCAAAGAAGAATGGGTCAAGGAGAAATAATTTGTCTGTAAATAAATTACTACTAGATTTTTTACGTTAAATACCATTTTCAGGTAAAGTTTTTGCGATCTTTTATAGTGCTAATAGTCTTTAACATAAGTTATTTTACTAAAGCGACACAGAGCGCTCAAAAATGTATAGTATAAAACTACGCTGTGAGTTATAAAAAATAATTATTTTTCTATATATCATATATTAATCGATACCTGATATATTCCCTATGAGTAATAACGAAGACGACAAACAACAATTAAATATAAAGATAATCTGATAGAGTTACTAGAATTTTATACAATAAGACTCGAATATATTCTCATTCACTACAAATACTTATATCACATTCATGTAAATGTGAGCTCCCGAAAAAACAGTTTACGAAATACATACTGCTGTACGGCGAGGTACCGCGATATAGATCGATTCAAGAGCTAGGGCGAATAGTTTGTGCAACTTACACATGATATATGATATAATAGTAGGGGACACAATTTGTTTCCGCGCAACAGTTTAAAAATCTGTCGAGCTAAATAGAAATTGCACTAAGCGAATTCCGTCACATTTAGACACACATTTAAGTGTACATAGTGGAAAATGATGTATTAAACTGTTTACGAATATTAATTTTCCACAACGATGTCTTCTATATATTCCTCTGGCATAAAAGCAAAATAATTATAAAAGTGTATAATTCCACATAGAATTAAAAATCATATGTTTTTGAATTTTGTACTTTACTGGTGCTATAAGCCTTATGCCGAGGCCTTCCATTATGTCGACTTTCAAGATCGTAGGTCGGAAGTACGCTATAGGTTTTTATGATTAGTGAATAAAAATATTCATTTACTTATTTATTTATCCGCTTTAATGTATCTAATTGATACATATGGAGGACTTATTGCTACGATAGCAATATATTACAGTCAACCATAATATCAGTCCAGCCCCATTCGAACGGCCGGTTATCGAAATCGGGTTTCTGTGGTGCACCGCGCCGCCAAAGACCATATACCTTGTGGTCAACCTAACACACCACGGTGACGACCATTGCATAAATAAAAAAAATACCTTTTAAAGGGCTCTATAACTCTTTGTTACATAATCTAAAAAACTTGAATGAAAAATATTTACAGTAATATAAAGCTTTAGGTTTCAGCACACGATGTAAGTTTGAACTTGATATCACGAGCCGTACAGAAAAAGAACAGACTGACGAACGGATGGACAACTAAGAGATCCTATAAGGGTTCTGTTTTTTTTTAATTTTGAGGGACATAACCCTAGAAATGAACATAAATAATATCTCGTCCCTTCGAAATTCTAGAGAATGGAATTTTGCCATATCAGGAATAAAACAAGTGGGAAAGAGAAAGTTATACTGTTTCTACGTGATTGTACATTAACCAAATTCTTGCACTTTTTCAACTAAAGATAGTAATTACTGTTACGAGGTTTTTGCGTAAAGCACGGTGAAGTTATTTTACTAGGAATTAATATCTTAATATACATATAATAAAACTGTAACTGAGCCGTGTATGTTCATTGAATATTTTTAGGAAAATCTTATTCTAATAGTCATTATTATCGATACAAAGACCAAATGTTACCATTTTTTAAATTTTTGCCTGTCTGTTTGTCTGTCCTTCTGTTCTCCGCATCACGCAAAAACCATGGACGGGTTTTAATGAACTTTGGTATAATGATAACTGACTATCCGGGTCAACATATGGGATTTTGGGAAAATGTCTCATAACTAAGCAAAAATACAAAAACTGGTTCGTGCAAAAATCACTCCAAATCTAGATATTTTTACTAATATATACATATCGATACATATTTGTGAAAAAAAAATTACAAAATGAGGCAATAAATATAAATACCCAATAATATATAAAAAATTAAAGTAAAACGGCTCAATAATATTTAACTAAGTTCAGTTTAAAAAATCACAAGATTTGTAAAATACATCATTTTCCACTATCGCATCAAGTCAGTTATCACCGAATGGATTTAGATGTTTTATATTCTGCACCGTGTCAAATTACATATTGCAATGCAATATAATTCACATTATATTCATGTTCTCTAAATATTTTCAGGCTTCAAAAAAGTTACAAGGTTTGTACTATTATTTTGGTTTTCTACAATAGCGCAAGCAGGGATTTAAAAAACAATACAACATAAATACGACTCTTAATAACGGGCTTTAGTTGGTTTGATTAATTCATATATTTTTTATTTCTGCTCGACGATATATAACGTTAATGTTTTCTATTACATAACCCAATATGTTTTTTTTTAATTGTTCGTTACATGCTATTCACTGAAAGACGTCGCAAGTAAATTTCGTAAATGGTGGTGACATTATGTTTTCAAAAAAAGGACAAACCTTGTGCGTCGCTGGCGTTGACCTAAGCATCAGTTGCTTTTCGCACGGACAGCTGTATACAGCAGTCCCGCGTCAGCAATGCTAACAATTTACTTGTTTATGTCCCTGACGGTTTTACAGGAAACATTGTTTACAAAGAAGTTATGTGAACAATGTTCTAAAGCTCACGTGAACGAATTCTGTATGTATATATATATATATATATATATATATATATTTCATATGAATATATATATATATATATATATACCTTATTTTAGTAAGAAGATGAATAGACGATAATATAATAGGGAAATAAAATTATTCCGGTTGACCGTAACGAGAATACGACTGTAACTGGTCATTGAGCATTTATCCTGGTTAAGTTGAAATCCATTCGTTTAACTTCATTCAACTACAACATCTACAAAACACTATAAACATCAACAGTCAGAAACGTATAACACTTCGGTATAAAACTTAAGATCATCGGCGAACATAAATCAGAGAGTTGCTTTAATCACCTTATTCAGCATTATTTTAATCAAACATAAAATACTCGATAATTAAACTCCTGGCTTTCTTCCGGCTATTACATATGTTAGTTTTATTGGTAATTGTAAAATCCCGCGTATTTGCGATTATTGGCCAAGTGCAAGGAATTAGAAGGATATAATTAATGCATGTTCAACAGCCTTCTGCTAAAGGGAATGTTACTTGGCTATCCTTATTTAATCTTCACGCCGGATATTCTATTAAAATGCAAGATAATTTTCCTACCAGGAAGCCGTACTGTATGTCGGCCATCCGATTTTCATACCGGCAATATATCTTTGGATGCATCATAAAACAGAAGATCTCAGCAAAAGAAGAAAGAATCACAATTGGCTTATAGTTTGTAACTTGTGACTTACTTTTGCATTTCGGTATTGGAATATCATAATATATGTGAAAATAGTTCACCAAGTATCATCTTCGAATAACGAAATCGGACAAACTGCCAGGTCCAATCGAGAGTTTTTTAGCGCCGTGGTACGCGACACAGTGCAAAATAGCGCGGTCGTCGCGCTTATTATTTACTTTTCACCAGACACCTTCATATAATTTCGCGACAGGTTCTTTTCGATGTCAAACTTATATGCGGTTTTGAGTAATTGCCTACGCTATATCACCTAGGGATGAAGAAACTGAATGTTTCATAATCCGGCGCTGAACGAGTTCGTTTCGAATATTATTATTTGATTAATTCACGGTCATACTCGACTCGGGGTTTATAAAACAGGTGTTGAGTTCCTTTTGAGTACATATAAAGCAATAAACGAGTATAAGCGATCATATAAATAGTCGATAGCACCATCTACGTCATTGGCAAATAAGTCATCCCAATTTATCTCGGTAAAAGTGAGTACAAAAAATAGTAATTCCGAAATTCCAATTTGTAGATGGATCGACATTTGAAAAAGCAGTAACAGGTAGCCTCTACGAGCGGTTGCAAGCAACGAATCACCGTCGCACCATACGTCGTTTTCGGAAATATATATATATATATATATATATATATATATATATATTCATTACAATATTTCCTTACATAGAGTGAAACGCTTCTTGATTGAAACACAGAGTGAAACACTTTCACAAATAGTTGTGTATTAACTTTAATTGGAATGGATCATTCACAATTTTCTTCTCAGACCTCTGAATTATATTCTCGCCCTTCAAAATATCGAATATTGATTTATAATCCATTACATAGGTTTCTGTAAATTCATTCCTCGAAAAATTGTGCCAATATGTTATTCAACTTTACCAATCTTTGTCTTGCAAACGTCTAAGTATAGTTTTTAAATTATTGGGTGTAAATATATATACATATATTTCTTAACAAATTTATACCACAAATTTATATAATTTATAAACGCATAACTATTTGACGGATATTAATACGTTCATAATATAAATCGCGTGAATTAAAACATACATTTTCACCCGCCATTCATCGAACGAAGGATATATCGTAATGAGTCTCTTAAACTTTTAAAAAGAAAATCTTGCCCTAAACTGCAAGTTTACTTTCCATTTCGACATTAATGAACTGAAAAATTGGAAGTTGAAACATTTTTGTGCCGGAGTCCCGGGCAAAGTTTTCTTTGAAAAAAAAACGCCAGTAGCGCTACGGTAATAAGTTCATCCGACCTATGGAGCTTTTATTTCCATACGCAAGATTGGCGGGGAATGATGACTTTAATTTATTTTCACTCACAAACTTCTGGGCCAATTCGGATACTAAATCAAAAGATATTTTCATACGACAATTTATTCATTGCCTAGATTATAAGATATTGTTTTTGAGAATGTAATTATTTTGACGTTGATTGAAAGAAGTTATTTTATTCGTAGAGTTTTTCCTAAAACTGAGATTATAAAGACAAACACAGTTAAACACAGAGATTTTAAAGACTAAAACAGTTAAATAATTTAAAATGAATGTATCCCATTTTCAAGACTTTTAAAGATATTTTCATATATATATATATATATATATATATATATATATATATACCAAAAATTACAGGTCTATGAACACATTGACAACCACTGAAAAATCTAAATTATGGGAGGAGAACGTAAAATTTATCCTTCATCTCTCTCTAAAACGAAATTGTTTTCATTTCCGCATAAAGAATTTACCTGCATTTCATATGAATATGTATAATGGAGTTCAGTAAACCTATGAAAAATGGTAGATATATATTAGTTTCATAAATTAATTTTCTTATATTACTTACCACCGACTTTAAAAATCATGGGAAAAACATTGATTGGTAAAATCTGGTTAGGGTATCTTAAAGAAAAACAATGGCGATAATCACGGATCTTTTAATGTTTGAACTATATACCATGTTTTTACGCCTATTAAAGATATTACAGGCTATTGCCTGTAATATCTTTATTATTATTGACGTTAAAAATAATTACTATTTGGAAATGGTTTAATGAAAATACTATGTAACCTTAAGTATTTACAAGTTCCTATATACGCATGCAAACGCAAACTTCGTATTGTGAGACGCTGATAATGCTTGCTAGTGTTTGATAAGTCTATTCCAAGTCAGTTCATTTTATTAAACAAATATCAGTTTTACGTAAACATTTATTCAAATGAATTTTTTTGTAACCGATATCAATGTATGCACTTGGTACCTAAATAGATACAATCAGTTCGCATGAACAGTAAATTACTGTGACAGCTAATCGGTTATCCATTGTTTTACACATTATGGTTTTATCTTTAAACTGAAGATTAAATTAAAATTAATTTATTATTTGATAGGTATGAAGTGAAGCGATTGAAAGAATCAAATTAATTCAGTAATAATTGCGAATTAAGAGATCATTACAATGCATGTATATTTTGTAAAAGTTTATGGAAAAACCCTTTGATTCATGGAACTGTGTGTTAGATGAACTCTTTCTAGCATGCGAGTAGTGTGCTTAATTTGGTGAATACATTTCAGATTATATGTGCTGGATGACAATAGTACATAACTCCGCTACATTTCGTTTAAAAAATTAAGTTCTCCATTAAACGAAAGTGATGAAGTTTTGTAAAAGAAGTTTTGTTAAAGATTTACTCTAATGAAGTGCAAAGATAATGCTGCAAATATAAAGTGAATATAAAAGAAAAACGATCATAATTTTTTTTTAAAATGTCTATGAGAAAATCTTTAACTTTTTATTTTGTTAATAATGATTTTTTCTATCTCCAAAACAAATTATTTACTTTTACGAAATAATTTCATGAATTAATTAATATTAAAGCCATGACTCCTAATTCCACAGTACCTGAAAATACAATTGAGGATAATAATTTAAAAGATAAAAAAACCACTAATTTAGTAATTTATGTTCAAAACTCTATTCGCTTGTACGGTACTCATTAGGATGATGTGTAGCGTTCTTATTATTACCGATGATTATTTTTGATACTATCAATCAAAACTTTAAAAGAGCTTTGGAGGACGAGGAGGAGCTTTTGTATTCCCATGTAATAATTATTAATAACATTCAATGCGGTAAAACTTATTACGAATAATATAGGTTTTAGTACCCTTTAACCATTAAATACGTAGGTTTGTTCGCTATTATTGTTAAATGAATAAATTGTTGAAAATAATTAGATTTTAAATCACGGTTATATTAATGATACTATTGAGAGAATAAGGGACTTGTGTTAATTCTCCGGGACGATTTTATTAAGTTTTTGCCCAAATATTTACTAGCAAAAGAATTCATTAAATATAATATTTTCACGTAACGCATATTTTGTAGAGGTATATTATTGCTAGGTTACGGCTAAAGATTTCTCGCAGCACTTTCTTTCCAAAAGCTTTCTACCTATATCCGGTTGAAGTGAATGATTAACAGAGCGAACGTAAGTACATTGTGTTTGTATTCTCAATTATCCCTTCGAGAGCTTAAAGAGTCTTTGATCGCTGTAGGTTTCTTTGAAAACTCAATTTATTTTTAGAACTTAATTATTGTACCTAACGGTTGAAAACAGATGTATGTTTATTTAGCTATAATGAAATATTTATTTGAAAGCTTTGTTATTCCAAATTTATTTATAATAAAAGTAGACTAACTGATTTGGCAGTAAACAAAGTGTTTCACATATTTAGATACTTGAATATAAACATACCCATATATCGTTAAATAGTGATATATATATATATATATATATATATATATATATATATATATATATATCTGTTACGATTAGTGTCATTAATTGAAAACTATTAATTATTACCGGCCATTATCAGTAATTTCAACATACCCGTGGTAAATTTATTGAATTTTGATACAAAATGTCAGTGAAGAGAATGGGGAAGTGCCACAGTGAAAATATATAAGGAAGATATTTTTCAAAAGACACCTGAAGGCAATCAAATAATATTATAATATATTGCAGTAAAGATTGGAAATCTAAAAAAATATTGGTACCATTAAAAATTGAAAAGATTTGTTTATTTACTACACTTATTTAGAGGCTTTTTTGATATTCACCGAACTCATAAATCTATCAGACATGGAGGGTGAAACAGAATTAGGAAACAGCTTAAGGATAAGTTCAAGAAAACCACCACATAAATAGTCGGCATATATTTGAATATGTGTGAACAATTCCAAAAAGAGGACTAGTCTATCAAAAGTTATGAATTTAATTCGAGTTACCAAATCGAGCTTATCTAATGCAGTCACAGGCAGATGGGGATTTTAAGTTCATCATAGTGCATCAAGACCACTCTGCAATTCTTTTCGTTGAAAAAGAAAAGCTTTAGGAGGTAGGTAAAAAACATAGTATTCATGTCTCTAAAGAAAAAATCACTTGTGTTAAAGAAGCCACAGAAAATGGTATAATTCTAAGAGAATATGCTTGTAAAGACTTTAGTTTGGGTGAACGAGATTCACAACAGTGCAGTTATACTGCTGAATGCATTTGAAACTGCTGCAATTACAGAAAAATTATACATTTTTTGCAATTCCAAGTGTCATAAAAGTCGATCCTATAAAAACAAATAATCGTTTTAATTCAAAATTCTTTTATATTAATATTTTTATTTCGATGTTTTCATAATTTTACTTTAATTGATTTGTTTTGAAGATTTTGTTTGATTTAATACACAGAGTTCAAATTGTGTTCTTGCTATATATTTAAATAAAAAACGTCTTATGATACAAATTAAGATATTTTATTACTTTAACCAAACCCATTAAGAAATTACTAATAATAACCGGTAAAAATGATTATTCTCGCGGTATTCATTAAATAATTGTTGTGGTTATTATCAAAAATGCAATCATTACTCTGATCATTATATATATATAAATATATATATATATATATATATATATATATATATATACACATATACGTATGCATATATTTATATACATATATGCATACACACTTTTATTCGAAAAGCATATACTTAAAACTTTTCCAATGGAGTTTCTCCTCAACATTAGTATGACATTGTCAATGATAGAATTGAAAGTTACAAGATAATTTAAAAAATATAACAATGTACACACTTCTGCATTTTCTGAGAGGTTTTATAAGCTATTTTATACCCCCAATGAAAGTTATATTATCAACACGGCTTCTCATTTTGTAAATGACATTTTATTTAATAAAAGAAATTTATAAAGAAGCATGCGGTTTATTGGTTATTATATTACACTATTTTACACTGACTTTTACGATTAAAGTTTTCTATTTAACCTAAGTTCTTGCTCGTAACATACAATATGGATTACGTTTGGTAAGCTTTTTAAATGAAGTAAGATAGGAAACTTAAATGTATACAGAGCATTTAGTTCCTTGACCGAAAACTAAAAAGGATATTTAAAATTAATTAAAAATTATACTTCGAGGGGTTCCTTTATTTATAGGGTTACAAATACTAGTAAAGACGACTGCAAACATGTAAATGGGGGAGGAGAAGAGAGTGTCTTTGTAAGGGCATATGGGGCAACTTTAAAAAGAGTTTTCTTTTATTTCACTAAATATAGTTGACCATTATTACCACGTCTATCTCAAAAACGTCATTAGGTAGGAAGCTGTAATTCGACTCTCGTATTTCTCATATTCTGTTTTTGAGTAGACGTAACATAAGTGCGATATTAAAAAAATTATGAGTAATCAAAAGTATTTTTGAGAAATTAATAGTATTTCACGCCTGTGAAAAGTATACAAGGCAATATGTGAATATTTATAAGGTAAAAAAAAATAATAATAATAAAATGTTATGAACCCTTAAATGTTTACATGTTTTCATATCGATAAATTCCTACAACTTATTGTTTTATTTGATTTTATGATTATATCTGTGTTCTAACCCATAGGAATTTATATTGCGTTCAAATACATAAATTACTGATCAAACTCGAACTATGCGATTAATGACTAAAATTTTAAATTCACAATGTCAGTCTTCTATATTTATTTACGTCACTCCTTGATGTATTTTCCGAGGTGAAGAAATTGTTAAATTTCTTCATAATTAGTAGAATGATTATATGTACAGAATTCAAACTAAAATGACATGTAAAATAAAATGCATAATTACACAACCTTCATGTGAGTTTTTATGTGCAGTAAAAACTAAACTTACAGATAGTCGATTTTGATAGTCATTTTATACATTTATATATGATATTATATACATTGATGTCATTTTATACATTGATAGTCATTTTATACATTTTATTGTGGCAGTTTAGTGTATTTCGAAGCGACAGCACCAACTAGCAAGTATTTGTTTCGGTTATCCAATCAGTGACAATACAATGAGTATCAGATATAGGGTATCCAATCAATATTAGAAAACCAGGTTCCTTTTGCATACCTTCTTCAGGGTAATATTCATTGTTTTCCTGTTAAGAGTCTCGTAGCCAAATGGAAAAACAGGCACTTTTAGTGTCGTCATGTCCATCCGTTCCTGTCTTTCACACCCTTGTCTTTAACACCTTGAAATTTTTCAGATTTGGCCATATAGAGATCTCAATTCATATGAAATGGCATTTTTAAAGTACTTTCTATTTCTATACAGTGGTGTAATATTGGATCGGTCCTTTAAATTTCAAAGTGGCGTGTAAAGTGTTCCCCTCGTAAAATTCTTCAACCATGGGTTTTTCAAAACGTGAAAAAAAATTAAGAGCATTTAATTGAAAATTTCGAAGTAATGTTTTTTTGTTTAATTTGCATTATCGAAGATGTAGATACACAAGAAACTCTACTGATGTTCTATATACATAAATATACGCAATTAAGAGTATATAACGTTACCTTAAACAAATACGAAATCATAAAAACGTTAAAATATGTGTAAATTTCTATTCCGTTAAGTCCTTATTACTTCAATCTTTGTTAAATTTTTCACCACGTTTCTTGTTATTTTTTGGATGTTATTAGTATTATCAGCATTTTAAAATTCGACTATTACGTTCCCTGGGTGTGATTAGACTGAAATATTTTTGGTCCATAGTAGCCCACCTACACATCCAACTTGCGCACGGTACGATCTAGGTATGACCATATACTTCTAGGCAAACTTTTGAGGGTATTTTTTCTCGCATTTGCCACCGCGTCACGTTATTACAATGTGTTCGTACTTTCATCCGCATAAGTAGCCCGACGCCCGCTATTGATTTTTACAACTCGCGATATTGTATGGCCGACAGCAAGTTTGGGCCGTCTCTTTACAACGTAAGCAAAATACGTAACTAGAGTAAAAATGTACGTTGCGTAATTAGATTCTTTTAATTACGCTTTTATTATTTTTGGCAAACATGCTATGCTACAAATACAAGTCGATAATTTACACTAAAATCAATGAATGATAGAGCACAAAATCTTAGAAGTATTTTTGAATACAGTAATGAAACACTTGTAATAAAGTTTCATATGCTTGTGTATAATATATATATATATATATATATATATATATATATATATATATATATATATATATATACTGAGAGAAAAAAATCGAGAGAAATAATGTCTTTGGTTTTATTTACACTTACACTTACGGTAATATTTTAAAATTTGATTTCCTTTGAAACGTTTCCGACCGTATACCTGGCTCTTAGCCATTTTCCGCAAAAACGGTGCGAAGTAGGAATTTGAAATTTTGCATAGCTGTATAGGCCACATATATCTTATAGTTAATATCAAAAATATATTTTTGTAAAATGTAAAGGGCTTGGGGCCAAATTAAATACTAGTTCTATTTTATTTTATGCGTTGTGCGAGGTTCGAATTAAAAAGTGGAATTAAAATGATTTCAAAAGTATTTCTTGCAGAATACTATTAACGTAATAACCCTCTCCATCTTCGAAAGAGGTAAGGGGATTAAATTATAAAAAAAATAATAATACTGAAAAATTATCTAAGTTTCTACATCTCGTGGTTTTTGAGAAATTCATAGATTATTTGTTTGTATGAAAGATATGCTAGGCAACATTTTTATGTGGTTAAAAATAATATTATTATTTATAAAAACCCTTAAATGTGCCTAAGTGTATACGGAACCTTCGTAATGCGAGTTCTATACATTCTAAAAAGATGATTAAGTTTCCGCATCTCGAAAGAAAAAAAACGAAACACTTAAAGCATCACAAACACGCACCTGTCTCGCTCTATCATATTCATTTTTTAAGAGACTCTTTTAGGGTAGAACGTTGATATTTAACTGAGTTGGCGTAGTAACTGGGTCTATTCTCCCAGATGTTTTGCAATAACAACGATCTAAAAATATTTATTTGAAAATTTTGGAGACGAGAAGATTAATATAAAAAATCTTAAATAAAATGATACCTTCCTATGCGCTAACCGTGTACGGAATAAGGAATGAATTGAAGGACGAGTGTTATTTGTATTTGACAGGTTCCTTACTATCCAAAAGTCGGTACATCGATCGTGGTTAGAAAAAGAGTTGGTTGAAAATTCCGTTAACATTTTATAGCATTACAAAAAGCCAAAGAACTTCAGCAGTTCTGAAGATACGGGGACAGGTTTAGCCTTAGCGACAAAATAACTTACAAAAAAAATTATTGTCTATATTTAATTTATATAGTCGTTTCGATGAACGTTACACTTTATATAAGCTAACGTTAATAAAGCTCAGCTAATTTATTTCAGTTATTCCAATATCAGTATTCAGATTTCAGTTTAAGTTAATTTTTTGTTAACAAATGTTTTAATATGAAGTCTACTGAAATATGTAGTGCTTTAAATGCTGAAAAAAGTATTAATAATAAACTCTTCAAGAATTTAGTGCAGAAAGGAGTAAACCTAAAAAGCGAAAAAAATATGTAAAAATGGATCAGATATACGAGTATGAGAATTGACGGAATGAATTGAAATATGGATCAAAAACATGGGGATTGACAAATATTTAAAACAGTGTGTAGAAGGAAAATTGTGTATGGGAAAAGTAAAACTTATTACACAGTTTAACCATGGATTATGGATAATAAAATTGAAATGGGTGAATCGTCGAAATTCTATAGTTTCATTACGTTTTTAAAACCGATATATATTGTTATAAAACTTGCCGTCTTGTATATGAAAAGTGACATGCATTATCACAATATATTACAAAAATGGAAATACTTGAATGGAGGAATACATATTTAAATGACTGCTAGATATTTAATATTAAGTACAAGTTAAGAATTACGGTCTACGTCCGATATTGAAAGTACAAGTTGTAACAACTCATATTTATAAAAAGTAAGGAATAAGCAAGAAAAAAATGATAAAATGTACCTTGGATGTAGAAGTCTGAAAACAACTGAACAAAATAATGGAACATTTGCATGTAAAACAAATGTCACATTCAGATATATTTGTGAACATACAGTTCCATAAAATTCTACACCGTGCACCATATATAGGTTCTCTGTCATGTATAAGTTTGAGATAAAAAATTCGGCAAATAAATTATAATCAGGAGTTCACTTATAAATATAACATAAAATGATACCGAAAACATTATTTCAGTACAGGGAACAGTATATTTTAAGTGCAAAAGCTAAAAATAAATACAGAATATATTATTTATTTAAAAAACTAGGGCAAATACACTCTCGATGCAAAAGTTAAGAAAAGTTGGAAAAGGATACAAACATTTTTGACTTAAATACTTATTTGACTAAAATATGTCTTTACTCGTCGATATATCAATTAAATAACATTTTTCTGCCATCCGCAGTTTATTGATGGATTCATAACCCAATAATGTGCCAAATAAAAATAATAAATTAAAAATATATAAATACCTAAATACCTATATAATAAATATTAAATATCTAAATACCTAATCTCAATGTGATAAACATTCCGTAACTTCGTATAATTCTAAAACATATTTGCGGTTTACAAACCATTGTTAAGCGAACGCACAGCTTCAGTGAATAGACGGTCACTTAGCGAAGGGAACAATGACATAATCATACTGGCAATATCTGGCAGTGGCCAATGGCGGTAGTTTATCCGAGACAGATGGAGGTTTCACTTGATTGACTTCCGGAGAGCAAATCTCAGCTGCTGACCACGATGCGGTTTACTCGTCCATTTAACTCAATTCGATGTTCCGTGTATTCGGTTATAATTTCTGATCCGTTTTAATGGATGACTCATTTGACTTACTGTTTTCGATGTAAATGTTGTAATGTTTACATAAGAATTAAAACAAGAATGAAAACAAATTTTTTCAAATCTTCTTTTAATATTTAATTCTTTTATGAAACATTATTTTTACCTATATTTTGTATCTTCACCTGTAAATACGTGTAAACATTGCAGCCAATTCTGTAAAAACTGTAGCCAGCTCTATAGAAACATTTGTTTTCCGAAAATTAATTTCCGATAAGAAACTATTTTTCTGAATTATCTATGAAAGTTCGTTCAAAATTATGTGTGTTGACGAAGTTTTAGGCGACTTTAGGAATAAATTTTTCTTTCCACATATATTCCACTGATTTGAAATTAACTTTTCATAAAACTCGTACGCGCGTTAGTGTAATATAACGAGACTACACAACATAAATAGTTTCCTTGCGGAAATTGGATTAAGGTAGTTTTTAATCTCTAAAATAATGTTTCCTTTACTGAAGGAAACGTCTTATTATTTTGTTTTATTATTAGAATTATTTTTAAATGTTTTTAGACAAAATTAAAATCTTCTACAGTTTTACTACAAAATTTGTTAAAAGCTAAATTCAAATACTGTCAGTAAGATTTGCATTCACTGAATTTTTTAATTCATTTAATCTATGTACAACATCTGAAATAAGAAAAACTTTACATCATTTTAAATTAATGTCCATAATAAACGACTGAAAAAGTTATATTTAGAATCAAGTTAAATGCCGATAAAAGCTAGCAGTATTGCAAACAGGAACAAAGAATTAACCGACAATGTTTACATACTAATATTCTCACGTAAAGCATGAACAACAATGCCTAAACGCAGAGCTTGCTCCATCCGATGTTTAACATTATTGATGAGCCCATTAGCCAGTGATTGATTCATTATTCAAACATATTTGTGGATCAATAAGATTGCTAATGGCGTCAGCAACCTACTGATGTTCCGTTTTATTAGGAGGCTAGCTTTGCCGACATTTAGCTTATGTGCTAATCTATTTCTTTGCTTTGAAGACGATTCCTGTTTTATTGCTAAGGCGTTTTAAGTGTTAGAAGGTCTTAAAACTATTTATTTTTCATGCTATAATATATATATATATATATGTGTGTGTGTGTATATATATATATATATATATATATATATATATATATATATATATATATATATATATATTAATTATCACTCAAAACCAACACAGTCAATAACAAGTTCCTATTGATCCTTTTTAATATTTGCAGCGTCCTATTCATCCATATATATTAAACTTTCTCTCTATTTTCGTAACTTTGAAATGAGTGGCATATTTTAAAATTATTTTCACACCTTTCTTAGTAGAAAGTAAACCTGAAAAGTTCCTGGGTGATTTAACTTCCGCTGCCATTCCGTTTTCCAACGGAACCATTGTACCCTTCGAATGCATATTAAATTTTTTGTTCCTTCGTATTTCTCATATTTTGGATATTTGTTATACTATTATAAGTACTTAACTTTTTATGATTTCAAATTTAAACTTTTTTGTTCCAACTGTTAGGAATTGAGAACGCAGCCACATCAACTGTCGCGGTATTTCGGAACGCATGTTCTATTGTTTACGTATGTTGGTAAACTAGTTCTCTCTCTGTACGGCTGTGTGACGTGTCGAAATATTCGTAAAAAGTTTTCTACAAATATCAATAGTTCGTATTTTGGTTCGAAATCGAACCAAACTACGAACATAGTAGCAGAGCGTGGTTCTGATTAAAAACAGGAAGTAAAAACACAATGAGAACAAGAAAACTTGCCGGCGTAGTTTCATAAGGAAACATTTTTAACAGTTTGAGGTTGCCGCATAACCTAATCTTTCCGGAGTCGCATGTTCATTAGAATTCAAGAATTTTATCGAATATATAAGAACATATCACAAATAGAATTCAAGAATTAGTACTAACATAAAGTATATACGCAATATAACGCATTGAATATGTCGAACACGAGTCATCACAGCCCTTTTCATATTGATAGACTCGTTGGAAGGGACAAATACACAAGTTGTAAATTTGCAGTACAAGCTTATTTTAAACTTGAATAATTGTGGAGCTGTTTCATAAATACTAATACCGATGAACAGAAGGTAATCAAGGCGAAATAAAAACTACTATGTGAATAAAATAACTGACTATGTGAATAAAATAATATCAACTGCACATAAGCTGCGGAATATCAAGTTTGACATTGATGATGAATTGTTTGGAACACTGATGTTGGCTGGTTTACCTGAAACTTAAAAACCAATCATAATGTGTTTGTAGAGCTCAGGCATCAAGATCAAAGCCGATTCAATTAAAACAAAACTCCTGCAGGAAGTTGAATTATCCGACAGCTCAGAGTTCTTCACAGAAAAAAGAGCTGCTCAGTGGAATTAAAATGTAACAAAAATCAATAAAATGGTATTATAACTGCCATAAGCATGGACATTATGCTAAGAACTGCCGAGTTTTGAAAAAGAAGAACTTAGAGAAGAAAGTCAAAGTTTTGTTGCAATCCTATCAGAAGTTAATGAATCCAGATATATGGTATGTGGACTCCGGTGCCTCCATGCATATGACCAATAGAAGTAATTTGATGTATAATGTAACTAGTCTACCGATACCCGCCATAACTGCTGCCAATAAAACACCACTACATGTTAAAAGTATGGAAAAAATTAATTTATTAATTAATGATAACGAAGATAATAAAATTCAGGTACGACAAGTTTTGTACATATCTAAACTTGCTGCCAATATCTTGTCAGACAGTACTATGTTGATAAATGGCTGTAAGATAAATTTAGAAACAAAGAATGTGATATTTGTGAACAAAATGGCAAACTTTTATACTCAGTCACATTAATAAACAACCTGTATTTGTTAAGCACTCACAGGGAAGTATTTTCCAACTTTACGTGTTCAGATAAATTATATGATGTTGTTCTGTGGCACAAATGCATGGGACATTTGAATTTGAAGGAATTGAACCATTTGAAGATAAGGTAACAATGTTATATGTACCACCTGTCTCAGAGAGTTCAATAATATGATCAAAATATATCAGTACCTTGTATATCCCACAGTTCTAATATTCAGTTAACTGAAGAACCAAGAAAACAAGAAATAGAACACAATAGTCCTTTAAGTGATGACTATCAGTCTGACGACAATGATGATTCATTCTACGTACCAGAGGCTTCAATTGACACAATGTTTAATATAAATTTACACCCTCGCAGAGCTGTGAAATATGCAGAGGAGAAGGATCATGATGTAAGTTGCTTTTGTCAAATACTTGATCTAAATGATCCTCAGTATCTAGATGAAGCTCTTTCATAATCTCATGCAGATCAGTGGGAGACTGCTATGCAAGAAGAATATGACTGGTTGATTAAAAACAAAACTCGATCCCTGTAGATCTGCTACCGGGTGAAAGAGCCTTACCGTAAATGGTTATTTAAGACCAAAAGCAATGAGAAGGGAGAAATTATTCGCTTTAAAGCAAGGCTTGTTGTTAAGGGGTATGCTCAAAGAAAGGGTGGATATAATGATGAGGATATGCTCCAGATCCATCAGTCCGTTTCTACATGGTAATATAGACACTGAGATTTACATGGTATAACTTGAATATTACAATGAAAATGCTCAAGTGTGTTGCTTGCATAAATCAATTTATGGATTAAAGCTAGCCAGCCGTCATCAGAACCTTAAATTTAACAATATTTCATTGAAAAATGGATTAGAAAGGTCTGAAATTCATGTATTCATTATTTAGTAAATATATCAATAATGATATTTATTACAGTATGGATAGACGACTTACTGATCTTTGCAAATAATAAGAACAAAATAAGAGAAAGCAAGGAAAAATTAAGAAAAGAATTTAGTATGAAAGATATGGACGAAGTGAAGCAATGCATTGGCATAAATATAAATCGAAATCGTGAGGCAGGTGTGATTATGATAGATCAGGAAAAATACATCAACTTAGTGTTGAGTCGATTTGGCATGTCTAAATGCAAACCAGTTATATTCCGATTGGGGTAAATGCAAAATTTGACAAGAATCCTGAATACAAAAATAATAATATTCCATACACGCAAGTAATGGGTTGTTTCATATACCTGGCACATGTTACGAGACCTGATATCACCTACACAGTCAATAAGTTAAGTCACTTCTGTAATAATCCAGGAAATCAGCACTAGCTTGGAATAAAAAGGGTTATGAGATATCTCCAAGGAATCAAGAGCCTAAAATTACATTATGTCAAAGAAGACTTTAAAGAATTACTGGACGGAAGATGGTACACGGGTTAAACTTTTTTGTTTCAGAATGCGGCTATATCTTGGAATTCCACCAAACAACTAAATGTGGCGCTCTCTCATGCGGAAGCTGAATACACGGCGATGGCGTCGGCGACTCAGTAGGCCCTGTGGCTTCAAAAACTACAAGGTGAACTTGGCCAAGACGTAGAGGGTGCGTAAACCATCTACTCTGACTACCAATATGCAGACTGCCATCAACAGACTATTGCAAACCGAAAACTAAACATATAGACATTCGTTTATATTTTCTCATAGAAAATATGGTGAAATCAAAAATAAAGTTTCTATTTATGAATGGTTGTAATATACTAATAACTTAACTAAAGGTACTACAGTTGTATAAATAAAATGGGTCTGCATTTTGGGGGAGTGTCAGGAATTGAAAACGCAGCCACATCAATTGTCGCGGTCTTTCGGAACGCATGTTCTATTGTTTATGTATGTTGGTACACTAGTTCTCTCTCTGTAAGCTTGTGTGATGTGTCGAAATATACGTACAAAGTTTTCTACAAATCTCAATAGTTTTTATTTCGAACCAAATTATCAACACCAACCATTCCATTTACTTCTTTTTTACTTATTACTTTCCGTATTTCCGACCATTAGAATAAGGCTATGTGAAATTACTGTTTAAATAAATACTACACGATGTTTTTAACTAAGGTAATATTTTTCAAATCACTATTTTTAAATTATTTTCAATATTATTTTTCTATATTCAGATGTAGGTAGAAAATATTCCTATGCGTGAAGATATTCGTGAAGAGATAGAATATTACTCTAATTTATGTATTTTTGTTATAGCTATCAGGTGAAAGGGAATACAAACAGATTAAATTAGCTGAGTAAAAGTTGTTACAAAAGGCGTAGGAACCGGTAATTTTGATGTTGTCTTCACAGCTGCTTATTAAGGTAACACAAATAAACCTCATAAGAAAACCGACATTAACATTTTGTTTATATTAAAAAAAATGATAATTTAAGTAGGATAAGATAATCAAAATGGTCAGATTAGCTGAATGTTTTAAAAACAGAAAATCATTTCGAGAAAACAAATTAAAATACTTATACAATGATATGTTAATATCTGACACTTAACTAGTAAGGAAGTCTGAATTAGTAATGGACAAAACACTTAAAGTATAAATGAAGTAATACGGAATATTAATACAATAAAAGAATAATGGCATTTCGATAAGGAAAATAATATTGAATACATTTGGCGTTAATTTTGTATAAATTCATTATTCACAATTAAATGAAACTACGTGATGTAGTATTATTTCTACTTTCTTTAATTTATTTACCACGACCTAGGTTTCGTTGTATTACATCTTCAGGTGGGCTATTAGCAAAGATTAATCTTTAGGAGGAAAAATAATAGTTATTTAAAGGAAAACTACTTTCAATGACACAATAAAACATATTAATTCTAGAGTAATCTCTTTTAAATTGCCCAAAATAAGTGTAAATAGAAGTATAACGTTATTATTTTATTAACAATATATTGTTTTTCGAACTCATATTTCGCTAAAATTTTAATTTCGTCGGAAGCAATGAGTGAAACCCTGGTTAATTAATTTTTGGCTTTTTATATTGATCCATAAAAACATTTTTTACAGAATATAAGATTTGTTTACATGTGTATATTTATGCTTCTTTTTGGAATTTACACCAGTTGTTTGGTGAGCAAAACGTTTAAGTAATAAATATATATTGACATTATAAAAACTAAATAATCGCATAAAAATGAAACAGTAAATTTAGAATTATTATAATTAAAATCACAATTATTAAAATACAGTAAAATGGCAAACAATATAAAAATAATGAATAAATAAGAGTATTCATATTTTCACAATGTAAAAGCATATTCAAAAAGTTGTACATAAAAAAAGCAAAAAAAAAAATATATATATATATATATATATATATATATATATATATATATATATATATATATATATATATATATATATTTCGCATCGCAGCTGATTCAAATCAGCATACCATCTATTTTCATTTCATATATCCGTTAATACCAGTAAGATCAAGCACACAAGACAGGTTCCGTACGACAATATTCTCACATTCATTGATCAAAGTGAATTGAGCGAATGCTACTCAGAAATTGATGGGAACCAATATTTCGTCTTCACAGTTGCATAATCGCCTATCTTCTTTAAGCAATACACTCTTCCGGTTAAGAAATAAATAATTTAATACTCAGGTTACAAAAATTTTAATTATATTCACTTTTTAATCACCGTAATGTTATTTTAGTCAAGATTACCATAGGGAGAAAAATATCATAGCAAAAATGGAAAGAGAGTGTTCTAAAAGCGCGGTAATATGCAGGTAAAAAACTGCAGCGTGCATGGCGTGCGCTATTTATTCGAATCATTTCGAGCTTGACTAGTTTGACTCCCTTCGGACTTGGAAATAAAAAATTATGCCAGCCTAATGCGAAATTGTCACGAAATCTTTACAACAGTCATTATTTTATATTAAATCATGTATTAAAATTTACAAAAAACAATTATAAAACCATGTCAATTTTAATTCTAAAGAAAATACTTTAAAATGTCCATACAAACTTATTAAATAATAAAATACATCGAGTCTCGCATGGGCACAAATACTTACAAAGTTGATTTACATTTAAAATCTTTCTACTTTCAAGCGACAATAGGAGTAAAGAAAGGCCCATTGTGACTGTCGAAAAAGTTGAGTTTTTAATGGTAACTGATTCTAAAGTTCTAATAGAGTATAAAAAATATAAAAATTAGAAAATTGTTTTTGTGTGTGCATGTGAATCCTATGAATGATATACCACTTAACCTAATGAACCTATTTTTATTAAATGTTATATTTGGAGTTCTTTTTAAATATTTTATTTGAAATGTTTAGTTGTTTTTGATAAGAAGGCAAAAATTAAAAAATAAATGTCTAAAAATGGTTCGAAAATTTTTTTATATTTTTCTCACATTATTAATATTTTAAAACACAACAATCAAAACAAAAAAAAACATTAAAATTTTGTTAAACTTTTACAAAAAACATATCTATAGACGTAAGAGGTATTTCGTGAAAAAGAATGTTCCATGTCGTTGTACAATTTATTTTTATTTAATGACAAATTTGCCCCATTCATTATATCCATTTTTGTATTTTCGGTAGGATCGCCCGCGTGCGTGCATGCGTGCGTGCGTGCGTGTGTGCTTGCGTGCGAGCGTGCCTGCATGCCGTGCATGCATGCGTGCGTGCGTACGTGTGTGCGTGCGTGCGTGTGTATGTATATATGTATACATTTTTACTAATAACTTCGCTTTTCCTAAATATAACCCCGATTCCTTCAAGTCGATACTCTTCACAAAGAAAAACCTGCTTTCATACAAATCCACTGGTACAACTGCCACGACGAACGGTAAAGACGAATCTGTTTCACGAAAATAATGTTTGAGGGTTCAAACGCCCGAAGCGTTGACCTCGTCAGAACCGGCGTCGGAAAAAGGTTCATTGAAATACTGAGATACGATTTATTTAACAAAACTCAAGTGGCTTTCTTGACAAGGCCTTATAACCATTGAGAGCGGCTGTTCGATCGACGTACCCAACTTAAGCTGCGAATAGTGCCTACCTAAAAGTGTCGCTCGCAGATAAAAATGTACAGTCGCTAACATTTTAATAAATTAAGGTTTTTAAACTGTATTTTAAACAGTTTTTTAAATAAATGATATATAATGCGTGAAGGAACGTTTACACCTGTTCAGAATCAGCAAAATTTTTGAATGTTACTTTATATATAAAAAAAATATGATGTGTAATATGGTACTTATGACTGAGCCTTCCTACTCAACGAACTACCCTTTCTACTTTAGTGGAATTTGAGTATATAAAAGGAATGGTGTACAGAACGAAATAAATGTCTATAACAACATCTTATAGATATAATTATTAATACAGAGCTTGTTTAAGAAAAAATCTCATCTACAATGCTTAAATAAATCTCGTCATGACAATGCCTAAAATGAAAATCTCAAACGTAACTAACAGACAAAATATACGAAAAGAAGATTACGTAATAGTACATACTATGAAAAAAATGACTATCGGTTTTCTTCTAAAATTATGACAGGGGTCATCATTAATTCAATAACAGGTTAAATGTGGGAGAAACATTCAAGGAACCTTAGAAAATGAATGAAAGACAGAAAGAAAAAAAGCGATGAAATTCAATTGCGTATTAAAACTAGATGTTAGCGTAAGTTTTACATCATGAGACTGACTTAGTCGGATTTGAATATATTATTTAATAAGAAGGAGGTTTATTATACCAATAGTAAAATTCCCTTAAACTGCCATCATTATTTTTGTAAAGTATGCTGAAATTATCCCCTTTCTCTTGGAGACTTTCAGTATAATTTTAAAAAAACGGTGCCAGTTTAGAGGAATTTTACTATTGATATAATCGAACTCCTTCTTAAGTAATATATCAGACAGAAGTTAGTCGAATCTCAACTAACTTCTCTCTCTAGTCAGTCTAAATTTAATGTAAATAATATTTTTGGTTATTTACATTAAATTTAGAATAAGAAATAATATTATTTAAAAATGAAGTAAAATATATTGATAAATAAATATGAGGGTAGAGTAGTAAAATATAAAAAAACCGTTGTTCCGAAATCAATTACAATCCGTTTGAAATCGATCACTAGGATTAGGACTAGGATTTATCTATTGTTATATAGGCTGCATTAACGTAGTTGAATATTTTGGCTGTTAGTAGTAACATAGCAAAAAAAATAACATGAATATACGTTCATGCGTTATCTATGCGTATAACGTATTGCGTTATAAATTATTTCAAGTGTCGATTCACGAGTGCGATAATTACCGCTGGTCGTAAATCAAATAAAATAAATTAATAACTATCAGTCATATAATAACTAAATTTTATTAATAAATGATGGTATCTCACTGTCCAAGCAACTCGATATCGCAACCGAGATCGTGCATTGAACCGGTCAGTATTCACGATGTTTAAATTAGAATTCTATGCACTTCATAAATTTATATAGAGTTACAAAACTTTACAACTTCTTTTAATATTATGTATAGATGTGTGAGTACTTCAAACGTAATTATTTCCAAACAAGAGTATATCATAGATTAAGATCACAAATTTTCAACTGATGTTTAATCTTATACCGAAGTTATATTGTTCGATTGTGACCTAATTTTATCATTTATGATGTTAACGCACAATTTGATAAAATATTATTGAGACTACGCCAACATTGAAAAAAGAAATAAGATCAAAGACCAAACAACCCATTCTAGGATCTATGATTCTAACAATATCTAGTATATATTTGTTTTTCAATCTATTGTAAAATTATAAATTGAATCAAGCACTCATTACATTTTTTTCTAAATGAAGATACTACTTAAAAATATTCCCTCCAATTTATGTGACTGAATCTTTATAAGGCCCAAAACACTCCGGATTAATATTCAAAATATAAATAATACGCTAAGATTATATAGTACTTTTGCGGTAAAAACAATACGGTGTAGGATAAAAACAATTTTTAAAACAGCTTTTTTATCATTCCGTAGTTAAAAAAGAAAAGAAGAAAGCTTCATATCTGATCCCTTACGATTATGATTACTCACATGTCCATCCATCTGTCAGTAATAGCTATTTTTATCAGGAATAATCGTTTGAAGCAGAAATTTGAAGTTAGGCTGATTAAAAAGGGCTTGGCGTTCGAAAAGGAAAGTTTCCTTTTAAAATATAATTAAAAAACAAAATTTTTTGATCACAAAAAAAAATATTTACTATCATAAAAAGCAAAAAATAAAGTAGAAATTATAACTTTACTGTGTTTCATTTTGATGGGTTAAAGATTTCCGCAAAAAAAATGTTTGCGAACTATTATTACAGAAAATATAATTTATTAAAAAAAGTTCGAGATTTTAATAAAAATTGCTGTGGGTAATTTGTTTTTCATTTTCTTTATATAAGTCGTTTTTATTCTAATAACATCTAGGTCCAAACCAAATGCACTTTTGTTAGTCTCCTTTCCATAGGGATAAAACATATTGACCCGCATATACCTTAGTAGTTATTAGGTAAAAATATCGATATACTATAGCAATGCTTATGTATCTCGTAGTTTTTTTCAAATCTTCATTATATTTTTACGTATGTGAAAAATATATTTCGCAATACATTGATGTGGTGAAAAATAATAGTGTTATTTGTAATATTACTACAATAATAAATTTGTTTCTTAAGAAAATCTCGCAGTAACTATAATTTAGTACCATCATGTTATCTTTCTATACGTTTACACAACGCAAACATTCTGTAAAGCTTATTGAGTTGAATTTTATAAACAACTGTATTTCCTGAAGCGGAAATCAAAATGTGCGATCTGCAGTTAGACGGACATATTAATCTTTATGGCGCGTTATTACAGATAAGGATATAAATTTATCGAAACCCGTACGAACTTTTTTCTCAAAAAAGTTTGAAGAAATAAAAAGCGGCTTTTATGTCCTGTTTCGGTGAGCCTTAATTTAAAAACAGAAAAATCTGTGATGACAATTAATATTTCTATTTTATATTTCGATGACGAAATCTGTTAAATTCTAATTGTATTGGTTTTTAATAATCAGATGAAAAAGCTGAATTCGATAGCATCTGAAACTAGATTTGTGCCTTCAGATTTTAAACTAATAGTAAGTATGAATTATTTCACCAAAATAATTTTAAAACTGCAGTTTCTCGTAAGAAATTTTACGCATATTTGAAAATTTAAATTATGTCTTAATTTCAACGATTTTTGTATAATTTCTGGAGGACATTCTTAAGAAAAAAAATATTAGGTAAACTTTATAGAAAAACACCTATAGGAAGATCTAGGCTTTTCAATCCCGTGGTGATTTTATTACACCTTCAGGTGATTATCATCAATTCCAAGATAGTCATGAAAGGTCACTTTGGATTTGATTTTATACACACATACATACATATGTGTGTGCGTGTGTGTGTGTGGAAGCGTGTACGTGCATACGTGCATGCGTGCGTACGTGCGTACGTGCGTGCGTCCATGCATGCCTGCGTGCGTCCGTGCATGCCTGCCTGCATGCGTGCGTGCGTTCGTACATGCATCCGAGCGTCCGTGCGTGTGTACATGCCTGCGTGCGTCCATGAGTGCGTACGTGCGTGCACGCGCTTGCGTGCATGTGTGTGTGCGTGGGTGCATGTATGTTTGTGTGCGTATTTGTATACGTATGTTATATTATTCCATTTTAATACATTTGGAATTATTTATTCACAACCAATTATTTCGAATTACGTTTAACGTCAGGTTTAAGGTATGTTTAATACCTTAACGCTCACGTGACTACCATATATGAAGTAAACTATTAATATTGTCTATCCTTATAAATGTTATGTTATTTTGTACCCATTTTTTTCTTTTTCTTATGCGCTGTGTTATATATGTCGGTTTTAATTATTGGGTTTAAAACTAAGTCACGTATCAAGCACCTTCAAACTTATCAATTCCTGTTAAATATTGATATTTCAATACCGACAAATTAAACTTACAAATACGATATATTATACTTAAACAATTTGTCAAATGCCCACTTATTCCACTTCCCATGTTAAAATATTCCCATAACTGAAAAAATATATCCCTAGAAAGTGATAAAAAAATTATGATAAATTAAAATATTCAATCTGATGTGTCACCTAACATGTGTCACCTAATATTATCTATTACAGTAAAATCATTGTCAAATTCTTTGTAAATATATATTATCATGTACTGGGCAATTTGGCTGTATGTTAATTGGGTAATAAAAAAAATAACATTACATTGTTATATTCGGTTTTCACAACTCCTTTTTACCCTAATTACAAAATGTGCCTATTATCTTACGAATTTCACTTGATATTGATATACAACAAGCGCTTTTGTGTCAACTATCGTTTTATGAGCCAAACACACAGATGATATTCACTAATTCTTTTAAATCCAAAAATGTCTGTCGGATGTACTGATCCTTTCCACATATCAAATACAGCCTTAAAGAATATCAGTTTTAATAAGAATTTTATTATAAAAGTGACTTATAAAAGGAACTTCGTGTTTGATATTAAATATTATTATGCAATTATTTGTGAAAGATAAAATAATTTGATTACGATGATTAAATAAAAAAGAAAAGAAATAACTAAAACGGGGCAAAAGTTGCTATTCCAAGACGAACTAAGAGCTTGTAAGATTACACCCGAATAACAATAAATATGGAAACAGATTTGTTTATTTTTATTTTATTTTAAAGTTTAAGTTTATTTCTTTTAAATCTTTCGGTAAAATTTACATTGACGATATTTAATATTTTTCTTAGTTTTAGTATAACTCCACTGATTAAATACATAAATGGCAAAAAGTTTTTCTTTATCATTAAAAAAAAGACTTTAGATTAATTAAAAAAAAAGATTTTAAATTAATTTAACATTATGAGTATGATATTTTTAGAGTAAGATATTGAAAAGAATTTCAGTATAATAAAATCTACATAGCCAAAAACCATTTACCAATCACTTACTGTCTGACTGAGCCCCCCTCTGTTCAAATTGCCAGAACTATAAAGCCTGTAGTATAAGGCTAAGAACTATAAACCTTGAAATTTGGAATGTATGTTTCTCTCTTGGTTTTGATGCGCTCGCTGAGAACATAATTTTAAACATTCAACTCATAATGATATGAAAATGGTAATGGAAAATTGTAGGAAAATTTAAATATCAGTGAAATTAAGTTTGTATTTAGAGTATCAGATAGAAATAAAAAAACAGCTATTTCACCGTTTTTCATACATCGTTAACCGTAAATATTATTACCTGAAAAACAAACAAAACAAAAAGCTGGCCACGACAGATCTCTGTCCAGGCCAAAGTCGAGACGGGCAGCTAAGATTTAATATTAGGATTTACTATTTTAAAAGTATATATAGCGCAGGAAAAGCTGTAATGTTATTTATTTTCTAAATTCATCATTTCTAATTAGGTAAGACATTATTAAAAGAAATATATTATAATTTTGCTGAACTACGAAAAAAATCAATACCGATGATTTTATCAATAGGCTACATAGCATTGCACGTATAGAATCTTTAACATTTTATTTGTATGCTCACACCTATCTCGTTTTTGTTTCTATGTCGTATTTTGTTTTTTAAAACGTTTCACATTTATACCCAAACATACATTAGACGCTATTAACAATGAACTCAATTTTTTCAAACCTATTAATTTTACGGCGTACGTGTAATTGCCGTGTGGTAATTACCCAGTGTGGCCTTATTTTTATACGGCGAGACATATATTATGATTAAATGGTAATCCTATTAGCTGTTTATAGCATTTAGAAAGCGACAATTTATAATTTTAAAAATTCTGTCATTCACTTGCTGTGCTTTTTGTCAATTATTGGACATTGATTGATCGTTGCGATGTAAAGTATTTAAAACTTTTAAGCTACGTTCATACTATGCATCTTCGGTGTTTATTTCGGAATATATTTGAGTTCACTGCTCCCTTTATCCACACATATTAACAGAGGGGGGGAGGGGGATTATGGTTAATTGAGAGTAAAGATAAACGGTTATTTGTAATTCCTTGAATCCAAAAAAAGTGTATGATTATATCTCACTGTACGCAAACAAGTTGAATGTTAAAAATTATATTTATAGTAGGTAATAAATGGAAATTACAATCATATTTGTGCAATCAGACGGAGCAATAACATGAAAATGTGGAAAAGGTACAACTGTGAAATATGGTCTATCAAGTTGTAAACAGTTTATGAATATCAAAAGTAAAAGCGATTCAATATTTCAAGATCAAGATGAAAACAAGTTTGGAAAATTTGCAAATAAGAAGAGCATGAGAAGTGATCAAGAAGAAAAACAGAGACTTTGTTCAGGAGTTCTCATTTTATATAACGCACTCTCTCACAAGGTCTAAATTGCATAGACTACCATTCATCAAGTTTACTTACAACTGCTTCAACATCCATCTTATTATTTATATCTGACTACAAGCGACTTTTACTTTTTTCTTGAAATTTAAAGGAAATAAAATTTTAAAAATACTTCAAAGTAAACGAGGAAAAACAGCTAGTTGTAAAACTGATTTTAATTTTTTGAAATAGTCAAGACAAAGATTGTTTTTAAAATGTTTCAGAGCTTCAGATAAAAGATGGGCTGAAGAATTGGTAATCAAATATATCTGAACGAAATCAAATATGTCCATAGAAAATTTGAAATATAATGTTATGTATTTTCAGTTATAGAGTTTATATTTCTTTTACTTATTTTTAGTTCTCGGAGGTTTCTAAGTTATTTTGCTTAATTAATCACTGAGCTTGGTACCATACGCTGCCCAGGTGCTTGTATTTGAATATTAGTCAATGAACGTTACTTTGCCTTATCTCCTGACGTAATTGAATTTTATTTGGCCTTCTTTATTTAGAAGTCACTTACGCCTGGATGGATATTTAATTTGATGAAAACTCATATCATACGGACGTGGAAGCACTGAACTAATTAAAAACAAGCAATTTAATATAACCAAGAAATCTAGCTACAACCAAGAAATAAGAAAAAGAGCTGGAAGTTTTTGTTAGATGTAAAAAGATCAATTCCTTAATTTTATGAAAAAGATTAGAATCAGAAGCACTATACAAAAGAGTTAAAAAGTATACTAACTAATAAGTATTTATAAAATTGTTAATTTAGTAAAAGTTGTAAAAGATAAATAATTTTCACTGGCTGTGCTCAGAACGTGCACCGATCAAAGTATTAATTAACAGCCTCCGGTTAAATATAATGCGGATTATAACAGCATCTAACAACAAAATGACACTTGCCTCTTAACGCTTGTTTTTGTGTCACATTTTTTTTTATATCAGTATGATTAACGTCAAACTTCTTTCAAGAGATGAAAATCTAACAAAGTAGCTAAGTCGCGATTTAATATAAGCTTAATCTGTTTTCATTTGAAACACCCGATTTAAATTGGACGAATAAAATAATTATGGACACAATTTCTTATTTACTGCATGAAGCTGGCTAAGTCCCATGGTTAATTATCGATATCTAATATGGGGAACGATAATAATGGTCATTTGACACTTAAGAACTTCTGCATATGCAATCGAATATTTACAGTAGCACTTGATAAGTGCACGATAAAGAAGCTCAATACCTCAATTGTTTCATTTAACAACTTTCTTAAAAGCTCAACAAATTATGTGTGAATTAATTTTCTAATTATATTTCAGAAGCAACAAAAAAACTTTTTATTCAAAGAGGCTGTTTTATTGAGGTACGGAAATATTATTTACGCAACATAAGACTTACTTTAAGGCTTTGTCTGTTTGCTATTTTATTGAGCGAAATTTAAATCTAAGATCGAAGATCAATTTTTAAATCTAAGGCTTAACATTAACTGAGTATATAAAAAACCTCGAGATAATCATTGAATTTTGAATTGATCATTAAGTTTTAGATTTCTAGTATATCGAAATTCTTATCAGTGGTTACGCAACTTATTAAATAGGTATCGACTTAATTTTTGATTATCAAAAATGGTATTGGACTAATTGGAACACTGTTGGAATTTGTTAATGAATCTAAATACGAGCTAGTGTTCATTTTGAATAGGATTTCTAAAGTATGCATTTCAATCTGCACTTGAGCAGACATCTTCACTTATTTAAAGCGTTTCCCCGAAATTTCGGTAAATAATTGTGGTTAAATGATTAGCGTTTACAGATTCGAATAATCAAACGGATGATCTACTAATACAATGGTAGTTGACAAAACGATAGTTTAAGTAGTTCATGGCTCATTAGTAATTTATCTGCTTTATACAGTGTAATATTTTTGGGTTTTTATGTTTCTTATCCTTGTTATTTCTTTTTTTATTTTAATCACTACTCATCATTTTGACAGTAAGCTTAAATTAGTCAAGCGATTCTATTTCAAAACAACTGTATAGAATTTTTATATGAGACACTATATTATCCTTTGGAATTATTGTTAAAGGATTTTTCGTAAGTGGTAGAGGTGTGTTTAGGAATAAGTAGGGTGAGTGACCTTGCAGATCTTAGCCCAAGGCCGTGAGCAGACAAGTCTTTAAATTTGCCACTAAGATAATTTGGGCTATGAGATTTTTTTAATATTTTAAAAAGATGTAAAGTTGGCGTCGATCACGGATCTTCAGCCATTTGAGAAGTGACCTGTATTCAGAAATATTATCATATTTTCTGAGGCCGAAGATATAACTTGCACAAATATTCTTCATTAAGATAAGGATAACACACGTCTCCATAATCAATTAATGGTAATAAAAGTATTTGACAAAGATAGATTTTCGTTTTAGTCGGTAGAAAATTTTGAAGACGTTTCAAAGAGTATCCTGTTGAAAACACGACGATTAACATCATTTACTTGAGGCCGCCAACTCAAATTTTGATCGGTCAGTACGCCCAGGTTTTTAACAGTTGACGTGTATGGTATTATTGTACTATTTAGCACTAATTTCGGTAAACTAGGTAGGTTTACTTTAGAAGTCAGTCTTTGACTACCGATGATGATCCCTTGTGACTCACTTGGGTTAACCAAAAGACCCATTTCATGAGCCCACTGACCAATTGAAGCGAGATCTCGATTAACGATGTCGATGGTTTTTGATAAGGAATGGAGGTTCACTTATTAGTAATGTTAAATTAAATACAAAATAAATGTATGTTCAAACATGAAATTCTTTTCTATTACTCAAACATTTCTTGCTAATTTTTTTCTCATTAATTTTCTTAATAATTTTAATGAATAATCCAATTAATCAAACAAGCCCGATGTGGTTAAATCATCGTATTGACCATTGTTACAACGTCCGGTTTGTGTCGGTGTGAATCAGGTGGAAACAAAAAATAGTGTAGAATAAATGGAGCGAAATGATAGATGTAATGCAGATAAAGAAATTAATGGCATTTATAATTGGATAATCGGCGGAATGAAACGTTCAGTGAAAAATTAGGTTTCCAATTAAATTCAAACATTTCTTTCACGCCCGACCGATCTTGATCTTTACAAAAAGGTAAAAACTATGTATTAATTCTGTTTGCTTTTTTTATGAACTATTAAATATTATTTTAAAGCTAGCATATAAATATTTCAATAAGTAACGTAAATAAAGTAGTATTCTGCTAGTAGTAATGTAAACAAATTATTTCTATATTATCAAAAGGTCGATATTGAAATTGAGAGTGTATTCCATTTATATCTTTTTTTAGCTCTGATTTGTTTGAACATATTTCTTATATTATATAAATGGGTTTACCAACCCCGCATTGGCCGACTTCTGGCCGTATCAGATCGACGATGCCTTTATTCATAATGATGACAAATGTTTATTTCAATAATAAAAGGAAATACGCGCACCCGTTTTTTAAAATAAGATAAAGACTTTTAATGGACAAATATAAATCTGATTTCGATGCGCGTGTGTCGGGATTATGGTCTTAAATTTAAAATATTTGTCTGCGAATGATTGTATTGATATATAATATAACTAGTAAGTTTATATCTAAAATCGAACTCAGTGGATAACATGCTCAAATAATAATTTGTGTTAAATTTATAAAAACTCATTTGGATTCTTGTTGAGCCTTTTGTTGACAAAATATAATTCTAAGGATATTTGACAGTTAATATATTTTTTTGAAAATTAAAAGAAACTGTCATCACAATCATCTAGGTAGGCCTAGTACCCAAAATAATAAAATCGCGCTTTACTTTGCTAAGATTGGCGCCAGCAGACCGTACTTCATTTCGCCGCTGTTTCTCCTATTTACTAAAATATGAGCTCCAAAAAATCTGAAAAAGAATGTACTAATCAAAGATTGCCGGGTTTTTATTCCCACTTTAATCAAATAAATATTTTCTCTGTTACCAGCAAATATTAATAATAGAGAACATTAAAGTAAGAGGTCTCTTACTCGAATATAAATGCTGCAGATATGTAACGGAGGAACTGATAAACCTCTTTCTTATTTATTATATAGCTACTCTTAGTCGAGGAAGGAAAGAGTGTGTATTTGTGTGTTAAGGCCTAATATGTACGTCGAGATACGGGAAACCAATATTGGACTTTAAGGTCAATTATATAAGGAGTATTACACAAAATAGTAAACATTGAGATCCATATTATCCTTAGAAGTTACTAAATAATCACTAGTGGTGATTAAGGATTATTATGTTTTGAACAGTAGGTAATATTATTATGATACATATGTTATAAGCTCTTTTTTTCAGCCAATTGCTATACTTTATGTATCAATTTAGTTTCTTGGTTTACGATTCTATCTATTTAGAACATCTAGAGTTAAGTATTAGAATGTGAGCGGTAAAAATTTCTCTGAAAGATTAATCAGAATCAAGATTATAGATATTTTCACCCAGAGAAGTCGACTTTTCTTAAAGGAATCATATATAGACTTGAATTATTTAATAATTATCATAACGAACTTTATAAAGTTACAACCACTGTATCATCATTACAAAAACCCTAATAAGTAATTATTTCTTTAAGTTTCAATATTATTACGACTCATAATTACAAGTATGGGCAGAGTTTATGAAAAACAAATTTGTTTTAAACTGTAATTATTAATAACAAAGATTAAAGTACTCCGATTTGATAATAAGCTGCTATTAAATAAGACATCAACGAAGTATTTACATGTCTATTTTTTGTATATAATTTATAACGTGTAATTTATTATGCTATTCAATCCAATCGTTCTCAAACTATACCACAAATTTTAATTACATCATTTGCTCAAGGAATTTCTATCTGATACAAGTGCTTTAAGTAAATAGTTTTGATGTAATTTCAGCCAAGATAAATAATTCAAAGTATTTTTCCGACGTAGCAGCTAGATATGAGAGTAGAATTATTATGAAAACATACGAAACCTTCTGGGATAATTTATGTTTAAAGTTAAAGAAGGTAAAATAAAAAAAAAACCATTGGAAAAGCATAGAAAAAAGGAATGATAGATATATGTAAATGATTCGGGGGAGGGCGTACATTAAATTACATGAAACAATCGAGCCTGTTTGTCTGTTTTCAAATATCGTCATTTTCCTCGTACACCAGCTAAGCAGACGCTGCTTAAACTTTTTGAAGAGCGTATCAAAAGTAGATGTGAATAAGATTGTGCTATCGACTATTTGACTTATTGTTTATTTATTACTTTATTTATGGCAGTTAAATTAAAGCAACCTCAGAAAAACTAAGAATTCAACTCTATGAAATATATAGAAAAAATGACACTTATAAAAGCTTTTTGTATCAAAAAATATATGTATTTTTAAACTCAATAATATATGGAAAACACATGCCATTCTTTACATACATTAAGGGTTTATTACTACATAAGCAACCTTTTCACGTTAACTAAAACTATGCATTGACAATTTGAGAGAGTATTTAGAATTACAACTGATTGTCAGTAAAAAAAGTGTTACATCCTTAAAATGAATAAGGAACTTAGATAACGTAAATGGATGACGTATTTTCAATGTCAGAATTATGTTTGTTGCAGAGTTTGGTAGTATATTTCGTGATAATGCAAGTTAGGATAAATTTAAATGATAATACTAAGTCATGGGCGTCTTTATTTTAAGGCAATAAGTATGTAAATTACGTCGGTCAGTGATTTCTACTAATTTGAAATGGAACCAAACCCAGAAAAGAAAATATACAGCAAATCCCTAAAATTTAAAGATGTACTAATTAGATGTGCAATTGAAAGCATTATGATACCTAGCATATTTTACTGAAATTTGGCGACTAACATGATTTATTTGAAGTATAGGTAAGCAGAAAGTATAGGTCTTTGACAATTTAAGAAAAAGACTCGTAACAATATAAAACTAGATGAAAGATAAGAACCGAAAGTAGTGCGATGTTATAAAGAGTTCTATATATTACATACCCGTCTTAAACAGCAAATATGGTAAAAGAATATATTTATATTTACTCGTCTAACGCCAATAGCATATATATTTATAATCAAAAGTATTTTACATTATAGGCTGTATTTTCAAATAATTTGTTGAAGTAGATTTGTGAGGTATTCTTGTGATGATATCAAAAATCTTGTGATGATATCGAAATGTTTTACCACTTTTGTTTATATTTCCTGCACTGGGGTTTGTTTATTGATCTTAATTACACGTTTTCAATCTGCTGTAGAGGGGGATGTTACAATCTACTAATTGCGAGACATTCAATATCTTGGAATAAACTGGTTTCATTTTCTGTTATATTTTGAAATTAAAAATTGTATATAATATTTAAGCGTTATAAAAAGAACCAAATTACCAAATGAAAAGAATTCTATGAAAAAAAAACGTAGGTGTGTTCATGGCATGTTTACGGTTGCCGGCATGGCGATCATAGCATTTGCTAAATTTTACGAACAATACCTAAATAATGTTAACAAACAATGTTAACAAACAAAAAAGCTAACATACACTGGCACGTCGCTATTTGTACGCCAATTAGAATCATTGTTAAAACGTCATCGTTAAAATTGTGGATCTAAAAAAATTCGATCCATTCACACAGCCCGATTTGGAAAAGTAGTCCACCGACTAACGAATGTTCGTTGGTAGTACCGTACTTGTATATGACGAGTTCTATGCTAATGATTGATGCTCGGTCGGAATATGAAAGATCTGGGCTGTCGAGACACAATTGCCTCCGAAGTTCCGACAGATGACGTAAGAGTGTATCGCCTAACGCATCTGCTGGCACCCACGGACGTGTCGGCATTATTAATGATTGGCAAAGAGAAAAAAAACAATTTTTACATAGTTTAAATTGTGAATTTTGACAAGTTTGGCCTCTAAAAAGAAAGATGTTCGCTGATGTATTGAGTTTCTGGCCTTCTTTCATTTTTTCGAGTGTCTATAAATATCCTACTTTGTTGTATTAACTATGACAATAAGTTTAAGAAGGAGTCAGTCGATGAGTAATATTGACTAAATTTATCGATGAATATTTTAAGTGCACATGTGCGATTATGACATCACAATGTACACATTATAATCACACTCAAAGCATTTAAAGTAAAAATCGATACATAACACCAATTCGTTTGTATAACTGTCATATGTTTTTTTTAATATTTCCGACAGTCTAAAATATATATATTGTCGTTAATAATTAATACATATTTGTACTCGTTAATTTCACCAATATTGCCATCAATCCCCCCAACTTAAATTATTAATAATAATACACGCCGACTATGTGCAGTCCTCATATATATTATGGAAAAATACATCATATATATTATGGAATTTTACGAACCCCTTGAATTTTTTTTCATTTCCCAATTTACCCGTAGAATTAAACCCTATAATCATAATTTAACTACCACGTCTCTGTGAAAAATTTCAAATTTTACGTGACGATTTCCAAGAAATCGTCTGTGACAAACGGATGAACACCAAAGTGATTGCATAAATATTGTGTTGACAATTATGCCGCGGAACTCTAAAAACCAGAAAAAATAGTATCGTATTCTATTTAGCACGACCTTTATGTTGCATATGAGGTATATTATAAAATTAGGAATAACAATTTAGCTGTGGAGGAAAAACTAAACATATAAAATTTCCTTAAATACTATAATATATTGTTTGCTTTAATTTATATTTTCATTAACATTTTAGATATGAGAGGCCGGCAACAAAGTAAAAACAATAGAGTTTTACGGATCTCTAAATATGCTATGTTACTGTAATATTTTAACGAAGTGTGACCAAGTGTAATTAGCATCTACAATGGAGTTAATTAACTCTAACAAATGGTTTCAAAAGTGTTTACATAACGAGCGACCGTAAGTTTCTTCAAAGTCGTATACTGAATCAAAATATTCTTGCAGTTAATTTAGTTCACTTGAAATTATGTTTTATCAAGTGATTTATCTACCTGTTCATAATATCACGCCACTTCTAGCTTTGTTTCTTGATATGCCGAGGTTCACACCTATATGTCTAACATCGTGCTTCCGATTTATGATTTTACTTACTTCTTTAAATCAATAATTTATTTAACACTATGAAATATATATAAAGTTTTTTTCTTAAGCTTGCTATAAAAACTTACGATCCGAACTTCTTTACACAATTATATAAAACACAACATCGGTATGTCTGTGTATTCGCTTGGGTTTTAATAATTTAATTTCAATATAGTTTTCATCATTATATAGGATATTTATTATGAAACTTTTTTGTATATAAAAATGTGTGTAGGTCCTTAGATTATGGAAGTATATTCATATTGGTGAGGCATAACAGAGAACGGGGGCAAACGTTCCATGATACTCAATGATAGAGCGGGCGGTGAGAACCTCTAATAATACAGAACAAATAGTACAGACCCAATTTCTGTTAATAATATTTTTATTTTATTTTATGATATACATAACACAGCGCTATTTTCGAGTAGAAATTTGATATGTTGTTATTTTTTTTTATGACGTTACCTACATATCTAGTTTAAATGGCGTACGTATTACGCAATAAGAGAAAAATAATTATCAGTTAATCATTTAATATTATTTTCATTTAATATTATAAAATGTCCGCCAATACAAGATTAAAAGTATTATTTGACCAAGAATTATTGCGCAATCATGCGCGCATTGGTGAGGACGTTAGTCTTTTTTTTAATACGTAGTGGAAAAAAGTTTTGCCAAAATTGTAGTATTTTATATCTATGTGAGATTGCGAATTCGCCTGAAAATAACTTAATTTGACTGTCCTTTGGAACTATGAATGAAATGGATTTATTAAAAATGTTTCCTTGTGCAACGTGTTGTCTTTTATTGTTTTATATTCTTTTTTTTTTTTATATAACATCATAATGAAAGATAATTCATTATGAGTACATTTCAAAGTATTTTTGGACTCGCACTTCAAATTTCCTGAGGTGGTAAATAAAAAAAAATCACTAACTCAGAAAATAAGCTCAAATTTACTTTAAACATTGATTTTAAACATTTAACTTACTTCTTCGAAACCGACAACCAATGTGCAATATAGCCTCGTTTGATTAAACTCTGTAAATTTTGTTTAAATTATTATTTTTCAAGTGTTCAAAGTATTCAAGTAATTCAAACATACATAAACATTATAAGGCGTTGAATGGTCTGAAACCGATTCTACTATTGTATTTTTATTTACCGAAATAAAATTTGTTTTTTTGTAAGACAATCTAATTATTTAGCAATTCTAATGTTTAATAATATTTACATTCTTCAAATACTTACTATAACGAAAAATAGATTGAATGTCAATCAAAAAATGCTAAAAATATGTTATGCAAACGCTACTATAACTTCAGCCTATATGCTAATACTTATTGTAAAGGTATCAATACTGTACTGGCTTTAACATTCTATCAATGTTGGCAATGATTATGATTCTGAAATAAAATTATATTTTCTGAAAATAGTTAATTACCGCAATATCACATACAATATTTTATAATTTTGCCTAATTTTTCATAATTGTCTCAATCTGTGTTCAATTATAAGTTAAAGTTGCTATTTTTTAATTAGATTTATAAACCCTAACAACCATTTTCCCTGTAAATTTAAATGGTTATGCACAATAATTAATGTTAAAGGATTTTTTCTGAAATATTTATTACATAAAATACAGAGAAAATAAGAGTCGAAAAGAAGAGTAGAAAGAGTCAACATTAAAATACCATTATTGCATTTTATTATATGTGTAGACAACATTTGGTTAACGTTAAAACCATTACATAAGTGGAAAATAATTACATTATAAGTATAGAAATATACATACAGTTGCCAATAAAAGGAGAATACGGTCATTACGGAGTTATACCAACTATATGACATTCTATGAAATGAAACCTATTCAGGGTATTACAAAAAATAACGATAATAATGTATGATGGTCGACATTTTTTCCTTGTCCTCACATTAGCATATTAAATCTATGAGCGATGGAAGGAAGAAGATAAATTTGAAAGTTTTGAAGTACCACTAGAAGTGCTCTCGTAATTAAATTTAAAATTAAGTTTAATTTTAAGCTATATTTATTTATAATTTTCCCTAATATTTTTCCTACCTAGGTAATTTACTATAAAAAAGTAATGACAATAATTGGTAAATTACTACAAGACTGGAATCAAAATATTGAAAGGGAAAACAAATATATAGTACAAAACTACGATAATTTCATTTAAGAAACATCTAGACTACCTTAGACAGCTATAATGCGGTACGTGAATATAGAAATAGCGCTGTGTTATTTACATCATAAAATAAAATCAAAATATTATTAACAGAAACTGGTTCTGTATTATTTGACAAAAATAAATAAATTGTTATGCAAGTCAAAGTGCCAATTCAAAAGTGAATTTTTAAATAAAAAATATATGTCCCTCACACATTGTTTCTCGTTATTATTTTTTCCTTAACAATGTATACGGTACCGATAATGAAAATATTTTACGCAATTCACCTTTCCCACTAGTGATTGCCATCGACATTACTTTACTCAAACACAACTAAACGATTGCAACTTTCCCATTTCTTGGAACTGAAATCAGATGTACAGGGGGCTGTTTACATCTGTTAATACAGTATATGAGAGAAATGAAATTCATTTCAAGAAGAGAGGCAGACTGAGAGACATGCTGACAGAGAGACATTTAGACAGAGAGTCGTTTTAAAATAAGAAAGTTTGGTATGCTAAACTAACATTAATTCAGTAACTTAAAATCACTCATCGCAACTACTCCTGCGCATGCGCTTTGCCTTGATTTCAGTTTTACAGTGTTCTCATTTATATTAATGTGTAATCCTGACGCTTTTACGTGGCGCAATTATATACGTGTAATATACTTATTTGAAACCCATTTTTAAAAACAACAATAAATATGTCTACTCATCAACACTACTGAAGAAAAATTTACAACTCAATGAAGCCCTCAGTGAAATGATGTGCATAAGTAATCTCAGTTTATAAATATCGAGCCGGAAGAACAAGTTTAATGAGAGTCAATTGCATGATTTTTGTTTCTTAGAAACGACGCAAGATATTCGGGTTGCATATACTTCGTTAATTTTAATATCAGTTGTTAACATCTAAGATTTCTTCACTATTGAAATAAAAAATGCATAATATGCATATAGTGATATGCATATTTTTCATTTTTACTTTTTGGAATATTATAAAAATAGAGCCATAAAATTAAATAAACATTGTTTGGTTTGATGATATCTTAGACCTTGACTTTGCGATGACACCCGTCTCAGTAAACTGCACCTCGGTTTGGATTAAAAAGTAGAACCTAAATTAAATTATAAATTTGAAAAAAAAATTACTTCCGACAAAGTTTGATATTTTAGTGATTTCAAGACGAATTTAGTTAAATAAAATTAGTTCAATTCTATTTTTCACTCCACATAGGTGCAGACTTATCTCGTATCCACTAGTTAGATTGCAATCGTAAAAAGAGCATAAATTAAAAGTGAACAGACATATAAAAATACAGATTAATATATTAAAGTACTAAAGTAATGTATCAGAGTAAGTACAGATTAATGTATTAAGCCACATATGTTTAAAGCTGCAATCTGAATATAAAGTTGATGTTTGATAGTTTCTGAAGGCAATTGTTACGAGTTATTCCGTTCATTAACTAGTAACACTATAACTTAAATACCATTTCAAATTGGACTAAAAATTTCAAATACATATTTAATAGCTCCATATTCGCACGCACTAGCACATATCCACGCCCTACCCACCGGACTTCTGAAGATCTTTAAAGAAATAACGAAAGAGAATTTTTCCAAAGATGACATTATATCGCCATCGCTTGCCAAAGCCGCTTAAAGAGTCAAGTATGAAAGCGCCACATAAGATGGATGAGCCTTATAAAGGAAATATAAAGGAATGTAACGGAGACAAGCCTTTGTGCGCATTGAGCCCTGTTGCGAGTCGTCGAGCCTGAAAAGGGACGTAGAATGAACTAACTAGCAGAAATATTGTGCTTTCGCTATGAAAGATTATTAATGTATATTTTATCCCTGAATTGGTGCCGCGTGAGTTTTTCTGCAATAAAATCTTTCAATGGTATCTTCACAGATCAGACAATATTTTTTATAGTCCATTTATTCTTTGATACATCAAGCATATGGTTAACGTAATTAGCGCAATGTTCAAGAATAAGACTGGCGTTTAATTGAATGTGGTTTTATGATAAATTTATTTATTTAAATTGACATGATTTGAATGTAGATTTAGTAACACGGGTGACACCTGTCGCTTACGAAGCGGATTAACTAATTAAATATTATATATATGTAATCATTAATTATTACAAATTTATTCATACAGTATACGTTTATCGATATAACATAGGTTACAAAACGATGTGAGCGAAGAAACGAGTGATAATTGAATACTGAAGCTGAGAATAAATTAGTAATTTTGAATAATAATATTTCTTCATTGTCTGTTTTCTGAATTTAAGGAGATCTGGATCTCTAGATCTAGAGGAAACAGCATTTTATGTAAATTATGTGTATAACGTTGTAAAACAGGGGGTATTACAGACTATAATTCCGATTTCTTCATGTGCTGAATTTTACTAGAACGATGTAGTTTTTATTAAGTTTTCGTCATGTTGTTTTCTTGACATATCTTTGTCATTTATATAGAAAAGATAATGTTTATACGACATTAAGAGGGCTTTTACCAGTATTATTATATTCTAGTTTTCTCCGTTTTGCAAAGAATTTCCAAAACTATATATATATATATATATATATATATATATATATATATATATTTATATATCTATGATAATTTCAAGAATGACTTCAGTGATTCCGAAAAGAATATTTACTTTAATATAATTAATGCAAAAATAACACGCAAGTTTCTTCTTCTAGATACTCGTCAATATTATCGAATATGGGTTATTTAATTTTTTTTTTTTCGATTACTATATAAATTTCTTCATAAATTTTAAAATAATTTATTGGCGTTAGTTTGTTGTTATGGTTGGGATCCCTGAAGCCGTATTCCGCTCATTTTATATTTGTTTGTGCTGTTTCATTTAAACCTAGATTAGGAAATATACTTAATTTGAAGCTAAATTAAAAATTACATCCATAGACATATATTTTAATACAATATGCAACTAGATATTTTTGCCAAATTCTTGGACTTATTCGACTTATAATACTATATATACTATATATATAGACTAATAATATATTTATCTCACATTATTAACTTGGTATTTTGCTGTAACTGACGAATATAAGAAGTACAAATTAAATTCTTTGGTTTTAAATTGATAAACTAAAACCAATAGTAACAATAACCAATTGTGACAACTAGTAACTACTACATTGTCAGCGCTAATAGATGACGAATTATTCTCAGTCGGAATCTATTAAAAGCGACGAGGACACACGAACTGAATCCATGACGTAGCACGAAGTCAGCGTTTCATCGCAAACTCTCTGATGTTTGAAGGATATCATTCTGGTAATAGTTAGTCTCCCTTTTCATTTTTTATTCATTTACTTATTTGTTTAAAGGAAACTACCTTTTTTGTGACGGAACGCGAAGTAAAACTAAACTTAAATACACTTAAAATTTTAGTCACATCGAAAGGAAAAAGGACTTTATTATAGAGAACCAACTTTTTAAAAATATTTACAAACTTTATGAATAGCTTACAATAAGATCTAAACCGTTGGATATTTCTACTTTCAAGAAATTTAATAAAAGCTAGAAAGTGTGAAATTTTACTGAGGCATTCTAAAATAGTATGGAAAAAATATTAAATTTCTATGGAAACTGGTTTAAAAGCTTGAATATTTTGATTTTTTTCTTGTCTTAATCAATGGTAGTAATGTTGAAAAATAATCTAAAAATTTTCTAACGAAATTTCTCAGACTTTTAAAAGTATTGCAGAAGTAATGGAACATGAACTTGAGCGTAATGAATTCGCCCTCATATTGAGTTTATTATATTCCCCAGTTACGTTTTGCAGTAGTAATATCTTCATGAATCGGTCTCTCATTGGTCATTCGTCAGACATTCCTGCTCTCGGCACTGTGTAGTAGTAATATACGTCTTGTCTTAAATAGATTTATTTCTATTACTCTATGATCATTATTGTATAACTTTGTGATTTATTGCTATAATTTTATGATTAGGAATAAGAATTCTATAGAATTTGTATTTTTAATGCAAGTCTAAATTATTCCTTTCCGAAGAACCCGCACGATTTATTGGAACTGCATATTAAAAAATGTTTATGATACGAGAAAAAGAAGAGGATTGAAGTTGACATCAACACCTCTATATAAAATTAAAGTTTCATGGTAACAGGATCCCGACAATGAGCGATTATGAGTTACACAAAAACGTTGTCATTGAAAATTCATATTCGGCAAAAATAAAGATTTTACCTTAAATTTAACACATTATTTTAATGCAGATAATAATATAAACATTATTATAGAATCAAGATGCTTTTAGAGTTTTTACATGATTGACAGAGTTTCTTATTTACCAATATGTAAAATTAGAATAAGAATCTGGAAACCGACGTTTGGATTTTAAATTCATTGTTATGTGTAAAGAGTTTAATCTGGATTACTTATTAAAACTGGTTGCGAATGAGGAATGGTATTTTCATGAGTCTATTAAGAATTCATTGAAAGTATTTTCTTTGATATCTAATCAATCAACGAATATCAATTAGCAGATATAAATCGATAAAAGAAGAAAAAATATGACCAGTATATTTTTTGATCCAAGTTATCGGGTTGCTATTTACAATCCTTTTTCATTTTGATTAGTTACAACTAACTATTACTTTTACGCATAAAATATTTTAAACAATAACGTTATATTATATAGACATAGCACTCAAAATGTGCACAAAATATGGTGTAATTTTCACATCTTCAACACGACTATCTTTTTTACTTTCTTTCGCTTTCATAATAGTACGTGCGTGGCGCTGATTTTATATGGTTATAATATGTCTACGGAGTTTAAGTTCGTTTACTTGAAATTCTTATTTCTTAAAACGTCTTTTTAATTTGGTGGGATGAATAGAATAATCATTCAATTGTTTGAACCATTATTTGATCCGAGTTTCATATTCCTAAGTAAATATAGAAAAACCTTTTTAATAAAAAAAATTAAATAAAGGCATACTTTTTTATTGTATATAAAACACTCATTTTTAAAAAAAAATAGTAACATTACTCAATGACACAATATTTCAATGATCGTGTTCTGAAAAAATATTTTAATTTTTACTAATTTAAGCTCATTAGGAAATCGAATAGGCCCTTAAGTCAGAATATTGATAAAAATAATAAGATATCACGAAAACCTATGTATATATTTATAATTATTGCGAATACATTCATAACATTAAATAATAATGTATTTTGATTAGATCAATTTTAGTATACGAGCAATAACATTATGCGTGATCTCAAACTGTAAAGAGAACAGAAAAGCTGACATTAGCCCCAATGTAGATTCTAATCTATCAATTTCAGTGATCATAGTTCTGTAACTAGCGCGTGTAGGTCAGAATTCGATTTTTGTTCTAGGTTCCTAGGGTTAAAAACAATAGGTATATAAAAAGATTGAGAGGTTGTTTTATGGCACGTAAGTTTAAAGATATAATTGACAAGAAAAGACAGTTAAACTGAGACCTTGTTCCTAAACTCTATTTAATTCGCTTCTGCATAACTCCGTCCATTTGAAGGACGGCGAGGAGGGAATCATAGCGCTGTCAAAAATAGTTCGCCTGACTATTAATCATACATGTTGCGTTCTCGACATGCGTCGGCCAAGGGAGGCGGAAATTCGATGTCGCTGTTTTCAATTTAGGTTTTGAATTGAAAAATGATTTTTGCCGAACGGTAGAATGGAATTATTAGATAAAATTACTACTGTAGAAAAAATAAGTAATCTAATTTTTAAAATAAACGGGCAATGATAAAGCTTATTTTATTATAATCAAATTAAACGACTAAATCTGTCCTTGTTTTACATTACTATTGTAATGGCGATACTAAATTACTTTTGACTATCATTATTATTAGATAATCCCATTAAATACATAAAGGTAAAATAAGAACCTAGAGAGAACTAGTCCTAAGTTCTGTTTAGGTCATAATGTTAGCTTAAAAAATGGTAGAAATTAAAATATCTATGAAGTTCTAAGTAGTTTCTTTACGTGGAATTAGAATGAAGTTTATATTTAAGAGGTAGATAAAAATATGTACTTGAAGTAATATAAGTTTTACATTTGAACTCAGAAAGTATTTAAAATCAATTAAGTCCAGTTCCAAGGACAAAAACTTGCCAAGTTCAAATATAAAAATTATGTTTCATATTTAAAAATGCTTCTTCGTAAGGTACGAATAAACAATTTTAAATTTAAACTTTATTCTAAATCCATATGAATCTTATGTCTGAAAAAAATAATGATCTAAAAAAATTGCCCTATCTATTACATTTTAATTTTTAATGAGATTTTACAACTTTTGCTAATAATAAAATTTGAAAATTATGGAATATATCCTAATTAATTCCAAAATACAGTAAGTTTTAGTATGTGGAAACGCTTTCAAAAATACACAATTCCAAGCAGTATCAATAATACTTATAATAATATAATAAAAAGTCGTCAAAATTGCTTATCATATATAGCTCAATATGAAAATGTCGTAAATCCACGGAAAAAGCACGCCGATGTGCTTAACAGACCTTAAAAAAATATAATATGCAATATAAGATACAGTTAACGCCATATATTCAAGAGTAGCATTAACTCAAAATGACAAATACTAAAGTATTTTTTCAAGAATATATCGCTAGTTACATGACTTCAATTACCAGTAAAATGAAATGAATTTATTTGCCAAAAGTGGTCATTTTTCACAGGTTTACAGTTCAAAAAATATCAATAGTTTTTATTTTCAATTATGCAACTAAGAAAATAGAAATAAGCGTAACCCAAGCTAAGCGTAATATATATTAAAGCTCAAATGAAAATTATTCGAATTCGTCTTTAATCAAGAAATTACGTACAAACTGTTCTACATCTCTTTTTGTTATGTGACTTCTATTTTTTATTTATTTTTTTTCTGTATACGTACAACCCTCGCTTCGTACCAAATTTCAAGTTTGTAAATTGGCCCGAAGTAATTCAGAGCTTTTAAAGCGGAGTTAGTCAATTTATGCCCAGATAAGCAATTTTATGGGTCTAAAGCTAAGAAAATATGAAAACTATGTTAGTGAAATTTTAAATATATTGTTTATCATCTTCTTCCAACGTAAAATTTTAACCTGGTATATAAAAAAGTTCCAGCGTAAGTAAGGTGTCAAAATTGGCTCAAAATGCTTCGTGTAAATATTAATGGCTGCCGAGAAATTACCTTCGCGCCACTGTACGCTTAGATAATAGTATTAATTGTATTTATTTATTAAGAACTTCGTAATGCTCAGTCCTAATTTTAGTCTTAAATAAAACAATCATCGTATTAAAATTTATTTTTCATTTTCACTTAAAATATATTTAGAATGAGTCCTTTAATTCAATACGAGTTCGTTTTAAGGATTGTGTTATTAATTCGAACTAAATTTACGTATTTTAATCAATAATTTTAATATACGTTGAAAATTATTTTCAATTCTTTTGTCAGAATATTTGTCAATATTTTAGACATATAAAGCTAAATTTATAAATTTCAGCGAAGGACTCAAAGTATACGTTTGATTAAGAGTTTAATTCTACGCCAATCGATAAATAAATAGCACTAAATTCTTAAAGCTAGTAAGACATAATTTATTGCTCGAACCTTTAGGGCCATTGAAGAAAAATCTTTTACTCAGTGATATATTGGACGTAATAACTTTTCCATTGCTTTCTTTACACTCTCAGAATTACGTCGATGTATAGGTACTTCGTAGTTCTTAGACCCATCGATATCATTTCTAGCATAAAAAACTTGCGTTTAATGACTAAAATAATGAAATACTAAAAACATAAAATTATTGGTAAAGTACAATTCGGCGACGATTCAGTAACACATATCCGAATTTTTGCTCTGAATGTTGTCGAAGGGTAAAGGAGTTGAATTTAAAGTTTTACATTATTATCTACCTTTGGACACCATTAACAATTTTAAATGAAACTGAAATCAGTAACGATCGTCGAAAGGTAAGACTTTTTCAAGCGTATTTTATTGTTTTTAATTAACTACTCTAGTTCAAAGAGCAATTTTGTAAAATATGGAGACATTTATTTCACGCACTTTCTCCAAATAACTTAGGAAACCAAAATGTTATGTTATTTAAATATAATGGCATTAATGGCGTAATTTAGAAACAAATGCTTTTTTTTAAGCATAAATTATTTTTACTAGGGGAAATTCTATTATTTTAATGAAGAAAAAAAAATGTTTAGACATATTTGAATATCTCCTCGATAACTTCGAACGAATTTATTCTATTCATTTTAGGCCTTAGAAAACATAATAATATTTTTCACAAGAGTTGAGATTGGCAATCAGCGTAAATTACATTAATTTATGTTTTTGATAGCCGTCGTTACCAATACTGTCATTTAATTTTACCTCCAATTCACATTTTAATTTTTAGCAATATATGCTTTTAAAATACATTCCTCTCAATAACTTTTCCTTTAATGGACATATAATTAGCTCTTAAAAGTGATCCACAAAAGGCACGGTAATGGCTTTAACTTTATTTAGCTGTACATGACATATAGGAATCACGAATTTATAACTCATAGCAGACAGTTGTCATTCCCATTCTTTAAAGAAATGAAAATTAAAATGGTTATAAAAATAATGAATTAAATATACGGCTACTATAATAAAAGTCTAGTAGTAATTTTCCATCTCTGATGACATGCAAATAATATTTCATATTTTTTATGTACTTCGAATCGTAGGTTTAGAAAATACATCACAGTGTTATAAAAGGGAATTTATTGTTATTAAGTAGTTCTAAATACATGTGATATGTACACAGTGTTTTTGGAAATCATCTAAAATTGCATTATGTAACTTTTTATAACCGTGTGCTAAATATTACATTAATACTTCGTTCGGCTTCTCTATCCATTCTCTACCCGTGAGAGAATGGATAAAGAAAGGGGCGTGCGCCTCTTTCAAAATGCGAATTATTTCCTATAATAAAAGGATGGAAAAAATTTATGGAGTTTTTAATATAGAGTACATTTTAGGGTTCTTAAGTGATAATTTGTGCATCGGTATGAACAATCCTCATATTTTATAATTGGCATACCAATGCACAAATTATCACTTAAGAAACCTAAAGTGTTCATAAACAATCGTTATATATTACAAAGTATCATTAAAGTTACTGTTAAGTTAATTTATTCAAAGGAATAGAAGTTTTCAATTGTTTATCTGCCATTGTTAAGTGTGTATTTTTAATTTTCTGTAAAAAAGTGGTACATCTTTAGGAAGTGTGTCATTGCTTGTCGTTCTCAAGGAAAGGAGAATAAAAAGGGGTACAAAACTCGCTACGAGACTTGCCTTTAAATTGTTAAGTAGGCTGGGCTACAAGGGAATGACTAAGCGCGAATAGTAAAAAAGAAGCGTTTTTAGGAAGGAGCAAAAATATTCTTGTAATTCTCGAGCTGTATTTACAAAATGTGGCGAGGGAGAAACTACAAGTTATGACCTTTCTATATGTCATGATTTTTTTGATTAATAATTTCTGATTTTATAGTATTTTTAGGTTTGTTTACAATCGGTACGTTTTTTAAATCGCGAGAACCTATTATATCTTTTCACATCGTCTATCGATCTAGTAAAGTGGAACACTGTTGAACTTAAAGATATTTTAATTAGATAATTCTTTTAATTACTTCAATAAAATACGGGGTTACTTGTAACTAAGTGTCACTACCGTCTCCCTATCGCACAGCAGGCTTGCATGCTATCGATAGTAATGTATATGTGTATTAAGAGGATAGCTTAAAGAAGAGTTGAAGTTGGCGGAAAGTGGAAAAGAAAATTACCTATTTCGCTCTCGGTCATTCCATTTGTACATGTGAATAAGAAAGAATGATTATTTGAACTTCGAATTATTTGAATATAATATAGTATCAGTTTCGCTACCCATCGTGAAAGGCGTTTTGGCTTATCCATAAGAGGAGGTTTCATAGCTCCATGCTCGTCGTCACAAAAACATTGTGGCACCGTGTTTAATTAAGTTTTATCTACATACTAAATGTCGGTCAAATTATATTTCAATTGGTTTGCTTACGATTTATGACTCCTCTTTTAAACCCGTCATGCAAAATGTTTCTCTTTTAAAACGATTATATGGAAAGCGTAATTTCATTACCCTTTATAGCCAGAAACCGATGATCGATATTACAAAAATTAATTTTAAATCTTGCCAGGACATATAATCTTTATATACATGTGTATATTATTTTAATTTCCATTTTGATAATGCGCTGTAAAAAGAAATAAAATTTATAGTCCGTTCGCAATATTCACTGACTAAAAGCAGCATACGTCGGCGCCGTTTACACTATGTTTCATTGAGCTCGACACCTTCACACAACGTGATTCCAACCTAACTCAACATAACGTGAGCCGTGAACTCAACCTAACACTTGTCTCAAAACCTAACAGCAACATCGAAAGTATGTTGGCGATATTTTGTTAAACATTTATCTCTGCCCGACCCCCTGGTAGCGGGCCCCATTTTCTAAGATGCCACAGCGCGACGTAGGTTAGACATAACTGACAGTTTATCTTTGGATAAGACATACCCTTCCTACTTCGCCACGCTATCGAGTCCGTCGCCCTGAGTCACTTAAGCTCTTAGATATCGAAATAGTATCTCATTGATTTTCCTGAAAGGATACATTTATTGACCCTCGTGTCTCCAATGTTTTACAATATCAGGTTCGAAGTGTTTTTTCGGGTCTGGCATGTGTGTATGCATTAATGAAGGAAAAACGATACTCTACCCTTTTAGGGCTCTTGTTTGAGTAGAAGTGTGAGTTTCCGCATTGCATTGACTGGGATATATATTGTTCGTTTCCTGTGTGTTTTCGAGGAGAAGTAGTTCATTTCTTTGTATCAAACTTCAAATGGAATAATCATTTCAATTTAATGAAACTATTACTTTGCCAAACTTAGAAAAAACGCATCATGTTTTTAAATTCAAATAACAGTTCAAATGAAATTCGATTCGTGGGATGAACACACAAATTAATATAGTTAATAATTACTCATATTTTGTTACTGTTGCCTGCCAAAACGTACATGGCAAATTTTGCTCATAATATTTCGGTTTATACTTTTTTCCTGTAATTCGGTAATGATGTAATAGCGGTGCACGATGAAGTATAATTAAATAAATTGATAAAAGGTCTGAGGTTAGAGAAGATATTTTGTTTAATTTATGATAATCTTAATCACAGTTATCTTCCTCCTTTGGGATTACTTGAAGACAATAAGAATAATTACAATTTTCAGTCTATAACCTTAGCTTGAAAATTTGCGAATGTAAAGTACAAACATCTCATTCACTCACTTTTGAACTAATTAAACTTAAATTTTATTGATAAGTTAGAGGATCACATATAAGTCGGCACATTTAAATTAAAACGATAAATTAAGGCAGAATATATGTTAAATAGATCGATAAAACCGATAGTCCCTAACAATTTATAGAAATTGTATTTGAATTTGTGATAAACCGTTTTAGAGATAAAACCGTCAAACGTTTGTCGAAACAGACATAAAAAAGATGTTCTGTAGTTTTGCATGTTTCTTGAAATTTTCAATTGAAGTTAATCGAAACAGTTGAAAGATCTAATCAAATATCAGTAATCAGAGAGGAGGGGGTATGGTGGATATATTAGCCGAAAAATTTAAACTTAATGTTTTCCAAACGGGGCTTGAATATTAAAAAAAATTTTAATGTAACAAATATAGTACTTTTATTAAATTTTTCAAGCATTAATATTATTTTTATTAGGTATTCCTAAATATATTATCTAATACATTTTTTACAGCCATGAGTAACACAAGCTCTTTAATTTATTTATATAAATTGACAAATCCTCGTTTTATAAAAATGTTTGACCTACACAATTAAAAAAATAAATGAACGGGATTAAAAAAATAAATGAACGGGCCCTCCCGTTGTGGTTACATTACGCAACACTTTAAGAACTTACATCTTCCGAAGAAGTTATAGTTGTGAGATACGAGAAGTACACAAAAACCAAAAAATAACCTTTCTCTATTTCTTAGGTGCAATCGGTCTTAAATTGAAAAAGGTACGACTAGCGAATGGAGAGAAGAGGACAAAATAATAAGGGTTTCGTTTTTGGCATTCGGCTACAGAACCCTAAAAAGAGTAGGATCAATGCAGTGGAAATGAGGTTCCCACAATAAAATTAATTACAGTTTGTAAATTCAGGTATTATTCAACAATTACACCTGTATTACAATAATTAAAATCGTGAGCAGTACACTGATATTGAAAAGAATGAACAATGCCTCAAATTATATCTCATCATCCCATATTGATAGATATGAAAAGCATTATTAAGCCGCTTAACCTTATGTCTATACTGCATATTATCAGAATACACACGTATACAATTCGCATATGCGTCAAATATAAAACTTCCGCGAGCTCCGTAGAAATGGGTCATAAAAATGACGCTACGTTATTCAAGTCACAATCCCTCATAAACATAGTCTGCTTTGACTCAAAGTATATTAACGTAGACTTTAAAACCCCGTCATAAATAATTAAAGTACTGTTACAACACGTACAATATACAGTCATGTAACCTATTTATATGCGTATACTATATACGGTGCGAGCTACGATCTCGTTTTACGTACTGCTGGAGCCTTTTGCATGGCCCGTACGTGTTTCACTAGGCCAGTAAAAGCGTTGACGGTATTAAGGTATTCGTATGCTGGCAATAATATCTGCCTGCCATTTGTTTACTTCGTTTATTTTCGGGTTTATTTATCCAGAGGTACTGTTAGTGTCTGCCTAGTTTAGTATTCCTACGTGGCAAACATTCTCGGCCTTTAATGTCGGCTTTGTTGTTGCAGGCGAGCAGCGAGCGTATACGTACGTGCTTGGAAGTGGCGTGATTACATTGGCAGGTATTGACAATTGATTCTAAAATAATTGCAACCAAAACGCGTTTCTAGTTAAGGTTTGTCAATACAAATTAACCACACGCGTGTTTAGTGCAGTTGAAAGATGATCAAATAAATGGAAATGATAAGAAACTTGCATGCAGGCATCGAAATTAATGTGAGGTTAAAATTACAAAGCAGAACTGAGCAGAGCATATCTGAAAATCTTGCAATTGTTTATGAAAGTTAGCTGTAATAATTTTAACTGACAAATTTAATAAAATGCTAGTAGTAATTTTTCTTCAATTTTCAAATCCATGGTTAAAAATGAGATAGGAGGCTTAAGAATGGGAAGTAATAAATGGATTCTCACTTTAATTAAATTTTTTTTCACAAATATGTGGAGGTATACTATTAAAATACTTTTAGACGTTTTGCCTTAATACACACACACACACAAAGGTGCGCACGTGTGTGTGTGTATTTGTATGTATATACATACATACATATATACTCACACACGCATATATATATATATATATATATATATATATATATATATATATATATATATATAGACATACACATCTACATATTAACACGTGAAGAGAAACTTTGTACCCCTTTTTAACTATGCTTAATATACGTAAATGCGCGCACGGAGGAGTATGAAATTTGGCATAATTAAAATTTGTACCGCGAAAGAGTGCAAAAAGCTAAAATTTATACATAATATATGTTGCAATTACATTAAATTATATATGACAAAAACAATAAAAAAATTAATTGTTTAGGTTCATATTGTCAATGGCAAACACATAATGGTCTGTGGTCAAAAAGTCGTAGATAGTAGAAAATGTCGCCAAAAAATTTTAAAATGTCAGATTGAATGAGTTTCGAGCTGTGAATTTTGTGTTATTTCAAATATTCTTTTTTCAAAAGCTGTGTTCGTGGAGTGTATGTGAAGGCAAAAAGAAGGCTTTTATTTTCTATTTTGTGTAATAGACATCTGTGTTATAGTAAATAAGAATATAAGCTGTAAGTGTGCTTTCTTTTGAACTGTTACGAATTAAGGGAAAACACACGCTAATGATGTATTTGTTTACACTCTTAGTTGACGTAATAAAGCCAAATTAAATAAAATATATTCAATGTTTTTAGAGGTATACTCTTTGACAAAAGAACCTCGGTAAGGTTTATATTTAAAAATGTAAGGAATTATGGTCAAATTTCGACTACTGGGCGAGCACTAGTATATATACATCTGTAACTACATACATTTGTGTTTTCCCACAATCCTTCAAAATAATTAAAACATTTTAGTAGTAACATCACTAATGTTACTTAAAATTTACTTGGTATGATTTTAGTTCTTTCTAATGATAGGTTACATAGAAAGTTTAAAAATAAGGATTAATTTACTTTTAAATATACAGGTAAAAAGTAAGGGTTAATTTTAAATTATATTTCCACATTCGCGCCTACAAGAATCCTCGTGAAATACATATGTGTGGTGTTTCAATAACCCAGATTTAGACTAACTTATGTTAGTTTCAGGTGTTATGTAGGTTTACTAAATAAAATTATAACATTTCCTCAGGGAATAAACGAACTAAAAAAAATCGTAGATGATGGGTCTGATCAAATAAAAAATTCACATCTAAGAGACAGCTTTAGCGACATATATTTATTTCATAGAATATAAAATAAAATCTAAAATTAATGCATTTAAAGCAAACGTATGCATAGGTGCACGCAATGCTTAGTGGTCTAATCAAATATAATTCTCTTTATTTTTAATTGGAAAATATTTGCTTTGGAATACTTAATCAAACATGACTACTTCAGACCTAGTTAGTTGTCTACTAACAAAAATCAAACATACATTTTTATTTTATGGAATGTAATTACTGAGCTATTCTACACATAATATATGTGGTAAAATTGTAGTGGACAGATGAATTGTCTCGATACCATTTATAAATGATAATTAGAAGCAACCATTACCAAACACTCAAAAAAGAAATAATACAATATATTATAATTCGATATATAAGCATAAAACAATTTTAAAAAATAAAAAGGTAACAAAACAACAAAAAATATTAATGATTATTAAAATGTCAATTAATTATTTGTTTTAAATTTTAAGTATTACCGCCGATCGTTAACGTGACTGTTTATTATATAATTCATCGACTAAACAAATTAAAAAAAATAAACGAAAACATGAATAACGCGAATGTGGAAGTTTATGTTAATCTTTTATTTCCTTGGTTCACTTGAAATTTTGATAGTTTATAACAACGATAAATTTAATTAATCAATTTTCTAACATATTCCATCTAATATTTCAATTTATATTGCATCGAAACATCAGTCTAACAACCACAAATGCCAGCGTACCTCGAAAATATCTCAACTCAAATTATTGTAACCCACCAGAAAGCTCCAGTGAAATAAGCCGACCAAAGTATCGCATTAAGATGCGCTAGCCCTTTACAATGCCACCAAAGATACGAAAAAACTTTCACATAAATACAAATAGTAATCTCCGAACCACTTCAAGCCGCAGACTGCAGAAAGCAGAGAATATTACCTAAGCAAATAAAACGATCATAAAAAAGAGGCGAGCCCTTAAGTGAAAGGATTTAGTACATAACAGCGCGGTCAAATAAAAAAAGACAATGTTCACAATGTAGAGTTTAAGTAGGGTCCAGCTATAAGGGGGCTACGTGAACTCAACGAATATCATTTGCCGTAGACTGACCTACGCGGCGGCCACCTGATAGGTACTTTAAATTCGTCTTTGTATGTGGCCCTGTAGTGGTGGGACATATGGACAGAAAATCCTTAATTCAATATGGAGATTTTCTGTCTTCTAACGGCACTAGGGAACGAAAGTACCGAGTGTACTTCAGGTTCTTTTCCACTGATAACACGTTAGTAGGGAAAGACAGATAAATTTGTTTACGTGAGTATTTTGGTACATGTCTAATGAAATATATGCTACTATTATAAAACAAATTTAAAAGTAAAAAACAAACATTTCATTACTGAGAAAATTATACAAATAAATTAAAGAGGTTTTTTTTTCATCATAGCAGGTTGATATTAGGCTTCTAGATAAATACTAATAAATAATAGATTAGTAAATCATAAGTAAAATTACGTAAATAAAATAATTTATACAATTGACAAACACATATCGTATAAATTGACGAAGTGAAAACTTATAAGAATTTATTGAAATAATTCTTATTAAGGACACACTTTTAATAAAGGATCGCGACATCCACAACTCAATATCTTGTCAGAATTAATTTATATTATATTGTAAATTCCAGCTTCAAACTTTTATTTTATTATATGGTGTGATTTTTAATAAGACTGTCTCTTGTAATTTAGTATCTTAGAACAATTTAGCCCGGCAGAAATTAAAAAAAAGTAATAAAGATAAAATTTAAATGTTTCCCTTCAAACTTAAAACTGTTTAATTCTTATTATGAAGATAAATAATATTATAAGATAAAATTATTATAAAGATAAAATGTTATAAAGATAAAAATTGCGTATTTTTAAGGATAAGCTGGTTATTCATTTAGTTGCAAATTTAATAATTCTTCGTCTACTACCTTACGTTTGACGATACGTCTCTAATTACTAATATAAATATTACAGAAATTTATTAAATCCGTTTGAAAGTTTGACCTTTCAATTTTTTTTTAATCTATATGCCGACTATATTTATTGGACTTATTTTTTTCGACGAAATTGAAATTATATGTAAAAAAGATGAGTTCTATAAGATATTCACCACGTTGTAAAACAAAATTAAAAAAACAAATTAAAATTTAAATTAAAACTTTTATAAAAACTTTCGAAAGTCGTTGAAACGCTGCTATAAACTTTTTTTTCAATAAGAGAAAATAAAAATATAAAAGAAATGAGCATAGTTTTTTGACTTACCTTTTATAATTATAAGATCATGGGATCTCAATTTAAAACATTACTAAAAGTACGAGTATGCGTAATTTTCTGGGTATAGTAATTATATGGACAAACCAACTTTTAAAACCAACAAAACTTTAGGTTTTACGTCAAACGACACTTACATACAAATACTTTAACTCTGAACTCTTATAAGCCTCAGTAGTTTCCAATAAAACTAATCTTTGACCTAGCCTAGTTTTAAAAAGCTATAGGATCCATACGCCTAGAACAAAGACAAAAACTTTGTAAATATTTTCTAAAGTTTTTATTTTTTTAACTGATTATATATACTTAATCATATGTGACGTAATCGTTCTCCGGTAGTCTTGAATACTATTAACCTATTAAAATATGGTATTTAAGAATTGGAAATTTTAGTACTTAAAATTGTAAAACATTATTGTACAAATAACAATAGAAACATTATATTAAAATATGGCTATAATAAATATTAAAATAAGCTTAGCGAATATTAAAATGAAAATTTAATGATTAACTTCAAAGATATTTATGAAAACACATTTTATAAATATCATGATATATACAAGCTTCTAGAAATGAAAACAAAAAAATCCACTTTCCAAGAAAACGACTGCAAACAATTTACCATCCCTATTTTGGAAATGGTTATTAATATAGTATATACACAGATAGTTTGAGCATAAATTAATCACTCGATATTCGACAACTTTTATTAGGATTTTACAGTCAAACCAAGTACTCATAATTTGTTTAAAACGCCTTTCTCTCCTAACATGTCATCGGTGAAAACGGACTCGAAGTGCACTCGGTACGTTCGTTCCCTAGTACTATCAGAGAATAGAAAATCGCCATATTGAATTTCTGTCTTTCTGAAACTTTAAGAGTTTCTGTCCGTATGTCTCATATTTCTAACAATTTTAGTTTCAACTGCATGAAGCTTTGACACTTCTGAGACGAGTATCGGTAAATATATATCAAGGCTAAGAAAACGTTATTTTACTAAGTAATTAATTTATAATATTTAGGGGGTTACCCGATAACAAGAGAATGTTATAAGTTTGACAAATATGTATGACTCTGTCTTAATTTAAGCCAAATGTGTCAGTAACGAATGGTGCAATTTTAATGTTCCTTCTAGATTTGAAAGTGTACGCTGTCGAACAGGTCCCTAGCTCCACATGATGTACATTGATTCGGAGGCTTCTAAGATCTTTCACTTTTATTGATGTCTTTCTTTTATGTCTTTGTCGTGAACATAAGAAACATAACAGTCACGTGACCAAGTTAGGGTTGAAATGTTAGGTTTACGGTGTCTTTCCGATTTCCTGATCAGATAGAAAGATTTGAAAGATAGCAACTGAATTCCAGCAACGATAACAGCTGCCATCCTTGAGTTTGGACTTAAAAGCTTAGGTTCATTGCACATACACCTTTATTGTTGACAACGAGCACAGTATCATTTTATCATCACTAAAAAAAGCAAGTGTGACGGTGTCATTTATATAACCGTGGGTATTTTGAGTATGACAAAGTCTACCTGTAATAAATTAATGAATTTACAGCATACGTTTTATTTTGTTACATGCATTGAAATTAAGGCTAAATTTGAGCATAATTTAATTTATCATTTAAATACAGGATTTAACAACATAACATATTGATATGAAACTATATTTTGTTCATTAAAATTCAATTTATGTTATACAGCTTCGACGTGAACTGACACAGCTCAGAGCGTATCGCTTACTTGCGTACAGAAGTCGCAAAACCACGTAAACGAAAATTATATGTAATGGCAAAATGTTTACTTTTTAATTGTATTTTTGGCGATAATTCTGGGTTGAAGACAAAAGTACAATAAACGTATGACAACAGGATCTCAAGTCTCTTAGATTGCCAGGAACAGTCGAAAGCTAATTTTTAGATCTATTATGAATATATTTACAAAATCCCGCCGCTCGAGAATGGGTTTTTATTAGTCGTAAAATCACTAAAACACGCGTAGCGACGGGCTTGTGGTATGCAACAAATTTTAGTCTATTCACATTACTTGATCGCCTATATTATAATTAAAATGAAAATTTGTGTTAATTTCATCCATTAACCAGGCCAGCTATCTATTTTCCATATGCGGATTTATCGAGATTTTTAATATACACACAAAATATAATTAACAACGTATCGATGTGATTTTTTATCCAGGGATAGTTGGCTTGTCGGAAAATGATATAGGCTACTTTTCGTGCCGGAAAGATCGTACTACTAATATTATAATCCTAACTAATATTTTAAATGCGAAAAAGTATTTATTGGTTCTTCTTTCATGGCGCACAGGAGCAACAGATCGACGTAATTTTTTGCACAGAAATAGTTGGCAGACAGTAATATGATAGAGCCTACTTTTTATTTTGGGGAAATCTCATTTATTCGAAAATATTCCTATTGGAAACAAAAAAGTACACAATGGGAATAACGAAGCAATATCGCAACGAAGTCACGAATAGACATGATTGTTTGAAACGCTACATACGCAATATAAAGTAGCAACAGAGTTACTCTCTTTAATCCCTAATTCAGAGGGAAATATATTTATTTTACATTGTCATTTGTATGCGAAGTCACGAAAGTAAAGATTTAACATTTAATTTCTTTGAATCATTCTAGACAGCTCTACATATTATCATTTCTACCCATAACTTTTCAGCTAAATAAGTCAGATAAAACGGCTTCGAATACTCCCTTAAGTACGAGTAGAATTCGTATTTCGAGGTAACGTATATATTTAACCATATATACAATATGTAAGAGAATATAAAATTACAATTAAATAATTTACCAATATTAAAATCTACTATGATGAGATATACTCATCAAGTAAATATATTACCTAGCGTAACTTTCCCAAAGATAAAAATATAAAGAATAATTCAAACATTATGAAATTTAGTGTCGTCATTATAGTTTTCCAGTAATATTTTGACGAATTTTTAGTAACGCTGTTTTATATAATTTTGAGTTTTGCAGTTTCTAAGGTGGGATGAGGCACATATTTTTGTGAATATTTTCAATAATGTCTAGAATTTTTTACATAAAATTGTAAAAAAAAATGGAATCCAAATAACTTACTCTTTCATTTGATATCCAATACGAGTAAATTTTTAACCTTTCAAAAATTTTCATATCAATGTTTTCGAGTGCTAGGTATTGAGATATATGCGGGTTAAAATGCTTTAAAGTTCTATTAAATTTCAAGCTTCTATATCAAACGTTCTCTGAGAAAAAAAAATCCTGATATTTTTAGTAATGTCTCGAAAGGTATCTTATATAAATTTCTGAAAAAAAAACTTTTTGAATCCTTAAAATACCTATAAATTCAATAAATATTTCTCATGATAAAGATTCTGTTTTATTTTTTCTTTCAAGCTACAAAATCATAAAAAAAAAATAAAATACATATATTTTTTTTTGTTTTTTTTTGTAATATATATATATATATATATATATATATATATATATATCAACAAAATCTAGCTTTATTTCTCACACTTAAAGATTTTAATACCGCCACAAAATATTTCAAGTCCAACACAAAAATTAAATCCGAGTGAATGCCGCAATTCATAAAGAGGTAACCCCTTATATTATATTTTGTATTAAAATAAGGTTAGTTTCTAAAATGTAGTAGTATTATACGAATTAAATATAGAAGGGAGAACATAAATTAAAATAACAACAGAGATATTGAAGTATCAAAATGGCACGTTTGTTTATATAAAATGATCATACAGTCTAACAGAAACTGTCTTAACGAGTGAAATTAGTAATGAGTCTTTATTACCACGTGGAGAAGGAAGAAATCAAACCAAAAATAATACTTTTACATAAATATTAAATTAGAATGTCAAATAAACGAACAGCGTATATGTGTAAGACTAGAAAGAGAAATGAAGCGTAATTGTATATTACAGCTATATTTATATAGGTGTATCTTAACAAAACAACAGCAAATCCGTGCATATAGGTATATCGACCCAAAAAAATAATAACAAACATTAAATTTTACTGATTCCATTTAGTTACTTTATCATTATCACTTAATTTCATATAAAATAATTAATTAAATATCCTATTTTTCCACATCAAAGATAAACAGTTCAACGGTTACTTACTACCTAGTCATTATTTTTATTATAGCCCTTCTTACCTGTGACTTAAATTATAGCTCGATGTGAAGTAATATCAGAATATATATAAATATTTATTATAATATTTTCTAAATAGTATTAAATCCATTTATATGTTTTGACCTGACCCATGTCCAAACGCTCTAAAGCTGCTCCAACAGCCGTTTACTTCTAACTTTCGACTAATCCCTGGGCGGCATCCCATGATTGCTGCGCATAAAAATAAAAAGATACTTTTACAAGTCGATCCGAATGACTATCGCCTCGACCTAACATTAAACGCCCACCTATACACGGAGAGACTAAACTTACGTGCGCCAGCATGGGAATAATATAGGTCGGCCGTTAAATTAGGGACATTAAATGGGCGTGACTAAGATTTGATAAGCGCTGACGTGACACTTGCTTGTCGAGGCCGATGTTTCAATTTGTTGCCACAAATTGATTTTGAAGCTGCCTCCTCGGCATTGAAATTAAATTATTTTTTTATCCATCTTGAAAGTCTCAAATTCGATTACGTAGGATTTGAGAACATTAAAATTCAGGTGACAGTTGCCTCATCAGCAACAACTCATAGTTTATTTAATAAGACTTCAATTTTGACAACAATTTGTTATATATATATATATATATATATATATATATATATATATATACATACTTTGATGTACAAATCGTCTTTTTAATTTCATGTATCGTGTGGCGTATGATTTGAATAATACGAGAATTCCAGAACTATATTTTTCAGATCTTTGACAAGATAATTCTAGACATAGTATTAAACATTTCAGCAAAAAATATGTGCCACTTTCCCTCAATACCCGAAACTACTGAAGACAAAATTACGAAAAGCAACGTTATTACAACTTTGTCTAAAGTTTACCAGAAACCTAAGGCAATGTTGAGTAATATATTAATATATGTTATATATATTATATATATCCATACAAAACTGTTTTCAAAACTAAAGACGTACAGTTTCTTTTTTATTTCATGTATTGTGTGGCATATAATCTTAAAAAATGTAAGAAATTCAAAACAAAGTTTTTCAGAAATTTTGACGAGATAGTTCTAGAAATAGTATTAAAAATGCCAGCAAAAAAATTGTGTCATTTTTCTACCAATATCCGATACTTTTGGAGACAAAATTATGAAATAACAACGTTACTATAAGTTTACTCAATGTTTGGTACTCAATGATGATCCTAAATTTCATAGTTCTTGAAGTTTTCACGTCTGTGAGAAATATTCTAGGCAATATGTTTCTATTAAATATTATAAGCTCTTTAAACTTTATATGTGCTTAATTGTATATAGAACCCTATTAGTGCAAGCTATTTTTACACATACCAAGTTTTTTTTTAATTGACTATCGAGCCGGTTATACAAGTCAGTTAGCCTTTGATTCTTTAAAGTACTCGCCTAAACAATTTCTGGTTTGTCTTTCTGAATTTTTGAGTGAAAAGTATATTAAGAAAGACTTTGACGGATAAAATAATGTAAGGAGGATATAAAAGTAGAATATGGCATCTAAGACAGTCCAATAAAAATAGTAAAAACTTAATTGAAAACGATTAAACAAACTCAATAGCAAAGTTCAAAAATATTTTTTATAACACCAGATTAAGGAATTTATTTAAAAGTATTATCTTACACCTATTATTAGTCTCGCTCTCTGGGTTTACTTTCGTTGCGGGACATTCCCGATGCGAGATGTTGAATCTTTTCCCCCAATACTATGCTAAAATCTAAATTCAGATTTTACACGATGATCAAAAAACATAACTTTGCTTGGCATTCAACTACCTATTCCTAATTCATTGTGCCCTTTGATGTTATACTTAGATGACACAAATTATATATTCTGTCTCGGACACCAAAGTGCACAGCATTAAATTCAGTGAAATTATTTCTAGCATTTTGTATATAGGGTCATGAAGGGATAAAGGACAGAATGATAAAAATATCAATTATTTTCATTTCACTTCAGCTTCTAAGTAGATAGTTATTTTTAATAGTGATCATAAAATCAATGAGGAATATCCCTTTACAAGCATCCCCTTTTACCATATTATTCTATATACAGAAAAGAATTGATCGTTATGTGTTATTGTGGACTATTTTAAATACTTGAATTATTTTGAGACATTATCGACTGATAGAGTTAAAAATAGCTTAAGAAGGCAACAACTGGCAATACAACTGTCATATCAGGGACTTTACATATCACTAACAATTTACGAGAAAAAATATAATGTGGATAAAAACCTCGTTTCCTATGCATAAAAAAATTATGCCAATCACATATAAACATAGATTTTACAAACTCGCGCTAACGACTTTGTCCCCTCGCCTCGAGTGAGTGCAGAGATCGGGGCTTAATAGACGCTTCGCACGGCGGCGTACAGATTACCTTATACGCGATAATGCCGCGAATGACGTATCGGACATCATATTTCATTGAGTAATAGGCGCGAAAGTCGACGACGTGCCGAGTCACCGCGCGGGCCTATGGTGACTCCATAACATTTATTATTATCATCTATAATGATCGATTGGCCGTAATGAACGAGCGGGGGCGACGCTCTGCCACCGCCGCGCCGGTCGGGTTGAAGCTTAATTTTGCATAATTTATGTATAGAGGCTTTCAGGGAGGGGGTGCTACTGGAGGCTTCAATAGTGGATCTCAACTATGAAAAACCTAACTATGTAACGCGCCATATAACTTCACGCCTTCACGCTAATTTCTGTTGGTAAAGATGACAGAGCGCCTCAAAACGGGTTCTAATTTCTTAACGTTGTCGTACAAGGAACTTAACTTACTTAAAGAATTTTACATAATTTTTCTGTTCTTAAAATTCTTTAAATTCAGTAAATCCTAAAACCGATAAAACTAAATTTTGCAGAGTTCCGCCTACTACTACAAGCTTTGTTCCGTTTGAAATCGAAGTATTATTGCAAAACACTCTGTTACCGTTAATATCATTAACAATATTGTCACTAATCAAATAATTCATAAATGTTATCTTTATTAAATAAAATGAAAACTATTTAAAGTGTACACCAATATATTTAAAACAGTGATAAAAAAGTTCAGAAATATTTTATAGGCAATAATTTTCAGGAATACTACAGAAACCTTTTCATTCTTATCTTCATATTTTAGATAAAATAAAAAAAAAACCTAGTCAATTGCGTAATTGGACACGCAAAAGTTATTCCAGAGAACGAACTCGCTAATGCAGCACGCCTTAAATAATTGCAATTAAACATCTTCACTAACCGTTATATTCAAAATATTTTTGCATCGCTTTCGAAATTTCTGGGGAAGAATGCATGCATTAGACTTTAAATGTAATACTTTCTAAGCTAGGTCATGAAAAAAACAAATTGTTATTCATTTTCTTTCAAAAGACTTATTTAAAGAAACCAATTGTGCCTATGTGTATTGAAGTATATTTAAAAAATCCCTTTGATACTTTTACGAAACTCAAGGTAAGCAAATAAAGCACAATCTTAACAATATTTCCTTAAAGATATTTTCAAGTAATTTTTCTCTGATCGACAAAGTCACAATTAGTAAACAAGGCCACACTTTATTAATTTACGCTTAATTTCTTCGCATAGTAATTGTACTTGTATTTTTGGGTCGCACGCACTTATTGAGAGTAAAAGACGCCAATTACAGCCAAAAGCTAAATATTAACTTGTAATTGCATTGGCATATTAAATAAGTACCGATCTACAAAGCTACCATGACACTAACTCTTGAAGGTGAAAGAGAACCTGGAATAGCGTGCGTAAGACCACCGCCCTGTTTAAGCCACGAATTATTCTTTTCAATTATTCGTGTCAAAAACCTTTATGAGGTGATTGGTCAATACAGACTTCTGTAGCATATGCAGCCTTATTAATTTCCATTCGTTAGTCACGAATTCGTTAAAGTTAAAGTAGATACAGGTGTGAAGTTTACCTTTGCAGCTCAGTACGCACCCAAATAATAGAATATAAAAATGAAGACCAATATTTTATATACCGTAACTGGTAATTCATCTGTGATAAATGAGTTTTATGTACATCATATGTGCTTAAATTTGAAATAGTTGGTCTGCTCATAGATTACAGCACCTTTTGGTACAGCAGTTACATTTATGATAGAAAAGAAATGTTCATAGAAACACTAGAACTTCGAATTTCCATTGTTTACTAAATATGGAATATTAACTAGTTATTTAATCACCTTTACGTTATTGATATTATAGCGTAGATAACGTAAATTATAATTTCTCTTTCATAATGCATCCGAATTCAATATAATTTTTGAACCTGTTCCACAAATTAGTCGACTTCTTATAATTTATTTAAGAAAGTTGCAAAGAATCAACCATCGGGACATTTTCTCGACGTACCCGAGGCAGACTGTCAGAGATAATTGGTAATAGTATATGGCAATATTATTCGCGTCAAATAGTACGTAGATCATAATAACGAAATTTACGGTTTACCTAAACATTAAAAATTCTTATCGTATCCCAGTGCTTTTTTGCACAATTAAATATTGATCTTTATCTATTTAAATATTTGCGTAACTTTTGGTTTGTAAAGAAGATAACTATTATTCTTCATACCAATTCATTTGAACCAATAATCCAGAAGTTATGACAATATTTTTGATTATGTGAAGAACGAATCGTTATCACTACATATTTCAACATAACAAAGTCCGCCGTGTATCTGTCTAAGTAGGCTAATCTCAGTATGTACTAAAAGGATTTTGCGCTATTCTTCACCAGTTGGTATATTTACTCTCTAGGAAGATTTAGACCTATAATTTTGCGTAAATTAGACAAACTACGACGATAACGTCGCGAAAAAATCAATGGGCTGAGAAGATTTTGGTATGGTCTGCGTGAACCAATAGATGTAGTAAAACAATGCATGGCAAGATAACGCAAATTGCGTTAAATAGTTCTACAGAAAAGTTTACAACAGTATATGTCTGTCTATTAAAGTTAGCTAACTACTAAAAAACATGTCGTGACGACAAGCTTGAAGTAAAGAGAGTAGTTCAGAATGAGATAATGAAATTATTTTCCTTTCGTTACGTTTTTTCTTTATACATTCAATTTCGATGAAAACCTTCAATTAATTATTCTGATGAACAGTTTAGATTTTTTAAAAGTCTTTATAAATAATAGAAGGAAGTTTTTCTCTGCGAAATAACGGTAAATTTTTATTCATTTCAAAGGAAACGGTATATTTTTATTCATTCCATTTAGGACTTTTCAAAAACATTACAATTCAGTAACTGTCAAGTGCGGGACTCTGACTACTGCCTGTCGTCTCGCATAATACGAAAATATTAACTAAGACAAACAAATTTAAATCCAATATTTACAATATACATTTTGAACATAAGCTCCATACTTTACTTAGGAAAGACAAATAAAAATAGTCGTCTGATGCAGATGCCACTCTAAAATCCCTTTTCTATAAGTTCTATCGGATAAGATCCTTCCAGAAAAGAATAATAAAGAAGAAATTCCGTTATAAAGATATCATATAAATTTGGTTTTAATTCCAACATTTTTCTGTCTATATCATAATATTTCAAGTTTCTAAAAGTGCATAACATAATATTGGATGAAACTATTTAAAAAAAAAAGAAATCTTAAAAAAATTATCTGTCTTACATAAATAATTCTACATAATCATTTTTTTTAAACCTTTTCATTCATTAGTTTATTTCTTTTTTTTTTCAAAATATAAACTAACTTTTTTTTTTAAAATATAATGATATAGCAGTACAAATTAAATTTATAGCTAATTCTGGCCGCATCGAATTCATTCTATAACCCGTATCAATGCAAGATTATCAAAATAAAAATATCCCAATAAAAAAAACATCAAACAATTTACTAACTTATTACAGACTGTTTAATTTCAGTACTTATATACTTATCGAGTATTAAATTACGTATTTAAATGCCATTAACCATACCGCCGCACGCAAGCCGTTGAAACTGCGTTCTAATATAGATAATTAAATATTTCCATGTTATCTTAACGGAAATGTTAAACAACAGTTAACCAGTATTCACAAGATAAGAAGGGAACGAACAACAACACTGGTAGAATCAATCGATACTTTACTTAATTTTGAACGGAAACAACTTGTAATTGATAGTCACTGCCATATAATAAACTTGAAATAACATGACGAGATATATATAATGAGTTGTTGTCTTTTATACAATCATTTGCTTGCCATAATTCACAATTTTAATTAACAGAAACTTGTAGATGATATAAGTGTTTATCATGCCTTGCATCACGGTATTTAATCTAAGCCCGCTGCATTGATGGTACTTGTGAGTATCAAATTGGCAATAAATATATTACTAAAAATAATTTAAAAGTGTCGCTTGAAACCAAAATGCAGTGATTGTAAATATAAATATATTATATTTAGAATTACTGCATTTTGATTTATTTTAATTTCATTTCAATGTATTATGAAAAATGTATAGTCTTTTAAAAATGAAAAACGAGCAATGACTTCATATTCAATTGATACGTTATACTTATGCAAAAGAAACAAATAATATGTTTCATGTTAGGGCCATGTAAGGCAAATAAAGAAAGAAACAAAGAGTCAAATAAAGCGCGTATAGCGCTATAGCTGTATAGAAGTGAGACAGCTCATTTTCAGAGTTCTATTGCCTATATAATAAAACGCGATGTCTAAAATAATTGTAATGATATTATTTGTCTGCTTGCTCATCAATTGGCGCACATTGCAAGAAACTTTTCGATGTATTAGATGGTATAAATCAGCCAGTATTGTTCTATATAGATTGAGAGTTCTTTATTTGTTCTTTAGAATTAACATAATAATCACGAAATAAAGCTATAGAAACCTAGGTCGTGGTAAAGAACTTAAATAAAGTAGAAATAATAGTACAATCACGTAGTTTCATTTAATGTTGTTGTTGTAGTTGAAAAATATGGTACGGTAATCTAAAACTAGTATGAGAGTACAGCAAACTTAAATTGATTCCATGCAATTAAAAAAAAAAGTTATGTTTCTGTTGTGAAAAATTTAATTTCATAAATCAATTTTTTCTGATTAATAAATTTAGTTCGGATAGTATAAGGAGAAACGAGGAAAACCTCTTAATGTGACTTGTATGTAATGAAAGCTTCTAAATCAAAAAAAAATTTTATAAAGCCTTTTAACGAAGATATTTTCTTTGGACAGTTTAAATTAAAATAAAATGAAAGAGGAAAACAATTTAGAAATAAAACTGTTATTATTTAAAATATTGATTTATAAAATCAACTTGTAAGTTAAAAGGCTAAATTCAGAAACGGTTGGATTTTTGATATAATGCCAATATATCACCACCCACCAAAATAAAGAAATGTAATAAGTTACCAGTGCCGTAGTAAACAATCAATGATGGATAGTAGCTAAAAATAATATATATATACTAAATAAGTAAACAACACATATCTTAGAGGTAAAGAAAATTAAATAATTAAAACATCAGGAATAGAAAAAGAAACTAGGTTTATTGTAAATAAAAGGCTTATAGAATAATCTTAATTAAATATGCGTCTTCGGACGATTTTTGACGAAATCTATTATTAATTTTGATTTATAAATACATATGTACCTGAAATTAACATGCAAGTATATATACGGGTGCACATGCGTGCATGCGTGCATGCATGCTAGCGTGCATGTTGGCGTACGAGCATGCGAGCGTTTGCGTGAATGTATGCTTGGCATGCTGTGTGGATACGCACGCATGCTTACGTGCTTGCGTGCATATGTGCATGTGTGGGTGTGTAAGTCATGTACATGTATATGAGTGTTTACCAAAATGCATACGTTTATACGAAATAACACATCCCCGAAAATGCAAACAGCGAAAATGGTTGAAATGATTCTAAACGAATTTCTGTCAATTCCAACAGTCCATTTCCAACTTAACATGAAATTACTATTAGTTTTTCTCGGTCAATTCACGTATGAGTGCGATATTATATAGATAGCAAAGGATATCGAAAGTAGAAACCTGTTCTCGAAGATCGTTTCACAAAGTTTTGAATTAAACCCAGTAGATTAAAAGTCTAGAAAACGGCAAGACGTTGTTTATTTTTTTTTCGAAAATAAGCAAATAAATAGTAATGAAATAAGAAAAAAATTACGTTATTTTACGGAAACGACACATAAGGCTGAACCTTCCTAATTGTAAAAGAAGAAAGTTTCCTGAGAATAATATTATATACCTAATATTATGAAACAAGAAGCAACTTTTATTAGGGTTTCCTTAAAAAGAGAAAACAGACCGTTACAATTCCAGTCACGTGTTTGCCTCTCTATCACCGTTATTCATAGAAACCCTTTGAATTAAGCATAGCGGTAAAGCAATCAACCCGCATAATATATCAATTAAATCAATACTCAAACATATTCATATAATTTTGAGGAGGGCGAATAAATACTAGAAATTTTTATTTTCAATATTATGAGGTTACCATTTGAAACAATGAGTAAAAAGACTCCAAAACAATGTTTCAGAAATTTTTGGTAGGCATTTCTATAGATATTACTGAAAATGGCAACTAAATCATGCCACTTTGTCTATCCTACACATTCCGAACCGAGACCTATTTGTAAACAGTTTCACTGAAACTCTATGTGTCACTAAATATTTATGTACATCCAAGTGAAAACGCAACCTTCGAACCCTCCAGCGAGTGCGGTAGGTTCTATTTTCTATAAATTCACTTGATAGAGAATTAGTACATATATGTTCTATTAGAAAATTGAAAATCCAAATGCCCCAGTCCGAAGACCACGTGATTAAATCATCAATTACCTCTAAATATAGAAAGTTATGCGACCCGTTAAGCCTTGAGACATCCTATATGAGACTATGGTCTTACACCTTATGTTCTGTAAAAATAATTTGTTATATTGAATTGTCTCAATATAATTTTAAACAGACATTTGGTTTAAGTAACGTCTATAACTATTGTATAAGTCAATATCTTAAACCTGTGAATCAGGCCAAACACACATGCATATTTATAAAGTATAGAAAACAACGTCGGGAACAGGTCTATTTTGGCTCGTACGTACAGCAGGTCGATAATTTTATGTAAGTATGTGAGGTTATACATAAATTAACAATATTTATAAATGTAATTTCACAGTGATATTGAGTTTCCTTTTTAATGTGACGCAATAAATCGAAACGTTTTTATTGCTATTTTATGATATGGAACATAATTGTTAATTTAGCTTTTTTATTAATTGTTTTCAATAAATAGTTAAACGTTTATAAAACCGACTTTGGTATGTATTTTATAAATATATATATTTATGTATATATTAATTCCAATATGAAAATATGTAATTATGCCAATATGAAGAGTTTTCAGTTAGAGATCAAAATATTAACTGATAGAAGTTGGAACTATTACTGGCCCTTCAAAGCGGTGCGAATACCCCTAAATTTAGAATAATTATTTCGCGATTAAAATTGTCTTTTAAATTGTCTGTAAAATTACTGTAAATTTAAACGTACAATACCGCACAGTCAACCAATTTTCCTGTAAAATTGTTGCATTTTTCTCCAACTTTCATAATTTCAATTGCTTTAAAAAAAATCATTAAATACAACTAGTTAATATATAGCTTACGTTGGATTGTACGGATAAATATAGCTAAAACAATCGATTACCTATCCTGCCCAATAATAATTTTTAAAATCGAGATTACCTCGAACAAACATATTTACAAGTTTTATTTCTTTATTATATTAATATGGATACACGCCTTAAATGACTACCATATATGAATAATTAATATGACCAATAAGACACGACCTTTCCAAATGTATATTTTCATATGTCAATAGTTCGCCGCGTATTTCTCATGAATCAATCTTATTTGAATAATTCCGAAGACAGTGCTTTAAATTATGTTAGCTAACGCCCGGAATCGTCGAATAATGAATCTGTCTTTGGTGGACCGGTTTCAAGGTTACGATACGAATTTGAATTGCGTTTTCAACTCTTGAAGAGCAGAGTATTGTCCATTAATTTTAATTTCTAAGTTCACGTGAATAAACTTTCACTACATATTCTCATTTACCGACAACTAATACAACTAAAATAAGATTAACTATGTGTATGTTACATTAATTGCCCAGTGTCCGTAGTTGCCAGATAATGTGAAGACAGTAACAAGAGTAAATCATGAAAAAACTCATAACAATGAAATAAATCATGTCAAACATTAACAAATCAATTTATATGTAAATAATACACGCACTTGTGAATTCTTTATAATTATAGAAAAGCATCCTTCCGGAAGCAGTTTCTACCAGAGTCAGCACTTTAAGCGGAGGTAAGCAAAAAACCTGACGAGTTCCAAGCTTGTTACGAAGATACATTTACGAAGAAAACTACTGAATTGCCTAGGCGTAAATTAAGAAGATTGCAGAGACCTAGATCTCGGAAAGTAAAAAGTTTGCAAAATAAACATTTGTAAAATAAAAAAAATGTTGAAACTTATTTTACCAAAAGACTTTCACTTTATTTGATTATCGATTACAAAATTATTATTGCAGGGGTATCTGATTTAAAAATGAAAGAGATTTGTATGAATTTGTAATATAATTCACCGAAAAGTTATAAAAAATTGTCTTTCATTTTAAACTTACCATCGGCTAGAAGTATGTTGAGGTAGTAAGTTTTTAGTTAAATCAAGAGTAAACGATTTTCTGTAAGATTATTTAAACAAACAATTTTTTAATTAATCACATGATAATAACAAACAGACCAGTTATTATACGGCGAAATCAGAATTAAGGAAAATTTTCAATACGACTTCAACGATGATAAGATATCAAAGTTTGTAGACAATGGTAACACAAGAACAAATATAGCTTCCGTATCAATATTAGTAAGCATGACGATAGCCAATAAATTCAATAGCCAAAAACCCATACCGATTTTGATTATGAAGATTTTACTGAACAGGCTGTCTATAAGATAATACTCTTTATTATGTCGCTGTTTACGTGAAAATGACTATATTTGACAGGATTGACAATAGCGATAGTTGTAAGAATTCGAATGATCAATCAAGAACTCAAGATACTGATAACAAATTTTTAACTTTTTTGACATGTGTGACAACTTATCTGATTAACGAAGTTTAATTTTTGTTATAGATCACATATTATTTACTAAATAATATTCATTGATAATTTAAAAGATAATATTTAAAACGATTATTTATTAAATCTCGTTACGCATTACAAATTTACTATTAAACATAACATTAAAACGAAAATAAACATGTGCGTCAGAAATGAAATAGAATGAAAGAAAATAAATAATTTGGAAAATAAAATCAGAAACTACGAAACTTGTGTAATTCATAATTACTTTAAACTTTTATTTGATCGAAGATACACTTTGAATTATCTTTATAGATTTGTATCTACCGTAACCTATTAATCTTCCAAGTTATTAATTGCAATCTTTTAAAACGTAATGTTTTTATTTTTCAGGTTCAGCAGGATTTTCATACTTTATTTCACGTCTTTTTTCAAGTTCAGTTATACATGTCTTCCACAAATTATTCATGATCCAGCGCTGCAAGCTAGCAGATTATAATCTATCTGAAAAGCACTGCATTGTAAAATCTCAGATGTTCTTATGTTCTGTGAAATGTTATTTATTTTAAAGTTTCAATAAACATTTATTTTCGTTAATGTATTTTTAAGAGGTTTTAAATTTCATTAAGATAAATTAAATTTTTTATCATGACGCCATCTGTGGATGATGATTCTCCCTCGACAACGATATCTACTTAGGCACTGGTAATGCCCGAAGCGCCACCCGGAGAGACGGAGTCACTGAGCTCCATAGGAAATTACAACCTCTTTTTGTATGGAATGTATGGAAACTATCCCATCTATGGTTAATCTATGATAGGGGGCACGCCAGCACGTGAATAACCTGAAAGGATACACTCGTGAGGTATCCTTTCAAAAGGATACACTGTCGCTGCAAGATAACGTCTTTAAGCGCTCTCTTCATTTCAGATTTGTGGATACGAATCTTAATTAAGGAAAATATCATAATGACTTTGACTTAAGATTAATAGGAATCTCGTTTTGATTTTGTGATATTGAATAGATAATTAAATAAAATTGTCTTACTTCAAAGAAAAATATATTGTATTTAATATATTTAATTTAGATAGCTGATCATTTAGATGAAGATTGATAGGTATTATTCCAAAAAAATAGGTACGACTGATAGATAGGATGATTTAATTTCAAAAAAGACTAATTAAGAGCGCCACAATTACAAAAACAATCGAAGAATTAAACCGCTGAATCCGTTGATTTACTTCGAATTCCACGCCACCATAGTTTAATTAAATTACACAACAGTCATGAATCCTGAAATAAAACGTCAAGGATTGACATAAATGTAATACAAGAGCACGCGGCTACTATGAAAACTTTAAAAAAATTGTTTAGAATACAATATGTTAGTTTGATAATTCAGATCATTCAGATGTTACCAGATGAGTTTCCCAACTCTAATAAGAATGTCAATTAAAGAATATAAAATGGTCTGTGATGAGTATAATACTATTTAAAATTAAGAGGAACCCTAAATTAGGATTAATCCATAAGCCTACTGAAATTTCATGGTTTTAAATACTTTAATTATCTGTTATTTATGAATTTATCAAGATCAAATTATAATATTTTTCTTATAGAATCTTATTCGGTATTACAGCTCAAGTAAATACATTGCCTTAATTTGAAGAAATCTGAAATTCCAAGTAATATAATTTAACCATTAAACTAAAATCGTAACAAATTGTCGGTTTGAATTTTCTTTAAGTGCGTGCAGCATCACACGCATATTACACACATATTTATGGTTCTGTACTGAGGAAAAAACTCATTCCGTAAGGTTTCGATGTGAGGACTAAGAATTCAATATAGGGTTGAAAGTAAGTTATGCAGATTTATGAGTACATAAAAAAAGGAAAAAAATATTTTAATTGTTAACGTCAGGAACAATTAAAATGTTCTTTAAAATTTTGGGTAACCATATTCAATCGAGGTACTTTCTTCAGAATAAAAACAAAAATACATATGTAAGTGACTTCATTTTATTGAAGAATAAATACCCTTAAAATATTAACTTCTCTAAAATATTGCTTACTTATGAATTGTTCATTTTAACTGAGATAACTCGTTTATTGAGACAGTAGCTTAAAATAAAAAAAATCACTGCAAATTTGTAAATAGGTTTTGAGTGAAAAATTGTAGTGCAGACAAAAATGATTATAGGTTGACCTCAATTTTAATATAAACGCACTACAATCACACATTCACATAGCATACGTTATTAATGAAGCGGAATGGAAAACTAAATATTAAGATCTAAAAAGTTTAAATAAGGAAGCATATGTTAAAAAAAATATTAATTTATGTTTATAAGAGTTCCAATGAGATATTTTAACGTTATCTTCGTTATTTTATTATTTACGTAACACGTAACGATAATTAATTTAACCAGTAGTGTCATCTCAAATCGTCGAGGATATAATTTCTAGTTTGTTCCTAAACGCTTAATACGACTCTCCGTATTTCTTACAATAGTGATATATCCGACTTTGATTTGAATTTTATGAAGGTATAAAAACAACTTGTAACACGAGATTATAGGGTAATTAATGTGTTATAATCGTTATGTTGAATGTGTTTAGGTCCTTGACGGCTTTAAGTTATTTGGTAACCTAATGTTTATATACGCACTTATGAACTTGATTTCGTTAGAAAAATAACAGTAATTGGCGTATAAAAACGTAAAATATTATAGAGCGTCTTTATCTTAAACCTTTTTAATTTGAGAGTATCTCTGAGAAGTCATATCGAATAAAGCATTCTATGCCAGCCTTTTGTACGCGGTTTAACTAACGTCTATTTTTATTTTCGCTACAGACTACTTTTTTTACAGAAAAAAATGTTATCACTTCAAAGTTCTACGTGATCGGAATTAGAAATAATGGGAATAACATTTAGAAATATACTCTCCTGCCTTTGATACAAAACTCACTACACGGAGATGTTAATTTTTTTGAAAATTTTCTTATTAAATTTTCATAATGCACTCAATAAAAATACTATGCACCTTTTAATACTTTGCTCAATAACAATGTGAATCTAGCCTTTTCTAACTTAACAAAATTCAACCTAATCTAATCCAACGTAATCCAAACTAACCCGCCATAACAAACCTAACCTAACTTCACTCAACCCAGTTTGTGCTTACTCAAACCAACTTAACTCAACATAACTCGATCTCAACCCATCCTAACCTAACTTAATCTAACCTAACTGAGCTTAATCTAACCTAACTTAACTCAACCTAATCCATCCTAATCCACTATAAACCAACTTAACCTAAATGCCATATAACCCAACCCAATCTCTTAATCTAATCTAGCCTAATAAAATTTAACCAATATTAACCTAATTTAACACAACTTAATTATAATAAAACTTTATTAAATTAAATTAAATTACATGCAAAAAAAATTTACAATGCCATAATTTCTTTACATTCAAGAAACAAAATTATAAATAGTTATTAATATAATTAGAAACGATTTAACATAGTTAAACATAGCTTAAAAATAAGTTTAGCATGATTAGAGTTGAATCTCAAATAATTATTTACATTAACATTTTGTATTGGGATGTTGTTACATTATAAGAAACAAATATTTTTGTATGGACTACCTTCGGGTAAAAGCCTCTTCCAAGGTATGCCACTTCTTACTATCTTTGGCGGTGTTTAGCCAACCTCGTCCTGCTACTTTCGCTATTTCATCCGCCCTCTGGTGTACGGGTTGCCTCTCGCTCTTCTTCCACGTGGTACAGACCATTTTACCGCTCTCTGAGTCCATCTATTGTCGTTATACCTAACTTAACCTAACGTGATCTGCCCACTTCCATTTCCTTTGTAGCGAGAAAGTTAAAGCATCTGTAACTTTGTTTTTTTTTTGCGGATGCCCGCATTCCTCACCTTGTCTTTGAGTTGGCGCATGGGTTAAGCCCATGCTGCTTCTTCCAATCGTCTTTAAGTGGTCTAAATTTTGTTTTTTATTTTTTCATCGAACGTCCAAGTTTGGCACCCATAGGTTAAATATGGTAAAATAGCTGTGTTCATAGTTATTTTCTTAGTGGATAATGGTAATTTGCGATTTGAAGATTTCTTTATGAGCCCAATATTTCTTCCAGGTGATCACGAGTCTCCGGTCTCACTTTATAGTCGTTATAAATTCTGGTATAAAGCTGTTGCGGTTTTTAAGATACATTTCTTGCTCAGCTGATATTTTCAGCTTCATAGATGTATTACAAATATGGCCTCTACTTTTCTTTGTTGATTTTAGATGAATTGTAGGTCTTTATAACCTGTGTGTCCGAGCCAAAACAGAATGACGATAGTATTTCATTCTTAGACATTATGTGATGTTTTGTGATCATAATGTAATAATATCTATATAATTTTTTGTGTTCTAGGTTCTAGGCTTTTAGTTCTAACACTTTATTTATAATTTTAAGTTATATGTTTGTGCGTATCGAATGAGTCTTGCACCTCTGTTACTCCTGTCACCATAGCCATATGCCCGGTAACTGAACGTTCGTATTTCTTGGGAATTCCGATTTGTGTATTAAAATCTCCCATAGAGATTATGTACTTTATAGGTGTAGTGTAATGAGCTTTCGCCAAGTCATTTTGTTTAATCTATTTTAATCTAATCCAACCTAACCCAATCTAATCAAATCCAAAATAAGCCAATATATCCCCTCTTAACTCAACACACCATAAACTAAATGACCCAACATAACTCATCCTAAGCCCACCTAATCTAACTTCACGCAATTTAATCCGACATAACCCTAAGAACCCTAAATACTATTATAACGAACATTCTACATTAAAATCCCACAATGAAAGACGGCAAGAGCATAGGTAGCCATCCAGGAGTGTATAATCTAAGTGAACAGTAAAAATTACTCCATTTATCTGTAGTAAGGGACAGGAATACGTGGAAGGCTCAGTATTTATCAATCTGAACTATTATGATATACAAAAAACCAATAATAGATCCAAATCAGTTATGGTTGCTATCGTTATCCTGGACAAAGTAATCCCTGTCGTTGAAAATAAAGACCTGATGACTGAAAATATGGCGGGATTGAAGCTGTCAATAGGAATTAAAAACGCAGAACTAATTTCAATGTACAGAGAAGAATAGTTATCTCCACCAGCTGCAATAACCGATAACTAAATAACACACCTCATATATCATCATAGACGAGACTGCAACGCAAAAAGTAGATAGTGCGCCTTAAAGGCAGAGAACACCCGAGATATTACATAAGTCAAATTTCTTATACATCAAGGATTAGAAGTTCCAAATGATGGCTCTAATGCAACATTTTGAAGTAGACGCCCGAACGTAGTTTTTTTAAGCATTCTAGAAGTCACAGTATGCTCAAGTGAGCTATTAGTAGTCGTGAAGAACTGGAAGTTTGATCGGGGTTCAAATGCAGACTCAAACCATAGAGACATCGTTTTCAACACTAAATACACAAAAGTTTACTGGATAAACTTTTTGGTGGAATTGGTTTGGGAATTCGAGCACCTACGTATATTTATAATAACTGTTGTGGCTACAAAAACTGAACAAAGCATACCCGCACTAATAGAGATATTCATCCATTGCATAACCGAGACCTACAAGTAATACCTACCAAAGGTTAATGGCGATAAGATAAGATGAAAGAATATACTACGGTGCAAATATTTGGAAAATATAAAAAAATGTGGCTAGACTAAAATACAGTTCAGAAACTCAAACCATCAATGGAGATTATTTTTTATTTAAAACTATAAATCAACCCTTCAGAAACACAAACGTATCTATACTAAGTAAGAGGATTTTAAAAACAGTAGATTAAGAAACTGAAGAAGAAATTTAGAGATGTGCGTCAAAACAAGATAAAAGATAATAAAGCACAAATTTTTACAAGTTATCATGGCTTTGGAGCAAATGTGATTAAAGTATAATAGTAATTGCGACTTTGACGGAACCTGAGATCTAAATGCACACGCTTTTTATAAATGCGCTTTTTAGTAATCGGCCAATCACGTAAAATTAAAAACACTTGCCTCGAATAGTAACCGACTATATTTGTTCATAACAGTAAATAAAGTTGTCAAATGAATTATTAAAAAAAATAGGAGCTTCCTGAATATTTAAGTATAACTCGCATAAATTGCTACAAACCAAATAACCTACCCAAACTTAGTCCAATCTAATCTAACCTCGCTCAACTACTTTCATACTAATATTATTTTAAAAACCAATTTTCTGAAATGAGAATTAGAAAAGATTCTCAGTGCATCCTCATCATATTACTTTTACCTCCCATCACGTTCCAAAAACATTATTAGAGAGTACAGTATGGAAATTTTCAAAATGAGTTTTCTTAATTAAGTTTATAATTAAGTATAACATTATTTCAGTGAAAGTTTAATTCAAAGAGATCCAGTAGTTTCGACGTGATTCTCAAACAGACCGACAGGTAAATAAAATATGGACAGGTAAAACGCTCCATAAACAATTTGGAGGTATTTTAATTTTAACCCCAAAAATAATTCTAGTGAAAGTTTTATTTAAACCAGTCGATTAGTTTTTTTACTACTCAAAGAAACGGAGAGACAGACGACGAAGTGAAAAAATGCATTATGTGCCTAAAGAGCATAATGTCTTCCTTCCTTCTGTCTATACCGATTATTACATTTTTAGATGGCAAATTTACGAAATTAACGAAAAAATGAGTCAAAATATCTATTCAAATCCCTTACAATCCCTCCCTATTTTTGTTATTCCCTTGTTTTGCAGAATTATGAGAGTGTATTTTCCAAACATGGGCAATTTCAGATTATTTATAAGTCCAAGGTCTCCAACGATTGTATTTAACGTTACACATTATGCATATATTTGCATAGATTATTTTATGACTATGAATAAATATAATGAATAAGTAGTCTTTTATGACATATCGTATTTGATTTTTTCCATAAATTGGGAAATTTGAAAATTAACTCGAAACAAGGTTGCAAACGTGCTCAAGGGCAGGATGTTGTATGTAAATTCGTGCAAAAAAATGTAAATACTATTTATAAAAAAAATAATAACATATCATCAAAAATGCCAAAAAAAATACCGGGGATGCCAAAACACCGCTTTCTGCGGCTCAAGGAAAACCTGTTGTAAACATGTTTTAACTATTTGCCGCTATGCTAATGCCAAAACACCGCTTTCTGCGGCTGAAGGAAACCCTGTTGTGAATATGTTTTGACTATCTGTGCGGGTTCATTCCGGATTTATAAAAAAAGAAAATACACATGTCGTTAGTTTTTAAATTGATAAAGTGAACGTTACATAGTAATAAATCAATAATAAATAGGTAAATGTACCGACAGATACTCACAAAAGTGGGAATTATAAATAACAATTTTGTATTTTCTGATAAGAAAAACGGCTGAGACGTATATACTGACACGCTCTTGAGTGATCATATAAGGACTGCTTTTCTCATTTTAAGGTACGGAACTTTAAAACGTATAAATGTTTTATGATCAAATCCGACTACCGTTATATTAGTATCAGTATATACACATAAATTATTATGACCTACCAAATAAAATAGCACTCTCTTCGAAAATTGTAATTATATTTTTTCGTTTACTAAAAAGAAGAGTTGACACATATCTTTTATTTAAAAAATATTTTTAAGTGATTACAACTTCCTATTCAATTCCAATTACGCAATAAACACGCATCTTTCTTTTTAAAAAGCGACGTAAACTCTACTTAATTTTTTTTTAAATATTGTCTGTAATATGGAGTTCACCGTGGAATCTTAATGGTGACCAACTAATTGAGCTTGCTTAGATACTGCTTTACTAAATTTATAGAATTATCGTTTTGTCCATGATATAGGTTTCACAAACTTGAAGTTGGCTAAACACATTTCACCTAAACACAATATATCCAAGGCAACAGAGCAAGAAGCCGATCGCGTAATATCGAATCGGAATTCATGAGTTGGAATTTTTCCAAATGATAAAATTTTTTTTGCTATAGCAATTATAATTGTTTAAGGTATTATTGTTATTAGTTCTTACCATAATATATAGTTATAAATACGCTACGATTAATAACGTTTAAATACATGATAATATGGGACAATGTCCAGTGGTATGTTTTATAATGTATTTCTCTTTTATTAGACTTTTAGCCAATTTTGGCCACCTTCGATGTTCGGAACATCCTGAGAGCAAAGCCTATTATAACAAATATTCAAATATAACATATGGCATCATCCTCAAGATCCCAATAGTTTTGTTAGAATAAAAGTCATGGATTGCAAACCTTACCACCCTCGCTGTCTGCTGAACTTAGCGTCAAAGCGAAACCGAAAGCATCATAAATCATCCCCAATTAGATACCATAATTTATGAATATTCAAACGCCTTGTCGGCAATCGAACGCTCATGGTGTGTCGCAATGTTCAAAATAATTTTGACCTCGCAACTATAACTGGCCTGATTAAAGTTTTTTTACATTTTCCTATCACCATGTTGGCAAAACCACGGACAAAACTATTTCTTTAATAACCTCAATATAACCTATTATACTACGATGAACTAAATTATTATAGTAATTTGTTGAGTAAAATTTTAATATTTTATTATTTTGCGAGATCAATATTTTTACTAACTATACAGGGAAAATGCTAAATTTTCAATAAGTGTCTCAATCCTACATTTGACCTAAGTCGTTTGTAACTGTCTTTCGACATTTTGGATCGATCTTTATGACCTGACGAATGTTTCCGCTCCATTCCAATTGGTGGCATTTCCATTAAATTAAACTACGCCGTAATATTCCTTTAATAAGGATAGACGATATTGAACAGTTTCACCATGATATATTTATAAACAATTAAAGACATTTTTAATCGCATAATTTGAATTAATTTGTTCTAAAAACTAAAATATAAACAAAGTGAAATGGAATAAAGGTGGATATAACATTTCAAACTCGGCATGGTCTTCCGAAGTCATTCTTGAAATTGTAAAGTCTCCAAGTGAAATACTTTGTACACTAAGTCTAAATAAACTATAATTCCTGATTTAAATTGTATATGGATGCAATTTCAATGTAGCAAATGATTTTTAATCCAAGTAGAAAACAAAAAATACTTATGCGCTTGTAGTGCTTTATTGAGAGAAAATGTCTCAGTACTTCTAATTTTTTTCAAAGTGTAATAATAATTTAACCCCATTCTAATATTTTTGTCTAGACAATATAACTCTATACGAATACTATATGATTCCCTAATAATCATGTCAACTTTAGCGCATATAACAAGAAAAAAGGGAGGCGAAAACATAAAATCAAAACTCAAATATCAAAGAAAACATTATAACAATAAATAAATATATATATATATATATATATATATATATGTATATATATATATATATATATATATATATTTATATATATATATATATATATATATATATATTATATATATATAATATATATATATATATATATATATATATAATATATATATATAACTTGGACCTAATTTAACCTGCGGGTGCAATGTAACAAACAGGATTACGGTTAAATATTTTATTATTAATCTGTTATTATCTTATTAAATTGGCAATGCAATGGCATTTTTCCGGGCGCCACCATCGTGCTCATTAAGAGCATACGATTCTATATTTTATCTAAGTTATAATTTATTTCGTTTTATGACCCTGGAAAATGTTAAATAAAAGTTTATAGTTGTACCGTCAAGTCCACATAGATACAAAATTGCATATGTAAATATTCACCACAAGCAAGGGTAATAAAAATACAAATATATAAAGGCAATTAAAACAATTTTTAAATAATTTTAAATGAATTATATCAAATTAACATTTTACATCAAATTTAAATTATATAAAATTGTCTTTCATTACTTTCTTTAAAATTAAGAAAAATATTTTCATATTATTACCAAGTTTGTGTAATAATTATTTTTCCTTTCATAATTCTACTCAATGAAGAAAAAGAAGTAAATCGAAATGGCAAAAGAATTAAAATAGTCCGCTAAACTATTTTAATAATGAAGTGAAGGCTTTTTATAATCGGCGAATATATTACAATTGAAAACACTATACTAGAATAAATGGAAAAAAAAAACAAAAAAAAGCCAAGTACGTATGAAGATACAAAGTAGGATTCCGTATTTATCTAAAACCTCTTGAAGTGATAATTTTAATTAGAAATTCTAATTACTCGCTAGTACCTAGAATATTTTTAATGTTTTTCAAGACCATGATTGAAAAATCAGAGGGGGTGAACATTTTACATGTGTAAAATGTTCCCTTCCTCTACGCTCATGCTTCCACTAGCAACGGATTGGTCTGCACTATAATCAATTGTCACGTTGTAACAGAATGCAGCTCAACGCAACGTTTAAGTATTCAACACAATATTTGGTTTTCTTCTTGCACGATTATCCAAATTCATTGTCACGCAATTGGTTTCTACTGGCCGATGATATCTCATTCGTTGCATATCATCTTCGTCTGCATTTTCTCTTTATTCCTGTGTACGTTCTGAACGTGTTTGTGATAAACGATTACGTTCAATTTCAATTTCATTTCACTTTTCACGTTACTCTGCAGTTTGATTAAATGAAAAATTAGTTTGGTTTGTAGCATTGCGAATTTTCTTACCTAAATTCCATCCATCTATATATCCATCATCATACTTCATCTTATTAGCTGAATTGCAATGCAAAATTTTAACAATTCAATTCAATTGTCCAAATATATGGCTTTATAATGATGTCATTATAAAGTCTAATATTTTTCAAACGGGGCTTAAGAATGAACAATAGTAAATGTGACTTTTATTTCCGTTTGAAAGACCAGTCTAACAATACTTCACTCGATGAGGTATGCAAAAATATTCGCCCACACTTTAAGTGTGTGAAAAGGGACATTAAATTTTTTATTAATTGTGTTGTATATTAATTGGATTCTCATCTGAAACATCTACCTTCAAAATATTATGCAGATAAGGTTGAAACTGTAAAAAATTTAAGACTGTGATAAACAGATATACGCAAGAGACGAAGTGATAAGAATTTTTTTTTTCACTAGGAAAAAGTACAAAGAAATCAGCAATGTTAAGCGCGGCTACAAAAAATAAGAAAGCGACAGTGTTAGAAAGTAAGGAAATAGACGTATTAGACATGATTACTGGAAAAGTTGGGAACGATTTGAAAATATATAAAATTATTAAGAACCTAATACCTAAGAACGAACATGCAGTTTAAAAATACGTATAGCTAGCCACTTGATTATATTGTTGTGGATAATAGTAGAAATATACGTTAAATTATAATACGAATACATTACAAGTTGACCTAAAACTGTAGAAATTTAATCTGAAGTCGTAGACATTCTCTCGTTGGATTATATCTGACGTGATATGATCATCGATAAAATGTATTTATTTCCTCCGCATTTACACCCTAAACATATGGTTTATTAAAGCATATGTTTAAAGGCAAACTTTCATTAAATTTAAAAAAGAATAATTGCTCGCATTTTATTACCTAATCCAATATAAGTTTCATCCATAAAATCTTTACAAACGCGAGTGGCAATCTCAAAGGCTACGAGTACATTCTTAAAAACACATTCTCGCGAGCTTTATCAAATAACGAACGAACCGAAGACCAAAGAAACTTCTGCAATATGAAAGCAGCTTAAAACACAATTTATATCTCCCGCTTAGTCCTCCGCTTCACACGAATGTTCTCGAGAGGGCATCTTTATACAAAATGCTAGACATAAAACCTAACGAGATACGGGCTTAACCGATCAGAAAGCGATATTTGTTTAGTTCTCAATTCAACCGAAAGTAGAAGCTGCCTTCGTATTGTCTTTCTGTAGTGAAGATTAGTGTTATCCGCACGATAAAGGGGAGAGAATAAGCGATTTAAGGAAGATAATAATATTATTCGCGAGGCTGTATTGGGATACGACTTTAAGGGTTGTTATTGTTCGAGGTAGTTGTATTTAAAGGCGGGCGGTTTCATTTAAGTGTTTTAGGTTATACGTAGGTAGGCGATAACTTATGTGTAACTTGACTCTGTTGTTTGGATATACTTAAATTGTTATGCAAAGAACTAATTACGAGAAGATAGATTTCGTAATATTAGATGGCAGATGTAAATAACAGAAAGTTGTTGCCTCTGTTATTTTCTGTAATTTAAAGTTGAATACAAGAAATTTAAGTATTCCATTTTTAAACTAAATGATCTCGTTGTAATTTTAACGCTCACTTTTCACGTTCTTACCTAAATAGATGTTTCTAAAATGTTTTAGGGTGCTTGAATTTGTCATGTGTCATTCCAATTAATTACATGATATAAGTGCATCGCAATTTTGTTAATTTTGTTTTGTTTTATAACTCATGTTATGAGCAAAACAAATGTAATCATCTTATGCTTGGATATTAATTTTTCTCTTCGTACTGAAGAAAATATTAGGAAAATGAGTGATCTATATGTTACAATGATCTATATGTAAAATGTGCGGTTACTATTTTTATTTATTGTATCTTACTTCAAATTTTATAATGGGCTTCGCTTTTCGTCTCTAACAAAAATGTTTTGGAAATATATTTTATTAAAATATACCTTAAATGTTGATTATTTGGTATTGGAAATTACTAATGCTGCTGGTGTGGATAGTTAGCATATCTTTTCACCTACGAAATGATGTAAGTCTAAGTATTAACGTGTTTTTCTCTGAAATTTATTGCTTATAATGTAGTATTTCAAACGATTGGTTTATATCGCCAGGCACGTATAAACCAATTCATTAGTTAGTGTTAAAGTAATATTAATTATCATATATTTTCTGGTATTGTTATTATAGTATTCCCTTACGTAGGAACTAAGAAATTATCTGACTAAAATTTAAAAAATGTGATTAAAATTATCTGATTAAAATTTATGATATATTGCATTACAGATATTGAGGAAAATGAGAAAATCAGAGCATGTTTTTTCTACATATGGAAAAATTTTCTTATTTTCCTCTGGTTGGCATGAAAATATTGTAATTGTCAAATTATTGAAATCGAAAAATTGCGCGTGTGTGAGTGGACTCGCGGACGAGCGTATATATTATATATATTTATAGGTTTTTATTTCTTATTTATATATTTATAGGTTTTTATTTCCCTAATTCCAAAAATTTTGCTACCTCTTATTCATAAATAAAAATACACTGTAAGCCAAACAATAACGATAATAAGAAATTTGTTCTGCAACTTCATAAAAGACATTTATATAGTTTCGAGTTTCACGGACAGCGTAATCAATTAAATGTTTGTTTAATTGGAAAAGCAAATCAATTGTAATTAAATTTAATTGCCGGAATTACGCGTACATGTATAATTTATTACCACGCATTGTTACTAAAAATATTTAATGGTGTATTACGAGTATAATTGCACGAGTATAATTAACAGTAATAATTAAAAATGATAAAAACTTGCAACTTCAATTATTTTTTTTTATTGTTAATCAAAATTAAAGAAAAAAAATTGTCATCTGTATAAAGAATCATCTTTAATCCAACTTTAATTAAAATAATTTATTTATTCGTATAGACCAAAAAATTTACCTTAGTTTTTTCAAAGAAGTTATACCGAGTTAACCGAGTTAATAGATATTTCAATCGATATGGCGCAATAATCTGATTTATATGTAATGTAAGGTTCTAAGTACAATTTCATGCTAATAATGAAAGAACCCTTACCAAACCGCCCTTATATTATACTATATGTATTTATAAGGGCGGTTTATTATTTACATGAAATTGTTACGCCCTTATATTATACTATATAATATTTTATTTATATATAAAAAATAACAATGTAAACATTATTAAATTGTACATAATATATATCATAAAAATAGCAAGTACCCCTCTTAAGCAATTAAATCCTCTAAACTTAAAATTGTCATTAAAATACAACCTCAGGATGTCCACCTATTTTACGTGTCCCAATAAGCCCATAGATTTCTTTCTCTACCGACAGGTAAACGCTCCTAACAAGCTTACGGCCCAAAATATGTCAAAAGCCGCCCAAACCGTTAGTCACTTTACCACCATTGTTATCGGGTTAATTCAGATATTGACCTCCGTGAATATTGCCAGATAGTGATTTACGATATTCAGTGTTTCCAGTATGTACAGTACAATGGAAAACATTAGGTTTCATTAATTTTTGCAAAACTACAACAAAGTCCATCGGCCATTTTCATACTTGCCGTTCCGAAAATATTTCCTAAAAAGATGTATTAATTAAGTTACTTTATTTATTTAACTTAAAAAAAACATAATACATTGTTTGGTTTTACATTAGCAACTGCTTAATTATCGGTAATCAGTATGAAATTTATTTGATATTTCGTAATAAATGATAATTAAAGTTTTGGAACCGCTTTCAAAGTATATCAAATCATATCTATGGAATAGTTATAATTAATCACAGCAGTAAACTACACCATCAGCAGGTCACTACTATTCAAATTAGAATTGGATGGTTACTTATTCAGATTTTCCATACGTCCCGAATAATAATAAAAGAGGTGTAAAACCAGCTTCTTTCACGAATTATTTAAATATAAGCCTCATATCTGCATGTGACAAATATTTAAGATATTAAATAGAAATAGATACCAACAAAATAGTGACTTGCCTTTTAAGTAATTTAGATTTGTAAATATTTGAATTTGTCTCATAATTCAGTATAATAAATACTCGTAGTAATAAATGCTAAATTTATTATTGAATTTGTGTTAATTACAAATTATTCAAATGAAAAGTGTTAGAGACGTGGTAAGTGAAATGCCTTAATTCTAAATATGAACGTCGTAAATGACAACTTCATAAAGTATGATGTTTTGGTGATAATAAAAGCAAGCTTTACAGTTAATACGAAAACGTTAAAAATTAATGTATGTAATTAAATAAAAATTGAAACATGTATTTATAATAGTAAAATAAATAGCTGACGAAGCTCGCGGTTGAAATAATAATTTATAGAATCTGTTTGAGTTTGATGTTTCATACAGTTGCCAATAATGTTTGATTATTCCTTATTTTTTATTAAAAGCTCGGTATTAAAAACTTTAATGTATTCAAAAAGGAAAAGAAAAAGTTTATATCCTTACTTAATTTATATATATAAGTATATTTTAAAAACGGACATCAAATTAGCATAAAATACCATAATGATAAGTGACCCTCATCGGAAACAGGCTAAAATAAAACGAGCTTTCAGTGGTATGATTCTTAAAGAAATGTCACATAATTTTAAAAATTAGACAGACTTTCTTTAAAACCGTCTTTATACCGAAATCGATAGATCTTCGATCGAACACTAATTGATTATAATAGCTAATCACCATTAAAATCAACATAACCCTGTACAATTAACACGTCTACAGAGATTCTTCATTTCATTGTACAAAGTGGGTTCGTAAATGCCCACACGTAGAGCGAATGTGGAGGTGCGTCAGAGTAAAGTAACGTCCCATACTCATACCGCTTAACCATGACGGTGGCCAACCAGGGGTCGAAAACGTGACCGGCGACCGAAGGCGAAGCGACCCGCGTCAGGCGACGGTTTATACACATCTATCAGAGCATTGTGACCAACCGAGTGTGCTTATACGTTATTACGTTATGATACCGTAGATACGGCCAACGTAATAAGGGTTCGCCAACGCGGATTCGTATGTAAATAAAACTTGTTTGAATATGGTGGGTATGTTAGGTAGCCAAGGTTCGGAATAGTATTATTGTATCATTAAAATGTACCCCAGGTTTTTACCGAAAAATGGTATATATACTAGGACTGTTTATAACTACAATTATGTACTAGAGGTCGGATTAAAATATAAATGATCCACTTATTTCCTTTATAATTAACTTATGCATATGAAGTAATAAATTTGAACTAGTGGAGGGTTATAAATCGAACCGACCAAATTCAACTGGTGTTCTTATCTATTCGGTCAGTCAGACAATTAAAATATCCACGTGTGAGGATAGAAAGTGTGATATAATGAAAAACGAATATATAAATAAAAACTTTTGTCACTGCTGAATACATTGCAAATCTGAAAGATTCGTCCAAGATCTCTCGACTCATTCAGTTTACTATTGAGCGGTCTACGGATTTTCCCCACTTTTTATAGACGATCTTAGTAGAAGGATTACGAGGTTCTTGCATAGATACAATCGTTATAATTTACGGGTTAAACATCTATATAAAACATAGCGATTATTTTAAAATGCGATTTCATTCAAATATTTTACTGGGTTGCTGAAGATAATTCATGCTTATGGCTTAGCTTGCATGGATAAGACAAGTTATTAAAGATAATCGATATATCTCATTTTTAAGATTTTAATATGCCAGCATATAATAATAAAATTCTATTTTATTCGCTAACACACTATTTCTTTCAAAGTACATTTTTCAAGAAATCTCCAAATAAAATATTTGAGTGATTTATATTTATGTGATATTGAAAAATTTACGCGAATATAATAAACTATAATAGCTAATTAAAATTTTCTTAAAAAATATTATTTTTTGTTGCATCACATATGCGTGATTGTCATGCAGCTCTATAATCAGAGTTGATTATTGGGCAAATATTTCAAAGAAATTAGGCGTGGAATATTTTAAAAATGTTATCGGCAAATAGTTATTGTAATCGTAACAAATTCCTTTTCCATGTAGATGTTTATTGCAGATATTTTTTTAAACAATTGAAGTTGGTACGAAATAAAAAACGTTGAATGTAAAGATCAGTAAATTATAACAATTATAAAAAGATACAACCGTAATTAGAAACAGTGAGCGGGGACAGCAAAACAAGCCAAGGTAAGGGCATTGCCTCCAATACCGAGTTAAGCAAATTCAGTGTGCGGATTCTGTAAGTGTATGCAACATACGAAATAAAGGAAATCTTTGTACAAGCACAAAAAAGTCCGGAACAAGTGACGAGACAAGCGACACGTTATGAGGTGATGGCCCGTCGAAAAAGAACACAGTCGAAAACTTTTTTAAAATACGTACCGATGGATTGTTACTGTAACCCATTTCAATAAAGTTGGGTTGTCAATACAATCAATTAATGTTTTGAACAAATACAAGTCAAGGAAACACTTTGCCACTTGCAGAGAGTTATAGCCGACTATATTGAAAATGAAAGAAAGAGACAGGAATGACTATATTAAAATAACTCAGATTCATCATAATGCGTAGTGAAATATGAACCAGCTCGTAATCTTAACGCTCACTTATTCTCAGAAAAAAGTATAATTGTTGGCGAATGGCTGATAGCAGGATTGATCGGTAATGGCAGGACATTTAACCTTAAAAGAAATAAGAAGTAATCTATGTAGATTACTAACTTGGTTTATGTCGGAATTTGTAGCGTAAGTCTCTAATCTAAAACTACTATACTAACAAATGACAACCGTTAAAAGTACAACGTTTATTTTAAGTATTTTCGCGTATATAAATTTTCAATTTTCCACTTCCTTACTTTATTAATCTCAATTTATAGAATTTTTGTCAATCATGTACGCTCGAAAACATTTTATGGAAAAAATAGATAGAATATGAAAATTTGTGGCAAAATCTACTATAGATCAAATACCAAAATCATATGCCTGATATTATAAGTCATTTTGAATGTTTAAATTTTTACATTTTTGTTTACGATCAATCAACACATAAACTGTTTTTACATATTGAATGAATACTGGCTCATTTATTAAAGTAATTCCGAAGAAGCAATCAGCACTCTTATTTCAAATAATTATATAGTATAAGTCGAAAAGAAGCGTTTCGTCACTCTTTGATACTCTGACAAAATTTATCTCAAACAGCTTTAAGCAGTCATTATTCATTTAAATAGAAAATAAATAATGAAAGCATAAAAATACATCATAATTTTAAATTATTTAGCAGAAAATTGTGACCATATTTTAAGAGGTATGAAATCTTTTAAATGACGGTAAAACTTACATTGCGAGTGAATTTGTAAAAGTTGAGTTTAAGGGCACATAATATTTATATGAAATTACATATAAATAAAAACGTATCTTATTTTTCCCTAAATTACTTAGTTACCCATATCATTTTGATTTATTAATGAAGTTAACAAAAATTATTTTGCTTTGAAATAGCTGAATACCGTTTTTCTGATTTTGTTTTTATTTTATACTTTTCGAACTGCATATTTAAAAAGTCATAAGTAGGAGGGCGCTCTACGAAACGTTTTGGTGACTTACACCCCGCGAATGAGACGACATAGAAAAATAATTCCTATTCCGACATATTTAATTCCATTTTAAAAGACGTTTTAATGCGTATAACAAAATCAATTTTCATATATGGGAGGTACGCAGTTTCATATACGGGACGATCAATTTTATATATGGGACGCACAGGTTTCCACATAAACTAAAAATATTCTTCCTTTTCTATCACTTGAGGTAATACAACTATATTTTCATTTAACGATTCATCTCCACGGTCTTAAACCAAAAGAGCTATGATGTGATATAAGAATAGATAGACAAACAGAAGAATTATAAGTGAAGACAGACAAAATTATAGTAGTTCCGTTTTTTTCATTTCGCTATATAACTCTAAAAAAATGCGATTCGTATTCAACCCCTTACTAAAGTTTATTTAACGAACTGTCATTTCATTACTGTTTAAAATATGAATATGCTCATCAAGCATCAAGTGCTTGGCCCTTAATTAAGACATTTTATAGAGTAAAGTTTTTAAGTAATTTCCAGGAAATTTTACTAATTGAGGAAAAATATTAAATTTTGTTTTTCAATTGTAGTGTTAATTTCATTACAATAATACTTTACAACAAATCGTATTATTAAAATATAAATTATTTCTGTACCTTTTGATCAGAAAATTACATAATATTCATATATCTCAAATTACCCACTTAATTAACTATACTCTTGTAGTACAGCAACGCAGGAGCAACGCTTACTTGCTTTCGTTCACTTATCATTGACGCATGTTATTCGCTAAAAATTCCAGAAATACGGGACAGTGGTCCTGGCATGGTGCTTAAAATATGGCTAAAGTACGGGACATCCCGCAAAAACGGGACATCTGTTAGCGCCAATAGACACCAAACACCAATGTACAATTGAATGAACAAATCTTGAAAGAGGTGATAAAGTTAATTCCATTTTGGATTATAATATAATAAGTAGGTAAAATTATTAATTTAATAAACAATGATGGATAAAGAAATATGTACCACATTTAAAAGAAATATAAGGCCTTCGTTATCCATGGTTATCTCCTTCAATCCAGTGAGTCTATATACATAAATTAGAATAAATTTCAAAATATTAAGTTATTGAATTAAAACATCATGTGAGAACTTGAATTATATATTAGAGTTTAAGAATCTTATCAGAATATTCTGAAAATATTATAATCTCACTTCGAGTGGCATCAGTCTGAAGCTGAAGTAAATTAATAAGTTAATTAATTAATAAACAAAATTCAAATATCCGAACCAAATGATAGAACCTTGTGCAGAGTTGAATTAATATAAATACGTATGAAACCTAATCAATGAGACCTTATCATATACAAGAAAATGTTCTTACATATGATTTCGGTTGGAGTAGGTTATTTGAGGGGCTCGCTAACTAATTACAAGCTGGAAGCGATGCCCTCCTATAATTATTTTGTAAGTACCTCGACCTCATTCTTTAATTATAAATAAGACTGGTTAATCAATTTAAATCTAAAACTGAAATGTAACGTAACATTTTTTTTTTTAATATTTATGCAGAACTCTTGCGAATTTCTATGATCTTCTTATTCTGTTTAAATTAGACATATTCCCTTTTCTTCCTTGTTAAAAATTATGGTTAACTCTAGTTTCATTGTATCTGTTCACTTACAAAAACTCTTATAACTCGATATTATATCTTCTATATGTATCGCATAGTTGCTGCTTAGTTTCACATTAGCCAAGTTTTTTTAAATCTTAAATCTCCTGAATATATGTTTAAAAACTGTAACGTAATTATAAAAAAATAATTATAATATTAAAAAACTAACGTAATTCTTCTGCCCTGATGTATTTTATAATTCAAGTATATGTACGAGATTTCACACTTATTATATAAGAGTTTATAAAAGTATTTTGGACACTTATTACTCATTCTGAATATATTTTTAAAGTCATAATTTCAATATTGTTGTTGTCATACCATATCCCATTTATCTTTCAGAAATTTTGTTATTAACTGTACTTTTTCTATCATTCATCATGCACTAATTTTGATTTCACCATAATCTTTTTCAATTTCACAATTTGAACAATGTGACATGCGTGATCTATATAATTATTTTGTAGATGGAATAATACGATATTTACAGCCGTGGGAATATATATTTTGTTTTGTCAGTTTTCTCGATGTGTGTAACATCGCGTTCAGTCCGGTCTTCAAGTTTTCTTAACAGTTTCATTTTGATCGACGAGCGGTTTAATATTTCTTTAAATATAAATAACAAGCTTTCCGATGATGATTAGCGTTCCGATTTTTAATGGTAATTCCTGAGGTGGTAGGCCAGCGGGGTAAAGTGAATTGAAAAATTCACGTGGGTAATGTACTGCGTCATCGATATTAGTAACGGTTTTTATCGATTTGTAATGTTTGACCTGGTCGGGGACTTTTTGTGTGATTAAATTGTTTATTTCATCGACCGTGTCATTCCTAGGTGAAACTATTACTCTAGAACACAGCCAACGAAAGTCTTTTTTATCTAAGTCTTCTAAAGAAATACTACCTATTTGCAAAAGGATTAATAACATGATACGAATGTCATTACATACCTTGGGTTGCCTTATCGCAATTTTCATGAATATGAAATTAATACACTTTATAATATTAGTTTAGATAATAACATTTCCGTTTACCTACCTAACATACAGCGGCATGAAATATTCGCCACAATGTTTATTTTGTTATACTCAACATAACTTTAAAACGAATGTAGATTTTGGAGGATAAATGAATTTTTCAAAACAAAATATAGCCTCTGTTACTCGTGGACAATGTAGCTTTACGTCGGTGAAAGAATTTTTAAAATCGGTCCAGTCGTTTTTGAGTTTATCCATTACAAACTAACAAAAAATCAAATCTTTCCTCATTATAATATTAGTATTTATTATCTGTTAAATAAAATCTAGTTTAACATAGATAAACTTTCCACACCCATTATATGATTAATTTTCGCATATTATAGTTGTATAAGACAAAACTAGCTTGTTTTATACAAAAAAAACCTATTAAATTATCAAAGTTGAAGTTGATTGCAGTAGCAATAAAAAAACAGGCGTTGAAGAAAACATTGGTGCTGGAAACACACAATTATAGAAAAGACCCAACTTTAAGAAATATACAACGAAAGCAGGAAAACGATTGAAACATAAGAAGAGACTACAAAAATAAGGTGCCAAACGTGAAAAAGTCTTATGTAAACAAAAGCCATTAGTTTACGCGTTTATAAAATAAAATGAACACTGCATAGTGTAAGTAAACATTCACATAACAAATTTAGATACATGCACATATTAAAAAAAGGAGGTAAAATACACTATTCAAACAGGTCTATGTTTAAATTATAATTTTGATACGTATAATTGTAGCAATTAAAAGTTTAGAGAACCGGTGACGGTTCTAATAAGAAATGAAAACCTATTAAAATAGAATTTTTTTTAGACAAAATATATATATATATATATATATATATATATATATATATATATATATATATATATATATATACATTATTTAGAATTATATTTCTCAAAGCTATCTAAACGATTACTAAGTAAGATTAAAAACATATTGCTTGTTCAAACATTACCAGTAACCAAATCTCGTATCTTTGTAATTTTTTATTACGATCTGTTGAATAAACTCCGACATTTTAGTATGGTAGTGTTATAAAAAGAGTATTAATTTGCAGATGATGTCCGAATATAAAAAAAGAAGCTATACCTAAAGTCACATTTCATATCAATCATTATTATAATTTAATATATGCCATTAAAATATTGTGATGGTGCCTAAAACGTCAATATTTGTACACGATAATGTTGTTCGCTTGTGAAACCAGACATATTAAAATGCGAGATCTACATGATTTAAGGTGAAGCATAATTTCAAACTGTCAAATTCAAAGTAATAATCACTATCGTCATGTAATTATCCGCCATTTACATTCTGTTAACAGCATTCAATCAGTAATCAACACACAGGAAGACGCTTCGAAAGTCACGCATACGTTCGGATTAAAATATTTTTTATAACGTATCGATTTATTTACGGAATATTATAGATGATTCTCGAAAGCTTGCATAAAAATTATGTAACGTAGAATGTAAAGCAATAAAACGATTAGCAAACTTAATTTAAATCATTAGTGATTAGACCTATCAAGCAATTAATTATGTAATTAAAATGTGAATGGAATCCTACGAAAAATTAATACCAGATCCCTGTCTTATTACAAAATATTGATTTCTCCAAATTAATATGTGGAGAAATCAATCTTTTGTAATGAGACAAGGATCTGGTATTTATTTTTCGTAGGATTCCATTCACATAATTAATTTTTAGGTTATGTTCTGATTTGGATATAAATTGATATTACAAACATAAATTTATAAATATTTCGATGATATTTTGGTCAATATTAACAAAACAAATGTGACGTAGTGACCTGGGATATCAAGTGGTCAATAGGTCCATGCTATCGATACAATAGCCAGTATTTGCAAAACGAAAACTATTCTACATCCACAGCCAATGCAATGATCATAACTTCATCGAATTCATCAAACAATGCAATGATCATAACATCATCGATTCTTATAAAGAAAATATTTATATAAGAAAAAAGTTGTAGCCGAGAAAACGACGCAAAAATAAGCAACGAAATAAGACCAACACATTAACCAAACATACACAACCGTAACTAAGTTGAAAAATGTAATGAATTCAGAAGCTTTAAAAAACAGCCTTAAAAATAAAACATGGACTGACACTTTGAAAAATCATATGCAAATGCGTTACTCAGCATCTTTCAGGAGGTTCTTATACCATCACGTCTTTCAAAATATTTAAAAAACTATAATGTTTTTGGTATATATAAAACTAAAGCCATAGAAGTTCATATGCGACATTGAACTTGATTAAGAATGTAAATGAAAGGAAAAATTTCATAACAAAATTAGAAAAAAATTAACCTATAAACGAAATATAATTCATTCACTAGAACATTTGTAAGAATAAATGTAACGAAGAAACAAGATATGTAAGAGTATTATAAAGAAAAAAATTTAAAAAGGCCATTACAACATATTAATGCGGAAACGCGTATAAAATCATTAAACGTAACGACTTCAGTGAGAAAAACAGCAAAAATATATGGGAGACACTTCAGCAAGATTGATGATAGGTTTTCTAGGCCTATATTATCTATTTAAATAAAAATGGAGTTTTAAAAAATGGAGATTTAAATAAAAATAGGACGATATTATTTATATAAATAAGTATTTAAATAAAAATATAATTAAAAACTATAGACTATATCATAGAAGAAATAATACTTTTAAAATGAAAAAATAAGGATCGATGACGTTAAAAATTTCGTACAAGTTCATAAAGACTGGACGGACAAGATATACAATGGATTTTCATATATATATATATATATATATATATATATATATAAATATATATACATATACATACATACATATATATATATATATATATATATATATATATATATATATATACAAAGTCGAGCTTGCATTTGGAAAATAAACATTGCTAATGTTATATCCCATTGCTGGTTACATAGACACAAATATACAATTTTCGGTGGCGTAAAAAAGCCCTGTTTATAGCCAAGATAGGACTTTAAATAGAAAATAAAATATGAATCAATTTAAACTTTATGACCTTCGTAAAGGTAAGGTTAATCGATGAAATTAATAAAATAAATAAAAGTTAAGGTTAGGTTAGCGTGGTAACTGGATGTAGTATTCCTTGTAAAGGTTAGGTCGTCGGCATACAGCATACACACACACACACATATATATATATATATATATACAGATTAACACAAGTTTCTCTTTTAAACATATTTCAATTTATCGATCGCTTAGCCGTACTAAACAAATACTTATTTTTGCTATGAGTTGATTTTTTGTAGATAAATATGCTAATACATATTATTTTGCCAATTTCATTTATAACTTACTGTTTTGTCTATCCGCGAAATTTTTAATATACATAAGGTATAAAATAAATATTAAAATATTGAGAACTTTCTTAGAACAAGTTTTATTCCTTTCGAATCGTGCCAAATAAAATAAGTACGTTAGAAATATAAAATTAAGTACAGTCCAGATATAAGAGATAGCTAGTATTAATGTCTGACTGATGACGAACGATAGCCAGTTGTTAATAATAGGAACGTAGCTAATAACTACTTCGAGTTTTGATGTTTTAGTGTATAGAGGTTTTGAAAAACAAGTGACAACAATTCGTCTGATAATAAAACATAAGAAAGTTTGCAGATTCAACATCACAATGTTGCCTTGATTAATGTTAGCATGGTAACTGGATGTAGTATTCCTTGTTTTTAAAGTTAAATCACTTTATTAAACATTGTATTACGACATTCCTTAAACGAATTAAATTTATTAAACATTGTATTAGGACATTCCTTAAACGTAATAATTAGTCACCAGTACCATTTTATTATAGTTTAACAAGTACACTTTTCATGGCCGTTAATGCCTCCCATATTCCCGAAATTTGTGAAATCGAAATAGTTAAAAAATACCTTTATTTATACAAGGGTTTATTTATACATATAACGAAATAGTGACGAGACCGTAGTGCTGCGCGAGCATTGAATAACAACAACTGCACACATTAATGAAGTTTTGTGGTTTTAAACCTATGCGGCTTTATCAGCATCCGCACCAGAAATTATTAATATTTTCACTCAACTCTACTGCTACCTAATTTATTTACTAATCTTAAATGTGTAGCCTTATAATTTCAATATCAATGTTTTGTAATATAAGAACACGTTTATTTACACATTTGTAACTAAAGTATCATAATTATCTATTAGATGCTAGGGTATCTTAGTGTGCGTACCTCAGATCGAAAAAAAAATGTGCAACATACCATACATGTTCTCGGACTAAATAGCTAGTAAGATCTAAGTTCTAAGAATGAGTTCAAAACGTGAAGCGTGTATAGTTGTTGTAGATTAACGGTTTCATGGCCATTAATTTACTGAACTACTCTTATTATCGCAGTGCTATTTGCTAGATATGCATACATAGAGTTTATTTTTCTCATGGAGTAATCTACATATATCTCCGTTTCTGAAGTCACGGTAACCAATACGCGAGTCTTGGTGACGTTATAATATTTTACCAAATCAAAAATAATAACTTTTTATCACGTGACGTGAAATTATTGGTGCGTGTATATATATATATATATATATATATATATATATATATATATATATCCATATTACTTTAGTTTCCTTTGACCTTTATTTTGCTCGAATATCGTGAGGTAAAAAAGTTTTCTCGTTGCCAAAGGCGCTGTCTAGGATTTCAGTTATCTACTACGAAATCTTGGCTTTAATTAATAAGTTTTCACGAAATTTGAATCTACTTTTCATGTTTCAGGCCATTCTTTGATAATTATGCCTGATATTCGTCTCTCTTATTCAAGTTAATGGCTATAACTTGGTGTCATCAGATTTACATATATAAATAATTTTAAGTATAAAATAAAAGATTATCGTTTTAAGACGTCAAGTTGAAAAATAATATCGGTTAATTTCTAATACTTTTATATACACATTTTATTTTATTATTCTTGATTCATAATTAATTTTGATCCAGAAGACCCGCTTTCCTAAATAGATACGCACAATACGTGTCTTATTTTTAGGATTTCGTATTCATTAAAATGTTCAGAAGCCTGTTTACATGTCACGGGATAATAAGTTGATAATTTCTCAACCTTGCAATTCTATGCTTTTAAATGAAATTAGGAAAAAATAAATTCAGGCTCACACACGATAAAGTATAGGGCGTGTTTCAAGGGATTAACATTTCTTTCCCACTTGCCATTGGGTTGGGTTAGAAAATTCTTTCAAAATGTAACAAATCATGTCATACAACATGTTTATTTAGTCCCATTATTCGCCAGATATAAACCTTCAAAATCTTATAAAATGTGATCCACCTAATTTCTTTTTCTCCAGTGTTCAACTCAAAGTTCCAAAAATATGACAAAGTTTATGACCACAGTTTTAAGAAAATAAGTCCAGTAAACATTTATATGCTTACGTTATGTTCATAAAATTGCGAGAAAAAAATTCTCAATATTTCATTATGCTTTTTGAAAAAAAAAATAAAAAACAGCCAATTGCGTATCAACACACGGGATAGAGAAGAAAATAAGGTTCTCTATTCCGTTGTTGTTTATATTTCTTCAAATTTTTAATACGAATTAACAGGAACAATTTTAATTAAAAGTTGCAATCAAATCTAGTAACTAAATTTTTTTCACATTCAAAATTTTTCAATTGTTCGAGGCGGAGAGAAAAATTGCATTTCATTTTGAAACTTAATGATAACTAAATATATATATACATATATATATATATATATATATATATATATATATATATATACATATATATATATATATATATAAATATATATATATATATATATATACATATACATATATATATTATATATGTATATGTATATATATTATAAATAAGTTTCTCTTTCAAACATTTTTCAATTTAGGCCCGCCGATCGCTTAACCGTACTATTAACAATCATATGTATAAACATTCAATTTATTAATGGAAAACTGACCTATTTTGTATTTTCAATTGGTCAAGGAAAACTTTGAAATTATTCGCTATTATAAATAAAATCTTAAAGAAACAAACGTTTCGCGTATTTTTGATCATATTTTTTTCGTGGTGAAGTTAGTAATTCAAATCGCACGCTCGAATAGAAACGCAAACTTCTTTTTAAATTCTATTCTTAAAAATATTTCTCGTGTTATGACATTTTTACTTTTATATAATTATACATGAAATCTGAATAAAGATACCCAATGATGTATCGAAAAAAAACCGAGCCTTCATAATTTTCGTCGCAGGATGTTTCAGCATGAAATGCTGTTTTATTTTTCGTACTTATTACCACTTATGACAAATATATGTATAATTTTCACCACCTATTGTTAAGAACTAAACTTACTGAGTTTGATATACATCGAAATAAAAAAAATTAAATAATTTTATAATTACAACATATCCGTCGTCTGTCTCTACAATTACAATACTTTTAGCAAATTTTCAATATACGTTATGCGTACGCAAAATATTACATAAAAATGTTGTTTAAGCTTCTGTCCCATTCACTTCAAGCTTGGTGATTTTTTTTGCTATTTTCATTAAATGAGATTGAACAAACATTTTAAATTAAAATTGAGTTTCCATTTACCATCATTAAATTTCAAAATGAAGTGCAATTTTTCTCTCCGCCTCTATCAATTGAAAAAACTTGAAAAATGTGAAAAAAATTTAGTTACTAGATTTGATTGCAACTTTTAATTAAAATTGTTCCTGTTAATTCGTATTAAAAATTTGAAGAAATATAAACAACGGAATAGAGAACCTTATATTGTTCTCTATCCCGTGTGTTGATACGCAATTGGCTGTTTTTTATTTTTTTTTCAAAAAGCATAATGAAATATTGAGAATTTTTTTCTCGCAATTTTATGAACATAACGTAAGCATATAAATGTTTACTGGACTTATTTTCTTAAAACTGTGGTCATAAACTTTGTCATATTTTTGGAACTTTGAGTTGAACACTGGAGAAAAAGAAATTAGGTGGATCACATTTTATAAGATTTTGAAGGTTTATATCTGGCGAATAATGGGACTAAATAAACATGTTGCATGACATGATTTGTTACATTTTGAAAGAATTTTCTAACCCAACCCAATGGCAAGTGGGAAAGAAATGTTAATCCCTTGAAACACGCGCTATACTTTATCGTGTGTGAGCCTGAATTTATTTTTTCCTAATTTCATTTAAAAGCATAGAATTGCAAGTTTGAGAAATTATCAACTTATTATCCCGTGACATGCAAACAGGCTTCTGAACATTTTAATGAATACGAAATCCTAAAAATAAGACACGTATTGTGCGTATCTATTTAGGAAAGCGGGTCTTCTGGATCAAAATTAATTATGAATCAAGAATAATAAAATAAAATGTGTATATAAAAGTATTAGAAATTAACCGATATTATTTTTCAACTTGACGTCTTAAAACGATAATCTTTTATTTTATACTTAAAATTATTTATATATGTAAATCTGATGACACCAAGTTATAGCCATTAACTTGAATAAGAGAGACGAATATCAGGCATAATTATCAAAGAATGGCCTGAAACATGAAAAGTAGATTCAAATTTCGTGAAAACTTATTAATTAAAGCCAAGATTTCGTAGTAGATAACTGAAATCCTAGACAGCGCCTTTGGCAACGAGAAAACTTTTTTACCTCACGATATTCGAGCAAAATAAAGGTCAAAGGAAACTAAAGTAATATGGATATATATATATATATATAGATATATATATATATATATATATATATATATATATATATATATATATATATATATATATATATATATATACACGCACCAATAATTTCACGTCACGTGATAAAAAGTTATTATTTTTGATTTGGTAAAATATTATAACGTCACCAAGACTCGCGTATTGGTTACCGTGACTTCAGAAACGGAGATATATGTAGATTTCTCCATGAGAAAAATAAACTCTATGTATGCATATCTAGCAAATAGCACTGCGATAGTAACAGTAGTTCAGTAAATTAATGGCCATGAAGCCGTTAATCTACAAAAACTATACACGCTTCACCTTTTGAACTCATTCTTAGAACTTAGATCTTACTAGCTATTTAGCCCGTTCTTTGCGCGAGAACATGTATGGTATGTTGCACATTTCTTTTTCGATCTGAGGTACGCACACTAAGATACCCTAGCATCTAATAGATAATTATGATACTTTAGTTACAAATCTGTAAATAAACGTGTTCTTATATTACAAAACATTGATATTGAAAATTATAAGGCTACACATTTAAGAGTAGTAAATAAATTAGGTAGCAGTAGAGTTGAGTGAAAATATTAATAATTTCTAGTGCGGATGCTGATAAAGCCGCATAGGTTTAAAACCGCAAAACTTCATTAATGTGTGCAGTTGTTGTTATTCAATGCCCGCGCAGCACTACGGTCTCGTCACTATTTCGTTATATGTATAAATAAACCCTTGTATAAATAAAGGTATTTTTTTACTATTTCGATTTTACAAATTTCTGGAATATGGGAGGCATTAACGGCCATGAAAAGTGTACTTGTTAAACTATAATAAAATGGTACTGGTGACTAATTATTACGTTTATGGAATGTCCTAATACAATGTTTAATAAATTTAATTCGTTTAAGGAATGTCGTAATACAATGTTTAATAAAGTGATTTAACTTTAAAAACAAGGAATACTACATCCAGTTACCATGCTAACATTAATCAAGGCAACATTGTGATGTTGAATCTGCAAACTTTGTTATGTTTTATTATCAGACGAATTGTTGTCACTTGTTTTTCAAAACCTCTATTCACTAAAACATCAAAACTCGAAGTAGTTATTAGCTACGTTCCTATTATTAACAACTGGCTATCGTTCGTCATCAGTCAGACATTAATAGTAGCTATCTCTTATATCTGGACTGTACTTAATTTTATATTTCTAACGTACTTATTTTATTTGGCACGATTCGAAAGGAATAAAACTTGTTCTAAGAAAGTTCTCAATATTTTAATATTTATTTTATACCTTATGTATATTAAAAATTTCGCGGATAGAAAAAACAGTAAGTTATAAATGAAATTGGCAAAATAATATGTATTAGCATATTTATCTACAAAAAATCAATTTATAGCAAAAATAAGTATTTTTTTTTATTTTCATAGCCTTGAAAGTAGTGCGTACAAAAGAAAAATGATGAGTACAAGTAAAACTCGCGCTATGGACATTCCGTTCGTACTTATGTGTATTTAAAAGTTTAAATATTCATTTCTATTGTATACGTAGTATTTCTATTGAACTATTTAAATATTTTATATTATTTTGTATCTTGCAAATATACTGCCTAGCATATGTTTTACACAGGTAAAATCTTGGTGAATTTCTTAAAACCTATGAAATCTGGAATAATTTCCATAGTTTTTCTACCTACACTTCAATAAAATCTTCTATTTTTATAGTTTTAAATTCAGTAATTTTGAAAATAAGAAGGCGGGGAGTGGGGTAAATGTACATTTTCACATTTTTTAGTAGATCCATGAAGACACGCTATTTAAAATTATGAAAAAATATTTTGACAACCGTATTACTAGAAAATCAAGAATTTAATTTATTCCATCTAATATTTCCATACTTTTGTTAACTTTAGGATAAATTCGGATTAATACGCTTTATCAATTTCTCCTATTAACGGTTTCAGAAACAAAAGGGCTGTGGCAAATAGACAAATGTATGGATGGAAATTATATTATATATATATATATATATTATTTAATTTCATCTTCTCCCAATACTGCCTTCAAAAGAAATTTTAGGGTTTGTGTATAAATATATAGATAAACGTTCTTTTATATTAAAAAAGGACGAAATATTTTGTTGTAGTTTTGCTGTTTTCCAAAATGAAATCGAGTCAACCCATATAATTTTTTTATTCTAAAGTCTCATTTGCAATATAGTAAATCTTAAAAAGTTTTGTAATGTAGTCAAAAGTTATAATTTTTGCACCTACACAAAAAAATCGGAGCAAAATTTAGAAAGTAGAGTTTAATGTGTAAATTTATTTAAAATAATTACAGGCTTGTTGTATTAATAAATTTGTCATGCGGAATGATTACCGAACCCTATCACAAATATAAAAATTAAAAAACGGCACGATTTTATTGTTTTTTTTTCTTAAATTATTTATCAACAATTTGAAAATTAAATTGACCAATTAGAAAGATGTTTTATGTTTCTGGAGTACACTAATTCAATGACAAGCGTTGATAAATTAATTAGCAATAGCGCGCTATCCTTACTTCTGCCTTGTTACTTCCGTTACACCTTTTTGATAAATGTCTACGCCAAGGTACATTCTAGCGTAAAGTAAAAATCCACTTTAAATAAAAGAGTAATATGAAATATAATGAAAGTCAAAGGAAGATTTTTCAATGAAATTTATACATCCAAATTCAAGTTTAATCTTTGCTATATTTTTTTAATATTTTCACAAGACTGATTGAGTATATGTTACTTAATTTGGTCGTATTTGTTTTATTTCCAAATTCATTTCGATCAAGCATTCTCTGACATTGATTTTTTTAGAATTGAGAAGTTGAAGATCCGAATGGTTCGATACCGCGTTCCCATTTAATTCCGACAGCGTACCGCAAGGCTGGTACAATACGGTTAAAAGATGATTTATGTATACTAAGTACTAAAACGTAATTCGAAGGAATTATTTTCTCACTTTTAGCATAGAAACTCTTAGCACTGAACCAATAAACATTTTGGACAATTTATTTTCGCAAAAATGAGTGGGGTGTCGGTGACCGATATTCAAATGATCGGTGTGAGGAGACTTCAATTGCTTTAATTGTTTAGTTAAGAAATATATGACCATTAAATAAGAAGAGTTTAGGGTTTGAGCCTTGGCGATACTTTTAGCGACACTACGGGATATCATCGATAATAAGTAGTCGTATGGATATTATTAAATTCGTATTTAGCAGCGTTTTGAATAGAACTTGTGTACAATACATTGTTTATATTTTTAAAGTTAAACGGTGCATTAGCTTTTGAAATAAATAGGGTAATTTTTAATGTAACTTTTTGAAATCACATTAATATACCTGTGCTTCATAATATAGTTAGTACCTTTAAGTAGACAAAATCATATATCAAATAACCAATGATATTCGAAATGGATTAATTTTGTACATATACCTCTCAGTACATTTTTGGGGTCTGACTTTTTCGTTATACATGCCAGTCACATACTGACATATTTTTCTATCACGCTTTTAGCTGAATCTGTGATGCGATTCATATCTTTATAATCTAATTTGTGCCTCCCTATATCAGGCACAGCTCTTCATTAATAAACTATAAAAATATATAAAATATAAAAATATTTGTAAACGTGTTTAAACAAAGGCTACCTTATTCACAAATCGTATTTTATAATGCTAATGTATATTGTTAATTTCGTAACTTTGTGTAAATAACTTACAGACATTTTAATTTCTAAGTCATTTAATTTTATACGTCACTAGTTCACAGATGGCCGATGTTGAAGCGGGAGAGCAAATTATTAAGTCTCATACGAAAGAAAGATACTCGTTAAATATTGTAGTTGAATTATTTTGTGTCGCAATCGCTATTTAATGTTTATATTTGTATTTATATATATAAGCAATATAAATTTACAGATGGGATGTAATGTCATCTTTCTGAACACTTGATATTTTGCTGCATTTTCTGTATCATTTTACTGCACAGAAGGACATTTTGAATAAGATTTTGAAATTATTTTGGATCACTTGTCACGTCAAAATCGCGAAATAAACGAAAATAAGGAGCTTAGCGATTCTATAGGTAGACGTAGAGACAGCAAATACAAATGTCCTCCTACCTGGAGTCTATTTGGGTAAGTGGTCTGTGTGTTCTCTGTTAGTTAATATTTCTTACAAAAAATCGGTATATTTTATATCACTTACGTATGCATCGCAATCTACCATGTAAGTCAAGCTCGGTTCTACCCCATGGATAGTTTTTCCATGTTTTTGAATTGAGACATGAAAATGATGTCTTCCGTTGATGGACGGAATGTCTCAATTCATAATATAATAGAATGTATGACTAAGCGTCTTTATTTCCTAATAATTTATTATATCAAAGTTTTACAAGCCTATAATTATCCTTATATCATTTGTACCATGTGAACGAACATTATATTATTTTATGTAGTTATCGAGCCAGCCAAATTCTATGAGGGGTCATACCGGCAAGCAAAATTACATGTAAAATAATATGTGGGAACGATTAATTATTAACTCGATTTTATCGGTTTCGTGTTATATTTATACTCTGTTTTTTATCTTTCAAAAATATTTCTCAAATTTCGAACTGTATTCGAATTTACTCATAAATTTGAGAAATATTTTTGAAAGTTATTTGTTATTTTTCTTTAAATAAATTTTTTATCTTAAATATTGGTATTATAAACATAGTAATATAATGTTTGGATATAAATTTAAGTCAGCTAATGATTTGGGAAGCTAGTCCTAAATAATGTTGTAATTACTATTATGTGGTTTACGCTACAGAAAAAAATAAAAGCGAGTTTTGCGTGTGAAAGTGGGGACGGAATAAAGCTTAATTAATGAATCAATGTTTAAAAATATAAAGAAATGTAAAAACATCAACGTATTTTTATTCTAATTTCTTAAAACAGAACTAAGAACCCGATTAATGTGAATTAGTATATACAGTATGGGTGAATTAGTATATACAATAGGGTTCTACATATATGGTAAAAGCAAACGAAGAGAACGAAACAAACAATGAACTGGTCAATAATTTCAACCTTTTATTCGCAACAATAAACAGTTAATTGATTTCCAAAGATCAGCATTATCATAAGATATACTGTACGTGTCCCAAAATTCAACGTCAAGCGGAGTACAGGGTAGAGGCCAGTTCCTGGTTTTATTTTGGATTGTTTTCAATATCAGTATTACGTAGGTAACCGTTTCAAAAAATAGAATAATATTATTTGCAAATATGTCATGACAGTACCTAAAAGTGTTTTACAGAGTGTTGATTTTCAAAACCTTCGAATGAAATGCTTATATCATAAAAACAAAATGGCTTCGAATTTTTTAAAATTTTTTTTTGGGTAATTATAAACTAGCCTATACCCTGTATCCCGCTTGACATTGAATTTTGGGATATTTGAAATAAGCGATTACGAAGATTAATCAAAATATTACAATGTTCTTACAAATATATTATATATGCGAGGAAAGTTTGTAAGGAATAGTCAAGCAATGATCGAATATTAAATAAAAGTATTTATATTTATTTAATATTGATTTTTAATATTGAAAAAACACAAGTGTTTTTAATAAATTATAGGACATACAGGAGTAAGAAATGAGGAAACCGTTCCACGTAACGTGTCATCTTTACTTCGCTCTATATTTTAGACAATTCGGGTTAAGAAAGTAATATTGAATTATAATCTTAAAATTATTTCAAAGCAAATTTAAGTGTGTTATGGTCACATACTTACCGAATAGTCGCCTATGAAGTCATTTACTACAAATATAAAGAATGCATACCTGAAACAAAAAAATAACTTTCGGTCAGTATTTTAAATAATATATATCTAATTATTTGGGATCAACGTGTCTAAAGAAAAAAAAAATTCAACTAATTAATGGTTTGGCATAAATATGTACCTATTTTTAAGGATGATGTTCGTTGACCTTACGGTCAACAACAGCGGGACTTTATAGGTTTTGTCTTAAATACTCATGATGTTGAAATTACTCATGACTTCTTCATAATAAAAATAATTCATTCGGAATTACCAAATCGTTGTACAGAGCCGTAAAATCTTCTCCAGTTACTTAATTTCGATGCTCACGTTGATGCTTAATATTACAACTCGATTAAGTATCGAAAATTAATATTATAGAAAAAAAAAGAAATTTTTGTCAAGAAAATTTACCCCAGTTTTTTATCTTGAAAGTTATAGACGCGTTTATTTAACTAAACAATAATTTAAGACAAAACCTATAAAGTTAATAATATTTGGCGCCGTGACTTAAAAAATATTTTTTGCTTTTTTATTCAAATATTCAGGTCGGTTTTTATTTGTTTTTTTTTTATATTATAGCTGCAATTTTTTTTCGGCTTTTGGACGTCTAAACTTATATAACATTTTAATTTTTTTACTTTATACTTTTAACTAATTAAAGATAAAAAGCTTTTTTAGACTTTAACGAGCATCAACTTATCAATAAAGTTTATATTAATTAGGTAAGATCAACAACAGCAGTTTCGAACACTGCCTTTAAAAATAGGTACATATTTAGTTGAGATTTTATTTTTCTTTAGACACGTTGATCCCAAATAATTGGATGAATATTATTTAAATTACTAACCGAAAATAATTTTTTTGTTATTCGATAAGTATGGGACCATAACACAGTTAAATTGGCTTTGAAATAATTTTAATATTATAATTTATTATTACTTTCTTTACCCTATTATAACATTTGTCTAAAATATAGAGATTTTATTAAAATTGTATTAAAAACACGTGTGTTTTTTCAATACTAAAAATTAATATAAATACTTTCATATAATATTCGATCATTGCTTGACTATTCCTTTCAAATTTTCTTCGCATAATATTTATTTAATATATTTGTAAGAACATTGTAATATTTTGATGAGTCTTAGCAATCGCTTATTTCCGTTTCCGTATGTTAGTTTCAATACCCTGAATTTCTTTATGATGGTAGTCATTAAAGTATAGTCATTATTTAACAAGATAGCTTTAACAGCCGCTGCAGTATTATACATAAACTTACATTTTTTTATATCGATTTTCAAATCAAGCTACTGCAGGCTCCATTACCTCATAATAAATTTTGTTTCGTTTATGGGTAATTTTAATACCGAAATACCGTATTTAAAATTGAGGTCGACGGAGATTGTACATATATATATATATATATATATATATATATATATATATATATATATATAAATATATATATATATATATATTAAATTATTAATTATTTATATTAAATTACTTAAAATTATTTCAAATAAAAAGAAGACATTTACGATAACTTTCATTTTCAAGTCACTTTTTAAAGTATAAAACTTCTTTACATGGATGAACAATATTTAGGAATTAAGTGATTTATTTTGTTAAATTTCAATCGCCTTGAGATCGACTGCGTTGTTATTATATATTCCTATATTTTACGCAGCAAGAAAAGTATACAAAGCTCCTGGGAAGATAATGCAAATAAAAATGAGTGCGATTATGACACCTGACACTGAAAATGTCAACGTTAATATTACTGAAGTAGATGACAAAGTCATTAATCAAATACTGATGAAAGGAGATACCGAGATGGCTTACGTACCACGCAGATGCGGAAAGGGATGTGCTATTCGAAGACTTTCGTATCTAGATAAATTATTACGTATGTACTATAGCTTTCCTGTCTACATATTTCGTTATGTGAATATATGATTGTTTAATCTATATATATATATATATATATATATATATATATATATATATATATATACATATACATATACATATATATATACTAAGAATTCAGTCAAATTCCATGAAAAATAATTTCAGCGTTTTAAAAATACATTCTGGAAAGTCAAATATTAAATTTAATCAAAGTAACTTTTAGAATTCCAGAGCAAAACAAGGAATCATTATAAATTCTTCATGTCCATCCGTCTGTCACAACCTAAGAGTTTCTGTATTTCAAACTTTTTTGCATTAAAATTTAGAAATAGACGCCTTAGATAAGGATCTCGCATCTTATCGAGTGGGGTTTAATTAAAGAGATATTATATAGGACTATGAGGTGAGATGCCATTAAGAATGTTTCACTTTAAAGCCTTATTTGCGAAATGTTAAATTTTAAAATGATGTACGATGTGTTATTTTCTCTTTTATAATGAATAGAGAAAATTACTATGTAGAAATAAATAGTATTTCATGACTGTGCTAGTCACCCACGGATTCGCTAGCGTAGATTTGAATCGTAATCGGCCAAAATCTTTAATCAGGCAAATATCTCAATCTACATAATTTTTAAAAGTCGCATGGAAAGAAAGCAGAAAGTGCAATGACTCGCAATGACGTGCATCCTCACACGTCTATCCGTTCGGGTAATCGACGTTGTGAAGATTCGGTAATGTTCAGGCGGGACTCTAAGACAGTGTCGGTGGGCACGCCATGCCGAAAATATCGCGTAGGAGTAGTAGTACCTAAAATTATAATGTTTCCGTATTTTCACTAAATTTAGTAAGTAGCACAACAAAAACCTTAATTAATTGTGTCGAGGAGCATTAATACTAAGTTTTAATTAGAAATTACGATAAAAATATTTTTTTCTTACAAACTTGGCAACACCTTTTTATCCGATTTCAATTGTCTATCATTAGGGGTTTGGTCTGGGCGTTGATATGTCAGCCAATCGGGACATTGCTTTTTATAAATTTAGATGAAGCATGCGAGAAAATTTAGGGTCAATCTTGTTAGAAAGATAGAGTCGGGAAAATTTAGAACATAAAAGACAAACTACTATTTTCATGGGGTTCGACAATAAAAACATGTGATTTATTTAATATCAAACATCCGCCTGCATAAATTGTTCTTCAAAATATAATACGAGGTCAATGATCTAAGTGAAAAACATATTTTGAAGACATGCTTATAAATAGTTATTGAGTAAAAAATAAAATAGCAAATTTAAATGTTTACCGCCAAAAGGTATCTTTCGAAATTCTCGAGAAAATTTAATGGAAAGAAAAACTTTTTTTAAATACTAAACTAGAACATCAATTGGACAACGTAGTGAACAAGAATAGAATGTTAATAATGATAAAAGAAAATAGCGTTCAGTTATTGTACATCTTAATTATTATATAGGTATATCGTTGTAATTTTATGATCAGTCAGGCAGCACCAAAAAAAAGTTCGATGCTTTGCACACAGATCCCAATTGTCAACATTGTCAAAGTCCACAGAAATAGGCACTCTCATATTTATCAGATAGAAGATATCTCATATTTATCTTTTTATATCATTTATATATTTCGGCATATTATTTATGCCAGCATATTTATCATTTTTATCGAAGCATTCCAATTTATGTCAGCATATTATTTATGCCAGCATATTTATCATTTTTATCGAGGCATCTCAATTTATACTCGCATTTTTATCGAAGCATCTCAATTTATGCCAGCATACTATCATTTTATCGAACTATCCCAATTTATACCAGCATATTATTTATATCAGCATAATTATAATTTTATTGAAGCATTCCAATTTATACCAGCATTTTATTTATACTAGTATATTTATCAATTTTATCTGAGAACCCCAATTTATATCAGGATCTTATTTATATTAGCACATTTATCATTTTTATCGAAACATCCCAATTTATACGAACATATTATTTATACCAGCATATTTCTGGTTTTTATCGAAGCATCCCAATTTATGTCAGCCTATTATTTAAACCCGCATATTTATCATTTTATCGAAGCACCCCTATTTATGCCAGCATATTATTTATACCAGCATATTTATAATTTTTAACAAAGCATCCCAATTTATCAGTTATTTTACCCAGTTTCGCTTAGCACTTAACACACGAGAGTATAGTTTGGGATATTGGTTTTATATAAAATAGAATATATAACCACAGTATAAAAGAAAACAGGTAGTTAAACCATCTAAAAAGACGATATCATTAATCATCCGCACAATAACTCTCTTGGGACATAATATCGGGTTCATCACTTGTTTCAAATATAAAAGGTTTTCTATTATGTGTTACTTAGATTAAAGATTCTGGCTAGTCTTGTGGTTTCTCGTCACAAATGTAACACAAATTGGACTTAAAAAAAAATGTTAAATTAAAAGTTTTGAACAATTTTCTATTCTTATGTAGAAATTGATTTCCCCGAGTTAGAAGTTTCTTATTCCACTTGTCGAAAAACTAATTGTGTATGATTCTACAACTTGGACGTTATCAAACCGGGATCACTGCCATCCTTTCGTGTGTAGCCAAAACATGTGCTTCTCCAATATGTCGTCCTTCATGCTTGCTTGCTTTGATTTCTGGATGCAATTCACTTCATCAAATTTACTCTCATAATAGGCAATAGAAGCTCGGTATTAGGTCGAAAAACTTTAATACCCTGCAAAATGGTTTGCTTTCTCATCAGTCGTCAAGAGGCAAAGTAGCCATTTTGCCGACAATTTTCGGTAACCTATTTAGGTTACCGACTTACATATTAGGCACCCGGACTTATATATTAGGCACTTCTGTGCAAGATCTTTATAGCAATTCCCCATAAACGCAAATATGGTTTTTCAAAAGGGACTTTTTTAGCGTACTATACAATAATGGACCCGAAATGTTGGTAGGTTTTACGTACTCTTATTATAAACATTTAATGATGAGGCATCGCCCAGCGGATTTGTATACCTCTTGGTCAGACATGATGATACTAACGACCGACCAGTTATGGTGAGCTGAGTCGGTGGATGCTTCTCCTCTTTATGTCCTCACCACCTCACTTCGTCTAGCAAGCGATAAGAAAGTACGGATTTTATTTCATCGGTTTCCGTATTTGTTCAATAGCAAATTAGCCTACAAGTTATGGTGCTTTTTAAATTAATCTTTGAAATACAGCAATACACCAAATAATATTAACGTTTCTTTTAATTATTGTCGTATTTTTAGTCTTTGTTGCAAAATAAATTTATATGATATTATTTATTCGTCATATCATTGTATTGGTTGCATGTTATAATGAATTCATACCAAGTCATATTGAATGCGCTTCTACACATATAATAAAATTATAATAGGGTAAATTCTGTAGATGGGAAATATTTTTAAAATATTTTTCATGTACGCTCGTTTGTTTATCTCTCTGTGTGTGTATTAATTTGTTGCTCAGTCAAGCAAATTCTACCGAAATGATATTGATTAAATTTGATATAGTAATAATTTATGCCGTCGAGTAACGTATAGAATAACATATATCTATATATCACAGGTCTAAAAACATACCCATAACATACCATAAAATGATTCGGAGAATATTACGGTATTGTTACTGCCAATGGCATATATTGGCGTTTTAGTAAAATTAATTCTTATAGGGTTCTGAGAGAAAAAGAAAGACAAAAAATTACTAACAACTTTTTTATACCAAATTCCATGCGAACGAAGTCGCGGCGGCACAGACAGTATTATATAAATGTTTCAAATGAACGCTTAATAAAACTCAAGTATTCTTTAGACTTTACAACAAAACGTCGAAAAATGTACTTTAATTATATAGTATGAAAGAAAACAAGAAACCCAATTAACCGCACGAAAGGCTATACAGGCTCTACTTCGACTTTAGGAACTTTCAATATTTATAAGATCATCCGATAATGATATAGCCTCAAGCCACGAATAAATTCGTAGTTATCTATTCGGAATAATTTTTCGTTCCAAAAGCTTAAATTAGACGAATAAAAATTTAAAATACTGAACATGTAATCATATAATCGAGATCTATGAAAATTGTCATAGAAATTTTCTCCAATGCCAATAAACGTAGTAAGTTAAATAAAATGTAAAATAAGCGAATATACAAACGAAGGTTACGTACAATAACCGAATACGTGCTAACTTATGTAACTCGATCATCCTGGTTGTTAAATGTGTTGCAAATTTTAGTTGAAGTATAATTTAATTTTGTTCTATCCATACCACATATGAGCAAGCAGTCATACCGAGCGATTATATCGGTAGAGTTGAGTAGCTCGGAGTTCCGCATTGTCAAGATCCGTGACCTTTTTGTGGCAGAATATAATATGCATTAATTGCCAAATGTAATAGTATGGGTTTTTACGGCCGCGGATAAAATTAGCGGTCTATGCCCAGTCATTATATAATTTATCTCGAGCTAGTTGCCCGCCTGCTTTTATAAATTAGAAAGCTGTGTCTTTGTATATCTTTAAACTTAAATTTTATGTCACTAAATATATACAAAGAATCTCAAGGTTAGTAAATTTCATAACATACGTAATACCGTGACTTTATATTAACTCTGCTCGTTATTTTCTTAGCGTGGACCTAAAAAAAGATTCTAAAAATAGCTATCTATTATAATAATAAACCTTTTTTAAATAAATGTCCTTTGTATCGAAATTTCAAATTACCATATTTCATTTTTAGTTAGTTGATTAAGGTAAAATGCAGCGTGTATGTTATCCTAAACCAAAAAAAACCACCTTTAGCTATTCTTGCTTGATGCGCGAATATACATGCAGACTCAAAGACGTACAAAAATTCCAAAAACGATATATCGCTTATTTCTAACTATACCCATTTTGCCAACATGTGTTCCAGTAAAAACTTCATCGCGCAATTTAATGTGCACTTAATGTCATATATTTATGCGCGTAGGCGCATTTTACTTTGTGTAATTACTACGCATCAAATAGCTCGATATTCTTTGTTGTTGGACTAACGCCGTGTCGCATGCAATATCGTGTGACATCTTGTGATGGAAAATAATACTAAATTTTAATTCATGTTATTTGATGGCTCTATTAGTTCAAGGCAGAAAATTTGTATATTCAATTTGATCGACGTTTTATATAAAATTCTTGAAGGTTAATTTCTCCTCCCGAGTTATCTAATCTTTAATCGATTAATTTATTATGGATTCCGTATTAATAATTATAACAGTGTAGATCACTTTTACATTTACTTTTTAATAAAGTATAATAAAAAAAAGTTTATTGAATACATTTGGTGTTAATTTTGTAGAAATTCATTATTCACAATTAAATGAAACTACGTGATGTAGTATTATTTCTACTTTCTTTAATTTCTTTACCACGACCTAGGTTTCGTTGTATTACATCTTCAGGTGGGTTGAATCCTTGCTAATATCCCACCTGAAGATGTTGTAATACAATAAAACCTAGGCCGTGGTAAAGAAATGAAAGAAAGTGGAAATAATACTACATCACGTAGTTTCATTTAATTGTGAGAAAAAAGTTTAGTTACAAACCAGTGTTCAAAAAGATGTACAATTAATTAAAAAAATAAACGAGCTCCAAAATTTAATGACAACTTGCACTATTAACAAATATACTATTAAAAATATGTATATTTATTTATTCAATTGCATTCGTTTTTCCATTACTCAGAGTAGTAAAATGAAACTAAAGTCGTTTAATTATATTTGGAAATGGCTGCTAATATTAATATCCGTGTGATATTATTTTAATGCATTTCAGTATAATTTAATAGAAACTGAAACAAAAATTATATTTGATTGCAATTTGTAAATAAATTCGTATTTTACTAGTCATTGAAGATAATTTGTTATTTAGCCTTATCCTTTTTAAAATCGCCTACATTTTTCCGGTAAAAATTCATTAACAATGTTTTTGTTATGGTGTAAGAATAAACTGTAATAAAATATTCTTCTCTGCTTCTAACACTTTTCATGTACATTTGATCAGAATTTTATCGTATTTTCTACAATTGAAACTGTTCAATAAATTTAACTAAAATATCGGGCATTAGCATATTTCTGTACAGAGTAGTACACAGTAGTGCCCATGGTAGTATTAGTTCGTTGGAAAACGAGACTTTAACGAAAATTGACGCGTCGGAGCAAGCGATGGATACATGGAGCGATGAATAAAAATTGTTTATCGCAATAAACAATTTTCCAGGCTCTACCTACAATCCGAGGCTATATAAGTGTCAGTGGTGCAAATATGATCTTGAGGTATTATGTTACTTCCCTTATCCCATGTTATATTAATGGCCTAAAAAACAAATTAAAACTCCATGTTCTCTGGTATACTACTTTCTTGGGTAAGTCAGACTCCATACAACTATTTCAAGATTTAGTAAAAACCTAAATGGTTTGGTATAAAGGGCAAGGATTTAAAACGGAAAATTTATTGTTTAATTAATTTTAACTTAAAATGTTGAATAGCGTATTAACATATCAACGATGTGCCTAGTTTTACACAGAAAATGGCAACATTTCTCTTCTCCTAAAACTTCATTTTTCACAATGAATTTTAAAATTACCTATATATCATATTATTTATATCTAGGATTGTACCTTTTTATTTTTCCGATATTATTTATGAAATCACAAACATTTCAAAATCAGATTTTATCACTAAAAATAGTTTTTTTAGTTAAATAGTTTTTAATTTGATTTAATTGGAATAATTTATTTTCAATACACTTAATAATATTTTAGGTAAGTTTGTACTTGTAAAGCTTGATTTCAATAGTTAAAGTATCAAACATTTCACAAATTTCTTTATTTTTTCTAACAGCACGTCTTCAAAATGAATACGGGACGAGCTCCGGTACTCGATTAGCAAACACGACACGAGGATAATTCGTTTAAAACGTAACGTAACGCCCCACCTATTCGATTATACGAACACAGGCTCAGGAAAATGGAAAATGTTTTCGCATTACGACGCGCTGCAGACACTGACAATCGCTCGTCGACGCACACCACCTTCCCCCCACCTTCACCCCCTCCCACTCCAAGATGGAAATGATAAATTACAAAGAAGATACAACTGTTTTGTTACTGATAAGACTTTTGCACTTTTCTGACGTTTTATTTAGGAACATTATATAACCTGGCCTTCCCGGGAGTTACGAATAAAGAGAAATACTTTTTACGAGGGACCGAAGGTACTGAGAAAAATGGTTTTTAAGATTCGGAGTTGAAAAAATCAAAATTATATTGTTATTAAGGGGGTGGCGCTTATTCAAGTTTCATCGTTAGACTTCTCCAACTCCAGTCGAAGTTTTGCACCTTTATTTTCTAGAGATAAATGTTTATTTAATATTAATAGCATATTAAATCCTTGCAAATCAGCTAATCCGGCTTAGTTTAGAGGAAAGCCTCCTGCTGGGACTTCAGTTGGATAACTAAATTGACATACTGAATATCAGATCTGGTATAAAATGTAAAATAACGATTTTGTCTTTACATGTACTCGTGGCTGAAAGATACTTAAAGTATTCTATAAGCTAACGACTGATAATTAGACGAAATACACGACCGCTAGGTGGATGAAATGCAATTGTTTATTTCCAAAATTGTAGTCGTGCTTTGGTTTGCCTTTCTAATTTTGCGTAATTAAACCATATTATTCTATCATTGTTTTGATTTATATTATAAAATGCCTCTTTCTTTCGCGATTAAACTTTATGTGCTTTGTCCCTCTTAAATGCAAATGTTTCGACGGCAAGTTGTATCAGAGTAAGTACGGAATTTAAACCAGGTGTGTTAATGAAATTGCTATTTATTTACGAGCTTTTAAGTGATAATTTAGAAAGCTAAGTATACAAGTCGTGAATTTATGGTTATGAAACTTTAAACTTTTATATCCTACCACAATGCAAAAATTGGAAAATGTTAGTATAGGTAGAAAGTAAATTATAGATTTTCTTAGTTTACTTTAGCCTTCAATCTTCTTGCTAACTTTATTGTTTATATTATCTTATTAGTTGCAATTAAATTATATTAAATATAAAATGACACGTCAGTTCAGGTCATCCCAATGTCTATAAAATAAATTATTAATACAAGATAATTTAATGGCAATAAAAATAAAGATAACTATACATACATACGTATTATATATATATATACATATATATGTATATATATATATATATATATATATATATATATATATATATATATATACACACACTATACAAGCGATCCGGCAGGAATAGGGAGTGGATAGGAAGCCTTAACTAATGTTAGACAGTGAAACTTTACATGAATTGGATACAGATACTAAGCGTGAAATTTGGTATTGATTCCAGTTTAATTTCATAAATTTATTGCACAAATAGTAAAAATTTCTCTAAGATATGACGAGGGATTAAACGTGGATTTATTTTTAGAACGCAGTTGAAAGCCGTGAGTTGATGAGAATTTCAATCGGACGCGTGAGGGAGTGGGGTTGGGATGAACATTAGGGATATTTTGCGTTCATACAAGATTCCGTAACAAATCTTTTTCAGCACTTAGTCCATGTATTTGAATATACCAACATTTTTCAACACCTAGTCCATATATAAATGTATTTATTTACAAAAAAATTATTTAATCTGTCACATATATTGAAATCCTTAGCAAGTTTACGTATAAATTTTACATAATCGAGAAACAAATTTAATTGACAAACTCTCCAACATACACTTGCAGTGCAAACATAATTATAAAGGACAATCTTTCATTCTAGGATTAAAATTGGTATTACCAGCCACGAGTATAAATGAATATTGACGTCACACTTTTCTTGCTGAGAAATTTTATAATTTACGAATCAATGAGATGTCCGGGGCACGCAAGGCCACTGACGACTTGGCTTTATGGAGAGGTGACCTATTGAAAATATATTTCTAACATATCAGTTACAGTTTCTAAACACATTGTAAACTTTAGGAGTGATGTAGGAATGAAATCTCTACTCATTATATACAATAACAATTTTCTGTAAAGCAAATCGCGATAGTCTAGAATGCCTTAACTTATTGTACATCCGATTTGCAGTGATGTAATCTAACGTGTCAGGACACATTGTATTACATCAGTGGAAATCGGACGTACAATATCAGCAAGCAGTGACAAAAATTTCGAGCAAGTTTGAGAGGAATATTTAATGCAGTTTAGAATAATTATTTACTTGAAGGATTGCGTCACTTGTATAACCTTGATAGATAGCTTCAAGAGCAGATTTTAATTTGAGCGAAAGAAAAGAAAAACATAACTCATTAAAAACTAACCTAAAAATATTTGGTAATAACTTTTATAATGAAAAATATTTTCAAAATGAGAACAAATCGCTATACAGACAAGTTAAGGTAATCGAATGAGTGAATTACGAGCAATTATATATTTGTTAATGGATTACAGGTTAACAACGAGTAATGGTAAATCAGAATAAAATAATATAATGTGAAGATATGTAATTGATGTGAATTATTAATATGGTGGGATATCGTGGTGTCTGGATATATATGACTTCAGTATGGTGTTATGGCGAACGTTGGGTCATTATGAAGGTCTTCATGGGCTCTGATCTAGGCACAGCGCAGTATACCAGCCCAGGCGCACGTCGTATGTATATATATTAACACGAACTATTTCAAGTCATATTCTTCAAACTCACAACTTTTTCCAGTCGAAGTACAAAATTGTCCTATAAAATTACCACCTTTTACCTGTATATTGACCTCCGAAGGTTTCTTATTTTGGAGGTTCACTGACTGACTCACCTATTAAAATCTAAATAATTTTTTTACTGAGCTAAAACCTTGAACTTACCACAATTTTATGTCTTAAATTTCAAGCAAAAGTCTTAATTTAAGCAAAAAAAATAATTTTCTCATCGTAGTTGGAGTTAATGAAGTACCTACCGGGCACTTTGCATCTCATAGAACCCTAATAAAATACTACTGTAAAATAGTTTAAAGAAGTAAATATACATTATATGCAATAGCTTTAGCCTAGAGGTATTGAAGATTCTTGGGAAAAGTCGATACGTTATACAAAATGACCGAGTGTAACAAAAAAATATTTCACAAACTTAAAAATGTTGCCTATAAATTACACAAAAGTATATTCTCCCCAACTAGGCGTTTATGGAATGCTGATTAAGAATTAAGAAATGGAAAGCTACCGTGTAACTCGAATTTAACATAAAAGTAGAGTAGAATCTGTCTTCTTTTTTACCAAAATGGTTTTAGTGGGACATATACGTATATCTGTAAAAAAGGAGGACAATTTGTGATAATAGTATGTGACATAGAATGTTTGGAAATGAAAATAAATGGCGTTATATTAGTTTGAGGCTCGAAAAAGAAAAGTTCACAAAATATAGGGTCGAAAGTAGTAAAGGAAGATATACTGTATTTTAATCTATAAAAATATTAAAAAGAAGGTCTGTAAACTCTTCAAACATACAATAGAAAATATTTTTGTGAAATCTCTTAAAGACAGGATAACCCTACCTTCTCGTAAACTTCAGGCTAGATAGGATGACACTATCTTGTTTTGTTAAAATTTAAAATTATTTCATACAAATTTTACAATAACCTATCTTTTGAACATTTGTACTTAAGTTATGTTGAAAATAATTATATATCATTGACAGCATTTAATAAGGATAGTTTTATTTTTCTCTTAAAGGTAGGCTCCCTGATCCTCGTAATTTGATACCGAAGCCGATCAATATCGATACGTTATAAATACAAACAGCACGTGTTACTTACGCCGCACGTGTAGTTTCAAGTAAAGATTCTCGTAGATCGTGAAAACGAAGCTTTAGTAGCTTCGTAAAAACAATTATACGGCTGTAATCTGATCGAATATCGGCCGTATACTTAATGTTACCGTTTTGTTTTTCATACAAAAATTTACATTCGTTTTAGAGAATCATAATTTTAAAATAAATAAAAAGTTTAAAAAATGTTAAAAGGTTGAATATTTTTTTATGTATTTTTGTTGTAGTTATAAAAATGGATATCTTGATATCAACACTCATTGTATGATATTTTTGTATATATATATATATATATATATATATATATATATATATATATATATATATATAATATATACACATATATATGTATATTGTATATATATAATATCGGACAGATATTAATAGCGTACGTGAAAAGTAAAGGACAAGAGACTTCTTAATTATACAAATATGAAATTAAAGTAATTAAATAAAAAGAAGACAAGAGAAATTTCACAAGAGAACAATCGTATGTTCCGTTTGGAGTAAATAATAAAGCTTTGAACCGTCAGGTACTATGATGTCTATGCTGTGTTAATTCACATGTACTTTTAGGCTTGGATGACCAATAAGATATTAAGTTATGGCAACGTCATTTAAGCGAAGATTTAACCACCTTAAAGAAGAATGAAGAGTCCGCGTGCGACCGAGCGTGCGCGTGTGTTTGTTTTATAAAATTTAATAGGTCCAAGTGCGCTCACTTGATAAAAGAAAGTGTCAAGCCTAAAGTGTATTTTACACAGATGAAAATGAATTTAAATGGACATAAAGTACAGACTCTGCTGCTTTATGTGTCAATCCTGGGTTACAATTGTTACCTTCAAATCAATTGCATTTTAATAGGAGAAAAGGATTATGTATATGAGTATAATATTACCAACGTTTGCATAGTTATACCCTTAACGAGATTGTTCCGTTTTAAAAAAATTAAACATGCCAATTAATTATTAATTATAAATTAATTTATAATTTAAAGTTTACATTAAAGCAACATAAGAAACGATTTACAAAAAGACAACTATACACATTATTTCACTCGGTATCTAAACTCCATAGATCAGAACTTTTTGCTAAAAATGTTTTATAGCGAATTTTTTCAAGAGATATTTTGCATGCGAACAAAGGAAATCTCCTAATAATTTGAATTAGGATTTTAAGTAAGAAAAGCTTTTTAGAATTTTGAAATTGCAACAAGAGAACTAATTAAATTAATTTCTAACCTTTAAAATTGTAATAGAATAAATTATGTATAAATGTCAGACTTCTTGTAGAATCTGTAACATTTTCCAGGTGATTGCAAGGTTGTCTTATTACGTATCTTATTTAACTTTATTAAAAAAGTTATAAAAGTGAAGAAGAATAACAGTCTTAGCAATTATATTTTCAGATTCTACGACTGAAACATGAATTACATTATTAGGGAAATGTTAATTTGAAAAAATTCAAATAATGTAATAATTAAATTATTGACATAATATACTCGATATATTAACCTTAGATGGTTGGGAAAATTTACCATTCAAACAAATGAAAATCATATTTTATACTTCCGTTTATCCATCGATTGTTTTCCGGCTTCAAATGGACATTCCTTAAAATACTACGGAGCAGTTACTGGCATAATTTCGTTCTACACGACATTTTTACAGACGAAACAAAACTTTTCACTTGTTTTTGTAATGGGTCGTTTATTTTCGGAGCTTTGTATCACATGTTTTGTAATATGTTTCGAAGAAGAAAAAAAAAAGAATTATCATCAGACCCAGTTAAAGCATGAAATCCTGACAAGCCCCGACACAGAGACTAACCTAATTTCATATTGAAGTCAATGAAATTTATACATCCTTTTTTCTTGCCTATGATAATTTCTATAATAATCGTTAAATAATAATTGCTGAAGTGTTTAATATTACTAGGAAGTATTATTAATTAATATTTTATTCTCTTGTACTTTACAAGTGTGGTGTGATGTTCTTTTGTGAGGTAATCCAAGTGCTATGCCGCGTGAGATTACATTACTGTGTCAACAATGGAACGGTTTTTTTACATCACCCAGTGAAAAATTTAAAATGTATGCTTTGAAAACTTATCGATCGTTTCTTTAAATTTAATTTCTCTAAGTTTTTTACTGAAATCGGTTAATTAAACTTTTTTGTCAGCACTGAATGTATACTCTTTATCGATAGCACCTCTTCTGTGTATGCACTCACAGGGGAAGAAAATAATGAATGAATATAATTTTTTCCATGAAAAATTCGTTTTAACTTGAAGAGAATTTTATTGCAAATAATACACAACAAATTCATTAACTCCCTTGTTTTAGAGAAAATTGCAAAATAATAAATTAAAATTCAATGCATCAACCTACGATACGATATGTTATTATTTTATGGTATTTTAAATATACCATTTAATTTATAGATAGAATGAATCTTTTTCACATATTCTAATTCATATAAATAATAATAATACTTAGCAACTGTCTGATAAAAGGTGTACCTTCACTTACGCCTGGCAGTTTTTTTTATATGCCGAAACTTAAAGCACTTTATGTATGCTTTATTTTTGCAATTTAAAAATTACAGAACCACTGTCTGATACGTATGTATTTAAAATATATCAAGAAGGAATTACCGATATTAACCAATTTGAGCAAAACTTTCACCATGCCGACTTTAGAATATCGGTTCGCCATCTAATAGCTGGGTCAAAGCGAATGCGTGTGCAGTACGTATGCGTTGCAGTAGCGTTTTTAATGTTAAAAACAATATGCGACTTATCAGATCAAACACACTGCATGTGCAGCGTGTACCGGCGGACGCACAACACACGTGTGCCAGACCTCAGATGAGAATGGCGCTCTAGTGCGGCAGCAGACTGGAAAAGTTCTAAACGCGCCGCGTTGTTATGACGTATTGTATGGCTTTCTCTGTTGGATGTCACACTGGACGTATGCGTATGGATGACGTATGTGTTTGTTGTGCAGCAACATTGCAGTACAAAAACTAGCGGTTGTGTTTATTTACCAAATTTTCCATGGCACATGTTTCTTTCCTGAATATGGACATAAAAATAAAGGAAAGTTTAATATAAATAGTTCATAGATACGATCGTGTTTGCGATAACAGCCACAAAAGTTATAAAAATTCCATACTTCAAGTTTAACTAATTCGAGTAAATCCTCAAAAATGGGCCGAAAACTGGTGTTGCAACGCAAACATGCTGCATAAGCCTTTGATTTGACCCAACGATGACAGTTGTGTTAATTTACAAAATTGTCTTTGGCACATGTAGTTATTTAAAATACGGACGTAGAAATGAAGAAGAATTTAACAGGAATAGTTCGTAAATGACATTATATTTGCGATCCCAGCAATATAAATGTCAAAAATTCTATATTTGAGTTTAAATAATTCGTGTAATAGAACCGAGACGTATGAAAGTATCAGCAAAACCGGTCTTCAAATGACCCCAGCTCTCGGTACAAGCTACTGTCGTTCTTTTTTATTTATGTCGTGGTGCATGACATTTCTCTGGAAATTAAAAGCAGCGGTTTTTCATCAGATGAGCTGTTTTCCTACCAAATTTTTTTCATAAATGTAGACACTTTGTCCTCGGACATGTTTGCAGATGGCCGTCATGCATGGAATTGCGTAATCAGCGCAGCGCGTTGCAGCATAGCATAGCGCGTCACCCGGCCGGTGTTACATTTGACGTAAAGACGTGCTACGCTGCGCACGCAACACATTAGGTGCTCCTGCCTGAATGATTGGGTAAACCCGAATACATGGGCAGTACGTCTGCATTGCAGTAGTCCTGCAGCAGCATCTAATGTTAGAAACATTATGTAAAATTTCAGATCAAACACATTGCGTGTGCAGCGCGTAGCAGCAAACGCGCGCCGGACCTTGTATAACAAACAGGGCGCGCGAAAGCGGCAACAGTATCACAATACCACAAACGCGCCGCACTGTGCTGACGTTGTACCGTATGACATCTCTCTTTGGATGTCATACTGACTGACATGCGTCAGTCCAGTATGACATCCAAAAGAGAGAGCCTCTTTTGGATGTCATACTGGACTGACGCATGTCTTTTATTGTGCAACAGCCGTGCAGCACAAACTGATATATTACAAAATTTCCTGTGGCACGGGTAGAATCTCAAAACGTACTACAGCCATGCGACACTGCGCGAAGTGGTAAATCAGGACGCGATGTTATGAAGTATAATTTGTACAATTTTTTACACGGAGTGCATAGCATAGAGCGACCGACTTGCTTCGCAAAGAAAACAATGTAGCGATACGCAGCGTAGTACCGTGCATATGCAGTGTATTTTTAGCTATAATGAGATGTATCACTTCAGTTTTTGGAAGTTCTTAAAATCTTCAAATAAAACAAGTGCGTATGGTAAGTAGAAACTTTGTCAACTGTTTAACTAAATTAAGAACTAACTGCGACTTGTAGCTTTCTTTGAGAGTTTTTTCAAGTACATATAATAAGGAAATTAAAATACGAAAATTTAATTATATATTTTATTTAGTGAAATTAAATATCAAATTTATCGACATCAAACTAGTGGCATAATGCTGATGATAGCAGTGAAATTAACTTATTTTTTTTCATAATAGGAGAAAAATTCTCACAAAATATTAGAGTGCTACATGGTTATACAAACAAAAAAACAAGCCAAGTGCAGGGTCTAGCTGACTGGATGTAATATAAAACCCTTACTGTAAATACTATTTTAATTTATCATTGATTTTTAAAGAAATTAATGAATTACGTAAATGTAAATACGTTTTCGTACTCGGTTATTTTTGCCTACCGTATTTAGATGAAAAACGGTGAAAACTTATAGAAATGAGTTTAAAAAACAAATTTCATTTTGTAATCAATATATACAAAAATATAAACGAGGGCGAGCAAAAGAAAGTCAAAACTTTAAGATGAGTGATTGTGCATGTCAGCACCGCAAAAAGTATACCTGAAAGTTTTGACAGAACTTTTTAAATATTCCCCACTTACCAAAACAATTTTGTCTCTCCGCGTTTGACCCGTAGGAACTTAAACCCTGTTTTGAAGGACTAAATAATAATGTATTCAGAAATGAAACTTTCAGCAACCTTTTTCTTCGCAGTTTAGAGCTTTTTTGTAAATATAAATATCGCGTGAATTCTTTAAGTACCTACCGACGGAGAGAAATTTTTACAGCGTAGGATTTTTTGCTAAATTTTCCGAATTTCCATCAACATTATATATTGGAATTTATCTACACAAGCGTAATGCGCTATTTATAATGTTACTCAAAAAATTAGATTTTTTTCTAGGTCTCTCATCTTTAACATTATTATCTGAATATTTCTTCGACGATCCGCAAAAACATAAATACATGCTGGCTGGCATGTATGTAACAACGATTGTGTACAATTATATGGGCGGCCGTTCGTGCGTGCGTGCGTGAGTGCGCGCGGGCGTGCGTGCGTGCGTGCGCGGGCGTGCGTGCGTGCGTGCGCGCGCGCATCTTTTTGTATAACAACATAAGGAAACGGTCATAATTAAGAAACTACGACTGGGTACAACGATGAAGTTAACACGGCCTCATTACATTTTACAACATTTTTCCCGTATTAAAATCGATAATTCATTGAATTAGAAGTGGTGTAAGAACAACAATTATTGGTTGGTAAGTACATAAAATTATACACCATAACCTTATTTTCTATTTCGGTAAACCACAAAATAAATCGTAGGTTTCTTAATATTACAAAACCGCTTTGTTAAGTTGAAACGACATCGTTTCAATCATCGTTTCAATCATCAATCATCGTTTCCGTCGTGAATATTTCTTAAAAATTAAATTAGCTTACTTACTTTTAAGCCATTTTAATATTTATGAATATACTAGTATACTATACTTTTGTAATGATAAATATAGGTATATTTCATACAGTGATAATATTATAGTTCTTCAGCACCCTCTAATCTAAATTTAACGGTCAAAAAAAATCCAAGAATATAATTTAATTAGTTTTGCATCCTACTACGTTGTAAACGGTATCATGTAGTCTTAATCTATCCATAGATATTTGATGAATATTCAACGGTCATATTAAAGAAGTTTTATTTAAATCAAGATACTAAAACTTTTGTCCGTGACTTCGTGTATGTTAGTTGTCGATGACATAACACGACATTTACTTTAGCGCTTGTCCATGGGCTACGATTGCACCCTTCCCATATCTATGGGCTACGCCTATGGGCTACGATTGCACCCTTCCTATAATCTGCACTGTCTGTTCTTATAACTTGTTTATTTTCACCATAAAGCAAATTACCGTGAAAGACTGTAAGTGCTTGAAATGGAACTGGAAAAATGTATTTGGGGTCGGGGTCATACCAGTCAGAATGGTGGTCTCAATGATATTTCGTTGCAAACTTTTCGCTCCGAAAGCCGACTTAGGTGGGTTTAAATTTAATATGAGCATAATTAAAGCATTGTCTTTCTACTTTAATTCGTATACCGTGATAAGATTTGTTAATGAAAATTATGAATTTTGTCAAATAATTAATAATTTTATGTGACTTTGATGTCGAGATATATTTCTTTTCGTATCCTTGAATCTTGTATCAACATCGACAGGATTGCATTTGTCGGCTGTTTAGTCATTCATAATCTATAAAAACATTTTTTAATAGTGGTTATTTTATCTAACTTATTAGTAGCTTTTAACGGCGTCCCACATCTATAACATGTAATTAATTTGCCCAAAGTTTTGGTATAGTTCCTCTCCTCCTAAACTCCTGAAAAATAAATAAATTTCTATTCTAGACGAGTTTATTTATTTGGTCAATTGGTTTTTAAGAGATTTATGATTTTTAACTGGATTTATGATTGCAAGGGAAAAAAATAATAAGCCTTTATGTAAAATAATGTGGAAGAATGAAATAATTTCAAAAGAGGTACTATGGACAGTATTTATTGGAATAGTTATACTGATGTCCAGAATTACCTGCATACTGGACATTTTTTATTACCCATGACAGAAGGAGGAGGTACATGCATTTGGGGTGAGAGGTTGTTTGTTTGTCTGTGTGTGCAATCAAAAACCTTTGTGTGTCAATCCTGCCATGCCTAGCCTGTGCCTAAAGTTTTGCAGTTTTATCAGTTCGTAACTAATTGAAATTCTCTTAAGTGCGCAAATAGTTATTCTATGCTGCTACAATGTAATTAATATTGATATCGGAAATGGCAATGGCAGCTCCGACGAATTTTCTTGGATTTATTATTATATTAATAAGTTCTTACTTTCTTTTAGTCGGGGGGTTTTCAAATAATTACATATGTCGTGGGTTTTGTCAAAATTTTAAATTTTGCTTTTCATAAAGACTTGAAGTGTTTCACGCTTTCTTCGCTGCTTACCCTATTACTATGGGACAGAGAAATGTTTCGAGATATATAATATATGCATTTTGCTAAAAGATATATAATATAAAAATAGATATATAATATATCCATATTGGAAAAGATTTAAAAAAAATTGTATTGACAGGTAAGTATTTATTATGACGGATAAGTAAATATTTACGATGGCAAGTCCCAGAGTATTTCCGATAAACAAAGTTTGACGCACGTGTAAGAATCTCATCCCATTTCTGAATTATGATGTATTCATTCTATTTTAGAGAAGAACTTTTGTAAATGGACAATATATATTATATTGCATAATAAACTCGCAATCGTTACATTAAATCAAAATATTTTCCACTTCATGTCTAAAAGCTCGAAAAGCTTTACGTACATATAAGCTAAGACGGTTACGACTCAAGGAATAGCCTAGGTTAGGCCTAGGTTACAAGGAGAGGGATAATTTAATTTTGCTAATTAATACCCCGAAAACTCCGCTATCGGAATTCAAAACTTTCACGGTTACAAGTTAGTGAGAAATTTAACTTGCCCTTATCCATGTAATTGGTTGAGTTTTTAATTTATGAAAGCTTTTTAATATTCGGTAGAGTAGAATAGTTTTCTCTGAGCATCAAAGCTTTCTATATAGCTATAAAACTACACTAAAACTACATATATGCAAATGGTGGTACAGAGTTAAAGTTAGCGTTATTTTAAATTAATTTGAATTTTTTTGAAGTATTCAATTGATATATGTTCGTAGTCAAACAGATATAAACTAAATTAAATTAAATAAAACTAATAACATTAAATAAAATAAAACTAATACCTAAGGATCCTGTGAACATGTTGCGAAAAAAACAAATAATTATTTCATTAATATATTAAAAACCAATTATTTATAATTTTGCGAATTAATGTTTTATTTATAATACATAAAACATTAATTCGCAAAATAATAAATAATATGGTTAATTCAGAATGTAATAAATTTATTTTGTCATTACATTTGAGATTTTTTTTAAATTGAATATCTGGAAACGTATATCGTTAGTCATTGTTTATAATTTCTTGAAATCAAAAAGGGAACTTGAATTTAACGTTGAACACGTTAAGGTTTAGTTAGAAATTAAACAAAATGTTTTTATTTTCAGGTGGTAAATCAAATTGTATCGGAACCAGCTTTGAACATAGAAAAATGTGCAATCCATTTGTTTTTCTCTAGGTTTCTACATGAAAGATGGAATAAAGCTAACCTCATAGAAAATTTACGGTATTTCTCTGTTACACAATCATTTAATATTTAAATATATACGATGATATATTTGCAGAACACAACCCATTCCGTTAAAGCTTTCAATATAAATGAAATTTTAACGACAATTGAAATTGCACAATAACGAAGATTTTTTATAATTCGCATGTTATAATTCGTATCGGTATTCACCAATGAAATTTACTTGGAATTTTTGAAGTATTATTGGTTTAAGAGGAAATTATTTTAAATTATTAGGAATATGTAAAAATATTGAGGAGTCCTCCAAGAACTTTAAACGGATAATTATTAATTATTTATTGATAACCTTTATCCTTTATATCTACATCACGAAAACTACTGGCTTAAACATAATAAAAATATGTTTAATAAAATGTTTAATTTTTTTTTAACAATTTTTATTAAAACTAGTTACACAAGTAACGATTAATTTGTTACTAAATTGATATACTATGTGCTGTCTATATTAAGATTTTTCCCTTGAATCACTTAGTGTTCTAATGTCTAGCAAGCTCAAAAGGTTTTATTCTTTTGAGACGTCTCATAATATTTTTCACATTTGAGTGCCTGGACGTTCTATAGTCCATTCAACTTCAAGAGAGAATTTTTGTAAACAATGGAATTTGATAGTTAAAATATAGTTGGCACAAATACATATTCGATCGGCTGATGACTATTTATAAAATTCATTGTATTATATCCAGAGTATCATAAAACTGTATACATAATCAAAATATTAACTTCAGAAAGTTTCACTATAAAAATGTTATAAATATAAGCATTACACCATTATTTTAATGATACGAATTGCAAAATTTTACACGGTAAAAATTAGACAAACCTCCATTTTTTGCGAATAATATAACATTTGGTGAAAATATTCGAAATCTCGATGCTTATGCGAAGCTTAGACCATATATACTATTAATTAATTTTATAAGGCGTTAGAGAGAAATAGATAATTACAAGGTGTTACCTTACGCTGCTATATTTCTAGATTTGATTACCTTATATACAGATATACTTATGGTATATTTGGCGTATAGATAATTGAACAAACAATATATAGATAATTGAACAACGTATGTTACAACGTTATTTTCTTTTCAAATAAGTGTTGGTACTAAAATGTTTTTCAGTGTAGCCTACAAATTGTATACGTACTTTAGGATAATGTTTTTATAATAAATGAACTTCTACCCTTATTTCGATGTATATTTTCGATGATTATCTTTAATATTAGACATATTTATTTCAAAAACATTAGAAAAAGCTTTAATGTTAAAATCCCTTAGAAGTTGGCCGCTCGTGTAAAGATATGATGGCCATTTAATTTCCGGGTCATTTTTCCTCTTCTGTTGCCTTTTCTATTTTCTCGTGTAAGTTTTTCTTTTCCGTTTCTTGTTTCTTCATTTTCTGGCCACAAGAATTGCAAGAATTGTTGAATGGAGTGCAACTTACATGCGGCCATAATTTATAAACAATTCATTGTAGCTAATCTTCTATTTTTTCAGTGTCTTAGTAATTTTCACCGCATTCCATGCATCATATATATTATCTTCGGGGCCGGAATTTTCACCGGTTAATTCTATCGTTTCTGCTTCCTCAGAACTTGAATATAATTTCATTTTTTGCTCTTTAAAATTAAGATTTTTCTTCATAATCTTTTTATTTTTACTTTCTCTTTACTTTTTTTCATTAATATAATCTAGGAATATGAGTACCTTTGCTACGGGCTCGGACAGTTTCCGAACGCTAGTAAGCAATTCTACAACTGGGTACATTTCAGTCAGGTACTTTGAAGACGTGTCTTTTTGGGAGCATCCTCGTTAGATCTATACGTTAAAGGCACTGTCGGTGCTAGTTCTTCTTGAACCCGTTCAGATGTAGGATGCTCAAGTATCATTGAAATCTCTTCAATAACTCTGTCATTTTTATGATTATCAGATATGTAAGCATAATCTGGAAAGAATAATCCGGAACCTAAATTTGCCGCTATTTATGAATTTGTTATTCGATTTGAAGTTATGTTATCGACAGGTTATTGTATTCAATGAAAAAAAAGAAAACAAAATAAATTTTAAAAATATTAACACTACAACATCAAATATCTATGTACCAAAAGAATCTCGGGTAAATTAAAATTTTGAAGTTTAAAAACACCTACTTTTTAATTTTCTTTTCAATAAAAAATGTATACAGCAACGTACACGTTCGAGTAGCAATCGCTCACCAATCTTAGCTCACGACATCTAGAGCAAACAGTAATTTTTTCAAACTTTTTTTTAAAATTTTTTTAACTGAATTACCCTACGCTGATACCCAGAAACGCAGCCTCGATTGTATTTATATATATTATAGTACATTCGCAGTGATTCCTTACGATGCATTTTAATAGTCTTACAAAAATGAAACGCATTATGAGCGGCATTTTTGTTTCGTACAAGCAGTTTAAAAAATAACATATTTATGTGAATGGCTTCGGAAAATGTAATGTTTATCTCAACTCTTCTTTTATTCGTTTATCTCAATCTTCGGTTAATAATTAAATATTTATTTAAAATTGACATACCTATATTAATTTTTATACTACTCGAATAATCTGAAAAACATTTGAAGAGATATTAGAAAGAGAAGAAATGTAATAGCCATTTTTATGGTCAAACCACGTTGAGAGTTATTTAATTTTATTATTGTGATACCGTACTTTCGTTCGACTTTCATAAAATCATCAGTTTATCAGATAAAAATACATTAGTTCATTTTTAAAAAATATCTTAATGATTACTCAAAAATTAAGTATTTGCTATCACTTTGTAATAATTTTCTGTATAACTTAACATTACGACTATTTCTATCGAAGTTTTTGGTATTATTTTATTATATGTCTTTTTTTATGTAACAGTAATACTTTTAAATTGTTCGAAACACTTCATCTTACTTATCTGAATTTAAATATAAAATATAACCTATATAATATAAGTTACGTATATATACAATGTAAATATGCACATTAAGAAAAATATATTTTTAATCACTCATACTAAATAAATCCACATTGAATTACTACCGTGAATGTAAAAAAAAGGTTTATAATACCTGAACTGTCAAATTTAACTTTTTATAAATATTCTCTTTTCAGTTTGAAAGGAGTAAAGATTAATGTAGCTTTGAAGTCTCTTTTGGTGCGAACTAGTAAATCTACTAATAATATCATCTACCATCTCAATCTCAAGATCGCGATGGAGATCACAGTTTTGGACATACTAAGGCGCGTTAACTACACACTTAGAACTTTGTTTTGGAATCTTTGTATCACTTGGATATTAGACTTACTGGCGCAACCCCACAGCTGTACCCCATTACTCCAAACTGGGCGTAGAACTTGCTTATTCAAAATAAGTTTGTTGTATGTTGAAAGCTCAGAATTACGACCAAGCAACCAATATATTTTTCTGAACTTGAAGTTAAGTTCGTCGCGTTTCTTCTTAATATGTTCTTTCCACCGAAGCTTGACGTCAAGAGTCACACCAAAATATTTAGCGGTGTTGTCATATGGTAATTGAGTGCCATTAATAAGGACTGGTTGTATCTTTTTATTTGTAAAATTGACATTTGTCGATTTGGATTCGTTCAATTTAATGCGTCATGTTTTTTGGTCCAGATAGCTACTTTACTGAGAGCAGATTGCAATTTTCTAGTTGAACCTTCCACAATTTCTCCCACTGTCATTATTGCGTATCATCTGCAAAAGTGGCTCTTGTACTATATAGTTGGAACATCATTAATGTATATCAAGAACAAAATTGGGGCTATAACACTACCTTGAGGGACTCCAACCTTAATCATCTTCAAGTCTGAAAACGAGTCTTTATATTTAACCCGAAAATGTTGATTAGTCAGATAAGATTTTAAGATTTGATTTGATCAAGAAGAAGTAATCTTAATTTGTATAGTAGACATGCATGCCAAACTATCAAATGCCTGCGCTACATCCAAGAAGACAGCAGAACATACATTTTTGTTTTCTAACACTTTACATTTTTGTTTTCTAATTTTGTTTGTTGACAAGTTACAATTGGTTGAGAGAACTAAACAAAAACTCAGAGTAAGTGCAATCTGTTGCCCACCTAGATATAATGTTTATCTTAATGAATATATCATACTTTTAAAAAAAAAATAAATCGTCGCTTCATCATTGGAGGTGATTTCAACACTAAATGCATTCACTGGGGTTCAAGGCAAATCAATATTAAGGGACGAGAGTTATAAAGGGCTGCTGTTAGTTATGGATGCAAATTCATGACAAGTGGGAAACCAACATATTAACCTACAGATTCTAATAAAACTCCAGACCTAATAGACTTTATTGTTGTTAAAAATGTGTCATCAAATTATATTAAAATTGAAGAGTAATTTGAAATCAATACTGATCATTCTCCAAATTGCCTAAGAGTTAGTGACAAAATTATTGTGAAAGAACAAATATTAACTCTCAGTAACAAACAGATTGGAATTGTTTTAATCACTTATTAGAAAAGGGCATTGACCTGATAAAGACTGTTGATCAATTGGAAAAACAATTAAATTGCTTTACCGCAGCTATTCAAAAAGCTACCTGAAATAGTTCACCGATTATTAAAAGAAAATTAAAAGGTCTTAATTATCCAAAAGAAAATGGGCTCGTAATAATTTAGTAAAATTATGTTTGCTTAAACTCTTGAAGAAAGATTTTATCCAAACGAGGGAGCTGATGCTCTGCCACCTCTTCATTCCAATGTTTATAATGTCACAATTCCATTAGTTACGCCTAAGAAAGTAGCTGATAAAAATAACCTCAATACGAAGAAAGCACCAGGATTTGATCTAGTCATAGGTGAGATACTTAAAAGATTTCGAAGAAAACTTTGGTTAAATTAACTACTCTGATCAACACCTGCATTCGGCTAAACTATGTCTCAGATGTGTGGAAAATAGCTGAAATTATTATGATACCAAAACCCGACAAAAATCTAAGTAATGTTGAACCATACTGACCCATCTCACTCTTCCGCCAATCATATCAAAGCTATTTGAAAAACTGGTTTTAAAACATCTAAAACCTATTCTTGATCAAAGAAACCTGACACAATCTCATCAATTTGGTTTCAGAAATAATCACTGGACAATCGATCAAGTACATCATATTACTGATGTTATTGACAAATGATTAATAATAATTATATAACTAACATCTCTAAAATATCAATCAAACTTTAGATAATAAATACATCACTTTTCTTTGCCAAGTACCAAATCATAATATTAGCAATAACTTTTATTTAACAATTACAATCCTTTTAAGAAAAAATGTTTTAATAAAATTTCCTTCGTACAATTTTAAATTATCTTTTCTTCGAGGAAACGAACCTCATGTACGAAACATCACCTAGCTTCACGAGTATGCGAGCACACAGCCGGCTTCAAAAACAATACAGTCAAATGACTAAAAAAATATAAAACAACCAATATATATTCCCCTAATACAATTCGAAATGATTCAGAAAATTGCAATTCGCACGTGCGGGAAGTATCTGAAGGATATCAAAAAATACGCCAGCGTTGCCGCACCCAAGTCAGGTAGGAAGCGTATTAAGGCAAGGGTGGCTAAGGAAATGTTTTTCACAAATATTCTTAATAAAAGGGGCACCCCCAAAAAAACATGAAAAACATGAATTTAAAAAAAAACATGAATTCATTTTCCTAATTATAGTCTTCTTGTGTGAGCTCCTCTGGATTACCATAAAGTTAGTTTTAAGCTTGATATGGATATTAGGCACTGAATTTACATTTGTTACGCTATAAAGCACTTGACGCTCTCGACGGGAGACTTTTTGAGTTTTATCATTATTAGAAAATTTATCTTTTCCGTTAAACTTTAACTAAGAAATTAAATTTGATATAGGTTTAGTTGCCTTTTGCACGATTTATCTGCTGCTTGTTTACTAATTTAATCACAGTACGTAAATTTACACATATTAGTTGTTATAAAATAGGGAGGTGGTTTATAGTTTATTTTTTTTGTTTAGCACAACCCGCAAAAATTAATAGACCAATTTCATTGGGATTCTCCTATAAATGATGCATAGGGTACAGATTAAAATCCTTTGTCTCGTTGCTATTTTTAGTCTCTTTTGATATTCAATTACTAGCACACACAAAGTCAATGCTAAAAAAATTATAGATTGCTACAATGGTCCAGCTTAAGTACAAGTTATCTTCTATAGTTAAGTTCTTGTTCTTAGATATATAATTTTATCAAGCTAATATGTCTCTGCTTCGTAAATTTTTTCTATGATAATAATGCATTTTTAATATTCCTTACACTCACAGAATTTTATCAGGTTTTTAACGAATTATGGGATGTGAATCGAAGAAATGATTTTTTCTCTAGTCTTCTTTGCGATGATAAAAGTTGGACTGCACTGGTCCAACTTTTATCATCGCAAAGAATACAAAGCTAATAACAAAAACCGTTTAAGCATTGTGATAACTCAGCTAAGTAGAAGAAATTCCATAAACTGAAATGGTTTCATTCCGCCACTGAATTATCATTCACTGCGTAAATGGCTACGCGAGCAATCAGTTGTAGTATTTCTGCATATATGGCGAAGGCTCCCGCAATCTTTTAAGGATGCTGTAAATATAAAAACACAGTTAAAGAAGAAAAAACGGTTTGTGAAGGCGCAGAAACAGTACACAAATGAGAAAACGCTTACTTTGTAAAGTAATGCAAAATTTTCCGACAACGATTAGAAAATATTGCAGTATACGCAACTTTTACTTTCCTTTATGTACATTGTTTGAGAAAAGGCACAAAGATCTGTTAAGGCCAACAGTATGCCAAACAAAAGTTTAGTCACATTACTATGCAAAGGGGTGGTCACAGCAGCTCTAATATATAATCATAGAACATACAAATAAAAGTTAAGTAGGAAGCAAAGACAAATTTTTATATATTATCGTTTAAGTTAATACAACTACGGATGACTTTAATTATATATTAATAGAATTAAAAATATTATCTCTACCTGACACGTATTTGATATACGGTAATTTTAAAAACTTGACATAGAAAGAAAAACATTTTGCACAAAACTTATGGAGAATATTGTGCTTTACAAAAAATGGAATCTATTTCTGTCGTAAGTTCATCCGTTTTCGAGTTATGTAATAGAAACCATTTTACAAAAAGGCGGTGAACCTCCTCCTATCCACATGCGCAATACAATAATACAATAATACTGAATTAAATATACAAATACACATACATAAAATAATTGCAAAGGAAGTAAACTGCAGATTAGTAAGAAGTGCACTTAACAGTATAATGATACTATCGTATGATTATTCTGTTGGCGAACGATCATGGTTGCAATCGAGTCCGAGTGTGACAGTGTTTGCAAATTCGTGATTTGTAATTATTCTGCATACTTCAGTTATTCAACTTGCATGTGGAGAAAAGGAGAACAAAAAAAGATAATAAATTAACGTTCAATGTTATCAAATGTTAATACCTTGTTTAATTCCTTTATCGATAGACAACAGTCGAGAAATCTGACGAGCCAATTTTTACAATGATAGCGTAGTGTTTTATAGAATAAATATTCTATCTCCATATGCATTTAGTGAAGAGCACATATCACGTACTTTATACATAACACTGAAACTGGTAGATCAAATTTATAAACGAATCGAAAATTATTGTGTAATTTGTAAGGCGAGCCTCCGACAAAATTAATAAATTATTAATTTTGTCCCATTATTGCCACGATTAATAAATTATTAATTTTGTCCCATTATCTGAATAATTTCTGATTTCTGAGATTTATGCGTGTAAAACTGGTGAAAATTTATGATTTTATAACAGGATATTGTTTATTGCTGAAAAAATACAAGCATATAAGCATCATACGTATCAGTTTGTGAAATTTCAGAGCTAAACGACAGGATTCAGGATAATTAACATTTTTGGTCACTTTTTAAATAGTTCTTGCCCTAAACATAAAATTATTTTGTACGGAAATACAATGCGCATAAGATTTTAAATATTCCACAGTTTTTGCCTTGAAGATATTTAAAAAAAAATACTTTAGTGGCACATAAAAAAAGTAATAGAACAAAAAAATATTGTTTTCGTATTTTTCGTCTCTTTTTGTTTATGTATTTGTTTGAACATGCAACACATAATAACTATTGAATCAATACAGATGGAGATGTTTTGTTGCCCCGGAGTAAAACTCAGTTTTTTTCTTGAAAAATGATTCACTCAGTCGCAAGATATGGCTACATAACGTTTTCAAAAATTAATTTCCATAGCATTCATACAACAGCAGCAAAGAAGTGCTTAGCTACTCGATGCATAGTAATTACACGAATATAAAGAGCAATTTATTTTAAATTGGACAATGGAATTTTCCATTTAGACAAAAATTAGCTAAATAAATAAGGTTAGAGATAAAAAGTGGAGTGATTTGGAAGGCGTAGGTGCTTACAGCAGTAAATATCTAAATACTGAGTATTTAAATACTGACAGACGCGTGGGGGTCGTTGTTGGTCATCTTCCCCAAATTTTAATGAGTATTATAATAGGTTGTGTTAAGTGTATTCATCTTACAATTACCTTAATAATATATTCTAAAAGTCCACGCAAACAAAGTCGGGGGCGTAGCTAAAAACAAATAAATTCATATCAGTGAAACGAGAAACAACACGCCCATTTTATAGTGCCAATAATATGGTTAAAAATAAATGTAAAAACCATATCGTCTCAACCTTAAGTTCAGATAACTCAAGTGTCAAGCTCAAGATCAAGTGAAATTAAAAGTTAGACTATAATAAATTGCACTAATAAATTGTGTAATATCTATAATATAAAAATAAGTCGGGTTTTCCTTCCTGACGGTGTACCTCCAGAACGCACGAACCGATTTCCACGGTTTTGCATTCGTTGGAAAGGTCTCGGGCTCCGTGAGGTTTATAGCAAATAAAATTCAGGAAAAATTTCAACAGAAAAGCAGGAAAACAGGGAAAATCATTTTTCACATACAGCGCCATCTCTGATACATAGCATGTACTACAAACAATATGGTTTTGTATGGTTGTGGAGCAGATGTCGCCAGTATTTTAAGTAGGTGGCGCCGGTGCGTGAAACATTGTTTGACAGCTACTCATTGTATTCTGCTCAGTTAATTTCCCAGAACGCACGAACCGATTTCCACGGTTTTGCATTCGTTGGAAAGGTCTCGGGCTACGTGAGGTTTATAGCAAACAAAATTCAGGAAACATTTCAACAGAAAAGCAGGAAAACAGGGAAAATCATTTTTCACATACAGCGCCAACTCTGATAAAAAGCATGTACTACAAACCAATATGGTTTTGCATGGTTGTGGAGCAGATGGCGCCAGTATTTTAAGTAGGTGGCGCCGGTGCGTGATACATTGTTTGACAGCTACTCATTGTACTCTGCTCAGTTAATTTCATGTGACATTTATTATGCGCACGTTCTTTCAAACGCTAACATAAAACCGGTATTGTGTTAACTGTGAAATTGTGAAATTGAGGTTAAAGTTATTCGTTTCCTAACAGTTTAATTGGAAACCATCAAAACAATCACGCGTATTATGCAAATTTTTAGTCAATTTCAACAGCAGGCATTTGTCCTTAAGGTGGTAAGTTGAACTGTGTAAATTATGTGGATCGTGCATTTGAGGTTAAATTCACCAGTCTGTCCATACTCCAAAATGCCTAGAGGACGACGTGCGAACATCGGCCGGCGCACAAGACATGCAAGCCAGCAATAAGTGTATTCACAGAACTTAAGCGAAGAAAGACAAAATACAATAAGAGAAAATGCCCGATTGAGACAACGCGTGAGCACACGAAGATCATTGGCATCATACAATCGCTTGGCATTCCAATATGATCCCACTGCGAACTACAGTGATGATGACAATTTAGATATTGGACCAATGACGACTGTATGCCGATATTGCAATGCGTTAAAGTTCAAAAGAGAAACGGCTGGATTGTGCTGCGTAAGTGGAAAAGTCAAACTGGATCCATTACTTACACCACCACAGCCACTGAAACCATTGTTCGATGGATGTGATCCCGATTCCAACCATTTTCTTCAACGCATCCTTGAATACAATAACTGCTTTCGCATGACTTCCTTTGGAGCTAATATCATTCGAGAAGGCGGCTTCATGCCGACTTGCAAGGTAAAAGATACAACACACACAACCAATCACTCACACCAATCAATCACACCAACACAATCAAATGCAACACATAACAACTACACATACACCACACACTACACCATCACACGATCAGAAGTCACACCGTATTGTTCAACAAATGATTGTTTGCAATTACAGATACAAGGACAAATATATCATTTGCATGGTTCAATGGTGCATTCATTACTGTTGTGAAATGAAATAAAATTTTTCCTCTTCAAATATAAAAAAAAAAAAAATTTTCTTCATCTTTTAATCCCCAAACGAAATGTTACAAAAAACGAAGCTATCTGGTGGCGATACGGAGTTCGCCGGGTTTGCTAGTTAGATATAGAAATATATATAATCTAATTTCCATTTAAGTTCAGAATTTTGGTTAATACTAAAAATTAATTTTTCTGACGAAATAGCTCCCTCGTACCACATAAATTTTGCAAAATGATACGTAATTTAGTAAACCAACCATTCCATATAAATGCCCCTCATAAGAAACAGCCGGAACGATATAATATTCAAGTTACCTATTCAAAACATTATTAACACTTTTTATCGAATATTTTCGTTGACCGACATTTTTTGTCAAAAGACATTAACTGAGAGCTATCGATTCACGGTCGACAATCCATATCTTCATTACCCAAGTCTCGATAACAAAAGGTAAAAAATACAAAAACAAGGCTTTGTGTATTTCCTTGTTAATTTCAGATGGGAGTAGACTACTACATCTGATAGTGAAAGGTCGTATGTACTTGACAGTTCAATTAGAAACACAAAAAGGAAATGCTGGGATAAAGTCACGGAGTAATAAAAATATTAAAATATTAAGGTCGCAAATATATGTCGTTCTCTTTCGCTATATTGTATATAATATATTCCATATAAATATAAAATACTTTTTATATATGTTTTAATGCAAATTCGTGTAACTTTTTCTCAAAAGTTATAAAAATTGACAATTCGTCGCTTACTTTGCCGATTTTTAAGTCATTTTTTCTTTCGATTTCTTTTCGAGAATGAATCCAGATTTCCAGTACATACATCACCAGATCAAAGTAACTATTTAGATATTATTATGATAATAGTTTCAAAAGATCACCTAAATAATTCCATTAGCAACAAGCATGGTTGCGATATTAATAATCGTTATACAGTTTTTGCTGAATACTTATTTACTCTTTCAATAAGAGTTATATTGTGGAACTTAACTTTACAGCATCCTTCGAGATGAATATTCGAAAATCAAAGTCATTCACCGATTCCTTTCTGGCATTATTATAATTACAACCTTATTTACCGAGCTGGCGAAATCTGAGAATTGTTAATTATCACTGCTCAATGAACTGAATGAACGATGAAAGTCTTACATGTCGAAGATTCCACACCTTAATATCCTTCTTTATCGTTTTATTAATCGTAAAAAGTTCATTCGGTAATATAGTAAAGAAAAAGATAAATTTACTTTAAAAATATTTTTTTAATTCATTACAATTTATTTTACAAGCAAACCATGCGTTTATTCCTATTAGCTTGTATACCATTTAATCTTTAAATGAAACCTTCAATGATATTTAATTTGTTTTAGTGGGTTATTTACTAGAAGAAATTAGGATAGTCAGTATCCAAATACATCCGGTTACGGTCATATCAGTATATGAACAAGTTCAGCACTGATCATTGAAATGTTAGTAATCGGTTTATAAATTTTGCATTTATGTTACACACATAAATTAAAATAATGCAATGTTATGAATGAAATTTAACGTTCAGAACGCTTAGCTTAAATTGTACAACTGCCTTCGAGAATGAAGTGTTGAACGTGTTGTAATGTTTGTTCTACACCGTCTTTAGATACTGTTCGTATTTAAAGACTATGTAGAATAAATCTACGTAAAAGACACACACAGAGAGAAAGAGAAAGGGACATAAAATTATTTATATAATTAATAGCTGGGTACATTCCAGTGGTTTCGAGACAGGAAATTAATCAAATTTGGTTCCACTGTAGTGAGCATAATCATGCGTGTAGTTTTGTTAGAAAGCACGCATCAACATAGTAGAAAAGTAGTCATGCGATTACTTACAATGTGGTATCTTTACTCACTCTGACTTGATTGGGGATGAACTGGTCTTTGAGGCATAGAGTATTCGCCAAGTGCCATTTCGAAACAGTAGATGTGCAAAATGGCTGAACCCAACAGCCCAACATTTTATCAGACCCATTTGTTCAGAGTACCCTATGTAGACTTCATAATATGAAAGTGTTACAGTAGTTTATTAAATATGGGTTGCGTAATGTCACATTAACGAAGTTAATATAGTTTCCAAAAAATTATGTACCTCGTAAATTGCATGTAAGTTTAAAAGATTCCAAACGTCACACACCCTATTCCACTACAAATTTGATACTAGACACGAAAGGTTATTTGCATGTACTGTTATTTATATACTAGTATCATTAAATGTTTGCGTACTAAATAAATGAGTTTAATTCATGGAAGTATACGATACATTAATATTCATGTGTTTGCATTAAGGAAAAGCAATGTCAAACGATAAAGGAGAACGTAGGTAAGTCTTATAAGAGATTAACTATTACAATATAATATACGAAATAAAAATATTATGATGTTACTTAATATATAGGGATGTACCGTTCAATGTATCTTTCGTAAAAACATAGCACATTAAGTAAATGTGCGCTTCCGAATTTGGAACAACAATGTCGTCAAATATCTAAAAGATATAGGGAGAGATTAAATTATTTCTATAATAAATTAAAAAATGGGACATATATGCCGGTTGGTTTCAATCGTGGGTTATAGGTATACTAATTATTAGATGGGTAACTAATAATCACGGCATCAATACTAGCTCATATTGTAAACAAAAAGTATATTTCCGCTTGTTTTCCAAAGAATGAAGTTGTTTTTTTGATTGCAGTAAACAAGTGGTTCTGTCAGATAACGCAAATTTAACCACGATATCTTTCAATAATGTACTTTTTATTTTTTTTTAATTTAGTGTTGCTAGTTATAGAGACATTATTAAAAATATCAACAAAAATATTCCTGAAATAGCTTAAGTCAAAATTATGACAAAGCAGCTTTACTTGAAATATATATAAAGTATAGCGGAAAACTAATGCGATTACTCCAAATTTATTTCTTATTTTTCAGAAATTAATCATATTTATACACCTATGGCGAATTCCGGATATGAATATCCTCCAATCTATTCCATATTTTGGAAACATAAGCAGTGAGGGAACATTAGTTATATAAAAAGACAAATAAAAAATACACCTGCGGAATTTGCAATAAATACATCTGTTATCTATGACATTGATGCTAGAGTAATAGTTATTATCTTGTCCACTGTATATCCCACAAAATTCCATAGTAACACTATAAAAGTTGACTTCAGTAAATTATTCGATGTTACGCTTTATCGATATCAAAAGAGCCATTATAACAATTTTACGTAGACCCTTCGTTCCCTCATTCATAGCCTAAAGCCATTACACTATCCTTCTCACAACTCTTCATATTTCTCGTATCGAATTAATTAATAGAGACAGGCTCGTACATAAAGCCATTACGCTCGGTTGTCTAAGTTGCGCTTGTAAAGCCTCTAATAAACTCGAAGTGTAGTACTCGGAGTGTATGTTAGGTAAAGTATGTAATAAACTTAGAGTGTATTGTAAAATAGCCACAGAAATTCTGTGATTTGAAGAATTCATTTGAATATGCATATAAATATTTAAACATGTGTACAAAGAACTCTTCATTACAAGAACTAACGCTTAAAGTTATATTAAATTTAAATTAAGAATTTGTTTTAAAATGTAAAAATGATTTGAATTTAAAAGGTAAAAATACTAATCAAAACAGTATATTTTCATTTCAAATGACAAAAAACGGGCGAATAACCTAACACATTTTAATGATCATGACTGATGTAAATAAAAGTTTAACTAACATTTTGATATAAAAACGATTTTATCCGAGATTAATAAAAAAAATAATACATAAGATTTTAACTGTTTCTTATGAAGTAGAAACCCTTACAATTTCATTATATTCGTCTATCTGTTTTTATGTAACACATTTTAATGATCATGACTGATGTAAATAGAAATTTAACTAACATTTTGATATAAAGACTATTTTTTCCCAGATTAATAAAAAAAATAATACATAGGATTTTAACTGTTTTCTTATGAAGTAGAAACCCTTACAATTTCATTATATCCGTCTATCTGTTTTTATGTAACAGACTTATAACTGAAATTTTGCGAGTATGTATTTTTACCTCTCCATACATATGTTTAAAGTTCAGATAATTTATTTTTCGAACTTCTATTTGAGGTATCGTAAGATTTAAAAAATCCCGGGTGAACCTTTTTTCGCCCTTTCACATAGGTCATACAAAATTCTTCATTTACTCGTAAAATTTGGTAGATATAAGCTTCCAACATAGTTTGCAATTTTTTCTAATTTTCTAACCGAGTATTAAAAAATGTGAAAGAATTGTAAGACGATGACTTTTAACAAGTACTTTTAATGAAATTTGTTACGTTCGCCAGTTTGCAAAATAAAAAATCATTTAATATTTCTTTATACGTTTTGCATAAAAATAAGAAAATAAACGTGTGTAATTAAATGTTTGATTAAAACAATCACAAAGAAAAAAGAAAATATCATTATGGATGTAACGTAGGAATTAGAACTCCATCCCACTGTCATAATATTGTTAGTACATCGAAGCTAGCGTGGCGAGATGCGCTTAGTTCAGGCAAATAAAACTGTATGAAGAACCACAAAAAAAAGCATTTGAAGCGATTCTTTTTTTTAATTTGGGCAATTAAAAATAATATTTTTTCACATTTTAAAATAAAAGGTTATTATTGATAATACAGTATTAATTATAGTTATTCGTATTTTATAGTGAAAAAATCATAAACGAGCCAATCCGGTAGGACACGATCTAGAAATTCTAATTTGAAATTCTTACTTCCTAGACTACTTATCTTTGAACTTTTTCATTAGTAATTAATAAATTACAATCACTTGATATATAATGGAACGACTAAAATGATTTATTCTATGCGAAACCGAATCGATTATTTAGATTTTTAATCTATCACTGATATTATCAGTATTGGAATAGCTACATTTCTTAAAATTTTTACTTTTACAACTATTCCAACTGATTCATTTGTTATTAGGTATATTTTTTCAGTTGGTACAGCGAAACTAAACTTTTAGATACAATTTTTGGAAATATTTATTTGAAGTATGTCTTTATAATCATTTCATTTGTTATCGTCCCATACGGATACGATTTTAAGATGTGAAAGCTAAGTTTGAAAGCTATGTTATAATCGCTTAGAATATAATCATTTAGGAAAACAAACAAATATAATGTCGTCGTATCAACATTGACCTTGCCACAAAACTCTCTTTATTGATCGCGCCGCCTAAGTTGTACGAGTATATATAATGTCAATCAATTTTCTCGAATGACATAGTAACGAGCCCATCAAACAACTTTCGAAGGGCTCAACAGATCTTAAATGCACAACAGCGCTCGTTGCCCATCAAATTTATGTCGCTAATAAAAAATTGGTGTAAATTTGAATAATGTACTCGCGATCGTAAAACCAACATTACACTTGGCATTTTATTTTATCGCAGGCACTCACCCAACTAACTTATGCAAAAACAAATAAGCACCGTGGGGAAAGCAACTCTTAAGTGGTTGTAAACTTAAAGACGTGACGAAAACATCTCTGTCAATGTTTGCGTTGCAAAGAACATTGCAGCGATACGTTTCATGGACTTTTATGTAAGGATATTAGGTTTATGAAGCGTACGGTATTGATACTTTTCCGTCTTACCATTTTTTGTTTCATATAACTGAAAATTAGCTCATTCGTGTCGAAATTCGGTTGAACAATCGTTGTGAGCGATGTGTTTGACATTTGATACCGTAGGTCGTACCTAGGTCGTGGGTCGTGAAATTTTAATTCTTTTTCTTTATTCAGTGTTGATTAATTTTATTAAATAAATAATAATGCCAGAGAGAATATGGTGCGTTGCTATATTTCTAACGTGCTAAAATGTGTCTGAAGGAAGTAATTTCCTCAATTTAAAAGTAAATGCATAATGTGTAAATGTGAAATAATCAAGTATATACGACATAGATATACAATATCTTGACTTTTTGAAAATATTCTTCACTTTACAGGAAAATAGGAAATAATAATTTTTTTGCAGCCCTTTTGTACAAAGATCTGCTGCTGCATATGGGTGTGTGTGTGTGTATATATATATATATATATATATATATATATATATATATATACACATATATATATACATATGTGTATGTGTGTGTGTGTGTGTGTGTGTGTATGTATGTGTGTTGTTTTTATATTAAGCCGCTTTTTAAAAAGCAAGCGCCGTCGCCAGATATTTCTGATTGGTAGACATTTATTTAAACACATCCCAATTGACCATTGATTTTATTTTTTTTTTGTAATTTCTTTTTGAATGTCTTAATGTTATTCTTTCTTTCTTGTATATACACAATTATTTTAAAAAAGTTCAAGTTTAATATCTTTACCTCAAATTAATTTATTATTTTCTGCAAGTCACGTTATATATCTTCAGTTTAACCTGTTACTGATTGTGATATGGTATAGTTTAATTTCATTTCACTTCCCATTATTTTATCCTTTAATAATATAAGTTTGATATCATGTATCTTTGATTATAGTATGCCAAGATCATTTATTATTTTTGAAGGATTTGCTTACCTGGCTTTGTTCAATTAACTTTAGTAGATCGGAATTTTGATTTGCAATTTGAATAATGAAATAAGTTTACTACAAAGTGCTTAATTATCGTGATTACTTGTTTTATAAAATGTAGCATGACGTCACCGTAACACATCTGTAACACTGTATCATCTTCCTTTCTCTTTTCATTTAAAACAGTGCCAGTCCAATTTGTTTTCGGAAATTTCGAAATTGAGAGCCACTTTGAAGAAGTTAATTAATGAAAGTAATGGGCATAATGTAAATTTTAATTCAGTATTAAAGTCTAATTTAAAATTGCGCATCCCTTTGATATTTATCGTGCAATAAGATTTGATTTAGCAGAGCGGGAGCGATTTTGTGTTGTATCATTTAAAAATTTATTTTAACAAGCAGCGGCGTCCTTCAAAGGGGCAAAGTTTTTTGTTCGCCGGAGGTTTAGAGGGAAGTTTGAAGGACCCGACGTTGAGATTGTACAAGTTTGTATTTCTTTATAAGAGCGATCATTTAAAACATTTTTCATGTTTTGGGCAAAGCACAAGAAGCAGTGACGTTCTGTGTAAAGGCCTTCGTGTATTTTGCCGTTATTTATAAACGTCGTGTAATTAACTAAAATCATTGCGGAATTTCATTCTCATTTCTTGTAAGAAAATTTAGTAAAAAGTGATGAGTGAGAAACATTTAGGAAATTTATATAAGGTTTTATTTTAAATGGAGTAGCTAAAAACAATCTTAATTTTATATTTTTTCCCAATTTTTATATTTTGAGTCACACTCAGCATATAGGACTATTTCCATCAACTATTTTATTGATGAAAAAAGCAAATTATTATGTACTAAAATTTGTTAGTTTTGGTTCTGTTAAAAGTTTATATGTTACAGTAGATATGAAGAGAGATAAAGTTAGTAAAATTATTTTGATAGCTTTGCTAAATTAACTATCATTTTCCTGTTTTCCATTTGCATATGTGTTTACATGTGCATACGAGTGTATGTGTGAGTGTATATACGTGATTACGTGTGCGTGTAGATGTGCGTATGCGTGTATGTGTGTGTGTTTGTGCATGTGTATTAAAGGGAAATATTGATAATATTTATAAATATTTTAATATTAATACTGTATACATTTAAAACTTCACTTTTATCTATATCATAGTGAGAGATCTACTAGTACTTAGCAGATATTTACGTTTAAGATTCCCATAAGCCATAAAAATGTACTTAGAACTTTATGATTTTTACCCATAAGAGATGAATTTATCTTCGAGAATAAAGTGAAATAGACTTCTAGTGATGACCTAAATCCAATTTTGTGACTAAAACAATCGTTATTTCATTGGAATTCATTGTGTAAATTAATTGTTAATATATACTGTATAAATTGCTTAAGAGTTAATAAAATCCAATTATAATTCAGCCTTACAATGTGCTTCTAAATGTTATTACTGGAAGAACATTTAGTTATTAATAGGTAAAGTATTAATGCCATGACTCAATACTAAAAACAGTATACTGAGATAGATGAATTGATAACAATTATCTTGTGTTATAATTCTAATGACTAGAGTATAATTAAAAAAAAATTTGATAGTCTATATTTTTAGTTTTGTAAGATTAATTGTGATAGTCAGACAACACCGAAATTTGACAAGAGATTATAATTTAGTTTGTTTAAAAGAATATTATATTTAAGTTGATTACTTAAATTATAACATAAAGAAAGAAATATTTTATGGGAGTGAAATATAGACCATCTTTTCGTTTTTATACTACCATATATTTATTTAATTAATTAAACACTGACGAAACCCAAACGTCTAATAAATTAATAACAATCACTTTTGTGATAACAAAAGAGTAAATCGCGTAATTATTTTTGTAATAAACACGAAATACTCAGAAACCACACAATAGTTCTAATCAAGCAAAAGATTGTGTCACCGTGGTGGGATGAGTTGATCATAAGGCACACTGCTTTTGACTGCGAGACGCACCGCAGGTACCCGAGTTCCATTCCCGGGCGCTCGTCGAGCGGGGTTGGACTGGTTTACTGGTTAGCTGTAAGATATCGCTCTTGTAGCAATAAGTCCGCCATATGCATCAGTTAGATACATTAAAGTACAGAAATAAATACATAAATAAGAGATGATGCCAATTGTTTTCACAGAGCTAAGCGCCGAACTTATACGAATACGCGTATGACAAGAGTACCATAGAACACTACTTCATAGCTTAGAGACGTAAAAATGTAAATGTTTTCTATTTCTGATATACGATGAAGATACATGAAATTCAATCAATCGATTTAATTAATTCAAAAATATTGATTTATAATTTATTAATGCCATCACAGGTACGAGAAGGCATATATATATATATATATATATATATATATATATATATATATATATACACACATAAATACATATATATTGAACATTTATTTTTTTAATATTGAAGTTCAAGAACAAACTCTCGTCTAACAAAAAGTTAAACAACCATCCATAAATGGAAAATAAATAAATATTTTAATGATACTTTATAAATATGGAAAATTTATATTTTTTTCCATTTTTCTTATGTGAAAACGCAAGTATTTTTATGAGGTGAAAATACAATTTAGTTCATATCAGTTTATTTCTAACAAAAGAATTGGACGGTAGCTTTACATCAATTTCGGTTAAGATTCTAGAAGATCTACTAACGAACACGAGAATCTTATACGTTCCGAAAACATCATAACTGCGAAAACTGGTTTTACATGAGTAACATGAGTACCACTTGTTTAAACATACAATTTTTTTTGGGAAATATGAAAGTAATTATAAATAAAATTAAAAAAAAAAACAAAATATAAAAATAATCTATAACCGTATGAATATAATTAACATTAAAAATTTTATCTCAAATATATCTGGAGTTCATAATTTAATTATTTTAGCTGGTGTATCCAAGCAGAAGAAATGTTATTTATTGGTATTTCCCTAACAGTTACCAAAGAAGCTATTCAAAAATAGTCAGTCATTTATTTTTCTTCGAACATAGTTTATAATATGGACAAACTCTTTTCTGTTCATAATGACGGAGTGTCAGGATTCTTCAGCTAGTTATTTCATTGCGTTTTTATCATATATAAATGATATATTTTGACAATTGTTTGCTAACACAAATTTTTATTTGTAATTTATTTTAAAAAACTACTTAAAAATAATAAAGCGTCATACTAACTTTCATTGAATATTTGGTAACATATTTTATTTATGTCTTCATTCATAGAGAAAAAGCTTCTATTACAGGCGTCAACTTCTACCAAATAAAACTTACACAAAATCGTTTTTATTTATAATGTTTCTACATATACTCGTACTTGGCGTCAAGATATTGGTCCAACAATAATGAAGAAACGATTTTCATTTCTATCCATATCTTTTACTACTTAAACTTTAACTTAAACATACTACTCGTTCATCCATTATTAATATAATATACAATATAGAAACACATTTCATGCATCCAGTTTTCGAATATTAGATACCGTATTAGAAATTTTAAAAGCTTTCATGATATTTAATGTGCCAAAACAAAACTTATAAAAGCTTCTCAAATGTATACATCGATTTGTCCCCAAAATTGATCCACACCAATTAAACCTTCATCTAATAGTACGGTACGTGACATTTATCAATTTATTGATGTCATTATGGCACGAGAAGGCAGCGAGTGGTGCATCGGGTCCATTAGCGACTACAGAAGCACCTTGGGCAGAGCGCCTGAAGATATTAATTATAACACGTAGAGTGTGTTACCGGTGAGTGCTGAAATAGGTTTGAAATTTTATTTTAATATTTATAATTTAAGTAAAAATATGTACCTAATTTATCAGCCGACCGAACAGAAATTAAATATTGAAATAGGTACTACGTAGATTAGACGTAATGGCAGTTAATGGTGTAGTTTATTTCGTGCTACACCTGTTCTGAGCAACATACATTATTTATCCTTACTGAAACAAATTTGCATTTATTTGTCATGATGTATCAAAAGTAAGATATATACATAAATATTAATCATACATAGTGATTTTTACATAAAGTGTAATTACCATTTCTATAACCGCTGACATAAGACGAAATGAAGATCCCTATATTAATGAAATTTTGTTAGTAAGTTAAAAATAGTTATTTTTTTAGCAATGTCTTTTCTTCCAACCAATATTTGGTAGAGATATTTTATTTAGGTATATTGGAGATCAGAACATCGTATCTGAAACTCTAACCTCATAGACTCCAACATTATTTTGTTAGATGAACATGATGTGTTATTGCTGGTAGCTAAAAAGGAATGTGTGCAGAATTTGATGACAAGAACAATGACATGAATAGGGAAGGAAGTAAAACTAAAGTTTTGAATTTCCAAACTTATAAATGAAGAATGAGTTGTACGTTGATAAGTATTTCAACCTCGAAATATTAAGTATTGCAAGCAAGAAATAGTATTGATAGTTGAAAAACATAATTTAATACCAATAGCAATCGAAGGAAGGGAATGAAGAACAATAACAATAGAAGACTTAGAAGTAAAGAAGAAATACTTCACATGTATGAAATGAAATGTAAAATAATTCACATTTTTAGTGAAACATAACGTAATTTCCGTGAAAAAAAATTTTACAACCCTACAAAGAGTAATTAAATAGCCGTAAGTGAATAAGCGGACAGAATTTTCGACAGCTGCTTTTATAATAGTCTAATCAGTAGTTAGCATTCTACAAGGTGGTGTATCTTTCGAACTACTGTAAGCGTGTATCACAAAGCTATCGTTAAACAATTTTTTACTTAATTAAAAATTAATTAGTAAGTTACAAATAGTTATTTTTTTAGAAATGTCTTTTCTTCCGGCCAATATTTGGTAAAGATATTTTATTTTAGTATATTGAAGATCAGAATTGTAACCGTATCATCAAAATTATTTAACATTTATATATCTTAATACATAACATTTACTTTATTAACAATAAATTACATTTCTGAAATTATAGTCGTTCTGTCACTTCTCAACACTGGATATAAACTCAGCCTTCTCGTCAATTCCTTTGAAAATTGCGGACAGAAAAAAACAGCGTTTATAACTTTCTATTTTCAATGGACGTGCTTACCATTTGGTTGCTATTTTTCAGAGATTATTAAGCAGCATTATAAGAAACATAAACTATCGGATTTCACTTTGAATGATATTTTGATATTTTCTAAAACATTTGAAAAACACATCGAACATTTATCACTATTATTAGAAACAATTTCAAAGGAAGGCTTTAAATTAAAATTTTCAAAAAGTAATTTTGCACAAGACTCTTCAAAGTATTTAGGTCATATTATGAAAAAAAATACAATTACTCCATTGAAGGTTAATTGATATGTTATCAAAAAATGTTCTGTAAAAATTATTTTTTTAGAAAATATGTGCCAAACATATTAGTTACATTGGATCCTTTACATAATTTACTAAGAAAAGGACAAAAATTTGTTTAGACGGAAAAATGTCAAGAATCCTTTGAAACAATAAAGAAACTACTTTGTTTAAAACCAATATTAGCAATATTTGATCCAGATTTACCAATATATACAGATGCCAGTATACAGGAACTAGGTGCGGTCTTGAAACAACCACAAGAGGATGGAAAAGAAAAACCTTGTGCTTATTTTTCAAGAAAATTAAATAACATCCAAATGAAAACAAAAGCCATATATCTAGAATGCTTAGCAATAAAAGAAGCAGTAAAATGTTGTCAGCACCGGCACATAAAAAAAAATTCACGGTTTTCTCTGATTATGAACCTTTAGAGAAGATGAATATTAAGGCTAGAACGGATGAAGTAGTTCTTCTTAGAGACCTGATATACTATCTAAAACTTGACATACTATTTTCCTGGTGAATTTACGAGTATTACCCCAAAATTAAATCTCGCAATTTAATTTTGAGGTAATATTCGTATATTCACTATAAAAATACAACTTAGAAACAGATAGTCTGAGCAGAAATCCTATATTTTTATACCCTATGAAAATAAAGAAGAAAGTTTGAAAATTGTAAATTTAATTAAACTAGAAAATATTCAAAATGTTCAAAAAAGAAATGAAGACATAAAACAAAACAAAAATACACTAAAATTAAAAGATAGAATATACTATTCCCGATCCATCGACCCGGATTGTCTTGAGGCCCCTCCTGGGACCCATAACGACCCTCTTCATACAAAAAAGGGGACCTTCGAAAGTCCCCTAATAGTGTCCCGTATCTACAATCACAGCGCTTCCACCCAACAGGGTTAGAGTATACTACAAAAAGGTTGGAACAAGAGAAAAAAAATTTACTGTCTGAAGTATTTAGTAAAGAAATAACAAAGAATGTTCATTATCATTACTGCCATATAGGAATACATCAAATGAAAAATAAAATTACACAGCAAAAAAATTAACTTATAATATAAAAGTTTGTGAAAAATGTGAGATCTGCATAAAAACAAATCTAGACAAAAATGTAAACTTGGACTATTGTCTCACTTAGGTCCTTAATATTTCGATATTGTATTCATAAGTGGATTTGGAGGTTCACGTTCCACGAAAACTTATTTACACTATTGATATTATACCAGATGAATTGAAATAAGAGACATATAATGATGATAATTGAACTGGAAAATAGTATAAAATCACATAACTATAATAAGAAATTATTTCGCAAAAATAGGAGAGTATGAATTAAAAATAGGAGACTTGTTATAAAAACGGCAATCGGTTAAACAGAACCTGAACCGGACATTGCTCCGTACAAAATTGTCAAAAACTGTTTATAGAATAGATACCGGATATAAGAAGTGTGAATCAAATGTTTCCATATAAAAAAACTTATCTCGGTAAGAGAATAAAAAGAAATTTTTTTAAATGAGAGAGATTTATTGATGCATTGAAAACTTTAGATATTCTCTGACTCTGTGCTAGAATAAACGAAATGTCGATGATTGTTTTATTAACGCTTAATATTTAAAGTCGAATAATTCATATAAAACTAATATAAGTAAAAGGATTTGTGAAATAATACCTTCAATATTGTTTCTCTTTTCATGTAAGATTTCTTATAAACCTTTTAGGTTTATAAAATAATGTGATTTGTGAATAGTGATTAATAAAAACCTCTTCTCTTTTCTAACATAATATCATTTTATTTCGCCATTTCCGATATTATATAAGGTATATTTATTATAAACACATTATACATATATACGACGAATGTTATTTGCGATGCAAATTCTGGATAATAATCTTAAATATGTATTGGTAAACACAGTTTGTCCAATTGGACTCGATTGGGAAATAATACAAATTCACATTTTGTAATAATAATAAAATTCTATATACCTAAGTAAACCCACTCCTTTACGGCGTGAACCTTACTTCATGTATTACATTACGAAAAATAAAATTTAATAGTGCTCTCGATAACGGTAATAACCTATCCCTTAGTTATCACAGATACCCTGAACATCACAAAGTTTAAAAAGTCCTAATGCTTACGCCTTTAGCCTCAAAAATGCTTGCATATGGCGTAAGCAACTTCTCGAAATTAATCTAACATAAATCTTCAGGTATCCATGATTAAAGCATTGACGTATTTATGACTATTATTCACTTTGTAGTATCCACCGTTGCCAGTATTTTCAATACTTTAAGGTTTCCCTGGAAATATAAGAAGGCTTATATTACTCTCTATCACTGAACTATCTATATATTATCGCTGCTATCAAAGCAATTTGAACAAATTTAAAATTTTAAATTTGCCAATTTTTCAAACAACCTTCCACGCTGACATTAAATAAATTTTTAACAATTCGACGGTATCGTTTAAATGTGTGCTATCTTAATTTAATCAATCGTAATTTAAGTAAGTAACTTCTCAACAAATTGGATAGTTTTAAACCATTTGTATTCGACTTATTTTCGGCCTCAAAAATATGATCAAATTTCCATGCGACCATCATAGTTAAAATTGTTTTAAATTCGCCACTGATGAAATTTTCATTTTAGTCATTTTATGGGGGTTTATACCTCAAAAGGAAAAAAAAATCCTTATAGGATCACTTCGTTATCCGTCTGTCGTTCTGTCGAGGCCATTTTTCTCAGAAACGTATGAAGGCTTCAAGTTAAAATTAATATCAAATGGTTTAAGTCTATGGTCCCTTACACCTGTAAAAAGCCAAACTTCTATGTCAACACAATCAAGAACAACCGTAAAAATACGGCCATTCACGCCGCGAATTTTGATACTCGTAAATAAATCTAAACCTATAGGGTACTTCCGTTGACAAAGAATCATAAAATTAGGCAAGAAACAAAGTTTTACAGCATAAGTAAAGGAAAAAATTCGAAAATCCTTAATTTGTAATTACATCACTTAAAAATATGCGCCTATGAAAGATATAGCAGACAATATAATTTCGTCCAAAAAATTAAAATTGTTTAATTAGTACAATAGGAATATTATGTACCATTAAATGTTTATAAATGCCGAAATATGTACGGGACACTCGTAGTGTAAGTTCCACTTGTGCTTGATAAGTTTTTTATAATATTCTTACTAATTTCTTTCATTTCTTCATATCTAATGGAAATTCTATCACATTTCGCTTCAGTACACTGATCTGTATTTTAAAGACAATAAGACCCTTCTAATTCTTTCGTATGGAACTGCATTCTTTGGAGAATCAATTATCTTTGCTTCACAATATTATGAAATCAACTTAATATAAACATTTATGGCATACTCTCAGTGTCTATGTTAAAAAGTCTTCCAAAACCACATTACATCACAAAATACGGATTGAACTTCCTCTATACTTCGTCCCTCATTATCTTCCCTATTTAATTATCGTCCCTATTTAAAAACTGGGTAAAACCTGACTAAAATTGATAGAATATATAGGTATATATATATATATATATATATATATATATATATATATATATATATATATATATACACTTAATAAATTTAATTAGAGGGTATGCACTAATTTTTTTTTATTCGCTAAATAAGGGACATGTAACACATATACATATATATGTACATATATATATATATATATATATATATATATATATATATATATAAGACGTTGCAATATATTTTCGTTATAAGCTTAAATATTTATGAGTGCCACAATACGTACTGAAACCTAGGTAGGTTCAGTACGACGTCTACTCACGCTTGACGGTTTTTTTGTACATAACTCTTTCGTCTTATAACTGTTTGTTTAATATTATTATTTGTATCAAAGATTATATAGCCTACTATCGTATTAATAATTCTCATTGCTCAAATTGTAGTTGGCTATAAGATATTGGTCCTGTAGCAATAAGTCGGCTCTCTGTGGACTTAGTTTTGTACATTTCAGTAAAATTTATGAAATAAAAATAACTAAATGAACACCTGTTTGAAATTAACATTTTTATCGCCTTAAGTACTCTTTCACTATCATAATCTAACTAGAATTTTATCGCATGCAAAATCCAATAAAACTTTGTAAATTTCAGACATTGGAAGGCGAAAAAATCTTTCAAATTCCTTGCCAGTTTCGCCATAAACATCAGTATCGCCATAAACAACTATAACGCCTTCATTTATGATCGCCAAATCCCCTAGATATCTTTGGCTAGTTATCGGCGGATAAGCAATGCTAATCCGCTGAGCGACACCAAACTCGCACCCCGCGAAAATTCCTAAGCGGAAAATTGAAAACCGATAATTGCCAATTCCGGACGTCTCTTACTTATGGATATATTAAATAATTTTTGTAGTAAACTCGGCACTGCATGTCATTCGTCTCGCATGTGAGACGCCCTTGTGCGGGGATTATCTTTTGTAGGGCCGGCTGTGTGATACTCTAAGAGCTTGTAATTACTTCGTTCGATGTTTATTGAATGACTAGAAAGTTTGCTCCACTGAAACGTGGAAGTCTATTATATGTTTCTTAGTGAGATAAACGTACTTCAAGGTGTAATGAAAAGTGCAAAAATGTAATACCGTGTGGAAAAGGAAAATATTCAATAACCAATTAAGGTAAAAACATAAAATTTGAAAAATCTCTAGAGCAGAAGTTTCCCGTGAAACAATCCTACAGTGAAGATATGATTTTAAATTGATTATTTAAATAGCTAGAAATTTAACACAAAGAGAATGATCTACATAAAATTGTAACAGAGTGAATTCTGTACATGGAAAATATTTTCAAAAAGGGTTTTTGATTTAGCGTAAAGAATGATAAAAGAAGCCAAAAAAAGCTATTTTTAAAATTTTGGTCTGTCTATATATTAATTTGCTCGTCAATCATACAAAATCTACTGTATGGATTTTGGCGAAATATATATGGTAATAGTTAATACTCAAGTGCAACATATGAGACAAACAAAATAAATTCTAATATATTTTCTTGTTCCGAATTCCACGCGAGTGAAACCAAGGGGTACAGCTAGTATCTAATAAAACGAAAGTTACTATTAAAACAATCCAACTTTCACAGTATTTTTAGCGTCATATACATTTATTACTTCTTCATAGGTCTAGCTACCTTCATTTGATTCACAAAGCGATAATCAGCCGAAATCATTTATGCCTTGAGTTCATTCTCAGGCAATATCAAATATAAAATAACTTCCATACGTCATGTAATTATTATTCTAGTAATCTATACTTACTAGAAAAAAGAAACTTAAATGAAGATTAAACTTTCGCTAATATAAAAAATATTTAATAAGTAATGAGAACCATTAGCACGTAACACTTTAGGTGCTAACGTTTTTAATTAGCTATCCCACAACCCATGCAGTTTTGTGGTACACTATGACAAAACTATCACACCTCTAGATTTGAAATTTAATTTAATAATTTAAAGTCATGTCTAGATTTGTTATCTATAGTTATTTTTATATTTAAACCTTTTGCTAAATTATGAAAAAATACGAAACTACAATGCGTAAGCATATGGTTACTAGCGCCATATGTTATAACATTACGGAATAAATAGAGCATACATGCAGATGTTTCATATTTCTAGAATGTTTAATAACAAAATCGAAACGTGATGTGTGGATGTTTTTATTAACTAGACTGTTATTAAAGTCATCTCTTAAAATATTACAGAATTGATAGGGTATGCAGATATGTAATATTTCGAGAAACAATGTTTACTAATTAAATCAAAATGTGATACGGGGTTGTTTTTATATTGTAAATTAATGGATAGTAAATTGTGGAGGTTAAATAACCTACATAAATCGAATAAAACAAGATATAGAAAGGTGCTGAATTACGAAATGTTGGATGTAAGTACCTATTTAAGATAGATCATATATATTAACATCGGAAGTTCGGTTAATATTTTTCACTTCCCTTTTTAATGAGATGAGTTTTAAAGTTAAAAAATACTTTAAGCTTTAATAAGCTTTATCTTTTAATCCAAAATCCATCTCAATTTCGTATTAACAAGTACAATTTGTATTGGCCCTGTTTTTTACCTGTTTCTACTGTTCAGATTTATTATTTCTATACCTACAATAATATGATCATTACGCGAAACTGAATCGAGTAACATTTAAAAAAATCAATTTTAGTTTTTAATTTTTTTGGACCATACAGAACAAATTATGAGTAAATTTTACCACCTTCCGCTATTGAGGTTTTTTTAAACATATGTAATGAAATAATTTTAAACATTTTATATTTGTTGTTATCACAGCGAAATACCACGAAGGCTTACTTTATCGGGTCGTAAAGAACGAAACAATAACCGTTCTTTAATGTCTGATTCAAAAGAACGACAGAAAAGAATTCGAAATCCTTAATTATATTATTATCGAGAAAATGCATTTTTTTTAATACGCTGCTAACTTACAACCAGAAAAAAATGGAATTGACACATTGCAACTTATATCATCGTCGTTTGTTTCATATTGAACAAAATGGACTTTGTACTCTTTGTCACAAATATCAAGCAAAAATGAAATCAAGAGACAGAAGTAGACAATAATATGGTGCTTTAAAAAACATACTAATTACAATTCATAAGTCGCAAGGTTTAACATTAAAGTAGTTGTAGATATTGGATAAAAATTAATTTTTGTTGGTTTAAGATATGTCGCGTTTTCAAGAAAAAAAAACATCAGAAGGATTAGCATTAAATAAAAGATTTTCCTATGATGGATTATGTAATATTACAAATTCACATATGTTAAAATTTAGGAGGCGACAAGAAATTCGTATGCGGAATTCAAGGTGTTACTTAAATGAAAATTGTTAAAGGAGTAACTATTGTTTCTTTAACAGTAACTAATGTATCATTATTTTGCCTAACTATATTGTAAAAAGAATATTTAAACATTTCCAAATTTTTATTTTGTTTTTTTTTATAATTGTTAGATGACCGATTATCCGAATTTGCAATATTTACAATTAGTATATATTAATATAGTGATTTCTAAAGTTGTATCTACGTACTTATAATTTTATGGATATTAAACAAACTGGTTACATGAACATGCATTTAAATGAGTAATCAACCAGAGATCATGCTTTGGATGGTGTTGGAACCGTCGTACATCCTAGGCTGTGTAATAGGGATATCGTCCACATGCGCATCTACAATTATGTCCAAAGCACTGCAGAAGCGCGGCAGCCCCAACTGCATCCTGAAAGCATTATTGTAATGGACGCATATTAATTAACTCGCGAGCCCTCACAAAGCCATGCTTTTGCCAGTAATGAAATTCTGTAAGAAGATATTAAGAATTATTTTCTACTTTTAACAGCTCATTAGGACTATGAGAAATGAATAAGTAAGATTATCTTACACCAATTTATATTTAACGATATAAACTTTATACTTTAACGATATAAACGATCTTGGAGTATAAACGATCTTGGAGTTATATAACATATCTCGCAACCATACCTGACATATTCGCTTAAAAGTCAAAACATTTTCCCACGCTCGTAATTACGTTACCACATACCTACCTATTCGTATAGTTTCAATGCGTTAGTTAACCCAACACGCAGCGAAATTTATGCGACCCATTCAGGACGGGACGGAGCAAATTAATATGGACGCGAGTTATAGCTGATTGATAAAAACATTCCTATTCAAGATTGGTTACGGCAGCAACATTCATGAAATATTTATAGAGCAGCATTGATTATGAGAGCCGACAAGAAGAAGCTTTCGTTGCGAGGCAAATTCGAGGAGCGAACTGCTGCGTAAGCTCTATTCCGTCGCTAGTTTGTGGAGGAGTACTCTCTTTCGAATGATATTTTTGCGAGATAAAATATTGAAATGTTTGATCGTTATAATAATTTATTTTCATTATTATTAGTCCCATCCCGAATCTAATAATGAATGTGTCATTGCGGATCAGATAATATAATATTTGTTATTTCGTCTGGTTCGGGTCGTCTTCCTCTCGTTTATTCTAACTTTCAATATTGTTATTCTAGCATAATTTAAAAAATATTTTTAGTTATGTATTGAGATTAATACTAGAAAGCCTTTAAAATTCAGTATGATGACTTAAAGTTATAAGATTTCTAAACTCGACATATTTCCCGAGTTTAAACCATTACATACATAAATCAAAGATTTTTTTGTAGTTGAAATAAGATCCATAGCATTTCCGTCTGAGGAAATACCACAAAAACATATTTTCATTATGAATATTAAATAAAAAAATTAAGAAAAGTCAAATAATTTGACCATTTAGTCTGCATACAACATTAAGAAACCTCCGTTTAACTGAATGAGGTAAAATAAATATTTCCAGATGAGCATATACAAGGCATAATTAGAAGATGATTGAATATGTTTCCTCACTATATTCCATATTTCTAATATAATTTTCAAAAATCATAAATTTAAAAACCTCTTTTCCATTTTAAACAATTGACAAATACCAAATTTTCCACTTACTCTATTACTTATTACCACTATTATTACAGATATCACATTTAGAAAACTTGCTTGTAAGTAAACAGCTCATATGAAAATTTTCGCCAGGAATATAAACATACAGCCAATAAATTAAACTCTATTAAGCCTCATTAACCAAACCACCTCAACGCAAAGTGCAAGCCCTATTTCAACACATTCCGCATTTAAATAGTAAATACCAACAAAGAGGACATGAAATCACTTACCCACGTTACCCCAGCTCGCTCCATTTAAACGAATAATTGACCTAATCTACATAAGTACATATGAAAGTGAAGCCCCGAAAAAGCTTGTACAATGTTTATCGAGAACGATTTCCTCGAAAAACCTCGGGAAAACTCCCCTAGCGCAGTACTGGGCCAGCTGTCAGGGGGAACCGCTTTTAAAATTGATTACTGATTTCGGTGCATATTTTATTAAAGGAATTTACCTTGGCTTTTTCCTTTTCATGTAAGTACAAAGTTCGTGTCATGTAGATTTACATGATAATGTCAAGGTGCGTAGGTATTTTTTTCAGAAATACTAACAGCTTTACCGCAAATAAGGGCTTATGAATTGTCACCACTTAAAAAGGTATTCGGAGGTAAAATAAGTGAAATTCTTCACGCTTACTTACGAAATGTTTCATAAATTTTTGTGTTATTTATTGGATTATAAAAACAGGATGGAAAGGAATGGTTTGGAAGGCTTGATATATAAAGGCTGAAATGTGCATTTAAATTGGCAGAGAATTATTAATTCATATCTAGATGAAAGAAGCTCTCTTATAATGTTTGAGAGTAGAAAGAAAATATTGTCTCTCCGACTTAAAAGTGTTTAGTTGTTTATTTCACCTCTCATAAAATGAGGTTAGATGAACAAAAATGCTGAAAATTTGGCTGTCTTATTATTTTAGGTTTAAGCATTTTCTTCTTATTAATATAAACTGAAAATCATCAATATTAATAAAGGTGTGAAAACATGAATAGAAAAAAATGGCTAAGGGTTAGACGATAGACAACATACAGAAAATTTTTCTCTTAAATTTTTCGAATTATTAAATTTAACTGCTATTACTTTTGGAGTTCGTTTGTATGTTACTAAATGGGGGAATAAATAAATCTCCGGCATTCATTTTTTTTTTATTCTAAATTTCTTGTTATGCTTTCTTTTAATTTTCTGATTTCTCCCCCTATTTTCGTTAATGTTAAATTTATGACTTTGTACTGTACTTCGCAACTAATTTTTTTTATTTTTATTTATCTAATTTTTTTCAAATATTGTTTTCTAACTGTCTTTTATTATAGTATCATTTGTTGATTATATAGTAAATTACTAAATAAACGTTTCAATAATAAATTGACTTATCTATTACTTATTTACGATATCTGTATGCATAATAAAATCGTAAAAAACTGAGTCTGCACATTGAATATTTTTAAGTAAAACTATCTATAGATATTTAATAAAGACAGGCTCCTAAACCAAAACAAACGATTTTAGAATTTTGTCAATTTGTCGATTTGTCTGTTTATCTACACCTTCGTTGCTCATGTTAATCTAAGCTATAGCTGAACCGATTTGGATAAGATTTTCAGTGATGTGTTTTGATTAGCTTAGGCTAACATTTAGATTTTGTTTCATTTCAATCGGTTCACAAATAAAAAAGATACGTTAATCTTTAGTTTATTTTCGTTGAGCATGTTAATATCAGAACCATTGCAGCTTATTTGGTTGTCAACGCTATTTGTTAGCGTTATTAGTAAACTTTTTGCTCACAGAATTTTGAGAGAAAAAAAAGGGAAATACAAAAGAAATCCTAAGAACTTCTTACTCCGAATTCATTGCGAACAAAGCACAGCTAGTTTGGAATAAATATGAAATAAATACGAGAGGAAAACTCAAAATGTTCGTGTTTTCTAATCAGTAATTCCACTTTAAAACTTCACAAATTCAACTAATTGCTATCGTTGACTTCGCCTTACCGGAAACTATTTTGAACAAAATTAAATTATTTGCAAAGCTCTATTAATATAACCTATATTATACTCACGGCTCCAAATGCGTCGTTTCTTTTAAGACAGCGATATACTTAGGGGCAGTGGGGTTGTATATGCATAGCCAACGAAACTTTTGCACCACCTCTAATTTTAATATACACCTTGCGCCATCTATGCATGTCGCAATGTTAACTTTTTGTTATTGAGTAAAAAATACGAAGTTTCATCCAAAAGAACTTATTACTTTTTTGAGTTAAAAATTCACATATATGTTAATTAGAACTATACTAAGTTTCACAAAAATTGGTTCAGTAATTTAAACATATCCATCCAAAAAAAAAAGATTGAATAATATCCATCCAAACACACTGTTCTTAATATTAGTATTCCACGCGAGCATGACCCCTGTCAATGCCTTATGTGTCGTTAACGCACCTAAGGAAATATATATTTACATAAATTCTGTAATGATTAATTGCTTGAGATATATTAGATACAAAGGAAGGCACATTATTATTTGTTACAATATTTTGCTACATATTATCTGGGATCTGTACATGAAGTATTCACGTGAAAAAATTCAATAAAGTAGATCTAAAACTGTACAAGTTACAAAAGCTTGACAGACCGGGACGAACAGAAAGACGGACTAATCGGATCTAATGAAACTATAAGATATTGGCTACATAGCCCTAAAAAAGTTATGTTTCGGAGGACGCGCGACAGAGCAACGGACGACAAACAATCTACGTAATTCCATCTCCTCATAAATAGGATGGAGTACGTGAGAAGCGCCCACGCCATTTTATTCTTCTGAACATATTTTTCGGAGTCGTCTTGAATTTTACTTAATACTTTTAAGCGTTAATTTTTTCCAGTTTATCCATATAATTCCTACACAATTTCGCTTCTCACTAGCTTTTATCTGTCAGTCATACGAGTTTGAAGACTCCCAATGCTTCAAGGCAAACTGAAGTAGTGGAATTTTGTGGGAATATATTATTTATTACATCCAAACCTAATGGGATTTGTTCAATCATTTCTATCGGTTTCGCCTTAAAAATATTTAATTTCATGTTTTTATTTCAGTCAAAATCCATTAAATTTTTAGTTGAAACTTCTTACTGCGTGCCCTAGCATGAAAATAAATGTACGAGAGTGAACTATCGAGAGATACCCGGCTGAATATCTTGATATACCATTAGTGGGGAGTGTCACCGTGCGAGTTTTGTTGTCCCGTCTTTTTTGTTTTGTTTGCGTTCCCAACCGCTACATGTTACTCGTGGAACATACTCGTTTTGATTTCATTATCTTATTACTAGTGGTTCCATAATTTAATTTCTTGTCTTGTTTACGTTTCAAAGTAAATCTATTTCCCCATTTGACACTCGTCTTTATCGTCAGGAAAGTTTTTAAAATTTACATTTTAAACGTTGAGAACATAGCACAGTATTTTAAATATATTTCAATCGGTATTTTTATAATTTTTGAACCAACTTAATAAAAAATGGTTTACATATTTACATAAACTAAACTTTTTACAAAATAATGTAGTATAATATTATCGTATTCCGTAAAATAGATTTTCCAATTATTTATTTATTCTAAATTCATCATTAACATAAATAGCAAATAAAATATTAGACAAGCAAGTAAAAAACTATGACATCAGGCAATCGATAAAGATATAAAATGGAAAGCTACAAAGTTGAGATTTGTAATAGGTCGGCACTCACGCGAAAGCTCGTAATCTCTTTTCTAAGTGTGTGAATGGAGCGGAAGAAATTGTCAAATCCGGAAAAGCAGTCAATACTGAATCCAGAGGCACAGCAGCGCGTATGATAAACTGGAATATTTATCCATACTTGCGATAAATATAATGGTGAATTCCTTCAGATGTGAATCAGAAGTTATGAGGGTCAAAACGAAACTAAATTCCACCTTGATATATTATTGATACATTATCGCGTCTAATAAAGGGAGAAACGCTTATGAATGACGCAGACACTATAAAGGAAACATCTCAATTTCAACACACCTATTCCCTCATTTATAAGAAATCAACAAAAATAATCAGTCTCATTCTCAATTTTCATCTAAATACTCCGGGCAATATATCCTCTAAGCTACAATAAACCCTCTGTTCATCCATTTCGTAATCTAACAGTCGACCAAACGATCTCGATATCCCTTACATTGACATCTCCTCGAGCGACACAATTTCCACCTTTTAGATACGGCCCCCTATCATAATATCTCCTAAGTAACTTAACAATAATGAACGACCCATTTCAGTAATTAATGATAGAGTTTCAGCGATTTAAGCTGTTTCGTTTCATTACCGTGCTTTGTTGTATCCAACGCCGGAGTTATCTCAAATGATCTGTGGATCGTAACGGTCCTGGGAGGGGGTGGGCGGCGTACAGTCTCTTTGTTGAGAGAGGTTGTCAGTCGCACGGGGCTGTTTTGTATTGATGGATTTGGCGACCGTGTATAATGGGCGTTGGCAAGTGGTGAAGTGGCAAGAGAAAGAATTGACTATTTGTTCATTTATCAATAAAAACATATTTTATTTACTACTTTCAATCGGAAGTAATTGCGGATGTGGGAATAAATGAACAGTTTCAATTAACACAAAATTAGCTCACAATTATTATAAAATGTCTACTCTAATCAAATACATCTGGAATTAATTAAACGTGTTCTTACCGGAAATATGTCTTGCAAGATGAACAAATGCTTTACCGACGTCTAAGCAAGTGTTCGTGTCTGATGTTGTTACAGTATTTCCTTATCAGCTTCAAATTTTAGTATATACAAAATTCGTCTTCATGTATTGGTGGGGGCTGCAAGCATTTAGGTACTTTTTTTATTACCTACATTTATGAATAATTCTTATTTCACATCAGATTTAGTTATGTCCTTTATATTACGTATTTCTCCTTACAACATATTTTCACAAAGTTAATTCCTTTCACAATTCTGAACGTAAAATATTTTTGGTAAATGTAAAAACACGCAACCCGTAACACGCAAACTCGCAAGAGTCGCGTAAAAATTAAATATGTTTTTCATTATTTCTTCCCATAAATCCTCCTACTTTCAGGAAAAGAAATCTTTTGAAAATTACCGGATAATTCAAAATTAAATATCACTAGTCTATTTTGCACACAAATAAGATCAACTGACGGTTTTCTAAGTGTTGATATGGAGCTTTTCAATAATTTTTATTACAGGTGTTATTCATAATATTATTCTGAAAATAAAAAGGAAAAAAGACTTTATTTAAAAAAAAATTAAGTATAATGGAAATTCAGAATAATGGGCTACATAAAGAAAAAATAAATCGTATGTACAAATGAAATGACTAAAGACGCGAAAGAAATAATAAATTGCATGTATAAATGAAATTACTAAAAATGTAATACGCGTTTTAAATGATGAAAACTTAAAATATAAATGAGAAGTCTGCAACATGTGTTATAAATGAATAATTACTTGACTACATTGTATATAAAAAGGGATAAAACTTTCTGCTAGTAAGAAGAAAATCGCATCAGACCATGTATTTATTCAAGATGGTAATTGGTTACCTTGAAAACCCATTACCGTGTTGAGATTAATATCGTTTTACACCGATCTAATATATGCCAGTAAAAAGACAACCGCAATTTCATATTCTGCATGCACGTACCAAAATTAATTTGCGATACCTGTCCGCACTCACTACGTACAAGTTTGAAAACATTGTCCCAACTCGATTTGTGTTCCTGTTCAATTGGCTACTTTAGAATCAAGATTTTGGAGTATTTAGACAGGTCATAGCCGGCTCACATTATGTTTTGTGCACAATGTATTCGTTTTAATCACTGTTAACTTGTATGTCAATCAAATATAATTTTATACTTTATTTTGTTCCTACCGACTTATTCAAGGCGACAAGCTGGCACCAAGCTACAAGCTGAGTAAGGTTGGCAAATTTAATTCTGATATATGCTTAATCTCCGTAACAACCTACGTGGCTTATTCCATTAATACTAATTTGCCATTCGCGAAATGTAAACGGCCCTTATTTGTATGTATAAATCTGTTTCTGAGTGAATGTTGGAGTTATACGCCTATAAGAGAATATCTCCTAACTGACATACATTTATTTCGATTTAATAGTTAGTTCATAGTTAAGACTGCATTTAATTGAAATCTTCTCTTTATGGAGTATAATTTGCGAAAATGAGAGAATGCCAGCGATATGACAACCTACTAATACATACTGAAGAGCACAGATTTAATTTTGTTCACGGACAAATAGGTCCGATTTTCTGCATCTCAAATTAATTATTTCAAATGCTAAGGTCCTATTTTTCACAAGAACATTGTTTACAAGTTACATAAACATTTTTTTTCTATGCGAGCGAAACCGCGATCGAAGCTAATTGTTAGTACAAATGACTGCTCGCATTATAAATGTTAAAATCACATTTTAAAAACAACATTTTCATACTTTCTTGGGATTTAGTTATTCCTTAACCATAAGAACAGTGTAATAAGTTAATACTAATATTTTTTTAATAAATATGCTCTTAAAAACTTGCTACAATATTTGCTTATACATCGGTTCTTTGAATTCAACAGATAACAGAGAAGTATCAATTGTGTCACTTCAGAACGAATTATCTACGTTCTGTACTACACTAGTCCATGTTACTAGACTCACAAAAATAGCTAGTAAATGTGTTCTCGTCGATAAAAGAACGTAGAGTACGTTCTCTTATAAACTAGCCCCTTGTTACTGAACTCAAGAGATCTGGAAAATATCCTCATTGGTTCACTCTGCGTTCTGTTAAATACTAGCTCCTATCAAAGAGGTCAAGAAAGTTTCTGGTTAATGTATCCAACTCAGTTCACCCTGCGTTATGTTCCAATCTAGTTCATGTTACTGGACCCAAGAAAGTTGCTGGTAAATGTATCCTCATCGGTATATTCCGCCGTCTATTTTAAATTAGTTCATGTTATTCGACTCAAGAAAGATACTTGTTAAATATGGTCTCATTGCTCTTAAACTTAAATATGTTATACTTATAGCTTTTATTAATATTAAAATATTTCCTGATTCATAAACATTTCCTGATTTATGTAGATAGAGACTAATTACGTGTTTTGTATATTCATTTCTATTCTGATCACCATGGATCATTGTTTGTTTGTTTCAAGAAAAACTAGTTAAGTTTTTTTATAATATGGAATTGGTTATATTGTAATATTGAAATAATTATGAAAATTGTGTTACATAGCAAAGTAAAATTATATAACAAAACGACGATTTGTAAGGATACTTAAATTCCATATTGAAAATCAAAGATTTCCGACTAAGCGCTTCGTTCACATGAACAGTAGTACCAGTAACCACGGACGCACCTACATCATCCCTTAAAATATTAAGTAAATATGGCATAAGAATAAATACACATACTCAATACTTTGTGCTTAAGGTCTTCCGTCGCGGGTCTCGTCGGTATTCAACTCGTCTTTTTGAACGGAGTTTTAGTAATTTTACGACCTTCTTCACGACGAAATTCATAGCCTATTGTAATCTCGTAACTAGACTATTGCTGGCATAAATTCTATATTATCGTCTGACGTTCGCTCATGAACGTCAAAGCCATATAATTTATGGGCATTCATGAAAATTTTGTTGATTCATATTAGCATCAGAAAATATTTCATGGAAAAATTCGATAGAAAGTACATACAACGTACGTTTGTTGAACTTGAGATTTCTAAACATACTTGTGGTATAATGCTCCGAGATTAGTTTTAAAACTTTAAGGGGATAGACTCTAGGCATAGAAAAGTCGTTTAGAAATTGAAAGACAAAACTTAATAATAAATCATTTAAATTAAACCTATTTTTTCAATAAATAGTTTAGATAAAAAACATGATTAAATTTTTCATGAATTCAGTAGAAATATTTATTTTACTTTTTAGCACACAGTATCTTTTGCACGTTTTTGCAGCACATTATCTTCGAGTAGTCAAATTTAATAGTTTTTAACTTTTGTTACATTTTTGAACCCTTTAAACGTGTCTATCTTTCATTTTAAGCATTAAAAAGAATCGTAATTTGCTTTCACGAAAAATACGGTTACCTATAAATGGTCTTCATTATTTTGTTGTAGACTATCCACTTTGGTGTCGAACGCGCCCGCTGCTTTGATATATCAATTTCTAATCTATGGATTTACATTCGTATATCGGCGTCCGGTATCTTTATTTTTGTTTAAAATTATTCCGCAATCGTTAGCGAAACAATTGATCGCGGGCTTTTGCGGGTTATCGTGAATAATGGGTATGTCCATTAATACATATTTGGCTAGCTTACTCGCTTTCTTTGTAGAGACTGTCCAACGATTTGTGTGGAAAATGATTAGTATTCAATATTTAAATCGGACCTTTGATACATCTGGTGAAGTCCCAAATCAAAATAAAACAGGTTGGATTTGTATTTGTATACAACTATACTTATGCGCCAACCCAAATACTTATAATTTTCTTACATTACACATTCGTAGTGTTGAAGCATCAGGTGATAGACATACGCTTTCGTAGGAATATATATATATATATATATATATATTCATATATATATATATATATATATATATATATATATATATATGGGTAATCAAGCAACATAAATTTAAATGAGTTATATGAATCTATGATATTAGCACTAATGAAATGTTATTTTCCATCTGTTTTAACTGCGCCGTGCGGCACCCGGTGTGCGTTGCACTGGATGACGTTTAAAGTTTGGCTTAACATTGAAATAGTGTATCTCGAGAACAGATCTATTTGCTGTAGGAAAGTATTTTGTTCATTGCGCTCAGTGCGACTATAAGTTTAATAACAGTATTAAGACATTAACTGAAACTTATCACGGGCAAGGTGGTAAACATAATTACGCCACAAGTTAAATAATAAATACGAATTTGCATCTTGGTTCTTAAGAAACTTTGGCCACTGTTGGATAATTCTACGCCCCTTGAGTAATAAACAATTTTGCACTTCACATAGGTGTGATTAATTTGACAAAATGTATTTCCGTCAAAATATTTGTATTTAATTTTAGATTTCTAGTACAATAGTTACTTTCCTAGATATTTTTAAATTGTACTAGAACAATACACTGAAGTACATAAAGCAACAAATATTTAACATTTCTTACGATTTCGATTCGTTAATAAGTCAAAAAAAGATTTAAAATAAAAAGGAATTTTTAAGCGATATCATGCATATTCCTTAATATAGTTACTATGGGTATTCTCGAAAGTGATCAAATTGTTTATTTAATTAAAAATATTTTTTTAAATAAAGCAGACATTGTTAAAAAACAATTTCAACACTGAAACTTCTTAAATTAATTAAACGTGCGACAACGCACTTTCAGATTCTACATTACTAGAAATAGTACGACGTCTGGCTACATATATGGGACGTCAGATATATGTACAATGAAATACGTTACAGATGGATAAGAGAAATTTATGACACGTATAACTTTGGAAAATTAACATTGTCTGTACTACCAACATAATAAATTTCACTACTATCGACACATGTGTTTAGCCACAATCCGGATAGAGTGTCAATAACAGTATATCTGTTATAACTGATCGTTATTTCAATTTAAATCTATGACCAATTCACCACGGCTATTTATCGGAAACACCTACGTCCTCCCATATGTAAATAAATAAAACCTTACCCTCATCGTTAACCCATGTAAAAGTTTTCACAACCCCACCATACATATCTTCAATTGCTGGCAGGGTGGCGCATAAAAAATCTCCAGCCTCTTATACATTTTTCATAGCGCAGGGGAAATAGAGAGAAACTATGAGTCTGCCCAGTAGAGTGGCTCGTATAAAAATATATGCTCAGCGTTTTTCCGCGATAACAGTCGATATATTATCATTCTTATTGGGGACTATCCAAACGAATGGATGTTGGATGACATAGAAAAAAAATAATATTTAGATTGGCTGCCCACCCTGCTTATAGGGTTCACGCATACTGAGGTCGAAGTTTTCTTTTTGCCTAATTATTTAATGTATACATTATACGAGTGGGAAGTTTCTTCGGCACTGTTATTAGAGCTGTAGGTTGAGTATGTACGTTTCACCAAACACGGAGTACATATTTATAGAGGGATACGTAGGTAATATTGTTCGGATTTATTAATTGATTAAATATACATCACGTGTTATTGTGGGGGTAATGAAGGTATAAGAACTCGGTCTCGAAATAATTTACTAAATTTGGAAACGAAAAATTCACAGTTCGGAGATACAATTTTATCTGTGTCAAATGTAATCAATCATACTTGAGATAATTGGAATAACCTCAAAACTTAGCAAAGTAATTATCTATCTTCTTGTATGAAAAGAATGGATGACAAAGAATATTGGGAGAACATTATTTTTTACTATCATTATCATCGCAGTTAATTTCAATTTATCAACTCTTTGGAAGTGTTACATATAAAATATCAGTTACACGTGAATAGAATGAGAAATAAAGATTAGAACTGTAGATATTATAAGAAATAAAGTTAAATACACTCAAATCGAAGCTATCAGAAACCAAGATGTCTGGTGCCTAAAATTTTTTCGTTCTAATTAATATAAAAAAATAACAAAAAAAACAGCAAATGTTCTGTTAGAATATGGCGATCTAAAATTTACATATATACTATTACATACATTACATATATATATTTACATTTATAAGGCTAACAAAGTAAACATATTTTCAAATCGCCTCCCAAATAATCTTGCCTTATCTATATTTCCTAGATGGTCTTTTACCTCAACCATATTCAAACACCTTTGCTGTTAATTTTTTTTTCAAATTATTCTAGTGTCATGAAATCGAAAAACTTTGGCCAGTTTGAATTACTTGGTGATTAATATACGAACTTGGTAAAATATGTATATAGATATATACATATGTTTGTATATGTATGTAAATACCTCCTGCACCATCCTCCAGTGGGGTCTGTTCGTTGCGAACCTAGTCCAGTTCAATCCGGCGACGTCCTCCACTTCGTCGCACCAATGAGGGCACGGACGCCCTCGTTGGGCAAGGCTTACTTATCAGTTTAAATATACAAAAATACGTTGCATAACATTTTGAAATTTAACATAGGCATTAAAACATAACTAACAAGTAATATTCCTATTACGAAGGTTCTATACCCACTTACATACATTACCTAATTTGGAACATTTAAAGGTACATAGAATTTCTATAAATCTGTCCATAAACATTTACATAAATACGAGTACATGACCTACGTCATTCAAAGGTTAAGACAAATAGCTTGGTTGTTCGCATATATCAAATTTATTAAAACAAGTTGACTAAGACATAACATAGCCGAAATTTTGTATTATATTTCTTATTAAATATTTTTAGTTTTCTTACATCCATGGTTAAAAAATAAAGGTGATAAAAGGGGAGCGAACTGCGAATCAATTTAAAGGTTTATCTTGCGAAGGAGACGCCTCATCAGAAAATATTACTTTGTATTTTAGATTGCATTCGTAGAGCCTTTCTCTCCATTTCGTGAGGTTCGTAAGAAAAAAAATCACCCCAAGTCAAATGTGAAAAAAATTTCAATCTTAAAATATAAGGCTTGTAATAGCTGTAATATACAGATGGACAGATAGACATGACAAAATTATAGGAGTTTCGTTTACCCATTCAACTACAGAACCCTATAACGGAATAAGAAATCTCTTTTTATTTGAAAAAGCTGTCCCATGGCACAACAATCAACTCTGACAGGGAAAATAAATTAACTCTGTGAACTACGAACTATGGCACATAAACGGACTGGTGTCGATGAACATGAGGAAATTATAATTTTATTGGTCCATCGTTTTGAATATGAATTTATACATTAGTCAGATGCAAGTGGTAACTGCTAGATAATCGCAATTTACATAATTAGATAGATGACCCTTTTTCAATTTTTTTCTATAAATTAGTAAATATTTTGATCGGTCTTAGTATTAAATAATGGAGGCATCCTAGTATTAAGCAACGGATGCCTACATACTAATAGAATTTTATCGGTAACCATCATAACCGTAGTTCAATTGAGGCGATAGACTTTTGTTAAAATAAGTTTAAGGTATCTGCAATCTTACAGTTGTATGTGACATGAAAAGCTAAAAAATAAGGAGTCTGGGAAATGTTGACATATATGTAGTTTGGATCCATGATTACGATTTTTGTGTGATATCATTAAAATCTATTGAATGCATTATATGAAGCAAAGATTAGAGCAAAAAAGTTTAAGTTATGTATACACATATATATATATATATATATATATATATATATATATATACATATATATATGTATATATATATATATATATATATATATATATATATGTATATATAACTTAAATTTCTTTAGGTGTATTTAACATTAAAAATAAAAAAGGCAAGGAATTTTCACTACAACTTCACTTTTTATCACAATAATTGCATAATCTTTTAATTATGAAATTACTAACTTGCACAACATAAGCTCCTGATTTCAAGGTTTTATTCCAGAGTTAAAAATATGAATTTTTCTAAATTACCACTGGGAAATATAACTCCGAGCAGAACTCCGCTCAGTGGACCGGGGCTAAATAATATCACACAGTAGTCCTCGGGGGCTACACACGGCACACAAACACAGCCCACGAGTGTCTCCCAAAGATACGGCCCCAAGCTTTTTGCGGCATCGTTGTAACAATTGTTCGCATTAAAATAATGAACATTTATGTTGGGGTGAAGCTTGTTTGAATATAAGGGGGATTAACCGTGCATAATGGTCGGAGATAAATGTTCAAAACGTTTCGTCGGAGTGTTGTGTAATAGAGTTGATATGCTTAATTTAGTACGGTTTATTCTTTATGCTTGAACATCTTGATTTATGGTTTTATTGTTGGTTGGTCCGTTTTGGGTGAATACAGTCGTGTATTGAGGAAGACCAGCGTTTGTTTGCGATGAAAATTTAACTGTTGACTGAGAGATAATTGATATAGGCTTAATTATATATTTGTACGAATTCTTATAAAACGAAGAGTTTATAATACATTTTAGAATAGTATTAATTCGAAAACTATATTTTTATTACGTAACACTTGTTGACCTTGAGTTGCAAAATTAAAATGTAGCTTGTACTTTGTAATGAAAGCTTTTTACGAGTTTACCTGGAACTTAAAAAAATGCAACGAATTTATTTAATTATATATTTATATACTAATATTGCAATAAATTTAATGCGATGAATACACCATCTTTCTGATAACCTCATTATAATTGTATGAAAAAGATAAATTAGACTAGATACAGAGGCTGTAACTTAAGAACAATTCTATAATTCTAGCCCTTGATTCACGGTGTCAAACAGAATAAAAATATTAAAGATACATATGGCAATTTTCAATTGGGTCTGAGAAAATCACCGATAAAATAGCAATTTTGACAAAAGAAAACATTTATAATATCAGAAGTGTGTTCCTAAGATGACATTGATTAAAAAAAATTAAATCGACTATTTTCCGATATTATTTCGCTTTGATTTTCATTTTTAAGCATTCATTCATTAGGTTTGTATGTGTGAATAGTGCCTTAAGCATTGCATAATAAACTCGCCAGATTAAGGGTCGTCGATGTAAATTAAAATTACGTAATAAATTTTTTGCCACATTCACAAACGATATCATTCTCATTTATGATCTACATATTTTATCCCTTTCTTGATTGTAAACTAATTTTTCATTGATTTTAATTATCACTTTACGAAATTCACATTTCACAGAAACCAAAAAATGTTTTGAAAATTGTTAGTTCCGCTTGGAAATTGATAATTAAATTGTAACAAAATAAACTTAGCTATGCAATATTTAAAGCGCTTATTATTTAATACCACTTTCGTATTAAACAATATTTTAATTAGAATATATAATGCAAAATTTATGTGTCATATAGGATTAACTTAGTTTATTGGAATCAAATGATAAACGATGGTGTGAGTGCCACAACATAAAGTGTATTATCTTAATTATAAAATGTGTCCAAAATAACCACCTGAGGGAGTTGTGAACAAATATTTTCTCCTGAAAATTTCACTAGAGATGTGCAAGCATACAGGTGTCATCTCTTGATGAACGGTAGCATGGATGGAATCCGACTATTTTTCTCTCATATTAACCTCTGTCGCGTATACAAATTTTTTCAATGTAGCCAAAGAATAAAAGTGCAGCGCATTCGAATGTGTTGCGCAGACTGACTAGAAAATCACATATTCACATCCCATGGTAATGGAGATAACACACTAAACATACTGTGACACGATAAATGCACATAACATATTTACAAAGTCTTGAGAATAAGTTTATTTACAGATACGATAATAACCACGTTTATCGCCTTATTTATTTGATAATAGAAAAATGAAAGTTACAATAATATGGTAGTGGAGACGCTGGCTATTCTTCATGTCATCTCATAAAAGTTGTATACTTAATGGATGATATGATGTACTATTAGCATACCATTGTGATATAATGATAAGAAATAAAATGCAGGAATAAGTAAGTAAATAGATAATGTCACGATTTTTCTACTTTAGAATAACGAAATTGTCCCAAAAGTTTACAAAAAACGAAGCAAAAAATTACTTTAAATTTTACGAAAAACAATGGATGATTCTGGGTGAAAAATATCGTATTTTTAACTAAATATAGAAAGTCTACATTAAGATAAAAATTATTTCTTAATTCTAATTACTCTTAAAAATAGAAAATGAAATCATGAAAAAGTACACTTAGCTGGAGTTTAGATAAAAATTTACGCTTAGGTTGAATTTTTTATATCGGATATACAAGCTAATATTCGAAGTGCTGTGTTACGAATTTAACTAGGTTGAAGGTAGCGCAAGACTGAATCTTACTAATCTATTTAGAAAAAAAATTATAGAAATATCTAATATCAATGAAGAAAGTGATAATGATTTCACTAAATGCACTTCTCGTCTATAAAATAAAAACAGTATAAAACGAAAACATTTTTGTATTCTAATAACAGACGGATGATTGCCATAAAAATACAAAAATTGTAAGTATTTAATTTACAAAATGATTGAAGGAGGAACCTATTCTAAACTTCCCAGTATTTCTTATGAATAATATTCCCTACCATAAATCATTTTTCAAAACATAATACGACACAATTTTCAAAAACACATAACTTTATGAATTATAAATTCAAACAAAATAAATATTAGATTTAAATATTGAATATATTTAGTGTTAATTTTTTAGAAATTCATTATTCACAATTAAATGAAATGGATGGTAAAGAACTTAAAGAAAGTAGAAATAATACTACATCACGTAGTTTCATTTAATTAGATTTAAACATTTTACATTGCCAATATTTTGCAGTACGCTTACTTTGCAAACTGCAAAGTACGCAATATTTTGCAGTTTGCACTACGCTTTTACGGTGTCTAACATTATTCAAAACTTAATTCAATTTACAATATTTCAGCTCAGTGGAAAGACTAAAAAGGCAAGAATAATTTCGAAAAAAACTTACTGTAATTATGAATTTAATTATGATAAAAATAGTTAAATACATTTCGGCGTATTACAAAAAGAGTACTTGAAGTTATTTGATTCTGCTTATAAATTAATAATAAATTTATGACGTTTTTGGTCTAAATGAGTATTCCAATACAAAATAGATTATGTAAAGTTTCTGATATAATAATTCATTTAGCTAATTATTATAATTTTTTTATGAACATGAGTTGATTGCAGCGTGTGATCTTCTTTTTTATTTTCGTTATATAACTTATTATAGAAACATAAAAATATTTATATAGGCAGTTCCTTTGACATAATTACAGAATTACTTTATATTGTAAAATTTATTTTAAACATTCTTCATGCCAGCTGTTATTTTCGAAATAGATGTTTGTAAATATAGTCCGCAGAATAAAATATTTAGATAAACGGAACACAACTTATTGTACCTAAGGCAGTTTTTGTCACAGCGTTGGGTTGGGATAATTAATTTATAAAATTCAAAAATTTATGTTTTCCTATAGTTTTTTTATCATATTAAAAATATACAATAATATAATATAAATAAATGTGAATCTCACAACAATTTAATTTTGACTACGTAACATTATGGAAAAATAAACAAACAAAACAACTTGTAAGCTTCCAGCAATAGCTATAAAATAATAATACCTAAAGATAAACTACGAATGTCAATAAATATGAAAGAGCATTCATATTATTTCATTTGTCTAATTTGAATTTAATTCTATATCTCATATGAGGAATATGTAAAATACTAGCTTTAGCCTGCGGCATCCACCATACACATTTTCAGTTAAGGCGTTTTTTTTTTGTTCTTGCAACGTTACTTTTTTTACGTGATCTAGTAGAAGCCTAAGGAACGTTATAAAATATGGATGTAATCCTCCAGGAACTATTTTAGATTTAGGAGCAAAAATTCTATATTTTAAACAAGGCTATAATTTATTCGCATACCCAATTCCGTGTAGATACATTCAGAAATTACTGAGTTATTGATGCTCCAGGTTCTAGATAATAATATTTGTTATTGATCAATTTCAAGGTCCATTACAAGGATACGATTTAACTGAATTCAATTAAGATTTTTATTTATTTTTGTCCTATTTAGTTTTTCACAAAGCTAGATAGAATAAGGGTTTACATAGGATTTGTTACTGGACACGACCTTCCGAAGAAACACACAAAGTTACAAAGGTATTAAAGTAAAAATAATGTAATGAAAAAATTTAAGGCCTTTTAACTACGTTCCTAGTATTAAAATTTCATATTCTCAAAATATTTACTCCTTGGTCTGGAAGCCAAAAATTGCAAAGTAATATTTAACGATTTGTTTTCTTTTACAAATTTAAATCATATTTACGTAAGCCGCCATGCCATTACTTTCGATATTTAACGTATATATTATTTACTATAACTCTGAATAGGGGTATTCAGAGTTATCTCAGGGCCCTCCTGGGATATACATTCGTAACATACTCTCTCATAGAAAATAAAGAACTTTCGAAGATCCCTAATAGTGTCCCGTATCTACAGTCTCAATGCTTCCACCCAACAGGATTAAGCACGGTCCCCACTAATGAACCATTCAATACATCCATTTTCATTAGAATGCTTCTTGCTAACACTCTGAATGCTTCAAAGATCGGTTTACACCAGATCACCGTAGCTAAATAATCCTCGACCTAACGTGATTCTAATCTATTACTATACAGGCGTATGCTCGCCATTCTCACTACAATCGAACAAAACATGATTCGAATCCTGCGTATCGAAACCATAGGAACATGCCGAACTATCTTTTAGTACAAATCGATGTAATCTTGCGCTGAAAGTACCATGTCCCGTCAAGAATTGCAAAGTGTAATAATCGCTAATAAGCCAAATTGTTAGATAATTGTTCACAAACATCGCGGAAGAATAAAGTAGTAGTTTCCCTCTTGGAATCAGAAGAGATCCAACTGGATTGCCAGTAAGCAGTGACGATCTCTTTCGGTTCGTTTTCAACAAATTCAAAACTCAGCAGATAAAGGATCCATCAAAACCGGGAAAGCATCTTTTGAGCAGTTTCTGTAAGCCTTGGTCAGGGCCACAAGTGGGATACGTTGTGACCTGAGTACCACGCACGTTACTTGTTGGATCCGTATGCAGCACGAAGCGCACACCGTTGACACATAGGTCAATATGTCAAGGTATCGCTTCCCGAAGGCTGGAAGGAGCATAATGGTCTATAGAATTTTGGATTTTTATGTGATTTTCCATTACTCTTCGGTATGACTTTAAGTCTCCCCACTTTTCAAACCTTCGGAGAGCGGTCCCTATGCAGACAGCAGTTAAAAATCGCAAGCATCTCAGGTACCGCGGAACCCCAAACCGCCTTGACTATTCTGTTGTCGATTCTATCCATACCTGAGGGCTTAAGATTATCCACGATATCGTCAAGCTCAGAATGGCGTAGCTCTGAATCATTACTACTTAGTGGAATTTCGCTAACAGCATTTCTGATACGCCGTTATTACTGTATCGAAGGCAGGGTCGTCATCAGAGAAAAATGAAGTCAAAAGATAATGTAGGGTATCGCGGATACTCCCGGTGTAATTGCTGTCAGGTTTTTTAAGGGCACTCTAAATAAAAGGTTTCAAGGGGTTTTGTACATATCTACATACTGCTCCCTGGGGATCCAAATTACCTACTTTAGAGACGAATTCACGGAAATGGGAACGCCTAACCCTCTTAACCTCTCTAGTATAAATACACCTAGCTACAGCTAAGGCTGCCCGGTGAGCTTGAGGCTCCACCAAAGCTTTTCTACCACCCAAGCTTTTCCGAGATCTTTAGCGCATTGGTAGATATATCTTCTTTTCCTGTAATCCTTACGCAGAGCCTCTAAGGTAATACCACACCAGGAGTTCTACTTTGGTGGGCCCGAACAGACCACACCCTATTCCTGCTCGACACTGGAAATACCCTGGTTTGGAACTCAAGAGCCATGTAATCTGTACAACTAATCAATTTACAATTTTACTGTAATTATTGAGCTCTCCGTCGAAAATTTAGAAAATCGGCTCCAGTCTTGGCACCTTATTTTGATCAAGCACTGTTTCGCGCCCCACGTTCTGCTTGGCATGCCTGGATCTCAATAGAGAATAATATTGCTCTATGATCACTCGAGAACATATCTGGTTCAAATCTCCAGCCACGCACTTCCCCGCAAAACCATTTGAGATAAAAGTGACATCTATACCACCCTCACCTGAGAGACCTAAAACTATGCAAGCATATCAGGCAAATTTTACGTATGGAGGCCATTCTAGTGGATGAATTTCACCACGCAGGTCCTGTCGCCTCGAGAACCATAAGCAAGATTGCGCGTTAGCATCAGCACAGACGACTGGACTTCACCAAACAGAGAGAAGTATATTGTGTTGAGATGCTCGCAAAAAAACTTGGTGACCACTGAATACTGAAAATAAATGCTTACAATAATAAAATGTAACGATCCGAGAACGAGATCCGAGATCCAGAACACGAAAGGGATCTAATCCCAGGCTGCACCCCCAGGGGCATGATGTTTTGTTAATAAAGCAACTTACTCCAAAGCTGGACTAAAGACAACAAGGGCAACGGTGATGGTTGGTGTTTTGAAATTTAGTTCAACAAAAAGTTAGTAGATATATAAGTCCAGCACTGTAGCACAGCACCAAAATAAAAATAAATAAATAAAATAAAATAAAACACATACACACTTCAACTAACCCTAACACTACACAACTAACGGAAGCTAGAACTACCTCTAATTAGAACAAACCACTCTCAACTAAACTAATAATGCTTCTATACTAAAATTATCTATCACTAAGATTGAAATTAAACTAAATAAAATAATACCTTATAATTAACAAATAAATGAAACTACGTGATGTAGTATTATTTCTACTTTATTTAAATTCTTCACTACGACCTAAGCAATTAGCAAATATTTCTACTGAAGATCTTTATTAATTGCCCACCTGAAGATGTTCTAATACAACGAAACTTAAGTCGTGGTAAAGAATTTAAATAAAGTAGAAATAATACTACATCGCGTTGTTTAATTTAATTGTGAATAATGAATTTCCACAAAATCAACGCCAAATATATTCAATACCCTATAATTAACCTAATAAGTAAAAACTACCTCGAACAAGTAACAACTAATCCAATTACCAAATTATTATCAGTCTAAGTATTAATATTGGAGAAAAAATTAATAAATATCTTCTATATGATAATTATACATATAATATGTAAGGCCAAAAGTTCTAGAGTTTGACCACGTCAGGTACACGTGGCCATGTCGCCCAGTAAGCGACGTCGAATTGTCAGTTCCAATCTGTTTTATAACTAACTCTTATATTATTTGAGTAATTATTGAATTCATTCTTAACATTATTTTATATTAATAGTTATCAGCACAGTCAGCATAACAGCTATATTACAATGGGTTATGCATTATTTACTGAACTAATTATTAGGTATGTTCCACGATTTGCATAGCAATTTTTGAGGTAAATAACTGCTATGCTTAATACCGAAAGTATCAAAGTCAGCCATGTGCCCTATCACGGTACTGCTGTAGATATTTAATGGTAAATGACTAACAGCCTGCATACAAAAGTTTTTATCCTTACAAAGGTCCAACCCCAGCAGAAGCTCATGCACCATGGCCAGTATCAAGTTTGGTAAGGTAAGTTTCTAGAGAATGGTCTTTGTCGTCTAAGCAATATGCTTACTTGATTCTAACTTCACATTCGCAAACAATTAAATCTATTGAATTCGAAGCGAGCTGGACTTACATCTTGGTTGAAGTGGTAAATATCAAGTATATTTTGTTGATTTAGTAGATGTATTTTACTTTATTAATAATTTAATATATGACCATACTTTTAAACAAATGATACTAAATCTATAGATGTTATCTATGAACGGAAGAGAAGAATTATCAACATTTTGAATAAAAGGGATTAATAACTACATGTTCGAAAATACATAAAAGATGTAGAACATTTATTCTTCCTATGCAGGATACAAAATGAATGAGATATCGGGGAAACTGGTCAGAATTATCAGAATTCATTGTGTATTTTACTAAGATATAGAATGAATTCCAAGATTTCTAAACAAAAAAGCACGATCGACATAAAACAAGGTGAATGTAGTGGTAACCTTTCAAGATAAATGGGCCGCTGTGGAAAAAATAAGAAGTCAAGATTATTTAGCCCGTAATTTTAGGCGCGAAGTTTTATATTAAATTCCAAAGTGGATGGATTTTTGTACACAACTTCGTCATTTTATTTTAAAAAATGTTTAAAAGGGGCTCAATGATATTTTTCCGGAAATCATAAATGTTCGAGATCAATATTCACTGAAAATGGTTTTCCGCAAAAATCTAATTGTAACCCGGAGGCTGATAAGGAATTTAAATTTTCTACAAAATATATTTGATACTTCATTTTTGGTAAAACTAACAACAGTTTTCATCTGTGCATTCGCTTGTAATATAATGCACTCTAGGAAAAGGTGTTTACTTTAATAGAATTTTATATAACATACGTCATTGCAGTACATTTTAAGTATGAATATTAAGAGTAAAACATAGCTGGATGCTGGAATTCTTTTAAATGTTGTATTCCGTAGTGGAAGAAACAAACAACCTGGAGTGGCAAATATACCACACCCTGTTGTTATGAGAGATAACTAAAATGATAATATCTGATAAATTATTTATAATCGATTAACTGTTTTGTGATGATGATACAATGACCGCTGAACGTGGTCAACGAGTTTTAAAAAATGCTATTGTAGGTAAAAGTGACGGGTACTTTGAACATTTGAATAGTGTGGCGTCTGATTGATAATTTATGTTCTTTGTTGAAAAACCATACGAAAAAACAAAGTATAACAATTTCCTCCGAAAATAAAGACTGACTCTTCAAATGATGAATTATATTTTTTGTGAAAATTCAGTACGGAGTAATAATTTATTTTTCAACAACAACATATTTTTTACTTCTAACATTTTCTCAATGATAACACCAATTAAAGGTACAAAATATGATGAAAATACCGAACTACCTCTCTCTTCCATTAGTAAGTAGCTCCTACAATCAAATTCAAATCAAAACTTTACAAAGCATATTTAATCGACATTATTGTAAGAATCGCTGGATACAGAATTTGGTTGATTTTGGGTTCAATTCAAGGATCTAAATAATAACGTAAGCAATAAGACATATTTTGTGATAATTTCACTTGAAATTATAGTAACTAAATATTATAATATAAACTTGAAATTACATGTTATTTAATCTAGTTTATATCTTTTATATGTCAAAGGATAATATCAATTATACAAAACAAGTAATATGGAATAACTAAATTAATAAGCGGTGTGCCTTTTCTGTCAAACAGAATGTTCAAGCTATTATAAATTTCTTATAACGATTTATGATCCACGAAGAGTATAGAGCATCATATCTAGTAATTTCAAATCCGAAAAAGGCGTGCGTCAGGATAACATATATTGCACAAAACTCTTAATGGATATGATGATGTTGTATATGTTGGCAAAATCAAGATACATAATAATCGCTACGTGTACGATACCACTTCTACGCCACCATAAACCTGCTGAACCGTCTCAAGAAAGTCAGTTATAATTTTGGCCTAACTGAAATAAAAGTATGACAAATATATTAGTAGTTGACACACCGATATATTTAGAATATGAAATCGTGGAAGAATTGCAACGCCTCAGCTCCATCATCAGCAATAGATGCAGTTGCGAATCTTCATTACGTCGGCATAGAGGAATGATTAAATCAGCCATCAGTCAAATAATTAGTTGAAATGATCGAAATAAAGCAAACTAATTCGTCAACATTGTCGGCAGGCTCGTATTTGCAATATTTCTTTAGGGCTCCGAGCCTAATACTCTAAAAGCTGCAATGAGGAATAATTGACGCCTTGGAGATTTTATTTTGGCGCTGAATATTACTAATCTCTTATGTAGCATACCGGACTTACATCTCGATTCTAGAGAATTTGCACTTCAAATACAAATCCAGACAATCTGCATTTTGTCGATATGAGATATTTCAGCTACAAATCACGATTTTCGGTAACATTTTTCGACATTCAGCCCCACATTTCATAGAAGCGTCTACAATTGGGATCTCAGGAACGAGAGAACAACTAGAGAAGGGAGGATAAAGATTAAAAACGAGCGTATCGGTTTTCGGAGATATTCGATAACCTCCATGTTAAGAGGTTTTCATGTCGACATTGCTCTAAGCTTGATTTAGAATAATGCATATATATTTTCGAAGAAAGTTTTAATCATTTATTTATAATTAGATGTAATTTGTTTTCCAAAAGAAACCATATTTAATCATTTCTTTCTCATTTAGTAATTAATTTTTTTAGATATTGTTATTTTGCCAAGATTTCATGATTTTTTTAGGAAACCAGGGGAATAAGAAATTGATGGAAATACACATTTCGCAAACATATTTTCAATATTTGACGGTACTTTTTGTTTGCATCTTACCTATATTTCGTAGGAATCTGGGTATAAATACTTAAAAGATAACCAAGTAGATTTTGGTTTTAATAATGTCAAGTTTTTAATTTAAGTCGAAATTAAATATTTAAATAAAATGTATAAAATTTAACAGACGATGCAGAAATTGTGATTTCATTATTTACGTTTTACGATTCATAGATTATATGGCCATCAGCACAACCCTTGTGGAGGGAGTTCTTTACTCTATAGATACTCATAATATATGCAAATGAAATATTAGGTGATTTATTTATATTGAATTCGGTTTATCTCCGAGTTTATTTTGTAATGCTGCCTAAGACGATCAATACCATGTTCTAAAAATATATTTACCATATTTATAGTTGATCACGTAAGTGACGTCACATTTCGCATGTGACTCACGCTCGTTATCCCATCTGTTATTATTCCATCGTACACATTTATGGGTAAGTGTAATATTATTCTGCAATTATTAGAGTTACAATAGCTTATAACTCTAATAATATCTTATCACTTTAATAATTGCAGAATAATATTATACTTACCCATAAATGTGTACGATAAAATAATAGCAGATAACATAACAAGGGATAGAAAAGAAAAGTTAACCGCCCGGCAGATATTAATAAATATCAAAGCCAAACTGTATTTTAAAAAAAATGATTAAGTTCGTCATCAGTTTTTAAGACGTAAGTGAACTTTGAACCCACCTCATGCATAAGGAAAATAAGCTTCAAACTGTACCTGTGCCTCAATGATCCGACTCAGACGAGGAATCTCCACGTCTTGTTTACCGACACGTAACCCGCTCTTATACAGCTACGATCCGCTCTACAAACAGCTACGAAACAGGTTTGTATATAGCTCTGTAGCTACGCCAACTAGGCATCCATGTGCGTAACAAACCAAAACACAACACAAATACGTAACAAAGGAACGGGCGAAGAGCGACAGGGTCGAAGTCCGGAAGGGTCGGCGAAGGCGCAACGTTCGCTGCTCAGTTAAGTGGACATTACTAACAAGGCGGCGGTCGGAGTTCCGAACGCGCTGCTTCTCAAATTTTGCTATTATCTATAAATATTTAAATGCACGCTATGTGCATTGAAATATTTATGTATAACACTATAATTTTATAGGTAGAAACAGAGTTTATATTACTGTTTTTAATTATATTGCTAAGTATAACACTAATTAAATAAAACATAATAGAGGTGCGATATAAAGATATTTTAAGCTTTTAATTAATTAGGCTTCTATATCAATTTTTATATATTAATTTATTTTTGTTGTCCGTTAGTTGTAAAGTCAAGAAAATATAAGCTAAATCAAATCATAACTTTAAGTTTAATTCAAATTTTTCATGAAACATATGAAAATTAAAAATTTCATTTGAAGTTTGTTAGGGTCCTCCTTAAAGCATTTATCAATATATACATTTTATAGGTTGCAAACGAACACACGCAGGTAGATATCTGAATAATATGACATTTTTATCATACCAAAAATATTGCGGGTCTCCAAACACTGTGTTTGTTTCTTATATTTTAGAACTTAAGGCATACTAAGAATAACTATTTTCTATATAAAAAATGAGAAAAATTTCAATGAAATTTTTAGTTTACTTTTTTCCTTACACCCGAAACTTGTGAGTGTTCGTCCATTTCACCTCACTTGAAATATTTGTATGGTTTCGTAGCCAAGTAGCTAAAAGGAAATTATTATTTTCTGTGTCTTTCACTTTATGCAACGCACATGTCACAGCAGAAAATAGAACGTACAATATTTAGTACTTTAATTTTATTCGTAATAAAAACACTTCTCTTAACTTGGAAACAATTTAAAATGTAGCCAAACATTTCAAGGTAGTTTGGAAAGAAGATAGTTTGGAAAAATAACTTAGAGCTCGTGCTATAAGCCTGTAAGCATATGTAGAAACCGATATTTTAAATCGCTACACACATCCCTATATAAATCGACAGGGTTTTAGAATTTTGTTCCATAAAATAGTTTAACAATCTCTGAAGCAGTAGGCGAACATAGGGTGGGCATACACCGGCCGTCGAGCGCTCTCCATGCAAGTGGATCATCGTTCACGCCTGCCCAATATGTGTGTACCCTTTACGACTCCATATGTCTATTTAGGTTCCGGTCTCAGTCAACATATACATGGATGCACGTATAATATTATATGCATATGTATGACGGATGGAGCCATGGTTTGGAATGAATTACCGGTCATTTTTCCCGTCCGCATTTAGAGTAGAGGAGACCTGATATGGTCGCTCAGCTTCCACGGTATTTAAATTGTGTTACTTTCGATTTTGGGTTGGAAATAATCGAACTCGAGGTAAAATCAGAAAAAATATTTCCGTATTATTATCGTAATTCGAATGTTTTGCATACCTATTTCCAATTTATTTTACTTTATTGTTTTACTTCCTCTCGGGGCAGGCGCCCTCAATACTTTGGATTGTTATTATAAATGTCTTGATAACTTTTTGTTCTGTTGCACGCTCTCAAAGGCAACATAAAAAATGCGGGCGTCTTGGTACACTGACTTGGGGATTCTTTAATAAAATCGCACCCATGATATCAGGCCTCATTTATCTGTGTCGAATAATACATTACTTTTATTGCGCTGATGACTAACAATATTTTCCAATCACTTTATGATTTAGGGCTCAATTCTTCCACCGCAAATTTGATTCTTCTTGGCCACCTTTTATGATACATGCACGATTAAAATTCTTCCTCCAATTTGAATATTTTCACTATACTCTCTTTTTCCGCCCATAGACAATATTTTTCACTGGAGAAAATTTACATAAAAATTGTATAAACTGTGGTATTTCGTATTGTGAGTTCAAAGTGTGCACAAAATTCATTAAAATAATAAATAGGAACTACTCACGTTTTGTTGAATGTTAGTGGTACATCCACATCCATATTTATATTATAACGTATGAAATACATGTTAAAATATTTTACTTCCTAATTGAAGTAAAATTTCTTATTATATAATTAGGTTATCAATATTTACACGCCGATTAGTAAACTTGTCTACACAACACATATAATAGATAGTTATTTACTATTAAACGTACCGGCGGGCGTGACACGTTTGAAGCCACGTGATCTATCCTATTCCGTAACCAATTCTCTACATGTTTATCAACAGAAATTATATAGCGATATCGTAGACACGATCACTATATTTATACTCCAACATTAGTATTTATCTAGTATAGTGTTTCAGTATTCAAATAACAGTGTGTTGATGATACCAGCGATGTTGATATTAATAAATTAGATGTATATATTTACACATAAAAAATAGTACATACTTGAAAATTATAATAAATTAGTAAACAATATGAAAATAATTTATTCATAATACGAACATTGTATTAAAAATGTGATAATAATTTAGCCATGAAAATGTCACATAAACGAAAAATACGAGTAAGACGACGGTGGAAAGATTAGGAACGCCAAAGACGACATAGTTAAGTTAGAAAATTAAGGAAAGAAATAACAGAATTAGAAAAATAACAATTGTGCATGCACTTATGTGCTCAAATTAAAATTTATATTTCTCTCACGGTTGGAAAAATCTAAAATAAAATCAATTAGTTATTTTTAAAAATTAAAATTTATTTTGTCAGTAGTAAAGTAGAGTAGTAAAACATTTGATACTTTTATCTAGAATTACAGTCATTATCATTTAATTATTCAAAAAATAATAGAGTAAAAATTTATATATTACACATTATTAGAAAATATTTAACAAATGTATGTAATTAAATAAATTATAAAGTATTAATTTATATTTTATACACACCGAAACTTAACCTCACTTAGAGACATATACTTAAAATATATTTTAAATAGCTTATAAGCACTATTTCTATCACGAATATTCACAATAAATAAATGTTGTTTTTTTTATTATATGGATCATTATTAAATTTCAATTACTAAAATATTATTTAAAACTACATATATAACTTAATATAGTATGAGTATAAAACACGTGTTGTACAAATACCAATATATAAATAAAAATATATTCATGGTAGAGAATGAAAGAATGGTCTTTCATTCTCTACCATGAATATATTATTAGTCACCCACGCGTGTAAATATATGTTTACTGAGCAACTTCATCCTGTCGTTTTTTGTTGCATCGTGTGCGCGTCGTAAAATTTCACTTTCATAATTTTTATGTAAGGCGCTTCAAGAAGTATAACCCCAAAAAAATTTTGAATTCCCAATTTTTATCGTTTCACCATACGATAAACAACCTATTCAATGTATTCTTCTCTTTACAGAATAGAGCGTCATGAATCAAGAATTTTGATTTGTCTCATCATATAAATAATTATTTGTAATAAATAAAGAATATAAAATTACTTAAAATGTGTAGTATATAAGCGTCAATAAAATTTCTTCAAAAACGCGGGCTTTTGGCCCGTTTGAAGGAAAAATGTTTTAATTAAATTGTGATTTAAATGTAACTTAATAATAAAATGTTAACCTCAAAAAACCATTTGAAACTGATTACAGAAACATTTGTAATATCTGGCCCATATAAATCGAGAATAACTTAACAAAGTCGAATCATTTTCACAAAGTCGAATTAAAAAGCGCGTGCTAAGGTTAAGAAATCAAATCGTGATCTGGATATGTATTTTTTTCCTATTTCAGTCTAATCTCACAATTAAATGTTATTTATTAACTCCAAATATATTTTAATTTAAAGAAATCTAATTTTTACTTAACATATATTTTCATATTTAGGCGAGAATAAATTGATGATCGGATTCATACAAATTTCGGGTGACTACATGACATCCGCCACATTGCATTTTAAAATTAATCAAAACTTTTAAAACTTGTACAATTTTAAAACTATTATGGTACAAATAATATTTATATAAAAAATTTTATTTATCCAAATGCATGCATGGTTCACGACCCATTCCACGCTGGTTGATTGATAATATCTCTGCATTCTTCTGTTTGATTCAATTTCTGTTCCAAATTAACATTTCATTATACTCACTATTTAGACCCAAATTCTATAAAATAATGTTTTGATCTCTCAAACCTATTCACCTCAAAATTATTTTTTAAAGTCACTCATTGGAATTTGAAATGTTTATTAAATTATTTATTTAATCAAAAACTAAATTTAAAATCATCAATTAATAATTTGATAATTTTGTTATTTAAAAGATGGAAATTAATTTAGCAATAAAGAATATGGAAAAAATAATCGAAAAATAAAGCACAGAAGAATAAAGGTCGTCTAGGTTTCGCAGAGCAGCATGAACCTGTCTCATCACTACACTTGAGCCTGGCCCTGTAAAATATTTCGTCATTTACGTATACAGTCATTGAGTATACACAACTGTAAATGTCCACGCATTTTTGTCATAAATACTGACTAGCACATTACGAAACAAATGAAAAGATATACACTATTTTGGTTAGTTTTATCTATCTACTTTAATGTATCTAATTGATACATACGGCGAACTTATTTCTACGAGAGCAATATCTTACAGCTCTCAGTTTTAGGCGCAGCTCAGTATTTATTTTTGCATTTAAAAAATACATTGACATATTTTCCATAAAAATTGCGTTTTTGCAATGAAGTATTTGTTATAATTTTTTAAAATTTATTGCCATTGTTTGTGTCACAAGCACTTAGTATGCAAACATGAAATTTGGCAAAAAGCAAGGTCTCACAGCACAAGTAAAGAAGGAAAAAATCCGAAAATCGTTTTATATCACATAAAAAAATATTTTTTTTTAAATATGCGTCTGTGAAATAAATAGCAGGTAATTAAATTTTCGTTCTAAAAAATTAGAATTTGGTAAATAGTTTAATAAGAATATTACGTATTGTTAAATTGTTATAAAAGTGTACGGAAACCCCGAAATACGTATTCTCCTCGTGTTGGACCGGTTTATTTATTTATATTCTTTTATTAAAAAAAAATAAAAAGGTGGGATTTTCGTTGGTGCTAAATTGCAGGAATAGCCATGTTAAAAATCACATTTATATTAAAATAAGTTATAAAGGATACATATATACATACGTTTTAAATAGCAGACGAAAATATGCCCCAGACTAGAAGTATATTCTGCACTGCCAATAATTACTTATTATTTTTTTATTAATTACAATTATACTTATATTTGATGAATTTATGAATTATTCATATGACATTATTAATCTATAGAAAAATGATTATTAATCTATAGAAAAATGTATCGAAAGAGTATTGTCAAGTACGGCTTATTATCTAAATTTTTAATTTTCCATAACACTTGGTAGCCGAAGATTTCAATGTTATATATATATATATATATATATATATATATATATATATATATTTATATTCTCACACGCATATATGCATAAGCAAACAAATGTCCGATACATTTTTCTAATGATTAGATATAATGATAGAGAATATTATCATATGAATACTTCATAAATTCATCAATATGTTTAATTAATTATTGTCAGTATACATTATACTTCAGATCCGACAATTAAATCTTGGCACAAAAATGTCCATCTGCAAACACGGAGATAATTCCATTAGGAAGCAGGCATATAATCAGCAATAAAAGCCAAATAGAAGCCGATATCCCTCTATCTCGCCGAGTTCCGCCAATCGAAGAAAAAACTTTTTCTATCGACTCGTTTGTCAGCACTTAGGCAAGTCTAGATTTCTTGTGCGAAGTTATAAAACTCAAATAAAAGTTACAAAATGAAAGGAAATCGTTGAGTTATAAAAAGAAAAGGAGAAGGAAAACTTACGGCTTGGCTTCGAGATAATCTGGAGGAATCCCGGCAAGGAAGTATCTAGTAATAATTTCGCTCGCTTTAATTTTTAATTGTTGGCGGTCAGTCATGTGCTGCGGGCCGGTTAACGAAATGCTACTTTCTTGAATAAATTATATGGTAAGTTTGTATTTCGTCTCGGAAAATAGCTATAATTTCAGTTGATACACAGCTTTTTCTACATAGATAACGGTGTGATGAAAAATGTTCAATTCTACAAATTTATTTCTTTGTTGGCCTTTCCTTATTGAATATTAGCAATCTCATATATTTATTGTATGATTGGATTAAAGTCTACATTTTCATGTTTAGTGCTTGTCGTCTGCATGATTGACAGAAATAAAATTGTCTTCAAATATTAACAACATAAAGTTGTTTAATTTTTTTCATCTTATTGACAAATTAACCAGCTTATATTCAAAAATCACTTAGCGAACGTTCCGGCTGTTGAAAATTTAAGTAAAATAAATTGTTTACTCATTATTTTATATTTTTAAATTTCCCGGAATTATTTTTAAATTTCTCGAAACATATTTATCGGAATTGTGTTTTCAATGACGTCTGCTTATGTGAATTAACGTTTAAAACTAACTAGCATTAGCAGTCTAGTTATTATTGACGATTGTAACCTAAAAGAAAGTCACAAGGAATAATTGAACTTTGGTTTACAGTACAGTCACTGCTTCTTTCAAAATTTCTTTTCATAATTATACCTCAGGCTAAATAAAATTACAGATACAAATATTGAAGAAATAAAAAAATATAAAAATTAAAATGTTGCTTGTTTTTTTCTTGTTAACCACCATCTCAAGAAAATTTAAAAATAGAAACAAAATAAATACATGCTTGTATGAAAAAAAATAGATGTAAAATGAGATTATAATTTTTAAAAACATATTTAAAAAATATCGGAGAATGTAGCTCATTTTGAATTAACTTAGAATAAATTGTGTAAAAATAATAGTGTATTTTAATTATTACATGAATATGACATTCACAATAATATTGTAAACATTTTTTCAAAATAACATATAGGTACTCAAATTTCATGAATTGTTATTTATGATACAGCCCTTTTAGTCGATTGACGATATAACCTAAATTTGCTAACAAATTTTCAATGAGTTACACATACGAATATTAAAGAAATATTTGTATACTTAATAATACTTAATAAATCTTACCCTTGTATTGAATCTTGATTCGACGCTCAAAAATAAAACAAACAAAAAACACTCAGTAGAAATAAAAGCATACGAAAGCTTCTAATATTTATCTTTTACAAAGAAAGAGACTCACTTAAAGCTTTTACTATCAAAGTGGCAAAGAGAGTCGTTCATAGGTACTCCATTCAGGCTCCGCAGGAAGGACGGTTTAAATACCAACGGTATTTAATTGAAAACAAAAAAGTTGAAATTACTTTTCGCCTGCTGGTCGCATTAAAGGCGCTACCGCAAGTAGCCGTAGCTTGTACGCATGCGGGGGCGTGCGAGCGGCCGACATATTGTGAGCTTAAAAGCTTTTCATTGGTAAAAGGAAACTTTCAATAAAATGCACGAGATAAACAAAATGGAAGCATGCAAAAAATGTTGGAATGCGATGATACAAAGATGTACCATAGAGTCTAAGCAAACTCTTCCTTTCTCTTGCAGAGATTTTTAATAAAAATAAAGTTTAATGAAGTTTAGCGTCGAAATTTTAACTTATTTCATTCATTGCTTTGAAAGCTCGAGGTAAGATAATTTCTCTGTTTGCGCTTTGTTATTGCATTCTTATAACTTATTAATGATTATAATCTATAACTTTTAGTAGATTACTTGTAGTTAGGTTTTAGTTTCTTTCAATTATCATCCACCGTATATAGTTTTCTTCTTACCTTTACCTCAACATTTTATACCATTGAGTGAATAGCCATAAAAAAACGATATATAAATATTTCACTAAAGTATTACAATATAAATTAACCATTTAAATTAAAGACATATATAAAAAGATTATAACACAAATTTTATTAAAGATAAATTAATATAGATTATATTTTATTTAGTTATTCGAGTAATCTATATATTTTGATTTATGCATTACTAAGTTACTTTCGCTGAGATAGATGTTTTAGTATCTGACGTCGTATGGTCACTGACTCTTATCCACGTTCGCCTATGTTTTATAATTGGTCATTAGACCTACCTTCTCACTAACCAATTTATGTGAATAAAAATCCAACGAAATTATTTTTTAAGAATTACCGGAAAAAGTTTTTTTATCATAAAGAGAGCTTTCGTAGAGTAAGGTTTTAATATCCCGCCGCCAGAAAGACAACTTTCGTACAATTTTTTAATATGCTGCACTAATTAGGAAATCATTCTTTCGTTCAACAAACGCTTATTGTGTCTTTCTAAAATACATTTATCATTCAATTCAACTTAAGAATGTTGACAATGTAGTCACATTTCAAAGGACGGATAATTTCAAAACCAGGACAACTACTTGTCCATTAATTATCGATATATAGAGTGTACACAACAGTCACACGACTATCGCGATGGCATAACTTAGGCACTGTTCGTTTAAACTCTCTTAACCGGGGCGGGCTTTTCGACAAATTACAGGCAGCTTTGTGTCCGTAATGAGTAATGATATAAGTTTTGAACAAGTTTTCCTCAAAACGTAAACTTTGGATTATTACTTAGAAATTTATTTCGTAAGTCAATGGACGTTTGGTGAAGTTACGTTTATGTCAGTATTTAATATACATGATTTTATGTAGGAGTTCCAGGCTAAAAAATGTTTTGTACGTTCTGTACGCGCGAGAGTTGGTTCGTTTCGTAAATCGTCGCCTCATTAGTCTTTTTTGACACCACATATAGATGTTCAGCCGTTGATAAGATTTTGTATTCAATGCGACGCTGGGACTGAGTTTGCAATGTGACTTGTACGTGTAGGTCGAAAAGGAGTTTAGACGTTCTCTCTTGTATGCCTCTTTTGTCGCTGTCTGGCATATAATTGCAAAAATGTTAATTTATTTTATTAATTTAAAAAAAAAACCTTCAATACAGACATAATTTTTAGTGTTGTGTAATAAATTAAAATTTTGGTTCAGAGGGAAGCTATGACTTTAAGCAAATTTCCCCTGCCATCTTGCATCTGAAAAATATAAAGACAAAGAAATCCTGGTATATGTGAGATACGTATGTTTTTCAATCATATTCGCTATTGTTTTTAAGTACCTTAATGTACATTTATTGTTTGGATTTTCTAAAATACATCAAACGAACTTTTGCGCTATCTCCCACTCAAAATAGATTCATCAATAGAGTCTAATGCTTCTTTATCATGATACAATATCAATTTCATAGAATAAAAAACATAAATTCTTAAGAACGTAGTTTTTATCTAGATACCGTATCAATGTATTCCTTAAAGTTGTGTATATTGGTAAGTTTGTGTTATTGAAGGGCGATATTATAATTAGTTTCTATTCTATTATCAAGTATTCATTCAAGAATATAATATAATTATTTTCAGAGTGCGATAATTCGTAACAATGAGTGTTACGTATTACCAATTAATCTTTTCCCATGTTTCTACTAATTTGAGTCTTTATAGCATTAGCTGAAGGTTATTTTTATGTGTAAACGATTTTCAGATTTGCATATTCATTGAGTAATGACTAATTTGCTACTTGTTGGTAGCTCGTGGCGTTATGCTGTACTGGAGAGAACCAAAACTTGAATAGGTTAGGCGTTTTTATTTTCCTCTCAACTTCCCATACACTTAGGGTTATGATAGAAAATTCAAAATTACGAGTCTAATTCTATCTGATCTAGTTCCTTTTTGAAATCTTAAACATTTTAACTTTAAAAAACAGTGAGCCGTCACGGTACGCCTGGCTGATGTGAAACGTCGTGTCCGTACAAGTAATATGCATAAAAGACAAGATCATTACAGGAACTAAATATAGCATAATTAAAAAATTAAGTATTACGATTTTTTTACAGAAAATGGTAAACTTTATTTAATAAACATTTATTTACAATTAATACAAAAATAATGAAGCACAGGTTATGTGTACCGTAGTAAACGACAGCGTCGAACTGAGTGAGTAGGGGGTCGTGTAGTCGGTTGCGCATGGCGACACGTCGCCATACCGCACACTCTACTACTAGACTATATATATATATACCTTAGTATAGCGTGGCGACCCGTCAAGCGTCCCACGCCACGGCAAGGGTCCCACGCCGAAGATCCGGTTTACACCTGCGCCTATAGATGTTTCACATCAATAAATACACCATGTAGTACACGCAGCTTACTTTTGCCAACCAGCAGTGTCTTGATACATTTACATTATCTTTAGTTATTTATAACGTTTAAGCTTTAATAACTAAAGACGTAATAACTATTTTTTATCAAAAAGCTACATTCTTAAACCTACATTGTAACGGTTGATATTCTCAAAAATTACATTTCTAAAAACAATTTACTTACTTCAAATTCATTGTCATTAAAACAAAATTCATAAAAAAAAAAAATTTTGATTTTTTCTTATTATAAAAGTAAACAAATCTGTAACAAAACATATATTCACAGTCAATAGTACTTGAAAACACATCTCGGCTTTTAAGCACTAGATACTTTAAATAATCTCTTATAGGTTTCATGCTTTAGAAGCAGTAACGTATTTCAAGAAATTTTTGGTGAAGATAGTAGGTAGTACTAATGGTAGATACCAGTCGTAAGTGTAGATTCCATCCTATATTGCTTCTGCTACTTCGGATTAAACAAATTACACTTTTATTATTTTTGCCATAATAAAATTGTAATTTGTTTTATCTGATCAAATACATCGCAATTTCAGAGAATATATGATTTAGTCTTAACAAAGGAGAAACTAAGGTGATGTAATAAAATTGTCTAAAAAAGCATTCTGAGTAACATATGAATTATTTGATTGATGCAAAAATCTTGGTTTATTTTATACCGAATTATTTACAGCAAACGATGATTGGTTAAATTTCAAACCCAATTTACGATTTTCGACTTATGTTACCTTCATTCTAAAAGTGTTTTACAATATACTTAGTAAACCACGTATAATTGTGGGGAACGGCATTTGAAGTATTAACATTCAGTGTGTTCTATAAATACTTAGTGCCGGAGGCAGTCAATATTATAGAAACCGATGTATGCATTTCTCTTGTCAATTATACATGACTATATTTTAAAATTCATCGATTTGGAGGTTACTTTACTAACCAATATTAGTTTTCCCTTTTTAAGTTAGGTTTGTCTCATTCTGAAAGGACGGTTGGTTAAGATATATATATATATATATATATATATATATATATATATATATATATATATATATATATATATATATCACGTAATTCGAAAAAAAAATGTATTCTATTTTTCCACTGATAAATAAAAATTAATATACATTTTGGTACATATTGGTTAAGATTGCTATTTAAAGTATATATTTGTAATACTAAATGCATATAAGTATAAAACTGTGTGGCTGTACAGACAGGCGGATGAACCACTTGTTTCAGCACTGATTCCTATAAACTCTATCTGAAAGTTATGTTAATAATTTTCAACAATGTTAACACTTAAGGTGATGTCAATATTTACGTATAAACGTCAACATAGAATTAATATAGCATTGAACAAATTTCTGTCTTGGATGACATTTGAACCCTTAGAATCATAGTTCTTCTGTATCATACGCCGTAACTAACAATCTAATATGTTGCTTAAATAATATGAGTATACTTAGATGAAACACACCTTTTGAATATATTTCCTCTTATATATGATTCTTAAGACTAACATAAATTGATAACTTCCTCTATTTCGTATTATACATGTGCACACATTTTATTTTAAAAGAAACTAAAACGGGGAATATCTTATTCGAACATGTCTCTTCATTTATTGTATTTATTTCTTATCATTGAACGATTATAAGTTAATTTTAGAAATTATTGATAAAAGTTGAAAATTCCTTAAGTCACTAAAAATTTTCAGAAAATTATTCAACATTAATAAATCAATGAAAATTTTAATACGTTTTAAGATTCTTGAAATGTTATTTTTTTAATTCCAAATAATACAATAGTACTGTAATGAAACATAACGATGCAAAATGTGATTTTTTTCTTTTCTCCTTTTATTTTCTTTTCGGATCCGGGAATGAAACCTTTCCGATTTCAAAAGAACTTTCAATGTCGACCTTGTCCTCTTGTCGTACTAAAATAAGTATATTCTTTGAGTAAGCGCATTTTCCATCGTTTGTGATAATGTAAAATATTTTACTTTTGAATCAAATAATATAAAGCAACTAGGTTTTGTGATACTATATATAACATTTAATCTATATTTTTTTGGTATATATGAAATGTTATATATATATATATATATATATATATATATATATACACATGTATACATATATATATATATTTATATATATATATATATATATATATATATATATATATATTTATATATTATTTAATAATTTAATATCTGGTTGGCTGTGAGAGATTACTTTCGAAACAATAAGTCCGCCATATGTATCAATGAGATACATTAAAGTCGATAAATGAATACTTTCATTTAATGCCAGAAAACGAATTTGCTTGTAATCAATATCGTGGGGGCTTACACATCCCTTATAATTAACCGTGGGGTTTGAAAATTATAATTTACACTTATAATTTTCAAACCTTATTTGCATAATTTACACTTAACTAAATCATAACCTAAATAAGAAATTAGAAGAAAGTGCAGTCTTGACTTTTTTTTTCGGGAAAAAGCGGGGTGAGGGCAACTAGTCTCATTCTATTTTTTTATATTTTGGCAATAAAATAATTTAAACGTAGTTTCTTACAAATTCGATACGTTACAGAGAAAGCCCCACCTCATACGACTCTGGGTTTATAGAATGTTGCAGGAAAATAACTAAGAGTAACTGACTAAGCGTAAGCGACTATTCCCCAGGAAACAGTGAAATATCATAAAAGTAACGTCATGAATTTTCTCAAAAGTGTGCTGTCGCGGAAGGTGAATGGTTTATATTTTTTAGTTTCACTCTTCGCTTTACAAGATGCTTCCTGGCGCATTGTGGGACGAAGAGCGGTAGCAATAAATTTAAACGCTTCTGTCCAGATATACGTTTTAATTTAAAAATATGTAAAGCAATATTCACATTTGATATATTTCTAATTCGGAGAGTGTAAGGTTGCAACAGACAAACATTTTAACAGCTGGTGTTAGTGTTTTATTCTTCATCCGCGTAAACTTAAATATCAAACGCAAATGTACAAAAAATTCCATGTTTCATTCCCCTAATCATTAAATAATAATTACAAATATACTTAGTTTTACATGTACTTCAAGATACAGTGGTAACGTAAAAATGAAAATGCTTTGAGTTGAACGTAAATATATAGAGATAAAAATGATTATTAAAATTCATAACGTACACAACGTCATGAATTTTTATTTATGAAGCGAACTTCCCTTTCCAAATTTACGGCACCACGCCCTCTAAAACAAATATCACAGTTCCATTACCAAACGACGTCAATAGAACAATGACCCGGTTACAATTTACCAAAAGGTATAAAAGGCAGCGGAAAAGGTTATCCTTAATTAAAGGACACATTTTCACTGAAAGTAATTAAACGTTAAGGGGATGGCGTGTATATTTAGTTAATTTGTATTTGTTAGTTATCTTAGTTTCCAAAGTGGTTAGGTTGTTACCTGAATCCCGCGCGAGTCTAGGTTGAATAAATTAGAGATGGACCTAGTGTTTCTTTGGGCGAAACTTATTTCTAGATAGACTAGTAACATTGTCTTTTCTATTGATCCTTTGTAATGTTACATGTGGCACTCTAAAAACTATCTACTGTTTTTGTTCATTGAATGTTATGTATTAATTGTATTTAAAACATTACATTCCCAAATTTAAATAGGTTTCTATTCAATTTACTTTTTTTCTACTCAATATATAACTAGAGCGACGTTATAATTACGTGAATTTTCCATATAATGAGAACTTGCGAACTTATTTTTTCATTTACTTTTTATTTAAGTACATACCATTTGACACCATATTGAGTTGGTTAATCAATTTTTAATCTCAACTTGGTTTTACCAAAAAAAATATTAAAAGTCTGAATTATGCATTCATGTAAAATAATCAGTGTAATCCCCATCTTTATCTATGACATGCAATGATAATATATGCTCAGGAAAAAATATGGTAACTCAGAGTAAAAAAGAGAAAAGGTCTTTTTGAAGGTCTTAATAGATTGAATAAGGATGATGCCCCAGAGCCATCACAACTCCTGTTATTTTTTGACGAGCATATTTTGGTTGTTTCTTTTAGCATTGTAATCTTGAATATACTGTCCTATTGAATACTTAGTTTATCAGCTGGTTTGTCTAATTGCTGAAATTAAATCTCTGATTTCCACGTAGATCCCTCTGAAAATAGCTCTCGATGGGAAATGCATTGAAATAGCAGCTCAATATTGCGTTTTTGTTTGTCAGTTCAAGTATCAGTACTGACGCTGTCATTTACCCTACCACAAGCCATCAGTGTGTGCGTTTGTTATTAACATGAAGACTTCGCCTTTAACCTTCAATAATCGAGCGCACTTCAACTTACTTAACCTTATAATAAAGTACGCTGAAAGTTTTGACAACCTTTCTAGAAAAGTGCCAAATTCCTGGCTGAAAACATATTACCCTACCAAATAAATCTGGCACTGAGTATATAATTGTATACACAATTATACGCAAAGGTTGCAGTCAATTGTGCTTCAATCTGTTTGCATCATAAATTCGCTTCAAATGACCATCACAGGTACTGGTGAAGGTTTATTAATCGTGACACTATTTTGAGGGAGTTACCATAATGCATTCTGTTAAATAAAGAGCTAACCCGCAGTAATAATTAAACACTACGAGTTTTCAACTACAGACTTTGACTAACGATTCCGGTTATTAACGGCACGGTATGAGTATTTCACAACGTGTACACACGCACACGCTAACTACGAATATATTTATAAGATTTTTTCTGTTACTTCAAGTATGTATTCAAAACAAGAGAACATTGTATTTAGAATGAGTTCAATTTTTACATATATAAAAAAAGTACAACTTCAGTGTTCTATAAATTGGTAGTGTTAAATAACAAAATATCCGTTGAAAAATATCCTATAAACCTTATTATCTTAGAAACATAGTGTAGGAACAATAAATATCTTATTTCCTCACATAATACTTCATTTCGATTAAAGGTAATCTTTCAATAAAATATAACACTTGAAGCATTTTTGTCTAATTATCGTTAAAAAATGGGTGATATACATCTTCTTTGCATGGCAATATATATATATATATATATATATATATATATATATATATATATATATATATATATGTATATTTATATATATATATATATATATATATATATATACATATATATATATATATATATATATATATATATATATGTGTGTGTGTATACATACACACATACATACATTACACGGAATTCCAAACTAATGGTCAGTCACGAAAATCTTCATTTAAAACCGTTCAATGGTGAGAAGTAAGAATCACTAAACCACATATATTGAGCGAAAATAATGTCTTAAACTTATTAATCTTCTCAGCAAAGCCTGAATAACAAAACGAAATTTTCGATGCTAAAATGTGAAGTTTTCGATAAACTCAGTAGTATAAAAAGTGTGAACGAAGTTCAGTTTTGTCACATGTAAGTATAAAGATTATAAAAATAAGATGGTGTTCAAAATGATAAAAAGTGGCTTAGTTTTAAAAATAATGACATACGCATCAACACCTTTACACTCTAAATGATGCGAGCTTTTTCTCTTTACAATCGCATATTTGTCATTTTCAAAGTTCAGTGTTTCCAAGATACAAAGCAAAGGAGAAAACACAATTAGTCGAGTTAATTTGTTCCGATAAATATGTTTTCTGAAAATGATGCTAACGGTTTTTTATAATAGTAGACTATTGAGGGGCGAGCTATAATTAATAACACGTATTCCCTCAAAACTTTGAAGTAAGTGCATAACTGTTGATATCTTTGTATTAATTACAGTAGTTATTAAAATTTGGAAAAAAGATACAACAAAATTAAGCAATACCTACATCGGTAAATATACAATCACCAAAATTCTTTTTGAATTTTCATTCCTGGTTTCATTCAAGCTGCATAATTCTTAAAAAACAAAAGAGCAACGCTTTTGATAGATTACTGTACCGGTACATAAATGCAACTGACAGTTATTTTATGAAATTTGATATGAAAATGTAAACAAATTTGTTTAATATTATCTGGCACCTTTTTTCGAAATCTACTTTCAGTTTTTCACAATATGAAATCGAAACAACAGATTAAATAGTTTCTGTATCGAATACGGAGGAAAAGTTTTAATATAACTAAATACCCGCAGATTTCATGCAAAACCTTTCAGTCTAAATTGTAACACCATTTTATGTAAAATAGGTCATAATACTCGCTTAATATGAACCCCAAAAGTTTCAAAACAATCTCATCACCGGTACGTACTTATTTTGTGGCTTTTAAACAATTGAATTTCGCCGTCGCATTTATAATTTCAGCCTTACATACTAAGGGAGCAATTACAAAACTATTATTTATCAAAAAATGTATATAATTTGTGTAAAAAAATTCGATTCATGAATTGTGTAACCATAATTAGTGGGTATTAACTGTTAGGGCTAAAAAGGAGAGTCTAAAACTAAGAAGTAAGAAAGGTAAAAAAAAGAACTAATAAAAAAAAGAACTAAAAAGTACGGTCGGGGAATCCCCGTCAGGAACGAAGTTCCTTACATTATTTTTTCAACTCTAAACATTTATTTTAATAAAATAGTAAGAAACAAGTTTTCATTTAATGTCGCATTGTCTTCGCCTCGTTGTATACATCATACCCGACAAAATTCATTGTTTGATTTTGCTGTACTTTTTGATTCTGTCGGAATTGTTGTTGACATTGAGTGTTTGTTTTTGGTATTTTTTACGCATTCTGAAGTTGATTTTGGATTTTCTTTTTCTTTCAATACTCTTTTTGACTCATGATTGATGATGATTTCACTATTATTTCTCTGTAATGCATGTAAATAGTAAATAGTAAACACTAGAATCACATGTATATTAAGATGTATGTAAAGAGTAAATACTTGTATTAAGTTAGATGATTTATTAACTTACTTTTCTAAGTTCGCATTATTTACGCTTGCTGCATTTTCTGTTTCTCCCCTTTCCATTATAAAATTGCAATAATGACACAATATAAATCCCGTGGGAATTAAAAAAGAACAATAACAAAATCCTTAAAATTCATTTTAAATTAAATAAAATATTTTTATTTTAATCATTTCAAAATTTCATTAAATTTCAAATTAATTTTAACACTAAATTTAATTATTCTACCAATTAATTTTTTCCTCATTTTATTATTTTAAAATTTATTTATTAAATCAATCAAATTAAGAGTTAATTTTACGTTTAAATTTAATTATTTTAAAGATTAAAATTTCATTATTAATATTTTTTTAAGGTTAGTTATTCTAATTTTTTTAACAAATTAATAAAATTTAAAATTGCCTCTAGAATTTATTTCAGTTATATTAAAAATTAAAATTTATTTATTTTTATTTTAATTATTTTATTTTAAACTTAAATATTTCAATTTCAAATATTTAAATGAATATAATGATTCTTAAATTTATTGAAACAGTCTAAGTAAAGTTTAATTAATTAATTGAAAACAAATGAATTTGCCGGAAATATTTTGTAATTTATAAATTTTTAATATTTAGTAAAGGATATAGCAATAATTTATAACTTATAATGAAAATAAATACTTATCGTCTGGCAGATCATTGGCTTACAATCGAAAGCCAATAGAATATAAAAAAATAAGTTTACATAATATCTACACGTGTTTAGAATTAAGGTAATACAGCTAACCGCGCACAATGCTTGCTGCTCGAAAGCCGATACTCGCACGAACACACACTCATACGACCGTATATAATATAAAGAGACAAAGACAAGGAAGGGAAAGGTCGCCTGGGGGGGGGGCATAACGCATTTTCCTTAGGTGACGGTTTCTGCCAGTTTGCTCTACTGTAAGCCGCAAAAAAGAACTGCGTTCCAATATACGCTATATTTTTATAGTCCGTTACGACAAAAGGCATTATTTACTTTTTTCATAAAGTTGTAATTCAATGAATTACTTTGATTCACAGCCTAAAATAATATAAGTGATTTCCAATTTTCAAAGAATATAATTGAAAACATAGGTCGATACTTGAATTTCTCACTAATGAAGCTAAAGGTGAAAGACATGCTTGCATCGATGACTCTGGGAAAATAAAATAGAAACTTTTGCTAATCTGGAACAGAAATTATGTCACTGGCTTAAACCAAACGTTTAATCTTAGCCAATAATTTTTTTATATTTATTTTATTTGTCTGATAAAACTAAAGATCGACTGTTATAAATTTTTTTAGATGTCAAATGGATATGAAATATAAAAAAAAATAAAATATCGAAACTTTCCTCTGTTTTCCATTGTCATTTAGTTTACGCTAAATTTCTTATTACAGTTTTAATAAGAAAGCAACTATTCATAGGAATTTCACGGTCCCCAAACAGTGAAATATTTATACGATACTTTCACTCTTCTGTTGCAACACTTTTCTATTACATCCTTACATCTTACTTAAACAAAGGGTTAAACTCTTCGTACCAATTTTCTCAAACATTTTTCGTAGCTTAAAGCTCTTGTTTTTGTTTTATAAATTTTTCTTTCTTTAAGTACAGTTAGAAAATCCTAATGTACCTTCATGAAAAATACCTCTGTATTTAATATTTCCTTTCTGTATATGCTAGTACAGAGAAATATCAGATTTTTACTGGTTTAAACTACAGTGAAGATACATTAATATTCGAATTGGATTTATTTGTGTATTTCTTCTCAATGCAGAAAATTTAAGAAAAAATTAAGCTCTTTATACTTTAGCTTTCGTACCTCATACAAAGATTATTTATATTTTATTATTATGTATTGTAGTTATTAAAAAAATATTTAAACAAGAAAGAAATTAAAAAACGCCATATTAACCACATAATTATTAATAATATGTTCTATAGAAAGACACATAGACTTTCATAGTCTTAAAATGTACTACGGTACATTCGCTGAGTAATAAAGTACATACAGAGCACCTTAATCAAATCAAAATAACGGAATTTACCTTAATTCATCAGAGCAATGTTGGCGTGGGTTTGTTGTTTTATAATTACAAAGGAATTATTTCCACCTCGGCAGAAAATTGTTATGCGCACCTGTTAAATGCTCCTCTCAGCTACACATTATGATAATATTGTTTTATTTTCAATACTTGAGTAGGTTGCCGGGTTCATTTATGCAAATATTAATTAATCAAATACTGTATTGTAGAAGAAGACGTCTCCATGGATGAGTTGATACTAGAACACTCTTAAATAAGCATTGAAACTATATCAAGATATGTTGTAGATTTTACTATAAAGGAATATGTAGCTCTTCAAGATATTATTTTAAATAATTTATCAGTCTAATATTTTTATCCCATTCTTAAAGTTCATTTAGTATCTAGGAGATACGTGTCACGTCTGAATTTTGTAAAAAAAAATTTTTCTCCTTTTAGAGTAATTATATATGAATAAATATATTCATACATACATAAATATATGTTATACATACATAAAATTATATTATATATTGTCATATCTGGGAATGACGCATATGGCATATTTATCATGTACGTAATCAACCTATTTATGATATTTTAAATAGATATTTTTCTAATCTGAAGGAAATCATGTCTGAGAATGATTAAGAAAGATTAGGAAGAGAGTTCCTCCGAAGCTTTGAATATGGAAAAAGCCTGGTTATAAATTACAATCTAGGACTCGAGGTCACCGGGGGGGGGAAATTACGCGCTAAAAAGGATATATCTCCTCAACAAAGACCTCTGAATGATGCCCGGATACGTATTAAACGACTTCAGGCTACTAAAGGTTACATTTTACCTATTTATTTTTGTTCATTTTAATCTGGCCTTGGTGCTTAGAGACAGTTACTAAGTTCGGTTTACATTATGTATTCTCAAATTATAATAACATAAAAATAATAAGAGAAATTAATAATTTTTCCTCTCCTTTACACTAACATTAATGTCAATTATTTATAAAATAAATAATTATTACAGTGAGCTGTTTTAAAATAATAATTTACAATTATGATAAATCATTTAAATAAATATAATAATTAAGCAAATATCCGTAAGCGTGAAAAACACAAAGAGTTAAGCTAAAAGGAAATTATCACGCTTAACGGCTAAAACGAGTCAATTACTTAATATTAAAATCCAAATTTGTTGGTAACAGATAAACGTTAGTTACAAAGTTGCTGATTTAAAACGAAATACAAATTGCAGTTTGAGCATTTTTAGTCAGCGGGTGGTTTACATGTTTTAGTTTTTAAGCTGTTTATTTTAAAACATTTGTTTTTTATTTCAAATATACCTTTTGCGAATCTGAGAAAATCGGCCTTGAAATTAGAAAAACATCAACATATCGCCTACTATATCTTTCGTAGGCGTAATTTATGGGGTATATTTAGAAAATTATGATATCTATAATCGTCACTATAGTTTTCCTAATTTTAAATTTAGTAGTTTCGGAAACAAAAAGGGAACATATTTGTTTTGAACATAAATACGTTTCCGAAGATAATATACATAAAATTATGAAAAAATATTTTTGAGACCCTTAACAAGTAAGTTTTCAAATAACACCCCGCGCTATATATGAAATTTAATATAAAAATTCCTGTACCTCTTCAAAGTTTTCAACTGAATATTTTTGAGTTTTAGCTATGTGTGCTTAATATTTCTTATCACTGTGCTAATTTTCTACGTCAAGCGGCAAATTTCTACGTCAAGCGGCAAATTTCTACGTCAAGCGGCAAGTTTCTACATCAAGCGGCAAGTTTATACGTCAAGTGGCAAATTTCTACGTCAAGCGGCAAATTTCTACGACAAGTGGCTTCTCAGAGAAACGGCTGTAACGGATATACGACAGACAAACAAGTGAGTGATCTTAAACGAATTCCGTTTTTCCTTTTATGATATGGCACCTTAAAAAGGATTATTAAGTACTTACGGCATGACATATCGCTCTATACAACTGTCTTGACTACATAAACATTAAGCTCCTGTACAACTATCTTGACTAAAAAAATAAAAGTTTACGCCAAAATGTTTATGTAACGCCAAAAAGAAAACAAAGCGTCATTAAGTGTGCAGTTTTAAGGGACGAATGTATAAGACAAAGTATTCCATTCAAAAATCTATATGCTTTAACTTTTCTTCGAGGGTGAAGTCGACACTAGAATTAAATGGTAACGTGGATATAAAGTATTTATTTCGTGTGCAAAATTTGTATAGTTTGTTACACTGTAAGAACGTTTACATCATTCTTTATTTCTTTCTCAATGCTTACAGCATTTTTTGCAGATAAAAAAAATTACATCAATATACAAACATTAATTAAATAACCTTACTTTAAATAGTTTAAATGATACAATACGAGTTTTTAAATAGTTTGATAATGGTATTATAAAACATATTTATTATACTTAATAAAATAAAAATTCACTCTTTTAAAATAATTACATAATGATTTACAAATTTAATGTATGAAGGACAAAAGTTAAGAAATATTTAAGCATTTATATTATATTTATCTTATTAAAATTTTACTATCATAATGTTATCATACAATTATTAATATCAGAACATAAAACATTTCCAAGACCCAGCCGAAACGTACTTCAAAACATTCCAATTCGAAGCACGTCCTCTTTCAATACCGCACAATTTAATTAATTCGAATATCGGAAACATATAGTCGGAAAGGATTAGCTGACCGAATGAAACGAATCGATTATGTAATAAAAAAGGTACACCGGAGTCCATTAATAATCCTTTTGTGGGTCCTGCCGACCTACTTTGTTTCATTCCCATTTGGGAGCGGGCATTCATTAGAGCGTATTCGCTTTTAATGTCCGCGCTTTAAACGCTCACCTTCCGTATGTGCGGTACCATCGGTCGGCGCGTGTCAACTCATGCGTATGATTTTGTGACAAAATATGGAAGATATACTGCTACGTTATCGATTGGATATTTGTAAGGTATGGCGGTGGCGAGAAGCGAGCCTAGTAGAACTGATTTATTGAATAGTTTCCGGTATTCCGTTGGTTAAACCAATGGCGCGCAGTACAGGTTTTCGTTACGGAGACAACGGATGCTGATGTGAAATAATGAAATGTAGATTTTGTCATTTCGCTGCCAATTAATATAGCAAATTAGTAGGTGTATTAAATTATTGATATTTTTTTAAATTTAATTATATTTGGGTTTATTGTTAAAAGTTTATTTAAAGCAAAGATATTCAAAATAATTTCTCATTTAATTGAATACTAAACACAAAGGTATTCAAAATGACCAGAAAAATAAAAAGATAAAAGACTCCACACTACACATATTAAACTGAATATAATGTTTAATTAAAACCATTTCCTTACTATTTTTAAAATAATTGAACGAAATTTTTCTGCCGTATCCAAAACCACGAATGAAAATCAAGATCTAGAAGCTAAAAACGACTTGGAGGCTAAAACTGAGTTAAAACAATTAACGATAATGTTATATTATCGCTGTATAGTTTATATGGAGTAACGATGTTAAGTTCATATGGAGAGGGAGTCCAGAAAGCTGAAATTTATATACAATATGTGTTACAAATACATTAAATTATATATTACAAATACATTGAAATATTAATTTTTTATGTTCAACAATAAAACATTCATTGTTTACGTTCATACTGTCTCAAACAGTAGCACAGAGTGAAGATTATTGCCAAAAAGTTTTAAAATGTCAGATTGACTGAATGAATTTCACCTAAACAAATAACGTTCAAACATAAAAATTTAATGCATTACGGTCCCACTGGACGACTGCTAGTTTCTATAGACACATTAAGCGTATCATTCACCTGATCAAATTAATATAAATATATATATATATATATATATATATATATATATATATATATATATATATTAGCTAGCTAAATGTTTCTTTAAAATTACAAAACCTTGATATTGAAACCGCCTGACGTTACAAAATTTAATACCACATAAAATGGCGTTTTAGTACTAAAGAGATAAATAAATAGTGAACCAAATTAACTAATGTTAGTTGGCCAAATGTTTAATAACAAACAATAAATAACACACTACCTGGCGTTCCAGTACTAAAGAGGGATAGGAACAGTGAGTATTTTGAAATAAATTATTACAAACTTCGTAGCAAGTTACAGTCAATATTAAAAATAGAAAATTCATGAAATTACTGATTCACAGCTAGACATTTTAATCATTGCTGAAGAATTTAAAATAATGTTTATTTGATTAGCTCGAACAATAATTTATCGCTGAAGCTATTACAATAGTCTCAAGGGCAATATAAAATTAAAAACGAAGTTGGTTTTATTTAAGCAAATTAATAAAAATGTTGACACATTAAAACAACGTCAAAGGGAATATTTAATGAAATATCTTTTGCTGCTTTAAAGTTTATTGTAATAGTTGCCCAGTATTCGTATTAAGTTTTTCACTTTCCATCTAATCAAATGAAATAAAAAGTTTACCATTAGAAGTATCTAATATTTACTTTTTGACTCCCTGTACATTCCAAGCTTCGCATTATAATGTACTGCACATATAAATGCGCATGTATTTTTTTTAACTGATTTTATCTCGTTAAAATAAATGAAAGAAATTTCTGAGAAAATTATTTTCGTGAGTGTCTGTTAGAAATGTATAAGAAAAGTCATAGTGCGTTAAGATACAAATAGAACTGAACAATTTAAATAACTTATTAAATTTCACTTCCAGTCAAACGATTTAATATTTGGGCTAAATAAAATAAACTTTCGGTCTTATTTTGTGAGTTGAAATCTATAATATAAAAAATAAACCTTTTGCGTGCTATAATAATTTTGACTAGTAACAGTGTGAATATTTATATCATAGACAAGACGCGCAATTACATATGACATATCAAAATGTTATATCTTTTTGGAAAATTATGTAATTTTATTTCAATATAAATTTGATATTTGTAGATTTCCGTACCACAAATGGATAATGGTCTCGTAAAATCACTCGCTTTTTTGTCTGTCATAGCCGAATTTGATATAATTATGAAACATATTAATCCGCATATAGCTCAATAGTTAACACTCAAAAATATTTATTCAGATATATAAGTGAGATGAAATTTGAGTGAGCGGAGACAGTCGAAAAAAAAATTAATTTCAGGTATAACACGGGATATCGTTTTAAATGGTATATATAAATACATTTCTCCACCTTATTTCAAAAACTACTAAACCTAAAATTTAAAAAAATAGTTTTCAGAAGCCTACGCAATCGTTGTATGAAAATGATAGCGATTATCCTAGATTTTATATATTTTTTAAATATTTACCATATTTTATAGCCTGTAAAATGTATATTAGGAAATATATTTACGTTGTGAAAAACTGATACCTATGAAGTTTCATAGAAATACCATATACACTTAAATGTTTAAAATTGCCTTAATGGAGATCATAACCCTCGTAATGAGAATTCTATTCATCCTTTATGGGTTTTTTTCATTATATTTAATAGAAATATCAAATATAAATTAATCAGCATAACAGTTTATTTAAAAAAAAGTGTAGATAGATAGATTAATACGTTCCTCCGCCTTAGACTTTTCACTTTTGACGGAACTCTCAAAAATTTTTTAAAAATAAACCTAGACAAAGTTAATCAACCCGAATATTTAAAAAGTGAAACTAGGTAAATGCTGTAAAATAAAATGAAATATAGATAACGGTTGGAAGAAATATAGGCTCACCAAATGAAACGAGTGGATAATTTATCGTCAATATGTGATATTAACACAAAAACAAAATTTTTGCAACCTTCTGCTAGGAAATTTAGACAAAACTGATATTCTTTTAATAGAAATTCATATACATTGTATCATCCGTATACTTTGCATAATTTTCATCCACATTCATCGAAAAGGAAACGCGCAATTCGCTAACCAATAAAATATTGGAAGCCATTCCATAAATCAACTCGGCCATCTCCGCTTCTCACCACTACCATATCTTGCAAATTATGACTCGGAAACGTGGCTATACCACAGGATATCTTCAATATTTTGTCACAGAGTCACACGCATGAGTTCACATGCGCCGATCGGCCACACCGCATGTGGGAAGGTGAGCATTTAAAACGGGACGTTAAACGCGAATACGCTCTAATGAGTGCCCGCTCCTCAATGAGCATGAAACAAAGGATGTCGGCATGAAACACAAAAGGATTATTACTAAACTTCGAGGTGCCTTCTTATTACATAATCGATTTGTTTCATTCGGTCAGCTAACTCTACCCATCTCTATGTTTCCGATATTCGAATTAATTAAATTATCTTAGCTACGAATTGATTTGATTAAGTTATTCTCGTACAATACTGCAGGGTATTAGAGGAAGGTAGAGATATTTGAAATTGTAATACGGTGGCATCTATTTAGGATCGTCGGTTGTTTGTTGAATAGTTTGTTTTGCACTGTAAGGTTGATACTTCTGATGTAATATAAAATAATAGATACAATGTTTTTGGAACACTTTAAATGGAAGATAACTTTATTTTCACTTAAATATACCTGCGTTTTCATTAAAATGGAATTAAAAATCCGATTAAAAGTTATTTCTTTCGAAAAGAGAGTGTTTTGTTTTTCTGAAAGAGCAAGGGTAAACGACTGGCAAGTTTCGGCGCTAGTTAGTATTTTTTTTTAATTCTGTGGGGATAATTATTTCAAAATGTATTTAGACTTAGTCTAAATAGAATCCAGGTCTAAGGAGTTTTAAATAAATAACATATAATTCCAGAATTTAATTACAGATGCATCATCCAACATTTATTTAGGCGTGCTTAAATATTTCGACTTTTTATATTAATTTTCTACATATATATACACACACACACATATATATATTTACATACATATATGTATATATATATATATATATATATATATATATATATATATTTAGAATTTTAGCAAATTTACGAGAAGAAAATTTATAAACGTGTAAAACCGTTGAAGAGAATAGACTTTAGTAATTACACATTTAGTAATGTAATTATAATTAAACAAATATAAATGGTGACTATTTATATGAAAGTGATTTATAATTATGTCTTTAATACTTTACAATAAATAAAATAATGTATAGAAAACAAATATAAAAACTTAAGTACGCCTAAGTAAATCTTGGATCTTGTTATTTATTTACTATTCGTGTAAAACTCCAGGGATTAAATCTGTCTATGCTTTTGATAAATTCATCACATTTTTACACCTCTGGTAGATATGCTAAACAGCATAAATACTTAAATAAAAAATAAAATTAATATTTTAATACAGTTTATTAAAAATGTTGATATATGTGTAAGCGAGAACCTGGAGTAGTGCCGTAGTGCGAGTTCCACTCGTAGTCAACAGGTTTTATTTTCTTTCTTGTGCGTGAACGTCGGTACATTTATTTATAAATTATGTATAAATGCACCAAACTACGGATTGCCCACCTATTTTTAAAAAACTAACAAACCACAACTCTCTATAACCAAAAGACCGTGAAAACCAGACACACAAAATCTCAAGTGGTCTCAACGTCAGCCCGTCTGAAAATGCCATTTTATTAGTCATAAATTTCCGGCTGCAGTGCAAATTCAAATGGTAGCTTTGAACCATTACAATGGTACCACTGCGTCCAGCAGCTTTGCAGTAGTTTAAGTTTTACGTCGCTTTCAGCCTATGTTTTCCGTTGCTACACATGGCGACATAACTTACACGTGAGTTGATACAAATTATAAGTTTCAAAGTTAGACTTTCGTGTAAGGGTTCGTTTCGGCAGTTTTGTGTTACAATTGTTATTTAACAAATAATTTTTAATGTAAGTAAATATTAATAAAAAAAAGGGAGTATCTAATTCAGCAACGTCGAAAAAATTACTACTTCCGTCCAAAATGACACGATTAAATAACGATAAACTTGTTAAAGTCATGACGCAAAAAAAAAGTAGCTGTAAATATGCCGGTTAAAAAATAAAAAACCTAGAATCAATAAAATTTAGTAAAACCCTACAGTGAATATATTTATATTTTTGTATCTGTGTGCGTGTGTGTGACAAATGACGCGATAAACTTGTTAAAATCCGGACGCATAAATAAAGTAGTTGTAAATATGCCGGTTAAAAAAATAAAAAACCTACATATTCATTGTAGGTAATTTAGTAAAAACCTACAGTGCATATATTTATATTTGTGTATGTGTGTGGGTGTGTGTATACATGTAGCGTAATTCTGAAAATGAAGACTTCATTACAATTTAGATGAAACTTTATATAAAAATCAATCAAATGTACATAGATAAGTATGTTTGTGATAATATATAATTTTCTATGGACAGTAAGCATTCATAATATTAATAGCTTTTAGAAAATTAAAAAAATTATTCAGAAGAAAGAAATAAGTTTCTAGGTTAAAATTTCCTGCTTGTGATTTCAATTTTAAAGATGTTTAAATTTGTAGTTATTCGTTGCTGTTCCAGAAACTACAAAATTGTTTCCTCCATGTATACCTTTTTACGAATGCTCAGATGTCTTATCCCCACAAGCGTTTATTTTTCTGTCACATCGCTGAGTATTCTTTCTTTAATTATTAATTTCATTTACTTATGATAATTTACTTAAATATTCCAGTTTTTAAATTTCTCCAATTCTTCTCCTTTGTTCTTGTCAAAATATGATATAAATTTATTTGACTAAATTTCAGTGTTTTTCTAACTTTACCTTATCTGTTTTTTATAACGTCTTTCATAACATAAAAATTGAATCAAAGGTTGAATGAAAGAAATGCTATGAATGAATGAAAGAGATTGGGCTCATAAACATTTCATTAAATATACGTAATTATCATTTAAAATAGGTGGCATTAGTATTTATTTTATACTTTCTAATTCTGATCACTTTTACATTACAGTTTATATATATATATATATATATGTATATATATATATATATATATATATATACGTATATATGTATATATATATATATATATATATATATATATATATATATATATATAGTCAGTTAATAAATTGATATTCGATTCCGACGAACTCGAGTATTGAATTAAAGAAATATTTATAAAATTTACGACTGATGCATTGATACTAATACAACAAATTGAAAAGTAGAAGTTTGGTCCGTCCAAAAATTTACATAAAAACTACTTTAATTTATGAAAAAACAAATTTAATACAACAGTAAATTTGTTAACAATCATTCCTAATAATTGTTAGGAATTGACGTAGTTTGAAATACCATTGGTATCTGCGTATTCTTATTTCTCAGGCAAAAAACTTAGATTTTTCAAATTGACTTTTCTAGCGAGACGAAGTGATAAATATTTTTCTTGCTGATCCCCGTCATTCCGTTCCTGGTTACTTTGACCTATTTAGGATTCCGTAGCAATGAACCCTTATAGTTTCGCCAAGTTTGTCTATACTCGTATATCACAGATATTTTACTCGTATATTGTTAGTGTTATAGAGTACAGCATGGTTATGCATATTTCTAACAGCGAAGATGATTTTTTTTATTCGCATACCCCATTGTCTAAGGTGTCATTGAACAGATCTTTCAAAAATATTGGGCATATTTTCAAGTGTTCATGAATATACAGAGTTTGTTGATGAAATATTAAGCTTTAAAACATTAAGACTTACGGGTCCTCATTGCTTACCAGTTAAACAACTATTCGTTAAACACACACACACACACACACATATATATATATATATATATATATATATATATATATATATATATATATATATATATATATATATATATATATGAAAGAAATAACGCGAAAGTAAATTTAAAATTTCAAGATTGATCAGAAATATCACTCCTCATATTTAAATTCTCTCGTAGAATATAATAAGCATTACTAAACATGAGGGTATAATTTAGTATTACCGTACTTGTCTAAAGATTAAGTTCAAACTTTTATAAATCAGTTAATTTTTTTGCATTTGCCAAAACTTTTTCCGGCTTCGTTACCTCGAACCTTGAAATTATGATTAATTAAATTAAAAAAAAAGATCATGCACCATATTACGGCTGACGGCTAAAGTGAAAAGAAATTTATAAAGTTACTTATGTCATTTATAAATAATTTATTAACGATCCTCTAACAATATATTTATTTGTTCATTCATTAAATTCGTTAAGCGTCGTTTTCAATGTTTACTGAATAATAAATTAAAATGAAATAACTAGAGGTTTCGCAAATTTACTCAATAAAGATATATGGTATAAACTTTCTGTGCGTAAAAATTAAGCCAACCACGTCTGCTATTTCTAGGTATTAAGCAAGAATCAAATACACCGAATACCAAAAGAGTATAGATTTTCAATTTTATTTAAAATAAAATTAGCGTAACAATAAATATAAGTAATATTAATCTAAGTTGAGCAACAGATATGGTCCACAATGCAACATTGAAATATTAAAATCCGAATTTCATCATTTAATTCTAGACCAATACTTGGAAGCGCCTAAAATTCTTGTAACATTGTTTGTGACATCTATGATAACTGATATCAATGTCAGTAGAAATTAAACTTGTGGTAAATAATATTAAAATTTGATTTACATATAATACCTAAAATGTATTTAATATTAGATAAAAAAAATACTTTTGCGTTTATATATACATATATATATATATATATATATATATATATATATATATATATATATATATATATCTCCGGGCCATACACAGAGTACTGACGCTATGTCTTAAAAGCAAAGTCAGCTTCTATAAACATATTTTATTGTAACGTCATCAAAAGACGCAATGCAGATAAAGGCAGAAATATGTCGGCACAAAGATTTATTCCCTTGTCTATTCTTAGGCACGTAGTATTTTTATTAAATTATTACATAGACTGATATTATGTTTCAATATGTAAATATATCATTTAGTACCTACATATTTCACAGGTGACAGAAAAGTGACTTCTTTCATTTGTTGTAACAAGTTAACCAAAACAAACTTTCCATATTTTTCACATGAATAGTTAAAAAATCGATGACACGCATACAATTTGACCCCATAGACACGCACATCATGCAAAGGAGAGTCCATAACAAAAAAATACATAGTTATTTTCAATTGTATTTTGAAAGACCGTTGATATATTTCCACATTTAATGACATCTACAAAAAAACCTTATTTATTAAAGGAGGTTTTTAACAAATGTAGTTTATTATTATTTTCATAGCTAATTTGGAAATTATGTTTATTAAAGATTAATGTGCACAAAAATAGATTATTACGGTTAAAATTTAAAGTTAAATATACTAAATTACACAACACATAATTTTAACTTACGTTAGAACCTGAGTAAGCAAACATGATAAAAGATAAGACCAAAGGTAATTTTTCCACTTTCAAGAGCTGATCTAGCAAGAACAATTTAAAATTCTGATCTAAGAAGTTGTTTTGTATTGAAGTTTCTCTTACGAGGTCAGTTCATTTGCAAAGAAGGCTTTGCGTTATTTATATAAAGCCTAGGGTGCTCTTCTTGATATTTATGCGGGGTAAAGAAAGCAGTCCAATAATTTACCACGACCTAGGTTTCGTTGTATTATAACATCTTCAGGCGGGCTATATATACCGGAACATTTGAATTGTATAACCTCATTGAATAACATTAAATACTTATATATCGTATAACTCTCCAAAATATAATAAAATCTACACCGCTCCCCTACAATAAACTCACTAACGTAAGTAGCAGGAAAACCCACACAAACCGGGCTTTCGCCATTGTTTTTGAAACATATAAATACTGTTGTATGTTCGTAAGAGTTAATATTTGCTAGTAGCCCACCTGAAGATGTTGTAATACAACGAAATCTAGGTCGTGGTAAAGAACTTAAAGAAAATAAAAATAATACTACATCACGTAGTTTCATTTAATTGTCAATTATTGAATGAAATTGATCTACTAGTAAAAAAACAGCAAAAGGCCCCTTTAATGTCTAGAATAAAAGAAACATTTCCACTGAATGCGACAAAAACGTCATCCCTTAATGAATAATAATTATCTTAACTAGATCAACTGCAATGATATTTTTGTCATATTACGAAATATACATTTTATCATATTTATAAAGTATATATTCGAGATTTGAATGACTAAAGTTAATCGCAAGATAAAGCTGGAAAATAAAGAAAATACACTATAGTAGGGGTCAGTCAGAAAGATAAATTAGGTAGAAGACGAGGCTTAATAGAGTTGTGGGGGAGTTTTATTTTTTTTTTTCAATAAATTATGAAAAACTTTCAAGACAAAAGTTGATTGCTTTCAAAGTACGCATGTGTTTAGCCCAGATTTCTTCATACAACAATATCTAAAAATAATTTTTTTTACAAAGTAACCAAACTATATATGCACAGTCTTCATCAGTGACTTGCCGACATATAGTAGGCAGTGATATAATATTTTTAGCGTGAAAATCTGTTGACTTTGATTCAATAAATTTTACTAGGTTTTTTTGACAATCATTCAAACGTCCATATTATTTAATTTGTAAAAAATATTGCCTAGAGCTCTGAGTATCAGACGAGGCAATGTCGGATAAATAATAAGCCCGCAGTAATTTTGTAATTTTTGACGACTGTATTTTACGGTATGAGAATGTTATCACAGAGAAAATAAAGTTGAGTTAATTTGTTAGTTAATTAATCCAATTATTGCCAATGCATTTCTGTATTCACCACACATCTTTCCGAAAGCCACTTCCGACTAACAACTCTCTATATATTTCAGCTCAGGTATTGAGAATGGGTATAAATATTTTAAATATTGTTTATACCGTACTAAATTATTGGCGTTAGCGTATGATTGCCGTATACATCTCACTTCATATTGTCAGTTATAAATCGCTTCCACCAATCAAAGTTATGTTTTAATGTCAATAATTATCGGGAAATAGCATACTTCAGCATATTTTTATGTTATAATAAAATGTTCAAGAACTTTTGGCAACCTTTCTAAAAAAGTTCGAACATATGGCTAAAACTCTTTTTGTATGTAGAGAACAAGAAAACATTTAGACCGGTAGAAGAAATTAGAAGTATTTCTGAGTCAAATCTAGTGATAGCATTGCTGAAGATAAAATTATTATTCTCAATTAAATTAAACTACGTGATGTAGTATTATTTCTACTTTCTTTAAGTTCTTTACCACGACCTAGGTGTATTACAACATCTTCAAGTGGGCTATTAGCAAAGATTGATCATGCTAATAGGCCACCTGAAGATGTTGTAATACAACGAAACCTAGGTCGTGGTAAAGAACTTAAAGAAAGCAGAAATAATACTACATCACATAGTTTCATTTAATTGAGAATAATGAATTTCTACAAAATTAACGCCAAATATATTCCATAAAATTATTAACTAAGTTGCCAAAACCTAGGCGACTAAATTTAATTTATAAATTATATTTGTTCCAACACATATAGCTTTCTATTCACATGAATTTAAGGAAATAAAACCCTTTTTAAATAAAAATTAACCTTTATTTTCTTACCTTTTACAAGTGTCATTCACGTTGCCATCACAAGGCAACATTAACGGAATAAAGAGCAACTAACAAAAGTATAACTAAATCACCAACAAGCATTTATTTACTAATCGACCAAACTAACTTCCATTTAGTTCTCGAAGTTAACAAGTTGCTAACGAAATAATAAAAAGGGTTTCAACTGCAAATCGAATATTTACGATAAAATTCTTTCTGTGAATTAAAGAAATCCATTACCGACATCAACTACTCTGTGAAATAGATAATGATAGGCAGACAATAATTGAGTTTTCCTTTATCAAGTACTTGATTCGAACAATCGAGAATAAAAGTTATTTATTAGAGAGTACAATTTAAATTTAATATATTTTAGTAATACCAAGTTGAGGGCGAATTTCCTTCTGAATGAAAATAGTATATACCTGGAAATAATAGTACATAGAAAATTAATATTGCGAGTTACGATACCTGAATTGTAAGAAAAGATGACGGTAAAGGGCTATAGAGTAAAAGTCTTTTATATATTAATTTAATTACAAAAGAGTTGTCATTGTTTACAATTTATACGTATGTTCTCTAATAAAAATAATTCGTTGTTCGTTTATTATACGATTAACTAGCATAATGCTAATGAGTATTGTGTTCGTATAATAATGATAGTAATTAAATTTTTAAATTGATTTATTTAGTTAAATATCCACTAACATATAATATTCGAAAATTATTAATATTAGGGTCGCAATTTTTATTGTTCGCCTACATTTACAAGACACATCCACTCAACTATCTCTTTGTGGTGTCTTTCTTGAGTGAGCCACGTTGGGATTCATAGAATTTGTCCATCACACATGAAAGCCGGGTGTTTAAGAAATAAAATGTAATTATTTTATGCTTAATTTTTGGAATACAAAAATAAATGAAATAATATTAACAAATTATATTAACTCAAGAATACGTTTACAAACAAATAATTTTTTACGTATACATATATAAATACATCCATGCTCATATATATTTATGTGTATGTTCTTTTGATTCTTTTCATACTTATTATCAGTTGTATTTATTTTGAAGAAGAGATTCATGATAGATAACGGGATTCATCATATTTTCACGAGATTTGTGATTAGATTTCTAGGCCTACCCTCGCGGAATAGCTAGCTTGTGATTTTCTAGCATCTGACTAGCTCGCTGCATCTCGGATATTTCTTTAATCAAGTTCATTATGATGTCATTATGGAAATTGACGTCATGAAAGGTTTAGAGTCACCTAATTACTGTGCGCACTATACATAACCATCCGACATGTGATCAAGAAAGCGCTTACAAAAATTGATCCGATTAAGAATAAAAGAAACTTTTTATCTTTAAGTTAACGTTGAGAGGAGAAACGCAGTAGTCAATACACTCCTGATTTTTGGATTGTTATTAAGGGTGTACCATAGATAATATGATATATAATTTTACTCAGATACGGTTACCGTTTGGCTTAAGGCGTAAAGACGTTAATCGCTAATTTAGCGAATACCAAATAATTTGTGAATTTTATATAAACGTGAAATGGTGATTATATTTATGTTGAAAGGTATATACTGAATATAATATATTGTATTCAAAAAACATGATTATTCTAGTAAATAATAGTAATTACTTTTATTTACTAGAATAATCATAGAGATATTTTGTTTTCTTTTTTTTTCAAGTAAAATTAAGTCGATTGGTTTAACAGTATTTGTGTAACACAGTTACAAACAAATATATCAGTAAGATATTGGCGGGTTCATGTTTTAACGCCACTTTCATAAGGTGTAATTAATAACATTTAAGTGAACACATTGGGTGTTTAACCTTTTTAGAACATTGAATGAGTTTTAGAATACTCTATTTCGCATATTTTGATCTAAGGTATCAGGTCTTTATATTTTATTAGACAAAGTACAACATGAAGTAATTGGTATCAGCTACATTTTACACATTTGGGACTTGAAGGATAAAATTATAAAACCGTCAATGACTTATAAATAAAATATTTTGCATATTTGTTAATAAAATAATTGAAAAAATATATAAGAAACCCCGAAAATGAGACACGCAAAGCTAGATCAACCTTGTTCGTTTCTAAATATGGCATTTTTTTCTATTTAAAAAAAAAATTACACAAATGCCAAAATCTGTTGTTTTGGTTTGGCAATACATTACCAATACACGGGCAATACTTTATATAAGTTATTTTCTTTAATTATTGAGACACCAACCAGATTTGGTTAAATTTTATAAAATTATTACAAAAAGTAACCTGTTTCGAAAAAGGCTTATGTCTTTCAAAAAAAGTAGAATTTATAAGCAACTAACTCATATAACTCGTTAAAAAAATATGTATTATATAGTCTGAAATCTAATGCTTTCATTTCCTTAACGTAATTAACCCCATAAGATGATTTGATTAAGATTAAATAGGAAATAATATTGAACCGTTAGACAGAATAATATTTTAAATTAAACTCCGCAATAATGACTAAAATAATATTAGCTATGTGACTTAAATAACACGCTCTATTATTTGAATATTTATTTAATATCACATAGGCTTCTGAAAATATAATTATATTAAAAACATTATTATATACATAGATCCAAATCTAATTATTCAATAATTCTAAAAAACGACGAAAAGTACGCTATACTCATATGTCGAGAGCCCGGTACCTATTAAACATAGAAATTCATTATTATTATCACTGGAACTTTTCAATTTATTAGAATAATTTTAGACGAAACGATACATCTTGTTTTGTAATATGTATATTTTTAAATAAAAATGCGTTTTTTATCATGGTCCTTAGGCCAAGGCTAAGAAATAAATGTCAGGATTTTTTTTTCTAAAAGTTTCGTGTGTATTGAAGTATAATTTTAAATTACATGATCTCGTATAATTTATCGTATGGTATAGACATCATAAACAAAATCAAATGCCATGCCAGACGTATAATATACTGATGTATTACAATTATTTAGTGTGGGTAGTATCACCACAGCCAATTAACCTAAAAGCACAAGAGAACCAACACACGATTAGAAAGCCGCTCACCACCAACGAATGTAAGTAAATTCACCATAGCGTAAACAACAACTGCCAAATTCACCGTTCTTGAAAAGTAACTTGTCCCTGCTTGTAATTAAGCCCCTTTATAGCTGACAATAATAAGAGTTGATTTACTGCATAGCCATTGTATATTTGTTGACCAAATGAAACGCTTTCGGCAAAACCGCGTTTTATTCCCTGCAATAAGTCCGATATTAAAACATTTAAAATACGTTCGCCGAACAAAGCCAACATTAACGATGACAGACTGTTATTAACATGAATATGTTAGTATTGAGCTGTTTTCTGCTAGTATTTACGAAATGTATAAAACCGGATGGCAGAGAGTGTCAATATTGGTTGGACTTAGAAAATCGTGTCAAATATTGGGAAACGTTCGTTCTGTTTGTATTGGGTTGGGTTTTCTTTTGGCTTGAGTTGGATTATGTAGGGTTTGGTTGAGTTTGGTTGGATTTGGCTGGGTTTACTTTGGATTGAGTTGGGTTGGATTTTATTTAGGTTGGGTTAGGTTACGCATTTAAATGAATATTATATTTGATTTTAACACCGAGGCCCTAATACTTAACATTTATTTTAATACCATGTGATTAGAAGTTGTAAAACCGGTTTCAAATGTTTTAGTGGACAAATGATCAAGTAATTTACATGGATAAGTGGACAATGAATGAACGACCGAGACGACCGACAAAAAATACCTTGAAGTTCCGAGCTTTCCGAGCTAGGCAAATGAAATCAGTAACAAATGGTATAAACTTACTTCCAATGTAACTTTACAATTCATGCTTGTCAACTTGATATTAAAAAAGTAATAAATACAAGTTTGGATACCTAAAAGAACTTTTCCCAATATTTTACACCATTTTCCAAGTCCAACCAATATTAACACATTACATTACGTAATACATTTCGTAACACAATTACATTTCGTAAATACTACCAGAAAACAGCTCAATACCGTATACGCGAATTAGTCCGCAGCTATATATATATATATATATATAAATATATATATATATATATATATACATACATACATATATATATATATATATATATATATATATATATATATATATATCCCTAATTCGCTCTAACATTGCCGTAATATTTAACATGTACTTTTAACTTTTAATATACTTATTTTCATTCATTGTGTACTTATTAACTTTCAAAATATTTACATTTCTATAAAAATAATTTGTCCCTACGATACTCGAATAACTCCAATTAATTGTAAACTCCATTCGCCACTTACCGATTTAATTAAAACATTGGGAATATGGAAGTATCATAAAGAGAATTGGTTATAATATCTAGTACAAACAATAAAGAATAATATAAAAATACAAAGCGATTTGAATAAATGTTACTATTGCAAGTGATCAGCAGAGTGACTCACCATCAACTCCATAACCCCATATCCGGAGCGATCAATGGAACAAAAAGATATCAATCCTTATCTCGGAATACTGTATTTCATGATAGATGGATGAACACTTCAAGATATTCGTGCGCGTTTTAAGTAGGTGAAATAAACTATGACGTTGCCTCTCGTGGAATAGCCAGGAGCATAATGAGCTGCTGAACTCAAAAATCGAGGGATTTGTCAACGTAATCATCCTATAATTAAAAAATTGTCATTTGTCAATCTCACTTAAACGCATAGAACTCTGTTTCCACTTCAGTCCATTTACTTCCATCATCCATTACTATTGTGATTCTCTCTGAATAAATTTAATATGTAAATTGATTCAGGTAGAATCACTCTTTTTAGTTTCTTGGTTCCATTATCCATTACTATTGTGATTCTATCTGAATCAATTTACTGTGAAAATTGATTCAGACAGAATCACCTTCCTGAATCAATTCGCACAATAGTACGCAATTAATTGAATGCAGAAAACGTCGATATACTTATATAATAAAAGGTTAACGCTTTAAGAATAAATTACATTTCAGAATATTAGTGTATGGCTTCAGTAACTTTATTAAAGCAGGTATTATTTAAAACGTTAAATAATTTTGAAATTAACTTTTCGTTTCTGTTTTACAATACATAATTTAATTGATTTAAATAGAGCTTCTTTCTAATATTGTGATAAACAATATTGTATCAAGGCTAATTTCATATCGTCATAAGAGAGTTTATCATCTATTAAATGAATGAATTTTGAAGTTCTGTTAATTAAAATTGTGGTACTGACTCAAACTAACGAATTATCTTCAGAATCATTAAACCTTGCAGGTCTATGTATATTGAATCATACACGTTCTTATTTAATACGAGTACGTAGATACGAACGGAATATCGAACATAAATCTTAAAACTTCCTAGGAGTACTTTATATTACCAAATTGATCAATTTGCGTACGGGTCATCGGCAAGGATATATAGAACGGGTTTGGCCTAAGCTAAATAAACATGAAACTAGGGATGCGAATAGTCAGATAAAGCAACTGAACATATTATTTGAATTCACCCCTAGCCCTTGTTAGGACGCGGTTGCACCAGCGTGAATTTATTCTTAGTTGCAACTATAAATTACTAAGCCATTTACGTAAAGCTCTTTTTATTGATGTAGTTTCTCTACTTTATTGACAGTATAAGAAATTTAATATTATCATGTCGAAATGTTCGATGTCATGAAAACAAAATAAAAACAATTTAGCAGTCTATATATTTCCTTTGTTATATAAAGGGAATAAGCAAAAATGGGCTAGAGCTACAAAAACAGAATGTAAGTTTGAAAAACCGAAAAAAGGTATTTTTATAATACAAAAAAACAAAACAGTTCAACAAATATCTATCAGAGAAAAGGAAAATAATAAAAAAAAATACTAAATTGTGATCATAATATGAAACAGAAAAGATATGGCTATATAAATGCGTATAAATTGTTATATTCTTAACGTACTAGTATCAAAAATTAGGAATAAAAAATTAAATAAAAATAAAAACTTAAATAATACAAAATAAATTATAAAATACAATACCGATCGTTATTTAAATTTTTAAGCTTTTGAATAGACTTAATTTACAATGAAATTTGTTTGTATTTTGGAAAAATCAATGTGTTCTTTGCTTTTTCCAAGCTTCATAGTTTAGTAAGTTAACATTAGAGAATATAATAAGACACTATTTGAATTGCACTTCATCTTATTAGCTTACAGAGTTTCTACTCCCTACTTTTCGTAAAACTATATTGTACCTAAAAAATTTATTAAAAGTAATACATTTTTCTAAATTCTGAAATGGTGCGATACAAATTTCACTTAATCCTGAAATGATGCGATACAAATTTAAATTAATTTTTTTGCGGACAATCTTTTTATTTAGAAGTGTTTTTGAAAAAATATTTGATTTTTCATACATAATATTGGATTTGTGAATCATATTTTATAAAATAAGAATGAAAAATGTGGAAATTATAATAATATTTTGAATGACACCGGAACCCCTCCGAATTCCGAAAATAGATTTTCATTGTTCTCTTTAGGACTTGGAAGAGAATTACTCCTCGCTGTTTTGTCGTATTTAACTTTATACTTTCTGTAAAATTACAATTACTCGATTTTTAGAAAAAAGAAATAATCAAAACGGGCAATAAAACTCACCCTTTTCGGTGTGTTTCTACCCTTATCACCCAGTTACTCGTCCAATGTTTCTTGGTCAAGGCTTTTTTCAATTTGCCTCGTTCGGATCGACGTTTATTTTTTAAATTTGCTACGATTCAAATGTTAAGTGATTTGCATAGCCTTATGTCGGGTAGATGTTTGAGTCTATCTCTTGTATCTTGCTTACTTAGGCTTCGTTTTACTGAATTGAATAAAATATTAGCAATTCGTTTTGTATTAAGCGCATTTTCCGCATATAAATTCGGACTGCCTTTGTTATTTTATTGAAGTTTTCGAGCCTTCTGAACAAAAGTAACGGCTCAATCCGTCATTTCATTTTGCACATTTTATTTGCTTCTTTTGTACTTGTAATCATCATAGTTTGCTTAAACGGATTTTTTAACCATATAAAAAAATATTGAAAATTTACAATTTTGGTACACGCTTTTATTAACTGTTGATTTTTTATGTTATATGCATAATCTATGTGTTAATATCAAACTTTGGTTTTAAGATCTGTTATAGTATTATACGATAGATATAAAGCTCAGCCTGAATTTAAAAAATCACTTTATTCATTCTCTTCAAATTGTAGTCGTCATGTGTAAAATTACGTCAAGGAAAGATAAAAGGTTCAAGTTTTTCTTGTTGTTTATTGCACAAAGTAAAAATTATTCTAAACGACCGCGATATCTGGTCCACAGAGACATCCTTCAGCTTTTTCATATTGTTACTGTGTCATTGATTTTTCCTCTTTTCCTCCATATCTCCAGATGCCCTCTTTGCTTGTCACAAACGCAATTTGTCTCGTTTCTAAGCATTTAGGATTATACAAGGGTTAATTTAAATGCTCACTGTCTCCAAATTTTAGTCCTGATTCAAAATATTACAGATATAAAAATTTTACAATGCCTTTTTAAACAAAAACGTGCAATGTTAGATTTAAGCTACCACTAGCTGTGATTATAACTTTCATAATTGTGCTTTGTGTTCACAATTCAAGCTTATCCGTTTAAATTCATCTGCTCAATATGTAACTATAAAATAAAATAGAATTAATTTTTATCTATCATTATTAATTTGTCACAAATAAAATAGAAAAAAAACGTAAAAACGACAAGACGAAATAGAGCAATATCTAATAAAGTATATTAATTTCTCTTGTATTATAAAAATATTTCATCGATCAAATGCAAGCTGCAAAATCGTCCCTATTAAGAAATGCTTTCGAAAATTTGACAATATTTTTTTATATGATTTTTATATGATTTAAAAAATAGTGAAATTCTCGGTGGCTCAATTCCAGTTAAAATTGCTTTAAATTTTACTCTCTACGTATTTGAAGATTCAGTCAGGGATTCGTACGATCATAAGAGATATACTTAATGATTGTAACGGAATCAAATATTAAAGTATTATATAAACGGCATGAATTTCCACGATCTATCATATCTTGACAAAGTTAGTAATGAAATCAGGAAGTTGTATATCCATATCGATTTTCTTCCTTTCATTAAACTCATTTTTCTACATGTTTATAGTAAATTTTATTATTTATTTTTATATTACTATTCCTGTTACATTACTATTCTCAACACTGAGAATATTATAACGAATTTTTATTAAATTGTATTTACTTCAATGTAAATTGCTAAATACAAAGCAATATACAGGTTATCTAACGATACTATATCAACCGCGTATTCAATTATAATTTCAACGTATCCATGATATCCTGGTACTAATACGTAAGTTATATTTACATCCTCAGGTACTGAAATTTAATAATTAGCCATCAATGGTATTCGGAAACACCGTCCCGGCGTTTAGTCCAAAAGTATGTCAAATAAACCCTTTATGCATGATTCAAAATTACCGACACTAACTTGCAAAATAGCTTTATTACGCTAAGATAACTAAGCGTGTACATTATACTATGTTCACATAATACTATGAATTATAAACACGACAGGGATAATAACCAAGTATATAGACTAGATCGACTTGGAGTTCAGCTCATAGAGGAGTACAGTAGTGTTACTAATACATAGATACAGAAAAGTTTGTTGGATACCTGAATTATACAACTTTTCCTTAATTATAAAACGTTTGAAAAGTTCAAAAGAAAAGGTAAGCATTTGAACAATGATAACATGCAATAAAATGTAAAAAATAAAATTTAATAATCGCAGTTAAATCAAAATTGTTACACAGGAAATGAATCTAGCAATAGAAGCTTGTAACATTTTCATAATAGTTCATGTTTAAATTAAAGTTTTTTTATATTGTTATTTTGTTTTATTTTAATAAATGACCATACGGATCAATCGTTAACAGTTTTTGAGGACCGTTTTGATTTATTTCATTATGTAATGCAAAAATTGTCGATAAAAATCGTTAGTGACGAGGATTAAGAAAAATATCTATGAAAATATCTTTAAACGATCATATTTTGAAATATATAAAAGCTCATAATTGGAAAGAGAGAGGGAAAGCAAAATTAAAAAAACAAGTAATATACGTTGTGACCGTCGTTATGTCATAATCCACATTTAAAAAAAAATATTTAAAAGTATAAATGTGAATTTATAGGTAGTTTTCAAATACTATGTACAGATTAATGTAAAGGTTACTTTTAAATCTTCCGTGTTAGCACTGTTTTGTGGCTCAGTTATAAAAATAATATGAAATTAATCCGAAATCTCACGAAGTTTTTGGTGTTTCCCACTCTTCTAATGTTACAATTTTCCATATTTTACTTAGACATCTGCATTTTTTAAAATAGATACAGTGGTTCTCTCTTTAAATTATTCACAAATCAGAAATAAAAGCATTCATTTGTCTAACTGTTCTGATATACAATTCATATAATACTTTTTTCAATTGTGTTAAAAAAATATGAACTTAAATATAGGATTCAAAACAAGAATATTAACTTTAAAACATAATTGGCATATCGTTTTTTATTTCTAAACTACCTCTATGACATTCTAATATTCTTTTTATTCCGCTGAAATAATTGGACGATTCCGTAAGCTTTTTGAGACCGAGCAACGAAATGATTTATATAAGCTTTATGAAATAAATTCGTTACGCCAAGAACTCAAGATTATCTATATTCGATGGAAAATGTAATATTTCTACTTTCTCGCTTGTCTAAAATACATTATTTTTAGGCTAATAGCTTTTACTTAGGTACAAGCAAGCTATTTAATCATGTTTTCATATTTCTATCGTCCATTTCAATGAAAGTTGTCAGTTTCAGTCAAGTATTGATATTTGGTTTGTCAGGCATTTTTGTCATTTATAAAACGTTCACATATAGCTATATATGTGGTTTATTAGCTTTACATCGTTAAATTATAATTGGAAATATATTTTACCATTACTATGTAAACAATAAGGAAAAATATACGCGTGTAAACGTTGTGATAAGGAATGTTGATTGCTATATTAATGTTTTATCATAGTTTGGGTAAAACTTGTACTGTAATAAAAATATTCCTACATTTTTATTAACTTTGCAAAACTTCTTGCTATCTCGCAGCGATACAAAAAGTTTAACCATTCTTCTTTGTTCACTTTCCATGTAAACGTGGAGTCATAGTAAGAGGTAATAAAAATTAAGATATTTTAATAGAATAAGGAACGTACATCACTCTAAAGTGAGAAAAGCATGTAGAAATAAAAAAAAACAAAAAATCAAGCATTGTAAGGTAAAAGACCACGATCATTTTTGTTGAAAATTCAAACTTTAAATGAAACTGTAACTAATTACACAAGATACACAATGACGTTAATACTATGAAAGGAATAATTAAAGAACACAAACTCTCAAAAATAATTAGAAAAACAAAATAGCTCATTGAAGTTAGTAAGAACATAAAATAATTAAGAAATTTTTCTTATCGTACGTAGATAATTCAGTATTCTTTATTTTATATATTCTTAATTTTGTCTCGATGTGATTGTACTTGTCTATCTACTAGACATTTCATTACCTTTCTTTATATATAGCTCATACATAACTAAAATGTCGCCTAATTATACACTAAGATATAACTACTAGTTCCTGTTTTATATCATGCGACTTTAAATATATATTCGTACACTGTATATCGACTCACATATTTAATTCATAATAAATTCATAAAAATCATTGATAGAAAAATTAAATATTCAACTATGATTATATAGTAATATAATCATAGTTGAATATTTAATTTTTCTATCAATTTCGGCTTTGACTGTACCTCCAGACAGGAGGGAGTCATTAAAAATTAAATATCAATACACCGGCCAGGTGTCGATATGAACCTGGCCTCTGTATTTCAACCCTTTTATCAATATCTTAGTGTATTTCGTAAGTACGGCCAGCATTATTACGAACTACTAGCACCCGATCAATACTCTACTCCCGTAAATACAGACCAGTGCTTGCGAATGATTATATTTGAGGTAAACTGCCAAAATGGGTCACACGTTAATGGTGTTTGCTCGCTTGGAGACCCTTACAACAGCGAACGGGTTGGTTTTTAATAAAACTCGTTATAAATCATATTTGTTGGTTTAAGAATAATCAATATGTTTGTGGAGATATATGATGTATGAGTTTTGAGTTTAGAGTTTATATTGAGAAGTAACTTTGAACAAATATATTAAATGAATCACATGGACTAGCAATAAAATGGAAATTCAATTGTCGTAGGTATTTTTAATCACGTTCAGAATATTTATATTGTTGATTACACATTGCGACATTAGTAAAGTAGAAACAATAGATTAAGTTGTAAAGTAGAAAGGTTTATGGGTAATGCAACATATTTTGGTTAAAAAATATTTTTTCTTTTATTTATCCATATCCAGATACCCATATAAAATTGTGCGAAAAGTAATAAGAAATAGCTAAGTAATAAGAAATAAGTAATAAGTAATAAGAAATAAAAAAAAGAAATAGCTTTAAAAACCTAAAAATATTACATATATAAGAAAACAATATATTACAGGTTCAAATAGGCAAGGTCCCAAAATTTTGTATTTATGAGTCAAATGACACACTATTGCCAGAAATGTAACAGGCGGTAAAAAACTAATTCTTTTAAAATATCCTCTACTTATTTTCTAACAATCGATACACGTTAGAACTATTGAACACATGACAACAAATACGAGCGTTCGACAGCCGAGAAGAATTTTGACTTTTAATTTTACCAAAAGATTATACTGTAGCTTTCCCTCTCTGCTGATGCTAGTCGTGCATAGCTCAAACATTTTTCTAACGCCAGTTTAAGAGCTATTGAATAAAAAAGGATGATCTACGACAATTAGGCTATTTAAAAGAACGTGAAAATGAGAAATCTCTTTAAGTATCAAACAAGTATACTGTCTTGAACATTAATTTTCGGAACATTTATTGTTTCATACACGTGTTCAGTTTAAAAATCTAAATTTTGCAATATTTTCATATGTCTATAGAAAATCTAATAATAAAATCTTTATTACATTAAAATTTCCAACAGAAAGAAATAGAAAAAAAAGATCCGTAGGGGTTTTCTACAAACAATGAATAAACTTGAAATTAATGATCAATTAAAAACAAAAATAACAAGAAAGAGACCGCTGAAAGACCAATGGTGGGGGTGGTATAAGACAATGTTATCGGATACGATTTGAACGCACGCCGAAATAGCAATTCTCGATTAATAAAATATCGTTAGGAAGGCATGTAATTATACAAAACAATTATTGAGTAATTTATAAATGTTTCAGTGGGCGCTTTGATTGAGAAAATTTCTAATATACACGTTTCTATATTATGTAATTTATTTCACTACTCTAATAAAGAAAATTCACAAGAAAGAGTATAATAATGAAATTATTGTAAAGGGGACTGAGTACATTTTGGATCTCTCTTAGAGTTTCGTAGCCAAATTAGAAACCCTTTTAGTTTCACTCTGTCCACCTATCTATCCGTCTGAATTTCATATGAGATTTATTCGCAGACTACTAGTCTTATAAAGCTAAAATTACAAAATTACATGATTACAAAGTTGTACCGCTTAAAATATTATGAAATGAAATTTAAAAACAAATTAATACACCTCGCCTATAGCTAAAACGGATGTGGATTTTACTTCATTCATACATAATATACCTACACCATGGTGTAGGATATTGTTAAATACGTATCTCAAATATATTGAGGATATATCACAAACGCTACTTCTATACAGAGATTCGTGTACGAATCTTTCAATTTTTTTTTAGAATTACGCGTTCCCATCCCACCAGTTAAACCGCTATTCTTGGATATGTGGAAAGTATTCACAATAGTAGTATAAAGAAATTAAAAGTAAAATAATCACCTCTAAATTAGCTCTATTAATTTAAAACTAATAGTCAACCAACTTATAACTTGTAGTTGGTTCTGTCAAAAGTTTACAGAAATTCCATACAAAAGACTTAAATCGACTGCAAAATAACTTTGTACTTTAAAATTTATATTTCTTTTTTAAGCAAAATTGTATATATAGGCATAAAATAAAGAAAAAATAATTTGGGTCGGTAATGAAAACCGTAATATTAAAATCGACAATTGAAATATGTTATTATGTATGGGTACATAATAACGTATTTCACAAAATTATTGTCCTGTATAATACAGTTTATGTTCTTTGTCCCTACGAATTTGTGTGGAAAACATTAAAAATTCTTTCGAAAATAATTTCATCGCTTTATCATATTTACCTCAGACGAACTGCTCAGTCAAAATCACTGCGCGAAAAATTACGTCTATGCCAGGAATTAGTGAATTAAAACTAAATTTGATTAGTACCTAAAATTCTTAAAAGGTCATTTTTATTAATTTCTTTAGTTTTTTTTCTAAACTGAAAATTTATCAGTCATCTTAACGTTGTAATTTGCTTTCCAAATGAAATAAACTTTAAAGTTCCATTTTCTTGAATCGTTCATTTGCAATACTAATTCTAACAGGTATGGTAACAATGTTATAAATTTAATTCTACGGGTAGTTGTCGGTTTTACTATAATAACTCAACAACACGTATGCAAAAGATGTTACTAAGCCACCAGGATTTAAAATGGCATGATATTACTGTTTTCATTTTCTGATGTTGCGCGTTCGTCATTTCTAGTATTATACTAGTAACGACGCTACGTTACATCCTTTTTTAGTGACGTATTACGTCTAATTTATGTATTACGTTCTTGTTATTTGTCACTGAAGGTAGACGAATTTTGTACGCAGTATTAGTGAATATATTCTAATCTCTTGTACCCGATACCAAGTCTCATTCGCTTTGTTCCTACATTTTTGTAATACATTATAATGGTGTTTTTTTTAATTTAAAAACATTTATGTGTGATGCAGTAACATAAATTTAATATGTATCATTTTAAAGTAAATAATATTCATGCAAAACTCCATCAAAAACGAAAAGAAAATATGAAAATTAATAATTGTTTGAAGGTATTTTCAGACATAAATAATAGAGGCACAAACAATAATTTGATATTAACTGAAGAGAGTCAATACAATAAAAATATATTTTGGGCTGTATAGACTTCGAATGCTTTGGAATGAAGAAAAATTTCCTCGTTGTAACTTGTCAGCCCTATAAAATATTCAATGACTTCTCAATGTTTCACCATAACTATCAACCTACATTACGCAATTAAGATCTACTAAAGGACTGCCAGTATTATTACTCATTACATCTCAACATTTAGAATTCAAATTCCCATACGAATTAAGTATCGCTTTCAAATTGTACCGCGCAGATGTTCAACGCCAACGGCAGTCCCATTAGCCATAAAGCAGCTCATAACTACTACAGTAACTTAACATAATTTCATATTCAAACTCACGTAACTCGCGATAAACAGCAATTTGCAGGCCAGACTTCCTCCTGCGCTTAATTAAAATGATCAACAGTTGAGAGATACGTACCAATAAAAGTCTCGTAAATAAATCAAGACAAATGCTGACGGGATGACGTGCGTTTTGCTCGCGTTCGTAATCTGAGAGCATTTAATATTGTTAGTCTTTGTTCGTACGAGCCAGATGCCACCAGCGGTGTTGAATCCTATTTTGATCTTTCTACAGCGTGATTACTAAGTCGCTTTTTTACTAGCATGGGTAATTTGCGTTTGTGTTAGTAACGCTTCTTTGTTCTTCGCACTTCATTGTCTTTAAGTCTTCGCACAATTAAATGCTTACGAAGACGCTTAAAGAAAAAGTACCTAGAAAAGTTGTTGATGTTCTAAAATATTCATAAAGGACATTGTATTGATATTTGAAGAATATAATTTTTTTCAATATTAATTTTTTTTTAAATTAAGACTGAAAAAATAAACACTGTTAAGCACGAATAGAACTTACATTATGAGTGTTCCAAACATACATCTGTACAAATGAGAGATTAAATATTTAAAAATACGTAGTATGTCTATTAAACTATTTACAATTTTTATTAATATTTTTCCTTATGGCTCACGCATTCTATGTATAAGCCATAAAATCGAAAGCGATAATTTTTTATACCAAAACTGTCGTTCTCCGAAATTCTCAGAGAACTACATATGTTTTATTTTCTTACTATTACGTAATATGCAGGTCACTAGAGCTTCAGTAACTATACAAAATTTCCAGTTTTTACTAAGAACTATTAAATGCGGCGGAATGGTTTCCGAGCAAAATCGATTTCTGTGACAGATACACGGACGAGTACATGAGTGGTATTAAGGAGGTTCCGTTTTGCCTTTCAAAGTACCGAGCCATGACTAACAATATTTAATCATTATAATGATTGACAAATTTTTACTAAGTACATCATTACCGCTAAAGTTTCTAGTGTTTCTATTATAGATAGTGAAATTAAGCGTTCAATTTATTAGAGTAACTTTTAGGAAAAAACGAAACAATTATTCTTTTTAAGTATTTTGTCTGAAATTATAAAAAATTCAATGGGGTTATAAAATCTTTAAGAAAGATAAAACACATATTCACATTTAATCGAGAGCGGGTGAGTAGATAAGGCGGTGTGCGATGCACTTGTCTGATGGAACGGTTTGTTCGACTTTTAGTTCTGTCAAAATCATAATTATGTTTGAAATTCCTCTTAAATGTAACCTCTGTAATGAAAACTCTATCATTTTTATAAAATGTTTGCAATTATAATTGCTTTGAAGAAGTTTTGATAAAGTTTTGGAAAACAATTTACATTATTATTATTCATTGTAAGGAAGTCACAAGTGATAGAAATACAAATACACCCTCAATTGTCACGTAAAATGAGCTACTTTTTAAATGATGTATTTCGTACTTTGTTTATGGTACATTAAACAAAAAAGATATTTAGAAAGTCAATTTACGAACACCATGAAAATAATGGCACAAACCAGCTGAGAAGCATAACGATTTTGTGCACAAAGTAACAAACGATGGTATGAAATGTTTTAATTTCACAAAAATAGATTTCTGTCGCCCAATAAATTTCAGTTCACGGAGGAATGAAAGTGGCGGAAATCTGAAAATAAGCGTCAATTATCCATGGATGGGATAACTTTATTTAATATATTATAATACTTTGACATTCGCTATCTAGTTAGACCGTGTTTAAGGCAATGTTAATAAGCTACGTTTATTATGCAAACTGGATCCAAAAAGTATATTTCATGTCATAGAATGTCGTCTGGAAAATGTCATTGTATATCTAGTAGAAGAAGCTTGTCAAGATCAAGTTTGAAATGAGATATGATAACCTAGTTGCATGAAACAAGGTGTTTAAATTTAATGATACTATGCGGAAACACGGACTCTTGAAGGAGAAATATAAAAAGAAAAGATTTGTAAAATGGCCCATCTCGTAGGAAAATCAACTGTAAGCTTTTCTTAAGATATTGTGTCATTATAATCCAAATAATTCTGTATGGAAATGTACGGAATGTGGAAAGGTGAAGTGTCATGCGCATACTATCTTCTTTCAGATCGTAAAGGCTTATTGTTAATTAGTAGATAAAGGAATCGAATGTCAACCAATCATTTAGACCGGAGACACCTACTTATACTTTTATTGCAACCGTTATATTATTAGATATAATTCTTGAGTAGATGTGAAAATAAATTACTACTAAAGGAACTTTTAATACAAACTAACACAGAACTTTTAAATTTTTTATTTCGGTTAAAATATACAGCACGCGACTACGAGAGACTTTTGAGAAATAATTTAACAATCACCTTTATTTGCTTTCAACGTAATTTGTTTGAGGTGAAGTGATTTGAATTAAAAAGTAGTGGTAAACCTTATATTCAAGTATTTAGCATTAATTTAAGCTCTTTGTGAAAAATGTTTGGCAACTGTGATAAAAATGTGACAAGAAATCGTATTAATTCCATAAAAAAATGTGACAAGAAATCGTATTGATTCCATAAAAAAATCGTTTTCCTGTGTTAGATACTATAAACACATAAAACTTTAAATAACATATCTTTTAGAACTTTAAAATAATGTGACTGCTTTTGTGCAATTAAAACTGGTACCTATGTTAAACCTATTACACGTAACTCGACAATGCAAGGGGCCCGAAGTTTTCAGGTAGCACCCGAATATTTAGCTTTGTCTTCGAAACACAATAAAAGCGCTATTACCGTCTATTCTAGAACTCATTACTTTTTATGGTAGGCATAAAAGTTTACAAAATACAATTTTATCGCCTAAAATAGTTTCAGTCGTATTTTATACCTGAAAACCTGATAATTTGATTAAGAATGTTACATGTCTTTACATCTAAGTTCTCATCAAAAATATATTTATTTACTTTCCCTTCATACACTAAAGTTTATAAGTTTTTGTTTCTATTTTTTTTACTGATTTTTATCGTTACAAATGACAAACTTCATTAATCATAATTTATTGCACGTTTATTTTTCTTGTCATAGTAAAAACGGACTTGTCACGTGTCAATTTTTTGTTAAGTACATAAGTTCTAATGGGGATAGAATTTCAAAAGCATTTTTTCGTGTTTTAGGACTTGTATTAGGTATATTTATCTACGTATATATATATATATATATATATATATATATATATATATATATATATTTATATATATATATATATATATATATATTTACACACATGTGTGTGTGTGTGTGTATGAGAGTTCGTCCGTGCGTGTATGCATGCGAGCGAGCGAGTGTGCGTGCATGCGTGCGGGCGTGCGGGCGGGCGTGCGTGCGGGCGTGCGTGCGGGTGTGCGTGCGTGCGTGCATGTGTGCGTGCGTGCTTGCGTGAGTGCGTGCGTGCGTGCTCGAATCAAAAAACTTTAAACTTTTAAAGTAGAGTCATGGAAATATGAATAAGGTTTACTAAGAAAAATTAGAAAAACAAAATAGAATATGAAATTATTTAAAACACTTTGATATAATAAACACAGATATTTTTTACTTACGCAGTTATGATGTGGTTGCAAGATTTATTTGCTTATACTATATATTAAATTAAAAACAAAGAGGATATTGATAAATATTCCATTTGAACGTAAATTCACTTTTTTAATACCGTTCAGGAATTCCAGATGCTCAGGTATCAGGGTTATAAAATGAATAAGTCTAAGAACTACATCTTTAGTGGCCGCACACATCTTTATGAAAAAAAGTAACTAAAAATACATCCGTACTCTGTTTAAATCCACACGCTTCGGTAGACGTTTATTTTTAAAGAAAAAATAAACGTTAAATTTTTATTTTTTACCCCAATCCCTCCACTGCAAGTTCCAAGGTTTACATTGTACCCCTTTTAAATAAAATTATGGGATCTAGAAACCACTGATAAATGGACGGATATACATTATATTGTTAAATAAATACAATTAAGTTCGAAATTATCGACGTCATTATACTCAGTACATTTCAGGACGAAATACATCGAACATAACTCTTATTTTTACTTTCGAGCGATATAAGGGATAAAATAAATTGAGTTTAGAAAAATTTTAATTCTGTTTTCTTATTAGATGAAAATCGATTATGTTGCATCAGTGAAATATAAAAACACAAAAGAAAAAAATGTACGCATTAATCTAGGTAAAATATGTTGTAGCTTTACCTGCTTTTTATTTATTTTATCTGAAGTTAGAAATTTAGGATATTTTATGGAAACATTTTTTTCAAAAACGCGCCCGAGAAATATCTTTAAATTTTTCACCTTGACATAATTTATACGCCAAATATCATACCCTAACTCATTTTCTCGGTAAATATCTAATAAGTGTACGTTTATAAAAAAAACGTTGTGTATTCCTACAACAAGGATAGCATGTGGCATCGATACAATGGCTTTACGAGTCAACAATAATAAAATACTTTGTAAGTGCACTTTAAACATTTTAAAAAATAGAATTTAATTGGAACATTACAATAAAACTAAATACGTATATAGATATAGGCTTTCATAACATGAAAAGTTATGTGCAACGAACCTATCCTATTTAATTCTACGTAAAATAGACGTTGAGCATTGGAACTCTAACTAGCAGTGTCTCTTTTTAAACACAGGTGTGGTACCCCAAAAATAAAAGACCTAAGTTAACCAGGTATTAAAAATTATGTTAATTTTAACATATATCTTTTCATGTGTTCTTTACCTATAAAACATTATTTGATATTTTTTTTTATTTTCGGAACATTTTAAACACATAACACGTTCATATGATTATATATTTATTGTCGCTATGAGAAACTAAAAATTTAAACATGGTTCTATGTTATGTCAAGAGTCATTTAAAGTGTTAGCGTCCAAAGTAAGTAACGATCTCAAAGGTCACGAAATCATACTCTCACGCTTAAAATGTAAAGGCAACTTCACAATCAGAGCTTAGCAATTTCCTGAATTTCCATATAGCTCGTGACTCATGACTCACTGACATCACCCGTGCCACATTTCTCGATTTTGCAACTGCAAAATAAATATCATCGCTTGTAACTTGCAGCAGATCATTAAGTCAGTCAGTTATTTACGCACAAAATAATTTGCTTGTGTTATAACTATTTGTCTCTCTGTGTCATTTAGATACCAATGATATTATTCTGTTTGGATTATTATACGCTAGGATTTGACGGGTATTAAGCATAATAGTTATTAAGTAACGTAATAAGCACGATATTATACGCGTGTATTTCAGTAACTCTTAACCTTTAATTCAAACCGGTTGTTATATAGAAAATAACATAAGAAACAACTTGGAAAACATTATATTGTAATCATTATTTTCTCAGAAAAATTCGATGGTATTTTACGGTCATGTATATAAACAGAACTATGAACAGATGTTCATTCTTCAAACCTTATACCGATCCTATTGCCAAGCTTGTTTCTCTCAAATCATTTTATTCACCTCAATTTTCACATGCGTTATTGTACAATCGACAATTGCGAGCCAAGGCGCACGGAGGAAACTGACATGCATGAGTCACGATATCTCGTTATCTGCTCCTGATACTGCGTAAATAGGGATACGATAATGATATCGATGCGAAATGAGAGCGCTGGGCGGAAACAAGTACATAAGTATAGGAGTCTGACTTTCATCAATATCTGTTTCACTTTGTGGAAATTTATTCCTCGCTGTACTGACTGTAATAAGTCGCTCTATTACTTGACACTTAGATTTAAATTTCAGCAATAGCTAGAATTTTATACCGTGCTACCATTAATCGTAAATATGTTGAAATTTTTTTTAAAAATACATTTTCAAGACCAGCAAAGGGCCTGAAGTATAATGAAAAAACATAAGACTTAGCTCATTATGATTTATTATAGTTAAATATAGCTTAAGGGTCATTTGACAGTCATTTGGTAATCATAAATAAAAAACACATTAATGAAATCATTATCATATTATTTCACCTCGTTTACATTTCCACCACTTCTTACGATTTTTTTTTAAATTTCTATAAGATTAAAAAGGTTTTTTTCCGCAGGGATATAATTGATGTTATTTAGCGGATGAGGATCAGATTATTGAAAAGTACGGAACCAAGATGTGTATGAGGATAAGGATATTGTTGTATTTATTGAAGAAAAAAATTTAAATAGAAAAAAGGGAAAGTATTTATGGTCTTATTTAGCAAATACTGACCAAAGTACTACAAAATATTTATATTCATTTTTCACAAAAATGAAGAAAATTAATACTTAAAATAAAGTTTAGTAAATTTTTCTTAAAAATCAACTTGCAAGTTTTTAATTTTTCAAGCGTCTCTTTCATTGTTCATAAATTAAACCATTCCCTCTAAAAATATACTTTCTTGTGTGGAAAACTACTGGGTATAATTTATAGACATTTTATTAAGATATTTTTTTAAAACATTTTATAATTTTTCGTACTTAACATTTTTTTCCACTGGGTCACTGAAATTTTAAGGCAGATATATTGTTTACATCTACAACATAAATTAGTTTAAGACTTTATTTCTTTATATTGATTCCAAATTTCCTTAGCGTTAGGGTTAGAATCTTATTCGGTTATATTATGAATTTCCATAATTAAATTATTTGTGGTGGGAATTTTTAAAAGATTTTCTTAGTGTATGTCTGACGCCAAAATTTAGGGGACCTGATTTGCTGACGAAAAATGATAATAACTCACATCGAACGTCATCTTTTAAAAAATAATGCAAGCACCTTTTTCTAGCGGTATTTCCTAATATTTTAGCACAGAATCTATTTTCTCTTTATTATCAACAATGTGGAAAGCTTTAAAAACTCTAGTGTAATAATGACCTTTTAAAACCAGGAATGTAACTCAAAAGTAATACGCCCACACGCAAAAAATTACAGAGACATTCGATTTTGACTATATATCAACAGGGAAAGATAAACATTTTTGGTTTCATATTACCCCTTAGACAAATTTCATCAGTCATACTTGTAAAAAAATAACCGACTTCTTGAATTATATCGAGGTACGAGAGCATGCTTTAAACGTGGGAAACATATTCTTTCAACAAACTTATATGGAAAATTTTCATTAAAATAATTTCAGTAACGGTTTGATCAAATTCTTTGCTTTTTGGGTAGCTTTCCATACTATTTTGATTAAAATATTTTGTTAAAAATCCATTCTTAGTTTCCTGTATATGAATCAATTTTTGGGCCCTTTGTGATTCCTTTAGTTGCTGTAAGTACTTAATATTGAATAAAATGATCAGACTGAATACAATTTTTTGTATCTGTTACGACCCGTCTTTCGCGGGAATATACAGCGTCATATGATTTATATTTCAAATTACCACTGCTTGTTTCAGTAACATATGTTACGCGTTGAAACAGATAACATGCTGTGTAATATACTATTATACAAATAGACATACACATATATATAAGCCAAAAAAGTGTTACTGAGCACCGATCTACTTGGGGAAAAATGTTACTGAGCATCGATAAGATAGATTAGTAAATAGACTGTACAAAAATTACAAAATTATTCCTTTTAATATGTTGCTTTAATTACAAAATTACAGGGTATAGGAAAACTCAAGAAGTGGATGAGGATGTCTAAACATAGGTGAATAATCCCCAGATGCTGAAGCGGATGTGCGTTACAGAAAATTTGCAGTTTAATTTCACATTTAGTATAAATTTTCTAATCACTACCCGATTAAAAATATTACTTGTATATTTTCAGTTTCATACGTTGAGTAATTTAAGAGATGTAGAATACACAGAAGGTCGTGTGTTTTAAAAGAAGAAAAATGTTTGCCACAACATTCTTTGAATTCTAAGAAAATAAAGCAATTTCATTGTATACTCGTTGGTGTCATTATTTTATCAAAATGTTTATATAAAAAGATTTTTGTAAGAACATATACCAATACATAAACCAATTAGGATTCATTAATGTTTGGGTAGAATGAACGACTACAGAGGAAACTATGAGTCTGATGAGTGACCAAGAATGGAATGAAGAGTCAGTCTCATCCGACAGTACATGCTCCAAATCAGTATCTAGAGCTTAAGTAGATTACAGCTGCAATAAAAACATAAAAAAATAATGTAATAGAAGAGAAAGGCATTCCCATAGAAATGCTGAGATCGAAAGGCTGTAAATACATTACTACTTATTATATATAATTTATATATTAAATTTTGCTTTCAACGTCACAATATCCAAAATGTGGCAAAGACTATAACTTTAATGTGCGTTATTTATGTATTCCTCTCGATTACACATCCAGAATAGGCCGGCTCGATTCGAATCCCTCGAACGGGGTAGCTTTTGCACCGGATTTAGCACTGTTAAACACATCGTAAGGCAATTCATACTAAAAGTTTTTGGAATATTAACAGCCTCTTTTATGATGTTCTTAGTAGACTACTAAAATTTCTAGATTTAATTCTCTAACACAGGTAGCTTAATGAGTGAACGCACAGTGTTAAAACAAATTAATTATGCAATCAAACTGAATTAAAATACACAAAGGTAAACGTGCATTTTGTAATACCGTAAATAGCTGATGGTATAATCTTTGTTGTTTTATAAGCATACTATCTGCGATACCCGGCGTTGCTCGGGTCAAAATATATTGCACGCTTAATGGTTTAAAGATAAGTTTCTCGTCTTATGTAACATATGTTTATTTCATTGAACGTACGATATATATAAAATTTATGAAATTAATTAATTATTTAAATAATTAATTGAAATACAGATTAGAAATAAAATTACTTATTTCAGTAAAAAAATTATGTTTTATTGTATATATTAAGATTTACACTTTTTACAGAAATTTTTCTCACAATACATGCTTATATATTCATAAGATATTTACATTTTTATATACTGTTACGTTTTATTAATTTTTACTCACAACACTTATTTCTACACGATATTTAGAGTTTTATTGTCTGGCCTGTAAATAAACAAATTTTGAGGTGATCTCTGCCGAACACGCAACGTACAATTGGCCGTGTGAAAAGCATGTTTCCTTTAAGTTATCACCGTAATATTGGAATATTTTACCCTGTGCTTCGTTGATGATCATGCTGTAAGCTAACTTTACTGGGAATTGTATTCGCTTAAAAGTGAAGGGCAATCCAGTTGATATTAAAATTATTCATGGTATAAATACCGTCTACCTTTTTCCTTTAGCAGTCATTATAATGGCTTCAATTACGTGATTCTGTAATTGCTTGATTTAGAGTCTTGAACCATTACACAGTTTTGACGAATTTAAATTCCGCAGTAAAATAATTGGTCAGGCAACTTTCAATTTGAGGCAATGTAATGACATTCCTGAAATATTTTAAAACTCAGTAAGAAAGTTGACACTCTCATCTTCATCTATCATTGCATTTATCGACATATAAGTTTTCTTTTCGCCCGGAATCATCTCTTGAACAGTCCTGTTGATGTCGTTAACAATGTCATTTTCGTCGCTAGAAAAACTTGCTCGCATAACCATTCTGAATTGATATAATTTTCGACGATATTCGGATATATTTCGGTTATGCATTGTTCAGGTGTTTCAACAATGTTCCACAATTCATTTGTCAGTACGATTTGGCCAGAATTTGCATCTATAGGATATCCTTTTCCTATGTGTAAAAGTTATCAGAAAATTCTTGGGCTTTTTCTTCTCTTAAAATTTGTGCTTCAAAACTTGTTATTACGTGTTGCCATATGAACGATTTTTTCAAGCAAGCATTAATTTCATCCGCTGGTGTCGATTTTGGAATGACAGGCAGCGTTTGACAAAAATCACCTCACAATATTAGCAATACAGCTCCCATTAAACTCGTGTCATTTCATAGATCCTGAAGTTTTCTATTCAATGCTTCCAAAGACTTTCTATGGACCATTATGATTTCGATCCATATAATAACCTTGCACTGTTTCAATATTTGTCCTCGTGCTGATGATTTTGTAATGTCACATACTGGAAATTCATGATCAGCTACGTTTGACGATCAATTTAATGTAGAATGTGCTATTCTTCCGCCATCTACAAGTGTAGCCGCAATTCCCGATGTGTACCAAGACGAGTACTACGTCTTTCTTTATACGAATTTCAGCTAGAATTAAATTAAATAAAAAAATGTCTGCCAGTACCGCCAGGTGCATCCAGAAATAATATGCTTCCTTATTTTTTTTTATAATAATCCATTATCATATCATATGCCTGTTTTTAATTCTGATTTAATAAGGGTTTGTTGTATTGAATATAGCTCTGTAATTCATCGATGTTAAAACTTATGTTCCTTAATAATTCACTGTTTATAGCATCACATTCACTTCGTTGAGGTGGTTGAACACCTAGTGATATTAATGATTGATTGGATATCTCCAAACATCTATCTTTCAGCAATATAAGAGCTTTGTTAAAAATTTCCTAATTAAAATAGATCTCTAAGTCCGGGTTTTCTCGTCGTAGTTCAGCCAGGATATCGTCGCTCATACTTTCTCGATATTTCACCCATAGTCGATTTGGATTTGATGGATTACATGTAGTTAATATAATTGCAAGCAGTTCCTACTTTTACTGCTTCGTTCCCAGCTAATTCCCAGCGATTGACGTTTTCTAATTAACCTAATCGTTGACATGCCTCTCGATATGTTTCACAAATATAACTATCGACAGTTTTTAAGTCTTCAAAACATATTGGGCCACGAGTATAGAGAAGCAATAGAAGCAACTAGAAACATTTAGAATTTTTTGGATGCATTGTAGAGACTCACCCTATCGTGTTACTTTTAAATACTCCGGCATGTCCTTGCACTGGCGTTCCTCGTTTTTGTCGGTAAACTTTTTTATTTAATGCGGGATGCATTAATATCTCGGGATGCATACATATCTATAGTAGCTTGGTACTTCTGAGTAAAACAAAGTCTTTGCAAAAGGAGTGTCTTAGCATAGCTGCAAAAAACTGATAAAGTTGTTCGTACTAGTGGTTCCATCGCAACTTATTCTGCTGTTTCTCTAGTGAAGAACATGCGATGTCCATTTTCTAAGTTTTTCCGTAAATCCGCCTTGTTCTGATGATCGACGTCTATACTATGGATATCCATCTTCGCTTGTTATTGTTTCGTTTAGCAATAGTTTTGGATAACGTTTCATAAATTTGTTATCTTTCATGTATGAAGAATTCCTATTTAATACGCCACAAGGACCATGAATCATATTTTTCACTATTATATCGTAAAGTTCGGGATCTTCTTCCGGATTTGGAAATTCAGCTTGGATGATATTGTCTATTTAATCCGGTTGAATTTTGTTTATAAAACCAAATTAAGTTGTGAGAATGTCGCAGTCCTCGTTTCTGCCATTCAATCAAATACATCCAGCAGATGACAGCGCCAAATATTTAATTTTTAACTATGACATCAACGAATTTGATTTATTTTCGAAGAAAAACTCGGCCAATGATATCATGTCGATCAAAAGCCGCCTGTTCATATTATAATTCTTCTTTGATTTCCAGCCAAGAAGAGTTACATGTAAATGTTATAAAGAAATCTGGTCGACCGTGTTTTCTAACGTAAGTCATTGCATCCAGACCATATTTATGCATATGACGTGGACGTTTCAGTAAATGTAGATGGCAAGATGATCAATTGTCTGACGTTTTCGACGTTTCTATCATTCATTATTGCATCTCTTAAATGGATATATACTTCTGAACACAGCTTCCGTTGATTATGACGAATAAATTGCAATCTTTTTGTCAGCATACATATCAACTATGAATTGCTGGAATATTTATCGATAATTAAGAAGGTGATTATATTCATCATGTCTAATCATAATTCGATAAGCGTAGAATTAATTTGCTGATACTTTTTTGTTAGTTTCAATACCTATAGTTGAATTAACTTGTTGGATGTTGAAGTGATAACTGTCTCCACCTTGCCAAAATATTAGCGAATACTGTAGCGCATCATAACTGGGATGGGTTTCAGAAATTTTTTGCAGTTGATTTCTTTGACGTTGAATAATGATATCGCGATGACTATATTCATTATCGACAATTACTACTGCAACTTCATGCACTTGAAGTGCATTAAACCTTCGCTCATGCTCGCCGATTGATTCCGACTTTTATCATGATTATCTGCAATCATTCGTTCTAAAAAAGGCTTGAACACATTGATTAATTGAACGTAAACGTAACTCTTGAAAAATTTCTCGTTGTAGCCCCTGAGTATGAGCACAATGCTGATCTGTTTCAATTTCTTCATTACCAACAAAGTATACTTCGGTTGTCTATTCGATTCTTCATCAAGTAACGGCATTAGTGAGCCTAATCGGTGATGAATTTGCCCTAGAACCTTAAAAACTGGACTGAAATTTCTGCGTTGCATACTGACGAAGCCCCGAACGAAGTCATTTGAAAGCAAAAATTATACCAACGTATAAAAACGTGTTGAAAACGTTTTGAATTCGGTGTCGTTCCGACCATATAAGCAAATAATTCTGGTTCTACCAACACCTTGTAATTCTGATAATTTGACTTTACCATTCAAACAACACATATTTTCAGTTTCTCCTTTAATTTTTTAGCATTGCAATACTTTTGATACTTCGATTTTTCGATCTTCGTATTTTTTCATAGGATCATAATTGAGCGCTTGTAATTCTAAATTGTAATTATTACGTTTTTGCCGTAGAGACTGTTTTGTTTATTTAGTTCATTTACTATTTGATGTTGATTAACTGATTGACGATTTCTAATTTATCGTACTCTAATTGGCGTTTCTTCGTTAACGTTTCCTCTTTGTTCTTCACTTTGATTTTCTCTTAATCGTTGCACTCTTTCTCGAATTCTCGTAAATCGTTCCATTCTTTGTTCTCCTGTTTTATTTTTACGTGCTACTTTTCTTGTTTGTGAATTTCCACGAAATTTTATATACACTTTCTTGTGTTTAGGCCTCTTTTTCTTGAGGATCTTACTCAAATAAAATATTATTATTAAAAAAAAGAACATTCACTTTTGACTTTTAGAAAGATTTCTCGTCGATCTTCTGTTGACCACTGCTGTGAAAACACTATGACGGAAACACGCTGAGCTCAAACTTATATACCATCGATGATCGAAATTTCTAGTTCCAGAATATTCGGACGTCTTCGATGCTTGAATTCACTGATAGAATATTCACTTTTAACTTTTAGAAAGATTTCTTGTTGATATTCTCTTGACCGCTGTTGAGAAAACACCGTGACAGAAACACGCTGAGTTCAAACTTATATACTATCGACGATCGACAATTCTGGTTTCAGAATAATTTCTGATTAAGATTGAAACTATTTCCAAATAATTTACAATATTTGAAAAATTTTACAATTTTCCAGAACCTTTTCAAATTTTTTAGGACATTCCAGAGCATTTTAATACGATCAGATTCAATTTTAAGTGATTCACAACGTTTAAGAGTAATTTAGAACTTTTCAGAACGTTTTCGATTTTTTTAGAATATTCCAGAGCATTTTAGAATGATCAAATTCAATTTCAAGCGATTCACAACATTTAAGAGTAATACAGAATTCCTCAGAATGTTTTCCATTAGTTTAGAACATTTCAAAATATTTTAAAACGATTAGATTCAATTTCAAGTGATTCACAATATTTAAGCGTATTTTAAAATTTTTCAAAAAGTTTTAAAATTTTTTAGAACATTCTAGAATAATCCGATTCAATTTCAAGCCATACATAACACTTAAGAGTAATTTGAAACTTTCAAAACGTTTTCGAATTTTTTAGAACATTCCAGAGCATTTTAGAACGGTCAGATTCAATTTCAAGCGATTCACAATATTTAAGAGTAACTTAGAACTTCTCAAAATGTTCGGTTATTTTAAAACATGCCAGAATATTTTAGAACGATCAGATACAATTTTAAGTGATTCACAACAATTAAAGGTAACTATTAATGACAATTAAAGGGACTTTTCAGGACAATTCGAATTTCTACAACATTCCAGAGCATTTTAAAATTTTCAAATTCAATTTCAAGTGATTGATAACATTTAAGAGTAATTTAGAACTTTTCAGAACGTTTTAGAATTTTTTGGAAAATTTCAGAACATTTTAAAACGATTATGTTAGATTTTACGTGATTCACAACATTTGAAAGTAAGTTAGAACTTTTCATAACGTTTTGTAGGTTTTTAGAACATTTTAGAACATTTTTGAATGATCAAAATGAATTTAAAAAGATTCACATCATTTGAAAGTAATTTAGAACTTTTTAGGGCGTTTTCAACATTTTTACTATGCATCATTTTGGATTTATTATTCTAAATCATTCTGGAATATTAAAGAATATTTTAAAACATAGTAGGACAGTCTACATCACAGCAGACCATAGTAGAACATTTTAGAAATATAAGATTATCTTAGGTCTTTCTAGAATATTTTGGAATATTCAAGATCGTTCTCGAACATTCTAGAATGCAATGTGTAAGAAAATAATAGAAATATTTTAAGAATGCAATCTGTTAGAAAAGGATAGAAATATTTTATTATATTTCTACCACCAACGCCCACCCATTTCAACCCACCGCGACCAAACTCCTTCACGCACACCAAGACCAAGCGTCATCCGTCACGAAAACTTCGAGTGTGTGGTCATGGGGAAAAGCCTGTCTGTACGTACATAGACTGTATGTACGTACAGACAGGTCTTTAATATATATATATATATATATATATATATATATATATATATATATATATATATATATATTTATTTAAATCTGTAATTCATTTGCAACAATTTTAAATAAAAACGTAATGTTCATGTAAAAATACTTTCCACCTACATTAAACTTTTGCCCGAATATAATTATTTTTAACGTAGAACTATACTACCGTATTTCCCAGAATCAGACGGATGTCTTTATCGTTTTACAATTTTTTCCTTTACCTATGTACGTATATTTTCGACGTCTTCTTGTACATCGCAATCGATTTCATCACAATCGGTTTTAAAATGAAATAACTATGATGTTTTGACCTGCGGCTGGATAGACAGACCTGACGAAATTATCAGAATCTTTTTATTGTAATTTGGTGAAGGAAACGTGAAAAAATGTATATGATGCATGTCACGTTTTTAATTATTCTATATTCCAGACTCACAATATTCACAAATATACTGAAGACGCTTGTCTCATTTATGCTGTGCTGATAAGATCGTGTTATTCACCGTATGACAGAACGACCAACAGTGCATGACCACTCGGTTAACGGCTACATGTAATACAATAGGCCTTAAAATGAACCTTTTTAAAATGAAGTTACAGAATATCGAACAAAATATTTAATGATTAACCCAAGTATTTCTCAGTCGACGCGTAAATCTGGAAACAGCTTTAGAGCATATAATATGTAGTATGCCATCAATTATGAGGATGAGATTAACGTAGAGATTAATCGCCACGTTAAAATGTGTCAACTTTCTTTAATTTCTTCTTAAATTGACATACGGATGCCAAACGTGGTCACAAGAAACAATATAGAGAGACTAATGCCATGGATTTTAATTCTAAAAACATTGCATGGAATGAAATTATTTGAAAAAGAAATCGTGTCGAAGACATAGGGTAGGATGAATAAGACGTCGGGATAAAAGTAAAAGCCCAAAAACCACGCAGAACCCACGTACTGGCTACCAAAAACCTGGCAGATAAAAACTCAAAAGGAATACTCGATTTTCAAGAAGCGTTAGATAAATAAAGTAACGAAAAAGATAAATAGCAAGAACTAGCAGAAGTCTACGTCTAGTATTGAAATGATACAATATTTCATGATAATTATTAAACAGGCAGCGAATTTCTGTGTTTCTCAATAAATTCCTAACTTGTCTGTGTTGTTCGATGCCGCACATAAGTTTCTTGTCTGTTTCGTAAAAAATCTTATTGGCCATTAAGTCCATTCATTAGATTAGAAAAAAATATATAGGCACCTTTAAGACATGCTAAAGCAGCCTATTCATTCACCTAGTACTCGATAACGAACGTGCAAGATAATTCCTCGCTGCTTCCGAAACCCGACGTGCGTGGTGCGAGAGCGTGAAGAGAAATAATAAGCAATAGACACCGAAGATACGAAAAACCTCGCGGACAATAAAACACCTCCTACCGCTAGGAAAATTCGTAACGTTTTTCCGAGGCACGGTGCGGAAATATGCGCCGTGTACATAAGTTTCCCTTAACCGTTTGTGATGCGGCGGCGCTATGGCGAAATTGGATTTTAGATTGAATCGCGAATGATTACCGTATGATATTTTGGTCTCGTTATTATCATTGTACCGGGCTGTATTTTAGCCTTTAGTTTTTTGCGAGGCAGCCGGGCGCGAGTTATGCGCAGCGAGCGCCGGCAGTCTTGATTAAATTTAACGATTAAAATGGAGGAATGTTTTAAATATTTCTGGCACGCAAGGTAGGCTTGCTGGCATGAAAAAGATTGTTGTTTATACGAAGACTTTACACTACTTATATACAAAAAGATAAAACCTTTTTGTACTTATATATAAAAAGATTTCATCATCCTCGATATTGCAACGTGTATTGAGTCGGGATTTGATTTCAATTTATTTTCATTATAATTCAGAAAATGCTTTGTTTTGAAAAGTTTAAAATTGATTTGAGGAAGATAAAATAAAAATTCCCAATGATAAAATTATATGATACATCTGTTTTATAAAAATATAAGGAGGACCTAATTGAAATGAATTTCGTAAATTTTTTGTAACCATCTCCGTTTGAAATCAGAGAATCATATTTGCACCTATTTAAGTGCAATTTCAAAGTTAACCTAGCAATTACGGAAAATAGAGATAAAGTATATATAAAAATAATCAAGCGAGCCAACCAAATTTTTATATGCACGTAGTGAAAAAATATTTCTTATGCATTGCAATCTTCTGTCATAATTTTTTAAATAGGTATTCGGATGATTGAATTTAGTTCCATTCAGATGGGAAAAAATGTTTGCATTTTTCTCCTCATTATAAATGAAATTAAAAATTTACTTTAAGATATTTATTAACTAGGCCAAATTTGTTTACCACTCTAGTGAGTTAGATCTGTAAAATTGATCATTAAACGCTTATCCTTGAATAAGATATATCATAACCAGGATATCATCAAATAGAGATTCTACCATCTGTTCTTCCTGGATATGGATTACAGGTATACTTTTAAGTTTATTTAACGCTTTAAAATTGATAGAATTAAAAATTGTTAGAATTTAAATCAGTAAAAGAAGAAAATATTCAAAATAGAACCATCTTTAACCTCGGAATTAAATCATAATGTGGTTACGAATTTATTCAAAGATGCTGACGAAAACAACATTAAAAATAAAGTATATGACATAACAATGGAAATATGAAAACGGGTTAATAAATATTTTCATTAAAACTTCAAAATAAATTTTCACTAAAACCTAAAATATAAGGCACATATGAACAATATATGCTCAAAAATGAAGAGCCTAACTTACATCACACTACAATCGCATATTTCCTTAGTTTAAATATATATTTCTTTTTTGTAATACAAGTATTGTATTAATGTAAAAATTTAATGTAATATAATTGAAACTTAAGGATTACGTAGGTCTAATATCAATAGGTGTCAAATCATTAATCGTTTATTACATCAGAAATCTATTTAAATATTACAAATGAATTTACAGTAAACTTTAGTTTGTATACTTTTCGTATAAACCTATTATATTCAAATATATAAGCGCTATTTAGCTAAGGTCATCTAATCAATAAATATACATTAAAACCTTAGAATCTAATGTCAAATCCATGATAAAGAAAACCATAAATTTTCAATTTTAAAAGTATGGCTAAGTTCTTTTTAGTTTTTTAAAAATAACATGCATTGACTACTTTAAAACCGGAAGCACAAAGTCAAGTCAAAAAAACGTAAAGTTTTCGCAAAGCTACTTATTATCCTGATACTTTGAAGTTTATATAATTTAATAACAAAATATCGTTGACAGTTTACTTAAGAAGAGAACTTTGAACTTTAGAAATAAGTAGATAACCAAATTAAGATTTCCTCTAAGAAGCCAAATATCCTCCGTGATACAGTTGTTTCACTCTCTTTGTTTTTCGTCTTATCCTATCGCCGTCAGAATATAATATTAATTTATTCAAGCTCCGAAATCCCTTTGGGATGAGTCTTGAAATTAGTTTCGAATTCTTCTTTATTCCGACCGATTTGAAATGGCTTAGCTCGATAGCCAGCGCTGGCCTCTGCGTCTACCATTTTATTACAAATTCACTCATTCTTGTAATCCGTTAACGTTTATATCTACTTTTGTTTGTATCAATAAAACAAATTAACTAAAGATAATTAAATGAGGAGTTATGGATTTTATTATACTTTACAATATTTTATTCTGTATGACGTGCTCAATAAAAAAAATCCGTCTTAAAATACCGAACCAACTTAATATATTAATTTTATTACACATTTTTCTTTTAGGGATTTTTTTATTTAATTTAATTTTATTGCGATTTCCGTACAGACGTTGATTGATATATGATCTCTCGAAATGTATACCACGTTTAAAATCATATCATATGTCATAATATTTACATCAATATTAGCAATATATTGGCAATATCGGCCTTATAACACTCGATTTCAAATTTTAGTTAGCATGTACCGTTCAGTCCTACATTAAAAATTTTGACACTGTTATTTTTTATTATTAAAAATTTATATATTATTAAAAAGCTTCTATTTAACCGTGATATTGATTTTATGAGTCATTAACTATTGTACTTATCCTTACCATTTCAATAAATGTATAATTAGGTCATTTCTCTTTAACCATATTCCTTTAAGTGAGAAAAGTACGAGTGAAAATTTAAACGTCTTATTTTGAAATAATGTTAACATTTGTAAACTTTTATAAAAAGATATACGTATATACTTATATAATATATATCTACTAAAGTAATTATTACATAAATTATGACTTAATTAAAATAAAACTTATTTTTTAGAGTTCCCTACATTAAGAGCAAAAATATCCTTATAAGATAACTCACGTGTCTGTCTGTATGTCGGTCACAGCCGTTTTTCCCAAAAACCGCTTGACGTAAAAACTTGAACCGCTTGACGTAAACGCTTGAAATTAAACATATTAACGTGTGGTACAGTAATAAAACATATTAACCGGCACATATAGCAAGAGATAAAACATAAATTCATTTGGAAGTTTTAGGGAGGGCAAATTAAATACTCGATGTTTTTTAATTCCCCATATAGTGCGGGGAGTCGTTTGAAAGGACTAGTTATAAGGGTTTGAAAAATGGTAGGCAGTACATTTATATTTTTCAATTTTCAAAGCAAATTTTGTCAGAGAGTATGCGACGTAGAAACTTGAAATTCGGAACAGTAATGTACCTTATTAAACCACATATTTTACATTACTCTATTTTAAAATATACGTTTAACAATTAAATGAAAATCTGAAAAAAAATGTTTTTTCTTTTGTATGTGATGTGGAGTATCTTTGTAAGAGTTTTATAATGAGGAATTCAAATAATTTTTCCCAATTTTAAAACGATATTCTAAATATTATACAAAAATAAAATATCTTCCCCTTATTTCGGCATCTACTGAGCCAAAAATTATATAAAAAGGGGATTGGTAAAATCTATCTGGAAAATTACAGGAAAACTATAGAAATGAACTTAGATCTTATAATTTTTTAACTATGCACCATATTTTGATGCCTGTCATAGATATAGTGCATAATACGCTGCAATATATTTACGTTGTAAAAAATTAAGATTTGTTTAATAGAAATACTATAAACACTAAGTGCGTATTGAACCCTCATTGTGCGAGTTCTACTCATGTTAAACAGGTTTATTATAACAAAACAAAATCTTAAACTTTATTGGAGTAAAAGAATTAAAAAGAAAACTTATTATTTAAAAATAAGTTACAAAAATACATTTTCAGGCTAATCAACAATTTAGTAAGGGACACGTACTTGAAGTAAAATAAATTTTTATTTAATATTTCTACTACTTATCGGGACATACCTAAAAATGGTATCAAATAAAGTTTTTTACAGAGTACAACACAGATGATTCGCCAATCAAGTTAGCGGCGTGAGATACACTACTAAACGATTCGGAAAAAAAAATATATATATGTAAATATATATATATATATATATATATATATATATATATATATATATGTGCACACATGTGTATATATGTATATGTATTTATATTAGATAAAAGCAAATCTGATATACCACATAAATTAACTAAATATAATTGCTATGGCATACATTATCGTACAAGTAACCATATTTGAGAATATCAATTTAGAAATTATCACCCATTATGCCTAATTTAATATATATTTTTAATTTTAAGCTGGTTGTGAAAAATATAAGGAAAAACAATACTAGCTTCAATGTCTAAAATTTTATAGAAAGTCGACTAGAATAGTTCTGATGAGTTATTTGGAAGCTGTAAAAACATATTGCAATTCTATTGAGTTTAATGCTTTAGTAACTTAGAATGAAGTGGTTACAAAATGATTTGTTGGATATCTGTAAGTAAGGAGACAGTTTCATACTTTTAATATTTATGAGAAAAGAAAAATTGTTAAAAACTCCACCTCATTACAGACCATTTAACGGGTAGCAGCGTTACGGGGAAAAATTAATAATTATATATATATATATATATATATATATATATATAGATATATGTATATATATATATATATATATACATATATATATAAATTTTAATTTTTTTTTTTGGCAATTGAAAAGAAAAAATCAAAACATTTGAATGAATATAAATTTTGGTATTATGATAATATTACCTACTCAATATTTACTAATTCATATATTAATCAAAAAAATATTCTAACTTCTTTCTATTCCCTTATTTTTACGACGTCCTGGAGCCCAGGTATCTTTCTTATTTTATAGGTATAATGTATAAACTATGGGTGAAAACTACGGCGTTTTACGGCATTTAAATATAATTGTAGCGGAAATTAAACCTGCATTTCAATTGTTCATCGAGACAATATACATAACGAATAGGAAGATTTGTAAAAGTAAAGGTATGTGCAAATACAGGAAGAATAACTGTATCGTCATATGAACGTGGATTGTAAATACTCCACATCGATCATTTCATATACAAGAAGGTTCTTTATAGTTTCAAGGATTTATTTCCTTCCTCAATGAACGTTAAATTCTATATATATATATATATATATATATATATATATATATATATATATATATATATACACACACAACGATATCAGTCAAGCTACGATTATGTAAAATTATATTTTTTCCGTTTGCACATCAGTACTTTACTCATCTAGATATAACGCTTACCCGAAGATAACGTAATACAATAAAAAACATTTGGCGAAAAATTTAGTAATTAGATTTAGCTGAAACAAAGCAACACGCGAACCTCGAATGAAACGAATAACAAATTAATTATTTACTCTACAGAAGTGTATTTCTCCTCTTGCGCATAATTCGTGCATACCTCGGCCACGGGCGAAAATATTAAAGTTTAGTTTTTCATAAAAAATTACGACGCCCCAGTCCTTGACCTTTTTCGGGTTTATGATCGCTTTCCTCATTTCCCCTCACCTACGTGCCGGCATCATACAACACGTTAAAACTTCGTTGGATACAATGAATCGCTATCTAGGGGTACACTCTTGGATGCAAAATGTTATACAAATTCACAAAATGACATTAAAACACATTTTACATATATTTTTACATATCCGAGTCTCTCAGGATTTACTTACCTCTAATTTCAAGCATTGGCAGTACTGTTTTATTGATAATGATAGCAAATTTCGAACCAATAATCCATGATCTTTAAATTGTTGAGTAATAACTTCCTTGGCTAACAGACAGTACACAAAAATAGACATTCTATTTCGTCTGATGTATATTTCTGTTGATTCTATTAAGCCCAATGACTTGCAAAATGGAAATTTTGACTATAAATTTTGACATTAAATTCGAAAAAATCAAAAAATTTCTTATCTGAGTCGTATTGTAACTCAATTTCTTCAGTCAGGTTTGATTGGGTAATAAGGTATTATTCATTATTTCAGGACATTTCCAGATAAGTTGGCAAAAGTTCCAGAATATTTTAATATAAGAAGAACGAACGAACCTTGTACTTAATGAGTTATTGTTTGTTAAAAATTGTGTATTAATAACAAAATATAATTTCGTTTGACTGAATCAATTAGTAACTAATTATGGGAAGCGGGTTATTTACGTTAACCACTCATGCAAACGCCTAGCTAATAGCTTAGCGTGCAATATAACATTTAAACTGCTACGATCCAGCGGCTTCCATATTTTGTTCTAATTTTAAAAGGTAAAATACGATGAAGAGTTTATAATATAAATGTAAAATTCCATTTCATAACGCTAATTTTTAACGCTGAATCTCTTCCAGTTTTAACATTTTAGTATCATTTTATAAATGATTTTCTTTCCACATTTGCTTTTTCGCAGTGATTTCACATACGATACGTTCCATAAAATGAATGTGATTTTATAATTCACACCCTTCTTATACTCTCTTTTACTACAGTATTACAATAACTATAAGTGAAAAATATGATTCAGAAGAAACCATTTCTGAAAATTTGTTTGGAAAACGTTACAAACGTTTTCATTTATTACTTATTTGCTTAATGCATACAGTATGTTATTTCAAAAATTACATTTAGTCTTTAAATATGTATATCGGAAACGAATTTAGCCGAAAAATAGTATGATTTCCAAAACTAAAAGTCGGTTAGGATAGTTTTATACTGTAAATATTAGTTAATACATGAAAGACCACAAGATGTACTCGTTTGATTTGATTTCATAAATTCGAACATTATTCTAAATACCAAAAATAATTATTATAATAATAAAAAGACAATTCCTGCTTGTGAAGGCGAAAGAGGTGGAAGAACCGAATGCTGTATAATTCTCATGAATCATTGCTTGTTGAATTTGAATGGAAGATTAAATAGAAATAAGGATCCACACGAAGATATTATTGTTTTAAAAATATCGTTTTTGCTTTTTCAGAAATTACCATAAAATTCGGTCAACATTTATTTTAAGTCTTATTTAATATAAATTCAGCCAAGATTACGTATTATCGCAACTTATTTAAATCTTCCACATCTTATATACAATAGCGGTATATTTATGAAAGAAAATCCTTACTCTCGAGTTTCACTTATGCCGTTTTATGATAATTGTACTACTCTGTCCGTAGTCTGCTCGATGGGGCTCCCAAGGGATCTGTCCGGTCTTTCCTCGTCGATTAAATGGGAGATCTCGAGTAGCGGTAGTTTGAACGCCATCTGTCAGGCAGGCCTTTTGATTTTAGGTTACAAAAGTGGACCGACTCGAAAGCGTTTGAATCCTTTTTTGGTCAATACTCAATTAAGAATGTAATTTATAATGTAAATAGGGTAAATGCAAAAATATTACAATTGTTAGAAACACTTAGATTGTTGTATAATTGTTACAAATATTCAGATAAACATAGATTCAATCAAAAATAGGTCTCTTAACAAGATTAAATAACTCTTAAACGGAAACATTCGATAATCTAACTTAGGTATCAATACGATTATCGACTAGTTCAACAATTAACAAATTAATGCATGCCAAAAATTGTGGAAAACTTAATAACCTACCAAAAAGTTCGTTATATTACGTCATAGTATAAAAGTTTCACGAAGTATTCGGCTTTAAATTTTCGCATAGATATTAGAAATATCATAAACTTTCCGACTGCGCCAAGTACAAAAATACTGAACATTTCATCTTTTCACAATATTGTCAAACAACTTTTGCAGCCATGCAAAAAGTTACAAATTTTAGTAACTGAAATCACCGATATGACTGGGATTCCATTCACGTCGTATTTAAAAAATCATCAGGAAGATTAGATTTAAAAAATAACATCGAGTAAGTCTTAATATTGCCAAGCAAGCTAGAAATCAGCTTAATGCTGTTTAAATAATAGGATATAATTTCCCTTTTTATCTTTAGTACAATGCATACGTTTAAAGGCATTATTTTGATGCTATAAGTAAAATAAGCTAATAAATAAATAAACATACATAAACTAAGTCGTGAAATCGATGCGAAGGATTTTATGCTTGTTTTGTGAAATCAGGTCCATCGTTTGAGCTTTACAATGAAGAACAGAATTATATATATATATATATATATATATATATATATATATATATATATATATATCCACATAAAATAATCACTGTTTTATTCGTAATTTGTCACTGTAAGACACTTCAAAATAAGTCCAGTGAATGCTATAAGTAACGTGAGACAGTAATGAAAACTGAATTTTTCAAAACATAATATTTCAATCTTTAAAAATATCGCTGCTTTTACAAAAAAAGATTTCATGCTGAAAATTAGAAAAATTAAACCGCTGAAGTAAGAACCGTGCTCGTTTGTGTGTATATTCTCTAACTACTTCCACACAAAAACTACGAAATTATAAAATGGTTTTGATAATAATTAATGAATATTTATAGAAATACACTTAATGTCAGTCACAAAAAAAATGATTAGATTAAAATATATAGTGAATTTTATGCAGAAACTAACTTCATGATAACGAGATTTGTGTAATAAAAAAGTGATAGCATTACATTTTTCTTATAAATATTCTAATTATAATTAATATGATTTCATTTTAGAATCAGTGGTTTCACAGATATTCGAGATGACGGGAGGAAAGTGATATAAAATGTTTTTACCTTATTTAATTTTATGTGACTAAAACTTGAAGAAATAATCCTAGTCCTTAGCGCCAGATTATCTATAATTTTTGGTGTTTTTACAATTTTTTAAACCTATGTATTAGATAAAGAAAATTAATTCTAAATTTCACATGTAAGTCAAATGTTACGAAACACGTAATCGCATAATCCAGACGAAATCTACCATAAAGGTTCTGTTTTAACCTTTAATATTCATGTTGTTCTGATAAAAACTTAAAGACAAGTATTGAGTGGTTTTAAGTAAAATAGTTGAACAGTCAATTTTGGTGCAATTATTTGTGAGCATGGCAAAACCATATCGTTAGGCACATTTTCACTTTCGTATATTCAACTACGTATAATTACAAAACAAATGGGAAAATATTGAATCTAAAACAATATCCGGAAGCAATAATTTCCCTATAATTACATTAATAACCAAATATTACCAAATATGCATGAACGTAGGATGAAGCAAATCTAATTAACTTTGATGTTAATTTCATTGCACGCAATATGGTCGCAATCTTCATGTACATTTTGAAAACGACTGTACTGAGAGTGTACACAACTTTTAAAATAATAATTCACACGCGTAGAGAATTCTAGGTTGTCTCAAAAATATGTATAAATGTCTGCGTTTGTCCCTCTTACCATTCCCATCGTCCATATTCCTTATTCAGACTATGTAATGATGAAAGTATATGCGCCTATAAGTATACGCCTCATTACCCATATATGTTGCCGCCATACCCTCCCACCGCGTATTTAAAGTATAGTGTCGTGTTAAGTTTCACATTTTTATCCGCGCCTAATCTACATAAATATTCTTGTTCTGTTTATTAATTTGAATATTAATGGCCTCATGGTAACCTACTGATACGGTCAGCTCCGCGTAGTGGAACTGAAAAATCGATATCGAAAATGTTTTTAGGAAGGAATTTAATTAACTTGATTCATTTTTGATGCAAGTAGGACGACCAAAGTTAGCGATAATATCGATAAAGTCAATTCAGCTTAATAAATATCACTTAATTATTCCTTCTCTAAAAATACAAATCAAGAATTAACAATACAGATAAAAAGAAAAAGCTAATAAAATACGTAATAATATTTTAAAACGATTACAAAATATAATTAATATCGAGGGCTTTTTAATTAAAAATAAATCGATTGCTTTGCTGCCATAGATAGCCCCAATGAAATTAAAAATAAAATATTAACAGAGATGACATTCGTTCTATATTGCTGTCAAAATGAATGCATTTTTCGCTATTTACAATCTATGTGACTTTTTTGACGAATTTATTGAGCCTACCAGTTTGCGGAATAGCATATTCCATCTATGCGTAGAAGATATATCAGGATATAATTTGTACTTTGTAAAAATAGGTTGATTTTTCAAAAAAAGTGCAAGATTTTCCATTTGTCTGATTGAGGATTTTAATAAAAGTTTTAAGAGGTCCGTTTTTTGTAATATCTGCTCCTTATATTAAGCTAACAACTTTTACCGGTCTCTTAAGCGTACAATTTATTTGTTTTTGTAAAAGGCGCTTACCCAGTTTACAGTTAAGTAAGTACTAATGAGTTAAACAAATTAATATGGAAATTGCATAGAGCCATAGATGAAAACAAAAAAGCTACCGTTTAGATTAATAGTTTATATAAAAATGTAAATAGTACGACGTCCTCGTCCAGCTGCTAAAATTGAAGTACGGGTATTACGTATCGTGGTTTGTTGATTTTACGATAGCGACACTAACTAAAGGGCAATACTGTAAAATTTCACGTTACGTAAGAATTTACATCAGATAAAGATATGTCTGATGTACCGCATAAATTATCTACAACTGTATTTAGGAAGTCGTAAATTAAACAGTAAATGTTGTACCACGGCATATATTATCATATAAATAAAGCCATATAAGCAATACTAATTTACAAATTGTCGACTAACATAAACCGTTTTATATACTTAAAACGTTTTATATACGTAAAACCATTTTATATGTTTTAAACCGTTTATAGAGCAATATTGAATCTTCTTAACACATTTAAAGAAAAACCATATACTTTAAATGCCTAATATTTTACACGAAGCCGACATAAAAAGTTTCGACAAGCTATATCAAAGCTGTAAAAAGCAAATTGCGACTCTATTACGTTCAAAGCCTTAGGAACTTTAAGTAAGTGGCCATGAAGACAATTTGGCAATTGTATATTTGTAAGCATAAAACCAGTTTCATACTTATAATATTAATGAGAAGTGAGTAAAAAAATATGACCATTCCTGAAAAGACAGATCGGTAGCTTGATAACTAGAGACTGCAGCTGATAGTTTGGAGCGTATTAAATATTTAAGGTTTTATTTATATGTGCGGTCATAGTCAAAAGTCAACACATATTACATTTCAGCATAAATATTTTGCAGGTGTAAAACAAGACGCATATTTAATTACCACATAGATAAAAAAACAATAAAATTTAACTCAGTTTTGATTACTCTTTTTGAGTATTTTTATGTGGACTTCTCAGTTTTGAATACTTTTATGTGGACTTCTCTCAACGAAAATTTGTCGCTTAATTTTTAAGATCGTATTCAGTTTCTCAGAAATTGTAAGAAAACCTTGTAAATACTAAATTTTGACTGAAACGCGATTTCAGCCGGTTACGTGTAATATGACAAAGCATTAAAACTTTATTATCTATGTATATTACGTACCTTTAGAAGCATATTGACATGCATCTATATTTTTTTCAATAAAACTTAATTCTAGTTTACCACCACCAAATCACTTATAGAAAATATTTCATGTATGTCCCTACCAGCAACTGAATCTTCAAATTTATCGTCACCATATTAACCAAACTACTATATTTTCTTATTTTTGCGGAGTTACTATATGTTTCTCTGATATGATCTTTTACATACGCGCAAGTATGCGTATTAATGAGCATATTATATACCCTCACGCCTTTGCTACTATTATCAAATAACGATATTATTTGTACGACACGATTTTCTGGATCCTTTTTCAAGTTGAATATTTTAGACTAAGGTATTGATTATCTTTAAACATATAATTTGTAGAACAATCAATTAAATAATATACATAATACATTTTTGATATTCACATAAATATAAATATGCATATGAATCTACACGAAGCGATAAAAATAAATTCACTCACTTGGCTTATCGAGATCGCTGATGAAGTCCTCAGCTTCCATGTAGCCTTTAGCACCATAGGCGCCGGCAATCCAAAACTTCGAAATAATAAACAAAAACCAAAGTTTTCTTCTGGAGCACCAAATCATATTGGACATATCCGATTTAATGCGAATATTGGGAAAGAGTTTTTTCACTTTGAACTTACCAAACACTTGAACACTTCACATATTTTAATAAACAAACACAGCAGTCCTGAAAATAAAAGAAATAGAGTCGATTAGTATGAACATTTTATAATGAGTCGAAAAATAATAGAAATCTAATAAAAATAATTCCTTAACTCTAAAATAAACATCGAAATATTTGCTTGTTAAAGCAAATTAGTTATTTTTAAGTTTAATATTACATAAATTACAAGATGAGACACATAATTCTAACTACAGACACGTATATATATTTCTGAGTTACGAATGTTTTTTAAAGTAATACTGTTAAGAAAAATCATTAAACTGATTTTTTAAAGTAATACTGTTAAGAAAAATCATTAGAAAGGTAATTTTAAAAAGAGTGTAAGTAATTTATTTAATAATTGCTATATCAAAGATGATGTTAAACTTAACCTCTTTACTCAACTTTTATTATTCACAATAGGCGAATAAATTTAAAAAAGTTACTTCGTTACGATTATTCCAAATTAGTTTTAATAAATATAATATATTCATATGTAGATAAAGGATAGATGAAAATTGTCATCCATACGCGAGCTTTCCAGCTAGTTAATAGCTTATCTAATTTTTTCCATTCCAAACATTTTTAAAACTGAATATTTCCCTATGTTCCATCACGACGTGAACCACATAGCCCCGATTTATATCTACAATACTTAATATATCCTGATACATTTTCAGAAAGGTGATTGGCTAGATTGTTCTGAATAAAGAAAAGCAGAGAAAAAATTCCGGCCGAAAAAAAACTTGACTTGTGCTCCACCAGGAGGTAGCAAAGCGCTATATATTTCAGAAAAATATTGACATGTTATATTTTTAATAAATAATAAAAAAATTACTGTGAACATAACCTAATCTTTTAACGCTCGCGCCGCTTCGCGTAGCGCTCCTCATTCGCCACGTGACTCGCCTCGTTACTCGAGACGCTCGTATTGATGGCGGTTTTTAAAAAGATTAAAGGAGTGGCGACGCGAATGCCTAAATTGGGTATTATGTATGTATGAGTTTTGACAATAGCCTATGGTTATGTGCAATATGTATGGATTACGCTTGTAACTGTAATTTCGTAATTAAGGACGCTTGGTGATTTCAAATACCGCAATACCTATACATTACATTATTGTTGATAATAGTATTTTGTAATATATTAGTATTAATTTATTTACAGTGGTAATATATGTATGAGTGCTCGTCACTTACGAGTATTCACATATTTCGTAGTTACCTAAGAATAAAATCAGTAATCTCTCACCTATGATTGCCCCGGGCATGCACGGATGATAGATCAAATTATGATTACACAGATTTTTCAATCGAATGAAGTAAAAATAGTTTGTAAAATCAATATGTCATTTAATTTGTTAATAAAAATTAACAAATTAAATGATATAAGCATTTTCAATATGTCGCCCCCGTTTTCGACACATTTTTGCACACTTTTTGTGTTTCATAGGGTCCACTCGATAAAATAAAGAAGCATCTTGGTTAACGGTATTTTCAGGTTGTCAAAAGCAGCTATAATATGCGCATGCATCTCTATTTTACTGTCACAATCTTTCTCAAACATTAAGTCTTTAATAAATTCCCACTCGAAGAAGTCCAATGGGGGTTATGTCTGGTGAACATGGAGCCAAGGGATAGGTCCAAATCGACCTATCCACTGGATGCGCAACATATCGTTTAGCCTGTCGCAAACTTCGACAACGGAGTTCGGCGACACTCCTTCATGTTGAAACCATACGAAACTCAACCGCTGCAGAGGAATGTCGACATCAAAAAAGTCGAGAATTGCATTATTTAACAGATGTAAATATTTATTTCGATTTAGCGTTCCATCGATGAAGAATGATCCAACTACTTGGTTGTCAAGAATCCCTGCCCATAGATTTATGGACCATCGATATTGATGTCCACGTTGACGTGTAGCATACCCATACCATAAAACTTTATGAATAAATTGGTTGTCATGACAGCACTGTTCTCGTATCCACTGACAGTAACTTATTGTAACATTCCAAAATTTATTATAACTTATATAATCAGCAGGTAATAGTGCATGGACTTTCTGTATTTATATGGACACTGGGTATCTTTATTTAATATTTTATGAACAGTACTGTGGCTAATGCGAAAGTGTCTTCCTGCTTTCCGTGCACTTGTTGTCGGATCTTCAGCATATTTTCCGATTATCTTGTATGCGCTGAACTGCGTCAATTATCGTCCTGGCATGACGCCCTTTCCCATATTGCCTACGATAAGCAGCTAATGCTCTTATGCATTTCTATCATGTGCCCCATAAAGTAACAAAATTTGCGTGTACTCTTGTGGAGTAAACAGTTGCCGCGCGTGAGGCATGTTTACGCTACAAAATAACACAATACTGTAAAAACTTATCGATACAACACGACGGATCACAAAGAGATTTCGCAAGCGACTAAATTTAAATTACTAATTGACCTCGACTACGAATGCCCTTTCCCATATGAGAAGAGAGTGGCAGCAGAACATCTCTCTCTCACTTGTTAAACAACCCATTTTCACCTTTATTACTTATGTGTACGATATAATTTATTTACGACGTTCGAGCAGCTAGACTCGTTTACTTAATAATAATAAATTTACCTGGCGATAAGATATAGGTAAGGAAATAGGTAAAGAGTCATACAGACGCTTTTTTAAAATGTTTATCGTGTTATAATTTCTGAACCCTTTTAGATAACAAATTCTGCTTTTCACTAATGATCTACATACATCCAGTAGATTGATTGGTATTCGTTTTCAAACAGGGGTGGCTTACACGGTGTATATTACGAAAAAGGGTTTTTAAAATGAATTTTTCTGATAATTTGCTGACTGACATATTGATTTTGTTGTACAAATTTCTCTTATTCAGTAAAAACATTAACGTTCTAAATTTGAGAGTAATCAGATTTGTGAAAATATGTTGTAAGGAAAAATTAAACATGTATATATAAAAGTAGTTACAAAAATTAATTTCTTTTAGCATGATTCAAAAGAAATTAAATAGATAAAATAATACGAGAAAGTGTTACGTCACGTATGGAAAACGAAATCGCGCCTACAGATGCTAATGAATAATTCCATGTTATTCAAGAAAATTTCCCCGTTATTTTTGAGAGGAGCATGCCATAATTTCAAAAACATATTACCTTTAAGCTGGACTGTAATATTGAAGTAATTATGATGAAATTGAAGTAAATCCGTATCTCAAGACTCGTAACCTCCTTATAAGTGAGCATTTTCCTGCTTTTTTCTTGACTATTTGCTTAACTGTCTACATTTCAAAATTGAACTATATTTTAAACCAAAAACCCTAGAAGTCAACATTAATTTCTATGTTTATAATTTAAAATATAGTATTATCATAGGTAATCTAGTAAATGAGATAGTAATATCAAATAACAAAGTAAAGGAAAATTAATTAAGTAAGTAATTCGGTAAAGATTTACCTAGCACAATATATTTAATTGTGTCGATTTAATTAATACAACATTAAATTAGTCTACAATTAAAATATTCATTACACTAAAATTTCACTGCAAATTTGGAAAAGTCAAGCTAAAAGAGGAACGCAAAGATAAAGGAAATCGCGCATCCTATGCCAGATGTTGGATGAACTCCCTTAATTTGTGACTTCAGAGATTTTAAATTACTATAATTAAAAAGGAAATGAGTTTATGAAACGGCAGAGAAACTCCAGTGATTTACGAAACAAACTTCTGCCGGAAAGCAATGAAAAAATTATTTCCACTAACTTTTAAAAGGTTCTGTGCAAAGCTACGTTCACGTTTTGTTATTAATTTTGTTTTGAGAAATACTGTTGAGAATAAACTTTGCTGAAATCCGAAATAATCTAAGATCCCCACTCGCACGGGGACGGCGCAGGAATTCTAATTAATATCCAAAACAACTTCCTTCACGAACAAATGGCTGCTGGAATCGACGTTTCTTGTTTCACCTGAGTTTGTATCTTGTTTCGACCGTGCCGATACACTTAGCGCAATAGGTTTTATTAATGACCTTTTGCGATGCTACCTGTTGAAAAATTCAACATTCCCTCTAATCCAACTCTAAATATTTATATAATAGTCTCGTAACTATCTATAGTATTTTAATTTCTCTGATATTAAATGCTGCTCAAAGTCTAATCATTGTTATATCATTTATGTTTTGAAATGTAGTATTTGTAACATTCAGCTATTTATGGGACAAATATTATACATATCAGAAATAAAAGTAGATAATTAGTCATAATACGTATGAAATATCTTTGAAAGAAGATATAAAACTAGATATCCTAATTAAATTGAACGTGAAATTTTGTCAAAATTGCGTGACCATGTTTAAAAAAAAGGGTTGCATATAAGAACCTAGAGAGATAACCTCATTCGAAGATGATAATATGAATAAACGAATGTTCCTTAACGAAAGCGCAAAGTAATTTTAAGCTTATTTATTATTAGTACTTGGAACATGTCTCGTAAATTTTATAGAATTCACTTCAATAGAATTTACTTCCAAAAGGTTTATGGAACCTTTTGGAAGTAAATTTAGTTTCTATATTTACCCATAATCAATATATCATATTTATCAAACAACCAGCGTGGCACAAAGAGAGCAAATAGAATGTCAGTATTTTTACTTCTGATGAAGTTAACTAATAAAATTAATCCATTGGTACTGCATAGGGATATAACCTAACGAGAGAATACCATTTTCACCTTCTTAAATAATAAGCCGGTTATTTCGTTATACTCGATTACTTCTAACGTTATATATTTATTTACAAATAAATGTTACTGTTTTCATTACATTTCGAACCTTTTAAGGCAATTTTTCCGTGTTTTCATTACATTTCGAACCTTTTAAGGCAATTTAACCAGAAAGGTTAAATTCTCAATATTTTTTTCTAGAATTGTGCATTTTTTTGGATTGTTCCTCTATTTGTACATAATAATTTTAGTTTTTAGTGTTACTTCCATATTATTTGTTTATTTTAAATATCTTGATATACAACAGTATTTCTGAAATTTCGAAATCTTAACACTCCATTTAACTTATCAGCAATTTAAATGACTGCTATGTTCTATTTAAAATAATAATACTGATATCCAGAAATTTAGTGTTTTTAATACATCATAGTAACATTAAACTCCCACTCGGCTAGCCTATTCACTATAGAATTATATATATATATATATATATATATATATATATATATATATATATATATATATATATAAATATAAATATAAATAAATATATAATATATATATATATATATATATATATATATATATATATATATATATAATTTAACGTTCATTGAGGAAGGAAATAAATCCTTGAAACTATAAAGAACTTTCTTGTATATGAAATGATCGATGTAGAGTATTTACAATCCACGTTCATATGACGATACAGTTATTCTTCCTGTATTTGCACATACCTTTACTTTTACAAATCTTCCTATTCGTTATGTATATTGTCTCGATGAACAATTGAAATGCAGGTTTAATTTCCGCTACAATTATATTTAAATGCCGTAAAACGCCGTAGTTTTCACCCATAGTTTATACATTATACCTATAAAATAAAAAAGATACCTGGGCTCCAGGACGTCGTAAAAATAAGGGAATAGAAAGAAGTTAGAATATTTTTTTGATTAATATATGAATTAGTAAATATTGAGTAGGTAATATTATCATAATACCAAAATTTATATTCATTCAAATGTTTTGTTTTTTTCTTATCAATTGCCAAAAAAAATGTTACTCGAAAATATTTTCTAATTGTGAAAAAGAATTAAAATGATTCCATAATATTTCAAATTTTTACTATTTGCTGACTGAGCATGATGTACTGACATTTAATTCTCCATAATAAAAAACGAATCTAAGAGATAATGGGGACAGATAATTTAACGTCAAATTGTTATTTTCCCTTGCTGTCTTCATCTTTATCTTGTGGTCTTATGTTTTTATCTATCTTAGCAGGTTCTTTTTATTTCAGTTTTTTTATATTTTGTTTTCAAAAATTCCGAAACGAAATTACTAGAGCGATTCCAGTTATCCTGATATCTTCTTACGCATGTAAATTTGAATCAATACTGCCCTGGCTTGATCACTAGTTTTGTAGCAGACGGCATAAATAACTTACGTAAACACGGCGCGAATAAAACACGTTGTTTACGCTGTGTGAGTAAACAACGATAGTTTTGATTAGATCGAATAACGTACTAATATGAAGGTCGAGGCACAACTAAAATGTATTCAGTTGTATAAGATATTTTTAACGTAATAATGACATACATTGTTATAATGTATTTAGCAATAATACGATTTACATACATGAATTTATATCGATATAGCGGAATGACACACAAGCTTTAGAACAAATATTTATCTGTTCATCGAATTTAATTTCAATTTAGTGCCTTACAGGATCCAATTATAGTTTTTTTGAGTCGGAAAAAATATATGCGTTTAACTCTGTAGTTGAGTTGAAGTAAGATTGGAATTAAATAATTTTCAATAAATTAACCTAGTAAGATCCGATAATTCTATATCACCAACATTTAATTAGTTTCGGATTATTTCAATTTTTACTGTGTTTTGATTGCATTTTTTATTAATTCTACGGTTCAATACTCCAACCGTTAACTAAAATTTGAATTTTTTATTTGATACTGTAGAGCCGTCGTCGACATTAACTCTGTAAAAATTGTTCGACGATTTTATTATAAATGGCAGTTACAAGGCATATTTTATTCTGCTAATTTTACTTAGACTTAACTAGTTGCAGTTCTTCCTTCAGTTTCTTCGTTAAGAGCGAGTCTTTCTTGACCAGTATTTTATAAAATCGTTATTCTTGTAACACGTATTGAAGTTGTGTATTATAGGTATATTAGTCTTGAAGGACTTTTATCCCCTTGTGAGTCGTGAGTACGAATTAATATGCTACTGCTTTCTAATGTGCTATCCCTCCTTTCCTCCAAGATTGTCCCATTTTACTAAGATTTTTTCACATGTTCAATCGTATGATTGTTAGATTTTTAGTTCACTTATTCAAATAGGCTAATATCTAAAGTCACTTATGTAGCTGGTCTCTTACATTTTGTAAAATAGAACGATTTACGAGTAACATTTTGTAAAATAAAACAAATTACATTTTTAATAATCGTATGTAAACGCAAGTGTTTTTCAATCGCTCTTTATCTAAAAAAATGTATTATTAAGGCTTTCAAAATAGGAACATTTCTGAAGTCTATCAAGAAATTATCAAGATATTATTTTACCAAGATAAAAATTCGTTACCTTTACGAACTGGAATCAAGTAGTTTCCTTATTTCGTAGTGTAGTAATTTCCAGTAAATTTAAATATACACAAAATTGAGATTTATAAAAGAAGTCAATTACTATTACACGCAGCAACGGATATACTAGCCAACAATTGTGGTAAGCGAAGAGATAAAATTTTACTTACAGTAACATAACACAGACTTGTCTGTTGAAAGGCCCTAAAATAAAAGTAACTGCTACCCAGACCAGGAAGTAAGCCTAAAATAACAAATTCACCCTTGAAAAACAACCCCATGCACAGTCTCAACCGCTTCGTCAAAAATACCACAAATTACTATACAAATTAAATACCGGGACAAAAATCTCGTTTTTGATGTACGAATTTTAAATGAATGAAACGGAATTTCTTAATGAAAATCTGAGATAAAATATACAACTATGTAAATAATTCGGCGCCGCCAGTTGCATCGCGTGCCCGCGCGGCCCGTCAAAGAGCGGTGCGTACCGTATTAATTAATAAACAATTTTTCCTCGGCATTTATAATTGCCAAAATAACCAGGTCGCCATGCTCGCCGTTGGTCAATAAAATTAATGAAGTACGGGATACGAAATATAAATAAATTTACGCAAGTGATTCGATTTAGGGGTTTGTGTATTCAACGTTGAAATTCAGATAATTGCTTCATTCCTTCCGCTTCAATAATACCATATACTCGTAGCTTTTTTGAAAGAACGTCGTTCCACTGTTCCTAAAGTTCTAAAAACTTGTTTAACTGTTTCTAAAATGTTTATATTTGTTCATTTTTATCACTAAGAATTTTCTAAGAATAATAATCACACTATGCAGAAAATCACTGTCCGATAAGAAAGTGCTAACGTTATAAAGAATTAAATCCATAAATTGATAATATTTGAAAATTATCTCATATTGTTTATCAATTAATTTTTGAAGTATTCCAATATTCATTTATTTATTCAACAACCACCTATTTTGGGTACCCCATCACGGAATGCATACAGTCTTCAATATATAATAGGAGTATGAAAGCTTTATTCGGTTGCTTAATATATCCTTTAAAGTAACTCCTTCAACTTCAAACAATCAAATCAAAGAAAGAATTTAAATTAGGATTCATAGATTAAGAGTGTTGAAATTTCATTATTTGTTCACTTCACTTAATTTTATGCAATTTTACAATATTTGCCATTTATTATAATTAATTCTTCAATAAGTGTAACCATTCAACTTTTGTGTGGTGTACCTAATACGAGTATAAAGAAAATTTATCGAAAGGAATTTTATGGATATACTTGGCAATTAGCTGAGCGATATTCGATAAGCATCGATATTAACATCGATGTCAAAACAAACTAAAATAATTAAATACAAATACTGAACATCGATATCTCCGCCAACACCGATAATTTTATTAAGTATATAAAAAAATAATAAACTGAGAAACCTTCTGACCTGGTCACTGTTAAAATGAGAAGGTGCAATGTAACAAACACCAGTTATTTTATTTTAATAATCTATAATAGGTTAAAAAATCACATGCGAGTTAAATATAGCTATTTATAAATTAGCTATTTGCAAATTATCTAATTCAGTATTGAAATTATGTTGGATATTCTCGTTATCAACGATTGATATTTTATTCAAATCATCGAGATTTCAACGTTTCACAACTTCATCCTCTATGTTTAGTCATACAACATCGATTTTGCCTGCGTATCGAACGATTATTTTTAAGTAGAACTGATCTTTTGAAAGTTAACACAGACAGTAGACTTGTATGAAGGGAATCAGTATCTTTATTAGTGGATCTGATATTGGGAAAGCTACAAAGTAATTTTAAAATTGAATAAAATAGAAGGAAATATACATTGTTGTTGTCACAGTCAGAGGTTTTAATTATTATTTCTGAAATATTTTCTTCAGTTTATGAATCTTCATAGTCAAATTAGTGATAATACTTTAACTAAAGTTAATGATAATACTTTAACTCAATACTCTTTTATAGAATTTCGAAAAACCACAGTAATAAAAATTAAAGTTTACCTTTGTCAAGTACTTCAATTACTTTCAAAACCTACGTAAAAGAAATCAGTGCAAATATAGAGAAGTGTTAATGTGCATCGAATAATATAAACAATGAATCTTCTTCACATGTAATGACTATCAAATATTGGTATTTTTTTACCGCAATATTATATAAATCTATTAATATTTTACTAAATCGTCTACCAATTTTTTTTCCGCAAATATTCCCCTGTTTATTATTATTGCCTAAATTGTATGAAAATAAATGAAATTTTTATGATTTCACATCACATCGGCATTTTGGAAAAAATTTCAAAAACTTTTAGAGTAACCAGGGTCACTAAATTCATTGATCCAATCACGTCCGGCAAGTGGGTAGGCCTAACCCACGATTCATCTATAATTAATTCTTATTGATAATTTACAACGGCCATCACTAGGCGGTAAGTAATTACTCGCCTCGCGCTGAGACCAAACACTCTACCTGACAATTTTGCTTGTCATTATTGATTTATTACACCGTGAGGCCAACAAAAGGAAGTAGAGAAGATGCTTCGTTGTGAGTTGCCGAAAAAATGAATTATTGACCGTTTGCAATAGCTGCCCAAATCTTTAATATTCAATGGCGACTTGATGTGTACGAAGAAGGTCGACTACCGTAATTATGGTGCTGTACTATGTTATGATTACCTCAGTTTGTGTCCCTGTTTGAATATAATTGTGCGAAGATGATAAAAAAACTCGTTTTATATATTCTTTACACGCATAGTACATACGAACGACGGCCAAATGCAACTTACGAAGTATTTGCTATTTTTGAGAACTATGAAATTTTGGTAAAATTATGAATTTAATTAAATTATAAATAAAAAAATACAAATTAAAATCAAATAACAAAATTGTTACGTAAATTAAATTCTGATACGACATTTAATCATAATATACCAAACACATACAATTGTATAAAAATAGCATCAAGGAAACAATATCATAAGATATTTCGTGAAATAAAAATAAAAAAAATGGTGCGAAACCAAATCTAGTGACGTGACTAATAGTGGAATAATTCAATTTGGGTTCAGATGGATTGCATAAAGATATGTAATGAAGTTTATTGAAATATTTCGGAAATACTGAGCTACCAAAAAGTACCAACAAACCCAACAAGTGGAAAAGTGAGTGAAACGATATAAAAATTAGGAAGCAAGTCAACTCGGAAGCAGAAAAATTAGAAAAGACTCCCATGTGCCAGGCAATTCTGTTGCTAGATGAATAATTTGAAATATGGTTGTGAATTTCCTTCCGTTAATTTCAGTGAATATTTTTCCTCAAGTTTACACCTTCTTCAACCATTCACAAATGCCTTAAATTAGTCAAGGTACTCGATATGTTAATTGATAATTTGAAGAGTCAATAAATTTTTCTATTTCATATTTACCAATTCGATTTAGTCAATACAACATAATAATACATCTACTCGGCCAACGTAAATCATTTAAACCATACTTTCGATTGGACTAGAGCACAAGAACACTATAGAGCCTATATTATGTTTCTATTACAGACCATCCCTCGACCTCTACCCGTCACCCCTCTTTGCCAACAGGTCGGTCAAATTGTCGAAGAGACTTTCCCTTTCCGAACAATGTTTGTCCAAAGGAGGAAATTGAATTAGGAAGCAGTATCGGCTATAGCAGCAGTGTATCGCCGATAACTTAAACGTAGTACGAATATCGGAACACGTTGTTTATTCAGTTCGCCTATTGTGTTTGGATAATTTGATGCATATCAATAAAACAAACAGCTGGCTTCAGTATTATATGTGTTTTTGTACCAGTGGTATTGAAGTCTCTCCTTACCTTACTGCGAAATTGTATTGGTGCAAGCTTCTTCGTGTTTATTATCTAGTTGAATCGAAAAAAAAGTATACAAAATTGGACAGTAAATATTGTCATAGTCGTTACAACAAATACTTAATATATTTTTTCATGATTTGAAATGGAAATAAAGTTGGATGATGCAAACTGAGAACCATTTCCACATATGTATATTTTAACTGATTTACATGCTAACATTTAAAAATCCATTTTAATAAATAAAATAATTGTATGAAAATAGTACATAAATGAAGAAATACTATTAACGTCATCTTTTAACTATAATGCAAGAACAAGTTTACGGCCAAGTTATTTCCCCAAGTTCGTTTTGTTCAACTTATTTTGTAAAATTCTGTAATATAAAGTTCTTTGTAAACTGAAACGCAGTTAAATTAACTATTTCTTCTGTCATAGGAATCCTACATAATTTTTAGCAATAGTTGACCAAATTCCTCAATTTATGGTCATTACACACATGAAAAGAACTATGTCGGGCTTACCCTTTTAAAATGTATTTGAGTAAAACATCACTTTTAAATGCGACATCACAAATATAAACTATAAACTAATTGCTAACCGCTCTGAGATGTTGATATATGAACTTAATAATTATAACAGTACTGGCAGCGCGTTGTTCACCAGTAAACTTCTCAAGATTAGATAATTACTAGTTGTACTCAGATAAAGATTAGTTGAGCCTTCTGTGTTTACAGTACTTAATAATAACTTTATATCCACCATAGTATAATGACCTTCGACCTACAAAGCAGCATCCGTAACCGCTGAGCTACGACCGCTTTCAAAGTTCCGCTTCAGAACAGACCATTCCCCACTCGACCTAAATTATATAATTTAAACTTCGTCTTAAAACTTTAATATTAATAAAGCGTGAACTAATTTAAAATATACAAAAAGTTTCGCCGTTTCCACGTCAGCCATTTATGTATGCAGGTAATAAGCTGAAAATTCACGAAAGTAACCACATAAGTTGATATAACTAGTTGGACCATCAGTTAAATCTGATCGGTATTTTTCACTAAAATATCATAAAGCACACTGAGTTTGTGCTCTAAAGAAGAAGAAAGTCGTAAATTTTTGAATATTTTACGACTTTTGTCCAAGTTTTAATGTAATGCATAAGTAATATTTCTCCTCAAAGCCAATAAAAATTGGAGAAGTAATATAAGTAAAGAAATCGTCTTTTATAAGAATGAGGCAGTCTGTGATACTGATGCACGTTTTATCCATATATTTCCTTCATTCGAGACAATTCTGCGTCATCTCCGAGCTAACAAGGTCCATTTGTCTCGGCGATTATGGTATAATAAGTTATTATTATAAATATGAAAGGTGAATTCTGTCGTCATGATAATATAGCTTTATTCGTTTGCTTTTCTTTTACAATCTTACGCATTCATTTCCTGCGTTGACGCTAAATTGAAAGGGATGAATATAAATGCTAATGGAGTTGAGAAATGAATTATTATGAATGTGGAAGAATTAATTGTGAAAAATGTTTTCGCGTATCGTATTTGATATGAGAGAGAAAGATCCAATGCATTATTTACAATTATCATTTGAGTTTGATATTTCCTAGCGACAAAACAGTTTTAAAAATTAGTGAATAAAGAAATACATCCTAACCCCTTATAAGATTAAAGATCGAAATAAATGATCATAAGCTGATATTATGATAGTGAAAATTTGTTATTTATTGAGGAAATGCTAATACCATGAAGCATAGATACATAGGTAGTTTTTCTATTCATTAGTTACACGACTTTCGAAGTTAATCATTTTTGTTGCACAATAATTTACTAATTATTTTATCAAAAGACATTATCTTTTAGAATTATTTTCACTGCGTCATAATTTTCTTAATCAAACTCTACATAGAGTAATGAAGGTACATTTGTATTAAACTATGAAACTCTTGGAAATAATAGTAATAACCTCGTGATTTTCACTTTATCTAACATATTTATTGTGTTGTTTTTTTTATTAGTCACTGCGTAATATTATTTGATACATATTTAATTATAACTTATATATTAGTGTAATAAAATACGAGAAATAAAAAATAACCATTATCTAAGTGATTTTAATATTGAAGTTAACCATAAAAAATAGCGGTGTTGTTACCAGTGACATAGTATTCCACTGAAAGCAAACGTTAAGACACACTCAGTTAAAAGCAACCACCGCGCGCAATTAGAAATTATTATAAGGATGATAAAACAACAAGATGTATTTTTATAAACTGCAGAATATGCATATAAATATTAGGAATTTGAAAAATATGAAGATAAAGTTCAATAAAATATAAACATAATTTTTAAAAATGCATAGACACGTCCAAATATGCCGTTATGAAATACAAGGAAATTTCATGCTACAATTCATATTTTTACAATAACGCACATTATTTTTCTATTAATTATAAGACAACCTTGCGAAATAAAAAAACTTGTAAATATCTCTCTATAAATTTACTAAAATCTCTACTGGTTTACGTACTAGAAGATTACAAAATGTACTCTCTTAACCATGAAAAATATCACCTTTTTAGTTTTCCGCAATTTGATAAATATGACATACTCGTAACATACAATAACACAGAAAGTAATCTTGTGATAAATATGTGTAATAATTTGTAAAATAAGTTAATTCTATTTTTCTATTTCATCCATAGTTTTATTTTAAGTAATCAGGAGTCTATTTCCTCTAAATCTCACTTTTAGTTTATCCGATCAATGATTTTTTTGAAATAATGACGATTGATTTTCTTAAAAATAAGTTAATGTTTGATTTTTTTAATGAATTCTTTTTTTTATTTTCACATGTTTTATCGGGTAAATTAATCAATTTTTAGCTAGGAATTTGGGACTTTTCCTTAAAAATATAAAAATTATAAAGGTCATACATATCGTGTGATCCAGAAAATTTATTATAAGCTGTAAATTGTGCAAAGTACACTAGATAAGTTACAGTGTTAATGAGACAGTAATGTGGAGTTAAAAAGTAACTTCAATTGGCTGGAGTAATTAGTGACTGGCGAAAAGAAGTGAGTTGCGTTCCTTAATCACACATACAAACGCGTCCATGCATATAAGTGCGTAGACAGAGAGCGATTAAATATTCGAAATTTAAATGTCCATGCCTAATAGAGGAAAAAACAGACTCTTATAAGATAATGAATATGTCTTTCCGTCATCCACCAGCCGTTCTCCTCTGCAATCATTTGAAGTTAAAATTTAAAGTTGAGACTTTGGGATAAAGCATATTAACTCACAAATATAACTCAATAGTTAAACCTCAAAAATATTTATAGGGAAAGTCACATATATATCTTAGTTCGCTCTGTATGAAACAGGGCAAATAAAGTAAACTTTTATTTCAATTTTAACCTATCGTGCGGGTATCAATTGAAAGTGCGAATATTAAGGATTCCACTAATTGTTTCTTTAATTTTATAAAAGATAGCTCTTGAAATAAACTCAAATATCCTTCCTCAGATATAAATTATCTTAGATCATATGCAGGTACCCTTACATTTTATAGATATTTAAAACGTTTAACTTAGGTTTTATATAATTGAATGTACATAAGATATATTTATAAACTATTTAATTTTTTTCCGTTTAATCATTTATGTGTTCAATTCGTACTTAAAAATCATTCATAGATAAATTTTAAATTAATGGCTACTTAAACTAACTAGGGAGGTTATAGTTCTTAAAAGGGTGGTAAAGACTTGATACTACATTATCAAATGCGCTATTAATATTAGTACCGGACAGGGAAGACCGAATTTAAAAGGATAGGTTCATTCTTTTAGCAGTTAGAGCAGTTTTGTTGTTAAATTGTAATATTATCCGATATTATGGATACAATTTTTGAAATAATGTATTTAAGCATTTCATGAGTTTCGTCTAATATCAACAATATTGTCGTTTAGAAGTCTACACATGAAAGTATTTAAATCCTCTTGAATAATGAAAACATACACATCACACGCGCCGACCGTCAAAGGATATATTTTATTTATTCAAGTGAATTGTGTTTTTGGAACGTGTTTCTATCCACGTACGTGATCTTCACAAAGGTCGCAATCTGGACCATTCTATAGGGTGAAGCTCAATTGTGTTTGCACTACAGGCATTTGTACCTTTATTCTGCAACTCCTGAAAATATTATTGAAAGCAAGATTTTAAATATACAAGTTGTAACGAAGAACGTGTCTATTATCCATACAAGTAATTCTTTTCATCAAACTGGGTACATTTAAAATGTATTTCTGGGAAGAAATGTCAATTTTTATTCATCGAAATCTCAAATTTAGAACAATAATTAAAAAAAAATTAAAATTAAAATTAAAAAAAATTAAAACCAGCGATTTCTCACAGATGGTTGAGAATTTTCATGTAGTTCCTCAACATCTGCTACTCAATTTGATGCAAAAAATATCTTGTATAAATGATATGTACATACTTTGTTACATATATACATCTCTACACCGATGTTGCATGTAATATAATTGCTTATCTTTTGAATCGAAGTTTATCAGAATTTAATCAATTTAACAATACGATAAGGTATAGGTATAACTATGAAAATTATTATACTAAGAAGCAACACATAAACGGTTCACTTCTTTCGACGAAATCAATTTAGAAAATATTGAAATTTTTCTTCTTCTTCTACAGAGAAGGTCTTTCTTCCACTTATTCGCTTAAGTACAAACACATTTTATGATTCTCATAGTGACGCGAATGGGCATTCCTCTATATGTGACAGCTATATAGTATAAATACAGGAGGTAGTATGGTGCGGGAATGAAGATGAAAATGTTACATAATGAAAAAGGACACGACCAAGTCAGTATCGCATCGGGCTGCATGTATTTAGTTACAACGAAACATAAATATGATTAATAATAATTCATTCAAGTACAAGTAAGCCATAATTACACGAAAAATAAAATTTTTAAATTGCATATTCAGTACTCCTCTGTAGGTTACTGTAGTCAAAGTAACGTAAATAACGTGGCAAGATGATGAGAATATTCCAAAAATAGCGTGGAGTATCATTTGAAAGGGCTAGTCATTAGAGCTCAAATTTTTTTTTTACCATTTTAAGTGTAATAAATTCAGAGATGTCCTCGTCCTTATTCCAGAAATAACTCACTTTAAAATTATAAAAAAATATAAGGGTATTCAGAAGCCCATGCAAAATTTGTAGAAAGACTGTTGCTATGATTCTAGATGCCATAATTTTTAAATATACCCCCTATTTTTACACCTAAAAAGGGTACAGCAGACAATATATTTACGTTTTTCTATATTAACACCCGATTTTCTTCGAAACCCTGTGATGGAGAAACTTAAAAGTAAGCATGGTAATAGACCTCATTAGCCTAGATATTTTGCACTACCTAACATTTTTGAAACATTTATATGTCAATTAAAGAGGAGATAAGCAAAGATCTTAAAAAATATATTTTCCCGTTTTATATATTATGTAGAGTATTATTTGATAGGGCATGTGAATATAAAAATATTTCATAATTTTAAATACTATAGCGATTGTCCTACAACATATGGAATATAATATGTTGTTTTATATTATGTTGTTAAGTTTTGAGAAATGAATATTTGTAAACAGTTTAACAGCAAAACTATGTGCGTTGAAATATTTAGAAGTGCATAAATGTGTACAGAACCCTTGTAGTGCGAGTTCTAATCGTACCTGCTAGGTTTTTATAATAATAATGTCATCTTTAAATAATGCAATAAACTACACACTGCCATCCAATCTACGAAATAAGAGGTAAATGAAGAAAACTGATGAAGCACATATAGGTATTATAATGACGTTGGAGCGGTCTAATTTACTTAATCATATTAAAGATAATCTTCTTTAGGGGCGGTAAAATGGCGTCACAAAACAGAGTGACGAAAGTAGCGCAGTTAAATTGGAGATGCGCACTATCGTCACGTATTTGTGTGGGAACGTGTTAAGTGTCTTTTGTCGTAATTAATGTACAGAAAAGAAAAAAATTTTAAAAAGGTATCTTGAATTATTTTTTATGTCACAGCACTATGCAGTTACAACGAAAATAGAAATTTGTCAAGCGTTTTAGTTGGTTAAATAATTGGTTATCATTATTGCTAGAATTACTGCTTCACTTTTCTGAGTTTGCACAAACATTTACATGGAACAGCTTTCACTGTCAACGTAATGAATGATTTTCAAAACAATTACGTAATGATACATATTTCCGCTTAACAAGCTTTAATTCAGATTATTTTGAATAAAAATAAAATAATAGCTTCAAGAAGCGACAATTTCACCTTACGCATTTGTGAACACTAAGATTATAAGCTATTTTAAAGAATTAATTTTTTAAAAATGCAGCAAATATCAGAACAGAAATAAAAGAATTGTAACCGTTGTATTACTTACAAATACCTAAATGATAGCATGATTTTTTACAAATAAGCTGAATTATATTTAAAGACCAAAATTCTATTTCATATTTTTTTTAATTTAATATGTTTTTAAGATAATTTCAAAAGTAAACATATTTTTCCATACACTTGATTGATTTTACATACAATTTAAAACGCCTTATTTGCAGTCTGGTAAAATTTAAAGTTATGTTATAATCATGAATTATTTTTATATCCTGCCATTTATCCTTTAATCACCTTTAAATTTTACGTCCTTATAAAGTTACAAGGCATAGTGATCACTGCAGTTTAAACACAAGGGTTAGGATTTATCTATTCACATTCAGAACTCAAAAATCAATAATATTGTAATGTCAAAAATATTAAGTATCACGACTGTGAAGGAGCTTGAGAAAATATATGGTTTACGTGGCATTACTGAAGTCAACAAAAATTGTTATAATAAGCAAATTTACGTGGTTTACGTGGCATTACTGAAGTCAACAAAAATTGTTATAATAAGCAAATAGTTTCTTATTAAATCAAATCTCTTTAGAGTAATCGGCAATTTTCTTGATAATAATGGCTAGATACTTTACTTTCTATATCAAAGAATATTATTTGAAACCTACATATGAATAACTTTACTATCATTTGTCCCCAATATATAACAGAAGCTCTGAAAATTCCAAGGTATAAATAATTAGACTAATGTTTCAAATTACGCCGACCCTCTATATGAAACATCAATTGGTCCCCAATTTATTCTTAGCGAGAACTTTCTCCCTATACAACGATAACGTCAAACAAAAGCTACTACAAGTTTGTTACGACTCGATACACACGTTTGAGCAGCGAATAATGTGGCACTTGAAGTGTGCAACGTCAGTTATCCGTATCATTTCTCACGCGAACTTCCCCGAAGTTCCCCCATAAAGGATTCCTCGGAAAATAATGAAATAAGAACGTTACTTACGGAGGTACTTAGAAGTTTGCGAGTTAGATTTTGAATGTAATTATTTGTGTGTTACTTATACAAGAAGGTTTATTGTTTGGTAAAAGCTCGCTTCATTAATATTAAGCATTGCGGAATATTGCGCGTGTTTAATATGAATATGGCAAGTTAACAAGATCGTATCACCAGATTCAGTTTAAATTTAAGTTAAAGATAGATTTACTCTTAAATATTAAAAGAATATTAATGATCAGAGTTTTTCGTCAGATCTATTCTTCTCTCTTATGGGTATTTATATTATTTGAGAAAATTGAATTGTAACTACTTTATTGTAAGTTTACTTTTTAAAGAGGAGCCAAATATATTATTAATTTAATATATCTTTGATTTCATAACTACATCGTTTTAGTCTTTCGAATCTTCCTATATTGTTAATCAACAGCCTGTCTCCGTCCAACGCTGGACATCGCTTTCGTTGAAGGTAGTGGCCATAATCGCCACTCTGCGCAGGCTCTTTAACGATCGCAGTGCGTAGCTTTTAGCACCAGTGGCTCTGCTACCACCACTGATCAGTGGTATTTTAGCTGCGCAATTACACACACCTCTCCAGCTCCGCTCCATGAAAGGCTTTGAGACGAACCCGGCAACCTGAGTTACGTTGCGCCATGTAAGGCCCTAAGTCCGGGATCATCTCCACATACGTCACGGTCGTGATCCGTTACGGTCGGTTGTCACAATCTTGTGGTTAGGAACCCACATTTTTATTTTTATTTCGAATTTCCTTAATTTGATAATCACTTTATTTTAAAAACTTTAGTTTTCAATTCTAGGATAAGTTCGAAGTAACTCTCGTCAAAATTTAACGCAAGTTTAACAAAGTTCTTTAATCTATGTTATATAATGAATTTGTTCAATTCTCAATGTAATTTATAATATTTTAAGTCTTAGCTTACATGCGGTGTTCATTAAAACTAATCATTTATGAACTATTTTCAATATCCGTAATAATATGAATGAATTGATACCATTTAATAATTGAGCGTTTATAATTTCACATGTTCATTTTTCAACAATATTTGTTTTCAACAGATTTCTTTCAACATTTTTATTATTGCGTAATAATTAAACAATTTCAAAATTACTTTGTTAACACAGCACCACATACTTATAGTGTGTGTGTTTGTGTGAGTAAGAATAAATTTGTGGAGCGCAACCCTCGTTTCTCACATTTGCATTTTTATTATTCGCTGATGACAAAAAGCACGACAATGGAAATACAATTGTACCTTCAAATCTTTAAATGGTCTGCAATATACGCAGTTTCACCAACCTAGCTTTTTTGTTATAATAAGCAGGTAAATTCTAACAAATATATCATTTTGTACGCGAAGCCCGAACAGGCGCACGGAAAATTTTGCACAGATGCGTAAAATGTGTGTTCGATAAAATTCAAACGCGAAAACGCTACAAAATTTATTGACCAACCCCTGTATTATCTTTTCCTATCTCCGTTATTTCTTTTTCTACACCTCCCATCCTGTTCCTGGCACCCTTCCGAGAGCTTCCCACACGGCCAATGTTTTGCCACCGCCCACTGATGCGCGGCGATCATACTGCTGCTTTTTTATTTTCTTTTTTTATCCAAAGATAAATACGTTTCTGTAGCCTTAAGTTTAATGAAGTCTGTATTAAAATAAAGTGATTTAAGAAGTAAATTCGGTTCACGGAGGACTATAAAAGAATATTAAGAATGTTTTTAAATGAGTAAATTATTTACTTAAAAATAAGTTGTTCTGTTATAGAAAATTATAGACTTCCCGACTATAACCTTCTATAATAAGACATAACCCGATGAAGTGAATCCATTTTAAACAGTCCATTCCAAATGTAACACATTAAAAGTCATTCCATTTTAACGTCAAAATTTTCTCTTGTGACTACTAATTTTTCTAATCTTTTCAATTCTTTAAAATTATATCCATTGAGTCTTATCCAGTTTATTCTGAGTTTTTGAATAGTCTATGTGATATAATTGTAAATGTTCTGTATTTTCTGTTTCAACACTTTTATTGTATGATTTTTCTAAATGCCGATATTTTTGGTTTATCGATCTCAAAAGTCAGTTAGCCCGATTGTACACTGTTTATAATTTTTATGGATTTTTCAGTATTTTAATTTATAATCCTAGCTTCTTTGACTAAGAAGTGAATAAAAAAAATCGAAGGGTTTCTCGAGAAAAAACTTTACGACATTAAGGAATAAAACAAATTAAAATGATAAGTAAATTTAAATTTCCATTTTAATGATATAAGTACAGTTTAAGTACTACTACTAATGATATAAGTACAGTTTAAGTACTACTACAAGTACTATTAGACTACTTGCCTTATAATCGGCCCGTAAACACGTTCACCTATAAATCATTTTGATATTTTTTTTCATTCGATTAGAGCAAATCCTTAATTAAGATTAACGAAATATTATATATATTCTTGAAAATGTAAATGTGCTGAATTTTTTTTTAAATAGCAATTAACTAAATGCAAAATTATTACTAGAAATATTAAACACTGTAGTCGTATTTTATTATGACAAAACATTTTAGTTTTATTAACTGGGATATTATTTGAAAAAAGTGTACATTTTATACGAGTAAAAGTGAGTTAAGGTACGAATAAACAAATATGCTTAATTTCCTCAAGCTTAAAGTATCTGTGAAAGCTGAATTTTGACGCAATCATAGTATAGGATAGATTGAAAATATAACACGGAAATCTGACAGGAGAAGCAACTTTTTCAAGAATTTAGACATTTTCAAGATATTACCAATCGATAATTATCAACTGAAATAATTAACGAAGGAAAAAATTCTGAGAAATTGAAGTGATTAGGTTGGTGATAATAGATGTATTTTTTCTTCTGAAGAATAGATGTATTTTTTCTTACAATTTAATCGTTTTCTTCTATAAGCTAATCAAAACAGATATAAAAAAGTTGCATAAAAATTAAATATTTTATTTTAGTAGGCACCGTACAAAGATTAACTGGTACTTGATCGCTTTGCATTTTATATTACTGAATTCTTGCATATCTGAAGATGTATATCGATATTACGAACAGAATAAAGATATTTTCACTCTTACTTAAAAACTTCAACTCGTAAGGCTTCGGTGAGGCCGAATCACACCTTTATTTTTACTCCTACCAAATCAAACAAGTTTTCAAGAGAAAGCATTGCCGAACGCGCGCCTGCACGAAAAAAAAGAAGTGTTTCCGCGCATAATATTCCTAACTTACTAGTACGTTTCTATACATCGCCTTCATTCATATCTCGAACGGCATAATATACGCTCGTATGTTCCTGGAAATGTATTATTTATTGAATTTTTTTATGACATTGATGGAGCGATAGATAATATAAACATAACTTGGTACTCGCAATGTCGCGTGTTTTGTTTTCTGCTTTCTACGGATTGTAAACTGATAGATATTTCGGTTTACGTCCAAATACCGTACATCACATGGAATGCCCGTACAGATACATTTGCATCATAAATCGATGTGACGTTTATCTTTATACCAGTACGATAGCAATAAGCCATGCCCCTGAATATGATACAATAATTGAAGGCTGAGCCAACATTTTTTCAAAAGTTTAATTACTCTGCCAACTTTACATATTTGTTATCAATATACTAAATTCAATGAAAGTATTCAAGTATCTTGTCATTTCATTTGTTTATTTTCCTCGACTTTTTTAATAGAGATAATTTAATTCCTAATAACAGATAATTCCCCGCTGCAGACATGTAGGTATGGGTACTTTTAATTACCTACAAGGGTACACATATATACTATAATATAATTAAACTTCACACGCACCTACCCACTGACATACGCATGCTTGCACCTGCGCGCTTTAATGAAAATAGCGTAAAAATATCGTTAGACAAACCTCGTAAACATATATTTTTTAATTACGGTATTTTGTCGGCTTCACACAAATTGCGAATATTAAATTACGAATATTTAACAAAAGGATGGTATTTCCCATGTTGTTTTTTTAACAATTAATGAAACGAGCGAAACACATATCTGTCGAACGACTAAACGTTAAAAACAACTTACAAAACATGTTTTGGGACAAGATTTTAATTACACATATAAATTTGTTATGTTAAACGAAGCTTCTTCGGAATACGACGAAACCAGATTACGACTTCGGACAGCTTAATAATCGATTCAAATTATAGATGATCTTATTAATATATTGCGAAGACCAATGAATACTGACGTTCATAGGCACGAGATTCGTAACTAAGCATAAAGTCAAAATATTATATGATTTCAAAATATGCAGTGATTTAATACTAAACAAGTTTAATTATAATTTTCCGTGATATAGAAATAATGTTCGAGTGTACAGAGCCAGAATGGAATAGTTGAAAGAGAGCTTCGTACCATTCTTTATAAGGGTTTTTCCCCTGATCGACCATAAACATTATTCCATTCACTTAACTCTAGTAAATTATGTTGAGCCCATACTTACACACTTTAATACGTCGCTATAATAGTGTTAAAATATTGTTAATGGAAGATGCTAATAAATACATTATTAGTATATTAAAAAATAATAATAATAATAGTGTCATTGAAAAATATTAATTATACTGTTAACTTCTTACAAAGGAGCGGCAGATCCTTTGTTAGGTCTAGCTCCAGTAAGCCATCAGATACTTCATTTGCTGTTAACCTAGTATATCTCTGTGTAAACAATCCTATTTCTGAATTCGTGAAAACTCTAAAACACATCCTTAAATGTATTATTGCCATATACGGTTTGGATTGGAAGAACACAGACGTTAAATAATCTGTCTACTTTATACTAACCTTAATTTCGAGGTGATATTGAATCTGGAAAGTCAGTCAATTACTTCTTATTCATAAGAAACGTTCATAAGAAACGCATTCGCTCGACTGTGTTTTCGTTGACTTACGTTGCAAAACTGATCTCAATGACATTTTTTAACCGAGATAATATACAACCTATGTCTATCTTTTTAAACGGAATAATATACATCTAAATATTGGTGAAAGAATTTTTGAAATCGGAAGAGTAGTTTCGGAAATTACCTCCTATATCCAAACTTACAAAACTTAACTTTTTTTTAATTTATGAAATTTTTTTAACGGGATAATATACAACCTGTATTCATCCTGAAGGTCCTTTCTAAACATTGAGGAAATAATTTTTTAAATCCGATAAGTAGTTTCAGATATTACTTCCTACGTCCAAACTTAAAAAATTTAACTTTTTTGTAATATATGACAATTTTTTTAAAGGAGTAATATACAACCTAGTTCCATTCTGAAGGTCCTTTCTAAATATTCGTGAAAGAAATTTCAAAGATTACCTCCTACATCCAAACTTACATACTGTAACACTTTTTTTAACGCTCTGTACTTTTTATTTTACTCCTCATAAAACTTCATACTGGGCGCTATATATGAAAATCGATTCTTAAGGAGTAATCTCCAAATAGAAATATTTTTTGACACTATTTATGATTAGTTTAATGTTTATAAACTAGGTAGGGTTATCCTCTAAATATAATCTAACCTGATTGACTATAGTATTATAAAGCCTTCATTGATCAATTGTCTATACAGAAAATTAAAGAAATAAATACCTTTACTGAGAATTTCTTAAAAAGTATATCAATAACGTCATATTATTAAATAATATACAACATGTGCTATACCAAAAAATAAACAAAAGATGCAGTCAAGGCTATAATGAATTCAGACTTTGTTTTCATATAAATGTTCTATCGGAGGTACATGCACATATAAAGTTTTGGTCTATCAGTATACGTTTAGGGTACTCAAATATTTGGTGAATAATATCAAAATTATTATATTTATTATAATATTATTGTAAAAACGGTAAAAAACAAAAAATGTTGGGTCCGATTCAACAAACAAACCCGCCTTTAATGATAAAATATAAGTGTGTGTCCGATGAGATACTGCGGAGAATCTCTCTCAAAACGCTATAGTAAATATTGATAAAAATATTGATAACTTATTTTGAACAAGTTGTAAATATTTAAATATTCAACGTTTAAAAAAGTTATCGTAATCTGAAGATATTTATCAGGCAAACAATTTCCATCAATTATTAAGCGGATAACGAAGTTAATTTCACTATTATTTGAAATTGGTTTATTTTATTTTCCCTTAATAACGTATTTATATGCCTTATAAAAAAAAAGAATATATATATATATATATATATATATATATATATATATATATATATATATACATATATATATATATATATATATATATATATATATATATATATATATATACACAAAGTTAAACGCCTATTTGCTTTGTCTGCTTGCTTGTCTAGATATAACTTTATTTAAATAATTCATAAGCCCACTTTCTATTTAACCAAAATGTTAGCGTAACATTGCAAGCGTACATTTCAAAGCGCTTTGATAGTTTCCAAGTTGTTATATAGTTTAAATAATTGCCGAAATCCGCTGCTGGCCAAAAATTTAACTTTTATTTGTATCGATACCTACATACATAATATTAAATTTTAAATTATTTAAATTAAGAAATAGTTGTTAATAACTCATTTATTTTATCATATTTCATATGATTTTATTAAAATGTCAAAAAGCAATTCTTAAATATTTTGGTAAACAGAAGTTTTATTGTAAATCAAGCATAGTTAAAATTACCAAAACAATTTTCTCTCAAGGAGCACGAACTCGCATTCACACATTCGCAAAACCTCAATCATTATCTTCAATACGCCGCGACGACAATCTCAAAAGCTTTTGTCAGCTTCAACCGCCCTACGTAGCGGTAACGAACGCCGAAATTCTCATTGTACCCTCTATATCTTATCAAATAGCATTTTCTTTCTGAACCATCTTGTTAATACGTGGATGGAGAACCATCATCATTATCGCAAAAAAATATATGTGCTGACGCAGATTCAACTTCGTCATTCGAGATGGCAACGAACTCGTAATATACTGCATGTTATGTGTGAGCCGGATGCTATTATGACGTAATTTAGATTTAGGCCGTTACAAACAATATTTTCTAAACATAAATGACGTTTTAAAATGAAATTAGTCAAGGTAATAATCGTTGGGAATGATCATTTACTTGATAAAAAAAAACAAATTAGACGTTGGAATGGATTATGGAATTATTACATTAAGCAACTAGCATAAATTTTAAGCAAAAATATTTTCGTTTCATTTTCACAAATTTGCTGAATTATTTATTTGCATGGAAACAATCTAATGTCGCAAGTACCAATAATAAACAAGTTTATCTTAAATGTGTCACTTATAATTTGTCAAATAATTACTGAAATGTGTCAATTAGCATTTATCGTAGGAAAAAGGAAACAAAAACATATTTCGAGAATTAGATGACGATAGGCAATATCGAAATTATTTATATTATATCAACACGTTTCTGTATATATTAGTTTGTAGTAACGATATTCAGAGGAAATCAGTTTAAATAAAATTAAGATGATTTTCAAATCCTTCTTCTAATTCTCGGTTCATTTTATACATTATAATACACCTCACGTTACTGCTATTCTTACTGGTGATTGTCGTAACTATCTCCAAAATTTTGACGACTCATCGTTCACTCCATTTTGTTTATCGAAATACGTCGCTTTTACGCGCAATGCGCTCTTCCTGCAATATTCGTGCCATTCAGTCCCAACTGGTCGCAACGACTTGAACAAAATCTTACTAAAAAAACAAAATCTTACTAAAGGTGTTCTCTGTATTATATGAAATTATATCTTACACTCGCTAAATACTTAGATTTCTTCAAATAAACAAAACTATTCGCATCCTATCGGGAGACCGTGATATCTAATAGCATGTCATTAAACACGCATGCGCACCTATTTATATGTAAACTAATTCTCAGAAACAATTTAAAAACAAAGGCGTACAGGCACAGTTGAAAATATGCAATATTAATGGATATTAGTTATAAACATGAACATAATTTACAATCAAAATGACTGCGGAGATGCGTGGGAAGAACCGGTACCTTTTACATTGGCACGTCATCCAGATGCCGTTTGTCATCAACAACTTGACATAATAGTTAAGTGGTGTGTATTATTAATATCAAAAATTGCCCCATAACTTAGAGCGAACTAATTTTATTATTTTATTTCTTCATAAAAACGAAGTTTTTTAAGGTAATTGTAGGTTATATTAGGGAAAATATGTAGCAGACAGCTACAAATTTTCTACAAAAATTATCCGATTGAAGTAATTTTTAAATCTAAGTAGATTTGACAAGCAAACGTGATTTTATATTCAATGTTTCCATTATTTTCATTGAAATGTTTAAAAATCGTAACATTTAAATGCTCTTTCTAATATCTAACACAGTTTCTATTTATTTATATTTTAAATTAACAGACAGTAATAATATTGTACTTTTATTGTATATTTCAACGTAACCTTTAAAAACAACAGTTTATTTATTTCATATAATTTTCAATTTTGGAATTTGCGGTTTTTTGATGAACCGCTAATTTGAAATTCATTCTGAAATATTAATCTTTAAAAATAAATAAATTTCCCGTCTAAACAAAATTTACATATATTTTATTTTATTTTATATCTTCAGATTATCGCCAAAAACAATTAATTAACGTATAACGCTACACCGTATTTATAAGTTGACAAATACTTCCTTTTTAAACAAGTTTCATGCTTGCGGTGACGTTTATTTAAAGCTCACTCAATGTTTATGCCATCAATATCGAGTTAATCACTCGCATAAATTTTTCATTTACTATGCATATATTTTTCATTTTTCAAGTGTATTTGGGCCAAACCGAAACTGTGCGACGGAAATAATGCGGCAGAAGTTGGGGTACTACCCTATGCAATATTTGAGCCATAGATTGTAAAGTTGTCAAATGTCACCGATGACGTATAGTACCGAAGACAGGTTAAGATAAGTTTTATTACTTTATATTTTGTTGTCGTGGAGAGTTTCATTATTCTTATATAATAATGTTATGTGCTAAAGTAATGAGTTCATTTTGCAACACTAACATCCATAACTGAACTAATTCTAATTGCAATCAAACTTACAACTTTCATTAGGAAAGCCGAGGACAGAGTTGAATGGAAAAAAATAATAATCGAAGCCATCAGACACGACCTTCAGAAATGGAATTGAAGTAGTCAAACGGTTAAATGATGACGATATCTGAAAGCAAATCGTGATCGTGATCTTCAAATTTGGCCTTTCATAGCATTAAATAAAATCTATTTAAAAATGTTATGTGTATTTTGGAATTCGTCCCCTTATAGCGTAATATAAAATATATACCGATTCTTTTCATAGTTGTGTAACCGTGAAAATAAATAGTATCTAAATACGATTTAATCCAAATGCTACTTAAACCTCTCCTCTAGTCGTCGTTGTTAAGAGATTACAATCAATCAGAGAGAGCCTATAAGAGATCGTCAAATCGCGATGTAACTAACGTCTGTTGCATCGTAATTGCAGTTTGAAGCATTTTAAATTAGTTAAATTATTCATAATACTAACTTGAGCATAATTAAAAACTCTCAATATCAATAAAGCACAACACCTTCCAATCGCAATCCGTTCACACAACACTTCCTGTATACGACTCGAAATACTTACGTTACCAATAAAAGTATCTGGCGCCTACTCTCACCAACATACACCTGCACATATTGATCTATATAAGCGTATCGCTTGCTATATGAGGCTTTTTGATACCTTCGGCCGAGCCAAACCAGCCGCGGAACCATCCGTTCGTAAACATCGCCCCGGAAAACTGCTTCGCCCAAATGAATGTAACTTTTCCACCCGACGTATCATTTATGTATCTCCGTTCGCCCATTTTGTTTCAAAACAAACTTCGGCTCGAGGCTCGGTTGCGATTGTGCAGATACAATCACTTTTCTGCTTACAATTAGATATTGCTTATGTGCCGCTTATTAGGCTGTAGGGGCGGTGGATTTCGGTTTTAATTTTGAATTAAAGCAATATTTAGAAAATTATTTTGTAAACGTATATTTTCGATTACATAAAATCTTCTAAATATTAAATAATATTAATACTTAATAAAATAAACGCTTTGCGTCAAGTTCATAAATGAATATTTTAAAATAATAAAGTAATCCGTATATAAATATATATTGATGTCTTAAAAATGTCACAAAAATTATAATACCAATATCTTAACACCATAAATTTAGCTATTAGAAGAGGAGTTAATGAAGATGAAAAACGTGAAATGACAATTTTGGACGAAGTGGTACATTTTTAGTTAAACAAATTAATAAAAGTAACTATTATTCAAACTTGGGAGATGCGAGGTACGTATGTAATAAGTTAAAAGTTTTTTTGGCATTAGAGGAAAACTTAGTCATTCTTAATGTGACCTCTGTTATTTATTCAGAATTAGAACAATTTATCAAAGTTAAAAATTTAACGGAAATATTGTTTAAAACAAATATTAACTTTCCATTCAATAACAAATAATATAACTGCTATATAATGAAAATGTGTTTTGCCAAACAACACACAACAATTTTACAATAAATCCAAAGCCTTGAAGTATAAGTGGATATTAGGTACGGTAATTCATATAAATTTAATTAGTAAACTATTTTATTATTAATGAAATTAACAAAGGACATAAAAAAATATCTTCTTTTTCATGTGGAACACGCGACACACAAACTTTTATGTAGTCTTTATAAATTATCACGTTGTCATGCTATCATTAAAGCGTCAACAGTATGTGAAACAGCAAAAAATATTCTAGTGGATTAAATTTAAAGCTCTAAATTAAAGCCTTATAAACAAGTTTTTAATGAAAATGACAGTTATATTTGCTACTTCAATTTAGCTTGAATAAAATTATCGTTGAATACAAAAGTTAAACTTTCGTATTTAGTGCTTATGTCATTTTTATTAGTGGTTTCTTTCTTTTGAATAGACGTAGATGGTAGGATTTTTATTGATTTGGAACACGATAAAAGTTTACCTAAAATTATCTCACAATCCAGTTGTCGTTTAAATTATCTTTATTCTCTGGTCGTGATGTATTTTTAAAGAAGGAAAATATATATTCGTTATTTATTATGTCCCATATGAAAATTGCAAAATAATTTCTAATTAATTAGGACATTTGTTTCAATCAAATATGTTTGGTAGTATAATGATTATTTATTTAAATTTTGAATACATATGATCAATTAGACTCCGCGTATACAAAGGATTTCGAAATAATCTGTGCGATTACGAATAAAAAAATTAAAATCAAATTAGTATGTTGAAATTTATAATTAAAATTTCAGGAGTGGTCCTTTTCTCTTCCGTCTCCTTTTGTTTATTTTTTTAAATCCAAATTGGTATGGATGGAGTAATCATAAGAACCATTAGCTCAATAAAAATAATTGAGAAACCGTCACTATCCATAATTGAAGAATTTATTGTTATCAAAATTTATTAGATCACTCAGTGTACTGATTATCTATACTATTAATAAAATTGTAACAGAGTGAGTTATGTACATGGAAAATATTTTAAAAAGAGAGATTGATTTAGCATAAAGTGTGATAACAGAAGCTGCTGTTTTTGGAATCTTTGTGTACATGTTAATTCGTTTGTCAATCATGCGAAATCTACTGCACGGATTTTGATGTAATTTTATATATATCAAAGTTTATACCCAAGAGTAAGATATGAGAAAAAAAAAATTATTTTTCTCTTACCGCATTTCATACGAGTAAAACCGTGGGGCACAGCCAATAAGAGTATAAAATATGAAACACCCACACAAATATATATACACACACACTTAATAAGCTACATTTTGTAATATAAATGTAAACAAATGCGCAAAATGGGACGTCCCTCGAAAGGGTATCATCTATATGTGATCTTATGTAATCCATATGTGATTATGGAATGATTGATTATGGTTTCTAATATTTAACAATCATATCATCGATACCTGTCACAAGGCTTAAAGCGTGCCAAAGGCTTATTATAGCATCAGGGATTATGTTGAAGATAAAAATGTGTGGAGGTCATTATACTGTATAGTAAAATGCACATTCTGACCCTCATTAAGAGGGACTTATTGATTATTTGTAGATTTACTTAGGATATTTATTCATAATAACTAGATGTTAAATTGTGATATGCCAAAAGAAACTTTAATAGTCCTACTTGAAAGAAATAAAAAATTTTAAAAAAAAATGAGTGTATTGTGACTTTCATCAACTCTCTGAGACATAATGTCCTTGAAACCGATGAAGTCATCTAATGTCCGCGTGAAGTAACTTATATATCATGTGGAAGATAATATTGAAAAATTTTAATAGATTTTTCTACAAAAAATTTGCGAGTACTCCCCTCATTTGTAATTTCCTTTACCTCCGACGGAAATGGTTTCTCCGACGGAATTGTTTTTGGTCATGCATTGTTTTTATTATTATATAATTATGTTGATAACTCTTCGATTGTAAGTTTGGTAACGTTTTATACCAAAGTTGTAGTTTACTTTGTTTACCTAGAGAGCGCATGAACATCCTACACCGTTTTTCATACACTCACGTGGATCATTGTGGTACCACAAAAGGCTTCATTCACAACTTTAGGAACGTGGATATGGAGTTGCTTAGTTATCTACTTGTAGTTGCTTAGTTATAGCTATCGACTGATAATTAGCTAGTTTTACATTTAATTTGAATTAAGGTGTATTTTCCTGGTTATTGTTTACAAATATTATACAGAATAAGGCCTAAAATTTCTTGCATTTTTGGACATATTTTACTATTCTGACCTATGTAGAAAATGTAGATCAGAAATAATACGTTTTGTTAATTATACGTTAGTTCCAGGCTTACAATATTTTTTGTTCATTTCTATAATTTTACCTTTACAAACATTATTTCTCATTTAATATTCACATATAGAATTTCTCCATGAGCTCTCTTCAGACATTGATACTTTATGATAATTTATAAAATACACGTAGCAAGTAAATCACGATGCATACCATATCTTCGGTTTCCTCATATTATAAATAAGTTGTTAGCGTATTTGGTTTTTATATTTGTTAGACCAGCATAACAACAATAAGGACTTTAGAAGCGAAATCTTCTAGGTGATGATATTCAGAACCTAGAGAAAAAAATATTTTATTTGTAAGTTGAGTTACGTAACTTCTTATGACCAAAGCCTGATAAAATATGTTTTGACTAGTATAACGTGTAGCTTTTAAAACAGATTACATAATTCTGAGTAACTTCTTTACATCATCTAATATATGCCACATGCAAATTTTTAAGAGTTCCTCAATATCGTATAGTTGTCATTTAAGATACCTTTCAGATAAGAACCTCGGAACATTTTTACTTTTCGTCACACCAAATGTCATAACTTGGTAACATTTCGTTATGTACCTTAATAAATGAGGAAATAAACGAAGAATATTTTTTATGACCCTACCTCAAAAGATAAAAAATGGAGAGTTTGTAAGATCACTCACATATCCGAACGTCTATCCGTCTGTCAGAACTGTTTTTCTCAGAAAAAGTCTGTCGTATATATTTGAAATATAGTGATAAAAAATATATAATTATATAAAATATAAAAAATATATAGCTCAATAAATACAACTCAATAGTAAAATATGATTAATAAAAGAATACTAAAATACGATTTTTTGAGTCTATGTGTCGCTTTTTGGAGACATGCCCCACAGGGGTTTAATTTAAAAAGCGGCTTAAAAGGAAAGCAAAACTTTTCTTTTATTTGAATTTTTACATTTTATTTTTTATCTGGATTAATCCTAGATGAAACGAAAAAAGATTCATAAAAAAATTTTCCCCTCACAAAATTATAAAATAAACAGGATTATCTAAGGTTCATCGAGAAACTAAAACAATGATTCCTCATTTCGTAATCTTTAAGATACTCAAGATATTTTAACCCTGTGAAAGATGTACTTTACAATAAGTATATTGCAGTGTTATAATAAAATAACTTTATTATTATTAAAACCTAAATCGGATTATTAAACGTTTACCTAAGATTCATCGGAAAACTATAGCAACGATTCCAGTTTTCGTAGTCTTTGAGATGCTCAAGATATTTTAACCCTGTGAAAGATGTACATGACAATAAGTATATTGCATGTTATAATAAAATAACTTCACTATTATTAAAAGGTAAATAGTATTATTAAAAAATTACCTAAGATTCATCGGAAAACTATAAGCAATGATTTCCCATCTTGTAGCCTTTGAGATGCTCAAGATATTGTACCCCTGTGATAGATATACTTGACAATAAATATAATGCAGTGATATAATAAAATAACTTTATTATTATTAAAACCTAAATAGGATTATTAAAATTTTACCTAAAATTCATCGGAAAATTATAGGAATGATTCCATTTTTCGTCATTTTTGAGATAATCAAGACATTTTACCCCCGTAAAAGATGCACTTGCCAATAAATATATTGCAGTGATATAATAAAATAACTTTATTATTACTAAAACCTAACCTTATTAAAAGTTCACCTAAGATTCATCGGAAAACTATACCAATGATTCCACTTTTCGTAATCTTAAGATATTTTACTCCTATGAAGGATGTACTTGACAATAAGTATATTGCAGTGTTATAATAAAATAATTTTACTATTATTAAAAGCTAAATAGTATTATTAAAAGTTTACCTAAGATTCTTCGAAAACCTATAGCAATGATTTCCCATTTCGTAGTCTTTGAGATGCTCAAGACATTTTACCCCTGTAAAAGATGTACTTGACAATAAATATAATAAAATAACTTTTTGGTTATTAAAACCCTAGATATTTATTAAATATAATGATATCATGAATTCTTGAATTCCTAATTTAATAATAATATTAATTATTAAATTAAACAAAATCACTTATTAATCGATCCACGATTTTATTTAAAAACTTTTTTGATCAGGAATATAAAGGACTATATTAATTAACCTTAATTTCCTCAAATCTTAACTTCCCAATATCTAAGTTGGCAATAATTTTGTAATAAACGTATTGTGTATAAATAAATAAACAGATAATTTAATAATTTCCTATGCTTAAAATGGCTTGGAATAATTATCAGGTTTGGGATAAATACAAGTTCTGTAGCATTCATTTCTTTTAATGTCTTACATAAAGCAGTGAAGTTTTTAAAAATAAACAGCAAATAGTTCATTTTATTATCTATTTAACAAAAAAAAATTTAATCGTTATGGTAAAATTAAAAATAAATTCAAACATATAAGACAAGACTTGTAGACAGACAAATTGTAATACAGTTAAGGAAATTGTGTTACTTATCTAACTAAGAAAATATGAAATTGAAACTTTTCTTTTATAATTAATTTGAAACGTAAATACATAAAAACATATAATTAAGTTCAAACATGCAATATACATATTATTTGTTTTGGTCTACATCAAACTGTGGTCAGGATTTTCACTAAATACCCATCCTTTATCTAAACCTGATTAAAAATCTTTACTAAAATCTAATGATCTTACCTAAAATGTACTTAAATCATCCTAAGTAAACCTGTTTAAAAAGGTAATAATCTTGGCTAAAAGCTGTTTAAAACTTTAATAGAATTTTTTGTAAAAAATGTATCAGTTTATTTCCGTTGCAGCAAGTTTTTTTTATCGAAATCCTAAATTTTTTTAGGAATATACGTAATTTTTAACTATTATATTATTTACCGGCATTTAATAAAATTCTTAAATATATATATATATATATATATATATATATATATATATATATATATATATATATGTATATGCATACATATAAATATATATATATATATATATATATATATATATAAAAGCATGTTCCTTCCTTCGGAAATTCGAAACTTAAATTATGGATGCATAGAATGTATTAAAAAACTATTCATGTAGGTAGGTCATTATTTATATAGCTATTGAAATAAAAAAAACACTTAAAACATCTCAATTATTTCATAAAGACAAACGAACTACCAAGTTCTTCCGTTTATATAAATGATATACGTAATATAACCAATAACTAAGTAAGCGTATGTTGTAAACCAAAATGCCTTGCCAGACCTACAAAGCTATTTGTCTATATAAATTTATGAACGTAGCGTACAACCCATTTGCTGTGCAAACTCTGTAATATCTGTGGTTTCGCATATTTTGAATCACTTCCGCGTTATTTGAATTATTCGCAGCTAATGTATTAGGACTGTTATGTAATTAAGGTACGAGGGTTGCTTCTCGTATTTTGGTTCAACGGCACTTGAATATGAGTATAAATCGATCGTCATTCGCTAATTTCATTATTATACGTACGGTGGAGGTTGCGGCCCATTTAAATGTTGAGCAAGTAAACTTACGTTCTAAATTTCGACATTATTTTAGGAAACTTCAAGAAATCGGCCGTTGATAACGATTATGATGTCTGACAGATACAAATTCCATTTTGAAAAGTAGTGATAGTAGAACACGTGTAACTGTACGATTCAATTTGTTATGAACTATGGTTGCACTATAAATTATTATTTATAAATTATTATTAAAATCATAAATTATTATTTATTATTAATTATTGTTTTCAATTATTATGTACTCATTGCTTTGAACTCACAACTTTTTCAGCCTAAAATTGATTAACGTGCCTGAGCGAGAACAGGGCCAAAAATATGTTAAAATTCTCCTGAAATTTTATGACTTGTGTACGTCAATCGTCACCTAAACGCCTTTTTGTGAATATCTCAAGAACAGTCCATCGTATGTAGATAATTTGTTACTCTTTCTTGTAATCTTTAACAACTTCATGCTTTAAGATACAGTAATAAATAATACCTTCATGACATTGATAACGAATCGTTGAAGGTTATCCACGAAATAATTATATTTTAATAGAATACTTTTTTATATACCATAAACAGATAGTAAATTTGTTAATGTAGTTTAAACGGTAAGAAAAGGAATGGTTTTATTTAAAATAAAATTTCGTACATATTCTTTGATGACGACGTATTAAATACAGAAAATACTGTCGTTTTTAATCGAATGAGAACTGTATTTCGATACCTCACATCCCTAATTAAAAGGGAAAAATATTTTTACGATTATGTCCGACATGTTTTTTCTACTTTCAGCCTTTTAGATAGTACGTCATTTTAATTTTTAAGGGCCTGAGTATTACAGAAAAGTGAAAGACAAAATGGTTTTTACGGAAAACTAAAAGTAATTATCGACTAGAAAGTAAAATTATCCTTTCGGTTATTGTACCATAATAGCGGTCATATTGAATATTTTTTTCCTTATACATATACCATATGTTTTCATTGCAAAATGTAAGAAAATATAACATTTTTCCATTTTTTTAAATTTTAAATATCTTCAGTATATCATAGCTTCGTAGTTTTATCGTATAAATTCAAACATAGACAAAAATGTATGAAAAACTTTTTAAATAATTTTAAGATACCACGTGTTAAACCACGTTTGAATAAATACGGAGAGTAAAAAAAGAAAAAATACTTTAACTTTCTCTAAAAATTATGTTGTTATTTTCATCTTGAATGTGGTCTTCGAATCTATAAAAAGTTTGATTCCCACTTATAACTTGGTTTTTATTTGAAAGATTTTTGTGAAGTCAATATTTCAGAGTATTTCAAAATTTATACCTATAGCAAAAATGGAATATGGGCGTAATCAATTAAATCAGACCTTAAGTTAAAACAGGAGATCAATCAAAGAAACACTAGATGGATAATTGTTTAACCAACAGTAAAATAATAGAATAGAATTAAATTGAACCAGTATAGCAATAGAAAAATGAAAATGGAAAGCTCTGTAAATTTACGTGAATATTTCACGTTATAGCCTGGGTGGTTCAAATCAGTTAGTTATTAGGTAGTGCATAGTTCTGTAAAAGATAAACAGATGATCGCCTTTTATGAAAATAATGATATAATACATTTAACCCAAAACTGACGCCTTTTGTTAAAATAATGTTATAATACGCTTAACCCAAAACTGACTATCAGTAAAAATCCATTCGATAGTTTTCAGGTGTACGAAATAGAAAACAAACAAAGATATAATGTTTTGTACTTCGTACAAGTGTAACGAAGTAGAAAAAAAATAAACAGACTAAAAGTAAGAAACTTAGTTGTAAATCTGAATATAACTATAAACATGACCTTTTATATAATACAAAACACAGACATAATTTGAATAAAATTTTATTATAGTATGAATTGGCAGAATGAATTTGTGGCTACTATTTTGAAACATTTAAATTCGAGTTGAAGTGATCGGATGACACAGTTTGAAACAAAATGCGCATTTTAAAAATTAAGCTAGTAATTGACGCCAATATTTTACTACATATTCATTGAAATAACCTTTCTTTATGAAAAAACATAATCAAAAATAATATACGTAATACACGGAATTTTGTTAGGAAATAAAAAAATAGCCAATTGCATGTCTCAGTGTGCGCAGGGAACTACGTGTAAAGTAGGAATTTTTGTTGTCGACAACTCCTTAAATTGTTGACGCGGTTAATGTAAATAGTTTTATTCAAATTTCTTATTAAAAATGTCAGATTTTCAAACTTAGGACTGAAAACTTAGAGGAAAACATATTGCATGATAATTTGAAGCTTAATGTTTCACAAAGGAGACTTGAAAATGAAAGGGGACTTAAAAAAGGAAAAAATGAAAGGGGAGATATATTTCATTTTAAGACTTATTTAATGATATCCCACATAATGAAAAATAATAACATTTAGCACAAATTAAAAAAAAATGTGTACGGAACCCTCGTAGCGCGAGTTCCACCCCTGTCAAGCAGGGGTGGAACTTACACTACGAGGGTTCTGTACACATTTAAGCATTTGTAAATATTTAATAGTAAATAATAGCCCTATTAAATTATTTATATTTTATTTTTTTGGAACGAAAATGTATTGCCTACTATGTCTTTCACAGGCGCATATTTAAAAAAATATTTTTTATGTGATATAACTACAAATTAACAATGCTTAGTTCTTGTTAAACTTCATGATTCTTGGTCAACGGGAAGTACCCTATAGGTTTTAATTTACTTACGAGTGTCATAATATGCGGCATAAATGGCCGTATTTTTACGGTTCTTTTTCGTGTTAATTCTGGATTATGTTGACTTGGAAGGTTGATTTTTTTACATCTCCAAAGAACCGTAGATCTAAGTATTTGATATTAATTTCAACTTGATACCTCAACTAGTTCCTGAAAAAAAAAGTCTTTACAAATCGACAGACGGACAACGTAATGATGGGATTACTACGTTGTCCGTCTATCGATACCATAAGGGTTCCATTTTTTTCTTTTTGAGGTATAAAAGCCAGAAAAAATATCCACATAACGCATGTACTTGTAACATTTTACTTACATAGGTCTAACACTACAGAAACTATGAGATAGTGACAGTCAAACGAACGAATCGACATGGCAAAATTATATGAGTCCTCCGTTTTACCACGGAAACTTAAAAGGCATAATAGGCTAATATAAGTTACAAATAATAAAAGAATCGACTCGTAAAATTTAGGTAAATTTTTTCGTGAATTAAATTATAAAACAAATCTTACACTTGCAGACACTCGAGAAGCTTACGAAATCTAAATAACCTTTTCAAATCCGCTACACAGAATGATGAGCTGCGTTAAAGCCGCATTCCTAAGCAGACCTCCTTTCGCCAAACCGAACGGCATAATCGTATCCTTGAGGGACCCGGCTTTGATCAGTATTAACAAAAAACTGACTCTGCATCGTCTAGTCTATCGGAGGCCCACCTTATTTTATGCTCTGCTTGCGTCGAATATAGCTTTTTGCGTAACGGGTATTTCTGCCGCTATGAGTGAGCAGAAATAGCGGCGACGGACTCCCATCGTTTTGCAGAAAAGGGGTAATACTTGTATAACTAAGTGTACCGAAACTCGTAACCGAATAAATTCCATTAAAATGTGACGGTACAAAGGTTGATATGAGAAAAAAATAACATGTTCAATCTTTGTCAAATATAAATTAAAACACTTTACGTATGTTCAATATCTAGAAATTTTTTAGGCACGTACTTACTTTTTGATGTACATTTAATAATAGCGTAAATTATATACGTTACTAGTTATTAAACCTGTTATCTTCAATTTGCTGTTTCGCTCTGATCTTTATAAGATTTTATATTATATAGATTGTTTCGACGATCAGCTTAGTCCCTCAGACTCTAATTCTGAAGAATATACAAGTGGGCGAATTTTCTCGAAATAGATACATCTTATGTCCCACTTTGTTTTATTGGCTCTGAGGTTGGATAGTCACTATTAGTACAATCTAATAATTTTCATACACTATCTGCTTCCAGAAATTCGAATATAAACTAATGTCAGCAAATGAGTTTTAAGCGGAGCTCAAGTTCTAAATAAGATTCATAAATCTATTAAGGATAAGATGTTACTCAAGTATCACACCCAACTTTCACAGTGCTACTAAAACGTAACACAAGTTTATAATAACTGCTACTAACACGTAACATAAGTTTATATTAACTGTTACTAACACGTAACATAAGTTTATAATAACTGCTACTGACACGTAACATAAGTTTATAGTAACTGCTACTAATACGTAATATAAATTTATAATAACAACTATTAACATGTAACATAAATTTATTTACCGTTTGTTTTTCGACTAAGATTTTCTTACCTTTATGATTTACTCTAACATACTCTAGATGGACCAGTTTTGTAGATTTTTTTCTTTTATTTATGAAGTGTTATAGGATAGTATTAAATCTATTAGAATAAGATAATGGTATGGATATATTAAAGAAAATCAATAAAATTGTATCCGGCATATATTACATAGGAAAAAAATAGTAAAGACGAGTCTGAATAGAACATTTTTTTTACTGGTTGCTGATTTTAATATATAACAGTAAGTTATAATATGTATATATTATGTAAAATGAGAAATTACTAAAATACAGAAAAACTAAATTTTAAAAATGAGCTTTCAAATATTGAAAAGCTGCTTGCAATGTAAATACATTGATCAAAATTAATAACAGTAAATAATCAAAAATGAAATTCATATTTAATTTCAATGATTTCTTTTGATATTTCGAGAGACAATATTTTCTACTACTAATCAGTCTCAGAATATAATACAGAGAGTGCCTTTTTTCTTTCCGTACAAGTAAAATCTAATTTAGGTAACTTTTTATTTAATACATATGCTGAAATTTACTTTACAAGTTACTTCACAGCTGATATAGACTACAAGTTATCTAATTTATTTAACTTAGGTATGTGTATTATCCTAATATTAATATTAAAAAGTATGAAAACACATCACAATTCCAGTGAGTGTATTTACGTGACAGTCACTATTATAGTATATTTTATTTTTATGAAACATTTGAAAAACTTTTTAGATACGCTTTATATTTACTTACCCTATAGAAGAATAGATCTTCTATAACTTTTAATGACGACAAGAATAAAATTCGTCTTATGAATTCATTTAACTCATTATATAAGATATTTCTTCCAGTCTACAAGATATGTGAAGGTTATTTATTTATTAGATTCGTTGATAAATGGAAATTCATTGAAACATACTTTAAGTAGAGTAAATAAATTCAAATAATATGAAATTAAGACTTTTCAAAAAGATGCTTATAGCCATACTATAAAACTTGTTTTTGGAAAAAGTAAGCAAAAAGTAATATAATCTAATAAATAAAGTAATAATATTTGCCCTTGTCGTTATATATTGAAAACATAACTCGTAAATAATTTTAGTTTATTATATCACTGTCGAATAGCAGTATTCTGCTACGTTTATACCAATAGACTAAATTGAGTTTTTTTTCACTATAGAAATATAGAAGAGCTATCTATATGAGAAAAAAAATGTCGCTTTTATTTCTAATCATTTTCTGCAATTAAGTTCTTCACTAACACTCTTCTAGCCTATTTTGTAATTGGTTACCTGTGTATATTATTTCGAAACTCGGCAATATGTTGAACGAATTTAATAATTATTTTGATGATAATAAGTCCATTATTGCAAAAGTAATAAACAAACTAATATATTGACTACTATCTGCGCACTATAAACAAAGATATAAAGAAGTCCAAAAAAATTATTCATTATATAAATTGATGCACACTGACGAAATTTTGAGGACAAATCAATTTGTCGAAAAATAAAGCCCTAGATTACAATTACACGTTAAAATTAAGGACAACTGAAATTAACGATTTTTTTTAATTACATGAATCTAGCGAAGCAAGATGTATGTCAATTTTTTAAAAAAGAAAAAGGACATAAAATGCTCTGTTCTTCACTTTAAAAAAAAGTGTCCACTTTGCGCTCTTTTAAATCTAATTTACCATCGTAACAATAAGCGTTAAGAAATAAATCATAAGAAGCGCATTTTAATATTACAAATTAATTTTACTCACTTATAAATATTAATATTAGTTCATTTATTATGTAGATTCTGATAATTCTGTTCATCCGACTGTATATATTTGAAAATTGTTTTTATAAGAATGTAAATTTTTCTTAAACGGTTGAAATTTTGACAGTCAAACGGTTGAAATTTTTCATGTAGTTCCTTAAGATTTTCTTCTCAGTTCCATGCACAAAATAAAATGTTGTTACAATAGACACACCCTTTGTTACGCACTGTATATAAAACAGGTGTAACAAAAACGTACATTTAGGTGATTCTACGCCTCCAACTGAAATCGCAACTTCTCAAATATTTTAAAATTTTCTACTCAATGCACAGAATTATTTTTATGAATAATATACATGCTTTTTGTTACAGTCCATATATTACTTTTGTCTACAGTACGTAGTAATTATGATGGATTAGCTGTACTCATTATTTCTCAGAAAAGCGGATAAGCTATGAAACTAAGAAGCACTCCAGAGAGTATTATTCTAATTATTCCATAAATTTAACCTAACTATATAAATAAGTTTCAGTCTTTAAAATAAAAAAAAGTAATTGATTAGAATTGGTTAAGAGAAAAATAAATATTCTGTTAGTTTTTTTCATTACGAAGTCACGCCGTTGCGATTGATCTCTGATATTTAAATATTGTGATATTTATTAAATATATGAGCTGGTGACTGCAGACATATAACAACGTTAAATCTGACATGGAGACAAAGAAAATAAAATGAAAAAAACAAAATTTATTTGAGAACGTTCTCTTGATTATATTTAAAAGTACTTAAAAGTCATTTTTAAGAAATAAGTAGGAACGGAAGTGGACAATTTGAAATTGAAATGAAGTATTTTGATTAACATTGAAAGAGTGTGCAGTAAATTGGTACATTTCTTTATAAAAATACCTGTAACAATTTCTTATTCCTTGTTTATTTTAGGTAAAGTCGATTCATTAATTAGTTTGTAGAAGTCTACTTTTTGATTTGAAATAATTCGTATACCTCTCCATAGCACGCCCTCGTTCTGTCTGGGCTCTACGTAGAATTAGTATTTATTTTATTTGCCGGTAACTTCCCCACCCTCCGCACACTTTAAACATTTACTTTATCACTATGCTTCTTGAAAACAGTGACTTCATTTAGTCGGGACTAATTACACATCAAATATTTCTGTTGTGATTGGAAAATGGAGATTGTAAATTTCGTAGCTTCATACATAAAATTGTGTTGTTTACTTAAACTGTATTGGATTCAATATACCTTGTCGGTTTTTTTTCACTTTCAATTAATTCCATAATTACAACCAATGTACATTAGTTGATTGTTTACGTTAGTACCATTGAAGCGAGTTGATTTAAATCTCGATATTGATAACGGGAGTATCAGACTTGGGAATCACTTTTTTTATTTTTTATTTTTTAAATATACTTTAGAATCGAGGAAATGTACAGTGTAATTGGAATCGTGTGGCATTTCTTGCCAGGCAATACAAGTTTGAAACCGTCAGATGGAATTTTTATGGAATAAGCACATAATTTCTTATTATAAAGAATTAATTGAATTCCATTCAGTAATTTATGCAATTAGTCATATGGAATCCGTCAGTGTTTTCTTTTTATGAAAATTTTCTAATATATAAAAAAATTAAGTTTAAATTTCGTATGAAATATTAATTATTCACAGTTTTAATAGAGTTGATTATTAGTTCGCCTACGTGTACCTTCTTGTCAAACATAATGATGAGTAATGAATTGTAATTTAAAGATTGAGGAAAACCTAAAATAAAAATGTAGAGTTCGTTCTTAGTTAACGTTGTTAAGTACAAATTGTTCACAAATACTTGCTGTACCAATGAATTTTTACCCACTTTAGACTTAACATGAACTCAACTGTCAATTCCAACTTTTATGTTTTAGGGGTAATTGATCAATAAGAACGTTTAAACCTTTTCGAACAGGTTCCACGGTTCTCATTACTATATTTACAAGGGTTATATGTTTTCTTGAAAAATTTAAGTATTTTTATTGATATTTCTCTTTCTATATTGAGAATTATTTTTATTTTGTGGGCGTCAAAGAACGAATAGCTATTTTTCACTTTGTGATTGAACGTTGCAAAAAATATCCACCGTTATTTTTTTTTAATCTGTACAATAAATATTACTGTAGAAGTTAAATAAGTGCATACGCTAAAATGCGTGAGGCGGTCGTCTATAATATCAGGTTCGATTACAATATTATTTTATTACACAATTCAGTAAAATCCAATTTTGAAACTAATGATATTGTCGGTAAAGACATAAGCGATTGAGGAATTCCATCTACCGTTAATGGAAATGAGAGCTAAAAAAACGAAATTTCAGTATTTTTTTCTCACAGGTGGTGTACTAGTTATTAAATCACTCTTACTTTTATATTGAAAACATTAAAAGCTACTTGTGTAATAGACATATTTGTCCGTCAATACATTCTACTTTGTTGCACACTTCTATAGGTGGTACCAACCCGAATGTCAGTATTTTCAAGACATTTATCATTTTTTGTATTTACAAATAAATGGATTTACTGTAAATAATCAAAATTTAAGCTGACTCCGGTTTGGAATAGGTTTTATTATGCGTATTACATATTTTTTATAACGATATGAGATAAACAAACGAATATAACATGGATGTTTTTTCTGTCATAAAATGGACTTAGACTTAGTGTAGAGTTTTCGGTAACCTATACTGTAAAGAAAAAAATAATAATAAGGAACAGTATAAAGGGAAGAAATATTTTGCATTTCAATTATTTAAATATCCATATTTTGAAGTAGTGAAATAACATAGCACCTTCGAGTACTAAACCAATAAACAGTTACTTCTGTCGTACTACGTTATCAACCACTTGGCATAAAGAGCTTACATATAACAACAAGCTAATGATTGAAATGAATCACGCAAAGTATCGAATATATATTTTTTTGGTATATTCGAAACATATAAATTGAAGATGGAAAAAAATGTATATGACCTAAAATCAACAATTCGATTTAAAAAAATTGACGTTGAATTAAAAAAATCTAAACTCTTCAATTGAACTAAACGACATTTGTGTTTATGACCCTTACGATAAGAAACTGAAAGTAATCAGGAGTGATATTTAAAATTACAATTATCAAATAATGGCGGAGTTCTGTTGGAAGGTAATGGATTTCTACTGAAGAAGTTATAAAATCTATTCCCATTAGAGGAGCATCAGACTAGAGAATCACGGATTTGATATTGTTTCAAATATATTCTATGCTAGGGTCAGTCCTCTAATTATCGGTCTTTTGTAAGTAACAAGTTAAAGTGTATAGACATTAATTTGTATAACAATTAATTTGTGCGCGCTAGTACCGTAACGCATGTTATTACCGTGCTATACGCTAGTTTGTCAGGAAATGTATCCGGATTTGATCCCATCCGACAGTATTTTTTGTATTTCTTAAAAAAACTTTAGGCAATCAATTAATATTTATATTATTCGAGTAAGTTATTATTTAAATATATTAACTATTTTGTTTAGTTATTCTGATTAATATTAATTTCTTCATTTTTTAATTTTCTGTATAATTTTATATTAAAAATAAAAATGATTATAATTTTGTTGTTATTTTGTTTCGACATTATTCATAATCGTAATCAATATAGTGTGTTTAATGAGCTGGAGTCCTAAAAGATAATGATAACTGGTTGCATAAGAGTAGACTCCGAACCACCCAAATACTGAATGTATTTGGTATTACGAAATGGCAGTTGCACTTGCTGAAGCGCATATTAAATGAACAATAAAAAGTTTCCAAGCACAAATAATATTTATATCCGCGGAAAGAAATTCGGAAAGAAGAAGTCGGAAGCTCCTTAATCATGAAACTCACGTGAAGTATTGTGAAGGCTGAAGATAATACGGAATAGGTGTAATAATTATAAAATCGTGATTATTGCATTGCAAAAAATTAGTATTATATTATAATAACTCTTCTTGTCATTTATTTAAATGTGACAACAAGAATGTTGCAAGAGATTATCTAAGTAACAAAGGACGCGAGCCACACAGAAGTCATAGAAACTGCAAAAATGTTGCGAAAAACAAATGAGATCAGCGGTGAGAAAATTTGCTCATTATGTATTTAATGCAATCTCGTGTTGTATAACATTAATGCAATCTCTATGTCTTTAATGAACGATATCGCATCTACACACGAATCTGTATTACTACATCAATTCAATTTTTCTAAATTTATTTGGAGTGATTCACCATTCTTTGTACGTATCAAAATTAATTGACGATTGAGAAATTGTTATGAATTTAAATGCTATTTTTTTCCTAAATCACTTTTACAGAAAATAAGAGATTTTTTTTATATATATGCAATGTATGGTGCCACTTTTTTTTCAATCTTTTTTATGACGAATACTACCCGAATTTACACGGGAAAGAGAATAACTCTAATAAAATTATTCTTTTTCTAATAAAAAGAACAATTAATGTATAATTTGATATTATTACTGTTATTAGTTATTTATTCTTATTATTTTGTATTACAAGCAGTTTAATAATTTATAAAAAAAATATGGCTTTTACCATTATTAACTAAATAATCCATTGAAATATAATTATAAAGACCAAATCTATTGGGCGCGATCGAACTCAGATGTATTGCCTAGTAAACTAGCACCTAGCATGCTATGTTAAGCGCCAGGAAGCATAATTAACTACTTGTAGTATTGAATATATTTGGCGTTAATTTTGTAGAAATTCATTATTCAAAGATCTTTGCTAATATCTCACCTGAAGATGTTGTAATACAACGAAACCTAGGTCGTGGTAAAGAAATTAAAGAAAGTAGAAATAATACTACATCACGTAGTTTCATTTAATTGTGTACTTCCTGTATATAAATTAAAATTATTTTTTAGTGATTGAATAATTTGTGACTCATTTTTCTAACATAGTAATTTAAAATTCTAAATTATTTTTAAAAATAAACCGTTTTATTCTCGATTTTTACGGGATTTATTACAGAAAACTATCAGTTAAAGTTTGAAAACCAGATTTTTAATTCAAAAACTATCGAGTATCGTGTATCACGTTCTAGGTGAATTTAAAAAAAAATTATTAAATATCACAACATAGTTTATATTTTTGAAATCTACTTATCCAGACCTTCAATTTGATATCCATCTCGATGGCCTTTAGGCATTTTTACTGAGAGTACCATCTGGAGAAACCCACATAATACATAAACCGATCAACACATTTTTTATCCGAATCCAGCATTTCTTGGCGTGTCAGAGTCGGGTAAAAAAAACAAATTTGTGATTCATAAATGTTATCCTCATGTTACGACTATGAGTTATAAGTATTGTCAGAAGCAACAGACTACATAACGTTTAAATACTAAAGGAAACAATTCACGACATATGAAGCTATTACTGATTCGGAGAACTTCCTCCGTACACGAAATAGCACAGAGGTTTAATAAAAAATGGTGTGTTTCATTATTTTTTTAAATTTCACTCATATAGCATTCCATTTTAACCACCGCCTGTGCTGTTTAAGAAAAAATTGACCACAGATGTTTTCTCAAGTTCGGAAATAATTAAGTTAAATGATCCGTAAACTTACTTACATTTCCGGGTTATCTGCATTTAAGGCCCAAGTAGCAAACGTAATTGCTTTTACTGTGGTCCATCTCTGTTATTTATATATCCTATTACGATACATATATTGTTCCTAGCTATGCGATTGATGAAAGCTATTCCATAACTAGAACTTAATAGTATATATTTACATGTACAATAAGAGTAGTAGGAACAGGAGAATGTAAGATATAATAACATATATTTCTTATTCATTGAAATAATATTATTATTTAACACTTAATACTAAACTGTCAAGAGTACCTTTACCTGTATTTGTCTCATTTAAGCGAATACGACATAGCTGCGAATGGGGTAGCATTACTGTAAGACAAATTGGAACTTTATTGATAATGGCGGATCACACTAGTCCATAAAAAAAACTTTATTTTATAATTTTTGCCTTTATTTGCGTTCTTATCATAGCGATTATTTTTTTATAATAAGTTGTTGGATAATATAAAAGAAAGGAGTTTTATTTCACATACTTAAAATGAAGATATCTTGTAGCTGAATCATTTGAATGCACAAGCAAACAACGACTACCTGATAATAATTATGGGAAATAGGATTTGCGAACGCAAGTTAAACGTATGTCTATAGTAATGGAAACTCCATCTACACGTCATTCTGCTGTTTTTGTGCAAAGTATTTTTTATCATTACCACCATCCGTGGCTTACAGATAGTATTTATATATAAATAGATAAAATTAACAATCTTCTCCCTTTTTCAATTTCTGAAAATGTTAATTTTGTCTGAGTACAACAGTTAATGGGGACACAATAAACAGTTAAACGACTTCAGGTGATGAAAAAATTATTTAAAGTAATTTTTACACCATACAGAAGATGAAAGGCTATGATAGACTATGTAATGGATGAGTGAGTTATTAGATAGAGAAAAAGTGATTGTTGCATCTTTACATACGGAAGTCTTAATAAAAAAATTACTATTGCAAATAGTTTGACAGAAGAAAATTTTAAAACGATTTTTGCATAAATTACTCAAAATATTTAAATTTACATACACATACCCCCCCATACATACACACACTTACATATATAAATATACACAAACAGAAACGGGCGCGCGCGCACACGCACACGCACACACGCACACACACACACACATGTGGATCTCTATAAATAATTTCATAAACATAATCACAGCACCGACGTAACTAAAGTCTCTTTTTATATTCCACTTGAACTATTGACAATATTTTACGCTACTTAACAAAATACGAGGGTTTCGAGAAGTATTCCCTTTATAGTGCCTCCCCTACTCACAGAATTTGAGCAAAGGAAGGTTTCTCTGAAAAGGCCTACTCGAAACATTTTATCTAATCGTTTAGTTCCATTTTGCCTGGAATATTGTTTTTAGATAGGGGTTGGGGTATACACCCGCGCTTGTTAGGGTCGAATGGCTATTACATTGTATGTTGGGCGAGCTTCACATTTAATAATTCATGCGTCTTAACTCTTAAACCTGCCCAGGAAGCAATGAGTTTAGTATCAAGGTATAATGCTTTCTAATTTACTTAGTTTAAACCTGCCGAAGTGTAAAAGGTTCTCTATTATTGAAATACAGAACTAGATTACAAAAGTTTATTAATATGAATATTGTTAATATAAATTATTTTTTTCTAAAGATTAGTCCCTACACACTATTGACTTCCTGGTTTTACAAATTTCTATATTATAGTAATTTCTTCAACTTTAATAAAAATTATAAATACTGAATACGATTTTGTGAATTATTTCCAGTATAAAATTAACATTTTCTTTATTATTATAAAATAACATACAACTAATATATTGTTCGAAACGGCCCTGATTTCCCACAGTTTTTTTTGTAAACAACAATTAAAATATTACTACAAATTACAATAATATAACTCTGAATTTCTATGGATAATGATTTGATGTCAAATTATGCTGTATTACATTTATGTTATCAATATCACGAAATTAAGTTTAATGTTATTTATGAATTTAGGTTAAGATTACTTAAAGTATTGCAAAAAATCAAACCGAAAAAATTAGTTAGTGCCATATTATAAATAAATAGTATTTAAAACCATGTTTAAAAATCACAAATAATTGGAAAGGGGAAAAATAAATATTACTAAGTGAAAAGCTATAAAACAAGCTAGTATTAGGCTGAGTACAATCCATCAGGTTATTATAAAATTATGTTTCCGAAGTCAAAAACGAATCGGAAAATTTGATCTCCATAATGAGCAATTCAGCTACAAAGTTGAATAAGACCAATATACTAGTGGCCAATGCCTTATAGATTATTTCGAAGAATTGCTATGACGTATTTTATTTATGGAATAATAGATTCTGTAAGCGGCTTCGCTTGCTCGCGTGTTTATTTAATATAGTGGAGATTTGTTTTTAATAAGGTTTGTATCTCAAAAGTGCCTTAACCGAAATACAAATATTTATGTCGTATATCTTAGCTTAAGCTTTAAGCTGAATAACTGTGACAAGTCGCGAAAATTATTATTTATGAATTCTCAAGCTCGCGTACACAATTCATACTCTATAAGCACCAATAAATGTATGAAACATTATGTAGTATTTATATACTCGCCACCTGGAATCATATTTTTCGTTCATTTTACAAGGCCGTGAAGTGTCTATTTAATATAACATCACTGATTTTACCCCATATAAAACCAATATAAATTGTGACCTCAAATAGTTCCACGAACGACATACGACAAAAAATAAAAAAACCAAAGAAAGCACTGATGTAAAAGAAATAATCTTATTGAAGACTAGTGAGGTTATTGAAGACTAGTAGAGCTAATTACCTCGCCATTTGAAGACGTTTAGAGTACTTAAGATATATATTTAAATTCAACGATGATGTTGCATCGTCGTTGCGTGTTAGTACGTTGTTAATTCTCCTAGCACACGTGCTTTACTGAGATCGTTTTGTTAATACTTTCACGTTTACAATCTAGAAAATGAGGGCGTGTTCTGTAAAAATATGCAAAAGCAAAGGTAGTAACAAAAATATTACCGTTACATTTCGTTGGTGATTTTTTTTCAGTAATCGTTAAGCAAACATTCTTTCGTTATCTCAGCCTAAATGTCTATAGTTCACTGCTACTGCAATATTTACGTACATTAGTGCACCGACATGTGTTCGAGTATTAATATTTTATCTTGTTATTAAAAGTAATATAATCGAATGAAATGAACTAAAAAGCCTACCTTCTATATATAAATATGTTTTATTTTTATTATGTAAAATTATTTGTTAAAAATATCGTAAAAGTGCTTTAACATTTTATTAGCTTTAACATATTATCGATATCCATGGCTTCTTGTTTGCGCAGTTTTCCAAAGAATCCTACATTTTAAGAAAGATGACGTATGGAATATTTCCATCTCAATGGCCCTCAGTATATTTAAAATAAGGTATTTTCGTTTCCTTTGTAACAATAATTCATCTATTTACATTATTTTTACACAATCGATTCGATAAATTCTACAAAATGCCATTTTTCGGAATTGCCAGTATTGGTCCCTATATTTTACGTTTACTGTGCTTTCATTCTACATAAATTCTATCAAAATACGTGGAACTAAGGACAGTTCCACGTATTTTCATATATTTACTATGCAGAAATATTTTAATATTCAAACTTTAAATTAAAATCTAGTTGTAAATTGTTATACTATTTGAGAAACGAGAAAACCGATGAACTTAACTTGCATGCGCGCGAAGCGTAGGTCAAAAGCTTTATATACTAGCTTTTATGATATCCTAACTACTGAGAATATCCAATTACGCAATTAAAGCTTATCAGATCAAATTACATAATTTGTTTTATGAAATGACTCATTAATTTAAATAACCTTGTAGAACTCTAACTAAAAACATTCTACTTCTTCAAAGAGAAAATTAAAACATCCGTCCCCAGCTTCTAAGTACACTTTAAACGTTATATTTCATAATTTAAACAGAGTGACTTTTAATCAAACATCTAACAATGGCGTTCATTATTCCCGTGATAGCCTCGAAGGGAGCAAATATTCTTAAAGGCACCCTTCGTTATTTGTTCACAACCCTCTTAACTCGTGGACGAAGAGCGTAATGAGTGGGTACTGCGGTGGAACTCATTTTTGTGATAAAGTTGTCTTTAAATGTTTATTCTGCCTTAGAGTTTGATTACAGCCATCTCAGGCATCGGCGTTTGCTGTCGGTAAGCAAATGATGGATAATATAAATTTTCAAAGAGCTGAGGGCAAATAAACTGAAGAGGTGAAGATTATAAATACTGTTAAAAATATGTTTATTTATGTAAGTATGTCTTTTTAAGGGTAATAATGTTTCGGTAAGCAAAACATATTTTTGTGAGAACGTATCTGGTGTTAATTTAACAAATTTTATTTTTTAATTATGGCTAAGGTATCTTCCCTAATAAAAAAGCAGTTATGGAAAGATATATCACTTAATGACTATATAGAATTTCAATATTTTGTGTCCGTTTTTAGCAATGGAAGTAAAATGGACCACTGCTCACAATATTAATACGAAATTTGTCACAGCTCCAGCTCACAAATAATTTATGAAATTAATGCTAATAAAAATTTTATGAGGAAATTTAATTGACACGAAAGTGAAAATTCCTAATATAAAGCTGATATAACGCTGTGTTTACATGGGGTCACTTAATTACATACTAATCGCACGCGATTTTACTTAACATCAGGTACCTGAGAAAAAAATCGAGAAATTGTGCACTCTGTTAAAATATAATCTCCGTGAATTTGTTTACTATGGCCATAAAAGCATACTTAGCATTAAGTTAACTCCACGTTTGTAATAACACGAATGAGTTTTGTAACTCGTGATATTTTGTTTCATTTGCACAATGTGAAACGAATTGATGATACAATAAAAACAGCAAAAAAGCGAAAAATTTTTATTACTATCACTCGCACTTTATCTTAATTTTTTATTCTATCTTTCAATCGTCACTAACAGGAAGATGATTTTAACAGCGGGGAGAGAAAGAGTGCCACATGCATATTATATAGTCTTCGACGTAAAATAGCTTCAAAATCGACATCAAACTTAGCCCGGTGAATAGCTTTCAGATATTTACCGATTTTAGAACCAGAGTTACGTAAAAATAAAATTCCAGTGGTTTCATAGACATTATCAAATGGCAAAACGATAGACCGATCAAAATTTATCGTCATCGGGTTTAATATTGTGATGGATATAATATTCAATAAATCTGGACTTGATGAGTGAGTTAGATCTTTATATAACTCACTCATTAACACTTCGCAAGCAAAACTGGACAGAAATTTAATTACGTTTAGACCACTATTTTTACTGCTAACTTTTTAAAGAAGAACTTAGCTATATACAAATAAAATATGCATAATTTCATTGTGTATCTCACGCAAATATTTTTAATAATATAGTTTCATTAAAAAGTCTAAGAAGCGTATCTATTGTCTTATTTGAAAAGACTTAAATACGCTACATTATACGTGATTCCAACGACTATATTTCCAAAAATAGTCTACAAGTATTTAAGTTGTAAACTGTACACAACTACACAATCCTTTGTAATATAAATCATATAATATCGATTTTACTACTACTAGCTCATATCATTTTACCGACAACGTTTGAAACATTAATTTTCTGTTCTGTTCTCTTGTCAAAAAATATTTGAAACCAGTTTTTGTTATCTGCAGCATCCGTGTCTTGATCACCGCTACACTCATCACGTCTATCACGGCGGAAATAACACAATGTTTAATGAAGTTTTTACTAAAAAACTTGACCAATTTGTCACGAATATTTACGTAACAACATCTCAGCATTCTGTTAAAAGGGAAAGTCGTTTTCGACGAATCCCCAATCTTCGAATGTAGCTGAATGATTCTAACGAAAAAGGAAAATTTAACATTGCATAGTTAATTGATTGATTAAAGCGAGTTAAATATTGTTAAGATTGGTTTAATAATAGTTTTCATTGTAAAAATCAGATTTACATCGCTAAAATATGAAAGTAACTGGATGATATATGTAATGTAACATAATATTTTTTTACACCAAAATATCGACTAACGAAAAAGTAGTAGAGTTGAAGTAATAGTAATTTATTTTATATTTGCTATATTATTTTGTTTACATAAAAATCATCAGATTTCTCCATATATATTGCTATAATTTTCTTCGGTATACGTAATTAAAGTAATTGTTACATTGAACACTTTGCCTGGTTATATTTTATTATTTGAATGTATCGATGTATTCTCAAAATACATACTTTTATTTTATGTGTACAAAACTTTGTTGTAATCTGAAGAGCTGTCGAAAATGTAACTCTTCGATAAAGGACAGTAGAGCATCCCACATATGCGCTATCCAGGCGGATCTATTGAATGTTAAATTGTGCTAATTATGTCCGGGAAATTTAGGGTTTTATTTTTATTTTGAAAAAAAAAATTTTTGCAATGATTTAATACAATAAAAATTATTTGAAATATAGGTGTGAATTTTTAGTTCGAAGAAAACGATAGCAGATTGTATATTTTATATTTATGAAAAAAGATGATTTACGGATAGATAATGTACCAAATTAAGTGGTTGATGGCGAGATGAGAGAAAATTTAATAATCGTCTGAAGGGATATAAAATAAGGGAATAAGTTTAAAAAATATATTTAAATATTGAAAATATATAAGATGAGCAGCGATAAATTAAAGAATTTGAAATTTCTCCTCTATTTTTGTTACTTTGAGAAAGTAATCAAGTAGTCAGTAGCTTGAAGAAAAAAAGAAAGTCATGCAAAAATTCCATGGCGACATTGTGTTTTATGAATGGATCGTCCACAGATTAGGGCTTAAATTAACGTTTAATTTTAAAAAAATATTAATGTATATAATCACAGACGCTATTTTAAAATACACTGAGTTTTCTTTATTTGAAAAATTTCGGTTCTCCTCAGAGACATTGAATCCTAAAAAATAATTACAGATACATTTGAGAGGCCACCATTTTCCCTAAAATAAAAATAAATACGAGCAAAGCCAGATTTGTAAATGACTATAATTATCTACTTAATGAAATCATTATTTTAGACAAATCAGTTTCTAGGCCATAAGCCATAATTTTCTGTAGCGATTTTCACATAATAGTACGTAATTTGAGAACTATTATTTTTGTTTAAATCGCAATAAAAATAGTTCAACGTATTAGTAAAAATATACTTAATTTGCATTTTATTTCCTACTTGAACAAGTTTCTCCAAAAGAATTCAATGGCGGCAAAAAATACCTGTCTGGCCGTCAAAGCTATTTTTTATTTAAATAGGGTTTTATATTTGTTACTATTTGCTAATTTTCTTATTCAATTTGAAATGTACAATGGATTGGACTATAAACTACTATGAAACTATCGCAATTTATTCCAACTCGATTAGAAGCAACAAATGTTTTTTTGGAAATATTTCAAAATAATATACATAGAATAAATTATGACATCACTATTGAACAAGTAAATTTATGTGTCTTTTTAGTTTCTTAATCGCGAAGCGAAAATAAAGATAGGATATAATTATGGGCGTAAATATAAATGACGCATACATAATTTGATGAACATCGAGATGTTTGGACGAATGAATGTAAAACAACTGCCAACAAATATTTATAAAAAAATGGCTTGAAAATTTTGTATTATATTTATAGCTATATCGTAGTTATATTTATAATCTGTAGTTATATTTCTAACTTAATCCAGCGTAATAGTACGTATAAGTCAAGAGTATTTATAAACTGCGACTATTCGTAAAATCTGAATGTTAAAAGAAATTATAAGCAAAATTTGTTACAACTGTAAATTTCGCACCTTCACCTCTGTCCCGATATATGATATGAAGGGGAAGGATAATAATGAGAAACATTTTCAAATTTAATTTATCGCCACAGAAATACGACTTAATTATTCACTCGATTTACAATATCTAAACTACGATTATATTTTGTGATTTAACAATAAATATTTTCTTTTTTTCTTTATGCTCATATCCCATTGGCAAATAAATTAATAAATAAGTACTGTTTATCCATATTTATTTTGCAAATAAGAAATAAGAACACTAATTATTTCTCACCACAGAGAGTAAAAAATTCACTAATAAACATTTACCTTTGAATTAAAACGAGAAAAATTATGTTTTAAAGAAAAAACTAATAACACGCTTTTGTAACAAAGGTCTCATTGAGACAAGTCAAACTAGCCCAAACTTAATGGATTTACTGTTAATAGTTGAGAAATTCCTCTAATAACTCCCCTTCATCAGATCCTCCCGGTTACAATATGTAATCAGAGAACTCATTGAAGTAGTCAAACGAGTCCAAACTCTATCCCCCTTAATAATAAACGTAGATTAATGAAGTTATAACGTGGTTTTAGCTTTACGATGAGGAATAGATAATTTTGTTATTAATAAACACGGAATTAAATTGTTTTAGCTTACACCTTGTCTTCGTAAGGAATCTTTGACTAAACGATCGTATCCCATAGTTTAACGTGTGATTCTAACCTCAAAAACTTTTTTGCAGTTTAACATTTCACGTGTTGTGTTTCATTGTTACGTAGCCCGATCGTCGTTTTTGTTACTTTTTAATTGGTTTAAATTTTGTAAGAGTACTGATTTGGATAATGATGTCGATTTTACAGAAGATATGGAAAGAGTGGAAGTGGTGGAAAGAGTGGTTCGTATGCGAAAGGAGAAGTTGCACAAATTCAAGAAAAATCCCATAAATTGTTATTCAACATAACAACCAATTCAAGCAAAAATACAAATTTTCGAAAGAAACCTTTAAATATATCTTATATTTAACTAAAGACAATATCGCCTGCAATATCGAACGTTCCAGTATTTCACCGTACCTACATTTATTAACTATATTCCAAACGTGGGAATGTGGCGATATAAGTAATTAATGTTATGTGCTTTTGTTACGTGTTTCATTCTAATTCATATCTAGAAGTGTACAATTTGTCATTTGATTGAAAAAAAACAATAAACATTTTAATATCATAATTGTTAGTCGTATTATCTATACCTACATCATGTTTTACCTACAAACTCAAGATGACTACCTTGATTTACACACCATTAGTCAGTCTACAGTCTCAATAACGTACAGGAAAGAATTAAACTACCCAACTTACAATTCCGATTTGACTACCAGCGATCACTTGCTTTTTAGTAGTTTAAAAAATAATTTACGCAGCCGAAGATCTGAGGACGAATATTAGTTAGACAGCCGTAGAAGAAGATTTTGAAGCAAACGATACGAACTATTTCTTCATTGAGATACAAGTCCTTTATAATAGGTGTGAAAAATGTATTGAACTTATTTATCTATTTTAATGTATCTAATTGATACATATGGCAAACTTATTGCTACGAGAGCAATATCTTACAGCCAACCACAACACCCATCCAGCCCCGCTCGACGAACGGCCGGGAATCGAACCCGGGTATCCGTGGTGCGCCGCGTCGCCACAGGCCGTATGCCTTGTGATCAACCCAACACACCACAGCGATAACAACTTGCAGATTATATGAACTTACAGATTATATTGGAAAATAAATTTTGGAGACCATTTTCATGACTTTTAGTACCTTAGGTTCAAACATTTTTAACCGCCCCTTTTATTTTGCTTCAAAACATGATATTCTTTGGTAAAAATAAGTCATTTACTTGCTTCTCTGTATTTTGGTTCTATGTGGTTTTCGTCACATTTGCCATTTTAAATTCTTTAATATAAAATAGTAATTTTACAGTTATTGAAGATCTAGTGTATTTATTTCTTTGTATATTTTAATGGTTTCAGTTAAATAAGTAATATACTCACACTATTACAGATTTTGTTTAAATATAAGTGTGTTGAAAAACTATATTCTTTTAATTATAACCACTTATGGACGTGTGTCCACGTGTGACACATATAATTTAATTTTGGACTGCCTTCCTATATTCGTACATTTAAGTTAAATTGTGAAGGTAATTTAATCTATTAAAAATGACGCTGCTGATAATAATCAAATAAAGAAAATGTTTGCAAATTTAAAATATATACTTTAAGCTCTCTCTTCAAATCATATTCTAACGTCTAAAAAGGATATCTGGACAATTTTATTTTCTTGTCATTTAGTAATTTCCTTTTTAATTTACAAAATTTGCAGGCTACCAAAACCGATATCAAAGTAAGGTCAAATAATGTGAATATATATATATATATATATATATATATATACATATATATATATATATATATATATATATATATATATACACACATATATATATATATATATATATATATATATATACATATATATATATATATAGTGAAGAAACTGTAAACATTTAAATAGCAATTGTAAGTAAATATAAGAACATAGAAAAATATAAAATTTTATATTCTATAATACAAGGAGAAAACTTAAAACTCAAGTTTTTCTGACATCCATTTTTATTTACAAGTCGATCTAACTTTTTAAAATTTTCATTTTAATTATGTATATGTTCTTTGACATCCACAGCATGTTTCGCTTTGAACATTTGATGCTCCTTCATTTTCCATGCGTAAATGGATACAAGTTTGATATTAAAGAATGATTATAAATTATGCCAACAAATCACTTTCGTGCATGTAAAGAATAAAGCTAGCCAACAGAAAGATTAGGCAGATCAGTGTCTTAAAATTATAAACAATTTTCTCCATTAAATAACGATTTCAAATTTTTCAATTTTCTAAAAGCGAGTAAGAAAATCCAATTTATTCAATTCTGATTAGATTTTTTTATCCTCTCCTGATAAACGCTACAAGTAATTGTGTATGTTATACCTGTAGTTTTTTCAAGTTTAGGCAAAGCCTTGATATTTGCTTGCTCATTTTTTTCATTTTCTGCAGAAAAACAAAATAACAATTACCTATAATAATAAGAAGACTTTAATCTATTGACAGTTAAGAAATAAACATAATGCTCAAATTTTAATGGTTAAGCAAAACCAACATTAGATAATACATCTCCATCAGAATCGAACTCATTCCATGTCCCGGTTGATTCTGCAGAGTGGGGCTTTTAAGGTTGGCCGCCTCCAGATTGGTATAATTCCGGTAAATTTTAACACACTATTTTCATTATTCTTCACTGTCTTTGAACTTACTTTAATGCTCTTTTCTTTACGTGAACTATTTAATCTGAAAATATTACTGAACGATATAAACTAGCGTCCGATGTCGTTGTCGAGTGTGGTAAAAGAAATCGTGTAATGATATAACCTTAAAAATGGAACTATTTTATTTGTAATTTACCCGCAATAAGCGACTGTCCGCGTTTCTTGCTTTCCTTTTGTTAATGTTGATCTTCAAATTTTTATTCGAAATCACTGCAATGTGTTCTACAAGAATATCAATTCAAAATTGCTGTGAACAGAAACGTGTTTCTTAATACCGTTACTAATATATAGATTATTCATAATTTTATCATGAAACATTTAATTCATCTTACCTTTTCTTCTTCATCCCTGTTAACAGATTCCGTTCTTTTCTGACTTTTATTAAACAGTTTAATAATATACATGGTTCGAGTAAAAAATTACCAGTCCCATACGCCAATCTGACAGCAGCGTTAAGCAATTGTAAGGTCGTACCGATGCTAGTTTTTATGTTGGCGATGGCTTAAAATCGTGCATAATTGCCGATTTGACGATTTGACCTAGCTATGATTGAGAAATGTATAGCTAAAGAATTGTTACTTGGTGTTTATTAATAACATTTTTAAAATGAATTTATATCCACGTTTAGCTAGGCTCAGTTTGAAACTTGGTTTAAGATATTTTTATTAAAAAGACACTATGGGTTTACGGTTAGCTATTGAGAAGGACCTATGATGACCTCTTTTCTCGATTACTATTGCATAGATACACACAATTTGAATAAAATCGATACGAGAATTACAATTATTAGGTATGTTTACATGTATAGTTTTATATGCAAGTAAAGTTAATTAAAGTTTGTATTTTACTCTCAAATGAAATAGGAATTTATGGGGAAATTATTTTCTTGCGTTGACTCATATTTAATAAATGTGTAGAATTGACATGTAAAGGATAGTTAAGAGATTTCCAAAAAACGATGTAGGGAAATAGTTTAAAAGTAAATAGACATTTTTTTTCTCTTTATATTTTTGTGAGCACATCGCGCAAGAAACACCAAAGAAATTGAAATATGGAATTGAATATTAGATTTTGTGGAATATAAAGTAAAATACAGATTCTATTACAAACCAATGAACAAACAAAAAAAGAAAAGATTTGAATTTCATATTTGAAATTTCAATAAAGAGCGCATTTATTTCTAAAAAAAGTTAATTTTATTTCATGTTACCGAAACGTATATTGCTAAAGAATAGTTCATTTTATTTTATGTCACCGCGTCGTTGCACCGCGCGTTTCAGTAATGCTAAAAAAGCAATTAAATAAATTCAATAACACTGCTAATTTGATTGTCACACACTTCTAAAAGTTTTTGTCACTCATCACGAACATATTACAAATTGTCGCAACTGTAAGACTAGTAGAGTAAATTATAGAATTTCGATATAATTTGATACAGCAAAAAGTGATGACCAAGTGAGTGCAGGCAGTCATTAGGTACGAAAAGAGAGCTGGCTTTTACCTTACTTCGTATTAGAGTTTTATACAGTCAATTCATTGAAGAGATGCATCGGAATTCCTATACGCAACACAAATCCAATTTATAGTGCTTATAGATGGTTTTACCAGTATTTTAACCTTCATAATAACAGTTAACTTAATAATATTTTCCAAATTTTCACGTGAACATAGTCACAGGCACAGCTAGCACGAAGCTTTAACTTTAAGATACGTTTCCTGATGTTACGGATTTCTCGTATTAACAAATGTGTAGTGTAATTTCTCAAACGATTGATCTTAACAGTATTCATATACCAGTCTGTTCAATGCCCGAATTTCATTTTCATATAAGTCAAAGCATATTCATGATAAATAATTCATTTGGGGTTTTAATATTTACCATCATTCCTTTGCCAAAATTACAGATCCGCGAACAAATGAGTGTAAAGAGGCGATAATTAAAACAAAATGATCAATTCAGGGAAAAATTATGTTGTACTGATGAATCGCTACACGCCGGCTGTCTTCGCCTCACTTTCAATTATTGATTGGAATTAAACTCTGAAATGTTTTAATTAGACTTAAAACTGAAACTGATTTTATAAAAATTAAATGAATGCTAGTAAGCATTCATTTAATTACATCACAAATGGCCACAATTTAGCAGTAATGCAAATGGAACTATTGTTCCAGATTTAATTTACTTCTATCTAAACTTTAAAAACGACGTTTATTTCATTCGGAAGAGCAAAATAAAATTCCAACCACAATAAGTTCTACAACAACAAGTACATCGCGTTTATTAGTGGAAATTATTATTCATGTTATTCTGCTTTAATACAATTAGCGTGTTACAGATCACAGTTACCGTAGGGTTTGAATGTTAAATAGATAATTATGTACAAAGTATAATATATTATTTCTTAGGACATTATGCGAAATACACACTTTGGATGAGAGTATATTTCTTTTAGTAAATGTAAAGAGAATATGTTTGTATTAAAAAACAAAAGCAGAATTTCCTTATTTGCTCATAATAATAAGATAGTAACAATTATGTTGGAAATAAATTTCTAATTATAATATATATAAACGTTATATAATAAAAAAATATTTTGTCAACAACTTTTAATAACCAAATTTATCATTGTCTAAAGTATATCCCAATTACACGTACTATTACAATTATTCTAGTACGTCCTATTATAAATTTTGAAATACGTAAGTAAATCTTAAAGATTTGTTTTACTTGCTCTATTTGAGCTATCTCAGTAATTTTCTGATATTCACTTGAAGCTACTTTGACCTACTTGAACATAAGAGTTTTCCTAAGGAAAACATGCAAAAGGAAGATGTTCAAATTACGAAAAAATTAATTTTTTATATGCATTTATTTGTACGTACTAACATATAATAATTAGGTTAAAGTAGGAAAACGTAAGCCAACAAGCATCAACTTAATTAAAAATTAAATTTATAAATTCTAATTGATTACATTTATATAATAATCCAAGTTAAAATAGAACCAAAAAAGTGGTATGCGGATCCGCGAAATGAGCGAATTTCCTTTTTCCCATGCAATGGTACCTGCACGTTTCAGATTCTATTTTTATATTGGTCATAGTGAACTAGTTGTATTCGGTTTGTGTTTGAAAGTGGGAACTGGTTGTATTCGGTTTGCGTTTGAAAGTAAGTAGAAATTATTTTGCAGACCTGAGAAAAAATGCAAACCTTGTTGATTTTTCGCAATTACCCAGGAATTACTTGTCGACCATGTTAAAAACCATTCGCCAAATTCGAAATTTTTTCCATGCATAAATACAATTATAGATATGTAAACTTTCGGATTTTTTATTTTTCCGACTTCTGGTAGATACTACGGTTACAGATCTAGTTCAATTTTCGAAAATTTCCAACATCAGAGTGACCTCAATAGCGTCCGCTAAAAAGCGTAAAATTTTATGGTTTCTGTAAAATCTTTCTATTGTAAAGTGAAATCAAGTTATGGTGAAATATGTAAATATCTAAATAATTTAAAAGTTAACAAACAATAAAATTAACCAATTTGAAGTGTTTTTATCGATATACCAAATATGCAATTAAGAAATAGAATGAAGTTTATGGAAATAATTTTGCAAGATATATACATTTAAATTTCTTCGCCGAACTTTTTTGCTGCTCCCTTAAACCGCAGTACTAGTAACGTATGTAATAAAAGTAATAGTAATGTAATAAAACGTATATATTCGCTATATAGAATCTACTTTAAGTATATCGCTAGACATATACAATTAATTTATTTTCGATGGAGTTTGTAATAAGTGTATAGATCAGTCAAATAGACGGAAATTATAAAAAATCTTCATTGAATTATAAAAAAGTTGCGAACAACGGAATGAAACCATAAAATTATACCAGTAACTGATGAATGTGCAAAAATCCAAATGTTTTACATAACACCGCAATCAAATTTCATCGTTTAATATTTCAAATGATGGCGAACGTTTCTCAATTGAAGAGTTTCAAAGTGCTTATATTCTTTGATCATCTTTATAGACTGAGCAATGGTGGAAAATCATACACTTGATTTAATGCTCCTTGACTGGGAGTCTCATTTTCACCATGAAATATTTTTGTAGAACATCCGAATTTTTCAATTCTACGGAATAAAAAAATACTTTCGATATTTCGTACTTAATTCTATTTGTATTTTCTTAGTTTATTTTGCAACTAAATAGAATGTGCTGCAACTAAATCAATTGTTGGACTGTTACTTTGTTAAATTAGAAAAAAATATCTATATTATATAAACATTGTAATTGTATTTGAATAAATATAAAATTTAAGATTTTAAATATATATTTTTACAGAATTAAAATATTAATATTTATTTCTTATTTACATTCAATTATACACTAACATTTATATACAGGATTTTTATCACATTTTATTTTAACTTATCACACAAAGGCCTAAAAGCCTTTGTGTGCGAAACTAATGTTGCGTAAATTTACTCTGTCAAATATCAATCCTACTGATATATTAAAAAGTAATATTTTGTTTGTTTTGCAAGAGTACTTTATTATATTTTTGGTAATTAAAATAAATCGCTCATGAAAGAAAAAAACAAAACAAAAAATCTTAGTCAAAAATCTTGTACCTGTAACATTATTATTACGGCATTCATTGAAAATAAACTCCCGGGGGTATGTATGATTGTCACATACTTGGTTTCGTAGACGTGCATGCGTGTATGCGTATGTGCACACGATGTATGTATATGTATGTAAATACGTATACGCGCGCCCGCGCGCGCGCGTTTGTGTGTGCGTGTGTTTTTGTGTGCATGTGTAACGAATAGAGTTCAGATCAATGAAACAGTCTTAATAATGAAGTAACATTTATACCATCATTTATTTTCTCCACAGACGAATATTTTTCAATACAACAATTCAATTATATATTGAATTTAGAGCAATAATTATTATAATGTTAAAGACAATAAGAACTAAGAATTATTCGCATCACTGAAGAACTTTACAAGGAAATTAATAAAAATTAATAATTTTCCTTCATAACTCAATGCTCAATTGACATGTCGACTATACTATAGCAATCAATGAACAATGGATTTAGTACTCTACACGCAAATCTACAAATACAACCATCGTAAATCTCTGCACACATAAAAAACCTAATATATTTCGAAATGTATAAAACGCAAAACAAAAAGCACCGTTTTTTTTTCAAAAATAAAAAGGCCAATTACTATAACGTTTAATCGTGAGGTTCGCTTGTAACTTGAGGTGTTAGTTATTATTTATTCAATTAACGTCTTTTAGTCATTTTGTAAATTAATATATATGAAATTTCCTGAGATTAACAAAAAAGCAACGATATCAAGAAAAAAAGTTTATTACGTTTGTAGAGTCGTCGACAATACACAATTACTTTTTCTAACTGGGACAGTGTGGGCAAATCCGAAACCAAAGCAGATACAGGGAAATTATCCTAGGTGCCATTAGATCTTTTTTTTATGGAAACAATTTTGACATAACCAAATTTATGGTCAAACTTGAGTTTTTCATAAAAATTAAAGAATCGACTCAGTCCTACAACAGTACCATTTCTTTATATGAGAGGAAACAATTGGTCTAATTTTCTAAAAACATTTTATAAAGTTAGCACTTAAATTTAACTGTTGATGCATTAAATATTAAATATAACATTCGTTTTGCTGTGTGCAGGCAGGGGCATGTTTCAGAATACTTACAGTAGATTTTGACAAACACATGTGATGAATGTCGAACAAATAATAAAAAACAGCATCGTTTAATTCCTATATTTTAAGACTTAAAAACTTGTCTTTTAAGGTAAGGACCATATAGAAAAATCCAACGGCATAACATCAGACGAATGCGGTGGTCATTTTATTTTTTACCATATGTGCCCATCCAACGTCGCGGAAAGTGTTCATCTAAAAATGGTTTACTTACTGTTTTATTGTAAGGAGGTGTACCAACTTGATGAAATATTGTATTATTTAATTCACTTAAGGGAATAATCTCATCCATTTGATCCACTTTCGTATTCAAAATGGTTTTTGATATCCCCATACTGTCCCAGTAAAAAAAAATTATATATATCCATATATATATAAATATATATATATATATATATATATATATATATATATATATATATATATATATATGAATGTTAACAATATGTTAGGATCAGCAATAAGTGTGTCTGGATAATTTTTATCAATCAAGATTCAACCACTAAGACAGAAATACTCGTACATTTATCAAATCTTGTCTCATTACTAGTTTTCATGAAAAAAATAATACTAACTAAGAAATTATAATTGACTGTTTCTTTCACACACTTGTTCCAAGAATTTCAAATTTTGCGACATATTCGATTATAAAGCATTGATACAATTAAATATGACGATTAATATACTTCAAAAAAATTATTTCGTTTTCATTCCATAAAATAATAAAGCATTTTTTTTTGTGGAGAATAAAATAATACGCGCAATAAAATTGATTTAATGTAGATATAAAATTACATTTCAGCATATATTTCTTGGTTTCTTATCATCTGTACAATCTATTAAAAACAATAAGAATTAAGAAAAGAAATAGTTAAGTTCTCTACATCTAGTAAAATAGACATCCCTCTAAATCGGTATGCCCAAGCAATATCATTTTATATAGCAATATCATATTATTTATATATATATATATATATATATATATATACACATACGTACATACGGCGAGACAGACATGTGTTAAATTAATACTGTCATTTTTAAGTGTGGGCTACGGAATGGGGCCCGAAAATTATACTAGTAATGGATAGATGTTTGAAACTTAAGATTAATTGCTTAAAACCTCAATTTAATTACTTTATTTTATCTTTAAAATAATGGTAACAATATTTTGTTCGTGGTCACCTTAATTTAAGAAATGATAAATTAAGCGTAAAATTTCACTCTAAAGACTCGGAACTAAACCGTTTTTTTAATGATTGTACATCATTAAAATTAATGAATGTATTTTATATATTTTACTTGTCGCCGTATTAAGAAACCCGAGAATGTGAATTTTGAAATGAAGAATTCGTTTAAATATTGTAAGTAGAAGCATAAAATCGCAATTAATTGACGAGAAATGCTTCTTTCTAATACTTCAGACTAATAAGTTTAGCTTTATGGTAATGACAGCAGAACGATTAATGTTGTAATAAGAAACAATTTACCAAGATTAAATCAGAATTATTGGAAAAGTATTTAAGTAAACATGAAGACTTGTGTTCTAGACTCCCTTCGGTCAATATTAATATTTGCTATCAACAAATTTTTTGTATTTCAGTTCACACTTTGTCATTTTTGGTTTTTAGGGTTCCGTAACTCAGACGGAAAAATGGAACTCTTATAATATCTGTCACGTGTTTGTTCGTCGGTCTATCAGAGCTATTATTCGCATAAACTACTTAACAATTGTTTATGCGAATAATGGCTCTGATAGACCGCCGAACAAAAGATAGACCGACGAATTATTTATTCAGGTTTTTAGAGGCCTATGTAATGGTTGTAGGATAATTTTTACGATTATCCTAGATCTCATAATAGTTTAATATGCACATTTTTTATGCCTGTGAAAAATATAGGAGGCTATATTCCCACACGTTGTCAAAAATTGATAATTGTACATAATTTAATAGTTTAAATATTTATAAAAACCTAAATATGAAAGGAATCCTCCTAGTGCGAGTAGAGAATCCTTCTACTCCTGCTGGACAAGTTTTATTTTTTTTCATTTAGCCTGTTACTTACATAAGACGAATCAAACAAAACACGATTTAATCCAATATCATTAAAACTACAGAAGTTTTTTTTTATTTAAACAAATATTCAACAATAAAAGTACGAAGTTATGTGTGTCAGATTCAACTTAATTTGTTTTGCAAATTTCATACAGCTTCCAATAATAGTAAGACATTAAATGAAACTTCATCAGTTGATTATATTAGTTGAGTTCATTGTATTAAAATTTCACCCAAAAACACAGTCACCTTCATAAGGATCCTCGAAACGGCATTCCGCAAATAAATTCGCAGACACTACCAAGCCTTACATAAACATAAAAAATAGTATTTGTATAATTGAATTCGTAAAATATAAATTAATTGCTCGCAAGCTGAAATCGAGTTATTCATTTTTGGAGGAGATCACCATTCGTCGAATTATTATTTTTATTTAAATTCACATACCTCATATCACGGTCTTCAATTTATAATAACACGCTCACGTATAGATAAATCAAATGTCATAGAATTCTGATTTGCAGGTAATACAGTTTCAATTTTTTTCAATTATTTTAGAAGTAACAGAATAAGAAGAATCAATGGATAAAATAATCGCATGGTCTGTTCAGACTTGTTTGAATGTTTTGTTTGTTGTAGTAAATGACACAAGACTCATCATCCTGACTGAAGCGTGTTTTAGATATTTTTTTTATAACGAAATAGACAAATTAAGCAAATCTTTGAAGAAAGCGTACAGAAGCTACTGATTAACTCATGATTTTACGAAATAATTAAGATAAAATGTTAAAAAATCTGTATTGTTCTAAGCTTACCTCCTACTAAGAAATTTACAGAGAGAGATTGTCTAAAAGTTTACACAAATAAATGTGCAAATTTCAAGAATAATATGTGAACTAAATTTGTATGACAAACGACAGATTGATAATTTTTTTTTATATTAACTTCTCATATGTAAAATGTTGATTTTTAAATAAACGTTATCATTGCATTAAAAAAAATACTTTAAAAAAATTAAACTAAGCCTGGCAGTCAAACAATTTTATTGCGGAACTAAGTCTGGAATAATTCTGGACGAATGAAGCATATTATTTATATAGACATAATATGCTTCATTCGTCCAGAATTATTATATTCCAATGAGTGTACCTTTCTAATTCCACATTATTTGGCAAGAACTATACCATAATACATTTCTCGCCCAGTTTCACATTTGCCCTACGTTTAGCTTTCATACATAATTTACGGTGCCAGCTATGTACAGTTAGCCGGTTATTTACTTAGGACTGAATTCGTGATTAATGTCTATGCGGTCCAGCAGACGTAAGTAATGCAAATACTGTCGTCCTTGAAATTGAGAGATACAGAAGGGAGTCTGAAAATTACTTCAGTGATTGATAGATATGCAAAATCTGAAACGTTTCTTGTGAAACTAGGAACAGATATGTTCGTTTCGTCTTTTCGGTTTTCTCGCTTGGACGGTGGTAGAACACTTTAATTATAAGTATTATTGGTTAAACGTAAGAGTATATTAACGAATACAATATATTGTATTTGTATACTCCCTGATGTCTGAAACATTTCATATTGAATAAGAAATTTTGGGTGTTTTGTTTTAATGCACATATTTTTGTTCGTTTATTTAATCCCATTCATTCAATCTGCTGTGAAAATATTTTTTCCGCATTATATAATGCTAAAATAAATTATTTTCGTCCCATCTATTATTTAATAAATTTATTGAAGTATTACATTATTAAACGCTAAGAAATAAAAAATCAAATTAAACAAAACATTTTAGAAAAGTTTGACCTTTTATTCGATATCATGCATCAACTATGAAGTTTAATGTCACTGAGGAAAAAAAAAAACCAATATACTATATAGTTTTAATATTGTTTTTAAGTCACCCTATTAGGGGCAAGAACGGGAACATAAGTAAATATACAAATTTACATAGTAATTGTAATACCGTCTTAATATCACAAATAACTCTTAATTTTAAAAATATTTTTTGAGAATTATATCCCAAGTTATTCCCGTTCCCGCAAGCCAAACGGGTCAATGGAGTTGCAAATTACGGAACATTTAACAAGATAATTTTATAATTAAATATCTCAGTTTTTAAAAAAAAATTTAAAATTAGTTATTAAATAGTTAATTATATGAAAGTGCCCATTTTTATTTATGTCTGAAGAAAATTTAATACCTTTTAGGAAAGTAAGTGTAGGCCAATAGAAATAATCAAGTCTCGAAAGTATCTAAAATAAAATGACAATTGTGCAAATCAAATGATAATGCAACTAAAAATTAAAATTAAATAAATATTTAGTAATATTTATACGAAATAATTTGTTTAATTTTTTCATTACTAAATTTGTTATAATTGTATACTGTGTTCGTGAAATAAACACAGGCAAGTCGCTAATGTCAAAATATTATAGAAATCAATAATATTTTGCCACTAACTCGATGGAAGGCGTCGGTGGAAACAATTAAAGCAGAGGTCGACAATTCGTAAACATTTTATTCCCGGGTTGCGCCTTTCTAAGTAGCTTCTTATAGGTTAATGACCGACTTGTTTGCCGCGTGGTTGACTGTTGGCACCCCATACTTGGCCACTTGTAACGTGTAAAGTAAATAAGGAATTTACAGCGGTAAGTTTATATACCAGTTTCTAATTTATGCTTTACCTATTTAAGGGCGGCACAATAATGTTCTTAAACAAACAAAATAAGTTTGCTAAATAAATGGCAAAAAAGACTTATCTTGAGAATAAAACATGGTATCACAAAGGAAAGATGATTAAGAGTAAAGCAAATATAAAAAGACATAGAGAAAGTAAAGAACACTGCTCTGCTTGCTGATATTTATTCGTCCTTAGACTGATTTTTTACGAAATCCTTAAGAGGCTATAAGACATACACGTAATTTTCATTATATAGTATGTTTCATGGAAAATAGAAAAACTTTTATAGAGTACGCAAACATTTCGCAATATGCGATACTCGTATTTAGTGGTATGAATGGTGTAAGATTCAATAGACAGTGAAAATCAAAAAGTGTGATTGTCACTATTTAATTACTATTAGCTGCCAACTACAAACCATATTTCAAATGCGCAAATATTTAAAGTGAACGTAAAGCAATCGACGCTATTGAACGACGGCATTATTTCCATATCCAAATTGAAAAGAAGATCTATGTATAAAAATAACATGGCTTATAAACCATGTTATTTTTTGTGTGCAGTGCAGGACGAAAGTCTTTAATAATTTTTTATTTGATAACAGCCGGTTTCAAGTAAATTTTAAAAAGTCTAAAATAAATTGACAATAATCAATTTTATCCAACATACAAAATTACAAGTATTCAGCTTTTAATTACATTTTCACGCGAATGGGAATAATATCTGAAAACGTCGCATTTATGAAGTAAAAAATTTATAAAACCAATTATATTCAAATGAATGTAGCCTTTTATTTTCAATATTATTACACTCGAACCGTTACCATGACACATTGCGCGCAGATAGGTTATAAACCTTATCTAGCATTGTTACTTTTTAAATATAATTTATATAGGTCGCTATATATATAAATAACTAATTACTTACCTGGCACTTAATTCGTGATTAATGTATACGTAGTTCACCGGAGGTAAGTAAATAAAAAATTGTTGCCCTTGAAGTTGCGGGGTTTAGAGTGATTGTGAAAACTTCAAATGTTTCCTGGAAAGCTATTAGCAACTTTATTCATTTCATCTTTGATACAAATGTAATAATTTCTCGATTTAATTTTTGGGATACAAAAGTTCACGTAACGTTTACGACAGGTCGGATTTATATATCTTGTAGTATTTGGACTATTCGATAATTTATATGAGAATAAAATTTGTAGTAAGAGATTTAAGTTGCAAGAATTAACTTTGAAATCGTATATTTTTATCTACACTTTCTAGTGTATTCAAGATAATAAATTTACAGAATACTCATGACTGGAGAAAATTAGAAGCATAATTTAAACCAGTGATTACGCGGTAACTACTATTTCAATATATATTTGCGACAGCAGAAAAAATTACTCATAAGTAAATATTTTAATAACTAACAACTATTACGATATTGTTATTCTAATCTATACAAATGCCCTAAGTCTCATAAAATAACTTGTAAGTAATACAAAAGGCATCTATCACAAAATGGGGTTCAAATAGGGATTTACCATTAAATCAGTCCGTGTCCACAATTCCACAATTCCATGGTTTCAACTAAAATATTACGGTACTTACAGTAATACAAAAGGAAACGCCATGGTATTTTTATTATTTAATCATTGAGTAAAAACTTTTAATCAATGATTTTATAAACTAAATGTTTCTCTAAGTAAACACAACAATTCTTAAAATGCCGCAAACTAAGATTAAAGCAAATGAATTAGCAAAATCTCAACAATATCCCGAAATTAGTTAACCTTCGGGATATTGTTGTGATTTTATTGACCATATAATATTAATAATTTTACGGACATTCTCCGCCATCAGTCAAACTTGAAGAACTATTTAATTCAATTCCGAAAGCTATAAAACAACATTGGATAATTTGCATTTGTGAAGCTAAATAAAACCAGATGTACCGCCAGCCTGTCCCACAGTTAAAACAACGTACCCACTTGGGGATAAATCAAACTCCGCTTAAATAATACACGAACAAAAACAAACAGCCTCATCCTGGGAGTTGCGAGATGAGAAGAAGCAGTTGATAAAGTAACCACATGGCTTGTTGCGACTTTGTTTGCTTGCATGAGGGTTAGGTGGAACAGAGCTCTCGGATCTAATTATGTATTGTACGTTTTATTTATTGGACCGAGCCAGGAAAGACGTTCACCTTTATTGAGACACATAAAACAATTAAATTATTTAATTACAAATTAAGAGCATGTCGATTTATATCTTTAAGAAAAATCTAAAAACAATTTCAAGTGCCGATTCCTCCGACAATACGATAAGAAAATATGTCAACATGTATAGTAATGTATGCAGTGAGTCATATACGGGCAACTAAATTCATTATATTAAATTCATTACATTTATTTGTGAATAAAATAACAGCTAAAAGTTAAGTATTTTTCGAACAGATACAATATCGAAAATATTTAACAAACTCTATTAATATATTGTATTACTCGAATTTTATTGTATTGTATGAATGTCTTACTTAAGTAGAAGAAAATTAAAAGAAACCTGTCAGTAAAGGAACGAATCGTTTATTATTAGATTTGTTAATTTATTTACCAAGAGAAACATTTGAATCAGAAAATCATTTATGTAAAATGTGTATTCAATGTTTAAACAAAAGGAATACTCGTGGTGTTTCCCTTATATTATTATATGAACCATTTTAATTTATTATATGAACCATTTTTCTTTATATTTTTATATGAACGGCTATTGGTATACATCTTATATTTATATATCCCTCACTTTTTAATATTTAGCTCCATATTTGGAACAGAAACACTTTATACGAAAAACATATTTATTATATGAGTTTGGAGATATTTATATCGACTTGAATAGCAATAACGCAGTTGAAGGTACAAATTCATCGATATAATCAAATCTCCTAATAAGGACTTTAATTGTTAATCATTAACATATATAGTCATGAATATTTTTTTTGTTTTTGTAAGTAGAGATTAAAATAGGTATTTCGCGTTAATAATTGGTTATAATTTTCTGAATTGTTTCTTCCAGGTAATTAAATTCTATTAATTTTATTCCATTAATTTAATAAAATATAAAATTTCAAACTTAATTCTTGAAGATCCAGGATTGTTCCGACGCGATTTTAATCTCGTATCAATTATCGATTACTATAAATACTACAAGACGTAAAAATCCGACCAGGTGTAACATTATGTAAAATTTTATTTTCAATGAAATGTTTAAAAAGTGAAACCGCAAAATTATTACATTTGTATGAAAATTTAAACGAACACAGTCTTTCCCCGGTTCCCAGCAAAGTTTTGCGTGTATGTCAATCACTAACATAATTTTCCATATTTGAAAAAATTTTACCCACAGATTATTTCCAACCCCAATAGTATTTTTAACAAAAGAAATTCAGATCTATACGAGTAGAAAAGAAACGGTGTTTAACAGAAAACTGATATCAAAAAATAATATCACTATGGATATTTTGATAATATAAATAAAATTCCATTCACTTTCTGCAGTAACAAATCTCTCGAAAAGTAAAACAAAATTTAAAACCAAGTATTAGACAACCATCAGGCAGCAAATTATGTGAAATATGTTTTCACATATCCAATTTTATTGTGTTTGCTACCTTTGGAACTTAAATGAAACATGACGTTTACTTAAGTACAAAAATAAGCCAATTATTAGTCTCCCAAGAATTACAAAACTTATTGTAACAATAATACAACCACACCCAAAATGCATCGTCAGGAAAATAAATTCTCAGATACAAACCAGCTAAACTTAAATTTAAAGTTTTCATTTATTTATGAAGAAATAATTTTATTACTTCGCAAATCTTCATCAATATCTTCTATCTAGAATTAATAACTTTAAGTTATGGAGCAAAATTATATACTGATACTTCCTACCGGGCTCGCATTTTGGATGGACCGTTGGGGTTCATATGATATATTCAAAGTGTAAAAACATCTTTGTGTTGGAAGTTGCGGAATGAGAGGAACTGACAAAGAAAATAATTGCATGACCTCTGACAACCTTTGTTTGAAATAGGACTAACGAGCGGAGCTAATTATTATTGTATTTGTTGTAGGTAACCACACAAGACACGTCGCTGTGATTTAAGCATACTTACAATAATGAAACTTATATGCTACAAAATTTAATAACCACGAAAACATTTGAAGAAACCATACACAAAAAAGGAGAAAAAATTAAGGAAATATGAAGTCTTTATATAGAGACTTTAAGAAATAACTGGTTTATTTAAATTTTATCTACTTCTTAACACTGTCGTTGACATAAAGCATGCTTATTACATAAAATTCACAAAAGTTAACATAAATTTGGTTGATTTGAAATATCCTTGAAATTATTATTCAAATTGAGATAACTATCATTTATGTACCTATATAAAGGAAATATGAAACAAAACGAGTCAAAACTGTCACCAATCTCTGCTTTTAAGACGATGGTTAAATGTGCAACTAGTTAGAAGAATCAAAATTACAACAGTATCCGTATATTAAAAAAAAGACATCATCTAAAAGTGGTATTCTTATAAATGTAACGTTAAATAGTTACTTAATTGTAACAAATAAAATTTATTTTCTGAGATTTAAAAAAAATTCCATATATACATGTGTGTGTGTGTGTGTATATACATATATTTATACACACACATATATATATACATATATATATATATATATATATATATATATATATATATATATATATATATATATATATAAGATTTGTATCAGACGAACAATATCATGTAACGAAAAATTATAAGCAATTGGCCGATAAAGAAAATTTCACCGCAATAAGCCCATAATGATGCTGCATATGTGTAAATTAATATACATGGACTGTTATAAGCGAATAAACGTACCCATTTCATTTTCATATTGTTACGCTTGACCCTATAGCATAATACATTTTCCACACAGACGTTACCTTCACATCTTACCCTACATAGTTACTTTTCATACACAATTTATATAGCCAGCTACACATAGGTAACCAATTATTTACTTAGGACTGAATTCATGATTAATGTATATGCGATCCGGCAGAAGTGAGTTATACAAATACTGTCGTCCTTGAAATTGCGAAGTGCGGACTGGGACCTGAAAATTATGCCAGTGATTGATAGACGTGCTAAACTTCAAATGTTTCCTGTAAAACTGGCATCGAGTGTGCTCGGTTCGAATCTGGAATAATTGTGATATTTTCTTACTCAGAGTGGTTTAATTTTTAATGTAGGTAGAGAGGGTTCATTTTAATTATAACTTGTTAAACGTAAGACTCTATTTAACGAATACAACATTGGACTTACAAAGCTTACAATAACTTAAACATTCCGTTTAAAAAAGAAATATATCATCAGGGTTTTTTTATTTTAAGGAAATTTGTTGAATTTCTTTATAGCATGTTAATCCGTCGTTTTCAGTCTTCCGTGGCAATATTACCGTGCAGGAAATGATTCTGAAATTATTAATTTATTTCATATATTTCTTTTAAACTATTATACACTATAAGAATGAATATAGACAAAATTTCATAAAGATGCAACTGAAAAAATGAAGTGAAAGTTTTATTTGCTTTTCACCTAGCAACTTTATTAGCTAATTTAGTAATATTAAAATATCTACATATTTGCTGCTTTATCGTTAAGCAAGTCTCATATAAAATTTGGATCTTCATGGAGCGAATGGAGCGTATCTTCCATAAAATGGAGTATACAGTCAAAAATGTATCCGAAATAATATGTATATTTCGATAGCTAAAGTCTAAGCATTTTGGACAATATGTTATCCTGACGGAGCAACTAAGAATTTATATTTTCTTTATTTATAAATATCAAAAAAATTATTTTAAAAGTTGAATATTCATAAACACACCACGAAATATAAGCAACAAATAAACCTTTGATTTGTGAACAAAGACACAATATCCTAAAGCTTTACAAATATCGACCCATATCTATAAGTAAATTAATATATATAGTATATATATATATATATATATATATATATATATATATATATATATATATATATATATATATTCAACGCCATCCGTCAAACTTGAATAATGGCGTTTGTCCCACTCAATTCCTAAAGCTAAAAAAGAAAACATGATTGAGTAATTTGCAACAGAGAAGCTAAATAAAACTATTTTTCCTTCCTGCCATATCTCCACTTACAGCAACTCCGTTTAAATAACACACGGACAAATGAAATATTCCAGGCGGAAAAACAGCCTCATCCTAGGGGTTACGGGATGAGAAAGGACGGTTGACAAAGTAACCGCATGGCCTATTTCGAATTTGTTCGCTTTGAAGTAAGGCTAAGCCGCGCTCTCGAAGCTAATTATATGAATGAGACATGCAATACTTTTCCTCTTGTTGTGATGCTTTAAAAATAATGAAACTATTTGAAAATTGTAATTTAGTCTATTAGTGTCTACCAAGAATAACTGTTTTTTTTTAATCTATTCTCTCGAAGGTTACGATTATACTCTTATAAAGCACGATTACACACGTATAAGCTACGGTTCTAGTAACGACTTGACTTAAAACGTGAAGGTCGTTTCTCGTACCAGATAATAATTATTCCAGTTTCATGATCCATACACATCGGTATTCTATTGCAAGGTTTCTGATACAAACTGATTATTATTTAAAGTGATAAGAGTTGACATAAAACATTCCCGTTTTTTCATAGTTCCATTTATGCTATAGACTGAATAACTCACAATCAGATCACATTTAAGATAGAAATAAATGAACATAATCAGTAAATAACTTAGATTTACTGTTACATCCCATATTCTTTCGTTACACTGTCTCAAATGGCAAGTATCGTGAAGAGAAAATTACAAGATGGTATCCATAATTAACTCTGTTAATTAAAATTGAGCAATTAGTATGTTATAAGTACATTTGGCACGACAAATATTATTTCATTTCATAAATTATTTCATTTATATAACACGCACGTAATGAATACAGAAGCATATATATATATATATATATATATATATATATATATGTGTGTGTATATATATATATATATATATATATATATATATATATATATATATATATACTCGTGTATGGCCTATGGTTTAAAAAATATTCGGTATTTAATGCATCATGTGTCAGAGAAAAACCAAAAATACAGCACATTGAATTTTATGTGCGTAAATAACATCTAACCTAGTCGCGATTAAATTATTGAATTGTTAGAGATAATTGAATATTCTCCTTTCATTAACAGTCATTATAATTAATTATAAATCAACCAATTATTTTCAGTATATCATCGTTATTATAAATGCTGTAAATAATTAATAGTTTTACCAAAAAAATGTTACTAAACATTGGTAGAAAACAAAGGTAAATTTATCAATTTAATACTCCAAAACCAAAAGACCATCCTCATTATCGTTTCCCATTACCGTGGTGTAAATTTATACTAATATAGGTATAACTTTTCTAATTTGAAGAAAAAGTCTGTTTAATTAAATTCTTAAAGTGAAATTGGTTTTTCAAAAATAATATTGCATTATCCACATTTTAAAAACAAACCCACCTTCTGCGTTGGCGTAAAGCGCAGGTCCCATTCTATTGCTTATAATATTTCCAGCCGGAGAAATGAATAATACATAAGAGCTCCCTTACAACAAACTTGAAATAGATAATGTGTGGCTACTTTATCAGCGGCTTCTTCTTTTCTACTAACAGAGTGGAGTTGCTTTTTTATATGCCACATAGAAAACAACTCCACTCCGTTAGTAGAAAAGAAGAGGTCGCTGATAAAGTAGTCTCACAATATATATTTCAAGTTTGTTCATAGATGAGGCTAACCAACGATGTTAAGACTAACAGGTAAGTAAGGCCAGTTATTGTAAAATACATTCAATACAGATTGCTGTATTTCTTTATTTATTGACAATTTTATTAGTTAAAGTTGAAAATAAAAAAAATTTATGAACGCGCATTAAAAAAATTACTGACGAATCAGTATGCTAAGAAAAAGGAAGAATATAATTCCAAACTCTGCAGTCGTATTATTCATGATTTCAAAATGATATTTATATTTCCACATCCGTGAACTACGCACGTACCAAGTATATTATGAAAGAACAAGGGATAATGAATAAAGATTCGAACGTGATTAAAAAAATATTGACACAATCTGGTGATTGTCAGTAAGATATTCATATTTTTAATTTGTGATCTAATACCCTCGGTATATATTTCCGAATATTTTGAAATGAGAAACTAGACATTGATCACAGACATGATTACAGAAATACATATAGTCACACTC